>OX419725.1:13750000-15000000 GCA_948477245.1 Thumatha senex | reverse complement strand
ACTCCCAGAGTAGCACTCTCACTGCTCTCCCGTTAGGCCATTAAATCCTAACCGATGCAGTAGGGCAACAAAACCCTAAGGAATCGGGATCTATGTGTAGCCACGCACATTCAGCTCGCCACAAGCTGCCCTGCGGATGTGACTTTTCAATAACTTGCTGTTACATTTATTTGTTGGTATCATAAAGTAGGTTAGTATCATAGGGTTGCGTTAATCCTATAAAGGATAACGACTGTCCTCGAGGAGCTTATTATTTTTATTTTCTTGCCGGACAAACGATCCGACCGCTGCCTACTTCGTTCATTACCCCAGATCTCCTCCTCGTTGTTTGCATTGGGTATCCCAGCAGTCCACGATGCCCTGTCGATTTTTCTTGATTCCTTGCAGAATCTCACTATATAGGGATACTCTGCTATATGCAGATAAGAACACAGCGTAGTATTAATAAAAATACGGGTTGCACTCCTTTAGTGAGAATCAATAAAAGTCCAGAGATATTATCTCATCTAAAAATATGCGTACCGCGCTAAAAGAAGTTTTCACTTCAATAAATAAAAGGCCTAGATGGTCTAAGTAAGTCCGCAAATACCCAAGATATACATACATTAAATATATAACGATATTTTTAAGAGCACCTGTTTAACCATTTCGTTGATAGTGAGGCATCTTTATACCCTTTATGAAATGAATCAAATATCGCAACTTAAAATATTTCCACTTCATTTAGCGCATGTAGTAAAATATAAATAAATAAATGATTTGGAATATTCTTACACAACAAATGTATTAATATGGCTAAAATGAGTTATATTGCGGGTTATCTATCGTGGTAAGTAAATTTATCTAGTAATAAAAAAATAAAGGATTAAATAATGTCGGACGCTGTTCCAACTAAGGTAAAAGGGTAGTGTCAAAAGTTTGGTTATTAGGTTATTGTAAGTAATCCGTGTTATGAGTAACATTCGGCCTGACCTATATACAAAGTAGTAAGTAGGTAGTTGTAAACTATATACGGGTAAAACGCCGATTTGCAAATATATAACAAAGAAGCTCAGAGGAGGCTATGTTCTGAGCTTCTTTATTTATTTAAACTATATCCATATGTAGACATGAATATACATATATGAAAGTAAAAAGAAATGGTTTAGTCATGCATAGTGGGATCAATATATATATGGTCACTATACACAAATAAGTTTATATTTAGTACATATAAAAATTTAAACCAAAGTATGGAAATGGGCGTGACCTAAAATGACAAATATTAAAGCAGTTGTCAGATGCCTTAAAAATATCTAAATTATATACAGACATACATTTAAACTATTTCTTAGTTTAGTTAAACACACAACGCCGCTTCCTATCATCATCATCATCATCATACACTACAACATAACAAGGTAAAAATTAAGTTTCACATTAATATTCCTTTGTGATAATATAAAGATTATAAAATATGTGTAACTGGAACGTCACATCGGTAGTCCAGTATATTAAAGTAGTTGAAAGCTACATATGTAATAGAAAAATGAATATTTAAAGTACAAAGTTATTCCTTTTAAACTATCAACATCAGTCGGCCTTTACCGGATTATTATACATAGAAACTAATTAAAGATTACTACTTAACTCGATATAAGGTTGAAGAACATCCAAGTCCTTCACATCTCTTCGTATTCTAGAAGTCCAGGTAGTAGGTAACCAGAGTGGAAAGAAATATCCTCTTTGCACATTGTCTCAGCTTACTTTAAGTCTTCTTAAAGTAAGCTGAGACAATGTGCAAAGAGTAAAAAAATTTCAGGAGTAAAAAAATGTAGAATGCAGAGAACGTGAAACACGTTAAACTCAATTATTATGTAGATATAAAATAAAGAACCAAAACCAAAACCCCTGTAACAACAGAAAAGTTACAGACATTAGTAATTTGTAATAAAAATCACTTTCACCCTCAACATTCTGTTAAGGAATGCAGTCTAAGAGATTATATAGTTTTAACTTACCACTTATTTCAGTGGGGTTTTAACTAGATTCTTCTATCATCATCCTTTTTCATATTATTTGCTAAGTCTCTTGAAAAGCAGACTGAAATACAAAGTACAACCATCGTAAGAACATATTACTCGCAAAGGCCAAGTAATCTTACCGATTACGAAGAAACAAATATAAACAAATATTCTCACCTCAGCAACAACCATTATGTCTACATATTTGCTAAAAAGACTTCGGATATTAATCCGAATTAAATCACCAGCCAAACCAACCACATCAAGCCATGTCGTCGCAAAAAGGGCTGAACTCCTTTCTTTTTTCGCTCGATTACGCCAGGCCAAGTCATACGGCCATACAGCCTTGACAAATAATCAAAAAAATAAATAAACAAAACCAACAAAAAAACCTTACTATTCCTGTTTGTCACACCTCACGCAATACATTATGGGTGGATGTGAGTCAGGACAGCCAATCTATCTAAGTTCAATGTCCAGCACCAAACTGAAAGACACCATAGACGCACGCGTTAATTTTAGAACGCGCCAAAAGAGTCGAAACGTTCGTGACAGTTTTGACAACGTCAAACTCATGTCGTTCCGAACAAACACAAACTATGTGAAATATTATAAACTTTTAAATAATTAGACAAATGACTTTAGAGTTATAACTAAAGTATTGTGAAAATTGAGTTTGTTTCCACAAAAGGGATGTATATAAAAATAAGGTTAGTAAATCAATCTTAGGAATATGTAACCGACACTC
This sequence comes from Thumatha senex, assembly GCA_948477245.1. Classification (NCBI taxonomy): domain Eukaryota; kingdom Metazoa; phylum Arthropoda; class Insecta; order Lepidoptera; family Erebidae; genus Thumatha; species Thumatha senex. The sequence continues at coordinate 14,997,249 of OX419725.1, read as the reverse complement.
AGAAGTGTTACAGTTCCTCCTTAGTTGGGTAATTTTTTTATTTTTTTTTAAGCACTATATATACAACAACAACAAAAAAAAATCTTACAACAACTATAGACATCAGACACCTATCTAACTAACAGATAACACTCAGCTCTAAAGAGTATGACAAAAACTATTGAAACAGAACGGACTAAACTATATATAAATACTGTTAAAATTATCTAGTTAATTCTAAATGGCTAAAAAACAACTTATTATATTACAAGATGCCGTTTTATTTACAACCGTGGTAGTATAGGAAAATCTTATATTCCAAGAGATTCCAAAAGTACTAGATCACGAAACACTTTGTCGAATTAGACGGCTACTGAAAGAAAACTCTAAGTATATGTTTTTTTCAGTTATGATTCCTTTTAAATAGTACTCTAACTCAACGTCGAGTTTCTACTTATATGGAGTTTTGGATGTAGCTAGGAAAAGCACTAACTACATTAATTGAGGAACCGATTCGCCAGGGCGAACAATGTCATTTATGTGGAAATTACCAAGATTCTTTCCATCTAAAGATTTTAAAGTATAAACAAGAGGACTAAGTTTCTTGTGTATAACACATTTATCATAGCGGGGAGCTAACTTTGCAGAAAAATGCTTGGCGGCATTTGACAAATGAAAACAACGCTTGTAGACTATTTGACCTTCTTTCAATTCCACATTACGTTTTCTCAAATTATAACAACGAGCATTACGTTCATGCGATACAAGTAAACAGTTTCGAACTTTACTGAATATAGTTTCAAGTTCTTTTAACTTGTTAGAAAATTTATCATCATTATCAACTTCTAAAGAGTTAGGATCAATGAGAGTGTCATTATTATATATAGAACCATCAAGAATCATCTCACGTCCGTGAGTGAAGTGAGTGAGTGAGGAAATGGACCAAGAATGTCACAAGAGATAGCCTCGCCAGGCAACGTAATACGTCGTGGTTTACCCATAAATCCAGGACGGGCTAAATTAGTAGGTTTATACCTTTTGCATATTTCACAAGAATCAACATATTCTTTAACATCTTCAAAGAGATTAGGCCAGTAATATATACTAGCTATTTTAAAATGAGTTTTGGCCACACCGAAATGGCCAGAAGTAACCTTATCATGACACTTAGTCAGAATTTCTTTTCGTTCCTCATAAGGCACTACCAACTTCCAGTCAAATTGATCTGTCAGGCGATATTTATTCTTCGAGAAACGATAAAGTTTATTATTTTCAATTTTGAAATTAGGAAACATAGATGGAGTATCAGAGACCTTTTTAAAGATGTCCAAGTACCAAGGATCTTGAGTAAAATAACGTCAATTGAGTTTAAATTGATACGCGAGAACGGAACCAAGACAACGCCAGTCCATCAAAAATTTCCGGGAATCATCTGAATATTCTGTCTTCAGAAACATTCCTAGTAACAAGAAGATCTTCTAAGCGAGAAAGGAAAGTACACATTGTAAGCAAGTACACACAGTACAAGTGTCCCCCTTGAATTTCAAGTTCAAAGAATTAATATTAAAAATCTTTGCAGGATTGTAAATAACCTCTCTGACTACATGCTTCTCAGTAACTACAGAGTCACAGTCATCATCCGAATCCGATGAAGAAGCAGAATCACTATCTTGTAGGCGTTCAAATATAGAATTCAATTGCCTTCTGAGAAGCATTACCTCCTCAGTCTCATCAATACGACCTATACGGCAAAGAAAGTATCTGCAACGAGAGTTTAACTGACCTCTAGCAGATGTAGACAACACGGCGTATTTAAAAATTAATATCTCTTTAAGTTTATAAGCTTAAATTGAATATATTGCCTTTCATTGGTGTTGGATAGGTTCAAGTTTATCAGCTTTAACTATCTAACCAAAAACATAAAAGTTGTGGATTTGTTCAAAAGTAGCTTTGAAACACCATAATGCATCCGTTCGCGCTGCCAGAGCAGCGCATTTTTTGTAATTAACCTAAGACCTAATTAACTAAAATCGTGATATCTTGGAAACTATAATATCTAGACAAAAAATTTTAACTACTGAAAAATCGTATAATATATAAAGATAAAACTTATAGCTATAATAATTTGAAATTTTAATCATAATTAACTGATATATTGGTATAAACACGAAAAAGTCGGTAAAAAAATAAATAAACGTTATTTTTCAAAAATTTGCCACTCACACGAAAAACTAATATGAAACACTATTATTTTTTTTACATAATTAAATTCTTGGAATTATAACGATTAAAACGATATACGACACTAATAACTTATAATTATTCTAAAAAAAACTAAAAATTTTTTAACCCATTAAATATTAACGCAAAACTAAAAAATGGCGGGAAAATGGCCGCCGGCAATGTTTATACCGCATTTACTTTGAATTTTGATATTGTGGTATATAGATATTAAACCTCTAATACACGGGCTTTTTATCCACGATTCTAATGGTATAAAATTTATTCATTAAAACCACAGACAACATTGTTTAAAATGGTTTTGAAATGAGGTCAGTTCTAAAAAAGTAAAAGGCAAAAAAAGTCAGCTGCTTTAGCAGCTTGAACGTTTGAGTGGTTATCTACTCAAACGTTCAAGCTGCTAAAGCAGCTGACTTTTTTTGTCTAGATATTATAGTTTCCAAGATATCACGATTTTAGTTAATTAGGTCATAGGTTAATTACAAAAAATGCGCTGCTCTGGCAGCGCGAACGGATAGTGAACGTTTGAGTGGCTACATATTACTAGACGCGCAATACATTGGAGAGTTCAAAGTATTTTGGTTATTAGTTATAATTTCCTTAAGACAACATTTTTCAATCACATACTGGTATCAAGTTGCCTTCACTGATAACCAACCGATGAGTAAAGTTAAGCTAACTTAGTGTGGCCAAATTTTGGATGGGTGACCATGTATACTAAAAGTTTTGAACTTTATGTGAGTGACATACAAAACACCACGCGAGCGTAGCCGCAGGCAAAAGCTAGTCAACAATAATTGTGTCCGCCTGACTACTCTACAGATGTTAAGATTTGGTCTGGAGGCAAACCAAATACGTTTGTAAGGGATATCAACCATTTTGGTTTAAATTTTGTTTGAGTAAATCAGTACTGCGTAATAATTATTTCTTACTTTTGAATTTTTTACCTACGCGTGTTTGTTTAACTTAATTTATTGTGATGGCTTACCAGTTTTCATCACGGGAGTATGTGGCTATGGTACGTTTGTACTTTTTATGTGATGAGAACGTGAGTGCTACTTAGTGAATCGTATTTGAACTTGCTGCGAACCATGGTTTCTTCGATATTGGATGATATTCCGCTATCCAACTTAAGAGGCCTGTGGTTTCAACAGGATGGCGCGCCTTCACACTATCATAGCGCAGTGCGTGAGTTCCTAACACAGGAGTTTGTTGATCGGTGGATTGGTCGAGGTGGGCCGGTTGCCTGGCCCGCACGTTCGCCTGACCTAACGCCGCTGGACTTTTTTTTGTGGAGTGAATTAAAAAGACGGGTGTACTTTAGTGAACCAAATACTTTAGAACAATTAAAACAGCGCATAATAGACGCTTTTACTAAAGTGAAACGCCAAAGAACCATACTTCTTTCCCTTAAAAACTATTCAATAAAACGTGCTTGCGTGTGTATTGATAATGCAGGAGGACATTTTGAAGGACAATTAAAATACATGTAAGTTATTTTTTAAGTTTTATAAATACGTAAATTATTGTAAATAGCAATCGGTTGATTCTGACTTTTTAAATACGCCAAAATTATTTTTTAATGCTAAAGCTTTAGATTTCAAAACTTAAGTTATCTTGTTTAAACTTAATGCCAGTCTAATAAGTTTTTATTTTTCATAACTGAACAAGTACCTACGAAAAGTAATTTTGCCGGTCCTAAGCCCGGTTAAGTATGAAGGAAAAGTTAGAATAAAGTGTAATATTTTGGTTTTAAGCTATTTGATAACATCATCGCGGGGTCACTGTGCGTCAGAACGAGACCACGTGATAAACAGATAGCAGTATTGTTATGAATTAAGTTCGAAAATATGGCCATAATTTCATATTTTTTGGGATAAAAAAAAATATTTTGAAAATTTTTAATATAATTTTTAACTATGCCTACTTAACAATAAGGCCTTATATAATAGGCCCCCGAAGTTATTGCCATGATTTAAAACTATTCGTGTATGTATATTCATGTCTACATATGGATATAATTTAAATAAATATAATTAATAAGTTGATAACATGAGGTTTTTTAATTGCATCATTCGTTTGATGGAGAGATACCTGGCGCCCTCTCTTTATAAGTTCTGGTATTTCTCTGCTCCAGGTTGGTCCATACTCACTCCCTATACACATGCTCTGCTAGCTGGTGCACCGGTGATTCTTTGAGATAGTGTTACTTACACTTCTCCAGGGACTACCAACCGTGCCTGATGGGTGTATGTAGGTGTGTTGTTGCTACCTAGTGCGCACCACCCCTACCAAGCCCGTCCACCGTTATAAGTTGGCGGCCCAACGTGTGACCTTGGAGAATGATGCAATTAAATATTAAATATGTATTTTTATTTAGTGATAAGCATGTACTTTATTGTGTGTCACTATGGTTTTGTTAGTCTTAAGGTGTACTTTAAAATAAACTTATAAATTTTCTTTAGTCCTATTTCAAGCTGAATTATTACTTCTGCTAAACCGATTTTGATGAAATATAGCACAGTATTGAAGCTGGAAAATAACCACAATATTCTAATGCTAAAATTGTGATCGTCTGGATATTGCTCCAACTCCGAACAAACAAACAAACAGACACAATGAAAAAAAATATAGTTTTGAAATCAGAATCCCCTAATTAGTCGCTTACATTTATTTATTTTTATTTATTTTGAATGTACCGTCAAAGCTAATTTAAAAAAATTATAATTATTATTAATTGAGTCCGTCTCGGTCCTCTTGCTCACTCATCGGACATGGTCTGCTTCGCACTAAATCTAGTAAATAAATCAATGTTGCCGTTTTAGCTGCTTTGTCGTAAATTTCCCCAGATCTAAATTTACTTTTCCCCAAAAAAACACTTTTTCATTAATTTTCCCCAATGTTGCCGTTTTAGTTACTTTTTCGTAAACTTTCCCAGATCTGATTAAAAATTTTCCCAATAAGCTAGTTTTTTATAAATTTTCCCCAAAAAGTTCATAACGTGGTGTTTATTTGCTCTATGGAGAGGAATACCATGCAATCCAGGTATCTACATAACTCCAGGTAAATAAAATTGAAATGTCTGTTTAAAATTCTAATTTAACAGCATTTCATTCAATATGAAATTCGTCATCATCCAAGCCATTTGTCCCAGTTGCGTCTCGCGTCGCGCCAGGTCTGCTTTCCTATATTTTCTCCTACTTCGCATGGTCGTCGTCATCCCCTGTAGTGAGATCATTGGCACGCATGTCATCCCTTACGACGACAAGCCAGCACTTCTTGGGTCTTTCCCTCTTACCTCTTTACTTTTTAACCTTACTCTTACATGGCCAGACATTTGTTTCCCACGTAGCTCGGCGGTTGACACGTGACTTGACATCGCAATCGATGTCACTAGACGTGTGAAATACAGATCCCAGGTATTTAACCTCGTCCGTGCACTCGACGAAATCACCACCTATGCGAACGGATATGGGATCTGTTAAGTGCCAAGTACTCGGTCTTTGCCACTTAAAGACCGCCGTTCTCACGTCGCACCGCCTCTGTCCGCGTCTGCCAGCGCAATATCGCCAGCATACATGAGCAACCATGGAGGCTGCTCATGCGCGTCCCTGATGCTGTCCGGCAATACGTCTAATATCACACTGAACAGAGGCGGACTAAGGACCGAACCCTGGTGTACCCCGACCGTGATAGGGAAGAGTTTCGTGTCGCCAACAATAGTCCGAATCATGGAATCGGAGTCGCGATACATGTCCCGGATAGTGTCAATACCTCTGGAACCCCTTTGGACCGCAGTGCCCACCAGATCATCGCTAGAGGAACACAGTCGAAGGCCTTCTGCATGTCTAGGAAAAGACAGTTCAGAGGCATGTTCTTCGTCCTCTATTTCTCCGCGACATCCATCAGGACAAAAACAGGGTCTATGGTCCCATGACCAAGGCGGAACCCATATTGACACTTCGAGGTCGATGACAAGGTGACGGTGTTGTGCAGTGAGACTCTCTCCGGGTATGACCTGGCAGTTGGCTACCTTGCCGATGCCGTGTCGCCTAGCGAGTAGGAAATCGATCTGAGTTGTGCGCCTCCCGCTCTTGTAGGTGATGAGATGTTCCGATTTCTTTTTGAAATACGTGTTCACGATGGCCGGATCAGTAGTCGCACACGTTCTGTAGATAGTTTCTCTTTCAGAGCTGCGGGTACCGTATCCAAAACCATCCTGAACACGCTTAAACTCCTTACACCCCTCACCCACATGACCGTTTATGAAAGTATTTACCTTTAAATACTTTTTATTTGTCCAAAAGTTACTCAAAGTATTTTAAAAAAAAATAAAATAAATAAATATCCATCACGCCTTATCCCCGAAGGGGTGGCAGAGGCATATTATATGCCCACTTTTCACCGTGTGAAATCCTGTCCCACGTAATAGGTGGTGAGCTCATTGCCGTGTTGAAATAGACAGACGCAGGTTGTGGCTACCTGCTGTTGAAATTTATTATGCCGCCTATAAGGCCTTCAACCAGGCTTAACGACTGCCATTTTACTGGCAACCGGGACCAACGGCTTAACGTGCCTTCCGAAGCACGGAAACGCTCGCAAATGTAAATGCCACAAAGTGGTCACCCATCCGACGACCAGCCATAGTGAAAGTTGCGTACCTCAGTGATCGTTTACCGAACACTGAGACCGCGGGGCCACGAGCGCTTCAAATAATAAGTATAAAAAAGTGTCTTTTTGGGAATTTTAAATCAGATCTGGGGAAGTTTACGACAAAGTAATTAAAACGGCAACATTGGGCAAAATGTGTGAAAAAGTGTCATTTTGAGGAAAAATACAATCAGTTCTGGGGAAATTTACGACAAAGTCGCTAAACGGCAACATTTATATATTTACCAGATTTAGTGCGAAGCAGACTATGTATGCGAGTAACCGGACCGAGACGGACTCAATTAATAATAATTGAGACCGCCGGAATGCTCTACAGAACGGTAAGATTTGGACTGGAGGCAAACCAAATGCGAACGTTTGTCAGGGCTATTAGGCGGAACGATACAGATGATGTTACGATCGTTGCGGGCGTTAAGTGGAATGTAGCCTTTTCATTGATAAATCGCGGCATACTTCTCAAGTACACGATTGGCTCAAGAAAGAGACAGGTCAAGTCAAAACCAATCATTTTGTTTTAAATTTTTTGTCAGTGAATTGATACTGAAGATAGATCCCAGACGTAGCACGCAGACGTTGCTCCTCATTTTAACCTAAGCCAGTCCAGTACCAACTGTGCGTGTAAAATTGTATAATATTGTTACTTTTTTTTGTGGAGTGAAATAAAAAAACGTGTGTATTTTAGTGAGCCGAATATTTTAGAACAATTAAAACAGCGCATAATAGACGCAAGTACTGAAGTGAAACGCCAAAGAACCATACTTCTTTCCCTTAAAAACAATTCAATAAAACGTGCTCGCGTTTGTATTGATTATGCAGGAGGACATTTTAAAGGAAATTAAAACACATGTAAGTTATTTTTTTAAAGTTTTGTAAATACGTAAATTCTTGTAAATTGCAATCGGTTACTTCTACTTTTTAAATACGCCAATATTATTTTTTATGCTCAACTTAAGATTTCAAAACTTAATTAATCTTGATTATACTTAATTTCAGTCTAATAAGTTTTTCTTATTTTTCAAAACTGAACCTGTACCTACGAAAAGTAATTTTGCCGGTCCTAAGCCCGGTTAAGTATGAAGGAAAAGTTAGAATAAAGTGTAGTATTTGGATTTTAAGCTATTTGATAACATTATCATCGCGGGGTCACTGTGCGTCAGAACGAGACCACGTGATAAACAGATAGCAGTATTGTTATGAATGAAGTTTTTATTTATTTATTTATTTAAAATATGGCCATAATTTAATATTTTTTGGGATATAAATAAACCTTTACAAATTTGTCAATATCAAATATTAATAATTTAAACTACGCCTACTTAACAATAAGGCCTTATATAATAGGCCCCCGAAGTTATTGCCATGATTAAAAACTTTTGGTGTATATGAAAGTAAAAAGAAATGGTTTAGTCATGCATAGTGGGATCAATATATATATGGTCACTATACACAAATAAGTTTATATTTAGTACATATAAAAATTTAAACCAAAGTATGGAAATGGGCGTGACCTAAAATGACAAATATTAAAGCAGTTGTCAGATGCCTTAAAAATATCTAAATTATATACAGACATACATTTAAACTATTTCTTAGTTTAGTTAAACACACAACGCCGCTTCCTATCATCATCATCATCATCATACACTACAACATAACAAGGTAAAAATTAAGTTTCACATTAATATTCCTTTGTGATAATATAAAGATTATAAAATATGTGTAACTGGAAAGTCACATCGGTAGTCCAGTATATTAAAGTAGTTGAAAGCTACATATGTAATAGAAAAATGAATATTTAAAGTTCAAAGTTATTCCTTTTAAACTATCAACATCAGTCGGCCTTTACCGGATTATTATACATAGAAACTAATTAAAGATTACTACTTAACTCGATATAAGGTTGAAGAACATCCAAGTCCTTCACATCTCTTCGTATTCTAGAAGTCCAGGTAGTAGGTAACCAGAGTAGAGAGAAATATCCTCTTTGCACATTGTCTCAGCTTACTTTAAGTCTTCTTACAGACATTCAGGAGTAAAAAAATGTAGAATGCAGAGAACGTGAAACACGTTAAACTCAATTATTATGTAGATATAAAATAAAGAACCAAAACGAAAATGAACAAAAACGAAAAACCCCTGTAACAACAGAAAAGTTACAGACATTAGTAATTTGTAATAAAAATCACTTTCACCCTCAACATTCTGTTAAGGAATGCAGTCTAAGAGATTATATAGTTTTAACTTACCACTTATTTCAGTGGGGGTTTAACTAGATTCTTCTATCATCATCCTTTTTCATATTATTTGCTAAGTCTCTTGAAAAGCACACTGAAATACAAAGTACAACCATCGTAAGAACATATTATTCGCAAAGGCCAAGTAATCTTACCGATTACGAAGAAACAAATATAAACAAATATTCTCACCTCAGCAACAACCATTATGTCTACATATTTGCTAAAAAGACTTCGGATATTAATCCGAATTAAATCACCAGCCAAACCAACCAAATCAAGCCATGTCGTCGCAAAAAGGGCTGAACTCCTTTCTTTTTTCGCTCGATTACGCCAGGCCAAGTCATACGGCCATACAGCCTTGACAAATAATCAAAAAAATAAATAAACAAAACCAACAAGAAAACCTTACTATTCCTGTTTGTCACACCTCACGCAATACATTATGGGTGGATGTGAGTCAGGACAGCCAATCTATTTAAGTTCAATGTCCAGCACCAAACTGAAAGACACCATAGACGCACGCGTTAATTTTAGAACGCGTCAAAAGAGTCTAAACGTTCGTGACAGTTTTGAAAACGTCAAACTCATGTCGTTCCAAACAAACACAAACAATGTGAAATATTATAAACTTTTAAATAATTAGACAAATGACTTTAGAGTTATAACTAAAGTATTGTGAAAATTGAGTTTGTTTCCACAAAAGGGATGTATATAAAAATAAGGTTAGTAAATAAATCTTAGGAATATGTAACCGACACTCAGAAGTGTTACAATGTAACCATTTATATACCAAAATGAAATTAACAAAACATAGATTCTTATGACAATAAAGTTTATTCAAAATGACCTCCGTGATTTTGAATACAGGCCTTCAATCTGCGCGGCCAGTCGTCTATCGCAGCACGAACGAGGTCCATGTCAATATCGGCGGCTGCCTTAATCAAGGATGTCTTGAGTGACTCCAAATTGGGATGAGGCTTTGAGCACGCCTTTTCCTCCAAGTGTTGCCATATCTTGTAATCTAACGGACTCAAATGTGGACTGGAGGATGGCCAGTTTTCGTGCCGGATGAAGTCGATTTCACGCGCCGCCAGCCTGTCTTGTGTGCTCTGCGCTCTATGAGCTGGCGCCGCATCTTGTTGGAATACCCAGTGCCTGTTATTGAACATGGTATGAGAAACAGGTTCCACAAGGTTCGTCAGGACTGTATTTTAATACACAACTGCATTCGTTTTTACACCATTCTCACAAAAATGTACCTCTGTTAAGCCCCAATAAGAAACTCCCAACCATACCATGAGCGAGAGTGGAAAATGACCTCGTTGGACACGCGGAATACGGTTGCTCGCTTCTTCACTACTGTGTGCGTACACCTTATCATTTTGTTTGTTGTAGCTATCTTCTACGGTAAAAATTTTTTCATCCCAAAAAAAGAATTTCCCGATATTTTTTTCCCGCGTACCGCTTCAACAAAGCGCGGCATCTCATCAGTCTCAGGTCCATTAGACGAGCATTTAAACGATGTCCTGTTTTTCTTCGATAGGACCGAAGCCCTAAGTCTTCATTTAACACCCTTTTTACCGTGGTTCTGCTTAACCCCATCTGAAATGCCAACAGTTTCTGCTTACGTTTGGGATTTCTTTGAATTCGCGCCTTCACAGCTTTTATCACTGCTGGAGTCCTAACAGACCGAGGGCGACCACTTCTTGACCTGCCATCTACACTAGAATCTTCAATGTATCGTTTGATGGTACGATAAACGAATCTTTTGGTTAAATTTAAATTTTTCAGGGGGAACGCTGCCAGTATCTTCGGAACCTTGCCTAAAGGGACTCCTTATATTAATATATTTTAAATTATCATATTTTAAGGTTATTTAATAAATTTTTTTATGTAAAAAAAAAAAAAATTCAGTATATCAAAAACTTGAATTGGTTTCCGTGTTCCAGTTTTTGCAACGCAATAACTGCAACACGGTCTTCTTTAAGCGTCCACTCCATATTTAAAAATGAGTAAAATTCTACAAAGTATACATTTTAATTTTCATAAACAATTCGAAATTCGATTTCAATAAACTTTTTTGTGGCCAGCATTCTAAAAGAAAAGTTTTTACTGTGTGACAATACTTATGACCTGACTAGGTATATATTCTGGTTTCTTTACTCCCGTCCTTTGACGTACAGGAATAAGGATATCCATATTTCCCCTGTTGTTAAAATTGTTAAGTTGTAAATGTATATATGTATATATTGTTCTATTTTTTTTTTTTTTCTGTAACAGATTTTTACTCCGCCACTGAAAAATAAATTTCCAAAAAATTCAATTCAATTCTTATCAGCTATTGAAAATTGTTCTATTGTATGTTAATTTAATATGTATGTATTGAATTATAGTAAATTTATATTATTTGTATAGTGTGTTATTCTATCGTATGTTATTATTTCGTCTTCTCCTACCTCGGTTCGTACGATGTGGTTCGTGTGATATTGATGACTGCTGTGGGTTTTGTGTAAGAGAAGAGGTTTGTTGTTGTGATGATGGTGCTATGTTGTTGTTTCTTCCTCTCCCATCTCTGTTCCTTCGCTGTGTTTCGTCTGTGATTGATGATTGATGTGAGCTTTGCATAGTGGTAGAATGTTGTGGTTGTGTGTTAGAAGGTTGTTCTGAAGCTTGTGTTTTATTTCCTAAGTTATTATTTCTTCTTCTTCTACCTGTTCCTTTGGTGTGATTCATGTGACGTTGATATCTCGTGTGAGTTTTGTGTATTTTGTGAATGTTGTGGTTGTGATGGTTGTGTGTAAGGCGAATGCAGTGAAGCTTGTGAATTAATAGTTTGCTGGGTGATTGTGATTTGTGTGTCGTATGATTGTTGCGTGTCTGGCGTTGCTTGTGTATCGTTAGTTTGTCTATTGTGTACAAAGACAGAATCCCCTAGAACTTTACTTAGTATGGTTGATGTGTGTATTGCTGCTTGTTTTTGAAGAATGCCTGAATATATATTAACGTCCAGTGTTTCGATGTATATGGTAATGTTCTTGGCGACTACTCCTGTTGCTCCTACAACAATCGGTATCACAGTTGTGCGTGTGTTCCACAGGCGAGTAACTTCAGTTTTCAGAAGGTGGTTTTTGCTGAGCTTCTCTATTTCTTTAGCGCCCATATTGTAATCTGATGGGACGGTGATATCTATTAGGTATGTTTTATTGTTAGTTTTGTGGATGTAAATTAAGTCGGGTCTATTGTGCGTCACTGTAACGTCCGTCTGTACTTATTTTGGCAGTGTCGTTCTCTTTCACTTGGGGTTCGATTAGTTTTATCTTCCACCAGAAACGAACCACTTCCATGTTATGTTTTTTAGCCAAGCACCACTATATGTACTCTCTGACTACCCCGTCAAGAATACAGCGTGAAGATAGTTAGTTAAATATAGTCTTTTTATTTATTTTTACTTACAATAAATTTAGTAGGTTCGAAAAATCGTTTAAGAATTATTGTCCTGTGGGTACTGAGGTGGGTAGAGCAGCTTCTGAGTTTGTCTTGCGTACAAGCTGTAGTCCCGAGCCTTGTCATTGGAAGGCGGTAAAGAGGATTTTACGATACCTATTGGGATCAATCGAGTATGGTCACTATGGTCTGTTCTATAACAAGGGATCATGGATTTGACATCTTTACTGGACGTAACCACTATTTACATTTACGACTAGATAATCAGAGCGCCATTCGGTTAATTGAAAGCAAAACAAATCAATTCAAAACAAATTGACATAAAGCTTTGGTTTATTAAAGACTAGTTTACGCCCGCGACGCCGCACGTGAGGTTACATTTTTCCGTACCCGTTACCCACAGGAACTTGTTCCCGGTAGTAGCCTATGTGTTATTTTGATGTGTAAGCTATATTATTGTAAAGTTTCATCAAAATCCATTCAGTAGAGTTTGCATGAAAGAGTAACAAACATCCATACTTACAAACTTCCGCGTTTATAATATTAGTAGGACTATTTGACGCCCGCGTAAAGGAATTTTCTCGTTCCGATTTTACACAGGAACTTGATTCCTGGTTAAAAAGTAGCCTAAGTGTTATTTTGATGTGTTAACTATACACAGTACCTATGTTTTACAAAGTTTCATCAAAATCCATTCAGTAGTTTATGCGTGAAAAGAATTACCTACAACCAACGACCATACATTATTTTCACGTTTATAATATTAGATAATTGTAAACAAGAAAACTCAAATAGTTGAATTTACAGGGTCATTTGTAAAACACCAGCAACCAGGGAGGCCAGGTGGTCCAGATAAAAAAACCGATCATTTCCTATCAATGGGGGAACCTCGATTATTTAAAGTAATTTTTCTCAGAAATTGAAGATTTTTTTGTGTAAATTTGTCGAGGTTGTTGACAAATGCAGAAAATTACCTATCTGGGATTTTCTGAGGGTGAACAAAATAAAACACTACGTAAACCTCAAAAATTATGTTTATTACTAGCTTCCGCCCACAGCTTCGCCCGCGTGGATTTCGGTAACCGTGATCCTTTTTTCGCCTAGTTTATTTAGCATAAGATTTTTTGCAAGCTGACTGAGACTTCTACAATAATCGTTATATTTCAGTCAATTTACATAAAACCATCATGAATTACACACCTAAACCTTAATCATACTATTTATTGGTGCAAAACGTACAAAAATCAGTTCCGTAGTTTTTGAGTTTATCGCGTTCATACGGACAGAGAGACGCGGCCCGGAGACTTCATTATATAATATAATGGATGGTTATTAGTAAAAAGATTTTTTATTGGTTGTGGCGGCTCCTGAAGATTAGGAAGACAAACTTTACCTGAAGCACAGCACATACCATTAGGTTCGTCCGCCCATTTCTTGGCAGAGCAGTTAGAGCAGATCCTTTTCATGACTCCGATTTGGACGAACACTTGTTGTGCATAATCAACCTGCGGATCATAACTGAAAGTCAGTCTGTTGATGTTAGCTAAAATTCATTGCGAACTCTATTTGCGGACAACTGCTGTCTCTCTGCCTGATCTCTAAGTCGCTGCAAACGCTCGACACTCGACTCTTTTTCGCGCAACTGAGAGGTTCTTATATTTTGTTCATGAAGACGTTGGGAACGCTCCAGCCTCGACTCTTAAGCGCGTAGCTCGGAGGTTCTCAGACTTTGTTCGGCAAGACGTTGCGAACGCTCGACACTTGACTCGTTCGTGTAAAGCTGTTGTCCTTACATTGTGTTCATGAAGACGTTGGGAACGCTCCAGCCTCGACTCTCGTGCACGTAACTCAGATTTTCTCAGATTTTGATGTGCAAGGCGTTGCGAACGTTCGACACTCGACTCTCGTGCGCGTACCTGAGAGTTTCTCTGATTTTGTTCAGCAAGGCGTTGTGAACGTTCAGGGGAAGATTCTCCCATACGACGTATTCTTGCTGCCCGTGCTTGAGAACTATGTTTAGAAATTTGAGACCTGGCTTCCTTAGGCATTTTCAAATGTTTAAGAAAATGTTAACAGCGTGTAATACTCTAGCTCTGAAAAGAACTGTTGTTTTGCCCTGAAAAGAACTGTTGGTTAGCCCTGAAAAAAACTGTTGGTTAGCCCTGAAAAGAACTGTTGGTTAGCCCTGTAAAGAACTGTTGGTTAGCCCTGAAAAGAACTGTTGGTTAGCCCTGAAAAGAACTGTTGGTTACCCTGAAAAGAACTGTTATTTAGCTCTGAGAAGAACTTTTGCGTAGGTGTAGCTTTAAGAACAAAATCTAAAAAAAATCGCACGAAAATTATTAGACGTCGCGCACGACCGCTGCGTAGGGAGCCGACCTCGCGACTGCTTACTCTTAGTATTATATTACCTTACTGTTCTATATCTGTGACTCTTACTTACTCATATCATAGATCTAAACTCCCCTCCCGCACGCGCACCCCCACTTTTGTGATGCCCACTTCGCAACGGACCGAAACGTCCAATTTTAATCATTCGAAGACCAAAAGTTTAATATTATCTACATAAACTGTACTTAGTGATGAAATAATTTATTTTAATAAGGATTAATAGCATGAGTAAAATAAACGCGTATAAATGTAGTCCAAAAAAAATCAAGATTTTTAAATAAGAAAGTGGTTGTTGTGCCTCACTCGACATAGATAGGTATAGTGTGTCGCGGACTTTTTTTGTAAATATTTATTAGATCTACAATTAATTAGAAAATGAAAATTATATGGATCTATCTTTTATAGTTTAGGCAGCGTACGCAAAATAAGTAACTTTTCTGGTTGATTTTTTACCCCTTGTGTCCGAAAACCCCAAATATCTTACGGAACCCTATTTTTACCCAAATTAAAATATAGCCTATGTTACTCGTGGATAACGTAGTGTTACGTTCGTAAGGTGGGTACTAATAGAAGTTGCACTAATATCACAAATTATAAAACTAACACTTCAATAACTCTAAATAAAAACAGTAAAACCACTACTAATAATCGCCACTGAACACACTAAACACAAATTCTTCGCTTAGATAATTGCACTGTAACAGTATCGCACTATTTAGCTTCGATCACTTCGATTCGCACTGTTCGCTTCCTCAAAGGAGACTGTCCTGTAGCCGCGAGCTCGGCATATATATACGCCTAGTAATGTTCTGGAATATTCGGGAGAATTCGTTCGGTACCTACAATCGGGTACATCTCTAGAATGTTCCACACGATACTAGTTGCTCCTCCGGTATATGCCGGAAGGTTCTCGACCTATTGCTGTCCCTTCTGGTTGAAGGCCTTATGGGCGGCTTGAAAATTTCAGCAGCAGCAGCCACAACCTGCGTCTGTCTATTTCAACACGGCAATGGGCTCACCACCTATTACGTGGGACAGGAATCCATACGGTGAAAAGTGGGCATATAATATGCCTCTGCCACCCCTTCGGGGATAAGGCGTGATGGATATTTATTTATTTATTTATTTATTAACTTGGTTTGATCTCCGATCATATCGAGTTTTCATCCTTTCACTAGCCCGTGTTCACGAACAAGTTTGTGAACATCGTCGATCCGATCCCGCAACCCGCTTGCGTACTCGGTGATGGATCTAGGTGAGTCTGGAGGACGCCCAGTTAAAAGATCTGCAGGTAGACTAAGTTCTCTCCCAAAATTCACGTATGGTAACAGCGGTGCTTTCATGAGTTGCGGACCTATACGACATCAAAAAGAGCGGAATGTGGCGGAAAAACTCTTCAAAACATCTCTATCTCTCACTCTTATCTTTGGAACAACAAGCTGCAGGTGAGCATCTTTCCCATTCGCAGACTCCCATTTCCTGCACAGTACGCCATTATGTATGACCAAGCTATCCCATTGTGCCCAATAGCTCTTTGTTACAATGCTCATCCGGGCTACTTCACACCATCTCGGTTTGGGTATTCCTGCGTTAATACAATTGAAAATGGGTTGGATATCTAGGTTCTCTTGCTGCGCTTGTTTCATGACTTCATCGCTCCACTCTTCGCTCACGGTGTCGGTCCTTAACATTCTCACACATTCCTTGTCTTCTTGCCTTAGGCAATGTTTGCAGTCGTCAGAACAAGGTCTTCGAGAGAGAGCGTCTGCATTTCCATGTGACTTCCCGCTACGGTGTTCGATGACGAAGTTATACTCCTGCAGCTGTTCGATCCACCGTGCCACCTGTCCTTCGGGGTTCTTAAACTCCAACAACCACTTCAAGGCAGCATGGTCCGTTCTGATACGGAGTTTTCGCCCGAGCAGATATTTACTGAAGTGCTGCAACGTCTTGACAACTGCCAGTAATTCTCTTCGAGTGACGCAATAATTTTTTCTGCTTTTAATAGCGACTTACTAAAGTATGCGATCACGACTTCCTGATCTCCGTTCTTTTGTGACAAGACTCCACCTATACCAGTATTGCTGGCATCCGTGTCCACAACAAAATCAAGTTCCAGGTCTGGATAACCCAAAATTGGTGTTTCACAAAGCCTTATTTTAAGATCTTCGAACGCTGCAGCACACTGTTCGTTCCAATCGAATTTCCCTTTTTTCTTCCGTTAGCTGATGCAAGGGCTTTGCTATATCAGAGAAATTCTTCACAAATCGTCTGTAGTATGAGCAAAGTCCTAAAAAGGCGCGTACTGCAGTCTTGTCCCTCGGTATGGGCCAGTCCTTAACGGCACTTATTTTCTCAGGGTCTGTCTGTATACCGTTCTCCGAGATCACGTGACCTAGATAATTCACTTTGAGTTTGAATAGCGAGCATTTTTTTGGGCTCAATTTAAGATTTGCATCTCTCAACTTAGATAACACCTGCTCCAGTTTTCTGAGATGGTCGTCAAAGTCTCTTCCAACGATAATGATGTCATCCAAATAGACCAAGCAAGTGTCGCCAAGAAGACCAGCAAGTATTTGTTCCATTAATCTCTCAAATGTAGCCGGTGCATTACATAAACCAAACGGCATCACATTAAACTGCCAGAATCCCTTTCCGGTTGAAAAATCCGTTTTCTCTTTATCTTTATCCTTGATTTCCACTTGCCAATACCCACTTTTTAAATCCAATGTAGAGCCATTTCATTCCATTTTAAGTGTCCAAAGTATCGTCAATTTGTGGCAAAGGATAACTGTCCTTGTTGGTCACATCATTAAGTCGGCGGTAATCAACGCAGAATCTCATGGTTCCGTCCTTCTTCTTAACTAATACTACGGGAGAACACCATGTGCTAGTTGATGGCTCAATAACGCCACTGCTTCTCATCTCTTCGACCATATCGTCTACATCTTTCTCCCGAGCTATTGGAACTCGCCGAGTTCGCTGTCGGATGGGCATTATTTCACCAGTATTGATTTCATGCTGTACTACTCTAGTTCTGCCAATATCACTGTCATGTGTAGAAAAGACATTTTTGTATCTCAGTAGTAACTTGTGTGCCTTAGAAAGATCTTCCAGGGTGAGCTCGTTCTTGGAATCGTCCAGTAGTCTCTCGACATCCACTGACGGTACAGCACCATCAGGTTTCTCGATTTCGTCCGCTCCTTGACAGCTCCGTATCCAAGAGATCTCCTCACACGACCCAATAAGAGTTCCTTTCCCGAGGACACATTTAGTACTGCTTGGATTTAGAACCCTTACGAATGCGGTAGGTGATGTCGTTACCATCGTACGAGCGACGATCCAATGTCTTCCGTCGTTTATCTTCTCTACCAACACACAACGGTGGGCCCCGCGCTCTGCGTGATATGGCAAACTTACCGGAACCAGCCCTTGAGACTTCGGTTGGAGAATGGTCCTTCGTGCACAGTACACATTCCCATTAATTCCGCCTTCCATAGGCACCTCGTCGGATCCGAATTTCAGAACTCCAACTTTCAAGTCGATGATGCAGCCGTAACCTCTCATGAAATCTAGTCCAACAATGCAGTCGTCCACAATGTCAGCTACGATGACTTTATGCCGGTAGTTATTTTCACCAATTCCAAACACTACCTCCCGCTCACCTTGGATGGGAATATGCTGGCCGGTAGCTGTTAGCAGCTGGAGTTGCTTAGGTCGGACTAGATAATCTCTGGGCAGGTACTTCAGTAGCCGAGAACTGATCACTGTCCAAGAAGCTCCGGTGTCGATGGTGAGGTGACATGGTATTCCACGAATGTGTCCTGTAACAACCAGACTATTCCCGTTCGCCGGTGAGATCATAACTGGGACATTTCGACCACCAGCCAGCACTCGTTCCGTAGTCCTGGCTTTTATTCGTTTCCCTGCTGCGGCGCAGAGGCTGAGCATGACGTCCTTGTCATCGGAGCTGGGTCGCGACCATCTATCTTCTTCTTGGGGCAACCGGACTGTATGTGCCCTCTTTCACCACAATTGTAGCATTGTGGTCCAAACTCACGGCGAGGTGCAATTGGCTCCTTAGCAGATACTTCCCGCACCCTGTAAGGCCTCGAAGCATCCTGCCGTACAGCCTCTACTTCCAGTGCATGGGCAACTGCATCTTTAAAACTTCCGTGGTGCCCCAATCGCACTGCGGCTCTTACTTCAAGGTCCCGTATCCCGTCAATAAAGGCTTGCACCAGCATGCTGTCCACCAGAGACGCTGAAGCTGGTTGATAAGCCTTCCTGACCAATTTCTCTATTTCTAAGGCCCACTGTTGTAAGGACGCATTACGCCCCTGGCTTCGGTCCTTCAGTTGTGCTCGATACACGTGCTCCAGGTGACCATAGCCGTAACGCGCCTCCAGAGCTTCAAGAAGACGGTTAGCCTGGGAAACGGACTCGAACTGCAGCTTATATGCAGTCCAGGACGACGTACCATCAAAGGGAGGTGCTTTGAATCTTCCATCTCCCGACATGGTAGTCTCATGCACTTAGAAACTGATGACTATTTTTGCCTTGGTCTCCAATTTCTGCAGGCGGTTCTCGTGCGTCTCCACCTTTTCATTCACGTCGTGAAATCTAGTCTCAAATTTGACGTCCATGTCGGTAAGTTTCTCCTGGACCTCTTGCATTTCTTTTTTCCACGCTGCAGTATTCTCGAGAACCTCGCGCAGCATTACAGATTGTTCTCTGACCTGTTCTTCGTGTTTTCTCGATAGTTCTATAACCTGTTCTTCTTGTTTGCTATAAAGTTCTTTAACCTGTTCTTCTTGTTTGCTAGAAAGTTCTTTAACCTGTTCTTCCTGTTTTCTAGCCTGTTCGTCCTGTTTTCTAGCCAGTTCCTTAAACAGGACTAGGACGCTGCTCAAGTCCACTTCTTGCTTGGGTGTAGTCCGTGGCTCCGATGTTCCAGCAACAGGCGTAGATTCCCCACTGGCTCCCGTTTGGCTACGGGTTTGAACCCCCCTGGGCTCGGTATCACGTGGCATAATCGGCATTTCCTATCCCACTTCTGACACCAAATGTTACGTTCGTAGGGTGGGTACTAATAGGAGTTGCACTAATACCACAAATTATAAAACTAACACTTTAATAACTCTAAATAAAAACAGTAAAACCACTACTAATAAGCGCCACTGAACACACTAAACACAAATTCTTCGCTTAGATAATTGCACTGTAACAGTATCGCAATAATTAGCTTCGATCACTTCGATTCGCACTGTTCGCTTCCTCAAAGGAGACTGTCCTGTAGCCGCGAGCTCGGCCCTTTATATACGCCTAGTAATGTTCTGGAATATTCGGGAGAATTCGTTCGGTACCTACAATCGGGTACATCTCTAGAATGTTCCACACGATACTAGTTGCTCCTTCGGTATATGCCGGAAGGTTCTCGACCTATTGCTGTCCCTTCTGGTGCTATCTCTATCACATTGTTCTGGAATATTCTAAATGTAGCTCCCTCTTTCTAATACTGCTATCCTTGTCACACTTTCATGAAATTACGCTATATACTGAAGTGGGCTTCAAAGGCCCATAAGGGGTCCTGAAAACGCCTGAAAAAGGGTTTTCAGGTTATGATGTCATGTGATAGGGGGTGGCCTGAAACGAACTGAAAACATGTTTCAGGCGCCTGAAAACAACGGCAGCTGGGGTGAAATTCGGATAATTTGGTATGTGATAGAGCCTCCTCGGAAACGGCCTGAAACCGCTTTTCAGCCTGCTGAAAACGTTCCCAAGGCCCCAGAAAATGACGTTTAAAGTTGTTCACTAGTCCGCCGGCGTAACAATAGCTTTCAAATGGTGAAAGAATGATTAAAGTCGGTCCAGTAGTTTTTGAGCCTATTCATTACAAACAAACAAACATACAAACAAAGTTTTCCTCTTTATAATATTGTGTAGATTACTACTTAGTAAAACTTTGTAAAAACTTTTTGTTATTTCTAATAAAACTAACTAACAATCTTCACGCTGTATCCCTGACGGGATAGTCAGAGAGGACAGATCGCCAGGCTTCGCGATCCATGCATATTTCTTCCGCTTCCTTCAAGGCCATAAAAGAGGTTGTCTTCTATACTAATATTATAAGCTGACGAATTTGTATGTTTTTTTGGTTGAACGCACTAATCTATAGTACTACTGTTCGGATTAAAAAAAATATTTTTGCGTTTGATAGTCCATTTATCGAGGAAAGCTATATACTATCATCCTACTACGCTGGAAAGCGGAGCAGTAATCATAAATGTCGACATATTGGGCAAATTTTTATACAATATTGTGGAATTCATAAACGACAGGCAAATAGGTGCGACGGGAGGTCAATATATGTCACGAGCGAATTCGTGGAGGTCACCTAGTCATGAATAAAAACAATGAGTATCTCATTCTTATAATTAACGCTCAGCTAAAGCTCTTGGTACAAACCTAATTTTAAGGTGAGCCCTTATTATATAGTTTTGAAGGGTTAACTAGGGGTTTAAAGTTTATATGGGAGATTCTTCATTTTCATAAATAGCAACACTAAACTTCACATGATTTTTTTATGCCACTGAGGTGGTAGTACGGCCCACCTGATTAAAGTGGTCACCGTAGCCCATGGACGTTTGCTACAACAGAGGTGCAACACTCGCGCTGCCGACCTTTTATAATACCTTCTAAGACCCCTTTTGAAAAACCCCATACTGTAGACATTCGGGAAAAACCAGGTAGGCACCTCATTCCATAATCTAAGCTACGCGAGATAAAGCCTTTAAAATAAATTTAATAAAAATGTCTTTATTTTGCATAGACCATTTTAACGGCGCTTACAAAATGTTATATACCTCACCGCTGGATTTCCGCAGTGGCCAAAAAGTGACCGTGGTTTAATCGGCTTTGCAGAGAAGCTAAAATTCTCAAGGACTATGTCTATAAAGCGTGGACCACGGCTCGGGCTAATAATGACATCAACATCTCTGAAGTGAAACGCAAACTGAATCCCGCCTCGAGGGCCAGCAGAAAAGCAATTACCAGAGCTAAATTTGATTTTAATCGGCAGAATTGGTGAACCACTAGCCGGCTAGTGTAATATAACATTCCATACCCGCCAAGATCCCCTCAGCAACATAATCTGAAATGAAGCAAAGCCGCCTCTGCGGGTATAAATTAAGTGCAAGTGTTAAAAGGCTGAGGGGAAGGGAGTGAGGGTTACACAGGAAGTAGTATATCAAAGGCAGAGCTGGGGGTACTATCTATATTGTATAAAATAGGGGTTGTAAGTTTACATGAAAAATTCTTAGAGAATTTATAATTTTACAAAGTCAATAAAAAAGAAATAAATTTTACATTAATCTCAGTAAAAATAAATTATATTTACCAAAATTTTAACTAAGTCCGTACTTACAAACATAAGCTGGGGCCCTTCTGTAGGGTACATACCCCTTAAACTAATAAATTAATTTAGTGTACTTATTTTATTTCGTATATCTGCTTATGATTAAAAATAAATAACCACGTGTTCCAGTATTCCAAATATTCTACCCTTAAGGATGTAAACTAGGGGTTCAAGTTTATGAAAGTATTTGAAAACTTATAAGGGGCATGGCATGGGTCAAATGTGTGAGGTGCAACCAACGTATGTTCACAAGCGGAGCCGGGGGCAAAGCTATTTTTTTTATTGTGAAAGTACATTTAAAATTGTCAGCTGCAGTCAATTCACGATTCTTGAAAAAATCGTGTATTTGTTGGGCTATACAACAAAACAATATTAATTCAATACGATCCAGCAGTTCCTGAGATTAGCGCGTTAATCTAAACAAACGATGAAACAATCTCTTCGACTATATAATATTAGTATAGATCAAGAATTGATCACATTAGGATAGTCCACAATGATCACAATCCGTCTAGATCGTTTTTATATTTTTCTTAAACTATCACGTAAACTAACTCATACCGATGTATCAGAATGAGTTAGTTTACAAGATAGTTCGCAGCGGCCCGCTATACCTCATCGACTACGGCGAAATCAGTACTTGTTTGCTTGCGCATCCCGTACACGGCACAGTCTGCACGTAGTGGTAACAGGTATAAAGCAAGCGGCTATGCGGGCGGTACGGGTACGCGGCTATGGGCCGCGCATCAAAAGAGGCGGAGCGGCAACGTCTACAGATATGGTTAAAATTCACTTCAAAACTAACGGTAATTCCTAACGTTAAATACGGTAGTGTTAGCTAGTAACGTTAAACATTTTGTAACGTTAGCTAGATATCAATTTGAAATTAACGTTAGGTAACAATAAGTTTTATGTTAATTGGTAACGTTATCAAGCCCTGGATTAGAATACGTACTACGTACACGTTGTGGTCACCCGCTTTATACCTACGCACTTTGGTCGTAAATATTTCAGCCTTATTTGGAATATTAAAAAAGAAAAAATACCGCTCTTCTCGTATTTCTTTTGTAGATTTATTTGGCATTTAAAGTAAAAAACGTTTGTCAGACCCATTTAAAAAAAATGCTTTTAAAAGATCAAAAAATAACATATATTAAAAAAGAAATAAAACACTTTTAATTACTTTTTAGTCCTAGCAGATTGCTGGTGTTTTACAAATGACCTTGTATATTCCAACTAAAGAAAATGTTTAGGTTTTGTTCATTAGCCTTACCAACGTTAAAATACCTAGGTTCGGTATTTCACAAAAAAACTACATAAGGTTGTAAAACATATACCCAACTACTTCGAATGTTCATTTATTAACACATTCACATATACGTGACTAGAATTGTTGTTAGCATAAAAAGTAAATCCCAGTATAACCTAACAACCACTTACCTACATGAATAATACAAACAATTAATATAATGCTAATTTTTTCAACAAAATAACAAAATCTTATGATAAATAAATTCTCAATAGGTGGTCAAGTAGTGCACAAATGTAAAAAAATAACATTAAAAATTATACAACTGATATATATTTTATTAGGTGACCCCCACGGCTTCGCCTGTGACTTACTTCGAACTCCCATCGCAACTATTTCATCTCGTTGCTTATGAATTCTACAATCATGTTTAAAAATATACCCGATTTGTCGACATTTATGATTACTGCACCATTCTCCAGGGTAGTAGCGTGATGGATATAGTATAGCCTATAGACCTCTACGATAAATGGGCTATCCAACACAAAAACATTTTTCAAATGCGACCAGCAGTTCCTAAGATTAGTGCGTTAAACCAAACAAACAAACTCTTCAGCTTGATATATATTGTGGATAGGATTGGGACTAATGTTGAAGAACCTACTTAAATAATAAATATGTAAGAGGTTAAACTTAAAAGTCACAAAAAATGTAATTACAACACTTATGAAGAAAATGTATAATTATTAAGAAATACCTACTTAGATAATTAAGTTCAGCTAAAGAGCTTGTTAAATTATTTAAAATTCAAGACTTTTCATATACCTAAAATAAAAGTGTTGGTATGCCACATCTAGTAGAAATGTCAAGTATGCTCATATACATCTGTGTACCCACTTCCTCTTGAATTAAATATTTTCAATAATATCAAAACCCTACTAGAGTGACTAACTCATTTTGTAATCTATATTCATAGAATTACATTTAGCATTAAGAAAAACAAAGGTTTATTGTGGGACTCGAGGGACCTTTCACTTGACTTGCAAGTGGTGCTGTACAGAATAACTGAAATATTTATATAATATGTCACAACTAGATCAGCTGGCTCTATGGGCTGGTTGCATACTAAAACTGGACAAACAGTTGTTTGTCCAGTTTTAGTAATGTTTTTAGTTACTAACAGTGCATTTATGAGTATATGAAAGTCTTAGTTGCCAAAAATGATTTTTTATTATAGACTTCACAATCTATACAAAGATATAAAACTGAAGTTACAGTTTGGTTGAACGCACTAATCTCAGGAACTACTGGTCAGATTTGAAAAAATCTTTATGTGTTGAACATCCCATTTATCGAGAAAGGCTATATGCTATATGCTATATCATCACACAACTACCTTGGAGAGCGGAGCAGTAATCATAAATATAGGAAAAAAGAATATTATTATATAATTTACAAACAAAGGGATTAACTAGGTGCAACGGACATTCGAAGAATTTCATGGGCGAAGTCATGGGGTTCACCTAGTATACAATAAAACAGATAGCTGTGCAAATGCATAGAAAGTTAGCATAGCTGCATCTGGTTTTGTTGTAAAATCTATATAATTATTATACCTATTAATTAGTACTAACACAACAATGGAAACAACACAACAATTAAAACAACACAACAATGGAAACAACACAACATGGTAATGGGTTCACTGCCCATTACATGAGACAAAAATGCTGGTGAAATGTGGGTGTAGTATGCCTCTGCCACCCTTTCTGGGTGTGAATCATCATGAATGATAAAAAAAAAATCAAAATCAGTTCACACATTTGGGAGTTAAGGTGCCACTGACACATGCAGACACGTCAAACTTATAACACCCCGTCATTGTGCCGTCAGGGGTTAATAAAATAATTACTACTAACAATTGCGACAATGTATAATGGTGGTGTTGGTGACAAGTACAATTTTTCTTACTGCATTTGCTATTCCTTTGTATTTGGTCACATAATCACATTTTTAAAATATATTTACATTTTAATTAATCTAATTATTTTAACCTAGTAATATAATATGGATAAAAATAAGTAAACCAACATACCATTCTACAGCATAGTTCTATGAAGTACATATTCTAATAAATGAACATGGTATTGGTAAACATAGTCCAAATGGGTCAGATATTAAAATTAGATCTAGTTTTTATATATGACGATACTATGATAAATTCAAATAAATTAAACATATCCACTCTTTCCATTCTATCAATCGGTACTCAAATATACCAGCTAGCAAATCCATCACATTGTTATTGCATATCTTTAATAGACTAGTGCCCAACTTCTTCAACTTGGTCTTCCTTACCACTGACAATGGTGCTTGTAGATATTATCATACATTGATGGAATATTTCTACGATTTTCTAGGTTTTTGAGCAAGGTTTTCTTTTGCAGATAATAAATAACTGATTCAAGAACAAGTCCCTTAATAACAAGCATAGTTATTCTCGAACAGGCTTTGTAATAGGTAAATGGTCTTATTCTTCAGAATTCTGAGCCCTATTGGTTAATCATCTTTAGTAAATGAACAGTCTACTGACAGTGTACTGACAATGAAAAAATACACACATTTATTAATATTTCTCAAATAATGCTGCATTATGGTATATGCTCCTGAATTATGTGCAGGCTTATAATTTATTTCTTAGATTGCATACTTCTATTTTCAATGTTTGTAGTATCAGACATAGGGGTACCTCGGGTAGTTTTTATATCTGATTCAGATTCGGAACTCGATGAACTGCTTGATTCCAGAGCCTGTTGCTGCAGAGCCAAATTGTGATTATAGACTTGTAGTCGTTTGTCCATAAAAGTACACAACGTTTGATCAAAGCCTTTCAGTATAATACATTCATCACAAGTATGAAGAGGATAGGAATATTTTGTCATAGAATCTAATGCTTCCTTCAACATTGACTCAAGCTTGCTGTGCTTTGCCTTTGCCTCCTCATATAATTCCTCGAGCCATTCTTGCAACAAAGGGTTCAGCCGAGTCTTTCTGTGTGTTATTTTCTTAGTGATTTTTTTTCTATTCATTTTTCCGTAAAGATTTCGTAGCCGGTAATAAGTAGCTCCCACAGCTTACAAATTAACTACAACAATAATAATTATAGTTAATTCCGAATTAATAATATAGCGAATAATCTACTTTACTTATAATTATAGATTCTTCTAATAAATTTCGATCAATATTATCAATTTTGTGCTAAAAATCAAGGGAAACTGTATTACCCGGCCCGAGAATTGGACGCCCGATAAAACCCAGCCGCGGAAAACCCGCCCCGGGACTTCGTGTACAGTGTACACCACAGACCACTAAGGGGATACTATGGTGTACACGAAGTGTCGGTACGGCTAATCTCGGGACGGCAATTCCTGCCTGTTACATTTTTTACCGGGCAAATCAATACCAAGTATACCAAACCAACCAACCAATCTGTTGTTTTCTTCTTGGGCTTTCTCGATTTTGCCAAACTCATGTTAAAATAGTAAAGTTAAGGAATCAAAATTGCGAAAAAACGGCATTCAGAAACGTAGGATATGAAATTATTATGGATGGAACATGGAATTATTGTTTATTTTGTAAGTAAATAAAGATATGAATAGTTATATGAGATATAGACTAAACGAATGTTTTACATTTTAAAATTGTTAGAAGATATAAATAAGAAAATATATTTATAAATATCACCATTATTCGATGTTAGTAATATAGGGACAGATATAGGCAGTGGTACAGTGTTAGAAATTAAGGAATTAAATAATACGGAATGATCATACCTGGGACAGGAAAGTATTATGTGGTTCATGGGGGGACATGAACCACATAATACTCATCAGTTCATGTCCCCCACTTCCCCGCATTCACCTGTATCGGGTAGAATAAAATTTAATTTTGCTAGGTGGAAAGGGTACATACACGACCTAGTCACATTTGTATTAAGGTGGTTGTGACTGTTTTCCGTGTGTATATTTAAAAACCAGGGTTTGTTCGGAATGGTCGGCTGTAGTAAAGAGTAAAGTTTCACTGTAGCCTGAGAACTAAACGACCATAACTTTTCCCAGGACTGCTTTAAATGTAAAGCTGGCAAAACTGCCAGGTCGTGGTAATATTTTTTGTACGGATAGATGTCACCGGACTCCACGGCCTCATTTGCAAGGCTGTTGGCTCTAACATTGCCTGGAATACCAGAGTGGCTTGGTATCATTCATCACATTTAATTTGTATGAAAAGCATTTATAAATAAATTTTCTGATTTCAATCATTAGAGGGAAAACAGTTTTACTAGTAAAGGAAAATTTCTGTAAAGCCTGAAATTCTTTAGCGTCCGAGAAAATGACTGTATTTTGAAGGTTCATTATAAAGACATATTCAATCGCTTTTAACAACTCTAAGCATTCTCTTGTAAACACAGATGATTCTGGTGGTAAGTGGTAATTTAACCTTTTGAATAATATTAAATTTAGGTGATGTACAGGACTGCAATAGTTATCGAGGAATAAAGCTAATGTCACATAGTATGAAAGTGTGGGAGAAAGTAATTGAGCGACGCCTGAGAGAAGAGAGACAAATTTCTCAGAGCCAGTTCGGTTTTATGCCAGGTCGGGGAACAGCGGACGCCATTTTTAGTATTCGCCAATTGTGCGAGAAATACAGAAGTGCACACAAAAATTTGCACATGGTGTTTGTTGACTTCGAAAAGGCATACGACCGAATACCGCAAAAGGTGTTATGGTGGGCCCTGGAGAAGAAAGAAGTGCCTGAGAAGTATGTGCGGTTGGTCCAAACAATGTATAGTCGATGTAGTACCCAAGTTCGTTCTGTAGGTAGCAGGTACTACTAGTGGTTTCGGTGTCAATGTAATCCATCGATTGAATGCAGCTGTGATTGGGAATAACACTGAAAAAAAAAATTTGGGACACTTTTCACACAGCGCCATCTAGCCCAAAGTAAGCTAATATTAGCTTGTGTTATGGGATCTAGATAACTGATAAACATACTTATATATTTCTAAATACATACTTATCTATATATATAAAAGAAAGTGGTGTTAGTTACACTATTTATAACTCAACAACGGGTGTACCGATTTGACTGAAAATTGGTGGGGAGGTAGCTTACAGCCAGGAGACGGATATACTTTTTATCCTGGGAACAAGTTCCTGTGGGAAACGGGAACGGGAAAACTTCTCTACGCGGGCAAAGCCTCGGGCGTCAACTAGTTATAGATAAATAACACCCAGACACAGAATAAACAATCGGGCTCATCACACAAAGTTTTATCCTGGGTGGGAATCGAACCCACGACCTCTTGCGTAGCAGTCGGATGCACTCCCACCGCGCCACAGTGGCAGTCAAACACTTGCATTTATTATTCACTGATTCGAAAAATGAATATTTTGAATTCCTATAGCTATGGTAATACTTACATTAATCATGTCTTCTAATAAACTTGATATCTTTTATCAGAATACCCAGGGGCTACGCACAAAAACTCACTCATTTAAAAGATCATCAGCGGAAGATTTATGGGTCTCTTTATCTTTTAAAAACAAAAGTAAAAAGCAAACAAATATACATCTGTGCACTATTTATCTTTGTACAGAAAACATAGGTAACTCCATCAATACGCAACTATTGAATTTTACAAATAAATTAGCAATGATCACGAACTCTTGTCCGAATGATTATTTTTTGATTATGGGGGATTACATCTTTGGAACGTCGACTGGTTTCCTAGTAATAGTGCTGATCTTTAATATTCAGGCGTGTCAGGTGAAACCCAAATAAAGTTTGTTGATACCATTTCGGCTTGTGATTTAACGCAATTTAACTTCTGTCGTAATATCTCTAAGAATAGAATCCTCGATCTAGTTTTATGTAATTTCAACCTACGCGTATCAAGTGCCAGAAAATATTCATCAAATTTCAAATGAATGATATATTGCCTATATCCATCACTGTGAATCAACCATAATTAAAAACCCATAATAAAAAAATGTTTTGGACCTTTATAAAATCAAATAAAAGGTGTTCTAATACCTTACCATGTGCTCGTTCATACTCGTATGAAGGACACATTGCAGATACAGGGATTGATATTTGCAAACTATTTGCTAACTACTTTCAATCGATCTTTCTTTCAATAGCTCGGCATGCCAGGTATCATAGCCTGATGAACTGTCTTCAAACAATATAAATTCTATAAGTAACATGGAAATCAAAAGTGATGGTGACAGGAAGATTCTCGGATTGTCTTTCCATCGGTAAGTTGAATGAAAACTTTGTAAAAAAAGTCATCCTTTTACTATTTTAACCTTATAATTCTTAACTAAACAGAATAAACAATCAATAAATAATCAGAATAAATAAATATCAGAATAAATAATCTTTATTGTTAATTTATATTATTTCATAACCTATATTCGTTATTGCCATGATCCGATAACAATACTCCCGGTTTTTTTTATAAATTGCTCCATTATTACATATAATTTAGTATTACCTTGATGTTACATACATGTGTTATTTATTACAGTTTCCCGACTAAGACAAGATCACGTTTCATTTGGATAGCTGCCACTGGTCGTAATGGATGGGTACCGAAAAATGTTCCAAAATATGCAGTAAACATTTTGATACTGCTTTTATAATAAAGAAAACAAGCCAGTCGTACCTAGATTCAGATGCTGTTCTAAGGTGTCTACATTTATTTTTTATAACTAGGTGATTGCCTATATTGATAATATTTTCTTACACTGACAAACTATAATAGTACTTATTTTAAGCAATTGTTACGTTCTATGTATCTATTATTAAATCTGATAATTTAGATGGAAGCTTTATTAAAAGTTTCAATGCTTATTGCTGTTCATAAAGTGTACAGCCTCAATAACGAATGAGACTTCTTTGCCATCAACTTCTACAATGGAAGTAGACAATGATAGTTCTGAATCCGTAGTACTTGTAAGTTTTACCGTTTGTTTTGACATTTAGATAATAGTTTTGAATGTATACCTTGAGTGGTTCCAGGCCCAAGTCAACCCCATATGCTACTTTGTTCATCAATCACACCTTATTCCTGAAGGAGTGGCAGAGGCATATGACACGCCCACTTTTCACCGTGTGTATTCCTGTTCCACGTAATAGGTGGTGAGTCAATTGCCGTGTTGAAATAGACAGACGCAGGTTGTGGCTACCTGCTGTTGAAATTTTTCAAGCCGCCCATAAGGCCTTCAATTTGGCTTAACGACTGCCATGTGAGGCAATCGGGACACGTTTGTCCCGGTTGCCGGTAATGTTAAGCCGTTGCTTAACGTGCCTTCCAAAGCACGGAAACGCTCGCAAATGTAAATGCACAACACCCATCCGTGACCAGCCCTAGCGAAAGTTGTTTTACAGAACTTTAAGTCAGCGGGGCCACGAGCGCTTCAATGCTGGTTTGTACACTTGCTAAACAGTGAAGTAGCCGGCTATCTGGGTTCTTCATAGTATCAACAGCAATCGAAAATTTGCTATGATGATGAAGCATATATATGCTCAGCTGCGGAACTGCTGAGAATTTTCATATCTAATAATATTTATTAAATTTTCTTGCGCATTTGAAGTATATTTAACTGCCAATGCTGTATGTCCGAACCTTGTTCGTTTGTCAGCAGGTGTATCAGCTTGCATTGCATGTGAAAATACCTAAGCACTTGTTATGTTTTTATTGTGTTGTGTTTAGTTAAATAATTATATTATTGGTTTCTTGCAGCTTTTCTAAAGTGTTAACAGTTACAGGACGATCCAATTGGTCACAAACACTAACTACAAGAATTTGTAGCAAACATTTTGAACAATAGTTTTTATTTAACAAGAAGGAAATGACTCAATTACTCCAGAAGCTAGACCCGTTGGCTTAATCGTAAACAATTTAAGAGATATTTTTCTTTGGGAATAACTTTATTTTATAGGAGTCTCTGCTTGCTTACAAATGTTTATTATGTCAATTAACTGCAAAACTATATAAACAGAATAAAAAAAAGAACTGTATTATTTACTACGAAAACTAGAACCTAGCCTCTGCGGCGCAGTTGGTAGTGTATGCAACAGTGGGGACAAATATTTGTTTGGTACGAAAATGTTTGTTAAGGAGTATTTTCCATGTGAGTGTAACGTGTTTCCATATATAACACACACACAAATATAACCGGCTAGCGGTGTAACTGACTCATGGAAAAGACAACTACGCAGGTGCCCTTACGGGATTGGGAGGTCAGACGACATTCGCTCACAAGAATTCCGAAAATTAAAAGTCAAATGATAGCTGCACTTAGCAATGAAATAATAGTGGACCCTGAAATATTACTAGACTAGAGTTTAAAGACACTAATATCACAGCCTCACAGGTTTTCTCTCTTTATACTATACTAAGTTATAAGAGAACGTGTTTCCTATATTTAAATGTTTGCTTTCAAGTATGTTTGTCAGTTGTCTAAATCCGCTAACACAAGCTCGTATAAGCTTAATTTGGACTACACTATCTTGGTGGGTCTTGTAATAATGTCTTTTTATCTACGGAGCGTAGGTGGATACTTAGCAATTTAACATTAAAAAATATGGGGAAAATTTCTTCATATGGTAACCCAGTTAAAACACCAGCTGTCCGACTTTTGGCGCCAACGCGAGCGGTGACGCACGTTTGTCGTATATTATTTTCAAAAACTAGTGTAAAATTCGTGTTTTTGTGTTTAATAATGGTGGAATATTATACATAAAATAATAAATACTAAAGACTAGACTGTATGGACTAAGTTTCCTTTGCCTGCCCATGATGGGCAAAGACAACAAAAAAAAAGAACTAGCTGTCCTTTTCTGCCGCACGCTGACTGTGTCTCTATAGTATTCTCTATCTACGCTGTCTACCTATCAAAGACAATAGTATAAATTCTCTTCATAGAGCTTTTTTTTTATAAATTATTGAATGGCCTGGTTTGTAAGACCTTTTAGCCATAATTTATTTTTTATATCATATTTCTTCAATCTTATCTTCTAATTAGTCCTGTCCAGTCGATGTCGTGTCCTCATTGTCCGTCCTGGTCCTTGCCCTCAGTATAATGGTGATTCTTATACTAAGGTTGTCAGTGGACGTTTCGCGGTAAGAGAGAAAATAGCATTTCACTGCATATATATCATTGTCTTTCACTATAGCACGTTAACACAACTTTTATGTCCAAGAAACCACCACTCCCGCACATAAAACAAGATAAATGCACTAGTTTTAGAAAATAATATAAAGCAAGCGTCCGCACTTGTCACTCTTCCCGCCTAATGTCCTCTTCATGGAGCATTCCACAGAGACCACAGATTACTAAACCAGTCAGACTATTAAACGTATGTAGGTAGTGTGATTATTGTACATTTTCATTTTTCTTTGGTCATCAATACTATATAAAATTTTTTTTTCCTAGAATAAATCCAACATCCATTTTATTACGGGGACATTTGGCGGAAGAGTGACAAGTGCGGACGCTTGCTTTAGATTATTTTCTAAAACAAGTGCATTTATCTTGTTTTATGTGCGGGAGTGGTGATTTCTTGGACATAAAAGTTGTGTTAACGTGCTATAGTGAAAGACAATGATATATATGCAGTGAAATGCTATTTTCTCTCTTGCCGCGAAACGTCCACTGACAACCTTAGTATAAGAATCACCATTATACTGAGGGCAAGGACCAGGACGGACAATGAGGACACGACATCGACTGGACAGGACTAATTAGAAGATAAGATTGAAGAAATATGATATAAAAAATAAATTATGGCTAAAAGGTCTTACAAACCAGGCCATTAAATAAATATTAATAAAAAAACCATTTTATTGCGAATAAGGATTTGTTATATTTTAGGTCTGTTAACACCAACTTGTTATTTAATTTAATTATAAAATGTGGCGACCGAGGTATACAATACTACGGAAAGTGCTTTTACCTTCGCTTAGAGAAAATGTGAACTTACGAAACATATTTTTCTCTACAAAAAGTCGTTTACCAAAATCGACTGCCAAGTTAACTCTCATCAGTGCCAGTATTGGTGTCTTGGTTGGTACCGCTTACGGAGGTTACACACACTATAAGGTTAACACCAAGCAAGGTTCATCGGCCGTTTTAGAAAATGAGTATGCATTTCTGAAAGAAGCGCCTGAATACCGGGCTCACTTCAGAGTAAGATATAGTTTATTTAATACTTCATACTTCATTATTCCATCAGTCATATTCATTTTCATACCATAGCAGTATAATACCTTGTAACATGAGATTAGTCATAAATAAATCCAGTCGTATTTGTAGTTTCCTTTATAGTGGTCGTTATGTAATCGTCCTCAAGGTATTGTTAAGTACGTTATGATGTAGAATTCTATATCAATACACTTGTTTTGTGTATGGAGACACCTTGTCAATGTTCAAAATTATGTGAAGGTGGTCCTCATAATTGAGTAGCTGCGAGTTGTTTACCTTACCTTTTATACATTATTAAAAGTATGTAAAGTCTAACACGTGGAATTCAAATGTCCGGCCATGTCGGCCGCCGGGTCCCGGTAAGAAGGGAGGACCCAACAAGTGCTGGCTTGACATCGTAAGGGATGACATGCGTGCCAATGGTCTCACTACAGGGGATGCCGACGACCGTGCGAAGTGGAGGAGAAAAAGTAGGAAAGCGGACCCCGGGCGTCGTGAGACGCAACTGGGACAGACGCTCGGATGATGATGATGATGAAAGTCTAACACATGCCATTTTAACTTAACTGTAGAAGCTAACATGCAAGAAAATGTATAGACTTTTATTCATATATACATTAGTATTTTTCTCATAACTCACGACCAACAATAAACATTTCTGCCTATATTGGGTACTTAGTCAATACTTATCATGTTTCTGCATTTAGCAATTCATATCTTTAGTTACAGTAAACACTTCTTCCGCATAGTACATATGTAATGTGGTGAGCAACGATCAGTGCATTCTGCCACCTTTAGGTTAAACTCACCCAATTTACGTTAAAGAAAGTGATATGACCTTTTTTGAATCACTGTCATTATTTGAGCATTGATGTTACCGTATTGACTATTCTACTATATTAGTGATGTTTACCAGTAATTAAAGTAGCAAATCCATAGAAGTTTGATTCAATGTGCAATGGACAGACAGTGCTAGCTCACTAGAACTAGAGCTGTCTGTCCATTACATGGACAATGTATCTTGTTCTCCAATTGTTCATTAAATCATTAATTTTATTTCTGATTTGATAATTTGTTTTAATGGAAGGTAATAAATTATAATAAGTACAATGTTATCCTTCTCAATTCAATATACCTTATAGCTCTTAAGCAACTCTATATACTAATAAAGTTGTTTGCCAAATATGAGTAAAATACAATTACATTACAATTCATAATATGTATGCACAGCACAGCACAGAAAGCCATAATAAGAATTGAATTGAGCCAATGCGGTACAATACTCCTATTTAAACCATTGAGTTATTCAGAGGTTTGTCTAACCTACACATATTTTTAATAGGATTTCCATGAAAAGCTCCTTTCCATGAGAGCTCTAGAAATCCTATTAATATGGGTTACAACATGAAATTTTGTTTAGATTTATAATTATAGATTTGTGTGTTTCACATGTTAGTTTCGTGATTTGGGTGCTTTTTATATTTAGTATACATGTTTTCAGCTGTTTAAATCCCATAGCACAAGCTTAGCTTATTAGCTTATTTTGGTTGAGATGCACTGTGTAAATAATAGTAATAATAATAGTCCCACAATGTTTAAAAAAAATATCACAGCTTATGGTAGACATAGTTTGTAATGCCCCAGCACACTTACTGATTGGTAGAAAGTAGTGCAAGCTATAAAAGTACTGTTTTTACTGTTACAGGTAATAAATGATGGTGATACAAGCAATCTCCAGCTCACATTGTTTCAATATCGGACATGTCCATTCTGCTGTAAAGTCCGTGCATACTTGGATGCGAAAGGAATCAGCTATGAAATAGTTGAAGTTGATGCAGTGCTCCGCCAGGCAATCAAATGGTCAGGTTACAAAAAAGTGCCTATTCTTCTAGCCAAGGTGGATGGGGGATATCAGGTATGCATCTTTATCATACATTTTTTTTATCTGCAATCAGTGCTGTGCACTATAAGCAAATGTGTGGTAATAGTTCACGTTTAGAGGGTGTCCTCCAGCGAGGACATCTCCTCTCTTCTTCAATTACTCTACAGGATGTCTTTCCTCTTTAGGCGTCTAGCATAGCTGCAGAATGTCAGTTGTGAAGCTAATAAGTTTGGATGTGTTTCCAATTTCTGTCAGTAGTTTGCAGTGGTATTTTTTTTTTCCTCTTTCACTGTTGTCATCTGTAGATATTTGTGTATTTGTGAGTTAGTAGTATACCATGACACATTGCTTATTGTTCGGAGGATCGCATTTTGCATTCTTTTGAGGTTTGATATGAGTGTATTGCAAGCACTTCCCCATAGCTGAATGCCATACATCCATATAGGCTTGAGCACCACCTTGTAGATGAGTAAATTTTTTATCTGTTTACAGTTTACTATTTCTGCCCAGCAACCACAGCAAATGCCTGAAACGAATGTTAAGTTCATCTCTCTTTTTCTTAAAGTGTTTTTTCCATGGGAGTCGTCTATCTAAGTGCAGCCCCAGATATTGTACATTGTCCTGGTGGGGCAGGGTAGTGTTACCCAAAGTCACTGAGGGGCAGTTGCCCTTTCGTAAAGTAAATGTAATCTGCATGGATTTAGATGTACGGACATTAATCTTCCACTTGCGGAGCCATTCGGATGTCAGGTCAAGACTTTTTTGCAAAACACTTGCTGATTTCATAGGATCTTAGCTACTTGCTAATAATAATAAATCTATTCATTTAGGTCACAAAGTAACACTTATGAACGTCAAGAATATTGCTTCTACATTTACTGCCAGATTCGCAAAGCAATAGGTAGAGCCTGAGGAAGAACCTGGCAATAAAACTCATGGCCACTCTTTTCTTAACGCCAGTAATTACATTAGTTTGATTAACATTATATTTGACCAATTATATAGTAATGAATTTATACAAACAAAAATGCTAGAATGGCAGTGTCGTCGGCGAATGTCGTAACAGCACAGGTAGATCAGCAGTGAATTTATTATACAGGACTAGCCCCAAAACCGAGCCTTGAGGGACAACAGCACTTATTTTTAGGATTTTTAAAAGTTTATCCCCTTCTTTGACTTGGAACAGTTTTTCTGTCAAGTATGATTTAAATATGAGAAAGTAACTATGTGGTAAGCTGTTTTTTATTTTGCAGAGAAGTCCATCATGCCACACTCTGTCGAACGCCTGTTGTACATCCAGGAATACTGCACAACAGTATTCTTTTTCCTCAATTGTTTTTCGTATTCTGTTACACACTCTATGGACCTGCTCGATTGTAGAGTGCTTTTGTCTGAATCCAAATTGGGCTGGTATTATTTTGGATTCTTCCAGAAGGGGCAATATTTGGCTAAAAATAATTTTTCGACAATTTTTGAGATTATTGGTAGTAAAGTGAAGTGAAGTGAAAAATCTTTATTCATGTAGGTCACAAAGTAACACTTATAAACGTCAAGATTATTGCTTCTACATAGAGGTGCGCAAATCATGTCCGATAGAGGATCGGACATGGAACGATTCCTTTCCTTCTCGGAACCATGTTCAGGAAACATGTTCGCGGAACTATTTAGTTCCACCGATTCAAATATGGCCTTTCGGTTCTTGATTTCATGTCCGTGTGATTGGAGATGTCATAATATTATGATTGTACAATTTTTTACATTATTATTTTGATTTTGTTTCTGAAAGAAAATTGAATGAAAGACGGCATTATAAGGTCTCGTTGACTAAAATAAATGAAGAATGGACGTTATAGTTTAAAACTTTTATTAGGTACCATAACGTTCAGTTGATTTACCTTCATACTTTTCAGGCTTAGGATTGTCAACCAAGAGCTAGATGAAATATTTAGTTGGCACATGATATGATACATTTACGTTGTAAAAAACACGTCACATATTACTAAACGAGAACTTTTGCACTTGATTGGCGTATTTATAATACATCATTTAAAAATATTAACAAATTACACAGGTATTTACATAGTTTAAAAAATATTTATACATATACGTGCCGTGGGTTACGCTGTTGTATCTAACAAGTGTGTATTTTACTACATATTATTATATAATCGACTTTAAGTCGTATCGAATAAGTTACATTATTCCAAAATAGCAAGAGCCTAATAGGATAAAGAGAGAGCGGTCGGTTCGGTTCGTGAGTCATCGGCTATCGCCGTCGGTCGGTTCGGTACGGTCGGTGTGTGATGCGACACAGAGTTCCTTTAGACTATTACCTAACTCGCTCGCACTCGCACCGATTACCGCGGACATGCGGACCGACTTCGATTGACATTGTGGATTGCACCGAAATCGTTCCAGTAGAGGACATAGTTCCCCGACCTATTTATGTCCGGAACGACGCATCACTACTTCTACATTTACATTTACTGCCACATTCGCAACGCAATAGGTAGAGCCTGAGGAAGAACCTGGCAATAAAACTTATGGCCCCTCTTTTCTAACTGGTTCTAGTATTTGAAAGAGGTGACGTAAGAACTATATGCGAGATTAGGGTAAACCAGGAACGTCTAGAGCAAGTGAATGAAATTGTGTATTTAGGAAGTATGTTTAGCGCGGATGGAAGATGTGATTCGGATGTAGAACGGCGAGTAGCTGCCGGAAACAAAGTTAACGGTGCTTTGTCCCAGTTAGTAAAGCGACAAAGCATCGTAAAAGAAGCACGAATGGCGATTCATAACGCAGTGCTAGTGCCAACTTTGCTTTACGGTAGTGAAACCTGGGTATGTCAGCAGATGCATGAAAGTAAATTGAATGCTGTGGAGATGCGATCACTTCGAAAATTGTGCGGCGTTACCTTGGCCGACCGAATACGTAACGAAGTGATACGCAATATGGCAGGTTTGAATGAAAGTGTCAGCGTTAAGGTGGAAAAGGGCGTGCTCCGTTGGTTTGGACACGTCCAACGAATGAGTGAGGAACGATTGACGAAGAATATATATTGTTCAAAAGTAGAGGGTAGAAGGAGTCAGGGAAGGCCGAGACTTACATATGAAGACCACGTGAGCAGATTGCTCAAAAACGGAAAGGTCAAAAGTACTCGGATACCCAGACGTGCGTGTATGAAGCGATTGATGAATCTCGAAGAAGCGAAAGAAGTATGCATGGATCGCAAAGCCTGGCGATCTGTCCTCTCTGACTACCCCGTCAGGGATACAGCGTGAAGATAGTTAGTTAGTTAGTTAGTTTTAGTAATTACATTAGTTTTATTTACATGATATTTGAACAAATTGTATAGTAATGAGTCTATAAAAAAGAAACAAAATCAAATCAAAATGAGATTGTTTCTAGTTGCCAGTTTTAAAGGTAGCCCAACCTTATGAGGAAGACTCCGGCAAGAAACTAAATGGCTGCTATTTTAAAAATGAAGGTATGGCTTACAATATTAAACTTACATTGTTCCTTTGGAGTTACGTGAGAACAGTCGACTAAACTTAATTTGCTTTAAATATAAATAATATTATTTGTAATAATTGCTATAACAGCTATGAGCTGACCAGTCCCAACAGACGGCACCCGTTACGGGTATGACGCATATATCAGCCATCGCCCTACTCAATCGTAATATAGGGAATAAGGCGACCCGATACATGCACCACCACTGCCAGGACACTTAGGCGAGCATGACATACTCAAACTGCATAGCAACCATCATGTCAATTTCAAAAATTATAAAAAGCTATGTGAACAATCAATAACAAACTCAAATTACATATAATTATTTTAATTAACCTGTCGTTTCAGATCGCTTATGTTGAACAAATGTACATTATATTTATAATGTTTCTTTATTATTATTATAAATTATATTTGTATATTTATGTGTGTTGACTTAGAGCGACTTACTCCCATGCATTTCTATCATTTATATAGTCTGAAATTTTATAATATGCCTTGTTACACAATTTAGCCTTGACTCTTGTCTTAAACATATTTGTTGACATTATTCTAATTTCATCGGGAAGTTTGTTATAGAATCGTATACATTGCCCCATAAAAGAAATGGGCAAAAAGTGGGCATATAATATGCCTCTGCCACCCCTTCGGGGATAAGGCGTGATGGATATTTATTTATTTTATTTTTTATAAAAGAATTGCTGATTATTTCGAGACGAGTAGAATGTAATACAAGATTATCTTTATGCCTAGTGTTTACATTATATAACTAAACTAACTAACTATCTTCACGCTGTATCCCTGACGGGGTAGTCAGAGAGGACAGATCGCCAGGCTTCGCGATCCATGCATACTTCTTTCGCTTCTTCGAGATTCATCAATCGCTTCATACACGCACGTCTGGGTATCCGAGTACTTTTGACCTTTCCGTTTACATTATATCACTTTTTTTAAGAACTGTGTCTATTTTTTTGTGCACATAAAGTAAATTCTCATATATATATTGTGATATAACAGTAAGAATATTAATTTCTTTGAATCTTTCTCTTAGAGATATCCCGGGACCAAAATGGTATATTGCTCTCACAGCTCTCTTCTGTAAAATAAATATCGTATTAATGTCCGCTGAGTCTCCCCAGAGAAGAATTCCGTATGACATAACGCTATGGCAATAACTGAAATAAACTATTCTAGCCATTTCAACATCAGTGTACCATCTTATTGTTTTTACTGCATATGCAGCAGAGCTTAATTTGCCTGACAATTTTTCTATATGTGGTCCCCACTGCAACTTTGAATCAATAGTGATACCCAAAAACACAGAAGCCTTAACAGTATCCAACCCTGATCCATTAAGTTGCACATTGGTCGCCACCTGTCTCACATTAGGTGTCGAAAACTTAATTACTTTAGTTTTTTTTATAATTTAAAAGAAGATTATTAACGTTAAACCAATGAACAACTTTTGAGAGTGCACTGTTAACATCGTCATAATTAATTAATTGTCTATTAATGTTAAATGTCAAAGAGGTATCATCCGCAAACAGCACAATGTCATGTTTATCCCCAACATAGTAAGGTAAGTCATTAATGTATATCAAAAAAAGAAATGGACCACGGATTGATCCCTGTGGAACACCCATTACAAGTGGAGATCCTGCTGATCGTTTACCGTTTACTTCAAGCCTCTGAATTCTTTTGCTTAAATAGGAAGTCATAAGGTCGAGAGCTTTATTTCTGATATCGTAGTGGCGTAATTTGTTTACAAGAGTTTCGTGATGAACGCAATCGAAGGCTTTAGATAAATCGCAAAAAACACCTAATGCATCCTGCGAATCCTCCCAAGCCGCATAAATACTTTTGAGTAAAGCAACCCCTGCATCCACCGTTGAGCAACCTTTTGTAAATCCAAACTGTTTCCTGTGTAGTAAATTATGTATATTAAAGTGACTAAGCAACTGTCCAAGCATTAGCTTTTCAAATATTTTACTTAGTGTTGGTAGTACGGAAACAGGCCGAAAGTTAGAGGGATCTGCATTATCGCCGGCTTTGAATAAAGGAATTACTTTACGATGTTTCATTAAGTCAGGAAATACCCCAGACTTGACACAGCGATTGAACACAGCTGCCAGATGTGGAGCTATTACAGTGATAATATGAGAGACAGTTTTAACAGATAGACCCCACAAATCTTTAGTGTTTTTCATATTAATTGCCTTAAAAGTTTTTAAAATATCTCTAGGACTAACAGCTGGAAATTCAAAGTCTGTGCCACATTCCTCCACGCCATGTTTTAAAAGTTGTTCAGCATCGTTAGAGCAAGACGAGAGAGGTCTTGTAATTGAAAGAGGAATGTTAGAAAAATATTTTTTAAATTCAGTTGCAACTTTAAAATCTTCTATAATATTTACGTTATTTATTTTTGGATCTGCATTATCGCCGGCTTTAAATAAAGGAATTACTTTACTATGTTTCATTAAGTCAGGAAATACCCCAGACTTGACACAGCAATTGAACACCGCTGCCAGATGTGGAACTATTACAGTGATAATATGAGGGACAGTTTTAACAGATAGACCCCACAAATCTTTAGTGTTTTTCACATTAATTGCCTTAAAAGTTTTTAAAATATCTCTAGGACTAACAGCTGAAAATTCAAAGTCTGTGCCACATTCCTCCACGCCATTTTTTCAAAGGTGTTTAGCATCGTTAGAGCAAGACGAGAGAGTTCTTGTAATTGAAAGAGGAAAGTTAGAAAAATATTTTGCAAATTCAGTTGCAACTGTAAAATCTTCTATAATATTTACGTTATTTATTTTTAAATGAAAATCATGACTGCGCACTTTGGATTTACCGGTTTCAATATTTATAATATTCCAAGTTTCCTTAATAACATTATTTGAATATTTGATTTTATTTTTTAAATAAATTGATTTTGCTTTCAGGCAGGTTTGTTTAAATGTTTTTGAGTATTTTTTTACAAACTCTTGAAAATTTGGATTATGATAATAGGACTTCTGTTAAATAAATATCCATCACGCCTTATCCCCGAAGGGGTGGCAGAGGCATATTATATGCCCACTTTTC
Source organism: Thumatha senex (assembly GCA_948477245.1). Taxonomy (NCBI): domain Eukaryota; kingdom Metazoa; phylum Arthropoda; class Insecta; order Lepidoptera; family Erebidae; genus Thumatha; species Thumatha senex. The sequence continues at coordinate 14,954,864 of OX419725.1, read as the reverse complement.
ACCGTGTGGATTCCTGTCCCACGTAATAGGTGGTGAGCCCATTGCCGTGTTGAAATAGACAGACGCAGGTTGTGGCTACCTGCTGTTGAAATTTTCAAGCCGCCCATAAGGCCTTCAACCAGGCTTAACGACTGCCATTTTACTGGCAACCGGGACCAACGGCTTAACGTGCCTTCCGAAGCACGGAAACGCTCGCAAATGTAAATGCCACAAAGTGGTCACCCATCCGAGGACCAGCCATAGTGAAAGTTGCGTAACTCAGTGATCGTTTACAGAACACTGAGACCGCGGGGCCACGAGCGCTTCTGATTTCTGTTCGTATAGTTGATACAATTTCTTACGACTTTTATAGATTCCTGGAGTTGCCCAGTCACTGAAAGTTAGGCCTTCACTCTTAGATAAGTGCTTAGGAGTAAAAATTGAGCTAATTAATCAAGTTGACTAATGAGTTGTATAAGTGATCCACATTTCCACGACAGGGTAAAAATTAAACTTTTTTTGTAACATTACATTTAAAATTTTCTATACGGTTCTTACTGAATGGTATTACATTTATTTGTCTTTTTACATTACTTTGAGAATTACAAAAGGAAACCAACTGCCCTGTGTGGTCCGAGTCAACCTTATGAATTATAGATGTATGTATTGGTTTCACACTACTAAATATGTTATCAATACATCTTGCAGTAGTGGCCGTTATTCTAGTGGGTTCCATTAAATTGTGATATAAATTAAATGATTTTGCTAAATTCAGAAAATCTATACTTTCTGAAGACTTATCTAAAACATTTATGTTAAAGTCTCCACATACAACAATTGTTTTATGGCTATTATATATTTTACTTAAGGCTTCCTCCATTATTTCAAAAAGAGACTTAACTGGCGCGCATGGAGTGTGTGCAGTGCTTTTTAGACAGTGATACACTCAAGGAGTCATTACTATTACTGGATTTATTTTGCAACATAGCCGGAGAATCAGCTTCCAAAGAGGATTGCTCACATAACCGTTCATCGCTTAAAAGCTGACACTCACAAATATGCTTGTTTGATAAAGATTCAAACCGTTCATTATTATGATTACTTAACCGAATTAGTTCATCCATAGCAAGAATGTGCTGCTGGATTTGTAGTCCAGAAAGCTCATATTTTTTGGTTATTGAATGGAGTGAATCTTGGAGTTGGCTGATTGTAACTTGTTGAGTATGCACATCCAATGTATGTTTTGAAATAATATTTTTTAACCTCATTGAATGTGCCTTTACTTTCTCTCTAAGTTGCAATCTCTCTCTATTAAACTTTTCATACTTAAAGGGACGGTCCGGTTCATTGAAGCAACTAACTTATGTTCTGATTAATCTAATTGCGATTTTAATCTTGATATTTCATTATTTGCTTCGTGAAGCTCTGTTTCTAACCTTAAAATTGCTGCAACCCAAAGTCATACTCTCTGCGACATTGGTCAAACCCATCTATCACAGATTGCAGCCTATTCTGCTCATCAGTGGCATCACTATATTGATTATATAATATAACCAATTGGTTTTTAAGAGATTTTATTTCCTCTGAAGATTGATTTAAAACTATTTCATTATCCTCCAACTCTTTGCTGTACTGGTTACATAATTGTTTGGAGGTCTGTAGTTCCTTCAATACAATTTGTAACTTTTCCTCTGTATGGCGAGCCAAGGCCCCACGGGTAGTAATGCCAGCCATTATTGTTTAGATTAAAATATAAAACAAAACTAAAACAAACATGTAACTAGACAATCGAGGTAGGAGGTCAGGTTAGGTATGTTCACGCATTAACCAGTGCAATGTTCTGCTTTTAAAACTGATAAATATAATAATCACTATATGTTACTTTGATTAAAAAAAAGAAATAAATTAAGTTTTACGTGAAATTGAGTCCAAATACAGTATTTATTACCTTACAAATCCGTTGTCGAACTACCGGTAATCTTCACACAATTAGTACTGTACATCCAGCAATTTCACGCCAAAAACACTAAAATAATACGTAATGATACCTAATTACGCTTTTTATCTTTATATTAGGTGGCTATTATTAATAAATGGAATAAAAAATGTAATTTCATTTAAATAAAATTTGGGACAATTCAAAATCAGCTGTTAACGATAGTGTTGCCACAGAAAAAATCCATAAATATCAGTAAACTGATAGGCCTGTAGAATCCGATATCATTTTCAGGTTTACCATCCTTGTGTATTAGAATTATTAGTAAAGTTTTCCAGAGAGTAGGATAGTGTTGAACTCTCATGATGCCATTAAAAAGAACAGTCAAGATGACAATAGCCTTTTTCGGGAGTTGCTCGAGGACTTCTTTGGTGATTAAATCGAATCCAGGTGCCTTCTTGTCTTTCAATTTCACTATTACTCTCCAAACTTTTCGGACTGTCGCAGGTTTCGGTGGTAAAGACATTTGGAGATCCTGGTTCAATATATCTTTAACCTGATGTTCAGATTCCATACTAAACGAATCATTTGGACAAAAGACTTTTGCCAAGTGATCAGCGAAAGCATAAGCTTTTTCCTGAGGAGTTCGGGCCCAGCCATAAAAGTTTTTAGTGGTGGTCTTGGCGTCTGAGGTCTTACATAGTTTTTTGTAAACTTCCACAATGAATGGTATGCAGTTTCTATCATTCATCAGGGTTCTATCATTCCAGACCCGTAACATGTGCCTTAGATTTTCAGATATTTATCATAACATAGAATATGTTTTTATTATGTTTATCAATACCCAAAGGGTTGGCAGAGGTATATAATATGCCCACTTTTCACAGTGTGTATTTCTGTCCCACGTAACTGGGGAGCAGAGCAGTAGTCATAAATGTCGATAAATCGAGTAAATTTTTATGCATCATTGGAGAATTTATAAGCGACGGGGTTAAATAGGTGCGACGGTAGGTCGAAATTGGTATTGGAAATATCTGTATTCTATTATGCCAGACAATTTTATTTGTGTATAAATTTTAATTTAATTCTTATTCGAGAATTTACAGTTATGTGATGTATACATTAGAATACATTAATCAGTACTGTTTTTTACATGCGGAAAGCTCATCTCCCCTAGCAGGCTTCACCTCACCTAGCATTTACATTAAAATTATTTTTTATTTCAGCAACTTATGGACAGTACGGCGATTATATCCATCCTGGAAACTTATCTTAAAGACAAAACATTGCCGTTAAGGAATATTGTCAAGTTCTTCCCCTTCACCAAGTATCTCAACGATTCAGGCAAAGAAGTTACTGATATCACCAATAAGTATTTTGTCATGCACAGCTCCTTTGTACCTGACGCGAAAGAAAAAGCTGCTGAATTGTAAGTGTTACGCATTTCCTATAAATTTTCCTTAATATAAGTTTTAAGTCAAGCAAACAGAGAATCACTAAATAATTTCAGAAAATATACAGTCCCTTCGAAGTTATTGGGAAAAAATTGTGTATCTATACAGATAAATAAAATTGAAGAGTTTATTTTAATTCCAAATTAACGGATTTTCACTAAATGCATATGAAAGTATTTAAAACCAATTAAAAAAGAATTCTCTGTGTTTGTTCTGGCTAATCTCTGAATCGACTGGATCGATTTTAACGGGAGTTTCACTGGTAGATAGATGATGTCGTAAGTAGTAATGTAGGCTATATTTTATCACCGTATTCCCACAAGAATGGGATCCAGGCGGGTGATACCGCGGGGCGTCAGTTTGTAATAAGTAAGTGTAGAGAGATATAATAGTACGAGAACCGGCTGCAAAATCTCTACGTTCATCGCGTAGTTAATCAATTTCACATTTTTACATACATTTATGATTAGGAGAATACATTGATAACAGGGTGCCAGTTAATAAGTGGCCGCAAGTAATTTTAATTAAATTAATGTTAATTAAATTGCCAAAAAAAAATTTCATTCAATAATTTTTTAAATAAAATACCGTCCACATCATAGCAATGTTTGTAAAGAATTCGAAAATCGATGGGTGCCGTTGCACATTCGGCCGCAACTACTTCGCAGCCAGGTGTAAACATGTAATAGTTTGGTGTATTTATACGTTCATGACGTATACGCATGTTTTTTATATTAAATTAAAGCAATTTTTTTTTAAATATGATGATATATCGCTGCCTGTGAACAAATGGCCGCAAATTAGGGTTGCGAGCTGTTAAACACTCGAGGTATTCGAGTTAAAGTGAAAGAGAGTAAGCGCGCAACGCCACTTGTGAAAAGAGGATAGCCTGTGTCAGCTGTGCGAGTATTTGAAGCCATTGCGCATGCCTCAATAGAAAGGGTTCTCAGTCAGCGACGCAAACAGTAGTAGGTCGTTTTGGAGCTCGTTCTACACAACGTTGTTGATATTATTTATTTAGAGGGGGATGAAGAGTAGAAGCGTGCACTCGCCATCCCTGCCAGCTACGGCTGCAATTCTACTCCAACACGAGTGCCACCAGGGCGAATAATGCTAGGGCGTGCCCCCGAGGCGACGCGCACCAGTTCGTCCCCGCTGGTGCGAAAAGTGTGTGCCAGAGCGGCGTGGGGGATCGCCACCCTACACGCGCGGCCCTATACGGCGGGAAGTGGAGGATGGAGTGCAGGGTAGCTGCGTGGCATGTTAGGGGAGGAATGATAGATAAGATGAATGAGTTGATGGATGTTATGAATTCTTTCCAGGGTAACTGTATACGCTTTTACAACAAGCTTCCCTGTGACCTGAGAAATTTACCTTTAAATAAATTTAAAAAGTTTATTAAAAACAAGCTTTGTGAAAAAGGTTTTTACTCCGTTACAGACTATTTGCAGGACAGGGACGCCTGGAAATGATCTGCTGGCAAAGTAAAATAATATTAAATTGTAAATAGGCCATCAAAAAAAGCCTTCCTAAGTTTCTTGCCGGTTCTTCTCAGGTGGGCCGCGTTCCGAACCGGTGGTCGCTTTAAATATTTTAAATAGTGTATGACATTTTGTAAGCGCCGTTAAAATGGTCTATGCAAAATAAAGATATTTTTATTTTATTTTATTTTAATAATTACAAGCAGCAACACTAGAAATAAAATATACATATGACATTTTGTAAGCGCCGTTAAAATGGTCTATGCAAAATAAAGATATTTTTATTTATTTATTTATTTATTTATAATGAGAGAAAGTTAGATGCAGTGTGCTTGACAGAGACCAAGCGCAAGGGCAGCGAAGTCTTGGAGCTCCCGGGTGGGATGCTCGCGCTTTGGTCTGGAGTACCAGAGAGCGAGCATGGCAGTCGGGGGGTTGGAATATTGCTGTCCTCGCGATTGGCCTCCGGTATGTATGAGTACAAACTGGTAGGTCCTAGAATCCTCTGGATCCGTGTCAAACTTGGTTTGACGAAGATTTTTCTGGTAGCTGCTTACGCGCCAGTATCTTCGTCGCACGCGAGTGAGCTAGAGGGTTTCTGGGAGAGTATGAGAGAAGCTCTAAATGTGATAGAAGGAAATGAAAGACTTATAGTATGTGGAGACTTGAATGGATGGGTGGGTACCCCTCGCGATGGTTTTGAGTCTGTACTCGGGAAGTATGGGGATAAAAGGGTGAACGACGCTGGCAAGCTAATACTGGCATTTTGTAAGGAAAAAGATTTGTTTGTGGCGAACACAATGTTCAACCACAAAAAAATTCATATGTATACGAGGAGATGTAAGTCAAAGAGAAGCATGATAGATCTATTCCTAATGGATAGTCGGCTCCGTAACCAGGTGATGGACACAAGGGTTTATCGAGGCGCTGAGCTGGGATCAGACCACTACCTAGTCATAACTAGGATTAGGGGTCTGTTCGCGGGTTGATGTCATCGTACCGAGTGTCCTGAACCTGAGCCGACTTATAGCATCAAAAGCTGGAAGCTGCAGGATGCATCCATTAGGGATAAATATAATGAAAGGGTAGCCGAAAAGCTTGGCGACGTCAATGTAAGTAGTGAGAATGTGGAAAGTGTATGGCAGAACCTTAGGGATAGTATGATAAATGCTGCTGTGGAAGTGTGTGAAGAAACGAAAAGATGCAGTAGTAATATATAGTAATAAGCGTGATGCATGGTGGAATGAGGAAGTGAAAGAAGCAGTTCGAATGAAGAAGAAAGCATGGCTAGACTACTTACGGCCGAATACTGAAACGTCACTTAAATACAACGCACAGTGGAAGGGCTCTCAGATTTCAGTATCTCTCAAAATTTAAGTGGTATACACAAAGGCTACTCAAACGATTTGCAGGCATAATCAGCTAAGCAGCCGCCAAATAATTTGCGTCATGGCAACATTCACGATGCCTCATTTTACGCAACAGTTTTGGACTTAACAATATTTACGATGCTACTTAATTTAGTTAAAATAATAGAAAATAATAATAGTTTTATTTGGTACACAATGTAATTTCTATAATGTTCTGAAAGATAGGTTTTTAAGTTATGTATAAGAATAAATAACTTAAAAACTATTTCGAAATTGAACGTAAACATTTTCTGACCCAATTGTCGTAGAACGAAACGTTCAATTTGATTGAAACCAGAGACATTAGCGTGACTTGTAACAATTTTTTAAAAATAAATTGTATAATGGAAGAAATACATTGGAATACTTCTTCAGCAGGCGTCTGTATGTAGCAATGGAGTCAGCACAGCAAATAGGCTGACATGAATAGCCGCTATCTCCAAGAATTATCATATTGACAAAATCACTATCATCAAATTGCGTTGATAGTTACTGGTTATTCTTCACTCGTTTTTGCAAAACGTTTCAAGACTTCTACTAAAACTTAATGTAGAAAAGGAAAGATGAGAAGGGATATTAGCATAAGACATTTATCTTTCTTGTTTGGTGTGAGGAACACAGTTTAGTCGGTTTATATTTTTCATCTTTGATGTTTTTTGGTCTGTTATATAATAAATAACTTTTACAAGTGTTCTATTAAATGTCTGTCTTTTTAGTCCCAAAAAAGATTTTTTGTTTTATACAAATATCTGTTTTAATTTATACAAGTTGACGCCCGCGGCTCCGCCCGCGTGGTGAAGTTTTCCCGTTCCCGTTTCCCACAGTAACTTTCTCCCGGGATTAAAGTAGCATTATGTGTTATTCTGATGTGTAAGCTATATAATTTTAAAGTTCCATCTAAATCCATTCAGTATATTTTTGCATGAAAGAGTAACAAACATCCATACTTAAAATCTTTCGCGTTTATAATATTAGTAGGATTTTTTACTAATAATAAAGCTGAAGAGTTTGTTGGTTTGTTGGTTTGAATCTCAGAAACTACTGGTCGGATTTAAAAAATCCTTTTGTATTGGATAGCCCATTTATCGAGGAAGGCTATAGACTATGTATCATCACGCTACTGCCCTGGAGAGCGGAGCAGTAATCATAAACGTCGACAAATCGGGCAAATTATGCATTATTGTAGAATATATAAGCGTCGGGATTAAATAGGTGAGACGGAAATTCAAAGTATGTCAAGGGCGAAGCCGTGGGGCTCACCTAGTATTATCTATTTTAAAAGTACGGTGGATGGGTTACCCGCTTTCCTTATAGATACAGGCTTAAGATGACGGCTTTACGTGAGAATTTCACGTACGCAATACCAAACCTTTCAGTATTCGGCCGTTAGCCTCGCGGAATGATTTTAATATGAAAGAGAGATACAAGCTGCAGAAATTTAACACGAAGGCACTGATAGAAGATGCTCGTGAAAGGTGCAGAATGAAAGCGGATGAAAGGTTGTCGTCCTATTTCCGGGATAATGCCAAGCTCTTCTGGAAAAAGGTTGGCAGGACCCGGAGTTCTTCGGCAATTTGCAGTATGAATAAAGTGCTTTGTGTTAACAATGACGTCCTAACAGACCAAACTGACGTCCTGCAGAGATTTAGTGAATATTATGGAAAGATGTATGCAAGAAAAGACAGAGATGACACTTCGGGAAGTGGAGCTCACTTCGATGCTCCGGATCCCGATGTCATTGAAGTCATTAGTATGAAAGAAATAGAACAAGCGATAAGAAGTATGAAATGTGGTAAGGCTGCGGGAAAAGACAGAGTTACTGCTGAGATGATCAAGTACGGTGGGTCGCGTGTCTGGGACACACTATGTCTGTTATGCAACTTGTGCTGGCGGACGGGTGAGGTCCCGGATGACTGGCGAGTAGCAGTTGTAGTACCTATTTACGAAGGGAAAGGCTCGCGCCTAAACTGATCCAGCTACAGGGCGATCAGCTTGGTCAGCTTAGCTAGTAAGGTGTATGCAAAGGTTTTAACGGCACGAATGCAAGAAAAGTCTGAAAGGTATTTATGGGAGGCTCAATGCGGATTCCGACGTGGAAGAGGTTGCATGGATCAAGTGTTTTCTCTTCGCATGATCGCGGAAAAGTTTCTGGCTGTTAGCCAGAAGGTTTTCTGCGCTTTTTTGGATCTAGAGAAAGCATTTGATAACGTTGTGAGAGGAACGCTGTGGGACTTGCTGCCCGGATATGGTGTGGACGACTCGCTGCTGCGGGCAATACAGTCGCTTTATAGGGACTTTACAGTCCCTATATCCAGTCGCATGATAGCCTTACGGCTTGCGTGCGAGTAGGGGGGATGTGTCACCTCTTTTTGATGTCTGTACAGGTTTAATATGGGTGTGAATTTGGGTGACTTTACAGTAAACTGTCTGCTGTACGCTGATGATGCGGTGCTCATGGGCTCATCAGAAGCCGACCTTCAGGCATTAGTCACTAATATGAAAGAGGAGTGTGAAAGTAAGGGTCTTCGCTTGAAAGCAAGTAAAACTAAGGTTCTAATATTTGAAAGAGGTGACGTAAGAACTAAATGTGAGATTAGGGTAAACCAGGAACGTCTAGAACAAGTGAATGAAATTGTGTATTTAGGAAGTATGTTTAGCGCGGATGGAAGATGTGATTCGTATGTAGAACGGCGAGTAGCTGCCGGAAACAAAGTTAACGGTGCTTTGTCCCAGTAAGTAAAGCGACAAAGCATCGTAAAAGAAGCACGAATGGCGATTCATAACGCAGTGCTAGTGCCAACTTTGCTTTACGGTAGTGAAACTGGGTATGTCAGCAGATGCATGAAAGTAAATTGAATGCTGTAGAGATGCGATCACTTCGAAAATTGTGCGGCGTTACCTTGGCCGACCGAATACGTAACGAAGTGATACGCAATATGGCAGGTTTGAATGAAAGTGTCAGCGTTAAGCTGGAAAAGGGCGTGCTCCGTTGGTTTGGACACGTCCAACGAATGAGTGAGGAACGATTGACGAAGAATATATATTGTTCAAAAGTAGAGGGTAGAAGGAGTCAGGTTAGGCCGAGACTTACATATGAAGACCACGTGAGCAGATTGCTCAAAAACGGAAAGGTCAAAAGTACTCGGATACCCAGACGTGCGTGTATGAAGCGATTGATGAATCTCGAAGAAGCGAAAGAAGTATGCATGGATCGCGAAGCCTGGCGATGGATCCTCTCTGACTACCCCGTCAGGGATACAGCGTGAAGGTAGTTAGTTTTAGTTAGTTAGTTAAGAAGTGTTTTTATGAGTTAAAGTATCGCCGCAAAAAAAAATATTGGGATATTTTAACCAAAAATTTTTTTACTCGTACAGCTGACACAGGCTGTCCTCTTTTAACAAGTGGCGTTGCGCGCTTACTCTCTTTCACTTTAACTCGAATACCTCGAGTGTTTAACAGCTCGCAACCCTAAATTGCGGCCATTTGTTCACAGGCAGCGATGTATCACCATATTTAAAAAAAAAGCTTTAATTTAATATTAAAAACATGCGTATACGTCATGAACGTATAAATACACCAAACTATTACCTGTTTACACCTGGCTGCGAAGTAGTTGCGGCCGAGTGTGCAACGGCACCCATCGATTTTCGAAATCTTTACAAGCATTGCTATGATGTGGACGGTATTTTATTTAAAAAATAAGTGAACGAATTTTTTTTTGCAATTTAATTAACATTAATTTAATTAAAATTACTTGCGGCCACTTATTGACTGGCACCCTGTTATCAATGTATTCTCCTAATCATAAATGTATGTAAAAATGTGAATTTGATTACCTACGCGATGAATGTAGAGATTTTGCAGCCGGATCTTAGACTATAAAGGTATTTGCTGATGATACGTCACTTATTTTTAAAGTTGATCGCACGCTTAGTAATTTTAACGGCGTAAATAGTTCACTTGCCCAAGTTGTAGATTGGTTTACGACCAATAATTTGCTACTAAACGCTAAGAAGACAAAATGTATCAGATTCAGCATGCCTAATGTCAGGAATTGCGGTACAAATATAACATTGAACAAAGATACCCTTAATCTTGTAGAATCAACTGTATTTTTGGGGATCACTTTAGATAGCAAACTGCAGTGGAATGCCCAAATAACGTGTCTTGCAGGTAAACTCAGCTCGGCAGCCTTTGCCGTTAGTAAAGTCAGGCAGCTTACTGATGTGGCAACTGCCAGGCTGGTATACTTTAGTTATTTTCATAGTGTCATGTCTTACGGCATTTTGCTGTGGGGCAAAGCAGCTGATCTACAAGTAATTTTTGTACTCCAGAAGAGAGCTATACGTGCAATATATAAATTGAGTGCTAGAGTGTCTATTAGAGAAAAATTTAAAGAAATTGGCATTTTAACGGTTGCAGCACAGTATATATTTGCAAATATTATGTTAGTTAAACAGAACATACATTTATACAATAGACACAGTGACATACATTCGATAAATACTAGAAATAAGCATAAATTAATTGGAACGCATCATCGTTTACAAAAGGTTCACGACTCTTTTGCAGGAATAGGCGTACGACTATATAATAAAATTCCTTTAAACATTATGAACCTGCCGTTACATAAATTTAAGGCGGAAATTAATAGGCACCTCTTGAAAAGGGCCTATTACACAACTAATGATTATTTGAACGATAAAAATAAATGGAAATGAGTTGCTTGCTCTTCGCTTGAGCTATTTAGGATTCGAATGAATCTTGTGATATGGCTTGAATCTGCATATATATGTTGTATTTTTACATCTCTACATTATTAATAATTTGAAACATCTGACAACTAAAGGTTTCTAAATTGGCTGCGTTTAGTCCCGGTATACAATGTAATTTGAGTTTGTTATTGTGTGAGCACCATGTAGACTTATTTATTTCTTTGAAATTGACATGATAGTTGCTGTGCAGTTTTTGAGTATGTCATGCTCGCCTAAGTGTCCTGGCAGTGGTGGCGTATGTATCGGGTCGCCTTATTCCCTATAACACGGTTGAGTAGGGCGATGGCTGATATAATGCGTCATACCCGTGAACGGGTGCCGTCTGTTGGGACTGGTCAGCTCATAGCTGTTATAGCAATTATTAAAAATAATCTTATTTATATTTAAGGTAAACTTAAGTTTATTCGACTGTTCTCACATAAATCCAAAGGATCAATGTAAGTGTAATTTTAATGTTGTATGCCATTCCTACATTTTAAAATGGCATCCATTGACTTTCTTGCCAGATTCTTCTTCTTCAAGGGATGGCTGCCCTTAGAACCAGCAACTATAATCGCTCTAATTTTGATATGATTTAAACACAACATTGATTTTGTTTTGTTTTTGTTTGTATAAATTCATTACTATATAATTGGTCAAATATCATGTTAATCAAACTAATGTAATTACTGGCGTTTAGAAAAGAGTGGCCATGAGTTTTATTGCCAGCTTCTTCCTCAGACTCTACCTATTGCTTTGCGAATCTGGCAGTAAATGTAAATGTAGAAGCAATATTCTTGACGTTCATAAGTGTTACTTTGTGACCTAAATGAATAAAGATTTATTATTATTATTATTATTTACTTAATTTTCTTTTCATCTCGATGTATTTAGGACACATCGGTAAATATGAGACCACGGGCCTAAGCCAAGTGAGTTTCATTGTCTGCTTCGTGTTGGATGTTTAAGTCTTCTTGGAGAAACTTTCGGACTATGCGGCAAGAATTCAAAATTACGGCTTTTTGCATTGTCATATATGTGTTTTCAGTTATGTCTATTGTTTTAAGAGATTGCAATAGATGTTTAGGTATTACTCCTACTACTTTAGTTACTCCTTTAGTACCTACTCCTTTAGTACTAGATAGTACTAAAGGTACTATATAAACTTTGTTCATTTTCCATATTCTAGTTATTTCTTCTTTAAGTTCTGTGTATTTGTTTATTTTATCAGTAATGGTTCTATGGATGTTATGAGTGTTTGGTACTGCGATGTCAATTAGAAATACTGTTTTATTTTGTTTATCAATAAGAGTGATGTCGGGTCTGTTATTGTGAATGGTTTTATCTGTTAGAATTGCTCTGTCAAAATATAGTTTATAATTGGTGTTCTCTATTACAGGTTTTGGATTGTATTGGTAGAATGGTGTTGGTTTGCTAGTTATGAGTTTGTGATTAATGGCCAGTTTTTGATGAATAATATGTGCTACTTGATTGTGTCTATGTGTGTAATCTGTTTGAGTTAAGGTAGGACAGGCACTGGTAATGTGCTGAATAGTTTCGGAGTGACGGTGGCATTTTCTACATTTATCATCTAGAATATTGGGATCTTTGATAATGAATTTTCTATAATTTTTAGTGTTGATAACTTGATCTTGAATACTTATCATAAAGCCTTCGGTTTCAGGAAAAAGTGAACCTAGTTTAAGTCATTTATTTGAAGCTTCAAAATCTATGTGAGGTTGTTCCAAATCGTGGATGTGTCTACCATGTAACTGTTTGCTTCGCCATCTTATTAGTTTTAGGTTATGCATATTTTCTGACGTGTTAAAATCCTTATTTCTGTCTGCTAAATTTAATGGTGTGTAATTTGTATCAGATTCTTCTATTGTATTGTGAATGTTACTAGAATTGGATTTTTCGTAAAAAAAGTGTCTTAGTTTTTGTATCTGCACTTCCCACAGTTTCTTGAGATCTATCATTCCTCTACCCCCTTTCTGCCTCTGTACTGTCATTCGTTCTATTGCTGACTTCGGGTGTAGGTAGTTGTGTTTGGTTAGTGTTGTTCTAGTGTTTATTTCTAATTGGTTAATATCTGTGTAGGTCCATTTTATGATTCCAAAAGAGTAAGTTGAAATGGGTATAGCATATGTGTTAATTGCTTTAAAGAGGTTTTTGGAATATAGCGATCTTTTGCAAATTTGGTTTAATCTATGTGTGTATTCTCGGCTTAAAGTTTTTTTAAGTCCTGTGTGATTAATTGTTCGCCCTTGGTGTAGCCCTAAGTATTTGTATGTGTCATTTTCGCCCAATATACTAAATTTAATGTTTTCCTGTGAATTGTCCATACCATCGCTATTGCAACTGTTGATTACCGTACCTCTATGTAACTGAATCGTTTTACATTTGTCTAATCCAAAAGTCATATTGATATCATTGCTAAACTGAGATGTGATTTTTATAAGCTTATCCATTTCTTTTTCAGATTTTGTGAAGATTTTTATATCATCCATGTACATCAGATGGTTGATTGTAGTGTGAGATGTCAGTTTATAGCCGCATTTTGAGTCATTCAAAATGTTGGATAGTGGGTTAAGAGCTAGGCAAAACCATATAGGACTTAGTGAGTCTCCTTGGAAGATTCCATTCTCAATGGGAATTTCATCGGTTGAAATAGATGTTGAGTTGATAGTGAGAATAAGTGTAGTCCTCCAGTGGGTCATTGTACTGCCTAAAATCTTTATGATTATTGGGTCTATTTTATAAATTTCTAGAATACGAATAAGCCATGAATGGGGTACACTATCAAAGGCCTTTTTGTAGTCTATGTAAGATAGATATAGGTTTCTGTTGTGAGAAGTTGCATGTTTCAGAATAGTTGAACCAATAATAAGTTGTTCTTTACAACCCATATGTCTCCGCCTGCACCCTTTTTGTTCTTCAGCTAGTATGTTGTTTCGTTCGATATGTCTATTGATTTTGTGAGTTATGCAAGATGTTATTAATTTGTATATGGTGGGTAGGCAAGTTATAGGCCGGTACTGAGATGGATCTGATGTATTATTACTTTTAGGCAGTATGTATGTTATACCTTTGGTTATGAATTTGGGTAGCTCTTCTGATCCTGTTATGATGTTGGAGATGTTTTTCGCAAGTATGTTATGGAGAATTGTCAGTTTTTTATACCAAAAATTGTGAATACCATCAATCCCTGGTCCTTTCCAATTTTTGGTCCTTTTCGTAACCTCTTCAATATCAGTTATACTAATAATATCTTCGAATTCCATCGGTTCAATAGAGTTTGATTTTTCTATTTCCTTCTTTATCCAGCAGGCACTGTCATTGTGTGGAGCTTGTTTTTTCCATAAATCAGTCCAGTAGTTTTTGAGTTCAGATTTAGATGGTAAATTGGATGGTATATTTTCAGTGTTATTATTCAATGATCTATAAAACGATTTTTCATTGCTTGCAAAGACTTTATTGTCAGTTCTCCTCTGTAATGATCTTTTGTATCGAGCTAATCTTTGTGATTTTAGACACAATTTCTGTTTCAACGTGTCCAGATATTCTTCGGGTCTAATATTATTTTTATCGTATGTAGAATGCACCTTTACGTTTTGAAAAATTTTATTAACTCTTTTGATCAATTTCCTTCCCCTATTATTGTTAATGTATTGTGTTAATCTGCCTATGTCAGCTCGTAGATTTTTTATATCAGTTTCCAATCTTCTTTACCAAGGTGGTACTTCCAAATATGTGTTTCTTGATTTTGAGGAATCAGTATTACTAGAGAATTTAAAACCTAATTTAGAGCTAATAACAAAAGCAGTACAGTATAACAATGTGTGTATATGTGTTAAATCTGAGTCTACCGAGAAATATTGTGCCAGGATTTGTGTGTTAAATGTTTTTACTAGTTCGTATAATCTTTTGCCTTCCCTGAGTCGAGGTAGTTTGGGTCTAGTTGTTGGATCAGTTCCTGTGTACCTAATAAGTGTTGTCTCTGACTGCTTTATTAAGTCTGCTGTGAAAGTGTCAGGTATTACTGTGTCTTGCGTAGTGTCCTCATTTAGTTGTAATAATTTTTTTGGGATTGATTTAGTTTGTGTAGAAGCGTGGGAAAAAAGTGAAAAGCGTGTAAGTGTGTTACGAGTATCCGGTGTTGTGGCTTGAGGAGTATGTGTAAGGTATGATATTGGTTGGTTGGGGGATTCGCGTGATGACTGTAATGATATATTTGTAACATTTTCCTGGAATGTTGGGGACAAACTATCTACTCTATTACATTCACCTAACTGTTTAGCTACTTCTAATTTAATTTCACTAATTTCTGCATCTGGTATAAGTTTGTTTCGTACAATAACTCTCCTTTGATCTGCGATTCGTTGTGATGAAAGATTTAGATATGTGGGTATTTTAATTTGAATTCATCATGTAGTTTATAGCAGTACATAGTCCTATCTGTTTCTAACTTAGATATTTGAAAATATGTACGCATGATGAATTTATTAATTTCGTCATCCCATTTCATGCGTACTCTGGGTTTCCCAGCTTTAGTGGTCGCAGGTTGGTTGGCACTTGTCACCTGCGAAACATCCTCAGCCAGAGATTGTAACCTCCTAGTTCTCCTACTATCGGCTGTAGTCCTTGAGAACATTCCCCTACCCCCCGCGTCCCCGACTCCCTCCCAGCCGCCCAGCAGAGAGTCACTGGCTAGCATGCTGTCACGTCCATGGCCAGCTACAGACGTGCCCCGGCGCTCACCCCCGGGCAGGGGCCCTATACGTAATTTACTTCTTCTAGTCTCCATTTTACTGGGTTACCTTTACCTTGTTAGCCACATAAGTTTCATTATTATGCGTGACCGTCCCCCACGTAACCAGGTGTTCGGTTTGGACGTAAGGTAGGATTTTGGGGGACTTATTATTATTATTTCCTTTATTAAATAAATACACATATAAATTACATTTTTAAATACATTATATAAAACAAATCTATTTAAAAATATAAAAAATAGTATCCCACCGGTATCGGGTACAGGGACCAAGCTACCGGTGGTCAGGGCTGCAGAGACAGAAATTTCCGCACAATACGTGCCGTACCCAGAAGAACCGCCTTTTGCATCAAGCCCTTGACCCAACTGCCTAACGCGAGCCTCTTAAGATGTTGGTCGAGGCTCTTGGCGATCAGACCATGTGCCGATACAACTATCGGAACAATAATCGCTGAATCCACATCCCACATGTCGACAATCTCGTGAGCAAGGTCCAAATATTTTATTTGCTTATCTTTTTCGGCTTTTACGAGATTCTCATCATGTGGTATGGTTATATCAACGATTAATGCGAGGCGTTCTGACCGATCTATTACCACTATATCAGGCTTATTGGCTACAATAGTCCTGTCAGTGATAATAGATCGGTCCCAGTACAACGTGACACGACCATTTTCTAGAACTGGGTCGGGCACATACCTATAATACGGTACCTCTGAATCGACAAGGTTATATTTCAGTGCAAGTTGCTGATGGACAATCCTGGCTACTTGGTTGTGCCTATGCAAATACTCGCCGTTGGCAAGACGAGAACAACCAGATATTATATGTCTAAGAGATTCACCAGGTAGGTGGCATGCCCGACATATGTCAACCGTACCATCTCTCAGAATATACTTCCGATAGTTATTCGTCATAACAACTTCATCAGTAATTGCGCAGACAAAACCCTCGGTTTCGCCAAATAGATCACCGAACCGTAGCCAGGAGACAGAAGCTAATAAATCTACATCGGGCTTATGTAAAGCCCGATAAAACCGTCCATGCAGTTCTTTACTCTGCCATATCTCCTTGCGATCGTCAGTACTTAGTATTAGTGGTTTGCGCCAGTTCTCTTTGGCAAGAGCGAGTGGGGTCAGTCCATTATCTATTGCCACCATATCCCTATGCATCCCCACGTCAGTACGAAGAAAATATTCTCTAAGGTTGCATATCTCACGGTTATGCAAAGTTTTGGCATTTAAAAAGCCGCGACCTCCACATTTCCGTGGGATATACCACCTCATTACGGAGGAACGCGGGTGATGCATTCGATATGCTGTCAATAGTGAGCGAACTTTCCTATCCAGGGAATCTAATTCGGTTTGAGTCCATCTAAGTATGCCGAAGGAGTATACTAAGACTGGCATAGCCCACCCGTTGATAGCGCGCACCCTGTTTCCGCCTGATAAAAGACTTTTAAGTACCTTTTTTAGGCGGCCCAGGAAACGCTCTCCCAACGTTCGTTTCATGTCAGTCTTAATAATACCCAATGCCTGCGACATACCCAGATATTTATAGGTTTCAGTTGCGGAAAGGGATCTAAGTTTTGTAAAATCTGAAAGTTGTACTCCTTCAGATTTCACAATCCGCCCCTTCTTAACATGCATAACAGCACATTTATCTACACCAAACTCCATTTTGATAGAGTTACTAAAAGTTTCAGTGACCTTTAGTAACTCAGTCAAGTGGGATTCGGTGGAGGCAAATAATTTCAAGTCATCCATGTAAAGAAGGTGCGACACAACTTGACCTCCTCTCTGAAACTGATACCCCAGCCCTGAATTCTCCAGTAAAGTACTGAGAGGATTCAGCGCTAGACAAAACCATAAGGGACTCAAACTATCACCCTGGAAAATACCCCTCTCAATCTTCACAGGTTCACCATTCCCAAGAACCTGACGACACCCTGGATAAACAAGAGCCGTTCTCCATTGCCCCATACATGCCTTTAAGAAGGTGCATAGAGTTGTATCAACTTTATACAACTCTAGCACCCTCAACAACCACGTATGAGGCACTGAGTCATAGGCTTTCTTGTAATCAATCCAGCATGTTGCCAGATTTCTCCGGTTACGGCAGACCTGCTGATTAATGGCCATGTCAAGAATAAGGAGTTCCTTAGTACCACGTGACCCGCTTCTACATCCATTTTGAGAGTTGGACATTATAGAATTATTTTCAATGTGAGTTGTTAATTTGACTCTCAAAATGGATGTGAGAAGCTTATAGACCGTAGGTAAACAAGTTATTGGTCTATAATTTTTAGGGTCCGTAGTACTACCTGATTTATAAAGGAGGTGAGTGATACCTGAGGTCATAAAAGATGGTAGCAACCCAGATTCAAGTGATGTTTGAAAGCAAGATGCCAAACAGTCATGTGAGCTATGGAACCATTTAAGCCAAAAATTGTGCAGTCCGTCCGGCCCAGGTGACTTCCAATTGGGTAACGAACGAACTGCACTGGCAACGTCATCAGATGTTATGATTATTGGTTCCATTGTATGTATAGACTCACATGACAATCCGACATCCCGCATCCACTCATCCTCTGTATGACTAACAGGCGCCGACCAAATACTTCGCCAAAATGTGTTTGTGGCTTCAGTATCAGGCAGGCACATGTCAGGCATCTTCTATACACCCACCTCTCATCTTTTTGGAACGAACGATTTTGATTATAGCGATCGACTCTCTTCTTGTATAGTCGTATACGATTTGCCCACGCATAAATTTTCTGCTTCAGATGGTCAATACGTTCCGTGACCCGTAAAGAGTATTCGCAAGGACTAATATCAGTCCCCGCGAATGCCCGAATCACGAAACGCATTACTTTTGGGCGTGTATTACCCGCCCTGAAGCAGCACAGCTTGCCAATGAGCACCCTAGTCTCGGCGATACGACGCTCAATTCTGCATTGCCAGGCTGGAACAGATTTTGGCCGAATAGCTGGTTCAAATTGTTTAAATTTAACACCAGCTACCCGACTAACTGCAACAGCCGCGCAATACAGAATTGAGTGTGCATCACTTAAATCTAAACAAGTGTCAAAATAACTTGATAAAACCGAGTCCAGGGTACACACTAGCACTATGTTCTTTTTATGCGTAGGCAAACGCGGTAGACGTGGACGATTCTCAGGATCAGAAAACCTATACTCAGTAATCGTTCGTTCCAAAGTACTCCTTAATTAATCACTGTACTGGGTACTTACTCTTGTAGCAACATTATCCAGTTCTTCATCAATGGAATTGACAGGTTCTTCGTCATTATTCATTTGACTAACTACACTAGGTTGAGATGAAGAAGGGATGATGTGGCTACATTGTATTTCTGAACGAAGCCTCTCAAGTGCGGCGTCATCTAACATGTGACAGCGTTGAATGGCTCGCACTTGATCCGATAGCCGTTGTGCCGAAACGTTGACCGCTGGTTCAAGTACCTGAAACAAAGGCAGCATACGAACACGGTACGCAGTGAGGTTAATTCCTCCCTCTGTAGCCGCAAAATATGCCCGCATAACGTTTTCATTCATAGATGAAGTCCATCGTATGCGGTGCACATTACCACCGGCAGCGGGGACCCTATTCGAGACCGGTTGGCCTCTGGGCTCCAAGCACGTCGGTGGCCGGCGTCTCCCCTGTCGACGTACAGGTGTTGGCGACGTCGGAGGGGAGAAATACTCGTCGCTCGATGAGGAGCTCAACGTCTCAGCAGCAATCGGTTCCAAGGTTTCCATGTGCTGCGAGGCGGAGCTATGCGACGAGTCCGGTGGTGTTGTGTGTGCATTTTGGCGACTTTTGGCTCTAGTGAGCATGTTATAATTTTAGGATTTTCTAATTTATATCTTTTGACATGACTTTAAACGTCATGTCATTCTTCATAAACATTGTATATTTTCTTGTTTATTGCTTAGGTATTGCATATTTCGGTTTTTCATAATATAGTTTGATTGTATTGTTGTAATATTCTACGGTAAAGCTTGAATAGTTACTTTTGTTAAAATATTTCTGAAAAGGTAAAATGATTTTGTAAAATATAACTGCTCTTGACGTTGCCAAATTTTTTTTTTTATTTTTAATTTTTTTTTAATTTTTTAAGTTTTATTATTATTATTATTATTGTCTCTTCTTCACGGGTATCTTCTATTTTTTTTTCTTGTGAAGATACCCGGTCTTTTGGCAGGCTTACATGGGGACATATTGGTCCAACACGCAGAGGCCCTTTGAGAATTTTAATCTAATAGGAAATGGGACCCCCACTACAGGCAATCCACGCCCGCCTTATGTAGAAGAACGGTAATGGATCACCTCCAATGGGAGTTAAACTATTGTGAAATGTGCTAACTATGAAATGGGCTATTGAGTTGAAGGTTAAATGGAGTATGTAACTAAAACTATGGTTAAAGACGGCGTCTGCCATTTTAATATATTATTATCAAAATACTGGCAGACGGTGACTTGCCAACTCACTAGATGGGCCCCCTATACAATCGCCATAGGCATGATAAGCCTGTAAGGCGACAGAGGGCAACACCGGTGTGAGCGGCTTGGGGTGTCGAGCGGTGCGGCGCCGGTTTCACCTTCGCGGGACAGGCCCGGAGCGGGCTTCCCCGTAGTTATGCCCTTGAAAATGACACTTCCACCCCCGAGCATATAGCTCTGGCTCCCTCCCTCTGACCGGCCAATTAAGGCAAGCCAGAGTTGAGATTTGCTGCACTCCCGGGAGTAGCACTCTCACTGCTCTCCCGTTAGGCCATTAAATCCTACCGGTGCAGAAGGGCAACAAAACTCTGAGGAATCGGGACCGATGTGTAGCCACGCACATTCAACTCGCCACAAGCTGCCCTGCGGATGTGAGCTTTTCAATAACTTACTGATACATTTTTTTGTTGGTATCAGAAAGTAGTTAACTCAAAAAGCGAATCTACTATGCCCTCATAGGGTTGCGTTAATCCTATAAAAGATAACGACTGTCCTCTGTCACCGAGATCGAGCTCGGTGTAAATTATTTGATCTTGGTAATTGTTGTAGATCCTGGTTTACAGCAGTCACAGTAATGTAAATGTAAATGTGGGTGGGATTAGTCCCAATTAAAAGCCGGCGGCTTTGAGACTGTCGCGCTCTGGCTGACTGGCTTTCACAAAGCTGGTTGCGGATACTAAAAGATGCTAGTGTGCGGAGGCCCTTACACCCACAAACCACAAATTTACCCATACATATAAATACTTTTTTTTTGTATCTATAGAGAAGAACGTGAATGGCGTCAATGGGCGGACAAAGTTTTAGTGACAATATTGTCACCGAATGTATATAGAACACCGAGCGAGGCGCTGGAAACTTTCCAGTGGTTTGAGGAAGCTGGCTCTTGGAGACGACTGTACCCAGCCTGGGAGTGCACCATTATGGTTTATGTGGGTGCTGCTGCAATGTTTTTCATTTCTAAACGATTGAAACGAAGGTAATTTTTATTATCGGTTTAAAAAGGTTAAAAGTGAGTACTTTGACCTTTTGCTCATCTGGGTTTCTAGTGGATACCCAGATGAGCATGTATGTAGCAATTAACTAATCTGCTGAAAGCTAAAGAAGTATGCATAGATCGCTCTAACTACCTCGTCAAGGCTACAGCGTAAACAAAAGTAAAGTTTTAAAAAGGTGAAGAAGTAAAAAAAGGCAGTAAATCAGTGCATCATTGCCCTGGTTAGGCAAAGGTCACGGGTTCAAAACCGGTACTAAACCAAGTTGTAGTTTTTACTTTATTAAAATTTACATGATATTTTTTTTATATATTTTTTTTTTGTAATTTCAAAAGTAACAGTTTTTACCCAATGCATGTGGTAGTGTATGTGGTAGGTTTTAATTTTTTTTAATGTTTAGTGTTTTGCTGTTTGTTCCAGCTAATCTCTGAAACGACTTGATCAATTTTAACGGAACTTTCACTGGCAGATAGATGAAGTCGTAGCTAGTAACTTGGGCTACATTTTATCTCCATTTTCCAACGAAAACGCGGGACGTCCGCTATTCATAAAAATATATCTTAGTCCAGTCACAGATGTTTGAGCATTTATGTCCAAAAAGCAAAATATATGTTTTCTTTTTCACAGACACAACATCAAAGATGACGCTCGTGAATCCCTTTATGATGCAGTTAATGATTGGCTATCAGCTGTAAAGAAGAAAGGCACACCGTTCCTTGGAGGCGACTCACCAAACTTAGCTGATATTAGCATATATGGTGTTCTGAGCAGTATCGAAGGATGCACAGCTTTCCAAGATTTACAAGCTAATACGGATATCAATAAATGGTACAGGAACATAAAGAATGCCATTCACGGAAATATGGGTAAAGTTGTTCAAGTCAACGCTCATGCATAAAGTCCATACTTACTCCTATCTCGACTACATACAATATGAAAGTTGATTTTGTTGTTTGTATGTATATTTTTCACTGTTTAATGGTGATAGATAACATGTTCACTATTTAGAAATTTATGAATGTTATATGTTTAATACCGTGATAATATATATTATTATAGATAGAAGATTGTTTTAGTACTAATAGTTCAGAAAAAAAACACTCAGGCGATTGTCAATAATAAGAAGTGCCGTAGGCACAGAGCAATGCATCAATATCACTCGCGTTCGCCTAAGTAATAGTACTACGTACAGAAGTGTCACTCCCTGACAGAAGTCAGTTTTAGGTATGAAAACATACCTGGACTCGCCGCCTGCAAGTAAAATTGAAACTAATGACTGCGCGCGAACGTTGAGTTTTCTTTGCGCGCTAGAGTTTTATGACCGAGCTGCGAAGTCCGCGCGGGGTTGTCACTTGAAAAGTTTTTGTACCTTGTTGATTTATTTAGAGCGCGACCATAGATTAGAATACGTAATTCGTACAGCCGAGTGGCAGCGTCATTAGAGTCTCCGAGCTGTGCGCTGCCCGAACATAC
Source organism: Thumatha senex (assembly GCA_948477245.1). Taxonomy (NCBI): domain Eukaryota; kingdom Metazoa; phylum Arthropoda; class Insecta; order Lepidoptera; family Erebidae; genus Thumatha; species Thumatha senex. The sequence goes on along the minus strand of OX419725.1, from coordinate 14,932,092 downwards.
CTATTGTATAGGGCAGCGCCAATGCTGCATCTCTGGTGTTGCAAACGTCCATAGGCTACGGTGACCACTTTCCATCAGGTGGTCAGTATGACTTTGCGCGGGAAAAGTGACAAATGCGGAAGCTTGCTGTATATTATTTTCTATAACTAGAGCATTTATCTTGTTTTATGTGCGGGAGTGGTGGTTTCTTTGACATAAAAGTTGTGTTAACGTGCTATAGTTAAAGACAATGATATATATGCAGTGAAATGCTATTTTCTCTCTTGCCGGGTAAAGTCCACTGAAAACCTCAGTATAAGAACCACCATTATACTTAGGGCAAGGACCAGGACCTAGGACTGAGGACTCGACCTCGACAAAGACTGGACAGGACTAAATTAGAAGATAAGATTGAAGAAATATGATATAAAAAATATGATTGGCTAAAAGGTCTTCGTAACCAGGCCATAAAATAATTATAAAAAAAGGTGGGCCGTATGCTTGTCTGCCACTCGGTGGTATAAAAAAAAATTAAACTGCGGAGTGACACCCCCCTGGCCTTACTCTAAATCTTTCATACAACCAAGCGCGGTATTATTATTACTAATGTCTCTATTACGCGCGAGCGAGAGGGAACAAGTAACATTTTTTGCACTGTGATCTTCGTCACTCGGTGTTAGTGTTAAAATAACCGTTCGTGTACGACTTATGTCGTTGTTACTTTTTAAAAATTATAAATCTAGAAAACTAACAGTGTTAGTCTTTCCTTGCTTGATGTTTTAATGAGATTAAATGATGTTATTTATGATATTTTAAATCGGTTTTAATTTCAAATACTGTTGTAATTATAATTAGATGTTAAAACAATTCGTCCACGAGAGTAGTAGATTCGAGGTACAAAATTTACTACGTAGTACAATTGGTGTTTAATGACCCCTCACAGACAAAATTGATCGCATCTGCCAGCTCATTGAGTGAATGTAATGTATTTGCACCATCAAGGAAAATAAAAGTTAAGTGGTTTGACATAATTGTGAAATTGGTCAGGTTACTATTTCCCGAAGGCAAGCAACTGACGGAAACTTCATGAATTAGTTGGTCATTATAATACGAACAAATTACGAAGATGATTAAACTGCCAAACATTCATTTTCCTCAACTGTACGTACATTTAAAATGCGGCCTCAATGACGGTCTGTTTAGAACACTCATACTGTCATTCCTATCTGACAATTGGCTGAGAAATACGTCCTTTTCTGAGGTGTCTTAAAAGTAGTTTTCGTAGAAGGTAAAATCGGTCACCTACTTATTAAATTATTTATGCTTTTTGATAAGCTTTGCCACATGAAATTAATTTTTAAAAGCTTTTGTTCAGGCATAGTTTATCTAAACTAATATTACAAATGTTTTAAACTTTCGCGAGTGTCAATCATATTTATGATATTTCTACCTTATACTTCCCGACGTTTCGACCTGATTACACTAGCCGTGGCCACAGGTTGACTCACAGGTAGGCTTTGACTTAATCATATACGTCGCGAATAAGACCCGAAATATCATAAACATAATATTACAAACCTGAAGAATTTGTCTGTTTGAACGCATTAATTTTGTGTTGGATAGCCCAGTTATCGAGGAACTGTAAAGGCTGTGTATTATCACACTAGTACACTGCAGTAATCATAAATGACTACTGCTCCACTCTGTAAAATTTCCATACACTACTGTAAAATTTATAAATTACGGAATGTTTGGGTTAAATGGGAGTAACATTGGTTCGAAGTGTATCACGGGCGAAGCAGCGTGGCACATCTAGTATAAAGATATCATGCTTCTAAAGCGCAGTGTTAGTACTAAGTTGTTTAAATTATCATCATCATCTAAGTCGATGGACCCCCTCTGTGGGGTATTGGCTTTATAGTAAGTTAAATGTTAAACTAACCCACGCGCACGTTAAAAGTCTTTGAGCTTGTTATTTCGTGTTAATTATTAATTTATGTGATATTGTAGTTATTTTTTTAAAATAAAGGATTGTGTCCGCAGTTTAGTTCTTTATTTAATCTATTTTATGCCTTGCGAATTCACCCCCCTTATAATTCAAACCACTTTATCAATTTAAGGTGAGAATTTACCAAAATTCTTTCTTGGCGTATGCTTATGTATATAGATAGGTATATTTAAGTTAATTAAATCTTAGTGATCAATAAATGCAGGTTTCGGAGTTTGGGTGTTTTCTATGTATAATACCTATGTTTGTATTTAGAAATATATTTGTATGTATATCAGTTGTCTAGATCCTATAGTATCTAGATGGCGTTGTGTAAAAATATATTTCTATTAAGAGTTAGGTATAAGCTGTGCGATGAATCAGTCAGATGTTACGTAACCAATAATTTTTTTAGCGTCGCTCCAGCCGCAATCAATTGTAAATGCTGAAACTTAATTAAACACCAGTACCAATATTATAAGGCGAAAGTTTGTATGTTTATTACGTGTACTCGCTCAAGCGACTGGACATATTTGCATAAAATTAGGTGTGTAGGTCTCGGACACTTTGGATTGACACAGGCTACTTTTTATTCCTTATGCAATACATTGAAATCAGTCACCTATGCAATATTCATAGCTTCCTGAATCCAATGTCGCAAACCGTTTGTCTCTATCTCTTGGTTCCTGAGAAATAGATGAGATGGACAGACTGAGCCATTTTATAATACCTACTTTTCTAAATTTTAGAGTTTGGAAAGCTAAAACCTGTTCGTACTAGTCGCTTACGTCACAAACTAAACAGGTTCCTTTCAGTTTTTATGCTCACCTATACTAGCGGCATGCTATGATGGCCGTTTTGACGTTTGTCCTTTCATGAAGTTTCGTATTAATTTTAATTATATTTTATTCGTAGAAATATGTGAAAAGTCGACCACATTAGAGGGTATTTATTCTACGGTAGATAACAGAATAAGACAAGTAAAATATCATCACTTTTGTAATATGGTATGTCAAAACGGCCATCATAGCGTAGCGTGCCGCTAGTATAGTAGTTTTGGCTGTGCGTTGATTTATTAAAGAGAGGCAGTTTTTAGCTTTGGCATTGTCTAGAAATTGACTCGAAAATTGTAATTACTTCGAATTTTGGTAAAATCGATGAAAGTGCTTATTAGTGAGCAACTCACAGTGGTAAAACCAAGTTAAAGTACCTGATAAGCAAAGCTAAAGTACCTAATCCTCATGCACTATTCGAATATCCTTCAAACTGTTGCATGTAGAGCGTACAGATTTATTTGCAAAATGTCTGAATTTAAAAAAAAAGTGTCGTCGCAACTAACGTAAACTTCAGATAGTGCTAGCTCCGCTTGTTTCACTGCTTAGAACAGCTCTTATAGCAGGGCTGTAACTAGAGTCGATTTTGAGGTAGGGCCGAAGTAAAAAAAAACATAATTGATCGGCCCTCGAAGCACGGGCTCCTAAACCAAACACCATGTGTTAGATCTGGGGCTTGTGAATACTAAACCAATTTTAACAACTTAAATATATATATTTGATAGCTGTAGTACAATGGTGATTAAGTATGTCTTAAGCGAGTGCTGTATAACGGCCAAGTGGGCTCGCATCGATACTGTGGAGGTGGGCGGTGAAGAACCGGTTCTCCGCTGGCTAGTTGCGTTCCGGGTCTCAAAATGTATTTGTTTGCTTAAACACCATGTATATCACTAAATATTGTAAGACACTTTTCACACAGCGCCATCTAGCCCGAGCTAAGCTTGTGCTATGGCATCTAGACAACTGATAAACATACATATAAATATATTTCTAAATACATATTATACATATCTTATCTTTACTAGCTTGACGTTTCGACTGGGTTGCACCAGCCGTGGTCACAAGCAGACATCCTTATATCATATCTTATATAGGAACCCGGGACCTCAGTGCGGCAGTCGCATACACTACCACTTACGCCAACTAGGCAGTCAAACCTCTAGGTCAGTAGTGTACAGTCAACAATAGCTATTCGTAGACAAAAAAATTGTGACAGACAATGAGCATGGATCAGAACTTTTAAATCCTCAATGATGAAGATCAGCGAGAAAAGTGGTTGCACTTCCATATTCAGATGTACAGATCCACGTCTGAGTAAGATGAAAAATGCGACCTGTAGACTGAATGGACGGACGGATGGTCGGACATAAATCGGAGTTAAAACGGAGACTTTCATTGGCGCGCTACGCTCGCCTCCTCAGTCAATAATTTATCTTAGTTTTGGTATTTTTAAAATAAAGTCATATGCTACTGAGGTATATATAGTTTATTGTCGAAAGGGGAACAATAACATTACCTTAAGTAATGCCTAATTAATGTCTTCCTTTCAAGAATTAATATACTAAAGTAAGTAGGTCATAGGTACTTAACGTAAAAGATAACTTATATTATATAACATTATTTTAAACAATGTAGTGTGTGATAAAGTAGTCTTGAATTTATAGACAGATCGAGTCCCTTATTTATATATTTATAAATAATTTCTCTTGCTTTTTGTGCAAATAGGTATTAGTAATCATTTTATTTGTAGAAATATGTGAATAATCGATCACATTAGAGGGTATATAAACTATAGTAGAAAACAGAGTACTTATGTAAAACAAGTAAAATATCAACTATTGTAATATGTCAAAACGGCCACCATAGCGTGCCTCTAGTAAAATACCAGTAGGTTGGCATACATTATAATGGGTGCGCCACAAATATCTCCGGGTTTCAAGCGACCTCCCCTTCTAGCGGTGCACCAGATGACTAACAGACGCGAGGCCACGATATGGGCATCAGTACGGGATTGAGATGGCAGACAGCAATCACTGCCAACAAAGCCGAAAATTTTAATAACTGCTCCTAGCAGTCAAACAGAAGTGGACCCTATGGTCCAAATCCAGCAAAATGCCCATAGTTTTTTTATATTTATCACGCCATATCCCCGAAGGGGTGCCAGACGCAAATTATATGCCCACTTTTCACCATGTGTATTCTTGTCCCACATAATAGGTGGTGACCCATTTACGTGTTGAGATAGACAGACGCAGGTTGTGACTACCTGCTGTCGAAAATTTTCAAGGCCTTCAACTTCTCTTAACGACTGCCATGTTACTGGCAACCGGGACGAAGAGCTTACCGTTACTTAACCGAACGTGCGTTGGGAAGTACGGAAATATAAATGCCACAAAGTGGTCGCCCTATAGTTGTGGTTGTATTTTAAATCGCATCTCCGATTAATGTCTTTGAAGATGGAAGTTATTGGGTATACATATGACGAGAAGAAGATATACATTATAATTTAGCATGCGATTTGTGTATATGCAAGTGAAAAGCCTCTGTTAGCGACGTCTGGTGGTGTGGCAGCTGTAGCTCCTTCACTACCGTCCGTTACCACATATAACACGAAGGGCTTGGCCATTGCTGTGGAAAAATAAAAAAATAACCTGTGTGTTTTATAGTATAAGGTGGAGTAAACGGTGCATGGCTACCTGTATAATGAAACCTTAAGTTAATGTATGACGAGCAAGCTATAGATAGATATCGTTTATCGACGCAAACATACAAAGTATTGTCCGTTTTTCCGGCTACCCTAGTTTTGTCTCTCTCTTCTTATACGTAAAAAGGCATACGTACTATGTACCTATTACCTAGTACTTGGTATTTCTATCGCTTCTTTACTATTACTTCTTTCGCTTCCTGCATATTCATTACTCGTTGCATACATGCACGTCTGGGTATCCGAATACTTTTTGGTACGAAACGTATAGAAATAGTAATATGGTATGCATGAATTGCAAAGCTTGGCGATCTGGTCCCTCTAACTACCCAGGGATACAGCATGAAGTTAGTTTCGTAAGTGGACTAAAAACATCCGGCCCTTGAATTTGCAAAACAGATGCTAGAAGTGTAGTCATCTCCATCGTGCTGCAATGGTAGAGACTGCAACTGGTGAGTTTGAGGTAGGATAAAAGTTTTAATAGTCGAAGTCAGGAACAAGTACCTAGTTCAACTACTGAGCGTAACGAAGTGTGATTGAAAGTAGCTGTGAAAGTTTTGGTACATGGCTTTTGAGCGATTTACAAACCATTAAAAATAAAATAGGTAATAGAAACTGAGGTGCCAATAGCTTCTTATAAGGCGAGACTATGATGTAACTTCTTGTAGAGTAATTAAATAAAAGGTAATTCTCAGTTGCCTTTAGCATTAAAGTGGACTTCGGGCTCCGCCTGTAGTTTAGATGCAAGGGTGCAGACATCCTAAGGATACGGAGCCCAAGCCAGCCCTCACCTGCAAGTCGTGCACCGGTAGACTAATTGACGAGGTGTAGGTATGACCAATGGGTAAGATGTAGAGTATAACAGAAACAAATCCCTTCACTACTTATCTGGTCAATGGAGAATCGAAGGAGACCTGTAGGTTATTATTCATCTTCATTTTCCCAATCAATCAATCACTACCAAATGTATCCAGTAGTGATTTAATTGGCAATTTTGGAATTAATTGGGAAGATGATACTCACTTTGTACAGGAACGAAGCCAAGTCCACAGAAACGGTCAGTGCCCACAGGGACGCCGGTCGCTGTCACTATGGGATTGGGGATCACCACGAAATCCGTCACACATTGACCGTCATTGACTGCACCTATGGCGGTACCCAACACTGTATTATCCGCACCCTCAACGTCGCCTGTCACAGTGAACGAATATACGTTACCACTCTGGAATAATAACAAATCTTCATTAGAAAACATTACAAGTTTGTTTCTGAAAGAGGAGAACTACACCCACATCCCAGGAAGTTTTTGCTTGTCAGGTCCCTTGGGAACATCATCTCTAAGGCGTAGTAATACGAGCGTTGCGGCGTAGTTTTAGTCGATACGGACCTGACAAAACCCACCTTGACCTTCAAAGCAGTCCTGACCGTATCTAGCTAGTCCACACAACACCTGCTTAAATTTGTTCAATGTGTTGCTCCTTAACCCAAGTTTCTTTAACTTGGCTTATGGATAGTATAAAAAATTTCAATAACAGCGATGGACAACTTTTATCTGTCTTTAAGGGTCGTATTCCAGAACGTTTCTCTAATACTCAATCGACGCTTAAGAGTAGATTTCAGAAGCCAAATTCTATCCTCAAGCGTTGATTGAGTATTGAGAAACGTGCTGAAATACGGACCTAAGTAACTCATAACTACATTCAAAGTAAACAGGTACCTACCACAGACGTACAAGAGTAAGTCTTATATGTCTTACTTGGTCTTACTGTCATAAATGTATGTGGTAGGTACCTACCTAGTTCTTATTTACGATGCTTTTTTTTTAAATTTAATTGACCATTCCTTTTACAAACAAAGAATTAGGTATATAGGTAGGTACACAAATCTTTAGCTTTTTTTATTCTGTTAGGCTTTAGCTGTTACTGTTGTTCGGCAAGTGCGCCCACGTTTTTTTTATCAGCATGTGGTAACTCACCTGAGCGTATTGTATGGCACAGTATCCAGCTTCCATTCGGATGCATATTCCGTAGTTCAAGTTAACTATCTGACGCGAGCCAGTGACTAGAGAAGCACTTAATAATGTATTTGACCCAGCCCCATAGTTGAAACTTCGAATGGTTCCTGATACACCTCTATAGTATTGTAAACATCCATTCGGCGCTAAAAGATGAAAAATAAGAAATATTTTGACTTATGGTTACACAGTGGTAGAAAATAAAACATCTTATTAATGTATCTATACACTATTGCAATATACTGATTCTCAAAGCATATCAGACGACCATGTTAATGACTAATACTGCCAATATTTGGTCTGTGGTGATTGTCCCGGAATCTTCCGGTTCAATCAAAGTAACTTTAACGTTCAGCCGTTCAATTTCAGCGATTGCTAATACACTTGATGCTTTGCCTGGGAAATGGTTTCCCCGAACAACTCTATCGCATCACATCATCATACTAGGTAGATATAGGGTAAATACCCGAACGATATAGGTTTCAGGCAGAACTGCCGATCTCTTTGTATAAGCTTTTAATGTGGAGTCGTTGAACCAAATATATCTAATGTCATCGGACATCATTTCCACCCACGTATAGGGTTGCAATTGCGTTATAAACATAGATGGGGCGGCATAATTGGAGTGTCAAGAAACATATAAATCCGACACTTAACTGAATGGACACTAACTGACTACCTACCGTATGAAAAGCTGTGAAACGACTATACCGACTAAGACGTACCTTATAGGTATCTTACCTAATCCAGGACAATCGCAAGATAACTGGACGAGCTTAATATTCCATCGTCTGGCGAATGCTGTGGCTAGTGTAGCGGTCACCGTGATCGTTATCGCTGCGTTTCCATTGAAGTCGACGTAGATCGTTTGCCCAGTAAGGTCTCCACAGAGTAACGGAACCACTGTGTTACCTCCAGATATGGAAATAGAGTCGGTGTTACAAACCCCATCTCCGTTCGGTTGTGCCAGGACTAGGTCTATGAAATCAATGCGAAGCTGCACACAAAAATAAAGTGTTAAGGATTGAATGAAAGCGGGTTAAGTTTCGATGACATACAGAAGCTACGTAGGTACTATTACTGCCTTACTACTAACAGTCGGCTGAAAGAGCATCAATGAGGGAAATGGGGGGAAGTAAACCAGTCCAATCTTCACTCAATAGACGCTAGGTATTTCTATGGTGGTTGTCCCCCACCGTTTTCTCTTGCACGGTACACGGGTTTTATGTTAGTTGGCTCTAGTACTATTAAATAAATGCTCGCTCGTAACTCCGCTTGGTCAGCATCCTGTAAGTGATGGTAGTGGTCACGATCGTGATCACCCGTGACCAGCCGCTGTGACGAACATTGTCTGTCGGGAGCCCTGTAGAGAGCTCACTCGGGACTACGGGGGTCCCGAGTGAGACCTCTAGAGTGCTCTAAGTAACACAATTTCGGCGGATTTCGATAACATTGACACAAATAAATTATTTACCTATGTAGACTAGCTGACCCAGCATACGTTGTTTTTCATAGAAAGGACCACCCTTATCACTTAGGGTTATAAAAAAATAGTTTACGACCTTTTCTCAGCAAAAATACCATAAAAATCGTTCATGCCCTTGAAATATATTAAATTTGCAAGCTCATTGAATACTGTTCCCAACTTAGTTCGTGTATCGTGTATGAAAGAATGAATAATGTGACAATTCGTGCAAATTTTACTGGAGATTTCTCGGTTTGTGAGTTACAAGTTTAGTTAGTAGAATTTAGGTTTTGACTTACTTGACAGATATTGTTGTTGCATCGGTTCACGATGAGATTACAGGACTGACCGCCGGCATAAGCAGCTGGATATCCGGGACTTGAAAAGTATGTGTTATTTACATTGGTCGAAACACCACAGGAACGGGAAACTTAGGGAGACAATATTTTATATTTAGATTTTTTATACATAGATTTTTATTAAGTAAATATTTAATGGATTTTTTTTTTTAAAACCAATATTGTTATAGTTTCAAACGGATCTGCACCTTGTAATGTGATGCTCAATGTATTTTGTTTTCATTATAAATACCTACATCTAATGTTAGATACCTATTAATAACGTGCGATACCAATAACAATACCCTTAATCATGATAATTTATACCACATACTAATTTACATACAAGTTCTGATCATTAGCTAAAATTAAAATATGTATGTTAAAATTACTATTATAGATATATTCTTCAAGAGAAAGATTATATCCTTAAAAACCTTGTTACTAAAAATATAAGAAGTGCTATTTACGAGGCTACAAGCAATAAATTGATAAAAAAGTTTCTAATTAATTAAAATACAGAATTATTCCGAGGGTTAATCGTGTCTTGTTTTTAAGGTAGGTATTCGTTCAATGTGATAGAGAGCTATCCAAATACATAAATCAGAAGTAGGAAAACTCCATACAAACGTGCGAAACTGCTCACTCACACAGACGCACGCATTTACAGGCCAGTGAAATGCCCATGGCTGAACGCTATCATATCATAGTGTCTCAACTCACGGTGTAAGTGTAAAGGGTAATCTGTTACTCACCAACGCAACACCTTCCCCTCCTAGAGGCGCAATTACCAGTAATAGTCCCACCCAGATCATTGCATTCTCTGCGCGCCAGACATGTGCCTGTCATCACGTTCTGAGTCGAGCACTCCGTGTTCGCGAACCGAACAATACTGACGAACGGAAACACTGAAATTTTTTTTTGTTATTTATTAGGATGTTCTTACCTAATTTCTTAAATAATTGGAACAATTTTTATGTAATTATTATTAGTAAAACAAAAACTACTGGTACTCGTTGAAACCGTTCTAATAAGCCCAAAAATAGCATCTCCCTGCCCAAAATAGCATTATACTATGTTTGCGCAGATTACTTGATACAGCAGTCAGTTCCAGGATACAATTTCGTGGAAATACTTACTATGAAGGTAACAGTATCTACAGCGAATTACATATCAATCGGATTATTGGATTCTTAGTGAGATACCTTAGGAAGTACCTATGCGGATAAACTTCAAAATTTTTAGTTATAAACCATTTCGATCACATCGGCTTTTAAACAAAAAATCCGCATGAAAATTGATACATTAATTCGGAAACCACAGACAGACACATACAGAAATATACAGGTTGAACTTATAAGACTCTCCTTTTTCGTCAAGAAGAGTTATAAAATTATATTTTACCAACTAATATAATATTGGTTTAGTTTGCATTACATTTGTATTATCCAGCCTTTTTATGGAAAGATAATGGTTATACCTTAGATTATATAAACACCAGGTATTTATATAATCTAAGGGTTATATATTTTGAGGCCGTCACTTAGCTAAGTATAGCGCTGCCTACATATTATATCATAGAAATTCGTTTCGTAAATATTATTTATAAATACCTATTTTTTCTCTTTGCCTCAGCCTTTTATCCAAATTTAAAATTTGAAGTACTGAATAATGTTGGGAACATAATTTTTTCAGAAGTTCTCTTTCCATCTCTCTGCCCATTACTTTTATTTACGCGCTTGTGTCTATTTGCCATATGCCACAGTTACCTACTATAGGTAAGTTGCAGTAGACATCGCTACAGCAATTATGATAATTTCATAAGATTCATCAAAATTATTATTGTATATTAAGTAGTTATACATAAACTACCAATAATAACTAGGAATACGAAAAATTCTAATATTGGGTTGTTTACCTACTCGCAACTACTGCTATTGTGAGTAGGTAAACATCTACCCTACCTAACACAGTCGAAAATAAAAAATAGCTAATGTAAGATTAATTTAGAAAAATACTATACTATACTACTTAGTATAATTTTACAAACCGTGTTGTGTGAAGAAACGTTCTGAGGAATAACTGAAATACCTTAATTTAACCACAAATATATAATAACATATATTTAGTGTAACGGGCTCCATAGCGCTCGTGGCCCCGCGGTCTCATTGTTCGGTAAACGATCACTGAGGTACGCAACTTTCACTATGGCTGGTCGTCGGATGGGTGACCACTTTGTGGCATTTACATTTGCGAGCGTTTCCGTGCTTCGGAAGGCACGTTAAGCCGTTGGTCCCGGTTGCCAGTAAAATGGCAGTCGGTAAGCCTGGTTGAAGGCCTTATAGGCGGCTTAATAAATTTCAACAGCAGGTAGCCACAACCTGCGTCTGTCTATTTCAACACGGCAATGGGCTCACCACCTATTACGTGGGACAGGAATCCACACGGTGAAAAGTGGGCATATAATATGCCTCTGCCACCCCTTCGGGGATAAGGCGTGATAGATAAAAATCAAACCAACGCTCATAAAATAATCTAGCAGCCAATAGGTGGACCCCAGGTTCCAAATTTAGGTAGGTTTTGGAAGTAACTGGCAGTATTCCCAACTTTACTCTTTGTCTTTAATATTCTTTATCTTTGGGTATCCAAAGATAAAAAAGAAGAATCAGTAAAATATAGGTACGTCAGGAACTTGCTTATAAATCAACATTATCTTTAAGGAGCTTAGGCTGTACGTTATTAATAAACAATTAGTTACTATAACATCTCTGCTTGAAATAATGGAAGCAAAGCTATCACAAATGAGTGCATATAATTATGAGTTAGAAGTTTCTAGAAGAGTACTTCCAACTACAACAACTTTAGATAAAATACATCGCATAGCCACTACCAAGTATCTAATTGTAAATCTAAACTATCCATAACCCCTACAACTATGTACCTACTTAGTTTTAGGGGTTTTGGTACATCAAAATTGGTCCACTAACTCATGTTTAGTTGCGTAATTGCTAATTGAATTAAGTTAAATAGAAAAATCGAAACGAGACAGGTATATTCTACTCTTTCATAATAAAGAAAGTAAAAGAAGAATATTTTTAATAAAGATACGAACTCACATATCTTTCCTCGCCTTCCTTGAACTTGAGTTGAATTGTTAACGTCCTCTTCGTATTCACCAACTGCATGTTCGTCAAAGTCATTTTCTAAAGTTGTAGTTGAACAAGTTGTAGATATAAACAATGAGATTAAAGTCCATAATATTCCTGAATTCATGATTAATATCACTGAGTTTTAAACACGTCTTGAACAAATCGCTGTGGGTCATTCGATAGTACCACTGACTCCCAATTCTTGAGCTGATTGTCACAAAATGAGAGAAGAGAGTCCATCACGCATAAATAAACTAGGTGATAACGGTTGCATGTTTGCAGTAATGGTTAGGATCGTACCGTTTTTCGTTTAGCGACTACTGAAGACCTAATGTGTTAAAATAGTTTGTGTTGTGGAATAAGCTTTGAAATATGTTCCATTAATCTATGTCAGTATGTCACAATATAAGCGCACGTAGACCTGGTTGCACAGTGGCCTGTAAATGATCATGGCGTTAAGTATCTTACGATACGTTTAGTCCTAAGATGGGTGATCGTTTGTACGTTTTTCAGCTTTGAATGTTATATAGTACTAGATTGATCACGCGCTATCCCCACACTAATTTAATCCCGTTTTTTATGACGTATGAAAATTTGCCTGATTTCGTTCACATTTATAATTACTGTTTCACTCTCCTGAACACCAGCGTGATAATGTTAAAGTCGATAGCTTTTCTCGATAAATGGATATGGATAATGGAAGGGCGAGATACAAATAGGACAGGACAGACGCAAGGATAATGGTGTGTTCAGGAAAATTACCAATGAGTGTGAAAGAGTGGCGTTTTAGGTACGCTCACAGAGCAAGTAACAATGTCACCGCGCCCTACTGGAGACGCCATACTCTTATAATTTATCATACAAACCAAGATTACACTAATTACTAAAGATGAATGGTAGACAACTGACCACTGACTGGCCACTTATACGATCATTTATTTTTTTTGTCTCTATTAGCACGGACCCCCGTGGAAATACCAAGATAAGATGTAGCCTAAGTTACTCATTATAACATCAGCTATCTGCCAGTGACAGTCTCTTTAAAATCAGTCCAGTCGTTTCAAAGATTAGTTGGAACAAACAGGTAGATAGAGGAAAATTATAAAAACTGGTTTTATGTAACTACCTACGCTATTTACTTTTATAATGAAATGCTGTTAATTTGAAAGCGCAACCAGATACTTAATTTGACTTATCTGTACGTACCTATAGTTGTACTTTTAAATATTTATGAAGCCATGTCATCTAAAAGTACATCTATAGAAAAGTACTCGGATATCCAGTCGTGCATGTATGAAGAGATTAACGAATCTGCAGGAAGCTAAAGAAGTATGCATGGATCACGAAGTCTGAAAATCTCTCCTCTCTGACTACGCCAACAGAGATACAGTGTGTACCTAGCATGAACCTTCGGCGTTAGTTAAGATTATGCAGAGGAGTATTCAATTATATTAAGTGACTTGGCATATTAATTCGTTTTCCTCAGTTTAATCAATCATAAACGTAAAATGTAAAGCTTGCATTATTACAGTCGACCCGGTTGACGCTAAAACAATGACAACGATTTTAAAGCTACGCATTTCATTCAAGTTTAGAATGTTTATGAGTTAGAGATAGCGCAATTCTGCATATGCCAACCTTAGTTGTCATTCAGATTGCTATTGTACAATAACGTTTGTTGAGACCGCCGACAAACGTGTGAACGAATGAAGTGAATGAGTCTTATTTCTGTATGGAACCTCATCGAGATCATAATTACCCCACTCCATTCAAGCATTTCCGTTCTGCCGCATTCTAGCTATTCGCACTTTCGTTTGTCGTGGAACTCATTGAGAACCTACGTTATGTACTTGTGGAATATGTCAAAAATAGTGAGTATTATGAAAATTGGACAAATTACTTTATCAGTAAATATAAGAGCCTGTTAGTCGCTATAAGAGCACACAGCACACATACTTACCTTACTTTAACTGCCTCGGTGGTCCCGGGTTCGATTCCAGGGTCGGCACAAATATTTGTGTGATCCACATATGTTTGTATTTAGAAAATATACAAATATATTTATCAGTTGTCTTGATCCCATACCATAAGCTAACTTTGGGCGAGATGGCGCTGTGTAAAAAAATATGTCTCACAATATAATATGTTCATATTGTCATGCGTTGCCGATTAAAACAGATTATAAAGCTGAATAAAAAAAATTGTGTGTCTATTACGTACACGCGTTAGAAGTTATACTTCTTTAGAGTAACAACGTTTGTTTAAAAAATAAAATGTTCTCTATAGTTAACTTCAGGATGTTTGAAAACTACTTTGAATGTAGTTATATGGTGTCGGTAAAAATTAATAAAAAAACTAAAATAAACTTACTTTACACTGTATCCCAGACTGGGTATTCAGAAATGACAGTAAAAAAAAAAATGAAGTCTCATAATTTTTTCCCTAACGCGCTAAAAGAAATATAACCTCAAAAAGTGTGAGTGTACTTATGTACCTAAACGCTTTAGAAGTTATACTACTTTAGTCTAATAAGATTTCATCACCAACAAAGTAGTATTTGTTTGTAACAGGAATGAAAAATTAGTAAGAAAAAAAAACATCGAAAGAAGGAAAACTACTTTGAATGTAATTATAAGTTGTCATGGAAATACTTATCAGCTAACTTCAGAGTGTTTATAAGTTGTCATGGAAACACTTGTCAGCTAACTTCAGAGTGTTTATAAGTTGTCATGGAAATACTTATCAGCTAACTTCAGAGTGTTTATAAGTTGTTATGGAAACACTTGTCAGCTAACTTCATGGTTTCGGTTTTTCGTAAAAATATACTCACATCACTTTTCCCTAACGCGCCAAAAGAAGTATAACGTCAAAAAGCTTTGTGAAAAGGGTTATAACGCTGTTAAAGACTATTTTCAAGACAGGGACGCTTGGAAATGATCAGCTGGCCTCTTAAATAATATTAATTTGTTAATAGGCCATAAAAAAAAAGCCGTCCTAAGTTTCTTGCCGGTTCTTCTCAGGTGGGTCGCGTTCCGAACCGGGTGGTCTCATTAAGATTATCTTCTCTATCTAATATTAAATTTATCTTTATTTCTAGTGATGATATTTTGTAAGCGCCTTTAAAATGGTTTATGCAAAATAAAATCCATTTTTAATAATTTTTTTTGGTAAATTGGAAATCGGGAGTATAGAAACAATAGTACTAAATGTGACTAAATTTAATTTAATTTGTTCTGAAGTGTGAGGGTTGCAGTTTGCAGTAACGTAAGTAGTGATACTATTTGTGAAGGTTGTATACAAATTATTTATAAAACAGAAAGCTAATTGTACATGAATGACGTGCCATTGATATAGATTTCTAATTATCGTATAATATTCACACTTTTCTTAACTTTACAACTTTGCATTTTCACATGTCGCTTTAAGTAGTTTACTGGTTTACATATTTTCTATTGCTTTTAAAATGAAAAAAAAAAACAGAGTCTAATATCACATAGATAGTATTATTATTTTATAAAATCTATGGCACTTGAGTACTCGGGCATCAATAGTTACAACGAAATACAGAACAAAATAAGAATAGAATTATTGTAAAAAAATTATCACCCTTAGAATAAGTCTGTAATTATAAAGCTGTTGGAACATTATTTT
Source organism: Thumatha senex (assembly GCA_948477245.1). Taxonomy (NCBI): domain Eukaryota; kingdom Metazoa; phylum Arthropoda; class Insecta; order Lepidoptera; family Erebidae; genus Thumatha; species Thumatha senex. Next base: position 14,915,972 of record OX419725.1, on the reverse strand, counting down.
TAAATACGTATTTTCAAAAATAGTAACCAAGAGTTTGTCTAGTCAATTTGTAAGCGACTACACCAACCATGTTGACATTTTAAAATTGTGATTGTAGACATTATTATACTTGGTCATTTTTCATGTTAGACCTAAATTACCAAACTCTAATAAAAACCGTTAGTATCGAATTCGTGGTAGCAATTGAAATATGTCTGGTATTCTGAATATGCAAATATTAACAAATTTTAAGGGGCTTGTGACCTCATTACACACTTATGTGTGTATTTATTTTGTGAATCATTGCCAGTCGGTATACGATAGAAATGTTTTACAAACAACTAATTTCAGTTTGTAATACAATTTATAATCAATTTTTACAAGTTCTTTCAAATTTATAGTATCCAGTAGAAGTATGTTTGGTACAATTTCTGACGATGATATTGAATTGGAGCATAGGTATATAAAAAAGAGTCCTTGTAAGATATTTAAATACGAAATTCGAATTTAGAACACTAAGACATAATAATTTTTTTATCCTGAGGGTGATGAACTTCGCTTAGTACAAAACATTGGTGAACAAATCAACGAAGACAATATAGGTGTCAAATAACAAAATGTTAGTAAATCACACGTCGAGAAAAATCTATAAATTATATAAACTTAAAATAATTAAATCCATTTCATTAATATAATTTTCATAATTTTACATTTAAATATAAAAAAGGTAATATAAAAAAAAGAATTTAAAAACATGTCATTGGTAATAAGTTATTTTGTGACTTAGTCAACATACTTAAATATAACTTAAAATTTACACGTATAATACGTAAAATGAAGATGCACACGTACAGTTAGTCCTTATCTATTTAAAACATAATTACTAATTACCTACAACATAATAAGCAAGAATAGAACGTAGTGAGGTACAAATATTTATACAGGAAAAAGCTTAAAACTACAATTTTCATATATAAATTAAAATTAAATTTTATCTTAAAATATGGCATCTACCTATATATTTATGGCAATTATTCGGTTCAAAAACTCGGTACACTAGACAAACTTAAACTCATTTATAATACAGCAACGATTCTCAGACTTTGTGGAATCAGTCTACCTCGACTAAGGGCCGTATTGCAGAAAGTTTCTCAAAACTCAAGAAACACTTGAGAGTAGTATTTTAAGGCGAAAACTAGCCTTAAGCGTTTCTTGAGTACCTATTGAGAAACGTTCTGTAATACGGCCCTAAGTTTTTGAAAAGTATTCCACTTTCTTTTCTTCCATCTCGAGACTCTACATCTCCGAAAGCTTTCTGTATTTTGCTGTCTACACACAAAGCAAAGAATGTAGGCTAAAATAGCATACGCGGCTTGTCATTTGACTACCAGTCGTGTACTAATTAGTATAATCGAATTAGTAAAGGGGGACTTCCCTCGACACGCATGGTTGTATAAAATATATAACGTAAGGCGTCTCTAGTGGAGCGCGAGTGACATTGATTTTTGTTCTGAGTAGTCTACAAAATTTAAAAAAAAAAACTGTAAAAGTGTATCCTGGTTGAAAAAACTCCTGTGTTTTAATCTAACTGACTAGCAATTTTACGGTTAGAATCTTGTTTCACTGTTTTTGGAATACCTTGTTATCTATACAATAGTCAACTTTTCAGTACAGCGTAATAATCGAAGTCATTTACGATGGACAATGTTGTTTCCAGAAATATAAACTTTTACCGGGATATCACATTATTTCATATCACTAAGGTGGCATATCACTATTAAAAGTGCAGTGTCCACGATAAGATGCTGAGTTTCAGGCAGACATATTGTTAGAAATTACGATTACATTTCATTAACTACTAATCGTCTCAAATTAAGTAAAGACAAACTAGCATATTCTTGTTAATTGGAACTTCGAAAGTAGATTGCAAAAAAAGGTGAAATGATTTGCAGTACGTGTAATACCTACGTTCCAGAATACTTTTAATTTATTTTGACTATGAAAGATACATTTAAATACAAAAATATATTTCATAGGTAGTTGAAAAAGGTTTTTTATTTTGTTGACTCAGGAATATCAGAGTAAATATTAAAATTTTTAAATTACATTTTATGTATTTAATTTCATTTCATTCAAAAAGTTAAAAAAAAAAACGTTCCATCCCCAAAAATGTTTAAAATGTTTTTCACTATAAGAAGGTTCGTGAATCGTTGCCAGTATTTTATATAAATGTTTCACAAACAGCTAATTTTACTTCATATCATCTTTATGTTCTATTTTGTAAAGCAAGTTAAGGCCTCATGTAATTTTATTGTATTTATGCAGTCCGCTCAGTGCAAATATATTTTGAAATATATTTTTGCAACATCAGCATCTCATACTAATGATTTTTTATTTGTATCTAATTATTTCATATATAACACAAAAAATCGTTTGGTTTCATTTTCATATATGAAGAATAATAACTTTATTATTTCTAAAAAATAAATATATGTCATATAAAAAAAAACAAAACATGCATCACGCCTTATCCCCGCAGGGGTGGCAGAGGCATATTATATGCTCACTTTTCACCGTGTGGATTCCTGTCCCACGTAATAGGTGGTCAGCCCATTGCCGTGTTGAAATAGACAGACGCAGGTCGTGGCTACCTGCTGTTGAAATTTTCAAGCCGCCCTTAAGGCCTTCAACCAGGCTTAACGACTGCCATTTTACTGGCAACCGGGACCAACGGCTTAACGTGCCTTCCGAAGCACGGAAACGCTCGCAAATATACTATAAGTAATCATAAAATTAAATGCAAGATATAGTGGCAAGATAAAAGTGCTTCTAATTACGATTTAAAAGCATGTGATATTTACATTGATATATATTTTAGCTGCTATTTTAAACTAAAACAATTTTTAGTCTAGTCAGTCAGTATTCAATCAACATCGCTCGGTTAGAATTTGTATTGCTACAGTGATTTAGTTACTTAGAACAATTGTTTTCTATTATTAATAACTAAAACACCACTACCACCAGTAAAACTCCTGCCGTGGTTTGACACTCCTCTTGAAAAAGGACCTCACGCTAGATCCGAAAGTAGTCGGGCTAAACCGAAATTCTCACGTGAGCAAAACCGTTTAGTTAGTAATAATAATAAAAAATGTAATATTAACGGCAGGTTATCCATGGGTTTCAGAACATTTTTTATGAACAAATTACAATATTTTAGCCATAAAAACACTTTTTTTTCACAGCGTCATCTAACTTGCTATTCACACAACTGTTTGTTCTAACCCGAGAATCAAATCCGGGATCTCAGACCGCTTACACTACGCTTAAGCTAGCGTAATATTCTAAGCCCAATCCGTTAACCTACCTGAGATAAAAAGCTATCACTTTATTTATTTTGTTGTGGATGAATGTTTTTCATAAAACCATTATGCATACTTGTTATTTAAATATTGTATTATCTAAAAAGATGACCATTAAGAGTACGAGCTTTTATTTGGTTCCTGTTTATGTAATTTGTATACTCGTAAAGTTAATTTGAACATAAAAATCCGACATAATAAGAGAAATGTTTCATTTGCATTGTTCTACTGCCAATAATTTATACTGTGTTGTTTATTCGCGGTACAGCCGACGCCAGCGAAAAATACAACGTCGATCTGTCTTCGCGGGGGCTGAGGAAGCGTTTTCCAGCATACGCGACTCGGATAACATGCCCATAACGTTGAAATGAATACTGCTATGCATACTTATAAAAGTATTTTGCTTTAAAGCATTTCTTTACTCGCTCGTATTCGACTCGTAAAAGCATTATTCAAAGAGACCATTATAAAAAAAAATGTGGATATATGCTTTTATTTTCATTACTTCTGTGAAAGTCATAGAAATAGTCATAATACAAGACTCAATCAATAAAGAGTTGGAATATTTACGTTTCATAAATGACTAAATCAAATTTCAGTGATTGAAGGTTTGTTAAGTATTTAATATGAAAACGAGTGATAAAAATAGTCCAGTTGTAATAAATAAACAAATCACTGCGTTGCCAAGTTCATTTTTAGAACACAGATAAGTGATGGTGTTTCTATACTCCGTTTATGAATATTTCCCTTTATTGCACTTTCTGGTATTGTTCAGAAACGAAAAGGGTTCAAGAAAATATGTATGTCTATATACATATCGCAAGTCGTTCGTTTGTATACCAATCATGTACACAAGAAATAAAAGTGTTAACAAAATGATAATTACTGTATCAAGTAATTTTTAACGCCTGACCTAAAACTTAAAAATATACCTGTTTTTAATTTGATGGTGCCCATGCCTTATTGATTGATGACGATCGATGACAGCCTTACATATTGGTCGATATCTGACTATGAAGCTAGTGGTTTCCAGAATATTGTACCTCTAGAAATCCAGAGTACCAATTTGTACATACATACATATTGTCACGCCTTTATCCCCGAAGAGGTATATTAAACGCCCACATCACAGTATACATTTTTGTCTCATGTAACAGGCGGTGAGCCCATTGCCGTGTTGAAATGGACAGACGCAGGCTGTGGCAACCTGCTGTTTAAATTGTCAAGCCGACCATAAGGCCTTCAACTTGGCTTAACGACTGCCATTTTATGGGCAACCAGAAACCAACGGCTATGAGTATGTAAATCAAAAAAAGTGAGTATAGATCACTAGATTTGAGATCGCAAATCTGAATCTGTATAAAGTAAGTAATAAATAACTAAGTAATAAGTTCAGAATATCGATCATAGAGTTAACAAATTTTCACTTTAGTATTTGAACTTTGTATATTCTAGATATACCTAGTTAACATTTTCATTTCTTATAATGTTTAAGCCTACGCAGATGTACAAAAGTACCATAATTTTCTACTAGTACACAAACGACTACATGCAATTAATATATTTGTTACAGTTTTCTAATAACTTGTCAAATTGTTTTCAATTTCTTTAACTATCATACATTTAACTAACTTAACTTAACTATCTTCACGCTGTATACCTGACGGGGTAGTCAGAGAGGACAGATCGCCAGGCTTCGTGATCCATGCATACTTCTTTCGCTTCTTCAAGATTCATCAATCGTTTCTGGGTCGTCTGGGTATCCGAGTACTTTTGACCTTTCCGTTTTTGAGCAATCTGCTCACGTGGTCTTCATATGTAAGTCTCGGCCTACCCTGACCTCTTCTACTCTCTGCTTTCGCACAATATATATTCTTCATCAATCGTTCCTTCGTCGCTTTACTAATTGGGACAAAGCATCGTTAACTCTGTTTCAGGTAGCTACTCGCCGTTCTACATCCGAATCACATCTTCCATCCATCCGCGCTAAACATACTCCCTAAAAACACAATTTCATTCATTCGCTCTAGACGTTCCTGGTTTACCCTAATCTCGCATATAGTTCTTACGTCATCTCTTTCAAATACTATAACCTTAGTCTTACTTGCATTCAAGCGAAGACCCTTACTTTCATACTCCTCTTTCATATTAGTGACTAATGCCTGAAGGTCGGCTTCTGATGAGGCCATGAGCACCGCATCATCAGCGTACAGCAGACAGTTTACTGAAAAGTCACCCAAATTCACACCCATATCACAATCTTTCAACTTCTGCAGGCAACTGTCCAGATACACTATGAACAGCCAGGCGGACATGACACAACCCTGTTTGACGCCTGTACAGATATCAAAAAGAGGTGACACATCCCCCCCTACTCGCACGCAAGCCTTACAGTCCTTATAAAGCGACTGTATTGCCCGCAGCAGCGAGCCGTCCACACCATATCCGGGCAGCAAATCCCAGAGAGTTTCCCTCACAACGTTATCAAATGCTTTCTCCAGATCCACAAAAGCGCAGAAAACCCTCTGGCTAATAGCCAGAAACTTCTCCGCGATCATGCGGAGAGAAAACACTTGATCCATGCAACCTCTTCCACGTTCCGACGTCCGCATTGAGCCTCCCATAAATACCTTTCAGACTTTTCTTGCATTCTTGCCGTTATAATCTTTGCATACACCTTACTAGCTAAGCTGACCAAGCTGATCGCCCTGTAGCTGGAGCAGTTTAGGCGCGAGCCTTTCCCTTTGTAAAAACTATCATACATATTTTCAAATAATATATTGTAATTTATCTAGAAGTAGAATGAGAGCTAGAAGCCATTAAAAAAAAGTTAACATAAGTAGGCATGGCATAACTTACAAAAGTAGATACAAAATACTAGTGACTATTAACAATGGCAATTGCTTTATAGCAAATATTAGCTGAAGTTGTATGAAATTGTGAACATACAAGCAATTAGGTATAGCAAGCGGGGTAGATATAAGTGAAGTACTGGACGGATGTCATAAGGCTTTCTGGAGGTCCTCACTAAATAGCTAAAGCTTTTCGTAAGGTAAGTTACAGCTTAAACTCTATACATTTATTTCTTATAATAATTTAACTGTAAACAGTGCAATAAATATGTCAGATATACAAAATATGAACGATGGAGTACATGGTTAAATGGGAAAACCAAATAAGACTCGTACAGACGATATGGCATTCATTGGGTTTCCCATATTTCCACTAGGTTTTGTTAACAAGTACGGTTCTTGTTAGTAGACAATCTGTTGGTGATACATTATGAAATAGGTTTAAAAAATCGAGACTAGAAAGTGTAAAATTTGAACGTTTCAATGATACGACCTAACATTTGAATAGGTGATAAAATAAATTATATATCGTTAAGGAAATCTTAGAATAATGTTCAGATTTGCATATTAAAAAAGATTTTAAGAACTTTTCCCCTACATTATTTCTCATTTGATACCTATGCTGTTGGTCGGTCAGCGGTCCGCCATATTGGATTTAGATTGACGTCACTTATCAAACCATGCATTGCCACTAAAAATTTTAATGCAATCAATTGAGGAAATATAAAGCACTTATAGTTGCGTTGCGTTTTTCCCCGAGTTTTCCATTTTATACTGTTTAGCCGAGACCAATGTTTAACGTGCCTTCCGAAGCACAGAAATACTCATAGATGGAAATGCCACATAAGATCATCCTTCTGAGTCATTTTGTCTCCACTACTGAAAGAGAATTGGTCCTACAGGATTTTGACAGTACTCATATCTACATTGTTCAGGATCAGGATGTATGACTATTTATGAGGATTATTGTCTCTACTGTTTAGATACTGGATTGACGTTTGATCTAATAGGTATCTGTAATATTTATCAAATGCGTTGGGATGATAAAGTTGTAATTTAATTTGTAACTAAAATTAACGCAAATCATGATCTACTTTTTTTTAATGTGTAGAGTAAAATAGTGGAGATAAAAGGATTCAAAAATCCCATTGGACCTATCAATGGAACCAACAGTCCTTAACCGCAAATTGCAAGTGAAATAAAACTTATAATAAATATCTACTTTTCTTTTAATATTTAGAACGTACCATTGAAACATACTGCATTATAAGACTAACATTATATATTTATACTTATAGATATTTATGTATTACAATATTAAATGATAATATCTTGGATATTCCTTGCTCTCTTATTTATAGCTTATCATAAACTATGAACGCTGACTAATCATATCTAATGAATACTTTGACCTTTTAAGTCACGAGGTTATAGCAACACCGTTGCTGTTGTAGTGAGCAATTTTTATTTTTTAAATTATGTTGGTGCATTTAAAGTGAGCATTTTTTTGTTGGGTGCATTTATTTTTAAATTATAACGACAACGAATTTACAGCGAATCAGAAACCAGCGAATAATCATTATATTACAGTTCTTTTAGTAATGATGTCAATTCAGAAGTTAAATTGCGAAATAACAGTAATATTGATATCATTACTACTGGTAGAGTCCAATACGCTAATAATACTAGATGTGTCTTATTCTGTACTCCAATTATAATAACATATTTGTTTAGCAGATAGATAATTTTAGAATAAGTTAAATGGATACCTGTTAAAAAAAACTTCAAGGTAAATGAATTGTATTTATTTCAATATAAATCAGGATCTAGTTGTAAAGTAATTAAAGCTTTCAATTCATAGAAGAGTAAACACAATAGAACCTGTTGTACATGTAACATGATATTTTTTAAAGTTGGTTTCTGTTTGTAAGGGACTCGAGAGGGAGCTGATTGTGCAAATCGAAGAGATTCAGAAGTAGTTACTCTAGTCATTTAGCTACTGGGTGGGAGCAAAAAAAAATAGTATAGTGCTATGTGGTACTATTATATTGTCTTTGATAGTCTAAGATAGTTATGTGAAGATGAATAAATGCACCTGATTCCAGGTGAACGCGGTTCATATAAAAAAATGACTACGAAGAAGGTTGTCCTCTAACATGTTATTTCATAACGCCATTCTGCATCTGCACTCTATTGCTATATTATTCCATAGCAACGGGGAAGCCAATTCCTCTTAGTAATCCTAAATTACATATAGTTACTTTCTACCTAAGGGATTTTTATATTTGTGTCGAATGACAGCAGTATATTATAGTTTAATGTAAAGCGATTTCCTTGGTAATGCTATATTTGTTATTTTTTTATCCAACATGATACCTAAGGCTCCTGGTTAACTGATCAGGAGATACCACTTAAATACAATTGATTTCAGAGATTTTCTTTCAAACTTTACAATATCTATATTGCCTTAATAACATTTTTTCGACTTGTTTTACAAAATATACATGCATTCTTGTCTGCATATTATTCAGAGAGGGTGAGCACTGGTTGTTCTTGGTCACAGTATGCCGTAGAACGTGTCCATCAGGGTGGTGTCCAGGTCACACTCTAGAAAAATACTCTCACTGCATTCCTCCTGAAAACACGAAAAAAACTTACCTTTCATAAATGGATTACGATTTCGGATTTTATTAAAAAAATCTGTATATTTGTTTTAAGTATGATGATGTCAGTATTGCGTGATTTTTTTTTATGCAACTCCATCTAGCTCAAAGGAAGCTAATATAAGCTTGTGTTATGGACCTAGACGACTGGTAAACACCACTAATATTATAAACGCGAAACTTTGTAACTATGGATGGATGTTTGTTACTCTTTCACGCAAGATCTACTGAATAGATTTTGATAAAACTTTACAATAATATAACTTACACATCAGAATAACACATAGGCTACTTTTTATACCGGGAACAAGTTCCTGTGGATAACGGAAAAGGGAAAACTTTACCACTCGTGCGGAGCCGCGTGCGTCAACTATTACTTATATATTTCTAAATACATACATAGGAAACACCCAAATCCCGAAACCAAAATTTTTGGATCACACAAATATTTTTTCGACCCGGGCATCGAACCCTGGATCACAGTCGTGGCATTCGCATTCACTAACACTGCGCCACCGAGGCAGTCAATTAATTGTGTTATAATTGCTTTTTAACTAGACAGAACAGTATTAAGTGTAGGTCTCAATATAATTATAGTTTTGTAATAAAATGGAACGTCTTCCAGAGCAAGGAATTGAGGGAGTAATGAGAGGGAGCAAGACACATTCCTTACTCTATGGTCATTAAGTTTAATTCTGGATCCACCTAAAGTGGTATTATATAGCAAATGAAATTTACTTATGTGTATTGTTAAAAAAAGAAAAACAGTTTAGTTACGTGACGTTGTCGAGTTTATAGCACTGTGCATCTTCTAACAGAATTAAAAATTAAAGTAACTACTTACATGGTCTAAAACAATGCTCTCTATTTGTACATACTACAGTATAATAGAATTCATTTGACAAATTACCTGTGTGTTCTGAGGAGTGGGCGGTTCTTCACCACCCCTTCTTGCGTGTCATTTAGACGCCTTAGGCAAGTGCCGCTTCATATGTAGCGCAAGATGGTCGGACCTTGCGAAAGACCTCTCGCAAACCGCGCACTTGAATGGTTTGGCTCCGGTATGTTTACGGTAGTGACGCGTCAGCTCATCCGATCTGGCGAACCGCCATTCACACTCCGGCCACTGGCATGTGTACGGCTTTTCACCTAAAAGCAGTTCAAAGCACATATTAATAAAAAGAAGAACAATTTCAGAAAATTATTTCGAAAAAGAACCAGTTGTAACATAGCTCAAATCTCTCATTAATTTACAATTGTTTTACCGGGATTTAAACCGAATAGAAATCTATAAATTTTGCTTATTTAGAAACCCTTGTTGTGTTCCTCTAGGATGAAATATCATTCCACATTAAGCCCAGGTTTGGGCAACATTTTTATTTCCAAAAAGGGGTAAAAAAGATTCCGGTAGAGCCTTAAATTTTAAATAACGATCTATTTCCGTATGTTCAAAACGAGAGCATTGGAGCAATAGTCGGATAATGTAAAATTTAAGTTATTAGAAAGCTGGTTGCGAAGCAAGTAAGCCATGTTAAATAAATTGGACAAGTGACAATAAAGTACGGTGAAATTTAAATGATACTGGTCCCACAGTACTTGGATAATGTTGCTATTAGGTGTATCAGTTACTTTCGCTAAACTGCTACATGATGGGGATATTGACTCCCAAAGCATACAAATTCTGGTAAGTGGGATACTGTCAACATATCCCTCCTACATAAAATAAAATATTCCTAAAAAATTGCAAATCGCAAATGCCATTATATTATTCAGCCAGCTAAACAATCGCATTGGAGATATTAAATGACTATAAAAGAGGTAATAATACCTGTGTGTATGCGCTGGTGTGCCTTGAGGTGTGAGCTCTTCGTGTACACTTTAGTACATCCTGTAATAAATTAATTTAATATGAATTTCAAAGGACTTTTATTAACAATTTACACATAGTAAATTTTTGTAGTACTGGAATTGTCATGGATCTGTCATTTGTTGTTTTATATGTTCATTCATACCAATGCTTTTCCGTTACAATCTTTCAAAATGACCAATGAAGGATTTTAAAAGTATTTCAAAGATCATGTCATCATTAGATGGTTTGGTCTGTTTGTGGTAAAATTTGCAAATGTGTAATGTTACTTACCAATAAAATCACAATGATGCACTCTCCTCTTCTCCAACTCGGGGTTGTTTCTCCGGTTGTACTTAACAGGGACAGGCGGCGTCAGTCGAGAATGCTGCAGTTGTACGTGGTGCACTTGTTGCGTCGGCGGCGGCGCAGGTGCACCTTGTTGCAACTGTAGCGACTGCGTCATTGCCTAAACCAGTAAAGTAGTCAGTTATAGTCTTGACTTAAAGTATATAAAAATATAAGTATACTTTAAGTCTGTTATATAAGATATAAAAATCAATGCCACTTATCGTTGTAATTTTATAACTCAAGAACGGGCTCACCTATCCAAACCAAATGTTTGCACAAAATCGGTCGAGCGGTTCGGTAACGAAGCTGCGCGGGTCAGCCAGTTTTATATATTAACCAAGACAGTAAGGGGTTTAAATATATTAACAGACACTAACACGAAAATATGACTCTAGCAACATCTTTGGAGTTGAAGCCAGCATCACCTCCAAGTGAGAAGTAAGACTTGTCTGGCATTCGTTGTGAAGGTAAATCACCCTCCCAAAATGAATCCCATTGCGATGCGTACGTCTATAGCTATGTCTGTGAAAGGTTGATTTGATAACACCAAATAGTCAAAGTTACCTGAGGATGATGGTGTGGATGCTGTTGAGGATGTGGAGGTATGTGTGGTGCCCTGAGAAGCGGTGGTGGGTGATAAGGTGGCGGCGGCGTCCTTCGCGGTCCCCCCTGTGAATATACATACGTATTTGTTGCACTACACAACGTCTGTTAACCACATTGACAATATTTATACTTATAGTGCCAGACATCTTACCACTTGCCGGCAAAAACAAATAAATCATGTCAACTGATGTCGACTTAACATGAAAATTTATCAGTTAGTTAAAGTATTTCGCTTTGCAGAAGATGGTACCATCTGACGTGATTTCGCCAGCAGCGCATAGCTGATCGGGGCTTGTTAGTAGAGTTTACCTGCATGGTGTTTCCAGGACTGCCCTGTTCCGAGCTGGGGGGAGTCAGCGGTGACATGTACACGAGCCTCGAGGGCGGGTACTTTGCAAAGGGCGTCGCCGGTTGATGCTGCATTTGAGGCGGTGGTTGCGGATGCGCGTACGTGGGCGGTACGCATAACCTCTCCGTCTTGATTTCGAGAGGACTGAGTAACGGTGTAGCGCATTCTTCGAGAAGTGCTTCGTCAGCTTCCAGCTTGACGTGCGTAGACCCAAGCGGTGCCAACATATTTGCGTTTTCTGGGTCGATATTTCTGATTGAGGAAGCGATGTCCTCCCACAGTGCAGGCCGGAGGAAAGCATCGTCGCGTGAAGAAGTACCGCCATCGAAAAGGTCCATGTGGGCGGGTGCGAGTGAGGCACCCTCCTGCTTGCACAGCAGCGACTCCAGGTCAGATGTCTAAAAGAAAACAAATAAACGCATTATTCACTGGTTTGCTAATTGCTATCTTGTTAGTATTATGAAAATCTTATTCAAATACAGATTTATCATCTGGTGATATATGTAAATCTTTTAAGCACAAAGAATTCCTAAGATGATATTATAGTCACGTGTTGAGCACAAGTACATACGTATAACAGAATATAATGTACTATTCAGTGCCATACAAACATTCAAGACAAATAAATTGTTCCCTAATATTAAATTGGGGCAAATTACGGAGGTACCAGTCTCAAGTGAACCCTCAATAGGATAAGTTGGGCCCTGATTACTAAATACAGCATACTTCAAGAATATATTATGGAAGTATTTTTGAAGTAAACTTTTTGCAACATTGCAGTATTTGCCCAGACTTATATTTGTATGTAAAAAGCAACGATCGGCACGATTACGAACAGTTTTTTTCCCACAGTTGGTTTGTTTAGAACTATCAGTCTCTGATAAACACTTCTCTTTAACATTAAATGGTCTTACAATTTAGTGGCGTGTCTTATTAGATGTCACTCCGAAACTGATTGAGTTCATCGATCATACTTAAGAAGATTTAATCTGCGCTTAACGTTAAGAATTTACACAATTTCCAACAATTTCTCTTGCTATGTGGGCATACTGCGCCATGCCATATTAGCATACAATAGCTGAGGCCCACACAGTCGCGCTCGCGCCGGCTGGTGACGACTGACGACTTGACGAGCTTTGCGGATCGGAATCAATTCGGATCATTTCATACATAAGTACGTGTTCGTGGATGAGCTTTTTAATCCCTTTTAAATCTGACGTATGAATTGACTGAATACTATTATTTTAGCTCTAAGTTAATTCAAAATAATATTTATGATGTCTGTGAAAATGTGAAAATCAAAATTACAAATTGGTATTATAAAATAGTAAGTGTAGAATTAGAAAGCCATCTTTTAGTATCTTTAGATGATATCTATAACTGAAATTATAGTAAAATGTTTACGAGAGATAGTAAAATGTTCAATTGCAATTGTCTACGCTAAGTATGGGCTATACTATTAGATTTATATGTGTCTAATCTAGGTATATTAAATTGATCTAATGTTATATTGCTTACATATAATTCGGGACTATTAGAAATGTTGTTTAGTTTACAGCTCGTATTGAATATAATTGTTAAGGATGGACGACCCATTAATTTATAATTAAATGAAAGTTATGATCGTATAATGTAGTGGTGCATAGTTGCGTGCTCGAAACGAAATGGACAAAGTCATTGGTGGAAAAAACATAGCCCTAACCTAAAGTGGATAAAATAACAAAATAACAAGTGAGATTCACAGTAGTCGCATATGATACGTAACATCTGAGGGCCGAGTCTCCTATTTCTTATTCTCCTAATAGAAAGCCACCGGTACAACTTTGACAGTTTTTCGTAGTCTACTATTACAATCGTACTCCAATAGACTTAGATCGGTCGATAGAATTCTACTAACACGTACCGCGCCAGTCGCCGCTAGTCAGTTGCATTTTTGATAGTCTACCAAAATTTTGACAGCTATAAACAGCGATTCTGGTTCTATTCTACAGCTTGTCAATAGTAGACTTGGTTCCCTAATATGTAATCTCTCCGTCACCTCACGCGCTCATTGCTAAATCAACTACCGCGCTCTACCACGGTTTCCATTAACCCATATCCGTCCCTTTTTTAAAATCACTGCCAAAAAAGGTTCGTTCCCACTTGTTCTACTAAACAGTTCTACGATAGAAATCCAGTAACCAATAGGAAAAATGTTCTGTTACACTGTCAATTCGATTCGAGACGGGGATTGAACCCGTGACCTTTGCCTAACCAGGGCAATGTTCTAGCCACCTGTACTACCCGAACCGTATCGAAACAAGTTGAAATTCTCCACCATATTTTAACCGTCATTTTAAGAGTATGACCAAATCAATATATTCTTCAGATATATTTATGCTTTTAACGTACCTCTGCTAATACTTATTTACAATCAATAAGTAACAGGGTAGGTATTATAAGTTAATAAATAATAAGAAGGATAGTATATTTATATGGGTATCAAAAGAAAAGTTGAATGTAATACTAGTGGGTCTATTAGGCCATCAACTTTAGAAATGTAGTTATAGCGTTAAACTATTTAAATGCCAATTATGTTTATTTAATTAAAGTTTAAATTGTATTTCCTGAGTGAGGCACTACAAAATTAATTAGTCGTCTCTGAGTATGGTGGTTTGCGAAGCTTGTCTGGCTTAGTCACGTTACAGCATTCCTGGAATGCTTAGAAATCCTCTTGCGAATCTTGTGCTAACTTGTCTATGGTTGTCTATGATATCCGTTACTGAAACTCTGTTTAGTGACTATTATTATTTATTTTCTATAAGTTTATTTTTAAAGTTTATTTACCATCATAAATAATAATTGGACATGGTGTTTTCGATTTATTAATCTTAAATGTTGAAATTTATTACTAATTCAATAAATTTAAGTGAGGCTGAGTTGATCCCAGAAGATTACGATGGGGTCTCATCGTACCCTTAACTAATTAGGTAATTTTAATTACTAAAAAATCAAAATTTTAATTATGAAACAGTAGTGATCCCAGAAAACATCCCTGTGCAACTCTGTATCACGTTAAACAGTACTCGATTTATTTAAAAATGTTATCTATTTTACGAACTTTCTAGTTCACTAATAGGTTTGAGACATTAGCTCAAATACCGATAGATAAATGTGTTACCTGTTGCAATAAGTAACGGCTCACTTTCCATTAAAAGCACAAAGCAATGAATTATCCAAAACAACTGTAGCTACTGATAAATGTATGTAATGTACGCCTAAACAGTGACCCATTTTCGTACAAATCAGGTAATATGGTCATATCCAGGCTCCACAGTGGAAAATGAATCAGTTATCCTACATTCTATCAATCGAAAACTCTTTAGAACAGCTAGGGTGTCGCAAGAGCGCCGGACCGCGCAAATTCTTTCCATGACCTTTGCGGATCGAGCGATTGCGCAGTGGCTCCTCCACCGAGACTAGACGAACTTAAGCAACAACCACATAGAGTAAAGCTTGCATTTACCTGTGTAGGCACAAAATTAAGTCTGTTGCCATTATTTTTAGAAATAAACGTATCCTTTCTAATATTTTACCCTGTAAATATAAATTTCTATCTGTCTTGATATCGAGATTTCTATCTATCTATACTTATATCTTAGAAAGAGCAAGTACTGCGTAAACATCCTACAGGAAAGGCATGTCGCAATCCGCGACATGCATTTTCTGTTGGTAGTTTTCCAAAAATCCGTTTTTGAGAGAGTGACCAAAGCTGCGATTTGCATAACAGAATTTATCATATTTAGTGCTTTTTTATTAAAAAAAGGTCATGTATTTTTAAAAAACACTAAAAGCTCGAACTTTCATCGGTCCCGAGGCAACTAGTCGACCCGACGCCGACGTTTCGTAGTATGTGCCTACATACCAGTATTGTGACACTTGAATTTATTTTACATCGTATTTCTAGTTTTCTATGATTTAAGCATTTAGTTGCAAGTCCATAATTTATGTTGATCTAGTTATAAGATGACTTGACTTATACATAAGTATTTGGTTGTCATTGAGTTATTTGGTTGTAGTTGAAGTCTCTGAAGTATTTGGTTGAAGTTGAGTTTGTTATCTCATTAATCCACAGAAGAAGAAGGACAAAACGTTAAATCTTTTGCCAACCCCATTTGCTAGTGTCTAGATACTTATCATATCATCATAAAAGTCACTAGCGACTTTTATGAAACTATCAGTCTTCTAAGTAGTTTGTGTGTTGCTTATGCTACGTTTATAGCTTATTTTTTCCCCATCTTAATATTTTTCCAGTTGGTTCCAAATCGCTCTTGGAATTGGAGCCTGAGTGCCTTTTTAACTTCCCTGTGAGTAGCAGCTATCGTTTGGTTTTAGACTATGCATTTTAGGGAGTGACTGCTGTCTGACCAGGGTGCACCCGCTAGCAGCTTTACACCCACACGTTTATAGCTCATATAAATCCAAACATGAAATACATACATACATACATATAATCACGCCTGTTTCCCATCGGGGTAGGCAGATACTATGGTTTTCCACTTGCTACGATCCTGACATACCACTTGCGTTTATTTTATTTTCATTAGTGTTTTCATACACGCTCGCCGGTTAAGGGTACTATTGACCTGGCCGATTTCCAAAAGGTCTTCGATTTGATTGACATACGTACGCCGAGGTCGACCCTACCAGTTTGCCCATTAACTCTCGCCACATAAATCTGCTTCGTCAGTCTATTTTCATCCACGTGTCCGAACCATCTAAGCATCCCTTTTTTATCTTAGTCACACACCATCTTCTGTCATACCGCAAAACATCAAATGGAAGAAAATAATATAGTTCCAGATTTTATTTATACTACTGAGCTGGCACTTGATGTGGAAACTGATCTCTAGCCTATGGACGTTTGATGTTTCTTGGATGCGGGGATGTGGCACCTTAATTTGAAAACACGATAACAGAATGTAAGCCAGCTTTTTTAACCTGACCTAAGTAATGTTTCATGCCTTCTCAAATTGTATTATTACACAAATTGTAAAGTTGAGCCATAGTTTTGAAACTAGATACTTTGAAATTTTACCTGACTTTTTAACCAGTGTAATATGTAGAAATATATCGGAAAGCTTTTCCGATATATAAAAGCACCTAAAGATGAATGATGATGTAGCTGAGTGACCTAAACGATGCGGAAGAACTATAAATATGTATATTGTTTAAACTACTAACTGTCGTGTCTGCTTAGGTAAGATTTTAATCTATGCGTGGGGCGGTACATTGGGTACCGTATTCGCTTTGGTTTAGCTCATTTGCGAAGCCAGCTAAATCAGTCGACTTATAGTGTACAGACAGCAATTGTGAAATGATCGAACCTCCCGCAGGTTTGCACCGACCAGTGATGAAACACGCACTTGCACCTGATTGTATCTCAAATCTAATAGATTATTGTTGTTCTTTATTTCGATAGTTGAATGAGGCAAGTGATTTCCAATCTAATTACAGGTTTTAAAGTTGTTACTCTGAGATTATAAACAAGTTTCTGATTTTAGACTCCTCAATTCATCATTGGCTTTTGTAAAGCATTGTATCTATGATATATCACTTTTGTTTAATTAACTTCGGTGACAGATTGAACAGGAGTTTCCGTAGGTATTTCTCAGAGTGGTAGGTATTAAATTATATACAATTTAGTTTGAAGTATATGTATAGTAAAAGCCGTATCTTGTAGTAAGTAGTAGTACACGCACAGACCAATGAATGATACATGTTAGGTACATATCAAGCTGTTATCATTTCTATTGATAGATATTAATAAATATCTACTTGTTATATATACCTACTAGCTTTAGGCAGATGATATTTAATGTGACTTCTATTAATAATATCTACAAACAGACATGAAATATAGTCACGTTTATTTCTCCAAAAGGGTAAGCAGAAGCATAGTAGGCAGGTACCGAATGGCAGTAATAGGTATTATATATAGATATTTCAATCTGCTCTATTATTTATGGTAATGGAGACCAACAGCTTAACTATTAATACTGATCAAAACACTTTATGTAAGTATGTACTTATCGAACCCAATATAAGATTGGAAAGGCATAATATATAAACTATATTAATATACTTAAAATTATTTCAATTCAAATAAATAAACCTAACTAACAGTTATCACAAGATGTCAATCGCATAAACATGTGTGCGATAAAAGATTTACGTATTTTCAATAATCAAATCAAAGCATAGGTAGGTAAACAAACATCTTATTTAAGTTGTTATATCTATGGCGAATGATGCGAAAGAAAGGAGGATGATAGCATCAATGGCGAAAGTGATTATCTACAGCCATTTGAAACCGTATAAAAAGAAAAAAATAACCAGTATTCTGATTGGTCATTTAGAAGTAATAATCTAGTCGCAGCGTCATGCGAACGTATTCATAAATAGAATGCCACGTGCGTTGTATTCATCTGGCCAATAGCAACGTCCGATGATGTAGGTTAGAAAATTGGTGGCCATTGTGTTTTATGCTTGGCTGTAGGTAATTTGCCTATCATTTGTGACGATACGTTTGTTATTTATTTAACGATCTGCTCTTCAATGAACGTGTGCCTGTGGCTAACCGTTTGAACTCACTCAGAGATATAATAGACATAGGTATCTAGTTAGAAGAGGTAGGAATGAACCTCCATAAACTGTAATGGGTAGGAGATAAATTTGTTTATCTTCTCTGATACTATAATACAAAGATTATAAAACTGATAACAAAATTCTTACGACAAACATTACGTACAGGCGAAAATAATAAAAAAAAAGTTTAATTACGATACAGGTCTTGTATGGACACCTGTATCATAATATAACTTTTTAATCATAACGATACACCTATACAACCTCCAGCTGGACCAAGGAGGCAGAAACTCTACTTAAAAAAAAAGGTTTCATACATTGGTATCAATGAACGAGTCCGCGACGCAAGCGCACATGCGCAATCAATGTTTGCGCTTGGCGCCAAAATTTGACATTTAAAAAATAAATTTGTTGTTATATTCATCATTTTATTTGCAAAATTGTTTTACGTATTATAGTATGAGAGTAGATAAAGTAGTGTATGACACTGTACATAACTTGGTCTTATAACACTCGTGTGATACTATAAAAAAACTCGCCTACTGCTCGTTTTTTTAAAACACACTCATGTTATAAGAACCCTTATTATGCAACAGTATCATAAACTACTATTATTTAAAGAGCAAAATATTTTGTTTTTATAATACTTTTCTTTTATTTTATTTTTGCAATAATACAAAAAAATATAATGAAGAACAGTAGTAAGTTAACCGTCAAATTTTGTTTTCTCCTTTCAAGTAAAAAGGACTTCTATTGCCTTTTCTATTTGTAAATTAGGTATTGCTTTTCTTGTAAATTAGGTGTACATTAGAAAACTTTATCAATTTAGTTATTGTAAAACAAACGCCTGAGTAAAATAAAATTTAACTATAATTTTTGCAGGTTTTCATAAAATGGCAGGACCCAGTACATATGTAGGATTCAACTAAAGCGTTTCTAAATACATACTTATGAAGATTACATTCATGTTTATGCCGCTCTGTAGCTTGGTAATAACTGGTTTAATCAATACATATCCCAATGTTGCACGTTTGCTGGCTGTCGGACAGTGGGAGTCAGGCTAATGGATTCATGCGCTTACGTAAGTTGGATGATACTACTTTCCGCCTGGTCACTTGTTTCCGTTTGGATGCTCCGTGTGTTTCTCCGCATCATTGCCACTGTGGAGAAGTTGTCGATAGTCTTGGATGCACTTGGATGCCATGGCTTCTCGTGCAGCAGAAGTGTAGGCCGTATGTCTCGCCACGCTAATCTCAACGACAAAATCCGTCGCCGTCTCGTCAGCGCGAGCGTACTAGCCGTACAAAAACCAAATGCTGGTGTGTGATGATGGCAAGAGACCTGACGGTACATCTTTGTTGCCTTGGAAGATGGGTCAGCCTTTGGTGTAGGCCGCAACATGCGTCCTCACTCTCCAACACATCTTCCAAGCACAGCAGGTTGTGTGGGTGCTGCAGCTACACCTCAAGCTCAAATACTTTAATCTTGCAGGTGATACTATGTTTGATCCGTTTGGAGTTCAGACGTTGGGACTTGAGAGTCCAAATGCCTGTATTTTGTTCAAAAATCTAGCAAAGCGGCTAATCGACGCTACGTGAGATTATAAGGCTGGCTATTTTCTTGCACAAAGGATTAGCATTGCTATTCAATGTGGCAATGCTGCCAGTCTTATGGGAACGTTCCCGGAGCGACGATGAATTTCGATGCGTGTATCTAATAAAAAGGATTGTATATTTAAGTTTATTTAGTTGTTTTTTTTAGATATATTTTTAGTGTAATCATAGTTAGTTAGATTAATTAATAGAATGTAAATAATATAATATTATTACGTACTTGAAACCTTACTTATACGCTGAAAAGAATAATAGTAAATCACTAAAAAACTAAATTATTGTTTGAAAACGCCAGCTGTATCGGTCACTGCGAAAAAATTTTAAAATTGTTAAAACTATACCAACTTACATATTTTCTTAAGTATTTACTTTGACTTACGATGGACCTATAATTACTAGTAGGTACAGGTACCTTTTGTACCATCTAATATCAGTTCATTGTCCTCGGCAGTTTATAAAATGATAATTGTAAAAGCCATGAAAGGTACGGATACATAAGTGATGGCAGTATAAACATCAGGAAATGAAAGAATGAAAGGGGACACGTATAACAGCGATGCGCACGTCGCCGTCAGCGGCCGTCCCTACGGACTGTGTGCTAATTAGATTATAAGGCGAAGCTTCTCAAATTGGGCAAGTGTTAAGGGGTTTTATAGATATTTCTTATTTTCTTTAACATACTTCTGACATAAACATTGCATAAAATTATTGTGACATAAAAATATTATTGACTACTTCGTATGTAAATAATAAAAAAAAAAATAGTAATAAGAAAAGTGTCCCACATTATAAAAAAGTAGTCGATAATAATTTTATGTCACTTTATTCCAAGTGGTCTGACATTAGAGTATCGATTCGCAGAATATTATACCAGATTTTAAAATACAGCTCCTATTAAATTAATATTTAGCGAACAACTCAATTTGAAATAATTGAGAGTATAATGAAACAGGATAAGAAAGGAAGAAATTTCCTGGCTATTTTTTACTTACTCGATGATCTGGACTCTAATAAATTGTCGAGCTGTTCAGTTTTTATATGTTGGACTGTTAGAATAGACATTCTTAGAACAAATAACACAGCCTAAAAATATTAAAATAATAATTTTTAAATGTATTATTATTATTATTTATTTATTTACTTATCACGCCTTATCCCCGAAGACGTGGCAAAGGCATTTTATGTGCCCACTTTTCACCATGTGTATTCCTGTCCAACGTAACAGGTGGTGAACCCATTGCCGTCTTGAAATAGACAGACTCAGGTTGTGGCTACCTGCTGTTGAAATTTTTCAAGCCGCCCATTTAATTTGACTTAAAGACTGCCAGGTAACTGGCAACCGGGACCAACGGCTTAACGTGCCATACGAAGCACGGTAACGCTCGCAAATGTAAATGCCACAAAATGGTTCTCACATCCGCAATAATCGTCTACAGGAGACTGAGTCCTCGGGACCACGAGCGCTTCTATATATGTTATATTATTATTACATAGTGTTATTGTAACTTTAACCTGTGCGGATTTAAGTGTGCAGCGAGGCTTTACAACCCCCAATAGATATGACCTTTTCAATAATGTACATTCATATGAAAAAAATTAAAATTGCCGCCTCATACCGTTATGGCATTGTTTGAACAGTTTCATGTCGACGCTCTAGTACCATAATTCAACCAACGCCCACGTACAGCGTTTATTTCTTCAAACTGCACACAACTCTTTACACTTTCAGTTTATGTCCATCTTAAAGCAATGTCGTAAAGTTCAAAGTCGCAAAAAAAGATTTAACTTATTATAAAGCGAATGTAAATATGAATATTGGCGATTATCATACATTTATTCAATGTTCTAAACTTTTCGATGAAGCGTTGATAATATTTGTATGTTGTTTCATCTTGGATTACTGCGTTACTATCCTTACAATTTTAAGTAGGTATATCAATATATATAAAAATCAATGCCACTTTTCGTTGTAATTTTATCACTCAAGAACGGGCTCACCTATCCAAATCAAATGTTTAGGCATTGTTAGGACTATTTACTAGATGGTTTATGTGAAGTATGCACAAAATCGGTCAAGCGGTTCTACATTTATCACATTTTTGGTGGCGCTAACGAAGTTGCGCGAGTCAGCTAGTTATTTATACTTATGAACAACTATAAGACAATCTATCGAAGAATGGTGTATTTGTACTGTATTGTTGGTAAGTTTATTTTGTATATATTGTACGGTAGGCTCAAACAATACATAACACACGTTTCCTGAAAAGCGTAACATAAAGTTTTCACCATGGTTGTTATGTGCAAAGTAACAATTTTTACAATACCCTTATAGTAGATATCTCTAAAACTTATGGCGACATTAACTAATTGTAATAACATTTTATAGACAGTGAGTTCACATTGGCACGGAGCTGGGAGTATTTATCGGCTGGGCGGAATGGGCGGGCGGTGCGGCGCCAGGCCGATCGATAACAGAACGAACGCCCACTGCGCGCAATAAGCCTGAATATATTATGTAGTAATCTAATTATATTTATATATGTATTTTATATAAATTAAGAAATCATACAATTATAAGTAAGCATCTGCGTGTTGCAGACGGAGACGGATACGCTTTCGACTAAAATCAAAATAGTTTTAAAGTTGATTTATCGCTAATGTCCAACTTATGTCCAATGTCGGGCTTGTGATCAGGTTTGGAGATTTAACAAAGTGTATTCGAAACGTCTAATATGTATGTTGTATATAATACCAAAATAAAATGAACATTCAACCGTTGCCATTTAGTAGGCCACTACAACGACTTATTCATTAATCTTAACTTATTGGCATACGAGTACAATACTTTAAATACCTAAATATCAGCCAAAAATCACCACTAAGTTCGATTGCATGCATGCGCTATGCAGCCAGTGTATTGAAAATGAATTATGATAAAATTTTGACAAATACTAGCATTTCTTAATAAACATGGATTACTGGACACCCCCTTCTTCTTCTTATAACGTGGGACAAGAATGCACACGACAATATGTGGACGTATACTATGCCTCTGCTACTCCATTAGGGATAAGGGCGTTCAATGAAACATTTTTTTCCGCTACCTTGTGAGTATAACAGTCCACCTTGCGAAATGTCTACCCACGCTGTATTTCCCGGTACGCGGCAACCACTCGAGAACTTTTCGACCCCATCGATCTACAAGCAATGTGTACACCGCCCACTGCTACTTGAGCCGGTAATTCTTCTGGTTACGCGTATATCATTTTGGTGACATGGCCAAAAAATCGTGTTGAGAAAATTTGAGTGGATAACATCACTCCTCTCAGTATGAAGTATGAATCGGTTGTATCGAGTGGAGAGAGAGAAACTTAATAAAACGAGCTTGCAGTATTAATGTGATACATTTTGTTACAGACTAGCAGTGCTCACGGCTTCGCCTATGGCAAGTTTCGAGCCCCATAGCAACTGTTTGCCCCATATTCTGCACGATTTCTTGGCGTTTATTATTACTTCTCCACTCCATTGGTAGAATTTTTAAAATCGGCTTAGTATTATCAGATTTTATCGAGTACCAACACACAAGTCTTCAACAATATTCGGAGATATCGCCTTCTTCAATCTCTATTCCATATACCTTTTGCTTTTTTTTTTCATATTTTCCTGATTTCCTGATTTTTCTTTCCTCGCAACAGCAATAAATGCGGTATTTCTCTGTTAGTCTTGAACGTATTCATAGGCCACGGGTTTTTATTTTTACGAGGATAAACGCGGTTACTTTAAGGTTTCTTACTTATGCAACCTAGTGGAAACGTCACGCAATAAAAGATATGAAACCCTTAAAAGAACCACATTTATAAAGAAAACTAGCTAACGTGACATAATTCAAAACCTGTGGCACCCATTTCATCCCGTCGCCCGTTTATTAATTTTACAATAGTTTATGAAAATTTGACTGATATGTTGATTTTTATGGTTACTGCTCCGCTCTCCTGGGTGGTAGCGTGATGATATATAGCTACTTTGTAATAGTACCTTCCTTGATAAATGGGCTATCTAAAATGAAATGTTTTTTTTTCATTTCTAACTAGTAGTTTCTGAGGTTAACGCGTGCACCCTTTACTCATCAGGTGACGTCGCTTTGACCCCGTAAATCTCAATGACCCCTGACACCCAAGTCTTGTATATATATTATTTATTTAAATAGTATACAGTGATTCAACAAAAATACCTATAGAAATTTAAAGTGTTTTACGAGTAATTTTTATGTAGAAATACAGTAATAGTATTTCAAAATATTTACCAAAAATATAGTGGGAAGGTTACTCAGGTAATTTGTGTGTACACGTAGCCACGTCTCACCGTGCTGTTTAATAGCTGAATAAAAATTTGTAATTTGAGTAGTGTTTACATTTCCCATAATTTTAGCTAAACGTCGTTCGGGGTGTGTGGGGGAGGTCACTAAACACCTACGCTCGTGGCGTATGTTTATTTTGTACCAAATGCTTTTTATTGGCGTTATTATAGAATTTACAAAATTAACATTTACGACTTTTTCTGCTTTTCTATTAGGATTAATTATACGAGCTGTTTTTGATCTTAAATAACTTATTTGTAACCAAAATCTCTTGTATCAGCCAAAAATCACCTACTTATATCTACTTTTTTAAGTAGTACGTTGAAGTAGTTGTTGAAGACTTGTGTGTTGGTACTCGTAAAATCTGATAATACTAAGTTTAAGCTAATTCTCCTACTTATATCTACTGAGTATGTTACTAGGTCTTAGCCAAAGTGCCCTGCTTGAGTTTTGTGAAAAACCAAATAAATTGCAACAATTTATGTTATAAGTACATTCACTGCTGTTATATTAATCATAAGGACTATTTATATATTTACATTTTACCAACGCTAAAATTAAAGAAATAATGATTTCATGTTGATCGGAGATTTTCAAAATAATACTTAGCAGATATAGGTACTGTCGATTTTTTGAGAGGCTAGTCTTGAGAGACAGCAGCGGAGTCTACAAATGGGCCAAGTAATCTAGGATTTTTTTAAACTGTTTATTGATGGCACTTCGTGGAACTTGCTACACATCTTTAATGATAACACTTGTCCTATTCCACATTATTCGACACAATATTTATAAATAATGTGGAATAGTACAAATGTTCGGAAACTTTAGAAATATATTTAGAAATATATACTTACAAATAAGTAATTTATTTAATGGTTTTATTTAACTTGATCCCGTATATGAGTTAATAAATCTATATATACATTTTAAAATGGATTGCCGTTTGTTAGTCTGACTAAAACTCTTGAAAAACTGGATTTTTTACCTAATATCGGTTTTGAAAAAAGTCCAGGGGAGTTAAACGGTGAGAAAGAGAGAAATTTTAGGGTAAATAGTAATAATTTTATTTTGCCATATAACTTTTACACATTACTTAGTCGCTTTAACATTTAATGTAAACTATGTAATGTCCATATACCTACTTTTGAAAGATATTCATTCCCGCGAACTGCGTGGGTAGATACTATTATAATAGGGTCGATAATAATCTAAACAAGTTGTTTGTAGAGTTTTGTCTGACATACGTAGTACAATATAATGGGATTTTTATGATTTTGAATATTAAATGGCTGTATAACTGGTTGAAGTGAAATTGAGAAACCAAAGATTTTGTGTAGAATTCATAGTGTATGTGAACATATCTTCGACAAACGATTCACAAACTTTCGTAATCAACTTTGTAATTGCAGACACCGGAACATGAGTAGATCAATTTGACTCGTTTCCGTGTGTGGCATTTTCCACTTACGTGTGTTTCCGTGCTTTGGAAGGCACGTAGTATATGGCTGGCAACCAGTACTGTTAGCTAGCATGAAAACCTTATGCGTGACCGCCTCGGTGGCCTACGTGGTATTGTATAAAACTGCTGTGCTGAAGTCTCGGGATCGAATTCCGGACTTTATTTGGATGCATTTGTACAAATAAAATAATAATAATACAGTTTGCAGAATGTATATGAAAACCTGATAAAAAAATAGTAACACTTTGTAGAATGTGAGCAGACTTTTGCTTCTAAAATTAAATATAGTCTGACTTTAAAGTAACACTTGGTATGAAAATAATTACAGACTTACATATGAAGCACCACGTGAGCAGCATTGCTCAAAAACCGAAAAGTGTAAGTACTCGGATACCCGGGCGTGCGTGTATGGTATGAAACGATTATTGAATCTACAAGAAGCTGGCTTGCAGTTCAAGCGAAAGAAATATGTATGGATCGCGAAGCTCTCTGACTACCCCTTTAGGGATACAACGTGAAGTTAGTAAGTTTAATTTAGAAAATTAGTATACTATAGGTTAAAATTAATTTTGAAAAGCATACAGCAATAATTTTGCTAACAACAAGCTTAATTAAGTAGCTCACCCGGCGGGTTTGAGTCTCACTCGAGTCTGAAAATTATTCTATCTTATATTTATGATTCATTCGGTTTAAAAATGATACTCTACTATCCTCGTGTCCCCAACAAGGGAAGTCAGAGAAAATAGATCACCAGGCTTCGCGATATATGCATTCCTGCTTCTTACATACACGTTTGTATATCCGAGTAAATTTTCATTATGTTTTTGAGTTCTTGACTTTTCGTTTTTAATATTATTCTGGATACGTGGTCAAAAGTTTTCGGTAAGAAAAGTAATAAATACTAGGAAATAAAAATGTAATACTGGGTAAAAAGTAATACAGTCTGATTTAAAATAATACTTGGTTTGAAAATTAATACAATCTGACTTAAAAGTAATTGGTCTGAAAATTGATACAGCGTGGTTAGCTAATATAGTACTGAGCCAATAGAATAATACAACCTGTCTTTGGGTTCACAATCGCAGGTTGATCTAAAACCTGTATTTTCGTTATGCACTAATGTATACTTATCTTCAAAACGTTTCTTTAAATAGGCTTGTATATATCTACGATGGTAAGAATCTAACATTTACATCTATCCAGCTGTTTCCAAAACTAAGGTTTATTTTTAATACCGCTGAGGTGGCAGACTAGCATGCGGCGCACCTGATGGAAAGTGATCACCGTAGCCTATGGACTTTTGCAGCACCAGAAGTGCAACACTCGAGTTGCCGACCCTAAAACCTGGATTGGCTATGATTTTAATGCATTCTAGCGAACGACTGCCGTCTGATCTCTAAATACAGTAAAAGCGCTTACGAGGAAACCCCTCCGTTTGCCAATAGGTGCTCCACATGCAGTTGAGGTAGACTTGAAAACCCAAGGAACTTAGTAGGGTAGACCCATGAGTAGACTGCCCCTTTAGCGCGTTGGGTGTGTATCCGTCTGCTACGCAAGAGGTCGTGGGTTCGATTCCCTTCGAGGATAAAACTTTGTGTAATGAGCACGATGACTTATTCTGTGTCTGGGTGTTATTTATCTGTAATAGGTATGTATTTAGAAATAAATTAGTATGATTATCAGTTAATTTTATTAAAACTCACGCACATTGATTAATACAAAAACGGTATTTTGCATAAAAAACATGAGGATAATGAATGCGGGGCGCTCGCCGTCGCGGCTCGCCTCGCCCTTATGATCCTGATGAAGGCGAAACAATTGTCTGTCGACATCGACAATACGTAAGTGTTTTACGCAAAATCCCGTTTTGTTTTAATCATGTTTATCTGATATCTGGCTACCATAGTACAAGCTCTGTTAGTTTGGAATCAGAGGGCGTTGTGTGAGTTGTCCCAACGCCTATAGGAACTTTTACTACAAATTCAACTCTCAAAACGAAGTAAGTGAGATAATTCCTATTTCCAGATTATCAATCAGGGCCAATCCGGAGAAAGTATATAGTAGCATCATATAGTAACCCATTTAAACCAAATTCGGAGGAAAGGTATAAAAATTCATTACAAGTGCTCATAAAAAAAAAAAAAAACCTTACCGACACCAAATAATATACAAACATACATACATATTATCACGCCTGTTTCCCATCGGGGTAGGCAGAGACTATGGTTTTCCATTTGCTACGATCCTGACATACCACTTTCGCATCTGCTACTTTCACAAGTGTTTTCGTACACGCTCGCCGGTTAAGGGTACTCTTGACCTGGCCTTTTTCCAAAAGGTCTTCGATTTGATTGACATACGTACGCCGAGGTCTACCCCTACCAGTTTGCCTATTCACTCTCGCCACATAAATCTGCTTTGTCAGTCTACTTTCATCCATCCTCTCCACGTGTCATCTAAGCATCCCTTTTTCTATCTTAGTCACTACATCTTCTGTCATACGTTCCATTATCACGCTGTTCCTTTCTTTATCCATCAATTTCCCCCCAGCTATACTTCGCAGACTTCTCATTTCCACTGCATTTATTTTACTTTTATGCGGTTTCTGCCATACCCAACTTTCACTGCCATACATAAGTGTGGGGACCAGCACACCTCTATGTACAGCCAGTCGTGCCTTCTTCGAGACGTTCTGACTGCTCATAAAGGCGTACATGGCTCCATTCACCTTATTTCACTTACTCTTGGCTCAATGTCATAGTCATACTTTCCATCTCTCGCAAATTTTGTACCTAGATATACAAACTCTTTTACTTGTTCTACTCTTTCTCCTTCCACAACAATTGAGCAATCCGTCATACTTGCCTCTCTTTCAAAAACCATTACTTTCGACTTGTTTACAGTCACTTCATTCCTTTGTTTTTTAACGCCTTATACATAATGTTAACCATCAACTGCAACTCCTCCGCCAATGATGCTAGTATTACCTGATCATCGGCGTATAGGAGGCACTTGACGGTCAGTTCATCCATTTTTCTACACTACCTTGTCTCACACCTTTTTCAATGTGAAAAAAGTCTGTGCAAGCTCCGTTGATTCTGACACAAGCACTGGAGACCTCATAGAGAGATTTCAGTGCTTGTATCAAGTGGCTCTTTACTCCATACCTGGCCAGTATTAACCACAGTTTATTCCTCACCACTCTATCATAGGCCTTTTCCAAGTCTACACAAACGCCTTTTGACTTTTCGCCAAAAGCTTTTCTGCTACGCATCTTAAGGAAAAGACCTGATCTGTACATCCTCTTCTTTTCATAAATCCTGCTTGTACATCCTACATTTTTTCTTCAGTTTCATTCATTACTCGTTTTATCAAAATTTTTGCATACAATTTGCCGACTATGCTGAGCAAGCTTATGCAGCGGTAGTTTTTGCACTCTTGATGTGACCCTTTTCTCTTGGTACGCTGCCATTCCTCCAACAAAGGTTGAAAAGGCAGTACAGCTGGCAGTACTACCACGCCTTGTCCCGCTTTCAGCATCTCGACAGAGATCCTATCAAGTCCCGCAGCTTTTCCACTTTCATGCTATTCAATGCTTCCACTATTTCTTCCATACTTATGACTTCTTCCTTACCAATTTCATTCATTTCCCAGAAACTAGTCTGTACTTGCATATCCTCTTTTTCAAACAAGCTTTCAAAAATTGCTTCCATATTTTTAACACACTTTCTTCTCCTTTCACAAGACTACCATCATGGTTTCTGATATGGTTGAGATGCGATGTCGTCTGTTGACCCCTCACTGTTCTTATGGACTTCCAAAAGAATTTCATATTCTGTTGGAAGTCATCAGATAACCTTTTATCAAATTCATTTCTGTCATTCTCTTTCTTTCTTTTCATCACCTCTTTTGCAACACGCTTATATCTTTTGTACTCTGCTTTTGGCATTTTTAGGTCCACATCCGTTGCCTTCTGCATTCTTTGATTGACTTTTGTAGTCAACCAGTCCAACCATGCTTTCTTCTTATCAGACGCCTTTCGGACTTCTGCACACATTCTCTTTCTCTTACATCCTTGGCTTCTCTTGCTTACCCCACACACTTCCACCGCAACTTCCACTAGACCTTCCTTAAATGACTTCCATACTTCTTCGATCTCACATACGTCATCAGAATTTTCAAATTTCTTGCTCAGCTTACACTTAAATATTCCTCTTTTATGCATATCTCTTGCAAATTCTTGACTTTTATGCGTTCTAATACACTAACAGGTGCATGCAGACGATGCCGCCACCGCTGAAACAGACCTCTTACTCGACTAACAACCAAGAAATATATATAAACCTAATAATAACCTAATACAGTATACAACCAAATGTATAATAATGCAATCAATGTTTATAAATGTTTTGGATAACCAAAGAAATATAAACTATGATATGATTAAGCTAGCATCTTTAAGTATTAAAAAAGCATCAGTGACTATAAATGCCTACGAGGTCTACTGCTCACTCAGAGCCTACAGATTATATTTAAATCTGTTATAGTGCGTTGAATTTAACTTATTTCCTCTATTATTAATCCTGACATAACAGCGGTAATATTTGACTGGAAAATATACGAAAATCTCATTTCCCACGGTTAAAATTGCATGAGTTATAGTTATAGAAGTTACTTACCTGACTACGTGACTACGCAACTCACTATCTTCCATACAATCAGAAATCAGATTTTGCGGTTGACCAGCAAGCGGGAATTGTCATATAGATAGCACTGTGAAGATATCTACACATGTTAAATCAGCACTCAAGTTAACATTACCTGATATATGTTTTCCAACATTACTCACACCAGTTACTTGTCAAGTTATTACTAAGTGAATTCATCGAGAAAGCGCTTGAATCACTTTAGCGTCGACACGCTAAGGGTAGATAGATTGTGCAACTAGATTTATGTGAGCTTAAAGCTGCAAGCACACAACGCTCGAAACAGGATGGCAATACGACGTCGTGCTTAGAAGTCTGCTAACAAATTTTACAACGTATCTTGTGGCGCATAGTGTGCTCGTGCCTTTAACATTTTCTTTTAAGAAGGTAAATGTAGATTTACTAGTAAGTGATTCAGTACCTACTAAATTGTACGAAATCCATTAATGTAGTTTATCGCCAGAAACACTACGGTTTGTACGTTTAAAGTGTGAAATATACTTGCGTGTCGGTATATGGTATACCTACTTTGTATTTTTTGTAAGTCACACACCAAGTATTGCCAGTGCTATTAACAAATCACCGTATAAATATTCATGGTTCATCCCCTCGCGAGGGCCGGAGGGATGAGCAATACGTATAACTTTAATAATAAAAACATATTAGCCGCATCGCATGTCTGTCTTTCCGTGACCGGGCAGTTTTACACCTGGTCGAATAGGGAGACGGGGAGATGGAAGGAGGTATACGGGCGGGCAGACAGGGGTCTATGGGGATAATGGGGTAAAGAGCGGGTGCAGGGGGAAGGCACCGTTTGTCAGCGGTCAGCTATTAATGAATGTGCCCATAATGTTTATTGTGCCCGCTGAGCAGTTCGGCAATACTTGTAACTCATCATTTTATAAATTAACTGTCATGACTATCGGCAGTATCGTGCTGGCACTCATACGCAACTGGCCGATGTTCTTTTAAATTGAATAAAGGCCTGCTAGATGCATATCAATTTGGTTTATACAGTTCTATGTACAGTAAGATACTCGCAGAGATTTTATTTATTGCATATAAATATGGTCATAAATGGATAGTCGTACATAAAGTTTCCACTGCACAAACCGCTAACCACAAAGTCAAAAGGGCAAGCTGTCACAATGGTGAGAGGGCCACGGGGCCACAATTATCACGTGCCCTCGTTTACACGTTTGACTCCGTTTTATTATTATAATGAAATTATTCGAGACGAGGGGTGCTCGCGTGCGCAAAGCGCGCCGCTCGCCCCTCTCGTAGCATCGCCATTACCTCATTAGGAGATAGCCGATGTTCCGAGGGGCTGATTAACTTTTTAATTTAATGTACTGTGGTTGCAGTTAAATACTTGCGTATTGTGAAAAGGCGTTATTTTACGACTTTGTGGCTATCGACTTATTTATTGTAAGAAACGGTTGTGTTGAGAAATGATTAAGTGGTTATGTTTGCCAAGTTTCTAGACGGTGCATATCTCTCCGTAGAATATTCATTGCGCAGATATTTAACGGTTGAGAAAGTTTTATTTATTGTTATAAGAATTTTGTAAAGAATATAATTATCATTCTAATCAGCATTTATATTACCTTATTATTCCCATCACATAAAGTTATATTTTAGTTTTTTTATTGTCTAAATAAACTAACTGATAATGGCGAGTCAAAGTAGAGACTATTCAAATCAATGATTCAAATGCTAGGAAACAAAATAAATTAAGTATATTAATGTTTACGTAACTTTGTTCTGTGTTAAATGATATTTGAATATAATGTGGGTTCATTGTAAAAGTCAATTAGGGGGGTGAAGAGGCTACAATCTGGTAGTAGAGACGGTAAGAAAGGGTCGGTGGTCGGCTAATTAGCTAATGGATATATCCCCCAGCTTTCCTCGGCGCCTACACCGCGACGCCGTAATGGATTGTGGCACGCTTCGCTTTAAGCAGATCTTTGATTTAATTTTTCACACTACTTTTTTTTGAGATTTCTAGATTTGTCACAGCTAAGTATCAAAGTGGCAGGAGACTTCTACTCCGAAAACGGAGATCGTTGA
Source organism: Thumatha senex (assembly GCA_948477245.1). Taxonomy (NCBI): domain Eukaryota; kingdom Metazoa; phylum Arthropoda; class Insecta; order Lepidoptera; family Erebidae; genus Thumatha; species Thumatha senex. The sequence continues at coordinate 14,883,135 of OX419725.1, read as the reverse complement.
TTCAATACTCACTGTACTAAGAATGCTTGACTGGAAATTTGCTGTCTTGAGGATGATGCCTCGTGAGTATGTTACACGTACGAGTACGACATAATATCACGTTGTTGAGTATTCCCCCCCTAACAATCTGGAGAGTACGGTTACTAACCCGTCCTGCATCCCTTTCCTTGAAGAGTTCCCTTAAATAATAAAGAAAGAAAGCTTTCACTCAAACTAATGTGTGACAGTGATGAACAATAAATACTTAAACAGTCATACAAAGCTTCTCTTAAAACAACATATTTGCAGCATTGTGTAAAACAATGCTTCTTGACAATCGAGACGACAGTTTTCTAGTAAGCTGCAATAAAAAACGCATAACGTGTTGTGTGTGACGCAAATTGAGTGGGTGAGTGGGTGAGATATGGTGAAAGCTATCATCACAAACAGCTCTATCGTCACTGAATACGGTTCATTTTTTTTTGGCAAGAATTTGAAGAAAGTGGAATGTGAGTATGCCATGGGGTAGTACGGGTTAATAGAGTATTATGGGAGTTGAATAGTACTGATGTAAGGATGTTTAAGTAAACGGGATGTTAGTAGACGTTACGTAGCATTATTTATTGTCCAGATACATAGCTATACCTATACAGTTTGGTGAAATGTTATTTGGTGTAGAATTGTTAATTTTGATACATTTGCCATAATTTTTTAGAAGGACTCTTGCTTCTTTGGCATCTTCCAGAAGGATTTCAGGAGTCTGTTTTGCGGTAAGTAAAAACAAGTGCAGACTAAAGAGGGGCTGGCTCAAAAGTAGGGAGGTGTCAAATATCCTTAATATGGTAACAGGGACTACCCTGACTGTCTTTGACTACAAAGAAAGAGTACTTACAGATCGCCAGGCATAGCGATCCATGCATATTTCTTTTGCTTCCTGTAGATTCATTAATTTCCGAGCACTTTTGACTTTTCCGTTTTTGAGAAACAAAAACTTTCAATAAAATTATTGATAAACATAAATTTTAAAAAAATCGAAATAAGGTTTACCTTACAAACTATTCAAATACTCGCGCCTGACCGTTCCCGGTGCAAATGTGTCCATCACACTTGTCGCGTTTCAACGATTTGGATCGAGCCTCACCAGTCGTCTCTTGAAGCCTTTTCACAATGTCATTGACATTAAAATTGTTTATTAAATTTTTTTTTCCAAATAGGATTCCTTTTGAGAGTTTTAGATGCTGCTTTATATGTAAACGAAACAAAGCACATTAACAAAAGAAAATAAAATAAATAAATATAGGCTCTCAGTGACTCCGTTCACTGGGTCAATAATAAATTACATATAGTGGTAAATTAAGATATCTTTACATAGCTTATAATGAAGTCGCTTTCAGTCTGTATGTACGCTTAGATCTTTTACACTACAGAACTTGTTTAATGTGGTTTTTATCATTAGATATCCATACATATAGTTTAATATTTCTTTGTTAATATATAGCTATAATTCTTTAAGACGTAAATATGAAGTGACGATGGTTTCTTCGAAAACGCTGCCTTAACCAATGTACTAACGTTATTACTCTTGTTTTATAGGACAACAAAAAGCCCTGGATGGCATAATATACATGGGGCACACTAAAAAGTTTTGCACTTCTAGCTAATCGGTACTATTTGAATTTCGAATGTTATATTTTTTGAAACTTTGCAAAAAGTCATTAGGCGAAAAATCATTTGTCTGTCACCACGGACATTCTAATACTGTTTATGACATTGTCACAGGAGACAAAATGTGGATTTATTGTTTTGAACCCGAAAAAAAACAGTAATCTTGTGAATGGGTGTTTGAAAATGAGAAGAGGCTAACAAAAGTGAGGCGAGGCAGGCGAGAAACGTTAGCAAAAAAATAATCGCGTCTTTTTTCTCAGCTACGGGTCCCATCCGTGCAGTTCCACTTGAAGATCAAAAGAGTGTTAATGCCGAGTGGTATTCTACCACTTCTTTACCCAGGGCGTTAGAAAAAATTCGCGAATGACGACCAAAAAGTCGCGTTCTCCTACATCATGACAACGCTTCTTCACGTGTGATACTTTGTTTTTTTTGGCCGTGTGGCCAACAAAACAAAGTCATTTTAAGGTTCCGAAAAAGTACAACTTGTCACCTATCCTTCGCATAGCTCCGACCTAGCACCCTGTGATATCTGTTTTTTTCTCCAAAATCAAAGATTTGATAAGAGGTTTCACTTTTACCAACTCCGAAGAGGCAGTGATAGCGTTAAATCAGCACGTAGAAAACATGCCTTCAGATCTGTGGACCGAACCATTTTTTAAAACAGCAGTTTAAAAAATAGTTCGACCGCATGAAAAAATGATTGAAACGTAAAGGAGTGTATTTTGAAAAGCAATAAACATAATATTTTGGTTCTAACATGTTGTTTTTTTAAGTTATGCAAAACTTATATACTATATACTACTTATCTTTTACGGATAGCTGAATGCTGAACTCCGGAAAACTTTACCCCGCAATGCTTGAATCATCGTTTCTGAAATAGCATACTTGGATGGCGACAAAAATGAATGTAACTAACATTTTGTGTATTATTGATCGTTTTCTGCTACTTTCTACATAAAGTAGTGTAAAGATTATTTTAAAAACTGGTCCCATTTTGTATTACCCTAGCATTAATGAATAAATAAAAAAGAAATCTCTGTAGTTTTTTTACCTATGCCATTATAAGAGGTGTAATTATATATTTAATCTATTATTTAGATTTTATTTTTAAGCTTGGTACGTAAAATATATATACGAACCAATCTAAGAAATACTTATGTTGTCTATTCATACGACAGTTTCAGAGCTTATTATTCAAATCCATGACTCAAAAGTTTGATACATATAATAAATATTGATAAGATTGTGAACGTGGTGACGTAATCAATGAGTCATGATCGCTTAGACATTGTGTCTATCTTATTGGATTTAAATATACCGATCACATATGAAATATCGTTGTAAAACTATTAATATTAAACAAAAAAAGCTTTATATAGTACATGAATCATCGTTTAATACAAATGACATAATGAACTGGAATTTAAATACCTTTAAAACACTATACACCTGATCATCTGACAATTGATAGATAAGCAGATTTATTTGTGCAAAATCTCTACTTAACAACTAGTTACTTAACTCAAGTAATTGACAGCCTTGGTGGCGCGCTAGTAGTGTATGCGACTGCGGCGCATGAGGGTTCAATTACCAGGTCGGAACAAATATTTGTGTGATCCGCAAAAGTTGTTTTAGGAGTTTGGGTGTTTCCTATGCATTTATTTAGACATATATAACTAAGTGGTTCTGTGAACCGTAGACATCGGAATTTTTTTTTTCTTTTTTTTATCGTTTAAAAAAATATTCTACATTCTTTTTTTTTGCCAACCACTACGGACCATTTCCCTCCCCCCTGCCTCCATTTCCCCCCCGATCGAAAAACCCCCTTGCTAAAAGTTGTTGTCTACATCAAAGATGCATGGAAATCCAAAGATAAATGCAACCAGTAGACTGAATGGACGGACGGACATCAATAGCATTTTTTCCGTACTAGAGGAGTTAAAACTGATGATAGTCCATTTTCATTACATAACGGACTATAATACCCGATATCGTATTGATGAACCAGACAAAGTGACGGGTATTCCTTAGGTATAGAAGAGTTAAAAAAATGTGTTTTTTTAATGTGCATGTATCAGAGTCTTTTTTAGAAAAGAAGTACAACTTCTTTACGACTTTTATTTTCACAGCTATAAAATTTCCCTTATAGGTACGTCATCAATAAAGAAGTTTCACTTATGGTAAGGAAGTTTCACTTCAAAACAACATGGCGCGTTTCACCTAAAAATCAGGATTTCATCAAATTATATCCAACTAGACGCCTACTGCTTCGTATTCCCGTACCCGTTTTCCACAAGAACTTTCGCGGGGTAAATAAGTAGCATGTGGGTCTACGGAGTTGGCTACCTCTACACCAAATTTTATATATATTATATAAATTTAGTATAATTTATTAAAATAATATAGCATTTATAATAGTTTCTTCATTAAAACTACTTTATCATTTTACAAAATTATTGAAATCGGAAGTACATTTTACAAAATTATTAAAACCGGAAGTAAATTTTCAAACCATGTTATTGGTATCTGGATATTAATCCTTATCCAATTAAATTACTTTTTTTTCAAGTATGGTTAAGCACCGACAGATAGCTTTTTTGAAAAGTTTTTGTCACCCGTGCGAAGGACGGGGCGGGCCGTTAGTTATTTATATAAAAATACAAAGAGGCTTTTATCCTTAGTGTGAACATGAATGTCATTTATACGACTATGTACCTAGGTATGCGCGCGCCTATCGACTTGTCATTGCATGCAACCCCTCTCTAGCCGCCCGCCCTTAGCCGTGATTGGGCGGAAATCTACCTACAGTGCGGTGAATAATTACGAATAGATTATATAACGTAGTATATACATATACCAATACATAAGGATAACAGTTGCTTAGATTTTGTAAACTATTATTAGCATAGATAAAAATTTTTGTTAAAAAATTTACTAATGGAAATCCAAACTTACATAGGTAGGGAATAAAATGTGAGTAGTTAGTAGGAAACGTGAAGATACTGAGGTCTGAGAGTCTGATGATGAATTCCTGAAGAACTTCCTCATAAATAAATAATTAGTTGCATTCATAACCCTCTTTTCGAAGTGTAGGGCCGGGTTTTTCTGCTATTACATGTTCACTTCTCGCAATCAACATCCTCGATTATGAGAAGATGGTGACTAGTGCATTGGTAGTCAGTTTACCCTCTTTTACAACAAGTCTTAACTTTCTCGGTCTGCCCCCTTTGCTATGAAGCATTTTTGTAAATGTGGAGAACGATTAGATGCCAGAAAAATACCAACATATATTTAGATGTTCCTATGTAGTTCAAATTCAGCAAAAATTGCTGTCATTTGTAACTGAGTCTTCTGTTAGGAATATAAATATGATTAAGATTAGAACCTAGTTTGTCATAAATTATATACTATTCGGGACTTCAACCAAAATATTATTTACTTACTTTCACTGTAGTTTTGAAAGCGAAAAATAACATTAGTGTATCATAAATAAAAGACAATATTACAGCTACGGCGTGTAACGTGAAACCATTTTATATTTATGAATGGGTAAAGCTCACCTCGGATTTATGTGTTTGTCTCCGTAATACCTCCTGTTGTTTAAAATATATCATCACGCTACTGCAAATAAGAGCGGAGCACTCAAAAATATCAACATATCAGGCAAATTATTATACATTATTGTAAAATTATGTATTATTGTATTTATATTATTTATTTTATTTAGATATATTATTTATTTAGAGTCCGAGACTACCAGGACTTTAATTGATCGTGCTAATTAGTGTCTAGCACATAAGACCTTTTAGCCTCTCTAAAGAGGCAACTAGTTCAAAATTTCTTCCAAATTTAACATCTAAAATAGACACATTTTACTAAATTTATTCGACCCTTTAGACCCACCCCAGTACCGTGCTTCGGAAGGCACGTTAAGCCGTTGGTCTCGGTTGCCAATAAAATGGCCTTATGGGCGGCTTATAAATTTCAACAGCAGGTCGCCGCTGCCTGCGCCTGTAAATTTCAACACGGCAGTGGGCTCACCACCTGTTACGTGGGACAAAAATGCATACGGTGAAATATGGGCGTTTAATATGCCTCTGCCTACCCCTTCGGGGATAAAGGCGTAACAATATGTAAGTATATCCCGGATATGTATAAAAACATATCCGGGATAAACTCAGAAACTACATGCAACTACATGCATGGTCGCTTGAACCCCGTATATCTGTGGGACCGATTACACCCTAATAATATTAATAGAATATGTACATATAAGAAGAGAAAGACGGGCGGCTTAAAAAATTTCAACAACAGGTAGCCACAACCTGCTTCTGTCTATTTCAACACGGCAATGGGCTCACCACCTATTACGTGGGACAGGAATCCACACGGTAAAAAGTGGGCATATAATATGCCACTGCCACCCCCTCGGGGATAAAGCGTGATGGATAGAATATGTAAGTGCAAATAGAAAATGGTGCTAAATATAATAAGCCAGAACCCAATATACGAATATTATGTATTTTAATTATTTTACTAGCATCTACAATTACTGCGTTAAGCAACTTTTCTGTATGGCTGGTTACGGATCGGTGTCCGCTTTGTGCTATTTCCATTTACGAGCATTTTCCTGCCAGTAACATGGTAGTAGTTAACCCAAGTTAAATGCCTTATATGCCGCTTGGAAGACTAACAGCAGGTTGCCACAATCTGCAGTTGTCTATTTCAACACGGCAATGGGCTCACTACCCGTTACGTGGTATAAAAACGCACACAGTGAAAAGTAGGCGTATAATACGCCCCTGCCACCCCTTCAGGGATAAAGGCGATTGATAAATACAAAAAAAATACATCTACAATCAATTTGGTATCTATTAGGAGTCTAATTTTGTATTTGTTCGGTAATTATATTCTGTAAGTATCACAGAAGCATGTCAATTACTTCACCCGTGGACTCATAATACTTGACAGCTAAAACAAAAAGATACAGGTCCACAAATATACAGCTCGAACGCTTTGAGTATGTATGTATGAATGACTACGCGAAGGAATGCGGCGCACGCGTCTCTCTCACACACACATACAAATGCCGCAAATGTACGTTCACAAACTAAGCATAAAACAAGATTTTAAACACACATGCTCATGGCGACAATGTTGTCATACGCACTCACACATTGGCAAGTATAGTCATTGACGAAATACTTTTTAAGTAGGTGTATTGTTATTTTATTCAAATTATAGTCATTAATTTTGATTTATTTTGACTGGTGTTTCTAGGCTTATATTTAATTAATAAATAATAACTAATTCACAATTTATGATAGAGTCATGTTCATAAACATAGAAAAAGGTTATTTGCATGCGCTCGACTATCAAACTAAGAAGAAATAAAATCCAATCGATAGTTTCGCAGTATGGAAAGTATAAAATATTTGAAAACATATTATATTCATTTTTTTTTATAAATATTTTGTCCTCGATGGTACACGCTCTCTTGAATGGCTTTGCCAAGACGCGAGATTACTATTAGCCCGTTACTTGTCTCAATGAATGGTGTTGCTCTCAATAGCACCCAAAAGCCTTAACTATACGTCGCTCATCAGATTAAAATGAGCCTAATACGTATATAACAGAGCTTAAAATTGATAAAACCATCTCGCACTAAAAGCCTCACGCAATGTAGGTTTTAAGAATAATATGATCCCATGTCGAAAGGAAGTAAAGTGTGCAAAGCTTTTTTTTCAAAGAGTTTTTGGCCCGGGAATGGACATGACGCCCACGCGTAGCCGGAAATATCGTAGAGATTCTATCGCGGTTTAATTTAGTATGCGCCGCACGATTCCGTCATTAGTAGGAATTGTGCATTTTTGCTTTTCAAGAAAGGAAGTTGTCGTTTGATAAGGTCAAAAAGTTCTTGATAATGTCGTTGACCTCTTTGTTTAATAATTTTAGTTATGTTCTCGATGTCACTGTATATTTTGTAGGTGGTTCAAATTCCATCTTATTATAATTATCTTTAGTGAATTTATCATTTTATAGTTATTTAAAATGGTTTTGTTTCGAATAAGTGGCGAAAGCTTTAGGGATTTTCGAGGCATACCCCAGCGGTTAAACAATGAGTGAACACAAGGTTCATGCTTTTACTAATTACTTTATCGTTTAGGGACGAGGGTAATCATATTAATTTCGTATTATGGTGAAAGTTACATCACTATGTACATATTGCGTCGATATGGACAAAAAACATCCAAAAACATAATTGTAATAATGTATAGATACATATTAATAAAATTTAAGTGTGTGTTTGTAATTCCAAATTTACAGCTTTTTACTAAATACATATAAAACGATATACCATACTTAATAAAAAGAAAACTCTAAATAACTGTCTGTTTGTTTCTTCGAAACGGCTGGACCAATTATAACGCAATTTTCATTGATAGATAGCTGATGTTATAAGGAGTAATTTACACGCATTTTAATCCAGTATTCCCATTGGAACGGGCATTATACGGGTGAAACCGAAGAACGTCCAATAGTTCCTTTTACAAATAGAGATGTGCCAGAGCTACGTTACAACATGAACAGACTTACTAGAGTAGTTTAAAAGGTTCAAGATATAAGACAATATGGTTGCCAAAGACAATAGGGTTACAGTGACAACCAGTATGACTCGTCTATGCCTGTTATGTTGCTTGTCACGATATATTGATCACTCAATCACGACTACAAATTCATTAACATCTACATTATTTCATTGGTACACATGGTGTCTGATAAAGTACTGATGCCTAAATTTGTGTTATTCATGTAAATTGAGTACCTACATCATGCATTCGTAACTTCTGACGTAAAACATACTTAAATACTCATACAAATTGTCACGCCTTAATCCCCAAAGGTGTAGACAAAGGCATAATATACACCAACATTTCACCGTATGCATAATATACACCAACATTTCACCGTATGCATTTTTGTCCCGCGTAACAGGTGAGCCCATTGCCGTGTTGAAATGGACTGACGCAGTCTGTGGCGACCTGATGTTGATTTTTCAAGACGCTCAATTTTTCAAGTGACGTAGAAACAAGCCAAAAAGATTAATCTATGTATCTATAACTAGATGAACCTTGCAGTTTCAACCGGGAACTACTTCCAACCACGTGGCAACGTTTAATCCCTAATCTAATACTTTTAATCATCCTAATACTTTTAAACTAATAAATTTAGTTAAACTTAAAAGCTATATCACAGTCGTTTCAAGTGGAATGACTGTCATAGCTTGTTTGACAATGTTTTTGGAGACTTTTCTACCCCCCTAAGCTCCACAAGCCTACGGCCCTCTATGGCCAACCTCCGAACCTAGACTGTCAGCCCACAGGTTCAATATAAGGTTTTTCGTGTCTTGAATATTCTTATGTGACTCCATTACTCTTTAACCTAGATTTAGAAAACTTAAATCTATTTATGCTCCGCTCCAATACACCTAATTAGAACCAAATCCGATAGCAGTTTCAGCTATGCGTTGATATATATATATCAGTCAATCACGGTTATCTTTTTAATATTAAAAGTTATAGATTGTTTTTAAAGTTAATTAAAATATAATCGACTAATCACAGTAAAGAGTTAGAGTACAAATGTTACAACCGGGATAGATCTATTCTAATATTATAAAGCTGAAGAGTTTGTTTGTTCGATAGAACGCGCTAATCTCAGGAACTAAAAGTCGGATTTGAAAAATTCTTTTTGTGTTATATATCCCATTTATCGAGGAAGGCTATAGGCTATATATCATTACGCTACTACTACACTGGGGAGCAGAGCAGTAGTCAAAAATGTCGACAAATCGTGCAAATTTTTATGCATCAGTGTAGAATTTTTAAGCGCCGGGATTAAATAGGTGCGACGGGAGATCAAAATATTCCATGGGCGAAGCTGTGGGGGTCTTCTAGTTATAAATAGCAATAATTCACACCGTGGATAAAAAACTTGCGACTAAGGGATTTCGCCATTGCGTAAAATAGTAAAACTTGATAAAAAACCAATACGTCTTTGGGAATTCAACATTTTGCAATTTTAATATTCCGGTCCCAAAGGGTGTATGAGGCTCAAAGGGACGCGTAGTGTAGTAGGGTCAAAATACATTTCAAATATGTATTTCATTACGGGGAAGATTATTCCGTGAAAAATTTCAACAGCAGGTCGCCACAGCCTGCGCCTGTCCATTTTAACACAGCAATGGGCTCACAACCTGTTACGTGGGACAATAATCCACTCGGTGAAATGTGGGCGTATAGTATGCCTCTGCCTACTCCTTTTGGGATAAGGGGGTGACAATATGTATATTAAATATGTATTGCCTGATTTTGTGGGACCTATGCCGAGTGGTTGACCTCAATCGGCTGAGTTGAGTATGAGATGCGACTATGGACATTTGTTTATCAGTGGGTCAGTTTACCACTTTGTCTATTCTTCTTTTTCAATTTGTGTCATGAACTCATGTTAAAATTGGACAAGTTTACGGAGTCGTCAAATATAACTGGTTATAAAATTTGTGTCTCGTTGGCGTTGATGACACATGCTAGGAGAAAGGGTCGGGCTCTTAACGCACCTGATGATACCGCGGGCGTCCACCGACTCGTTTAGTAATATCGAGCCTTGTTTCGTTTGTAATTAACTTACTCGAACATCTATAGTCGTACGATCAGATCACTATTGATCGTCGGCCGATTTTAAATTTCGAATTGATAAATCGATACCCAAAAGCCCAATTGAAATTAAGATTAATAATTATTAATACTGGTCACACTTCAAAGTTATTTCATATTTGTAGAAAATACTTTTTCCGCGAAATCAAAGATAAGAGAGTTTGTCTTTGAGCGTTGTGTGTCATTTCAAGAGTGGTTATGTGATTGCGAAGTATATATGAATGAATGTAACGGTATTTTATTGGTTAACGGTTTATTTTTTAAATATGAGTGAATGTGGGCCCACTAAAATCTTCGGGGCCCAAGCGAACTCACCTGCCAGCGGTGCACCTGATGACCAACGGACGAGGTCACGACGAAGGCCTTACGGGGTAAGGAGGTCAGACTTCAGTCACATCCAACAATACCGAAAAGAAATCCTCATGGATGTTATGCCGGACTCCTACCGACTGAAACCACACATTTCCCTTCCATATGTCTATAGCCAGGAGTCCCGGGTGAGCCCTCGGAAGGATGGCCCCAGGGCTCCTGACAAAAGCCACACGAACCAAGAATTAATATTGTTACGTCCTTCCGAGGAGTTCGGCGCTGGTCATATAGTAGGGACCCACACGGTCCCTACTATATTTAATCTGTTCCAGTCTGGCATAACACCCGTAGTTTTACTCACACACTAAGGTCCGTATTCCAGAACGGAACTCAATACGCAATCAACGCTTGAGGCTAGTTTTTGCCTTATAAAATCTACTCTCAAGTGTTTCTTGAGTATTGATAAACGTTCTGGAATACGGGCCTAAAAGAGCTGCACCTATTAATTAAACAAAAGTGGAAGAGCCACAAACATCAAATCCGTAGGTTTTAGAAACCACTGGGAGTACACTATGATAAAGGAAACTTGCAACGGTATTTTATCATTGATGATTTGAAAACGGTTTCGGATTTTAAATGCTGTGAGAACAAATAAATAAAAAAAGGTTTTTCCACACATATTACACTGATAACTAGTATTGAACTGCTACGCCTATTGTAGCAGAAAGCGATATTTACATTCTTTACTACACAGTACGAATAATGGGCCCGTACGTTTGTCTGCCACCTTAGTGTCCTACAAAACAGATTACGGGTTTTAAACACTGTGAGAACAATTACAATCACGTTTCAACTTATTATATTATAATAATAATTGGTATTAAACAACAGCGTCTGAGATAGAATAAATTCTAGATTTTATTATGTGATTGTTTTACAAAAACTTGATGACATTTGCTCTTATGTTTTCTTTTTACTGCTGAGGTGGCAGAAAAGCATGCGGTCTCACCTGATCGAAAAGTTATTGAAACGTCCGAGGTGTTCACACGTTACCTTATTGCCATATTCAGACTTAAAAAATAAATAAAAAATAAATATCCATCACGCCTTATCCCCGAAGGGGTAGCAGAGGCATATTATATGCCCACTTTTCACCGTGTGGATTCCTGTCCCACGCTATAGGTGGTGAGCCCATTGCCGTGTTGAAATAGACAGATGCAGGTTGTGGCTACCTGCTGTTGAACTTTTTCAAGCCGCCCATAAGGCCTTCAACCAGGCTTAACGACTGCCATTTTACTGGCAACCGGGACCAACGGCTTAACGTGCCTTCCGAAGCACGGAAACGCTCGCAAATGTAAATGCCACAAAGTGGTCCCACACCCATCCGAGGACCAGCCATAGTGAAAGTTGCGTAACTCAGTGATCGTTTACGGAACACTGAGACCGCGGGGCCACGAGCGCTTCTTCAGACTTAACAAAGATATAATATTTCCGTGATCCATGTATCCAATGTTTGTTACGAAGTTTTGGTGTTTTTTATGTAAAATATGTATGTATGTCCGTGGCCCGACACGGCGGGAAGTGGAGGATGGAGTGCAGGGTAGCTGCGTGGAATGTTAGGGGAGGAATGACAGATAAGATGAATGAGTTGATGGATGTTATGAATGAGAGTAAGTTAGATGCAGTGCGCTTGACAGAGACCAAGCGCAAGGGCAGCGAAGTCTTGGAGCTCCCGGGTGGGATGCTCGCGCTTTGGTCTGGAGTACCAGAGAGCGAGCATGGCAGTCGGGGGGTTGGAATTTTGCTGTCCTCGCGATTGGCCTCCGTATGTATGATACAAACTGGTAGGTCCTAGAATCCTTTGGATCCGTGTAAAACTTGATTTGACGAAGATTTTCCTGGTAGCTGCTTACGCGCCAGTATCTTCGTCGAACGCGAGTGAGCTAGAGGATTTCTGGGAGAGTTTGAGAGAAGCTCTAAATGTGATAGAAGGAAATGAAAGACTCATAGTATGTGGAGACTTGAATGGATGGGTGGGTACCGGTCGCGATGGTTTTGAGTCGGTACTCGGGAAGTATGGGGATAAAAGGGTGAACGACGCTGGCTAATACTGGCATTTTGTAAGGAAAAGGATTTGTTTGTGGCGAACACAATGTTCAACCACAAACAAATTCATATGTATACGAGGAGATGTAAGTCAAAGAGAAGCATGATAGATCTATTCCTAATGGATAGTCGGCTCCGTAAACAGGTGATGGACACAAGGGTTTATCGAGGCGCTGAGCTGGGATCAGACCACTACCTAGTCATAACTAGGATTAGGGGTCTGTTCGCGGGTTGGCGTCATCGTACCGAGTGTCCTGAGCTTGAGCAGACTTATAGCATCAAAAGCTGGAAGCTGCAGGATGCATCCATTAGGGATAAATATAATGAAAGGGTAGCCGAAAAGCTTGGCGACTTCAATGTAAGCAGTGAGAATGTGGAAAGTGTATGGCAGAACCTTAGGGATAGTATGATAAATGCCGCTGTGGAAGTGTGTGGAGAAACGAAAAGAGGCAGTAGTAATAAGCGTGATGCATGGTGGAATGACGAAGTGAAAGAAGCAGTTCGAATGAAGAAGAAAGCATGGCTAGACTACTTAGCCTCGCGAAATGATTTTAATATGAAAGAGAGATACAAGCTGCAGAAAGTTAACACGAAGGCACTGATAGAAGAAGCTCGTGAAAGGTGTCAATTTCCGGGATAATGCCAAGCTCTTCTGGAAAGAGGTAGGCAAGGCCCGGAGTTGTTCGGCAATCTGCAGTATGAATAAAGTGCTTAGTGTTAACAATGATGTCCTAACAGACCAAACTGACGTCCTGCAGAGATGGAGTGAATATTATGGAAAGATGTATGCAAGAAAAGACAGAGATGCCACATCGGGAAGTGGAGCTCACTTCGATGCTCCGGATCCCGATGTCATTGAAGTCATTAGTATGAAAGAAATAGAACAAGCTATAAGAAGTATGAAATGTGGTAAGGCTGCGGGAAAGACAGAGTACTGCTGAGATGATCAAGTACGGTGGGTCGCGTGTCTGGGACAGACTATGTCTGTTATGCAACTTGTGCTGGCGGACGGGTGAGGTCCCGGATGACTGGCGAGTAGCAGTTGTAGTACCTATTTACAAAGGGAAAGGCTCGCGCCTAAACTGCTCCAGCTACAGGGCGATCAGCTTGGTCAGCTTAGCTAGTAAGGTGTATGCAAAGGTTATAACGGCACGAATACAAGAAAAGTCTGAAAGGTATTTATGGGAGGCTCAATGCGGATTCCGACGTGGAAGAGGTTGCATGGATCAAGTGTTTTCTCTCCGCATGATCGCGGAAAAGTTTTTGGCTGTTAGCCAGAAGGTTTTCTGCGCTTTTGTGGATCTGGAGAAAGCATTTGATAACGTTGTGAGAGAAACGCTGTGGGACTTGCTGCCCGGATATGGTGTGGACGGCTCGCTACTGCGGTCAATACAGTCGCTTTATAGGGACTGTAAGGCTTGCGTGCGAGTAGGGGGGATGTGTCACCTCTTTTTGATGTCTGTACAGGCGTCAAACAGGGATGTGTCATGTCCGCCTGGCTGTTCATAGTGTATCTGGACAGTTGCCTGCAGAAGTTGAAAGATTTTAATATGGGTGACTTTACAGTAAACTGTCTGCTGTACGCTGATGATGCGGTGCTCATGGCCTCATCAGAAGCCGAACTTCAGGCATTAGTCACTAATATGAAAGATGAGTGTGAAAGTAAGGGTCTTCGCTTGAATGCAAGTAAAACTAAGGTTCTAGTATTTGAAAGAGGTGACGTAAGAACTAAATGCGAGATTAGGGTAAACCATGAACGTCTAGAGCAAGTGAATGAAATTGTGTATTTAGGAAGTATGTTTAGCGCGTATGGCGATTCATAACGCAGTGCTAGTGCCAACTTTGCTTTACGGTAGTGAAACCTGGGTATGTCAGCAGATGCATGAAAGTAAATTGAATGCTGTGGAGATGCGATCACTTTGAAAATTGTGCGGCGTTACCTTGGCCGACCGAATACGTAACGAAGTGATACGCAATATGGCAGGTTTGAATGAGTGTCAGCGTTAAGCTGGAAAAGGCCGTGCTCCGTTGGTTTGGACACGTCCAACGAATGAGTGAGGAACGATTGACGAAGAATATATATTGTTCAAAAGTAGAGGGTAGAAGGAGTCAGGGAAGGCCGAGACTTACATATGAAGACCACGTGAGCAGATTGCTCAAAAACGGAATGGTCAAAAGCACTCGGATACCCAGACGTGCGTGTATGAAGCGATTGATGAATCTCGAAGAAGCGAAAGAAGTATGTATGGATCGCGAAGCCTGGCGATCTGTCCTCTCTGACTACCCCGTCAGGGATACAGCGTGAAGATAGTTAGTTAGTTAGTTTTTTATTTTGAAATATATAAGTATGTTCATCACTTGTCTAGTTTCTGTAGCACAAGCTTAGTTTGGGCTAGATGTCGTTGTGTGGAAAGTATCTCACAATATTTATATTTATAAAATAAAATTTCTGATGGCCTTTGCGTGTTGAACCAGTAAGTCCCCCATGTAAGCCAACAAAAAGACCGCGTATCCTTGTAAAAAAAAGAAGATACCCGTGAAGCAGAGAAACAGAAAAATAATAATAATCATCAATAGTAAAATACTTGTTATTCTCCTCTTCATGACTGTGTTTAATTGTGCAAACATCCATAGGCTACGGTGACCACTTTCCATCAGGTGGGCAGTAAGCTGGTCACCTCAGTGGTATAAAAAAAAATGACTGCTAGGAACAGCTATCTTTCACTTCTGCACAATAAGTCTGTGATAGCGGATCAAATGGAATGTATAAGAATCCGTCATGGATAAATCAGGGTTTTATAGAAAACAAACACTGTGCTTGTGAGTAATCAATAAATTGTTGGCATTTTTTATACTACACAGCGCTATCAAGCCCAAATTACATTAACATAAGCTTGTGTTATGAGATCTAGACAATTGAAAACCAGAAACACCCAAACTCCGAAACAAACATTAATGGATCACACAAATATTTGTACCGACCCAGGAATCTAACCCAAGACCACAGCGCGGCAGTCGTATACATTACCACTGCGCCACGGAGGCAGTCATAGGTATAGGTTCTTATAAGTATTTCCCTAAAAAATAAGTTCTTTTCAACTTTTTAATAAATAAAATAAATATCCATCACGCCTTATCCCCGAAGGGGTGGCAGAGGCATATTATATGCCCACTTTTCACCGTGTGGATTCCTGTCCCACGTAATAGGTGGTGAGCCCATTGCCGCCGCCAACTTTTAAATAGCAATTTTGGGTAAAAGAGGTCGATAAACTTACATTATCATCGTTTGAAGCTTTGACTAACAATAACTATAGTCGGAACATTTAGGTATTGTGGAGCTTTACATAAACGAGACTCACCAATGATGTCATGAGTAACGGGCCGCTCTACGATGTTCATTTTATAATCCTATACCTCTTTATGTGGTGTATATAAAGAAAAAATCGTAATGGTAATATATAAGAAACTAGTTGTATCTCGCGTCTTCGCCCGTTACATACACCAAATCCCCGTGGTACCCATTTAACCCATACATCACGTTAATTTAGCATTTTTAAAATAGCAAAATCCGCTAAAAGCTAGCTCCGCTCTCCTGGGTAGTGGAGAGATGACATATAGCAAATAACCTTCCTCAGTAAATGGGATTTCCAAATAAAAATAAAAATCAAATGAAACCAATAGTTCCTGAATTAGCACATTTAACTAAGCAAACAAACTCTTTAGCTTTATATTGTTTATAGACATTGAATAATTTTAGTTTCCTAACGTAAAGTCAACTTTCATAACGAGGATTTTAAATTATTACATTTTAGGTTTTATTTGATTCGGTGTAAAGACTATCTTATACTGTAAATATTCGTAAGCCCTGGGGTTCACCATTCGGGGTTCACTCGAGACTCCCGGGCATAGGCAGATGGTAGTGAGACTGGCGGCATCAAAGCATCATGAGGATATCAACATGAAATAAAACTCACTACGAGTCAATTCTAGCTCCGTTATTTATACTAATATTATAAAGCTGTAGAGTTTGTTTGTTTGTTTGGTTGGTTGAACGCGCTAATATCAGGAGCTACTGGTAGGATTTGAAAAAATATCTTTGTGTTAGATAGTCCATTTATCGAGGAAGGCTATAGGCTATTTATCATTACTCTACTACACTAGGGAGCAGAGAAGTAGTCATAAATGTCGTAGAATTTATAAGCAACGGGATTAAATAGGTGCGACGGGAGGTCGAAATACTTCACGGGCGAAGCTGTGGGGGTCATCTAGTTTAGTTATAAAATCAAAGTTAAAGCAAAACCCGGATCGTTTTAACATTATTCCTTTCGAATGAAATTTATTCTGCTTTCAGTTGCTTCTAAAATTTTGAGACCACAGAGCACCTGTTTTTTTTCAATATACTCGGAATTTGATAAGCGGGACCAACTTGCAGGTGCTGTTAACTATGACAGTTCGAAGATCTTTGCGAGTTATATTTTGTCTTTAATAATACTGATTAAAGGCCTATCCTGTTTTGATACATAATTATGTAGGAAGTAGAGGAATTATGTACCTATTAAAATCGTTTATTTCTATCTCGTGTATGCGTTTTGGTGCAGCATGTATTATTAATTAAAAAAAAAAGGTATTATTACTTGTGACTCGTACAGGTGTATTACTCGTGATCTATGTGTGTGTGTGTGTGTGTGACAACTTGGTAAGTTTACTAACCCAAATAAGTGAGCTATTTTTTGGAGACTATAGGTCAAGATATAATTGAAGTTTTCGGGCTTAAGAGTATACCTACTACAACCTGTATAATAATTTATACAGTGTAATTACCAATTAGATGTATTGGCAAATAATTTTGAAGAGGCGGTACTTTCAAAGTTATAAAATTAGTATTACCTTTAGTAACCTTTCTGTAAATGTTACATTTTATTATTTTTTTCTGTAAAAGTTTAGTGTGACGTAAACGTGTTGATAAGAATAACTGAAACACTTCTTGGAAATAATTATATGCTGACTATATAAAAATTTAAAGTGGATTTATGTACGTGAAAAATTTTCGACTGTGTATTTAGAATCACTGACTTGAATAACCTGCTAAGCTTCTTATTTTATAGATGATATATGCGAACAGATATGTTTGTGCTTCACTCTTAAAAATTTTTGATTCAGAAATAGTTTAAGAATTTGCTAATATGTTATGTAACTTAATTACAAAATTCTTTAATATTTACAAATAAAGACTTCAGCCGTCCAGAAATATCACTTGCTTTTTTCTGGGCTCAGCAGTGTTATTTTTCTTACAATAAACATATACCTACGGTATAAGCAAGCAAAACTTAAACGTAGTTGTTATTTATAATGCAATTAGTGAATTAGTTAATATTAATGATCATTTTAGTAACACGTCATTGCTTAGTTATTAAGCTGGCATAATTACATATAACTATTTACTTTAAATAGTTAAACACTTATGAGTTTTATGATAAATTGTTTTATGATACGGCTAAGAGAAATTGAGAACCATTAGGTTGTGATAAGAATAGGCGCCTCCACAGAAGTTTAGTGGTATCAATTTGTAAAGATTGTATACAAGTGCCTTCGGCGGAGTTTTTCACCGAATTAAAACTTTACCTTACTGAAGATAAAGGGAAACTTCATGAAAAAAATATTTCCAGTAATAATGTCATTTATATATATTAGTGCCTTTCTTCATTTACATTCGGCAATTTCATTCGACGTCATTTTCACCACCATTCTTTCTATATTAAATATTGACAGAATTTTCAGCACTTAAAATGGCGACACCAATAGCCTGCAGGTTTTAGATATAGGCCTTCAGGTTGACAATTCAAAAATATACTTCTCTTAATGGACCCGGGATTATAAGAGGGAATGCGTACCCAGCCTAGTAGAGAGTTTAAAGTTTTATGATAATAAGTTGGTATTTATGATTTTACTTAAATTTAATGTCATGGTTATTATAAGGTACTGATTGTGTCTGACGCGTATATTATTGTATACAATGTCTGTCAAATTTGAATCAAATTGGTGGCGTATATTTTTCTATATTATATTTCATGAAAATTATAAATAAATAAATATAAAAATTGAGGCACATTTGTTTTTATTAGATAAGACATTCGACCTGTAGAGGACAATCACACAAAAGAAAATTTGATCATCTGGAAATAGACATTCCCACTATCTTCGTTCACTTGGTCGATTAGATAATTATTTTTGAAGTTATACTACTTTTGGCGCGTTAGGGAAAAATGATGGGAGTAAATTTTCTTCACGATAAACCGACACCATAAAGTTAGCTGATAAGTGTTTCCATGACAACTTATAACTACATTCAAAGTAGTTTTCATTCCTTTGATGTTTCTTTTTCGCATTAATTTATCATTCCTGTTACAAACAAAGAGTTGTAATATATGTGACGAAAACTTATCAAACTAAAGCAGTATAACTTCTGACGCGTGTACATAAGTACGCACAAACTTTTTTTGGGTCTATTGCACGTACCGTATGTCAGAGGTAGATTTTATTAGCCAGTGTTGCGTTACTTTGCTTAAATAGATGATGGACGTGAGGGTGCATCTTACTTATTCTTCAATGTATTCTTTCCTAATTTTTCCACTATTTGAACCTCATCTGCACTAATGCCGAACCAGTTTCTGTACATAGATGATTATAGCACCTAATAAAACGCTTGTCAAATAGTCCACTATTAAATGAGCTAACAAGACTTCCTAACTGGTTTTAATTAAGGGTAAACACACATTTGCTGTAGTTGCGGTACGTTTTCTCAGTGTCTACTCATAAACAAACACTGGAACAGGGGGATCAAGTGTATAAAACATTAATACATTTAAAGCATTCATAGCGGAATTCTAAAATTCCCGTGTCATGCTGTTTTCGACGACGTACGTCTAAGAAACTAAAAAAATATGTGTGTTTACCAGAGTACACAGGCAAGAAGTGAAACTTCTTTACGACATTTTTTTAAACAGCTATAAAATTTCTCTCAATTTCTATATAGAAGTTTCAATTCAATAAACTAAAAGAAAAAATAATACCAAAGACGCTAAGGGCACATCCTTACCAAGTCAGACGGTAGTTGTTACAATGCCAAACATTAAAAGTCTAACGATAGTTGCTCGTAGCAACCAAATTAAAGTGAACTTCTTGCTCCAAATCCAAATAAGCATTTGGAAGCAATCGGGAATACAATAAGGTAAAGAGGAATTAATTGAATTATGAAACTATTGGAAATAGCTTTCAAGATATACAAGGTTACAACTATCAGCGAAGAGTTAGGACTGTGAAGCCAGTAATGTTCAACAGCGATCGTTATGCCTTAATCCTTATTGCTTTACACGGATTCGGGGGTACAGCGGTCTTAAGTTGCACTGACCAATACTGCAGCGAGACTTAGCCGATAAACGTTGTTGAACTTTACAATGCATGCAAATGTTTACAAAGCTTCCTAAGACAAAGAGTGGAGGAAGGTAATAAAGTGCTAACTTGGTAAATTTTTACTTATCGTGTGTAAGGATAGGATAGGATTAAAAATAAATAAATAAAATAAATATCCATCACGCCTTATCCCCGAAGGGGTGGCAGAGGCATATTATATACCCACTTTTCACCGTGTGGATTCCTGTCCCACGTAATAGGTGGTGAGCCCATTGCCGTGTTGAAATAGACAGACGCAGGATGTGGCTACCTGCTGTTGAAATTTTTAAGCCGCCTATAAGGCCTTCAACCAGGATAAAAAAAGAAATAAATTAAAAATAAATTAAAAAGAAATTTGGTATAATACTTTTAAAACTGTTTATGATTGTGTTATAATGTCATATTTTGTATTAAGAATTATTTCTTTTTATATTTCGATTGTGAACTTTTGTACTACTCTTATCTTGAATTTTAAATTATCGGCAGTTTTTTACTAATGAGATTTTACATTATGGGTCTCTATCTATGTGAGATTGCATTTATAAACACAACCGTATAGTTGTGTCGATAAGTGGTACCTACAAATAAAGACAGACTGACTATAAAATTTACATACATACATACATATTGTCACGCCTTTATCCCCGAAGGGGTAGGCAGAGGCATATTTAACGCCCACGTTTCACCGTATGCATTTCTGTCCCACGTAACAGGTGGTGAGCCCATTGCCGTGTTGAAATGGACAGGCGCAGGCTGCATCGACCTGCTGTTGAAATTTTTTAAGCCGCCCATATGGCCTCCAACTTGGCTTAACGACTGCCATTTTATTGGCAACCGGGACCAACGGCATAACTTGCCTTCCGAAGCACGGAACTGGGGTGGGTCTAAAGGGCCGAATAAATTTAATAAAATGTGTCTATTTTAGATGTTAAATTTTGAAGAAATTTTGAACCCGTTGCCTTTTTAGTGAGGTGGTAACAAAAAGGCTAAAAGATCTTATGTGCTAGACACTAATTAGCACGACCAATTAAAGTCCTGGTAGTCTCGGACTTTTATTATACTATAAAATTTAATTCTTTTAAATGTGTGTTTTGTTTCAGCTTCATGGGTAACAAAGTAATTAAATACAGTTTTTTTTAAATTAAAGTTGTTAGATAATTTATATGGAATGTAAAGTATGCCAACAGTACCAACAGTACCTACAAATAGTGAACGAGATGAATATATCCTGTTGGTAAATTTTACCGAAATTATCTATCTGTGGTCGTATATACGGGTTTGCTCAACTAACTGCTTGAGAACAAATAGCAATTTTGAAGTAAAACAAAGACCTTTCTAATAAAAGAAACCTGTTTGTTTTACAGTTCCGTAGTAATCGCGCTAGTATTGAATAAACTTACAAAAAGAAAACCAAAGAAAACGGAGGTTCGAAACACTACTACATTAACTCAAGTATTTTCTTTGATATCTTTAATGATAAGATCTTTTTCTAAATTTTATAACAATATAGAACATGTTTAAATAAACACAGAATAAAATAAGGCCGCTATACTAAGTTATAATGGTTTAATTTCTCATTGAACACGCCTAGTTCTCACGAGCATTTCTGTTGCGTAGGACAAGTGTACTGGACAATTCGAACTATTTGGATAAGTCACGACACAATCAGAAAGGAAAAGATGAACAATTAAATCAAGCAATTGTAATGACCGGATTCCATTATATTTGTACGATTTAATTGTCAACTCTTAGAACGAACTATCGTGGTGTTCTACGAAATATTTCTCGTAGTATTATCTATCAGTCACACCTTTATTCACGAAAGGGTTGCAGAGGTATAGTATACGCCCAAATCTCACCGTAAGCATCATTAGTCCCTCATAACAGCTGGTGAGCCCATAGTCGTTGAAATGGACTGGCACAGGTTACGGCGAGCTACTGTTCAACTTGGCTTAACGACTACCTACCATGTTACTGGCAACCGGGACCAACGGCTTAACGTGCCTACCAAAGCACTGAAACGCTTGTCACTAGATCATTATCGTACTGGAAGCTATTTTGCTGAGTATCTACGTTGTCAATTTGAGATCAATATATTTTGAGAAGTCTCCGTATCTCAAAAGGAAAAAATACGGCACACTTACAGAATAATTTTGTTTTCTATCCGTCTGTGTAAATATTTTATAATTTTTTTTTGTTTTTGATTGAACAATATCTCAAATGTTCCCTATTAAATACGACTATCATATTAGAATCAAACTCATTCCAATACCAACGTATGGAATACCACAGATGCTTGCTTCATTCTCGAATATGCAAACGCTATATCATACATCTAAGTATTAGGGGCATTGCCAACGGTGTTCAGTAAAATTATTTATATTTATTTTGGTGATATCTGTGAGTAGCATTGTAAGTAGCTTCGATATGTAAGCCATTGGTCTGTTATTGATATAACTGTCCATATCGCGGGACATGGGAAACGAAGCGACCGCCCACGCTTATACGACCGGTGTGTAGGACAGTCGATGACAATGGTGACATGCGTCGACATTTTGATTTGTTGGTATGTTGCTAGATATTTTCTCTTTTCATGGCTCAAAACTACTTTCTCTTGTTGTTCTATCAATTCCTTTTTTTAAATAATACTATTTAACTATTTAAACATTATTTTTTCAAAGTTGACTCTTATATAATCTCTTTAAAACGATGGACATTATACATTCAAAAGTGGTTATAAGGTGTACATGCGTCTTTTTTTAATTTCAATCTTTTTCCTGAATTTTCGATCAGGTTGTAGAAATCATAAACGCGTTTTATGCTTATAGTACGGCACATGAAAGATGTCTCATAATAGCAGTTTACTTTTCTTTTATTCAACTTTTCATTCTCAAACACGATTATGCAGGATTTTGTTACAAAGTCAATATATATTTTTTCCTTTCACATTTCACGAGGTCCCAATTTTACAAATGTAACTTATGTTTAGTATATGCCATGTGTCCTCTCCTGCGACATATTTGAACCCCGTTTGGTTAACAGATATGTTACGGTTACCATTTATATAAAAGTAATAAAATTACCAAGTCAAGGCCACTTTAATCGGTATTGTAGATAAGGCTGGAACATAAACACTATCAACAAAATTCTCTGGAACGTATCCCTTGAATTATATAGCTATAATAATTATTATAAAGTTATAATTTCTTTACCATAAGCATTAATAGTTTCTAACTTACCGGGAACTTAACAATGTAACAGTAAATGTATAAATATTTCTAAATCACATAGATTTTGTGTGTGACTATACATGACATCATCTGGGGTATAAGCGCAAATTAAAATGCTAGTTTCCTGTTTATATCTTTTCATTTCGTATTAATTTTATGATTAGTCAAATTGTAAAATTGGTTGAATCAAATTACTTACATAGTTTGTGTCAGTTCAAAGTAGAAAAATAACTTGATGACTTTAAAAGGAAAATTAACGAGTTGTTAAGACATTCTGTTATGGATAAATGAGGATGATGAAGGATTGATGATTTTTCATGATTTTTGTAGGCGTATAATTTTAAAAATGATTTTATGTTCACTAATGACGAAGTGTTATGGTGTCAATTCATCACGGAATTGCCAGCAACAACATTCTATAACAAAATAACTTCGACTATGATTTCTAGTTATAGATATACTATATACATATACTACTGCTATTATATATATTATATATTATAATTATATACCTAATAAAAATATACTTATAATTATATATGTGAGGATGCTAAATACGGGGTTAGTCATTGTATTCATGAATGAATTAAAAAAAAATATTTTTACAGCTGTCACTCCGTTCGGTTAGCTGAGAGGGTCTCACTAGCACTGAGGGTAGTGTACAATTTAACAATGTAATCGACTCTCGGTCTTTTATTAATGGGTACTTGGAATCGACAGTTGAATGATTTAAACAACAATAATAAATAATACTCTTGCGTGAACGCTCTTAACTTTTTTTATACCACTGATGTGGCAGACTATCATGCGGCCCACCTGATGGAGAGTGGTCGTTGCAGCCTATGGACGTTGGCAACACCAGAGTTGCAGCACTCGCGCTGCCGACCCTTTAAAAACCTTCTACCTAGAACCCTCTTGAAAGACCCTATACTGTAGACGTTCGACGTTTATTTTACTACTTACAAATACTACTTATTACTTACAAATAGTTTCGGACCTATATTTTGATGTTTGATTTTACAAATTTTAATTTCGAAATCTAGAAAAGAACTATTTCATGGCTGTCTTCCGTCAAAATTATTTGTAACTTTTTGAATACACAGTCAATGATGCCATCTAGATAACCGGTTGTACGTACCTGATGTAAAGCATATCTTTCTTTCGTCAATCAATGTGAATTTATTTTTTAAATGGTTAAGGTTCTATATGAACTCGAGTCGAATCTATTTCCTCGAAGAAGTAGACAGAGAAATAGGTACTTACTAAACACCTACAATATCACTTGCGAAATATTTAAAAAAACTAAATATTCGTATTTCTGTATTTTCATTGTCTATTAGCTAACTATCTTCACGTTGTATCCCTGATGGGGTAGTCAGAGAGGACAGTTCGCCGGGTTTCGCGATCCATGCATACTTCTTTCGCTTCTTGCAGATTCATCAATAGCTTCATTACACGCACTTCTGGGTATCCGAGTACTTTTAACTTTTCCGTTTTTGAGCAATCTGTAAGTTTTCATATGTAAGTCTCGGCCTACCCTGACTCTTCTACCCTCTACTTTCGCTCAATATATATTCTTCGTTAATAATTCCTCACTTATTCGTTGGACGTGTCCAATTTTCATTGTCAATGGTCAAAAACCAGTCAGCCGATGTATATCTACTATGATGCACATCTTTACTCATTTTAAAAGTGTTTGCGAATCGGAACAACGTCCAAGAATGGCTTAACGTACTAGAGTTCTTCCTATATATTCAGTCGTATCATATTAGCAGTAGACATTGTAATTGCCCACAACTAGCACCGTTGCAGCTCTTAAAATTACGATGATCTCTAAAGATTAATTGATGCTGTGAAGTCAATGTAGGTACATAATGTATTTATGTTTATTAAATTCTATGCGTGATGGGCACTTTATTCAGTTTATGAAACATATTGTTGGAATAAATATTTGTGGGATCCGCAATTGTTTGTAACGGAGGTTGGGTGTATATATATATATATATTTCTACATAGGGAATGTATAAATGTGTATGTATTTAGAAATATATAAGTATGTTTATCAGTTGTCTATATCCCATACCACAAGCTTATATAAGTTTACCTTGGGCTAGACGGCACTGTGTAAAAAAGTACAATAATATTTTCTTATTATTATATTGTATGAAAAAGCTTATGTAACTTTTAAGCTTCTGTAGGCTTTTTCGGACTACCCTGTCAGGGATAAAGCGTGAAGATAGTTAAGTTAAGCTTTAAGTCCTTAGGACTCGACTGCTAAAGAACTTTGTTGAGTAATATACTGAATTCTGGTTTGTGATGGATGCTTTCGCAGTGCATAGATGGTGTCTTAACAAGTCATTATAGATATTGTGGGACTTTTTTTTTACACACTGCCGTCTAGACCAAAGTAAAATTTGTGTTATGGGATCTAGACGACTGATAAACATACTTATATATTTCTAAATACCTTACCAATAGTCCTGACTGCGCTTCGCCGCATGAAGAATCGGAAAGCTGTCGGACCCGATGGAGTCCCCCACGAAGCCTGGAAGGCGATGGGTCCTCGCGGTGTGGGCATCTTAGTAAACCTTTTTAACTGCATACTCCTCAGCGGGCAGATCCCAAACCAATGGAGACTGAGTATTATTACTCCAGTCTTCAAAGGTAAGGGGTCAGTGCAGGAGTGCGGGAGCTACCGCGGTATTAAGGTGATGTTCCACACCATGAAGATCTTCGAGAGGATTATAGACTCTCGGATCCGGCAGGAGTGTACTCTCCCGGAGTGTCAATATGGGTTTCGCCCTGGTTATGGGACCACGGACCCTGTTTTTGCCCTGAGGGTTGTCGCAGAGAAATACAGGTCGAAGAACACGCCTGTGCACTGTTTGTTTCTAGACATGCAGAAGGCCTTCGACTGTGTTCCTCGTGCGATGATCTGGTGGGCACTGCGGTCCAAAGGGGTTCCAGAGGTCTATATTGACACTATCCGGGACATGTACTGTGACTCCGATTCAATGGTTCGGACTGCTGTTGGCGACACGAAACCCTTCCCCATCACCGTCGTGGTACACCAGGGTTCGGTCCTTAGTCCGCTTCTGTTCAGTGTAATATTAGACGAATTGTCGGACAGCATCAGAAACCCACATGAGCAGCCTCCATGGTTGCTCATGTATGCTGACGATATTGCGCTGGCAGACGCGGACAGGGGCAGATTGATGCGACGTGTAAAGGCGTGGAAGGAGACGCTTGAGAACGGCGGTCTGAAACTAAATGTGGCGAAGACCGAGTACTTGGCACTAAACTCGACAGATCCCACATCCGTCCGCATAGGCGGTGATTTGGTCGAGCGCACGGACCAGGTTAAATACCTGGGATCTGTTTTTCACACGTCCAGTGACAGCGATTGCGATGTCAAGTCACGCATTGCTGCCGCGTGGGCCAAATGGCGGGAGATGACCGGTGTCATTTGTGACCCTAAAATGCCGATCCGGTTGAAGGGACAGGTCTACAAAACCATTATTAGACCTGTCCTTTTACATGGTAGTGAGATGTGGCACAATTCATTTCCGTGACACAAGCAGGAGCTGCGTGTCACGGAAATGAAGATGCTGCGGTGGATGTGTGGGGTCACGCGGATGGACCGCGTGAGAAACTCTCGCATCTGCGGCAGCCTTCACGTCCGTGACATTGCAGACAAGTTGCAAGAGTGTCGCCTTCGTTGGTATGGTCACGTCTTGCGGCAACCGCCGGGCTACGTAGGTAACAAATGTCTGGCCATGTCAGCCCCGCCGGGTACCGGTAAGAGGGGAAGACCCAAGAAGTGCTGGCTTGACGTCGTAAGGGATGACATGCGTGCCAATGGTCTCACTACAGGGGATGCCAAAGACCGTGCGAAGTGGAGGAGAAAATGTAAGAAAGCGGACCCCGGGCGTCGCGAGACGCAACTGGGACAGACGCTCGGATGATGTTGATATTTCCAAATACATATTATACATAGGAAACACCCAAACTCCGAAACAAACATTTGTGGATCACACAAATATTTATTCCGACCCGGGAATCAAAATCGGGACCTCAGTTGCGACAGTCGCATACACTACCACTGCGCCAGATAGATAAGTAGCAGGAGGTAGGTGACAGGTAGGACTGCCCGTTGTCCTTCAATATCCAAGCAGGCTTGTGATCTGCTTGTGTCTTTCGAATGCAGGAGTGTCTCACCCACCTTCCAGAACGTTGTTGTCAGGTAAAGCTAATAGCCTAGCCTGTCATCATTAGGGGACATCGTCTCTTCTCTCTCTTCTTTTGCTGGGTTCTAGTGGGTAAGAGTCCGACTTAACTGTCAAGCAGTCCAAAAAAAGATCGTATAACTAAAAAGTCATATTAGCTTGAAAAATTACAAAAAAAACTGTAAATATTCTCTACAATCTTTATGAATTCGAGGAGCATTCGTCGATATTGGAACCTTAATATTCATATGAATTGACTACTGGAACTAACAGTCCATACTTAGTATAAACTCGAAACCTTTTCGTGACACTTTACATATATGCCGTGATATATTATATACCTATTAAAATATATAAGGGCTCGCATTGCTGCTATATAAAACAAGAATACAATATTCGGGATTCCTAATTTAAGCCTGAGGATACTGATCAATAATTGAATAACCTCATCATAGATGTTAGAGAACTATTTAAGAAACAGGTGGAAGTACATAAATATGCTTAATTTGATAAGTATTTGGAGTGTTTTTAAGTGAAACTTCTTTATCAACGTTAAGAGAAAATTTATAGTTGTAAAAATATGGTCACGTTTTTCGGTTACGCTTATATTGTTTTGAAGTGAAACTTCTTTATCATAAGTAAAACTTCTTTATCGACGTATTAATTTTATAGCTATAAAAAAATGACATAAAGAAGTTACACTTTTTACCTATAAATGTGTGTACACACACTTTTTTTTTCAAGTCGATAGGAGTAAATAGTAGGTATACGATTGTGTAATACGTAGATCTACAGTTTTCTCGTTTAAGTGATTAGTTCACTAGATAGCGACTGTGCAAAACATAGAGCTACTCGTACTATCCATCAAACAAGTTGGTTGCAGTGAGACTGTCTGGGACGTCATTAAATCTGACCAAAAAGGATTTAGTCGACTCTTAATAAGGAAGCCTTTAGTAGAGCGGTAAAAGCACGCTTGTAATATCGCTTAGTACAGTTTTTATTGTTGGTTTTGATTCTAAGCGAGATGCAATATCTATTAAGCGAATATTAGTCAGTATTTAGATGATACTTCTGAATGCTAGAAATGTTGGAAAGAGAATAAAGAATAGCAAATAAGTGGATCAACTATGCACAGATGAATATTTTACTACTTTCTTTCGGGTAAATACTCGCAATGTCGCTTTTTGTCAGTAACTCGCAATATATTTTGTGGCTTCAGCTTTAGTTGTACATAGCACTTACCTAGTTTTCCTACGGAAGTATTTAAAAACTTATTTAGTAACCCCCCCCGGCTTCACCCGTGACATACTTCGAACACCCGCTATTTAATCGCTTATAAATTCTACAATAATGCAATAAAATTTGCTCGCTTTGTCAACATTTATGACTACTGCTCTACTCTACAGGGAAGTAGCGTGATGATATATAGCATACAGTCTTCCTTGATAAATGGGCTATCTAACAAAAAAAATTAATAAGACCAGTAGTTCCTGAGATTAGCGCGTTCAACCAAACAAACTCTTCAGATTTTTAATATTAGTATTTGGCAATAATATGTACACGTAGTCTGGATTGAAGTGTACTTTAAGTTTGACTCGATAAAATGTACTTGGCGGATTAATAGACCAGTCGGTGTGTTTTCAAGGCTGTGTGTGGCTAGGATCCAAACTAACATATGAAAGGAAATCCTACAAATAAATAAATATCGGGAAAATAACTAGCATTGGTCACCAAATTACAAAATTAAGAATGAATATATATACAAAGTCTCTAAACTAAAATAACAGTTGTGCGGCGCGCGCCTAGGAAACATCGATACATCATAATTACATTGGTTTGTAATCGTTTCTAGTAGAAGATCGATTTCAAGCTCGGAGCTACTCAGCCCGTATAACAGTAAATTGGTAAAAACATACAATAATGAAGATTTACTACTGGAGCGGGCAGGTGGCGAGATTGATCGAGAGATAACGCAGTTATTCCGATGAGCGATCTGGTTTACTTTTTTATATAGTTATTGTGCCTAAATAAAGTGAATAACGAATTCGAATCTGGTTGAAGCATGATCCTAAGAACGCTTACAAGTTTTTTATACGAGTTCATCAGTCATCGGATACCGCGCACTCGTATTTTACAATATCATTACCATTTAAGTATTGACTGTATGAAAACTTAACTTTTTTCGGTGAGTTTATTCTGTATAGATATAATAAACTAAAAATACCAGCTTAAACTTTTTAATAATGTACCTTCATTAAAAATTTTAAGCTGGCTATTTTTAGTTTATTATCTATACAGAATAAACTCACCGAAAAAAGTTAAGTTTTCATCACCCTGCGAATACTGTTGAGGCTTCCACCTTATTGTAGTGCGTCAGGCATGTTTGCCGATGCTCATACGGATGATTACTTTGCAATTATGCAGAAAAAAGTAGCATCGATCATACGAAGAGTATGTGAAAGCACCAACGGCATCCTGCAGACATTTGCAGAGAGGATGGATGGGAACCGTGAGTAGATTTATCAAGTTGCATGTTGTCAAGCGGTCTTGGTAAGTCTGCTGATGGTGGCTATCTATCTTTTTATTTTATTTATATTTTGTTTTTTATTATTTTATTTCATTTTATTTAATCACTAACATAGTTTATATGTAATCTTACTAACACACTATGAGTCTTAGTTGCTTTGAAATATTTTTTTTTTATTATTAACAAGTCCATGCCGGTGTTTTTAGTTTTTATATATTTTTCTAGTGCATGTATAAGCTTTTAAAGATTGGAGATATGACACAAACAACGAAAAAAAATATGTGTGTATGTATGTATAGTACTTTTTTATCGACGTATGAGAGAAATTTTATAGCTGTAAAAAAATGTGGAACTTCTTTACGACATTTTTTTTTCAGATATAAAATTTCTCTCATACGTCGAAAAAGAAGATTTACTTGTGATAAAGAAGTTTCACTTCAAAACAACATGGCGCGTAACCAAAAATGTGATGATTTCTCACAGCTATAAAATTTTTCTCAACGTTGATAAAGAAGTTCCACTTCAATACATTTTTCAAGTAGTTACAAACGATAGGAATGTATATAATGTCAAGTTGTCCCAGGAACTATATCCATCGATACTTACTTATAAATAGTTTTCAACTTATAATATAACGCTCTCCTTTCTTGGGTCTGTTGCATGAGATTTCTATTTAGAAATAAGCAGACCCATTGTACTTCTTTTCTTTTAATGTCTCATGATGTCATATTATGTGTGTACAATAAATAAATAAATTATTTTTTTACAACAAATATTCTTATAACTAAATAAACTTTCACATTAATGTCCCTCCGACAATGACCACCAGGGAATCTATTGATCGTCAATTTACGAGACCAGGGGCTATTATTTTGAGCCATAATTATAATTAACGACGGATGGCTCTTTGGAGATCTATGGAGTTTTATATTTATTGATTAAATAAACTAAAACAGAAAACAACATGCCTCTCACCTAACGCGCCGCACCGGGTCAGACATAGACAAATATTTGAACTAAGTCTGAATGAATGACCAAAATACTGTGCTAAAACAAGTATTGATTAGAGGCCTTTTACAACTTGTGTAACGTGTCGGGCCAAGCCAAATGCAATGAAGAGTTCCGAATGAAGAGAATACTGAATAGATATAACGACCATTTAACGGTATTAAATATTTATCATTAGAAAATCGACAATAAGCTGCCCGAATGAAGAGAATACTGAATATATATACTCGTATAACGACCATTTGACGGTAGTAAATATTTATCATTAGAAAATCGAAAATAAACTGCCCGAATGAAGAGAATACTGAATAGATATAACGACCATTTAACGGTATTAAATATTTATCATTAGAAAATCGATAATAAGCTGCCCGAATGAAGAGAATACTGAATATATATACTCGTATAACGACCATTTGACGGTAGTAAATATTTATCATTAGAAAATCGAAAATAAACTGCCCGAATGAAGAGAATACTGAATATATATATAACGACCATTTGATGGTAGTAAATATATATCATTAGAAAATCGAAAATAAGCCGCCCATCTATCTACTCGTATTACACTAAATAATTAAATCGTCAATGTGGAGGGACCTACTTGATATTTTTTAAATTATTTTTTGTAGTATTTAAATATATATTATTAAGGTAAAATTAAGGTATTAAAACGCTAAATAGGTAGGGCATCCAAGAGAGCAGTTTACCAGATTGGTCCCTTCCTTTTTGACGTCATAATGGAGGGACCAAGAATTTTTAAAGCAATTATCCTTAATGAAGAAGCTAAATTTATAGCAAAGGTAGCAAATAGTAGATTACTGGTATAAAACCTTGAAATATATATGACAGACATACGAGGCTTGGTCTCTTCACTTTGACGGACACTTAGTTTCTCATTCGATCGATTTATACTTGGAAATTTGAGTTAGTTTTTAATTTATACGTTATGTATAGACTAACTTCTTCCACGAATTTTAACATTTCCAGGTAAATGGTAGAAGAAGTAGGTAGATACTGTCATGGCTGCTAGGAGCAGATATCGT
Organism: Thumatha senex; assembly: GCA_948477245.1. Lineage (NCBI taxonomy): Eukaryota > Metazoa > Arthropoda > Insecta > Lepidoptera > Erebidae > Thumatha > Thumatha senex. The sequence continues at coordinate 14,850,873 of OX419725.1, read as the reverse complement.
TAGACTTTTGACTTTTGGATTTTTTTGGCCCGTCTGCTGTCGAACCTCCCAACCCTATTAGTACGCAGGTGCACTGCTAGGAGGTGAGGTCGTTTGAACCCCTGAGATCTTAGTGGGACCCCTTACACCCAAGGTAGCTCTACTAGGTACTTACTTACTATTGCATTTTTAAAATACCTAACGAACGGTATCCCGCATAGCCTGGATGAATAATGCAAAAAAAAATTACGAGATCCTATATATTTCATTTTGTTGGGGTGGCTTATATTTTTATCCATTGCAAATTACAGTGTTCTGACATATAGATGGATAGACAGACGGACATGCTAAACTGTAGGTTTCCTTGTATACTAAGGAATCCTAAAAACTAGTATTGCACAATAATTAGACATTAAAATTATGTGGAATAGGTACCTATTTAATTTTGAAGTGTGTTAATATATATTTGTAATTATTTATTTATTTAGAGATATTCTCAATATTTATGGTCACCAATTTGTAACCTACCTCTTAAACGTGCTTACAGAAATTACGGAGAAAATTGGTCAGAAATAATCACATTATGAAACCTGTTAAGTACTAAAGTAATAGCACAATTTCACCACTATTACTTGTCTAAAAGATTGATTGAGTACACGGTAGGAGCTATTGGCGCATAAACGGACATAAATTTATATCAGCACATTAATACTGAGGGTAATAAGTACCTCAGGTACCAACTTGCACCAAAAGTAAAAAGTATAGTTCACTATCATTTGATAAAAGATTGGTTTAGGAAGAGATTTATACCAGAGAACGCCAGCAGTTCTGAATGCCGCGAATAGAAGTTTTTAAGGTTCCTACAGAAAGCTGTTTACGAGATAAAAGGTTGCCTATGTATTAATCCAAGGTGGTAGTTCCCTCTACATTTCCAACCTTATCCAAATCGATCCCGGCGTTTAAGCTTGTAGATGTAACACACATATAGTCTTTCAAACGTTGCCATTAGTACTGGTTGAGATTAGAAGAACGCTTCTTGAATCTTCTTTATTATTCCTATTCTCTATTCAGTGTATAAGGTAGAAGTTTTACGAGTGTACTTAATCATAGAGTAAATTGTGCGACATGTTTTTACACAACGAAAGCTACTCGTAATATACCTAAGCTTGTGGTATATGATTTAGACAACTGATAAACATACAGATATTTCTTTTTTATATAAATATATTGCCACCCAAACTCCAAAACAAATATTTGCAATTATTTGTTCCGACCTGGGAATGGAACTCGGGACCTAAGCGCGACTGTCGCATACATCACCACTTACGTACCATCACACATCTCGAGATTAATTTATGTTTATGACTTTTCAAATACCACGACAGAGAAAGGGAACTCAAGATTCAGATACCCCGACAGAAAAAGGGTTTCAGATTCATTAATTTATGAGAATATAGGTATTACAATGATGGTCTTATAATTACGGAGCCCCAGGTACATTCTACCGCTGTAGTGTGGTGTGTAACATTTCTATTTGTTAGTAGACTATCAAAAATGCAACTGACTAGCGACCACTGGTGCGGTACGTGTTAGTAGAACTCATCGGCAGAGCGATAGAAGTCTAGTGTATTGTGATAGTAGACTACGAGCAAAAGTCAACCGGTGGCATTCATTGAGTCACGATTACGATTCTTTTTTTAAGTGATTGAAATAGTAGACTTGGCCCCCAGGGCTTCGATTCGATTTAAAAATTAGGAGCCTACGTAAGCAGTCCAGGTTTTAATAGATGAATTCTACAGTATTTATTGATTTTGGTATTGAAATTTTTTTTCCATGGAGAAGATTGTCAAATATCACATAGGTAGTGTAGTAATTTAAATGACTAATAATAATAATTTAACTTAAAGTTGACACATTGAAGGGACGTTTGTTTTAATTTCAAATGTGGTTTAGGATGTGTACACCAAACACTTGTTCATCATTATAATCCACATAAGGGTACTCCCGAGTGCATGGGAAGTTCTCGAAGAACAAAACTCCAAACATAAAGTTTCTAAAGCGCTCGTGGCCCCGCGGTCTCAGTGTTCTGTAAACGATCACTGAGTTACGCAACTTTCACTATGGCTGGTCCTCGGATGGGTGACCACTTTGTGGCATTTACATTTGCGAGCGTTTCCGTGCTTCGGAAGCCACGTTAAGCTGTTGGTCCCGGTTGCCAGTAAAATGGCAGTCGTTAAGCCTGGTTGAAGGCCTTATGGGCGGCTTGAAAAAGTTCAACAGCAGGTAGCCACAACCTGCGTCTGTCTATTTCAACACGGCAATGGGTTCACCACCTATTACGTGGGATAGGAATCCACACGGTGAAAAGTGGGCATATAATATGCCTCTGCCACCCCTTCGGGGATAAGGCGTGATGGATATTTATTATTTATTTATTTATAAAGTTTCTACCACTTGCAGACTTAATATCTCCTATTTTGAGCCCTTTGGTAAGTTTATCATGCTTTGGCTTGGATTTTTATTTTCGGCATCGGTATTGAAATTAGATTCACATTGACACACGAAAATTACACCAATCAACGTAATTAATTGGTATTGTAAGCTATGTTCTACCACAGCTAATGCACACGATTGACATTCGAATTGTGATCTCTTGATATCTATGCTTTGATAATTTTATTTGCCTTTGAAGTAAACATTCATTAACAGTTGTGAATGGCATAGAAATATATAATATATTCAAAGTATCATATTATATTTTTATAGAGCAGTTAAAGCCGTTGAAAGCCTATTAAATGAATATCGACGTAATTATAGATTACATAATGAACTTTAATATGATTGATTTTACATATCTATGTTGATTAGTACCTATAATATTTTTGTTTATGTCAATTTTTATATACTTTTTATTGGTTAGTATAATTTTATAATGATTACAAGTGTGTATGAATATTAGTGCTAAATTTTACATCCAAAACACTTTTCAGTGTATAACCATCCATTTACAATATGACAAAACCTCCATGAACTTGAGAATTGTCGTTTTGGAATTCCAATGGTATGCGCGAGAGCTCAAATTTAAATTTTGAATTAGCATCATGTGTGCTCTTTCTATCAGTAAGATCTAAATCGGCTTTACCCTTCACTTTTCCAATTGACGGTTGATATGAACTCAACACTTTACATCGCCGTTTTCTGCCGTGTGCTCTTCAGACAGTTTAAATGAAATGCCGCAATGAAAAAACCAGTTATGTGAAGTCTCACCGAAAGAGTGACATTCAATGATACGCAGTGTTTTGAACTCATTTGTCATCGGAAAGATAATAAATAGTTGATGTTCCTTGAATCGACAATGGGTCATATTTTCTTCTTATTGTTTGTATTATATGCACACATATTTTAACGGATTTGTGGTAGATAAGGTAGATAGTAAAGTTACTTTTAAGTAGCTGGGAATAAAATCGAATATAATTTTATTGGAAGAGTTTTGTTACATCTGTTGGAAGAACACTTTGCGTCCGGAGCGCACACACACGGTTAGGTCCGATAGAGGCTTTATTGATTATGGAATGAACTCCCTGCCTGGATTTTCCCGAACGTCTACAGTATGGGGTTCTTCAAAAGGGGTCTTAGAAGGTTTATAAAGAGTCGGCAGCGCGAGTGCAAACTTCTATAGGCTACGGTGACCACTTTCCATCAGGTCTGCCACCTCAGTGGTATACAAAAAAGAAAATGATGTTCATTATCTTGTACGTTGAACTTGACTTCGAGCGATGGGGCCCCACCAATATTTCAAGGCCCAAGTGACCTCACGTGAACCTGCTGATCAACGAAGGAGGTTGGGAGGCAAACGGCAGTTGCTTTAAATGATGCCGAAAATAAAAAACCAAAGCAAAGATACTCCTAGCATCTAATAAATGCGAACTACAGGCTCTAAAACTAGGGTTTGGAAGTAGCAGGCAATACACAAAGAAAAAAAAGAAGATTGATAGAAGAACATCCCAGGTAATTTTTTCTTTGTTCAGATACGGATTGATCGGTTCAAATCGTCAAGATTCATATGTTGCAATAATCGTTTGTCAATGTTATGGGAAATAAAAGCATCGCTACCAGTGTTTAGAGGTGGTCATAAAATTAAAATTTTATGTTCCCATGCAGAACGCGAACCATTATTCAGTCGTAGTCGTAAAAATTCGTTTGGCACTTTAAAATGCGTGGCAGTTCTTTATATGGAGCGAATTTAGCATCTCTCAAGTCGTAGTAAATATTAATCCTGAATCCAGAGATTTTTTTTTATATATTTTTTTTCATTTTATTTATAGATAAATATCGTTGGGACAACTTACACAACGCCATCTGATTCCAAACTAAGCAGAGCTTGTACTATGGGAACCAGATAACTGATAAACATACTTATTTATTTCTAAATACATACATATTATAGATAAATAACACCCAGACACAGAATCGTACTCATCACACAAAGTTTTATCCTGGGTGAGAATCAAACCCGAAGTACCTCTTGCGTAGCAGTCGGATACACTCCCACCGCCACAGAGGCAGTCGAATATTAAAATGAATTTATTATATATCTTTGTTTTAGAAGCAGCTTCGTCCGCGTGGTAAACATATCCGTACCGGTCCCCACACTGTTTAGTATGTTATCCGTAAGAGATAAACTGCGTACTTTTTATTAGTGAAAACAATATCACAATCGGTGCAGTAGTTTTTCTGTTTATCACGACTTTGTTTTCTAATATGTAGTGATAGTGATTAAGGCAAACAACTTAATGTGACTTCTGAAGTACTTACCCCGATGCTTGTCTACGAGCTTTTATATTCGCACCTGTATACTGCAGCCCATATATATACAAATACTTCCACACAGTCAGCATTTGTGTTAGTTCATATTTGAATTTAGTTCCGTCCGCACTTTTGTCCCAAAAATCGGGTCCCAATTTACGGGTTGAAATCCTTGAAAGTTGGCAAAGTATTTGTATTTAAGATAGAAAAAATTGTGGACCCATTTATACACATTAATACTCGATTTTTTTTACGTTTGTTAATATAAACTATACGAATGGCGGAGTGTCGTCCGCGTCATTTTTCGTTACTGCCAAAACTTTGTAGTGAGACTTACTAAATACTATTACTACATAGTTGTCTTTTGCCCATAGTTTTTTAACCATAGGCATGAACTTCACACGGTTTTCTATGTGACTCTTTGTGTAAAACTTGTTTATTCCATATAAAATTAATTAAATTAAAATTATATTAAAAAGTACAAACCAATATTGACCATCTAAATCTGAATAATAATCTAAAAAAGTGTGTTCTCATAGAAGCACTAAACCCTCATACAAACAAAACAAGAAAAATGTGACAATACTGCATCGGGGATTAACAATATCATTGTATTCTTATGGAAACTGCTTGGTTTGGAATTAACATCTTTAAGTGTGTTTATTGTATTCTATGACATCGGCAGCGAAGGTATTCAAAATAAATTCTTTTTTCTCAATCTTTATAAAAAACTATAATTATTTTGTTTTAAATGTTATTTTTGCAATATTCCACTTTTTGAAAAAGTGGAATATTGCAAAAATTCGTCGTCCGATGTCGACACGTGTTTGACAGATGCCACGAACTGTGATGGTGTGATTTTCTCGACAGGGAGACTCTGGGCTAAAATTATATATAGCACAAATAGAAAATCAGACACCTCTTCTGCTTTAATAATGTCATGAAAAAGTTATTTGTCTCGTATGTACAAACGGCTAAACGTGAGGCAAAAGATTATTCGCTAGTAGTAGATTATCGGCTAGTCCTTGCCCTGATATTCTGTGTGTAAATGCAGAAAATAGACTAGCCTAAAAAAGACATTATAGAATGATGTAATGGGTCTAAGTATGTAGTTCGGACCCAGTGTTTAACTGAAGGTTTAATCAGCTAAATCTATGGATCTATGAATCTATGGATTAATTAGTTAATAACTATGCAAAACCATGTTTAATAGCTCTCTAGCTTTCGCACCTTGTGTATTTATGTGTTGATTCAGATCGTTTACACGGTGAGTTTGATAGCAAATATCTAACGCAGCGTGGTTTCGTACTTCGTAAATCTTACTTTCAAGTATAACGAGCACCCACCCTACATTCTATTTACAAGTTCTATTCAAATATTCCTTCCACTTTCGAAAAGATAAGTAGATAGGACGAATGAAGTTGTAAATATGTCTTTTAGGTATACCTTGCCGAAGTTTCTTTTCTGATTGTTGAATTTTCTCGGGTTGAGCAAAGTCAAGTATTTTCAAATTAAAAGTAAAAATCTTCTTCATTTAAAAGTATACTTTTGTAGATAGCAGCGTATTCATGTATAGGTATGTTTGTTTAAAGGTATGTTTGTTTAAAGTCCTACTTCAGTAAAGCGATAGTAACTTCAGTGATTTTGCAATCCAAATTCACAATACATTTATGTTTAAAAATTCATTTCGCAGTTTCCGCTAAAATTCCCACAGCAGTATGTGGTACTAATATTTCTAGAATAGGCACATGGTTTAAGGCCTGAAATATACTAGTGACACGCGACGCAGCTAAATGCGTGTGTATCGGCCTTATCATACTATTTCATGGTGTCCTAGAAAAGCGCACGATTAATTGAATGGACGCGTGTCGCGTGTTACTATTATAGCAATAGGGATACTCTTTCTGTCTGTGGGTTTGATTGATAAAAACGTCGATAGATGTAATATATTCTTAAATTTACTACCATTTATTATAAATAATTCATTCATTACTACTATATAAAGAAACTTAAAAAAAGAATGTGGTACTCCCTGAATTAGGAACTCATTGGTGACTCAAATAGAGTCAGAGGGCCTTCTCAGTGGTATATAAAAAAGTAGAGGTGAATGAAGTTTCATATTTTTTTGTTATGAAGTAAGGAATGTTTCAACTAGAAAAATGGTTCAATTCTGATGTCCTGATGGAATGATACTTACTAAGCAGATTTACAATTTAACTTCAAAGACAATAAAGCCTAGGAATGGGCGTATTATTTGCAGTTACGTGATTAGTGAGGTAATTGTAAGGGGCTTTCACTTACACCCGAGTGTTACCTCGGTTGGATTCGAAGTAAGGAATTCTGGGCCTTTACTTTGCAACAACCAGCACTTCATCGTCGAATTGTTGACCTCACTACAGGGGATGTCTAAGATAAAAAAAAACTTTCACTGTAAGAAAGCCCGAAGTAAATACTCCGAAGCGAGGGCATCGGATAAAATCACAACCACAGCTTGCATAATAATTGTAAATTATTTCATGTTTGGTAGGGTTGGTTTTCTAACTTTCTCGAGAAGATATTTTAAGAGTGCAAAGTTGCAAGAAACGGCTAATATAAATTATAATAGTATATTCAATAGGTACATTATACTATATATTATTACGTATGATTCCTATGTAAAATCGGTTCACACGTTAAAAAAAACAAACCTTTTTATTTTTTATACTATTTTGGTAATACGTAAAACATGTAGGTAGGTATATAGATCGACCAAAAAGGGTCTATGTAAGGTATATATAATGTAGATCAGATAATCTTTCTGTAGGTAATATCGAATCAGCGCACAAAGATTAACTAATCGGTCTGGCTACTTTGGTTAATTAATCGATTTACTGTGGCGGCCACATTCACCACAATCGATACTTTAGGTCATAGGTCGCTACTATGCTAAACAAGGACAGGCATTGGTTCCACAGTTACACTGTGTTATTTCGCTTGAAATAGCAAATCACGCCTCCCATGTCTGAGCGGGATAGCATTATCGATAGTGAAATGTTGAAATGAAAACTATACAATGAAATTTAGACTTTATAAGGTCTAGTGAGGGTTTGATATGGAACCACTGGTAGGTGGTCACGATTCTTATATTCTTCAGCTGCATTCGGTATTTCACGTAGGTACATTGGTGAATTATCATTATACTTATGAAACGTATTTGTATAATGATAATGAAATAGTTTTATAAACAATTTACAGAGCTGGTTGACTTTGGTGGCTTATAATTAAATTATAATTAAGAAGTAAAGTTATTTTAATCGCCTCACTTGCTAACAGTGCACCTGCTGACCAACAGACGAGGAGGCGACCTTACGGGGTTAGAAGGTCAGAGGGCAGACGGGAGTCGATCACAACAATGCTGAAAATCAATAGTCAAACAATAATAGTACCTAGCATAAAAATAAAAGTAAACCGCAGGTTCCAAATCCGGGTTACTACATATAACACATCCGGGATCCATAATATTTATTTACTTATCTTTTTTGTTAAAAACAAACTAAATCAGTTAATATATAAAGATTGAGAAAGAGTTAATATATAACGATTGTATTCGATTAAAATTTAAATGTAGATGTAAATTGTAAACGGATTTGGCGCAAATTTGGCATAAAGATTGTTATAAAATAGGCATCTACTAAGAACTTATGCCAGGAGGCGATGGTTTCGGTCATTTGTCGCCCTAACAGAGACAGGTGGACCCGTACTTTCCCGTATGTGCGCGCCGATCAAAACGGAATTGATCTACACGGTAAATTCAAAATGACGACATCATTTATTCTTTATCTTAGGTTTGTGGCATATTGACACAGCGTTTACGTGTTTCAGAAGCACGTTCTGCCATTGGTTCAATGTTTCAGTAGTATTTTAAAAAAATTGACTGCCTCTGTGGCGCGGTGGGAGTGCATCCGACTGCTACGCAAGAGGTCGTGGGTTCGATTCCCACCCAGGATAAAACTTTGTGTGATGAGCACGATGGTTCATTCTGTGTTTGGGTGTTATTTATCTATAATATGTATGTATTTAGAAATATATAAGTATGTTTATCAGTTATCTAGATCCCATAACACAAGCTAATATTAGCTTACTTTGGGCTAGATGACGCTGTGTGACAAGTGTCCCACAATATTTATTTATTTAAACAAAAACCTCGTCGAGGTAGGCGATTTCAGGGTTTCAGGTTCCCAGGCCACATTCAGTTGTAAAGGAATATCGTATGGTTTTAGTCTGCTCGAATTCGACATGCCCATCACGCGATACGCCAATATCATACTAATGGCAGGTTTGACTGAAAGTGTCTGCGTTAAGCTGGAAAAGGGCGTGCTCCGTTAGTTTGGAAACGTCCAGCGAATGAGTGAGAAACGATTGACGACTTACATAAGAGAGTATACAGAGTACTCAAACCCAAAAAATTCAATAGTACTCAGATATACAGATACATGATACACAGAAGCGAAGCGAAATAAGTATGCATGCATCGCGAAGCCTGGCGATCTGTCCTCTCTGACTACCCCGTTAGGGATACTGCGTTAAAAAAAGTTACTTAGTTAGACAAATGCGCTTCGATTCAACGTTACTACATATAGTAGAAGATGTGTTCTTCAGGACTGGCGCTGCTTTCTCTCAAACTACAATATAAATATATTCCCAAAATAGTCTAAAATTATTCATTTTTTGTTAACACTCTGTCACCCACATACATATCTGTATAGATCTATTTGTCAGTTAAAAGTATGTATATTGCGATTATACATATCAGTCAAAATCAATAACGCTCAGTGACTTAGTGTGTTCTGTTGGTTTATGATACATTTCTGATAAGACAAGTACACTTGCAAGTAGAATTTGTATCTGGTAAACATGGATTTCGTTCTATTTGAGGTATACGACAGCCGCTTAGTGCTTATATATACATCGGTTGTGTTTAGATGTGTGTGAGGTTTATGTTTACGAGTATTTAGTTACTATAACTTATGCACGTCAGAGAAGAAAACCATGGGTACACAGCTAAAAATAATGCTTCTTCTTCTAAGAGATATGTTTAAAAGTCTGTTAAAAACCTAGGCAGGGGAAAAATTAATCTCTAGGTATATTTCAACTGATTCTATTATTCTAACTATTATATATCTTGTTGTATATGCCAGGCTTATATATAGCCGAATTTAGGTTTAAGAAAGATTCATAATGCGTTTTCTTTTCTCGCAGTGGTTCTTAGTAGACATCACTGCACGGTAAAGCCAAAATGACGACTTCATATATTCTTTATCTTAGGTTTCATATCATATTAACACAGCGTTTACGTGTTTCAGAACACGTTCTGCCATTGGTTCAAAGTTTCAGTAGTATTTAAAAAAAATTGAAGACCTAGTTTTAATTTTAGATTTTAAAACTTTCGAAGCATACGGCTACTCACACCATGGACAAGCGGCTGTAGCTTTAGTTTATTAAAAAAGGGCTATAATTGCAGAAGGCAACTTCTTTCTAAAATTACCAGCCTCTATGATCTTTATGACTGAGGCGGCGTGTGAACTGCTCACCATTCTTAAAGAAGCAGGCCTTAGGCGGTTACTTGGTGTGAGAGCTTTATCTTCTTAACCCCGCATCAAAAGTAGAATTACACCCGACCCTCTAAAAAAAGGAACATTCAAACCCCTCCAAAGAAATAGAATAACACCCAAAGCCTCCTGAGAAAAAGTCGCGCTGGTGAAAAAAGTCTGACGGAAACCTTGCTCACCCGGACCTGCCGGGCAAAGGTAGATCGAAGGGCATCGTGTGGTTTTAGTCGGTAGAAATCCGGTTAAGCATCCATGAGGATTTCATGTTATGTTGATTGCAAATAATTGGGTCAAAGAGTTACATTTCCTATGATTTAATTGACTGATAAGCAGAGTATTTACCTAATACCACAATAAGAAGATAATATAGTATAGGTATTTAAAGGAAATTAAAGTATTGAAGGAAATAAATTTGATGATTACACATTGTCATACCTATTTAAACATTGAAACAATTGGCAACTGAATTTCTTATCATTATATGTTTTATCTTTCGATGTAGATATATAGTGTACAGAAGTATATTATTTAAAATACCCTGTATCAGGTATAGTACTTTGATGTTATGTGACGCACGTGTTAGATAACTCTGATAACAACGCATTTATGAATAGGTACACGCTTACTATGTTCATTAAGAAGATTATTTTCAACGTTTATTTGTTTTTTAGGAAGTTGTACATTTTTTTTCTTTTATACCTCAGAGGTGGCAGACAAGACAACCTGATGAAAAGTAATCACCGTAGCCTATGGACATTTGCAACACTAGAGATGCAGCACTCGCGCTGCCGACCATTTAAAAACCTTCTAGACCCCTATTGAAGAACCCCATACTGTAGACGTTCTGGAAAGCCAGGCAGGGAGCTCATTCTACAACCTAAGCGTACACGAAATAAAGCCTCTATCGGACCATCGAACCTAACCGTAACTTAGAAATAGTATCAGCACTAATCAGTACTATTATTACAAAGGCAAAATATTATGAGTGAGTGCGTTTGTTTAGTAAGTAAATTTGGTAGGAAAGTCGTTGACACCTTTTTTTTTCCGGGAATTGGTTTCAGTGGGAAACGGGTGCGGGAAAGCTTTACTATAAAGCCAACAGTTTGTGTGTATGTTAGTTACGTCTATACGATAAAATGGCTGGAGCAATTTAAAAATTGGTGTCGAGGTAGCTGACACCTTGTAGTAGCACATAGGCTACTGTTATACGGCAAATTACAATACACAAGTAGTCGTTCTCATTACAACTTTGCTCTGTTAATTCACCTCAAGCTTTTCAGTCTTAATTAAATAAAAATACCAAATATCATACTCACAAAAATCCCTTTAAAATTTAAATTATATGGAATTTAAATTTTAAAGTGAAACAAGTTTCAGTCTCTACTGGACTCGGAACAGCGTTTTCTGGTTAACCGCACCAGACGCGTTTACCAACTACACCACCGAGACCAACTCAAAACAGTCGAATTAAGAAGACGCTGTTTCGAGTCCAGCTCGAGACTGAAAATATTTTCCACCGTAAAATTTAAATTTAGGAAAAGTTAGCATAGTAATTGCTTTTCAAAATTGTTACCAAGTATAATGTTTTGTTGCGTCTGACCCCGGTAAGCCCTTCGATAGATGGTCTGCAGTAAATCAGCTTTTGCCAGTCGAGTACCAGCTCAAGGGTGAGATTAACTTGATTTTAGGATATAAATAAATTAAATTGTGTGAAACATTTTTTACACAGGACCGTTTGCCCGAAATTATGCTAATATAAATTTGTCGTGTGGGATCTAGACGACTGATAAATATGAATATGTCACCGAAAAAAACCACAATGGCTAATTTAGAAATTTACTAAAATTCTCTAGAAAATTTATAAACTTTCGGTTAGGTTTAAAACTTTCAGGTAAAAAAATTTAAGTTTGCGGTTCTTGTTATTTTCCGGTGACATATACATATATTATACTGAGCTCCAAAAACCTCGAAGCAAACATTTGCGATTGACACAAATATTTGTTCAGACCCCGTATTCGTACCCGAGACCTCAGCAACGGTAATCGCGTACACTAGCCACTGGGCCACCGACGCTATCAATATCGCAACGGGACTACAATTACCTACAAGTTTCAAAGACTTCTGCAATCATGTTGAATGATTTCGTCAGCAATTCAAATAATAGAATTCCTTCAGTTACGGTATTCTATAGATTCTATAGCTCTTTCAAACACAACAACATCTTATTTTAGGTGTGGAAATTCTTATGGATGTATGTAAATGTGGATAAATGTAAGTAAATTTACAGGATGGTGCTGCTCCATCCGCCTAAGGCGTGGATTCCCGGCAGACACAAAAGACTGCCGACAGACTTTATCAGCCAATGCAGCCCCGCATTACTTTTGATTCGGGTGATCCCCTCTTTTTGGCAAAGACAGGTGTTATCCCACTTCTTTCCCCTTTGTTTTTGTTATCTATATTGTCGTTCTATTTCATTCAATGAAAATTAATAAATATATTTTTTACTATCGAAATTAGTTCAGACAGGTATTTACGTTAAGTTAAAAATAAATTAAATTTGCAAAATGTGGGTCAACAAATAAAGGTGGAGTTCGCAAAATAGTGTTTATCTACTTCGATATATTGCAGAAATTTCGATAAGATAATGATGTCAGGTATAAATGTTTGTGTAAATAAAAGATGCATATTTTACACTGATATTGTATTTAAGCCGCTCGTTGTATGACTTTTGCATTTCCGAGTACTTGTGTAGTGTAATTTTATTACCATTGCAGTTTAATGTCACACATTTTGTACACAATTTTTTTTTTGTTTTGTCACAATGTAGGCATTAGCGAGATCTATTAATTTCCATTTGGATTTTATTTGATAATAATTATTGAAAATAAGACTATAATGAAATACATTTAGAATGTATTTCATTATAGTATATACAAAAAAAATATAAATAGAAATCGCAGGGACAACTCAGACAACGCCATCTGATTCCAAACACTATGGTGGTTACCATAGTACAAACTCTGTTTAGCTTAGATAACTAAGGAGGTGTTAGGGAGAACACAGTTCAACTTAAGTCACTTAAGTGGGGAAATAAAGCAATGTAGACATGTTATAACAAAGACTTCTAAATGTTATATTTGACTTTCTATAAAAAGTGGTTACAAAAAGATTTAGAAAGTCAAAAAGGATTTATCATTATAAGTGTATGTACTGTGCTTTTATAAAAAAAAATTGCTAGTTATACTCGAATTGCTTCCATAAGGCTACATTTTGGTAAGTTAAATAGAAAAAGTAATCGTTATGCAATGTACACATATGTAATTTTGAAAAAAATTGTTTCCGAATTGTGGAAATGTTACTAACTTACTTAAATAAGAAATATGGGAAAAAAACATTCCTACTTACTTTTATTTTCATTAATCTTTACAAAGTCGAAATAACTAAAACTATGTGCATTAAAAAAATATTTTGAGGTAAATAAAAGTCCTCCTTTGAATAGCTAGACTAATTTTTTGTCCGAGGTAGCTGCCAGCTCTTCGGTCTCCTGTGACTTCGACTAACCTTTTTGATTAAAAGGCCTTATAACGCTAGGACCCACGGACTAAGGGTCTCAACACCGAATGGGTTTTTGCTTTGTGTTTGAATATTAACAGTTTTTATATCCGATTAATATTCATACCCATAATGTAAAATGCATCAAAAATTATTGAGAGTGACATCATATAGCTAGCTATACAATGTGTTAAGAAAACCCTGTCCGACCCGAAAGGGGCACATAGGCACTTCGATAACATAAAAAAAAATAAAAAACATATTATTTATGAGTATAAATTAATTTTTTTTTTTTAAATGCGTGTATTTCGTATTAAATTTAGTCCAATTTCCTTAAAATATAGCAAATTTTTAAAAACTGACAACACCTTTGTTTACATGCGTCGACGAGTGTATGTGATATCGAAAGAAGCCGCCGGCAGGTGTAAGCTGACCTTTTGACCTTGCATTTTCAAATAGCCGTTTCCATGTGTTGCCATGTAAGCTACCACATTATATTAATTTTTAATTATTTTTATTCGGGGTAAATTTTTGGGATATACTTTTTGAGGTAATTTCTAAAAAGAATCACACGAATAAAATCACATCTCGATACCAACCAATACCTTCACGGATCGAACAGGGTTTTCTTAACATATTGTATATTGTCATCCGAACTAAACGTGTTTACATAATTCCAGCTTAATCGTTACACAAAAAAACCTACATACATTGTAAGTTAATGAAAAGCTTAGGTATAAAATTAGCAGTCTCAGCACTTTCATATTTAATAGCCCCAGTAATTAGCGGGTTTAATAAACAGTATCTTTAGCTTTATTAGATTCATGTAGATTAAAACGTATCTTTTATATGCATTCTCATTAATAAAGTCGTCAACTAAAACGGTATCGTTAAAGCATAATATAGGATATATGTTTGTGATATTACGATCGCATCAAACTGGTGTGAAACAAGAAAGCCTTTAAGATACTAGCCGGTAGTGGAACGGGTCCTAGCCTTGTATCATAGTATATAAAGTGAAACTACATCGAGCGAATCAAATGCAATTTCATTATCTACCAGACACCTGTTCGGGAACTATTACCACTTATTATACGAGGAAGAATGTAAACTGTCTTAGGTAAAATATTTTACAGTTTCAACACAGAATTGGATTGCTTGCAGAAAGTATGCAGATTTTAAATTATTTGTGTCCGTGGGATGTTCACTCATATCTCGAAAACTGATTAACAGGTTTAGGATTATGGAATTGTTCAGTCAGGTCAGTATACCTAGTTTACCTAGTTTTTTATAAGACCAGCAATATTTATTCACAAAATATTTGTATCGTACATAATAACAGCAATGGCTTTACAGAGTGTTTGATAGTAGGACTACTATCAAACACTCTGTAAAGCCATTGCTGTTGCGTAAACGCATCGTTTGAGGGATATAAGTACGAATACTATTGTTAAAGAGAGTTTGAGTACCCTTTGCTCTTTGATCTTGGATTAAGTCTAAAATGTTGACCCAAAATGAACGTCTAAGAAACAGCAATATTTGGTTTTCTCAGCTATATATCGTTGAGTTAGGTTAGGTTAAGGATATTTCTGATTTTATAAAAAATATCGTAGGGCCTAGGTTTTATTACAAGAAGTATTCTCGCAGTAATGTTACTCCTTGGTTCACTGTTCAGTATACGCAAATGCACAAGAGTATATTTCTATTTCATTCTATACACAGTTTCTTTTTATAGAGAAAGTCGAGTTGGTTACGAAAAGTGGCATATATCCACTATATATGCCACTTTTTTGTACATAAATTGGTAAACAATAAATAAGAATTACTCAAGACGATGTCTTTAGAAGCTGATACTAACCAGGATACCTGGGGCTCAAGAAGAATTTTATTGGCAGCAATGCTCTCTCAAACCTTGGGCGCGAACACCATTATTTTACTACCACATCAAGCAGTTGTGTTTGGAGCAACAGGGAATATATTGATGTACAGTTTTATATATATTTTTATGGGTATACCTTTACTGTATATGGAATTCGTAACCGGTCAGTTCACTGGACGCAATTGCCTCGAAGTTTGGAAAGCTAGACCCTGTTTGTCGCACGTCGCTTATGTTCAAATATTTTGGCAAATTTCGAACGTAATCATAAGCCACTTATTTTGTTCGTTTGTATTGCATTATTTTTTGATAAGTTTCGAAGAGCCCATTCCTTATTACACCTGTGGTGCATGGAGTAATAGGGACTGCAATATGCTTTACTACAATTTCACTATTCATCAAGATTGTATGACTTCAAAACACCGCATGCCATACTGTGTTAATCTCTGTCACGCCTTTCCAGAATATCAATACTGGAGATATTATATATTAGGGACTGATAAACCTGGTTTCTTCTTAGCCTGGCGAGTCACATTAGCTTCCGGGTTAATTTGTATCATTTTGTGCATAAGTTGCTACAGAAACACATACACCTATAAATGGGTTTTGGGATTTTTTGCTATATTCCTTATAAGCGCTCGGATCCTGTTTCTTATAGGGTCCATGTTGCAGAAAGGTATTGTTGTGAAATTCGATGATGCTCTGGACACTGACTTCTCTTTATTCTTAGAGTATTTTGAGTTCCCAGCTTGTGCGGTTGAAGTGCTCTTCAGTTTGAATGTGGGTTCTGGAATTGCGTTCAACTTAGCATCAAAGAGTTCATTCAGGTCGCCATGCTATTCAAACACTGTAATTGTCGTTGTAATCAGTGCAGCGATGACAATACTTGGAATATGTAGTAAGGCGATGATGCTCTGTCCGTATTCTTTCAAACACGGTGTGCATCCTTTTGACGTTGCAAAGTATCCCCTTTTTATAACCTATGAAATGGTACCACGACTTTTATACGTTTATGAGTCTAAATGGTTCTGGCTCATATTGAGTTACAGTTTTATTGCTGTATCTTTTTTGTGTGTAAATACTATTGTAATTTCAAGTTTAATGGAAGTTTTAACTAAAAAGTTTTCGATACCTGAGAAATATACCGGATTGATGACTATCGGAGTTGTGGCAGTTCTGTATATCTGTACAATACCTTTACTTGGTAACAAAAGCTTATATTTCATGGTAGACCTTCAGCGTCAAATAAATTTTCTTCTGATTTTTTCAGTTTTGTTAGAATGTTTTGTGTTTTTATTATGTTATGGCTTAGGAAAGTTTTCAGAAGATGTGCATTTTATGTTGGGAATGAAGCCACAAGCGTTTGTGAAACTGTTTTGGGTAGTGTCCATTTTTGTGCTTACCTATGTATTTTGTACAGAACTATACTTCGTATACACAACTCGGCATAAGTCGATCGGTAATGAAATTGGATGGTGGTTGTTGATTCCGATTATAACAATGACGACATTGGTGACTTTATTTAAACTATCAAGAGCTTTGTATAATAAGAAACTGCACGAGGAAGTTGGATTAGATCCCACCTGGGGACCGAAGAGCGAGGTTTTAAAACGTAGCAGAGCCATGTTCACTACACACGCTATGACCAAGGAATACATTTATAGACAGTACCACCTTCAAGCGGGGATACTGATGCGTCAGAGAAGATGTAACATACGTGCTTAGTTCTGTAATTATACTATTATTATTTAAAATTTGTCTATAAATTTTTAACGTCCCCCAACCCCCAACGTACCCGTTGGGGGTTCGAGATCATCGTTGATTGCTCGCACCTGCTAACAGATGATGTCATGGCAAAAGTGTGTACCAAGCATCTGACCAGCGTGGTACAATAAGTTCAATGACCCTCCTAAAACGATTGAAAGAAACCTACAGTCAGCAGTAGACTACGATATTTTACTTACGATTTGATTGATTAATCAGTACTAATATTACAAAGGCGAGACTTTGTGATTATATGGATTTGTTTCTTCTACACGCTTAAATGGTTGGGCCAATTTGTATGAAATTTGGTGTCGTAGTAGCTGACATCCTAAATTAATGCATAGACTACTTTTTAACCTGGAAACCAGATTGCAGATTTGCAAAAAATGCAAAGCCTTTGCCGAGCTATAATCATATAACAGTGCCCGTTAATAGGCTGAGATGATGATTATGATTATTTCATGGCGTATTTGCATGATTTGTTGTAAACTGAATAAATAATATAACAAGATATAACAAGATGAGTGACTTTTTGTGCCAAGTTGAGTCACTTATGTTATAATCTGTGTCTATTATTATAGAACAAGTATTGGCCATTGCGTAATACGCTTGATATGAATGAGTCACCGCCCAAAATATTTAAATACACGTAGCAGATAGTTTAAATAAATTATTGTTGGAATATATATATAGTTAAATATGTGTATACCAACATGCTAATTTTAATTTATTGGGGTACAAACACCAAGATATATGCATGCATTGTTTAAAATGTAAGATAGAGTATCAGTTTTTCTTTGCCTTGGTCTATCTATATGTGGGTTTTACAAAAAGGGCCTAGGATGCTTCTAAAGAGTCCATAGACTACAGTGACCACTTCCCATCAGGTAGCATACGCTCATGCTAGTCAGTAGTAAGCCACAGAAATAAAAAAATATTATCTAAATAAATATCCATCACGCCTTATCCCCGAAGGGGTGGCAGAGGCATATTATATGCCCACTTTTCACCGTGTGGATTCCTGTCCCACGTAATAGGTGGTGAGCCCATTGCCGTGTTGATATAGACAGACACAGGTTGTGGCTACCTGCTGTTGAAATTTTTCAAGCCGCCCATAAGGCATTCAACCAGGCTTAACGACTGCCATTATACTGGCAACCGGGACTTAACGTGCCTTCCGAAGCACGGAAACGCTCGCAAATGTAATTGCCACAAAGTGGTCACCCATCCGAGGACCAGCTATAGTGAAAGTTGCGTAACTCAGTGATCGTTTACAGAACAGTGAGTTCGCGGGGCCACGAGCGCTTCCAGGTTTATCTAGGGTAAGTACAAAATAGGAGAGACGTAGGCGTTTTTCACAGGTATCAGTTCCCGGGATAAAGAGTTCTATGTTTGAATGACAAATAAACAAATAAATACAATTTCGAGTTTATAACATTGGTAAGTATGGAATAAAAGAGTAATAATTAATAGTGATAGTTTGAAAGTGCGAATCTCCATGTCAACTCGTGGAGGATAAATTCTTTTCTAAGATCTTTATAGGATCTGAACAAAAACCTAACCCAACCAAACTCACCTGGTCGCTGGTAGAAACATCACACTGACGTAATACCCTGGGATATGGCTTACATGACGTGGCCACTGTTGGAGCGGCACCGCGTGTCACGAAAATGCGGATAAATGAAAATGTATGTGTGGAACAACCGCTTGAAGTTCTCTCGCATCCCTGACATTGCAGATATGTTGCAAGAGTGTCACCATCTGGTATGATCATGTCTTGTGGCAACCGCCAGGCTACGTGGAGAACAAATGTTTGTCTGTCCCGGTAGGAAGGGAAGACTCAAGAAATGCTGGCTTGACGTCGTAAGGGATGACGTGTATGACAATGCTTTCAATACTGGGGATGCCGATGACCATGTGAAGTGGAGGAGAAGAAGTAGGCAAGCGGACCTCAGGTGCCGTGGGACGTAACCGGAATAGACGCTTGGATAATGGATGATGATCTGATGATGGATTAGAAGGTGTTGGCTTCCAACGATGATGGAAAAGAAGTTCACAGCTGCTTCTAACAAATTTAGATCGCAACTGCATCTTTGCGCTAAGATTAGTGAGTAATAATAAATCAATGACACATACCAGTTTTATTATTAGTCTTTTAATATATCTTACTACATAATTAAGCTACAAGCAACAATAACAAAAAGTGTTCCATGGTTACAAAAAAGATGTCAACCACTTTTAGTTCTTACAAAGATGTTTTTATACTTGAATATATACATGATTATACGTTTATATATGTAAGTAATTCTAAACCTTTTACACCGCTAACCAACTTCAAATTTATTACATTCTCAAAGGCCATAAAAAAGAAAGTCTACAGTTTCCTCTGCAACCCCCCCGCCCACTCATGTCCGACTTAAGTAAGAAGGTAAGAAAACAGAAATTAAAAAAAAAGTGGCGCGCCAAGCTGTCTGCTACTAGCGAGCGAGTGTTGCAATCATAAACGCGGTCACGACTACTTCACAATGTTACATGTCCAATACCATTTTGACGTGGTGCGTCTTAGTAACGATTAGCGTGCCGCAAGCAATCGATTTGGACGTCAGAGGACAATCCGTATTGACACTTGACTGACTGATATATGTAGTTGCTATAGTTAGCGTTGTTTTAAAGTGAACTAGCAGTTAGCGCTATGCTTATAAACGAATGAAACTGTACCAGAACGTGTCGAATTAAATGGCAAAACTAGACCCGCCATTCAGGTGAACAGGAGAATTTAATTCACTTTAGTACTTGTCACATATAAACGTTACTGTGAATATTTTAAAGCTTAGCTGAAATATTTTTTACTAGTTGACGCCCGCGGTTCTGCATGCGTGGTGATGTTTTCCCGTTCCCGTTTCCCACATAAACCTATACCCGGGATAAAAAGTATACTATGTGTAATTCTGATGTGTAAGCTATTTTATTGTAAAGTTTCATCAAAATCCATTCATTAATCCATTCAAACATAATATTAGTAGGATTTCGAACACGAAGTTGGAGACTGAACTTAATCTTCATCATTTTAGGGTAAGTCCCGATTGCTTCTGAAGTCCTGGCTTCCGTCTTATTAATCATGTGCTATGGTATCTTTTACTTAAAAATATGAAACCAGACTTTAATATTTAATTAAATATTTTAGTTACTTATGTAGGTATGTCCTAATTTTAAAACAAGTTTTAATTTCAATTATGTTTATGCTTAATTCATGATATTTGTAATTAAGCGGCACTATACTTTCTACCCGGTTTAATAAGCGATCTACTTCAACGTAGCTAATTTGTAAAACTTTTGATAGGATTCATAAAAATCTATTTTATTACTTTTTTAAATAGCTTTTTGTTCATTAACTTGTCAAGGAATCAATCAATTAGTCTATCCCTGACTGCCTCTGTGGCGCGGTGGGAGTGTATCCGACTGCTACGCAAGAGGTCGTGGGTTCGATTCCCACCCAGGATAAAACTTTGTGTGATGAGCACTATGGTTTTTACTGTGTCTGGGTGTTATTTATCTATAATATATATGTATTTAGAAATATATAAGTATTTTTATCAGTTATCTGGTTACCATAGTACAAGCTCTGCTTAGTTTGGAATCAGATGGCGTTGTGTGAGTTGTCCCAACGATATTTATTTATTTATTTTTATTTTATTTTATCCCTGTTCAATACTTGATGTAAGTCTCTCCCAATTTTTTCTATAACACACATGTGAGTACCATCTTTGTAAAGGGTGGATATTTTCCTATTAATCACATTGGCACTTCGAGTTGCAACAGAATTTTGTATACCGGTTTAAAATGATTACAGAATCTCCTTTCATATAAAATGATATACTTCTTAATATATTTATAAGTTATGGAGTTGTGAGGACAACCCTATAAAATATAAACATTTATACTTACAAAAGTAGGCTACGGTAATCTCTAGTCACCATTGTGATACAAAAAGTACTATGTACATGGTAATTTTTTTAGACGGAGGAACAGTACTTCTATTTTTGATGATGACAATTTTAGTACATTACGATATGCATAAATCGTAATGTACTAAAATAGTCATCATCAAAAATGAAAAAAAATTGCTCCTCCTTTGACTTTGACCATGATATAATATTTTCACATTTAGATGAACTGGATTGTATTTGCAAAGAAAAAAGTTGGCGTATTGACAAAGGCTTTGGACCTCAAGTGACATCACTTTACTGGAGGGGGACCGCATGGGAATAATTTTCATAGTTATTTTTATGTACTTAGGTGCTCGTTACTTGGATATAAACCAAATTAATACATATAATATTAAGTATACAATTATCGTATGAATACTTCGTCTATTTGATATACATTTTTGAAACTTATTTTTCTCGTCCAGTATAATCGTACGTGTAAAATCGTATTCGTTTAAATATTTTTTTTACAAATTAATTAATACATCATATCAATTGAAGCTTCTATTTTTGTCCCTAAAACTTTAATTTAAACTTAGATTATAAGGAACGAGATGATTCGAATAAGTTTTTATTTATTTATGTAATTTAGTTTTGATCAAATAGTGATTCGGTACTGCTCGCGATCTAAAACCATATTATTAAAACATGTAGAAAACATTATGTACTTATGAGTGCTGGTAAGACGAGTGCAAATCCAGTCTGAGGCACATTGCGTCATACAAAATGGAACATTTAGAATGTTTGACCCGAACGTCAAGACCGACCGGTGGTGCTGCGGACCGCCGACGAGTCGCGCAAATTCCGACCTGCCGACCATTGTCACGATATTACACCTATCTACTCACAGTTTAAGTGTTCAGCTACCTACAATAAAGACAAAGGCTAAGTAGGTATGTACGAGTATATGGCATTTGTTTCTAGTATTCGTTGTTGCAAAATCGTAGTATTATAGCCTCATTTGCAATTGCAGAACTCCTGTAATTAACTTTTCTGCATTAGACATAGCTTATTTCTCGTCTTTTAGTGATGTTGGTACAATTGGTTATTACCCTACCTACAGGCTGAAGAGTAATATCAATAGATTGAGATAGAGACTAGTAATGAACTTTAAAAGGTATTAAGTTAGGTTAGGTATAAAGTAAAAAAATGACTTTATGCTATTTGCAATACGACTGTCCACCTTACATTTAAAATAGCTTATAATTCAAGAAATTTTACAAAACAATGACCTGTTTTAATTTATGATGAAGCACTCGTGGCACCGACAAATTGTTCTGTAAATGATAACTGCATTGATGAACTTTCGCTATAAGTGGTCCTTGGATGGGTGACCACTTTGTGAAATATACATTTGCGAGCGTTTCCGTGCTTCGGAAGGCACGTTAAGCCTTTCTTTCCTTTTTACAATTCCAGGTTGACAGTAACATACATTCATTTCAGACATTTATGGCTACTGCTCCGCACTGCAGGATTACTATCCATAGCAGTAGCCATAAATGTCGACAAATCGGGCTATTTTTTATGCGATATTGTGAATTTATAAGCGACGGGATTAAATTGGTGCGACGGGAGCTCGAAGTATGTCACGGGTGAAGCGCGGGGGGGGGGGGGGGGGGTCACCTAGTAGGTATATAAAAGCAAAGCAAATATAAACCGGCAGATAAAGTTTATGTCAACTTACAATCGGTTTGGTATACTCGTATTATATTGTCTGAATGACATTTACTAACAATACAGTTGTGTCAACTCTGAAGGCTTTGAAAGTTTAAACAACGCAGAGATTTCGAACAAAAGCTGTTGTTTAGTATTCCGGTGGATAAATTATTATAACCGAGACTACGCCTAACAGCATATTAACGATTGTTAGTCGGATAAACGAGTGTACGTTTACGAAACCAATACAAAATTTTACAAGTAAAGATCTTCTAAAATTCTAAATAATGCGATGGTAAATTTCGTAACCATTAAATACGTTCGAACTGGAATTCGAAAATACCATCAGCTTACGTCTGCTGCTATCTGACGGCTGACACCTACACTTAACAGTACCATAGTTGCACAACGTTGCTTAGGTGCTTTTTGAAAAAGACACCGTATCGAGAGTTTAAGTTATGGTTGCAGTCTTGAATGGCATTAAGTACAATGGCGATGTTTTTGTTTTATCAGACACGTTAACCTGGGGCCGAGTCTGCTATTTCAATCGTGTCGAAACGGTCGCTCAATAGAAAGCCACTGTTACAATGTTGACAGCTTTTAGTAGTCTACTATTACAATCGTACTCCAATAGACTTCTATCGGTCGGCCGATAGATTTCTACTCACACGTACCGCGCCAGTGGCCGCTAGTCAGCGACATTTTTGATAGTCTACTAACATATAGCTAGCAACAGTTTATTATATAAACAGCAATTCAATTTAGCTGTAGAGAAATTGTTTTGAAATTTAAAATTTGACTTTTCTTTTAGACTTAAATTAAAATTTATAATTTGACGTATAGTATTAAATATTTATTTGTAATATAAGTATTAATTCGCCTCGTCTACTACAAGATTTTATCCATGTATTAGCTTGAAATTTGCACGTACGCACGCTCATTTAGTCTCAGTATTGCGATTTGCACAGTCTTAGTCTAGATTAACTACGATTTGAATTTGATGACTGTGTGGATTATGTGTAAGAATGCTTGTCTGGCACACTGCTGCAGATCACTATCGACGGAGCGCGTGCAGGTGGGCCCGCGTCGCTCGCCCGCTCACCGCACACGTGCTATACCACGCTGGGTAGAACCGCGTTGGCGAATTTGCAAGACGGCCCGGGCCATATCCTTTTTCCTCAAGAAAAGAAAAAAGCGAACACTACAACGGAAGTTTCATTGTTTATTGAACGGCAGTTGCATTAAGAACCTCTTGATACCTGTAGGAGATACATGAGTGGAAACCAGACTGAGAATATTTTAAAAAGTAATTTCGTTTTACTGGATACTCGAAAACATCACATAAACAATATGTTTCTTTAAGACCAATGACCACGTGCAAAAGAAGACATTTTGCTTGTGAAACAGCGAAACAGCATTTTCGAGACTTTAGTCGTCCGATAAGTCGTTTGAATAAGTCAATAAGAGATAAGTAACGCAAATAATAGAGTAAAGGTACCAAGTCGATGACACGTTGACATTTCGTAACTGTGACGAGAAACGACGAAGGACTACTTTTTTGGACGACAATACGTTGTATGTTTATTGAGAAACAGTAAGTGTAACAAAGAAACTAGGATAATTTCATAAACACAAGACGTTTTTGAGCATACTGTTAAAAAGATAAAAATGTCTGAGGGCAAAGGTTTTTAAATTTTACTGGGTACTTTTTTATGTATCACTAATACTATGTACTAATTTATGAAATATTTATGGATAAATAGATACCAAATCTTTATATCCATAAGTATTTTACAATTAAATATTAAATTTTACTGAAAGATCTGAGTAATTCCCACGGCATTTTGGTTCTTTTTATAACTTGTATATTTTTTGTAAAGCTAAAATATGTAGATAAATTTATAAAGTGCAACTCAATCTGAAATAGAATTTTATTGCTCATGTAAATATTAAGATTTGTATTGTACACAACAAAATGAAATCGTCTAGACTCGTGTTAATAATAATAATAATAAAATAATAATAATAATTTATAATTATTGTTGACATCACCATACCTCATGACGAGAACCTCATGAAAGCCGAGGTAGACAAACAAAAGAAATATTTAGACTTGGCTCATGAGGTTGTCGACGTGTGGGGTGTGGATTCAGCGATCATTGTACCGATAGTCATATCTGTCCATGGACTTATAGCCAAGAGCCTTGACCAACACCTACAAAGGCTCGCGTTAAACAGCTGGATCAAGGGCCTGATACAGAAAGCAGTTCTTCTCGACACGGCACGTATTGTGAGGAAATTCCTTTCTCTGGAGCCCTAACCACCGGTAGCTTGGTCCCTGTACCCGATACCGGTGGGTCACTATTTTTTATATTTTTAAATGTATTTTTTTATTTTATAGATATATTTAAAAATGTAATTGATATGTTGTATAAATAAATAAAGAGAATAATAATAATAATAATAATAAGCGATTAAAACATTAAAATGCAAGTTATACTTAGAGTATGTTTGGAACAATATCATAATCGCAATATCAATATCTATTGTATGATTGGAGTAAAATATGTGAGGAACCAAATGGTTCTATACAATATGTTTGCTTAAGTAATGTTTTATTTATTTAACAGATATCTTCACAACGTCTAAGGCTTTTTGTCAAGACTAGTCTCGATTACATTGACCCGTATTAAACATTTTAGGTTTTCGTATTTAGTGATTTTCATTACATTCTCTGTAAAAATATACCAAGATATGAAGAAAAGATGAGAATTGTGTGAGAATGAAATCCATAAACCTTATATTTTTAGAACAAGAAGTATGTTCAAAAACAGTATTTTATTGTAATAGTGTTCAACCGTTTCATAAATCTTGTGTAATAAATAACTCATTATTATTTTGTTATAGTACATGAAGTAAGCTAAGTAGGTCTTGTTTGACTTTTTTAAATAATCCCTAACTACGTTATTCCATATTAGTAGAGTTGTGAATTCAAATGGTAGCTGCGAACATCAACTTCCAATTCACCGGCGGCACTTCACGGCGTGTGAGTCCACTGGGTAAAATGAACGTGAGCCTGAGGTGCGGAATGTGACAAGTACTGCCTCAGGGTAGAAAGCGCGCGCCGAAAGAGATCCCGGCCCTTAACTGTTCATCATACCGTCACTGTACCATTGCAGACTTGGTCTTTATTACTACATGAGACAGGATGAGTAACTTCATATATTATACTTCGGTTATTAAAAAAAAAGACTTGTGGCACTCGCATGGCATTTTTTATCAACTTATGTGTTTATAATTATTTATTTATTTTATTTATGCAGTATTTTTTTCCTTTGTTTTACTTTGATATTAATTCAAGTTACACTTTTTGAGCGTGGTGACCGATAAGAAAACAATTTTTTTCTTTCATTAAATGAATGAGAAGTTAATATTGTTCCAAATATTTTTATTATCTTACAATACATGTAGGTTATTCAGGAATATTTATCATTGAAACTATAGGTTTATGGTAACTGAAATAAGAAACGTAAGTTTGAGACTTGATATCTCTTCTAAATATCTGGAAAATACCGCGTCAATGGTGGTCCCAGACTACCTAGGTGAACCCACTCTTAACTAAAACTATATTGCATAACTTGAGAGTTTAAGGGTATATTAAGTATCATAGACCGAAGTTACATTAAAATCGATGAACCGCCTAAAGGTATTCGACTTATTTAACATTGAATATTTGGTATTTAGTATAATACGCTTAACAGCGAATAATAATCTAGATTTAAGGAATGTTTAGTCTTTTTTTTATTTTGGTACCTGTCATCATATCGTTAAAATGTTATGTAGGTACTGTTTAATCTACGAATGGGTATCTATTTATAAATTTAGATGAAGGTAGAAGTCATGCGGGACACATTGTATTTTTTTTGAACCTGGTACTGATGCACTTAATGTACTTACCTACAGTTTTAACAAAATAATGTACCTGAGTATTGTTTTACTTTTGTCCTCACTATTTTTTGGTCAGTATTACTGCATCGGTGGTGCAGTGGTAGTGTATGCGACTGCAACACTGAGGTACCTTGTTCGATTCCCGGTCGGAACAAATATTTGTGTGATCCACAAATGTTAGTTTCGGAGTTTGAGTGTTTCCTATGTATAATATGTATGTATTTAGAAATATGTAAGTATGTAGGTATATCAGTCGTCTAGGTCCTATAGTACAAGCGTAGTCTGGCCTAGACGGCGCTATGTAAACAATGCCAAAAAATATAATATAGGTATAAATTTAGTTCTGTCAGGTATACTAGATATTTGATGTAAAGTTATTAATGGCGATGCGTTGCTTTGTATTGCGTCGTTCTAATTTTAAATCTAAAACGTAAAAGGATTTGTGTAATTCAAACTAAAAACTGTTAATAGTAAATGAGCAATTCGATCATTTCAATCGTCACGTTACTGATTTGTTGAATAGTTTATGGTATTAGATATTTCAGCAACCGGCAGACCATAGATAACGTTAAACAAAAAACAAGTGCATAGCTGTCAAGTTGTCAAAGTACCTCACGATTTTGATTTTTTAGTCAATGATCGATCGATAGGTACCTACTGTTGGCTTCCAATTGCCGTAGAATACGCCCGGTCACAATGACAAACTACTTACTACAAACAAAATACTTAACTGATATGAAATATAAGGATACAAACGATTTAATTGCTGATTGTGAGTTAATGTTTTAATCCAAATTTACTTATGAGCGAACACAGCCGAACGATTTAACACTACAAATCGTTATGTATCATCTAAACTTTACATCCACCAAATCTTAAAGTTGCTATTTCATATAACCCTGTATATGTACAGAGCATGAAATTTTTATAATCATAATTTATATATCAATCAATAGAAATATCGGGTTAATAGTACATTATTATCTACATTCGCTCTATATTTGAATTATTCCAGTAATGTGTCGTAGGAGGCGGAACCACATTTCTGACAATAAGACAAGAAAAGTATGAATTCAAAAAAATCCGTTGTTCGTCTGGTATACGTAGAGCTTTCCAATGAATGGAAAAATGCAACGTGGAGCCGGTTTGTTCATACCTTCCGGATTCCCAACCTGCTACTCTAGGTCAGTTGGTGCTGTCTCGCTCACTCCTACAAGGCTCGCCTCAGATTGCAAGATCGATTTGGGGTCGCGTCGCCCTAACCCAGATTGTCTGCACTTGGTAGACTTTGTAACAACCTGACTTCATTCCATATTTGTGTTCCTAAATTGCATCAAATTATATTTAGTGGTGAATATATAGATTACTATCTAGTGGTCTCTGGGAATTAACTCTATGTTTAAATACTACAAAAGACATCGTTATTGTCCAAGCCTAAGTATGATAGAACCGGGTATCTAACACCCTTACTTCGGTAGCTTCGATAGCTAGGATTCGCTATACTCTACGTAAAAATATTACAGGAAAATATTATAGATCTTGATGTACTTTCTAAGTCAACGATATATATAATAGATGTAGATGGTAGTGCGTTATGTAAGAAGAATTTAAATACGATTTTGAAAGCGTTAGAATTGCAATGATTACTTCTCAAAATGGCCACTTAGGATTATTGTCGTTATTTTGCTTTAATGACATTAAATCAACTATACAGATATTTTTTGTTGCTTTAGGCTGCTTTCACATCATGACTAACGTTGCTGGACGGATTTGACAAATCCAGCAGAAGGATCCGCGACTCGTTCGTCGTCATTGACTCTACTGATCTGCAGAAGCAGGGTTGGTGGTGTTCACGTGCAAATTTAGGTAAAGTATCAATTACATTCATATATTATTGTAAGACAATTTGAAACGCCGTGTTTAGGTAAAGCATTTTAGAATTTCTCATTATTGTGGTTTTCATATTTATTTTATTTATTATTTATCTATCACACCTTATCCCCGAAAAGGTGGCAGAGATATATAAAATGCCCACTTTTCATCATGTGTATTCCTGTCCCACGTAATAGGTGGGGAGCCCATTGCCGTGTTGAAATAGACAGGTGCTGGTTGTGGCTACCTGCTGTTGAAATTTTTCAAGCCGCCCATAAGGACTTGACTTAACGACTGCCATGTTACTGGCAACCGGGACCAACGGCTTCACGTGCCTTCCGAAGCACGGAAACACTCGCAAATGTAAATGCCATAATGTGGTCACTCATCCGAGGACCAGCCATAGTAAAAATTGCCAACCTTAGTGATCATTTACAGTTACAGAACACCAAGTCCGTGGGGCCACGAGTTTTGATTTTCATAAAGACTTTATATAAAAATAAACTAAAAATTAAACAATATTGTTATAGTTAGTGAAGGTAGGAGGCCTAATAAGGCGGTGCGGTGCACCTGTGCAGGCCCTGTCCGGAACGGGGACAAGCGGTGCGACGCAGCCGCTTTGTAATCATTTAAGTGTTCCGACGAACTCAACGCTACACGACAGCTTCAATAAATACTTACTGAACGGTACTAATACTTTAAGTAGGTAATTTTGTTTGTTAGGTACTACTTTCATTAACACATGCGTAAGTATAGTGATATTGAATCATAGTTCATTGAGTTCTCTTAAATTGTAATAGTAGCGCGTTTTGTATGAAAAGTATTTTATCGTTTGTGATTGATATTTTTCTTTATTTTTACTCATTGTGAAAAGTAAATACAATATATATGCCTCTGCTACCCCTTCGGGGATATGGCGTGATAGATAAATAAAAAAAAATGATATTTTCAATGAAGAATCTAATTTGTTTTCATAGTTTTATGCCAAAAGTAAAAAAAATCACAACCGTAAATGAAAAATACCGATAAGTGCCTAAGGTATCGTAAGACATATTCTGTACTAAAGATTTTTATTCCTTTTTTATTATTAATCATTCACGCCTTTATCTACCAAGGAGTGGCAGAGGTATATACCCATATTTCACTGTAAGCAATTTTGACCAACGTACTGAAGATGATAAATAAAATAGTTTACTGACTCCAATTAGCTCCCCAGTAACGTGCTATTCAGTTCGTACTGGGGGCCGAGTCTACTATTGACAAGCCGTAGAATAGAGCCAGAATCGCTGTTTTTAGCTGTTAAAATGTTAGTTGACTATCAAAAATGCAATGACTAGCAGCCACTGGCGCGGTAAGAGTTAGTAGAACTCATCCGCCGACCGATAGAAGTCTATTGGAGTACGATTGTAATAGAAGACTAGGAAAAAAGTCAATATTGTACCGGTGGCTTTTCTGACGCGATTGAAATAGTAGACTTGGCCTCCTGGTACCACATTAGTAGACGTTTAATTTTGACACTGTCTCAGGAGATCGGGCAGCTTGTAATGTTGCAGAATGTTTTTTTGAAGTGAAAACTTCTTTAGCGGCGTTGAGCACTTTAAATATAATATTCTGTAATGGGTATAAAATCTTAAACTCGCGTCAGGACACATGGCGTCAGGACACGTGTCCTGATCGAAAAAGCGTAAGATTTTCATCATCATCTTTACGTCGATCCCGGTCAATTTTTGAAGGAAAAACTTCTTTTAGCGCGGTACGCATATTTTTAGATGAGATAAAATCTCTGGACTCGCGACCATAATCATCATCATCATCTAACGTTGATTCCAGTCATCTACAGGTCTTATTAAATAATGCTGTGTAATCAATTAGGACTCTTTCAGTGTAGAATTATTTTTTATCATCATCATCTTTACGTCGATCCCGGTCAATTTTTGAAGGAAAAACTTCTTTTAGCGCGGTACGCATATTTTTAGATGAGATAAAATCTCTGGACTCGCGACCATAATCATCATCATCATCTAACGTTGATTCCGGTCATCTACAGGTCTTATTAAATAATGCTGTGTAATCAATTAGGACTCTTTTAGTGTAGAATTATTTTTTATCATCATCATCTTTACGTCGATCCCGGTCAATTTTTGAAGGAAAAACTTCTTTTAGCGCGGTACGCATATTTTTAGATGAGATATAATCTC
Source organism: Thumatha senex (assembly GCA_948477245.1). Lineage (NCBI taxonomy): Eukaryota > Metazoa > Arthropoda > Insecta > Lepidoptera > Erebidae > Thumatha > Thumatha senex. Next base: position 14,819,648 of record OX419725.1, on the reverse strand, counting down.
TGGACTCGCGACCATAATCATCTTCATCATCAAACGTTGATTCCGGTCATCTACAGGTCTTATTAAATAATGCTGTGTAATCAATTAGGACTCTTTCAGTGTAGATTTATTTTTTATCATAAATAAAATAAAATAAATATCCATCACGCCTTATCCCCGAAGGGGTGGCAGAGGCATATTATATGCCCACTTTTCACCGTGTGGATTCCTGTCCCACGTAATAGGTGGTGAGCCCATTGCCGTGTTGAAATAGACAGACGCAGGCTGTGGCCACCTGCTGTTGAAATTTTTTTAAGCCGCCTATATAAGGCCTTCAACCAGGCTTAACGACTGCCATTTTACTGGCAACCGGGACCAACGGCTTAACGTGCCTTCCGAAGCACGGAAACGCTCGCAAATGTAAATGCCACAAAGTGGTCACCCATCCGACGACCAGCCATAGTGAAAGTTGCGTACCTCTGTGATCGTTTACCGAACACTGAGACCGCGGGGCCACGAGCGCTTATTTTTTATCATCATCATCTTTACGTCGATCCCGGTCAATTTTTGAAGGAAAATCTTCTTTTAGCGCGGTACGCAATTTTTTAGATGAGATAAATTTGGACTCGCTACTCCCCGTTACGATACGCAGCTATAGTGTGTGCATATATGCATGTACCAACGCGACTAGATAAATAAATTATTAATAAATTGAGTTTTTTAAGTGAAAACGCCTCTTAGCGTGGTACACATATTTTTAGAGGAGATAAAATCTCTGGATTTGCGACTATAATCATCATCATCATCTAATGTTGAACCCGGTCATCTACAGGTCTTATTAAATAATATTGTGTAATCAATTAAGACTCTTTCAGAGTAGAATTTTTTTTTTCATCATCATCATTAACGTCCATCCCGGTCAATTTTTGAAGTGAATATTCTTTTAGCGCGGTACGCTTATTTTTAGATGAGATAAAATCTCTGGACTCGCGACCATTATCATCATCATCATCTAACGTTGATTCCGGTCATCTACAGGTCTTATTAAATAATGCTGTGTAATCAATTAGGAGTCTTTCAGTGTAGATTTATTTTTCATCATCATCATCATTAACGTCGATCCCGGTCAATTTTTGAAGGAAAAACTTCTTTTAGCGCGGTACGCAATTTTTTAGATGAGATAAATCTCTGGACTCGCTACACCCCGTTACGATACGCAGCTATAGTGTGTGCATATATGCATGTACCAACGCGTCTAGATAAATAAATTATTAATAAATTGAGTTTTCACTTCTGTCGGCACTCCCGGAGTGGTTAGGTATTTTTTTAATTTTCAAGATACTGTATATTAAATTTATTTTTGATAATATTATGTATTAAAAAATAAAAATCACTTTGAAAAAATATATGTGTTAAATTCTACAATAATGAACAAACGTAACCTATTGTTTCTACTTAGTATTAAAAAAGTCACGGTCCAAAATGGTAATGAAGTAAATCATAAGGTTTTCTTGATGAATTTTACTTTCATGACAATCTAAATGACTTGTTTGTTTGTTGACAATCTAAAGTCAAAAACTAAGCTCAAACCGTTGTTGAAATAATTTGGCTAGCTTTATGGCTATGTCGTAGACATTAATTTTTCATGAACTTGGCACGCGGTATTATTATGTATTACTTTCGTCTCTATTGGCACAGCCAAAAGATCAGGATTTCTCTCTTTATACTGTGCTATAAGGCACGTGTAAGAGGGAGCGAGCAACATTCCTTGATCTGATTTACTATAAAATGGAACACTACTAATATTTTAAACGGGAAGTTTGTAAATATGGATGTTTCTTACTCATTCACGCAAAATCTGCAGAATAGATTTTGATGTTACTTTACAATACGAGTATATAGCTTACACATCAGATAAACAATTATTTTTGGACAATAAATTCACTTTGTCATTTTATGTTCAATAAGTAATAAAAAAAAAAAGTAGTTACTGATGGGAATAGTTACTCATTTTTTGAATAATGCTAATGTGATGAGCATAGTGAAGGCAAACTACTCCTAAAAGGGACTGTTTGACAAGACCACGGGATTTTGTTCCTGCGGATTCACTTCTCCTGGCTACGGCAGGCCAGGGTAATGGTGGAGTATGGGATGCGAAATATTCCCAGCAGAAATCCGACTACAAAACAGGTACGTAGCGAAATAGGTCCTTTCGCAAGGTCCCCACCACCGGCGATGCGCCAAAATAGAATCGCTCGTTTTAATCTACGTACTTTCTTTTTGTATTTTATTTATATATTCTATATATAAGTGTTGAAATTTTGAACTTCAGTATAGTGACTATCGACATTTCAATCTTAGACAGTTCAAGCTTAGATATAAAAATAAAAATATGTACTCGTTAACATTATGGTATTCTATATGTATGGCTTGTAATCTTTATGCGAGAGTGAGTGAGATGCCAATAAATATTATGATTAGTAATCGTTATTGTAATAAAAATTACGCGTAATTTTACAACCAAATAATTAGAGCAGGAGGATGTAGACAGCACAAATCCAAACGTTACGTTCGCAATAGGAGTCAGAAGTCTGTCGAGACACAGAGAGAGGGAAAAACAGAGAAAGAGGCGGGGGAGAGAGAGAGAGAGAGTCATGAAACTATAATTTGTTTCTGAAAACTTCGACCTTGAAATATTATTAAACAAATTGAAACAAAGCATATTTTACGAACAATATCGCGCGACATAGCTAGTATAAATCTATAAATATAAAATTAACGGGTTTTCAGTGAGTCATTGGCTGTCAGATTATTTAAGTTTATGAAGTACTGTCGAGAACAAAATGACATTTAAAGCGACGAAACGTAACTCATTAGGCGATAGTAAAAAATGAAATACATTTTTCTAACGAAGCACAGAATATAATTATTCAGTAATTAAGTAATATATTGGTTCTACTTAGTGAAAGCTGCTTTTACCCAATGATTTCTGATTTTTTTCAAATATTATGCATTGTTTATTGTCTCGTTAATCTTGTTTTATAGTTTTCCCGCTAAATTATAATTATATATTCAAGTTTAGAATACATTTCTTAAATCAAAATATTAGGTATAGTTCCTCTTGTTTTAAAATATATACGTGTTTAACATTTTGTTTACGGTACTAAAGTATTTTGTGATAATGTCAATGTGATTTAATGCTTTTTACTAACTTGCAAAATATGTAGGTTTGTTCGGTTGGAAACTTACAACTCTATTAAAAAGCAGATATCTTTAACTGATTGAGCTAAAATTATATATTTGCATGTTTAGTTTTGATGACCATGCATTATTAGAAATGTTACGTCATTGCAAATCTAACATGGTGCAACACCTTGGTGGATTAATTATTTTTGTGGTTCTTTTCAATATAGGAATCAAAGAAAGGGCTTGCTGAGAAAATCTCTAATAATAGTGACGTCAATCTAAATTGTATATTGCGGATCAAGCTTTTTAGGCTTTTCTACAATATGGGTATCAAATGACGTTTGCTATGATACCTATATTGTACGAGACCTTCCTCGTAAATATTATAGTGACGTCACTCTAAGTCCAATATGGTGTACCAAGCTTTTTACGTTATTCTACAATATGGGTATAAAATGAAAGAATTTGCTGAGATATTATTCTTTTTTAAATAAAATACTATTATTTTGTAAATAAATTACGACTAATTTAGTTTGTATACCTACGAATATAACGCGTTACAAATATAGTTGTTCTATAGGATTGAAGCGGCGCGGCGTTGCGTTGCCGACACAAACATACAACCTACCAAAGTGAAAAGCGAAACACGTAAATAGTTTCAAACATAGGTATTTGCAGTTTCTTTTGAAGTCAACCAATGACATTCGTAGAGGTATGATTCAAACAACAAACAAGACACACTTGTTGTAAGTTTTAGCAACTACGAGTATTTACACCGATAAATATTCTAAGTAACCGAGGCTAACTTGAGTTTGTTTTTTGATACTCCATATCTGGTTTACTTACGTTCATATCGCATGCATGTGTAGTATGTTATGCCATGTTTTCGCGGATTTTATCTTTTTATCACGGATTTATACTTATAAGTGTTTAAAAAGTAAAACAATAAATATGTCGAAAGTAATATCTTTTATTTAACGTGTGAGTAACGATACAACAAAAAGTATGGGCAAATATAATGTAAGATATAGGTCAAGCAAATCTAATTCATCACTACATATTATAAAATAAAACTCCTCCACCGCGCCTGTCGGTCTGTTTGCGATTAACTCTAAAATTACTGCACCGATTACTGTGCTGTTTTCTTCAATGGATAGAGTGGTTCTCGAAAAATTTTATAGTATATAACTTGTTAAGTTTTTGTATATATTGGCTAAAATAAGAAGATATTTGTACAAAGTGTCGGAAAAAAATTACTTTCTGGGAACTTTCAACGAAAACGCTGTCCAAGTCTTTTGAAATATAACAAAATAATGTATGGTGAATTTGTGTATCTAATACAGTTTTATAAACCTAATTAAAATATTTAGCCATTTAACATCTCAGGTACTCCTTACAAAAGTAAAATAGGCTTCTTCTTTTTCCCATCTTACCTACTCCTATTCAAAAGTACGTTTGGCTTCCTTCATTACAAGTAAACATCATCTGCCGAAAACTGATATGACAGGGTCTAACGTCCCAATGACGCTTCAATCTATACAGGCAAACCACACACGTCCTACAATAGTGATGCTGTTTGTATGTTGTATATCTATATATACCTATGAACCATTCATGTATACATATAATGGCATAATCGATCAAGTATAGAGCACGATCATTGTGTTCTTCAGTTGGACCGTGAATCCTGTCACTGCAACCCCCCTCTCCTCATGTCCCCTCATATGAATCTCATTTACGTTGCGCTTACGCAACTGAGTAAAATCGCTCAAGTGTGAAATGTTATTAATGTAGGTGGTAGTAATTTTAGTATAGGGGAGTATTATAGTATTATATTATTTGAAGCGCTCGTGGCCCCGCTGTCTCAGTGATCTGTAAACGATCACTGAGTTACGCAACTTTCACTATGGCTGGTCCTCGGATGGGTGACCACTTTGTAGCATTTACATTTGCGAGCATTTCCGTGCTTCGGAAGGCACGTTAAGCCGTTGGTACCGGTTGCCAGTAAAATGGCAGTCGTTAAGCCTGGTTGAATGCCTTATGGGCGGCTTGAAAAATTTCAACAGCAGGTAGTCACATCCTGCATCTGTCTATTTCAACACGGCAATGGGCTCACCACCTATTACGTGGGAGAGGAATCCACACGGTGAAACGTGGGCATATAATATGCCTCTGCCACCCCTTCGGGGATAAGGCGTGATGGATATTTATTTTTATTTAGTATTATAGCAAATTATGGTTAAATTTAACGTAAATTTTTCAACTATTGTCATTATTGATACCAAGTAATAAGAGTGTAATCGATATCGATAATTGATATTTGGGTACATTTTTCTAATTCAAATAAAGGTAATTTAAGCTTGTGCTATGGGACCTCGGCAATATCATGATAAACAACATTGGGACACTTCACACAGCGCTATCTAGCCCAAACTAATCTTTGAGCTTGTACTATGGGTTCTACATAACTTATAAACATACTTATATATTTCTAAACTAGCTGTCCCGGCGGACTTCCTACCGCCTTAATTAATACATTTTGTTTTTAATTATTAACTGAGTTTTAAAGCAGGAAAAGCAGCTTCTATCTCTGTAGCTCTGAGGAATTTTTTGATATGATGCCTATGGCTACTTCTAATTACCGCACCGCATCCGGAGCGCTCGCATACGATTAGGTCCTACAACGGGTTTCTTCCGCGTACGCTTAGATTGTGGAATGAGCTCTCGGTTTTCCCGAACATCTGCAGTATGGGGTTCTTCAAAAGGGGTCTTAGAAGATTTCTACAGGGTCGGCAGAGCGAATAGTGCTGTGTATGTCCATAACCTGCTGTGACAACATTCGCCACCTCAGTGGTATAAAAAAATAACAAAATCCTTGTGAAAAAATTAATCTACAGTTGGTGTTTCTCTTGTACAGTAAATTAGGTGACATACCGAAAGCAGCGCCGTCTACCAGGTCTAATTGTATTTTCAAACAATCCAGTAACCCAATAAAATGTATACACAAAATTTCATTTAAATCAGTCCCGTCGTATAAGATGCTGACAAACGAACGTTTTCGGCTTTTTTCGGCCACCAACAGACACCATATTTTTTTATTTCTATAAACTTTTTATTTCTGAAACAGAACTATTTTGTGTTCCTACCAAACAGACCAAAGAGATCGGGACCTCATACTATATGAAACACATCGATAAATATTTGACAACAAATTGGCTCTATTTTTAAATTTCTCAACAAAAGACAAAAGAGACTCAAAAACTTTTGTATTAAAAAAAAGGTCATATTTAGTTTTTGCTTTATTTATAATGTTTATTTCTAACCGTTTAAACCTACCCTGAACCTTTACCAACATTTCAAGACCAAAATTAGCCAATTCGGTCCGGCCATACTCGAGTTTTAGCGAGACTAACGCACATCAATTCATTTTTATAAATAAGATTCATACAGATTAAACATAGGAAGCACCCCCGAAAAAAATTGTGGATCATACAAATATTGATACCAACCTGGGAAACGAAAATGAGTATTATACTTTAGTAGCAGCTGTTGTACATATGAAATACCTCGAAATAAACTTTTGCGGATCATATTTATTCTGACCCGAGCATCAAACCTCGTACATTAGTGCGGCAGCCGCATATACCTACTACCTACCTATTAGGCTTACTTAGGGACATACAGTTCCTTTGAATTTTTTATTTTAATAGGAAACGGAGCCTCTACTGTAGGTTATCTACGCCCACCTAAATAATCGTGCAGATTATGAAAATTACACAAATTAAAATTGATTTCAAATCCGTTACTGTGCTCAATTTAATGGTTATACTATTATAATAAAATTGTTAGTCATCCTGTTGGTTACAGTAATTGACTGAAGAGCATGCTTAGAGAATGTTATTTATCAGGTGAAGGTGTTTACAGGCAATTTTATGTAGTTCTAGGTAAGCTACAACACAACAACGAACAACACGGGCGAACCACAACTGTCATCTTCACACTGTGGACAATTAAAATAGAAAAAATCCGCAGGTCTTTCATGTGTCTGCCGGCGCATGTATTTCTCCTTTACAATTCTGGGCCCTTTTGGCAATTTACATTACACAATAAATATGGTTGCTTTCATACAGAAAAATAGATGAGTATTGCAATAGATTAATAAATGTAGGTACCAGTATTCCTAAGACTCGTTTGAAACAATATTTACTTGTTTGACTAACTAACGCTTTCTCGATATTTTTCTTCTAAAACGATCCTGTCTAGAAATGACTAGGTCAGCATTATACAAGTTTTTGGTCAAGTCGACCTTTTATGGAGAATACACAATTGATCAAAATTTGTTTTTACATAAAAGAATTCTTGTATCTTATCTGTTTTGGAAACCCAAAAAAGGTACAGTCTCAGTTAAATAAATTAATTTTACATACTTATCTAAAAAAAAAATTGATCGTCACAATGAAAAATACCTATGAAAACTCATGAATAATACCTAAAAATAAAAAAAAAGAATGATGTGCCAGTTTTAAGTACATTGATTAGCGATGATTACGTATGCAGTTTAGGTTCATAGGCAGCAATCACGCACCGAACAATGGGCTATGTCACAGTACGCGGTGGTCTAATGATGCGTTTAAAATTATTTACACAATACTTACCTCAGCGCACCGGAAAAATAGTAATACAAAGAGGCACACAATAGTAGTACCTACTAAGGTGTTAGACAAGTATAAGGACCACGTAATAGAAAGTGGTCATTTTCTCTGGGTGTTTATGAATGTGTTATTAAAGAAAACAAAATTACATTAACTGATATCTGAGTACTGAAAACTGTATAACAACTCCGACAAAAACCAAACGAGTCGAAAGATAACTTAATACATTAATAGTTATAAACCCACGGCACAAAAATTCTATAATACTGAAACGTTTGAACCAATTTTGGTTAAACACGTCAAAGAGAAGTGTCACTTCAGTGGAAAAGTTGCTTTCAAATCAACAAAGCGCAATCGCAAATCCAAAGCAGTTCTACCTTGTTAAAAACCTCACACATTTCAGCTTAAAATACTCCTATGTGAAAACACCCATGTATACCTAGCTAGAAGATCAAAATTGACTAGCTTTTACATCAAAAACGGTTATTAAATATTCATTTCTGTGTGTAATGGACGTGATATGCATGAGTGCTCTTGGACTAATAACGACAAAACTTGTGACTTCCTTTATACACTCCAATGGGTATTATTACCCATCGTATAGATTTTATCCAAATATTTTATCCATGTTGAAAAATGACTATATTAAAATTTAATATAGTCATTTTTCAAATTTAATATTTAACTATGTATTTTAACTCGAGCATCCTTCCAGTAGATTTTGCTTTAAACTTTTCTTTTCGTATTTTCGGTAAACTTTAGATTATGTTTTCCTTTCTTCTGTGTCTCCAATTTTGTATGTAATTTCGTAGGCATTTTTATTTTATGAGTGTTAACGCATTTTATAGAATCTGTAGAATCGATAAAGTGCGTGGGTTTTTAAATCTGTTAGAGAGACCTCATTTACAAGTTATTTTTAAAAATAAATTTTTGCATATAAAATACATATAAATTAAGTGATAACATTAGTGCAGAATCGGAAACTTCTAAGACTTTTAAATACTTATATTTTATTGTATAACTGTTTTGTGGGAGTTTCTTTTGTTCTTTCGACGTATCGATTTGACTTTGACAATAGGTAGGTACGTATTTAATTAACAAAGTTTTATATTTTATTGGCAACGTTTAAAAACTACAGCCAAGTACCGTGGTTTCAACTAATGACTGAAGGAAGCTAACAGCCACTGCAGATTGAAGAATTAAATAACTTGATGTAAATTTCTTTGTTCAATTGCAAAAAAATCCATGCATAAAACGAGATTTAGATAAATATCTTTTTGAGTTTAAATGCCATGAAATGTCAACGTATTTTTAGGTTCTCTTTTTTATCAGTACCTAAAGCGTTTATTATAGAAATGAAATCTATATACCTACTGCAGGTCACCACTACCTGTGCTTATTTTAATGTTGCATTTTCAACACGGCAATGGGCTTACCACTTGGTACGTGGGACAAAGATGCACACAGTGAAATGTGCCTCTGCCACCCGTTCGGGGATAAAGGCGTTACTGATGTATGTTTGTATGTATGAGCTAAATAAACATAATAGTCAAAGGTTGCCTGTAAGAGATTGCCTCGCGCGATAAGGCCGCCAATTGTTATAACATGAAGTCTAATACTCATGTTCATATTGTTTCCTGGTGTACAATAAAGAGTTTTTATTTTTAACCCTCTCCTTTAATACACATTTATTGAAGGATAATTTATTTACTGAAGGGTAGGAGTAATAGTAATAATTTAATTTGTATATTTGATTATAGAAAAGTAAATTTCAGAGTCACGAGACAAATTATTTGTATTGTCCTCACAGATTATTAAGGATCAGCTTAGTTTCGAAGAAGTAAAATTCAAGACACGTATCTACTAACATAAAATATAACGTGAACAGTATAGATGAGTAGGTACTATACACCTACTTAAAAAATTGGAAGACTTATGAAGGTATGTTGGAGTAGAATCCGTTGGTCTAATTATTTTAGTGGATTTATACTCTATAGACGAACTCTAGAAATTGTGATCAATAAATTGCTTACAAATAAATTGTAGGCTGCAATTTATGCGTATGAAATTTTTCCATCACTTCTTTTACTGTTTTAAACTCCTCAATATTGTGTTTATGATTGTTAATTTTATCTTATATTTTAGCGAACATAAGATAGGGTCAAAAGGAAAGGAAAGGTCAAAAGTACTCGGATACCCAGACGTGCGTGTATGAAGCGATTGATGAATCTTGAAGAAGCGAAAGAGGTATGTATGGATCTCGAAGCCTGGCGATCTGTCCTGTCTGACTACCCCGTCAGGGATACAGCGTGAAGATAGTTAGTTAACTAGTTTAGTTACATAAGATAGGACACTTTCTGCCCAAATGGATAATGGACCGACAACTTAGAAAAGGAAGGTAGAGACTAAATGCGGAATGCACATGACAAAAAAAATATTAAAAATTAACAAAAAACCCCACGTAAAAACCTAAGATTCCTATAAAGGTCAAAATATGTTCAATATGGGTAACCCATATTGAACATTAAATAGACATGAGTGTATTTGAAAAGAAAGAAAGAAAAACATTTTTCATTTCCTTTATTTGACATTATTTATTTTGTTTTATTTTATTATTTCATTGTGTATATTTGTTGAATATTGTAAACATTGATATTATTTTTTAGTATTGTTATGATCTGCTGTTAATAAAGTAACTATAATTAAAAGTAAAAAAATGAGCTATGCACGACGAAGGTTGGAATGTGACGGGGCCGTTAAATACCATGTTACACCATTATGTACCCATATCTATTCGAAAATAATAGATTGAATTACATTGAGTTATACTACCAAGTACGTTAAGTAAGTTGTTACTATTTAAAATACAAACCTAACCCATTTAATCGATAACTAACATTACGTTTCTTGAGTGAAAAACTAACTTTCCAATTTCCTGTTAACTGTTAGTAAAAAAGTGCTAAACCGACTATTCGTAATCAATGTAAATTGTGATTGTACAGGAATGAACCCATCTATTATAGCTCACAATATTGTTCGTAGCTCACTAGTATGACATAGGTGTTAATTCTGTTGTTGAAACCACTAAACTAAATTTCTCTAATTTTTTTTTATTTTTATTAAGAGATTGCCAAATGCTATTCTGTTATTACGTCTAACTAAACTTGGTGATATTATAAACAGCACTAAATTTGTCTCAGACATCACTAAAATTCCTTTTATGTGGAAAAAATCAACAAAACATGTATTTAGATGCCGACTAACTTAGTGATTGAACTGTCTATGTACATTTTTCACTTTTTGTTGAATTTTATCACATAAAATGAATTTTAGTGATGTCAGATACAAATTTAACGTCACACAAAATTTAGACGTTTTCTTATTTTAGTGAAAAGACAAATTTTTGTGGGCCATTTATTATTTTTAGTAATCGTTTGAAATGTGAAAACTTTTATAACGTTGTAAAGTGAAAAATGTACATAGGCAGTTCAATCACCAAGTTAGTCGGCATGTATTTACATTCGTCTGTCTATGTACATTTTTCACGTCTTGTTCAATTTTATCACATAAAATTAATTTTAGTGACATCAGATACTAATTAAGTGCTATTTATGATATCACCAACTTTAGTTCGACTTAATAACAGAATAGCATTTGGCAATCTCTTAACAAACATAAGAACATTTTAGAGAAATTTAGTTTAGTGATCTCAACAACAGAATTAGCACCATAGTCCATTTTAAATACCTACCTGGTAGTTCACCTTTAATTTTGAGATTCAAATATTAATAATTTCAACCATTCATCAATCATGTTAGCTAGTTCGTTTTCGTTAGCCTCTAAAATTGAACCTATTAGCTGCGTTGCCAGCTAATAGGTTCAATTTTTGAGGCTTTTATTTTCTGAATTCAAATATCTACTGATCTGTTAGATTCTAAATTATAAATTTGTTAGAAATAAATTTGGGCACAGCGGAAACTTAAAGCAGAGTGTAGAAACTCAAATAATAAATAACTAACTAACTATCTCAACGCTGTATCCCTGAAGGGGTAGTCAGAGAGCACAGATCGCCAGGCTTCGCGATCCATGCATACTTCTTTAGCTTTTTCAAAATTCATCAATAGATTCATACCCGCACGTCTGGGCATCCGAGTACTTTTGACCTTTCCGTTTTTGGGCAATCTGCTCACGTGGTCTTCATATGTAAGTCTCGGCCTACCCTGACTCCTTCTACCCTCTACTTTCGCACAATATATATTCTTCGTCAATCGTTCCTCACTCATTCGATGGACGTGTCCAAACCAGCGGAGCACTCCCTTTTCCAGCTTAACGGTGACACTTTCATTCAAACCTGCCATATCGCGTATCACTTCGTTACGTATTCGGCCGGCCAAAGTTACGCCGCACAATTTTCGAAGTGATCGTATCTCCACAGAATTCAATTTACTTTCATGCATCTGCTGACATACCCAGGTTTCGCTACCGTAAAGCAAAGTTGGCACTAGCACTGCGTTATGAATCGCCAGTCGTGCTTCTTTTACGATGCTTTGTCGCTTAACTAATTCGGACAAAGCACCGTTAAAGTTGTTTCCGGCAGCTACTCGCAGTTCTACATCCGAATCACATCTTCCATCCGCGCTAAACATACTCCCTAAATACACAATTTCATTCAATTGCTCTAGACATTCCTCCTCGAAGAAGCGAAAGAAGTATGCATGGATCGCGAAGCCTGGCGATCTGTCCTCTCTGACTACCCCTTCAGGGATACAGCGTGAAGATAGTTTAGATTTTTTTTTTAATTTTAACCTACATTTATTAATTGGATGAAGTGGGCAGAAGGATTAATATACATAAATGGATCACATTAAAGACGCATTGCAGTTTATAAATTGATAAATCTAGAGATTCTATATGTGTCTAATTCAAAATTGTTAAAAATTATCGAATTTAATCGATAAAATCATTGAATTAAAGCGTATAAACCAAAATTGCTTCGCTCTATTAGCCCCTTCGTTACACAATACCGATTCCCATACGCGCCACGGTGGTTGCCCCTTGACAATGGCGACTCTTCACGTTATGTACCGTGTAAATTGGTGTAATCTGTCAAATAGCTGGCCTTTCATATTTTTTCGGGTCCACTCAACTGTGTAGCTTCGGTTTCCAAAAAGAACTGTCCGCCTGTGGTTCAAAAGATTTACATACCAAGTAGTTAACTTAAGATAGGAAACTTAAGATTTTATATTTATAAAGCTGATTTCTTTGTGATAAGTAATTAAAAAAAGTGTACAAAATATTATTTATTTATTGTTTATTTTGATTACTAGTTGATACCCGCAGCTTTGCCAGTGTGTTAAAGTGTTTTCTTGTTCGAGATTTCGTACGGAGCCCTAAACTTTTTGAAAATCCAACATAGCCTATATTACTCTACCTAATGGTGAAAGAATCTTTAAAATCGGCCCAGGTGTTGGGGATCCAATTTATTAGAAACAAATTTACATTTTTTACTCCTCATAATATTAGTATAAAAGATGCATTTAAGCACCTATAGTTAGAGGTCCAGTGGACACATTCATTATTAGGGGTCGAGAGTGGACTAAACCTAATTCATGACATATTCACCTGTTGTATAAAAAAAAATGAACTACGATACAATAATGAATTAAACGGGTACCCTTAGACCACTAAGTATTTTTCTCAATACATAACTTAAATGATAAAATCTAGAATTTAATAAAAACAAATAAAATAAATAAAACTAATTATTCGTTAGCTATAATAATGAGCCAATAAAGCTATTTTGTAATAAGCAAAATTATAAAAGGACTTTTATCAAATTATTTGTATTACTATGAGGGGGACAATGCCCATAGTGCGGGTTAGTCCAACTAGTTCTACTGTTAGTTCTACGATAGAACAAAATGAACAAAAAAAATCCAGATTGTTCTACTGCTCACTACGATAGAAGCCGCTTGTTAATAGTATGGCAATAATTCGATGCCTGAACCGCCAAGTTCACTTCAAAAAGGTTGTCAATTTACTGATCTTTATCACATATATTGTCACGCCTTTATCCCCAAAGGAGTAAGCAGAGGCATATTATACGGCGACAAATTTACCGTATACACTTTTGTCCCACGTAACAGGTAGTGAGCCTGTTGCCTGATGCAGGGTAACTGTATACGCTTTTACAACAGGCTTCCCTGTGACCTGAGAAATTTACCATTATATAAATTTAAAAAGATATTAAAAAGAAGCTTTGTGAAAAAGGTTATTACTCCGTTAAAGACCATTTGAAGGACAGGGGCCATCAAAAAAAAGCCTTCCTAAGTTTCTTGCCGGTTCTTCTCAGATGGGCCGCGTTCCGAACCGGTGGTCACTTTAAATATTTAAAATAGTGTACGTATGACATTTTGTAAGCTCCGTTAAAATGGTCTATGCAAATTAAATATATTTTTTTATTGTTGAAATGGATAGGCGCAGGTTGTGGCGAGCTGCTGTTGAAAAATTTCAAGCCGCCCATAAGGCCGTCAACTGGGCTTAACGACTGCCATGTTACTGGGAAGCGGGTCCAACAGCTTAACGTGCCTTCCGAAGCACGGAAACGCTCGCAAGTGTAAATGCTACAAAATGGTCACTCATTCGAGGACCAGCCATAGTAAAAGTTGCTTATCGCAGTGATCGTTTACAGAACATTGAGACCGCGGGGCCACGAATGCTTCTTATCTTTTTAAATGTATGGAAATTGTCCCATAGATGTCATGCTGACCTTGTATCGACTAAAACCACACGGTCCCTACCTATTCGTCTAAGCTAGTCTAGAAGTACTTATTTAACGGGCGACTAAGAAGACGCCATGTTCTCCAATAAATCTTATAATTAAAGATGTTATATAGACTTGATAGCGTTAGTAAGGCTATTATAAACATACGAGTATTGCGATGATAAGCAACACTGACGCATTCTTGCAATACAAACACATTTATTATTATTAGATCTGCGTAAATACATAAACCTACACCGTGTCGTTTGTGGGTATACGTGACAATATCACCGCTGCGTACGGCATACAAATCACTCCTTACCTACTGATATTTTAGTGTTATTTGAAAATTAACTGTATATACATTACATTAAAATCATTATTCAATTAGAAATGATAATGGAACATAAATAACCTTAAGTCAATTCTTGTATAAAGGATATATTTGCACTTCATAAGTATTCTCCAGACTAGGAAAGAGAGTCAATTTATAAGTAGCTATCATATTATACGTGCCTACTATTATCTGTTAGCCTATATTAGTATATAGGGTAATACAGTTATTAGCCTATCGAAATGTGGGAGTATTATGATCGATCGCTTCAGTGCAACCTAAAGTTAGGCAGATATTACTTTGCCGTACTGCCCTTTGTACTTTGCTATTTTAAGTTTTTGTTAGGCAACTCTCACTAATTACATCTAATGTTGGACAAAATTCAACAAGTGATATGTAGTGGCTCTATATAGCATGCTTCTGCTTACCTCTTGGTGGATAAAGGCATAGCTATAATGTTTGCAAGTTCAACTATTGTAATCGAATCAGACAGGTAGAACAGTTGTAAATGCTTACTATATTTTGTCATAATTTTGTATTGAACGGGATTTCGCGCGGCACTATATTACAACTAAAAGGTTAGTATACCTTTTTATTCCTCGACGTTTCGACAGGGTTGCACCTGTCAAAAGACAATATTTAGAATATCTTAACTCAATTCACCCAAAAACGAGTTTTACAGTGGAGATACAAAAAGACAGGCGGCTCCCGTTTCTCGATGTCCTCGTCGAAACACTTCCTGACGGTACGCTCTCGCACTCTGTTTACAGAAAGCCCACACACACAGACCGGTATCTTAATGCCTCCTCACACCATCATCCTAAACAGTTGGTATCCGTCATGCCGTCGCTTGTCAACAGAGCTCATGATCTGTGTGATCCAGAGCACCTTGGAGCGGAACTTACACACATAACAAGAGTTCTGGAAAGGAATGGCTATAGGGTCAATAAGCCGAAGAAGCGGCAGCATAGACCAAAGGTAAGGCCGAAGGGAGTAGATCGACAGTCATCGTTTCTACCGTACATAAGAGGGGCTACGGATAAAATTGGAGCCGTATTAAATAGATTCTCCATTAAGTCGGTATATGTTCCAGCCACCAAAGTAGCAAACGTGATACGGACTCCTAAGGATGTAGTTCCCTTTCAGACACTAGGGGTTTATAAAATTGACTGTAGCTGTGGAAGCTCATACATCGGCCAAACAAAAAGAACCATTGCCGAAAGGGTCAGGGAGCACATAGCTGCAGTTAAAAACCTGCGAACAAATAAATCCGCGATTGCCGAGCACTTACTGAATGAGGGACCCAATCATTGGATTGAGCTACATACGCCAAAAGTCCTGTCAACTGACCGACATTACTACCCAAGGATGGTTCGGGAAGCAATTGAAATAAAAAAGCACAATACTTTCAACCGGGAAGACGGATATAAGCTTTCAACATCTTGGAATTCGATAATTAATACCTTAAAGTCCCGCAATAGATCAGTGAACGCGTCCGCGGATACGGTCAGTGTTGTGTGTCGTGTGTTTCCAAAAAATAACAATTTCGAGGGTACATTAAAAACTCTCGGTGCATAGCGGTCGCTCCAGCCTACGTGCATCAGTTGCCTAGGGACCACGACAGGTGCAACCCTGTCGAAACGTCGAGGAATAAAAAGGTATACTAACCTTTTAGTTGTAATATAGTGCCGCGCGAAATCCCGTTCAATACAAAATTATGTGTTCAACGCGTGTTAGTTTAAAACAAATATATTTTGTCATCTATACTACTATGATAAAGCTGAAAAGATTGTTTGGTTGAACGCGTTAGTCTCAGGCAGTACAGGTTCATTATTTTTTTGTTGTATATCCCATTCATAAAGGAAGGCCATAAGCTATATATCATCACTCTATTACCTAGAAGAGAGGAGCAGTAATCATAAAAGAATCATAATAAAGGAGGGGAGGAGGATAAAACCGCACATCCTCGATTCGTTAATCCTAACGCACAATGGTCAAGGATAACCTCTACCAATTGTAACGGAGGAATGACGAACCGAACTCCTCAAGGAATGGGATGTAGGATAGGTAAAATGAAACCTTACCCTCCAGGTTGTCAAAACTTTTACAATATTCCGCTTTTCTTTTTAAAGAGGGTGTGTGGTGGGATCCTCCTCCAAACCTTTATTATCGTTCTACGATGGATTTCAATTAGTTTATCACCTCTCCAACCTCTCCTCTGCCGAGAGGCAGGTTAGGCAAGAGGTTTTATCTCTTCGCAAATTCGCTATAGTAGGGGAGGTAGCGCAAAGAATTTGATAGTGCAAAGAATTTGATACTGGCTGATATTCATAAAACTACTACTTCTTTACCAATACATAACAGATTTGACCGTCAGTCAGTCTGATAGTGGTAGAACCAAAAGTTATAAATTGCCAATTAAGCTAGACCTCCAAATTGTAAAAGCGCCCATACAACTCAAAGGTCTATGTTAATTAGTACGTACATTGGTTTGTAGTGAGCTTTAGAATCGATAGCTATTAATAAGTACAGCGATTCAAGGTCTTTTGCTCGAGGTAGCGTCGTAATGCTCGTAGCTGTACTAACAAGTAATGTATTCATACTGTTGGTGTTAGGGGTGGACCTCACCAAAATCTTAAGGGCCTAATAAGCGACTTCATCTGGTACCGTTGTGCGTACGGACGATACAACGAAACCCATAAAGTTTGAGAGATCAGATGACAGCTAACTTCAGGGTGTCTATAAGTTGTCATGGAAACACTTATAATAACTTCATGACGACTTGCGCGCGCATCATAAAAATTACTTTAAGTGTGCTTCGTTTTTCCCTAACGCGCCAAAAGAAGTAGAACTTCAATAATACAAGCAAATATATAAAATTGCCTCAGAGTATAAATAGCATGTACCTAATTCTCTCTTTCTTACTTTATAAAGAGATTGAGATCACTTGATTGCAAATAGTCCCATCGGTAAATACCTACTCGTAAACCTCAATAACTCTTGTATCGTTTTATACAAAGTTATTGAAGTTTTTATATTGAGATTCTACGTAATTTTTCATTTCTCATGCTCTGAAAGTGCTTATTTGTGAGGATATAGGCTGCACTAAATCGAAATTTGTGCACAAGCGCATTAACGTATCTACTCATACATAAATGTATCTATATTAAGGCAAAGAAAATTAGCCATACAGCCAATCAATATGAAGTTCATTCATGTTATTGTCAGAGCCATCTTCTCTTAATATGCCATTTTCTCATAAATTCAGAAAAATACCGTTAATATAAATACAATTTTCTTCAGTATTCAAAACGTTATGAAGAAATGTTATGTTATACTACTGTTTTATTTCCTTATTAAAAGTCTGGGATAAAAATGATTCGTTTTATGCACTTGTTGTAAAATCTACTATTGTTGTCAGAGGTAAAATTTCATTTAGTGTCACTTACCTGCATCTGAAACCAAGAGTCGAGGAGCCCGGCGGCGTGTGGAGCACCCCAACGACCGCCGCCCGGGACAATCTGAAACAAACGTTCGCCATTATTGTATGTAGAAGACTAATTAGAATTAAAAACCTTGAACTTTTCTAGCTAGCATAAATTATAGTGTAATATATCAGATTACTGATTATATTTGATCTTGGATTATGGAATCTAGATAAGGTTGAGGGACACGACAAATGTAGAACCTAATTATCACAGAAACGCTCGTAGCACCACTTGCTCAGGTTTCTGTAATGCTAAGGCGAGTTCTAAGAAGGGATTACAGTAAAATCGAAATATCCTTAAATCATTATCCTATATTCTTCCGGCAAAATCTATATTGGTTAAAGTAATCTTTAACGAATAACGATTTTGTAATCAGTGACACTTGATACTATACCATTACTCAACACCGCTATCGTTACAGTATCATCTACATAAATAAAAATAAATCGCAAATATGTAGCTAAGCGCTGATCTCAAGAATGGTCGGAATTGAAAAAATATTTTTATGTTGCATAGCCCATTTATCGAGAAAGGTTATAAGCTATATATTATCCCCCTACTACCCAGGAGAGCGGAGCAGTAATCATAAATGTCAACCAATCGGGCAAACTTTCATAAATTTTTGAAAAATGTATAAGCGAATGGATTAGATGGGTGTGACGGCGGTTATGTCACGGGCAAAGCTGGGGAGCACAGCTAGACTATAATTATATTCTTAGCTTCTTTTTGTATACCACCTAGGTGGCTAACCCGCACATAGCCCACCTGATTGAAAGTATGCTGCTGCATAGCTGCCACCCTGGAAAACCTCTTTTGAAGAACCCCATAATGTAGACGTTCGGGAAAATAAATAAATATAAATAAAAATAAAAATATCTTTATTTTGCATAGACCATTTTAACGGCGCTTACAAAATGTCATACACTATTTAAAATATTTAAAGCGACCACCGGTTCGGAACGCGGCCCACCTGAGAAGAACCGGCAAGAAACTTAGGAAGGCTTTTTTTTTGATGGCCTATTTACAATTTAATATTATTTCATTTTGCCAGCAGATCATTTCCAGGCGTCCCTTTCCTGCAAATAGTCTGTAACGGAGTAAAAACCTTTTTCACAAAGCTTGTTTTTAATAAACTTTTTAAATTTATTTAAAGGTAAATTTCTCAGGTCACAGGGAAGCTTGTTGTAAAAGCGTATACAGTTACCCTGGAAAGAATCGAAAAATTCATAATGGACGCCTCAAAATGATGAATGGTCTAATGTTGACTTACGATGTATGTTCATTTTAACCGACTTCCAAAAACGAGGAGGTTATGTGTTCGATTGGTATTTTATTTTTATGTATGTAAATCGATTACGCTGAGATTTTGTAGAATATGAATTATAATATAAATATTGTGGGGCACTTTTTTACACAGCGCCATCTTGCCTAAGCTAAGCCTTAAATTAACTACAAGGTTTTACTTATAACTACATTATTAATAGTTTGAACTACATGTACTGCATTCTCCAGTATGTTGCGTTCGAGATGCAACTGGAACACCGATAACCTACTGTTAAATAAAAAGATTTTGCTATGCTTTTAAAATTATATCGCGTGCGTATTAAGTAATCTAAATCTTATTGTATTTCACACAACACTTAACATATAGCGTTGCTGCTTAGAATTCACCTTTTCCATAGGAAATTGGATGGTTTCGACCCCTCATATTCCCTAAAATAATGTAATCTGTACTCGGACGTTAATTGGTAGATGGTCCGTACATGCGCAGTAGTTAAATGTGATATTTCTTTCCACTAAGTTCCAAGACTCTAAATGAAATGTACTCATGAGGTGGTAATTTTAATGGTATTGTATTTAAGGCAATATTTTAATTGAAGAATTTTATAAATGAAGATTACGATAACTTTTATAATTAACATTTATTTGCACCTATTGTTTTCGTTTCTTTTCTCATAAGTTAGCAGATTTCTGGAAGTTGATATAATACGATCTGTGAAACGCTGCTTTCTGGGTTTGTTCCTGTTAGTCCCACATAAGAAAACATCCCAGGTTTTATTACTGTTTCGTCCCATAAATAAAATAAATCTATTATTTTAATTGACTCTGTGGTTTACGAGTACTATAGTTGTATACCGAAATAAATAATATTTTTTTTTTAATAGTCTGTAATTTGACTGCTTTTTTTGGTGGCGCAGTGGTAGTGTATGCAGCTGCCGCGCTGAGGTCACAGGTTCGATTCCCGGGTCGGTACAAACATTTGTGTGATTCACATATGTTGGTTTCGATGTTTGGATGTTTCTTACGTATAATATGTATATATTCTTACGTATAGTATTTAGAAATAAATAAGCTTAGTTTTTAACTATATATACGAATAATGACATAGATGCTGCCTACCCTAGGCAGAGGCATATTCTACGCCCACATTTTACCATATGCACTTTTTGTCCCTCGTAACAGGTGGTGAGCCCATTGCCGTGTAATGTAAACTAATAATGTCATAAGGAAATATTTAAAGAATAGAAAGGGTGGGGAAACAAAGTACAAGAATGAATAAGTAAGTAATATATAAGCATTTATATCAGTTGTCTAGATCCTATAATACAAGCTTATAGCTTAGTTTGGGCTAGATGGCGCTGTGTAAAAAGTGTCCCACAATATTTATCAATAAACATGCACTTTTTATTTGTACCAAGGTATTAAAATTAGTTCGTCATCTCGGGTATTCTGCCATGTTGGATTTAAAATGCCGACACAATGCTATCCACGCATTGTCATCCGAACTAAAAATAATTATTTGTTAAAATCCTTTTAAAAACTAATTGAAATTTATAAACGCTTTTCATTTTATACCCATACTGTAGCAGTACATGAAAAATAATTAAACTGCCATCTTGGGTGATTTACCGTATTGCATTTTGAAAAAAACGTCTTACTACACCCCATGCTTTGTCATCTATACTAAACGCGTCAACAATATTTTTGCTCAAAATTGAGGTGTAAGATTGCACCTACAGTGTACATACATTACAAGTTAATAAAAGCTTGTAATAACGATGAAGGGTCTTATTGACTATTCTTATGAAATCTGATATAAACATTACATTTCATAGACTGTATATCGACAGACAATTCCATTCTTGATGCAAGTCATCATGATTGTAGAAACGAGCCCTTGAATTAGCGTCAAACGTTTGTGTACTCAGTAAGTCATATATCACGATTAGATGAACGTGAACTGTAAGTGACTTGCCTCAATCAAGAGAAGGGCAACAATGATAAGTCAATTTTTTTTTGCAAATCCGTTTTACCCTTCAAATGTATACAATTATTGCATATTATAGTGGTACAGGATTATGTTAGGCTTGACACATTATGAAATTATTTTTTATATCTATATTATACTTGCATTCTTTTAGAGTAGTATTATTTTTGATGTGAAAACTTCTTTTAGCGCGGTACGCATATTTTTAGATGAGATAAAATCTCTGGACTCGCGACACCGTTACAAGATGCAGCTAAAGCGTGTGCATACCTGCATTAACTACATATCTACTATATAGGCGTCTAGATAAGTAAATTATTAATAAATTTAGTTTTCACTTCTGTCGGAACTCCCGGATTGCAACCCGTAATTTTGTTTTGTTAACAAAACTGCCATAAAATATTCATTCCAAAGAAATGGCATTGTGTGATAAGACCGCCAAAATTTATACCAAGAAGACTTATATCAACTAACTTCCTAAAGGCTGCATCCCTGACGGGGTATTTTAAAGAAGACAGATCGCAAGGCTTCGCGGTCCGTGCATACTTCTTTTGCCTCTATATACACACGCACTTCTGGGTATCAGAGTATTTTTGACCTTTCCATTTTTGAACAATCTGCTCACGTAGTCTTAGGTCCGTATTCCAGAACGTTTCTCAATACTCACTCAACGCTTGAGGCTAGATTTTGGCTTATAAAATCTAATCTCCAGTGTCAATTGAGTATTGAGAAACGTTCTGGAATACGGCCCTTAGAATGTAAGTCTAGCTCTACTCTGACTCCTTGTACCCTTAACCCTTTGACAAATATTCTTAGTCAATCGTACCTTACCCATAATAATATTATACGTTGAATAATGTGGTCAGGCTTGAGTATTTTTCTAAGTTGGTATTTCATTTGATAAGTCATAATCCTACTAGCTGTTTCCACAATGAATACTGAACTTGCTTTTGAGAATCGGCAACTGGATTGTCCAAGGAATGAACTAGTGTACTTGAATTTTAATACAGCAACTTTTAAACTGCCGCTAATGATAATGAACGTATGAATGTTGTCGTAAAAGTACCGCGCACTGTTCACAGTCTAATTATTACAATTAGACTAAGCTTTAAACAAGTTCAGTGCAGCATTTTTAATACAAAAGCTCCGTTGAACTCTGAAGGAAAAACGTTTACGACGTGTGTTTGGTGAATTTTTTATGTAAGTGCCACTAAAAAATGTGCCACTTTTTACTTTTGTCCCCACTAGACATGACTGTATTGTTAAACTTGCGAGGCACACCACTTAGCTCACCTTTCATTCAGAATCACTCCGAGAGTAATCTATTAAAAGGGTTTTATTGACGTTGTGCAAATCTTCAATTGCAAAAACTTTTAATAAATTTCATAGGATAGTTAATATACTCCTAATTTTAAGTGAAAGCAGTAGGTGATTCTTTCAGTTAAGAACAGCACACAGAAGTCAGAACAAAGTGAGAAGTTTTACCGCATATGATTTACACACACTTTGAGCATCATATTTGACTAAGCATGATTTAACGGAAACTTAGTAAAATGATTTGTGGTATAAAATACCAACAATACTATATGCTAATGAGATTAACATCAGAAGCTATATAATACAGTATTAATAACAATAAAAGACACGAATATAAATAATAAGAATAACTGTACATTGAACTATTAAAAATCTATTCTCTTGGTAACTTTGGTTCAAAATATTTCTAAACAGGTGTTCGGCCCCACTTAGATCTACAGGGCTCAAGACCACCTCACTCGAATATCTGGATTTGCCGACTAGCAGACTCCATGTAAGGAGTTTTGAACAAGTGTGTTTCGAACAGCACCAATAAACAACAGATATTATGTCTGTCGGTTTGTTTGTTAGATTAGGTAATAGGGTGGATAACTTTTTTTTATTAAGCTCTTTTATAGTCTCGTTGAGTTAGTCGGTCTGCGGGGAGAACACATCAATTTTTTTTTTTATCCATTAAATTCCATCCATTCAAGATGGCTTAATATCTCAACTTCCCGAAAATGATACTTCACGCTTACAAAGTCGTCGTCATTCGCTAGTTAGATATTTTCAAGGTTCATTCTCCTTTACTTAATGTATCCCTGACGGGGTGTAAGCGAAGATAGGTCGCCAAGCTCACGTGGTCTTCACGTAAGTCTCGGCCTACAATAACTCCTTCTAGTTCTCTACTTTCATCAATCGTTCCTCAGTCGTTCATTGGACGTGTCCAAATCAACGGAGCACGCCGATTTCCAGCTTAACGCTGACACTCTCATCCAGACTAGCCACCACGTAACAATCACAATTCACGTATTTGGTCGACCAAAGTTACGCGGCACAATTTTCAAAGTGATCGGATCTACATAGCATTCAAGTTACTTTTATGCATCGTTTGACATGCTCAGGTTTCACTACCTAAAAGTAACGTTGGCACTAGCACTGCGTAATGAATCGCGAGTCATTCTTCTTTTACGAAGCTTTTGCGCTTTACCAATTGGTACAAAACACTGTTTACTTTCTTTCTGGCAGCTACTCGCCGTTCTACATCAGAATCACATCTCCCGTCCGCGCCGTTCCATCCCTAAACACACAATTTCACTTGCTCTAGAAGTTCCTGTTTTACCCAAATTTCGCACTTAGTTCTTACGTCTTCTCTTCTCTTAGTTTTACACTCATTCAAGCTAAGACCCTTACTTGTACACTGCTCTTTCATATTGGTGACTAATGCTTGAAGGTCGGCTTCTGATAACGCCATAAGTACCGCATCATCAACGTACAAAATACCTCTTAAAATATCTACTTTTTAAACATTAAATAAACATATCTGAAAATTTTAGTATGGGTCATTTAGTTTAATACATCACATTACGCAATTACAAATAATTAAATTTTATAAATTTCAGTAGATTTGATTGAACTCTAAACAACAGTTTAACACTCCAAAATATGGTACAAAATAGTGTTTCGCAAATAATTTTGGTACCTAACTTGCTAATTAAACTTTTAATTTATTAAATTCTACGCATTTCCACGAAAATAAAAAGCAGATATTTAAATATAAAAAAGTTGCCTTTAGTTTTAAACGCTGTTTGTTTAAACCCGTATGAACCGGACCGATGCATATAAACACACAACTTAGGCATGTATATTCGGATCTAGGGTACAAATATATATATAAAAATGTAATTGTACAGTAAGTTTAGTGACAGACCAAACCAGTTGCTTGAAGTTATAAGTGTTAAATATCATAATCTAAAAAAACTAACTAACTAACTATCTTCACGCCGTTTTCCTGACGGGGTAGTCAGAGAGGACAGATCGCCAGGCTTCGCGATCCATGCATATTTCTTTCGCTTCTTCAAGATTCATCAATCGCTTCATACATGCACGTCTGGGTATCCGAGTGCTTTAGAACTTTTCGTTTTTGAGCAATCTGCTCACGTGGTCTTCATATGTGAGTCTCGGCTTACCCTGTCTTCTTCTACCCTCTACTTTCGCACAATATATATTCTTCGTCAATCGTTCCTCACTCATTCGTTCGACGTGTTCAAACCAACGGAGCACGCCCTTTTCCAGCTTAACACTGACACTTTCATTCAAACCTGACATATTGCGTATCACTTCGTTAGGTATTCGGTCGGCTAAAGTAACGCCGCACAATTTTCGAAGTGATCGCATCTCCACAGCATTCAATTTACTTTCATGCATCTGCTGACATACCCAGGTTTCGCTACCGTAAAGCAAAGTTAGCACAATCACTGCGTTATGAATCGCCAGTCGTGCTTCTTTTACGATGCTTTGTCGCTTTACTAATTGGGACAAAGCACCGTTAACTCTGTTTCCGGCAGCTACTCGCCGTTCTACAACCGAATCACATCTTCCATCCGCGCTAAACATACTCCCTAAATCATAATCCTTAACATTATTGTATGTATACTTGAAATAAATATAAGTAGGTACCCTATACCTATATAGTGGGAATTTATATCTATAGAGAAAACTACATTTCATTAATATAATTAGAACAACCCTACTAATGTTATAAACGCGAAAGTTTGTAAGAATGGATGTAATGACGCAAAATCTACTGATTGGATTTTGATGAAACTGTACAATAATATAGCTTACACATCAGAATAACACATAGGAAACGGTAACGGGAAAAATTCACTGCGCGAGCGGAGCCGCGGGCGTCAACTAGTATTATATATATAAAAACTATACGCCAAATAATAAAAAAATAGTTAAACAAATTTGAGAGGCCTACGATCGGCAGAAGAGTAATAGGCTAATTTGATAGATTGACTCATCATCATCAGCACTTATTTCTGGAATCCGCGTCCCTACTTCTTCTCCACTAATTTAACACACATATCATCCCTTGTGACGTCTAGCCAACACTGTTTGGTTACCGGGACCGGGCGGGGATAGCATACCCAGACATTTGTTGCCCACGTAGCCTGGCGGTTGCCACAACCCATGACCATACCAATCAAGGCACAAACACTTTTGCAATGTCACTACGGACGCGAAAACTGCCGTCGATACGACAGTTCCTCGCGCTGGCCATACGCGCGTAACTCCGCTCATAATTTTCAATTCCATGACACGCAGCGCCCGCTTGTGTAATAACGGCCATGTCTCACTGCCATGTTGAGATATAGATTTGATTTACTAAATACTATATTGGACTTCTAAATAGAAGTCTAATATAGTTTGCTATCTTTTTTGCTATAGGTATCTTTATTCCTTTTTGTTGTAACCCAAACAATGAGCGGTATTCGCCGGTTCACTTCAACTTATGACCCACTCACGCGGTATTGACTGTTGACTCGCTACCTGTAGTGACCTTTCTCTTGAATCAACAAATAAAACTGTAAGTAAAGGTATTTTTGAACTTGAATTCATTCGGATTAGGTATATAACGTTTGATGGAGTTTATGGATTAGGTCATCTCTTTGTAAATAGGCATAAAAAGGCCTCGCGTAGTAAAAAGTATCATAGTTCTAATATAAATGTTAGTGGTTGGAAAAACTATGGCAAACGAGTATAGTAAACAAACCCATGTGTAAAACATGGGTTTGTTTACTATACTATTTACTATACTATACTCGTTTGCCATAGTTTTTTTTAGGAAGCCTAACGAAAGCAATCACTTCAGTTGATAATGCCTAAAATGTTCCTATCATAACAGGTTGTTCAGGTGTAGACGTTAACAGTGTGTGTATCTTATATAATGCTTTGACAAAGAAAAAAAAGATGCATGCCTCGCGATTCACAACGCAGTGCCAATGTTGCTTTTGTAAAACCTCTGTATACACAGAGGTTTCACAAACGAAATATTTATTATTATACATACGTATAAGATGCATGAAGTAAATTGATTGCAGTGGAAATGCAACGAAAATGGTGCGGCGTAACGTTGACCGACCCAAAATGTGACGAAGCAAAATGGCAGGCTTGAATGAAAGTGTCAACATTGAGCTCGCAAAGAATGTGCTCCGTTGACTTGGTCACTAAGTATAGACAGAGTCAGGGTAGACCGAGACTTACATAATAAGACAACTTGAGTAGATTGCTCAAAACCAAAAAGGTTAAAGTACATGCATGTAATCAAATGAATCTGCAGGAAGCGAAAGGACAGTCAGGGATACATACTTATGATTAATAATTCCTCCGCGTGTAAATAAATAAAAATAAATGCAATTTCCCTGAAAACAAGGAGAGTCAGTCATAAAATTCTTAATATTTTTATAATTTTGTTTTATGTTACTGATTCCAACCGATATTGCTTAAGGCGGAATTGTAGTCTATTATTATTAAGGTCAAAAAACTGAGTATGAATGTAATTACGTAAAAAAGACAACCTCACTTTAGTTTGCAATTTGAACTACATCATCTAGTCTTAAGGCCTCTCAATAAAATCATAAAAAAACCGAGGAGAAATGATTCGGAAACGTTAATATTTATTATTTCCTTCCGTTATTATTTTACACTTAGCTTTGCGTTTTCATCTGCGGGTTATTCTTTCGAATTATGTATAATACGTAAGATCAATAAATTTATTGTTAAAAATCTATACTGATATAAAAAGCAAAAGTTTGTTTGGTTGAACGCGCTAATCTCAAGAATATCCATCACGCCTTATCCCCGAAGGGGTGGCACAGGCATATTATATGCCCACTTTTCACCGTGTGGATTCCTGTCCCACGTAATAGGTGGTGAGCCCATTGCCGTGTTGAAATAGACAGACGCAGGTTGTGGCTACCTGCTGTTGAAATTTTTCAAGCCGCCATAAGGCATTCAACCAGGCTTAACGACTGCCATTTTACTGGCAACCGGGACCAACGGCTTATCGTGCCTTCCGAAGCACTGAAACGCTCGCAAATGTAAATGCCACAAAGTGGTCACTCATCCGAGGACCAGCCATAGTGAAAGTTGCGTTACTTAATGATCTACTACTATTTATTGAAGAACTACTTTGATTTGAAAAACTCTTTTTGTGTTGTATAGCCCATTTGTCTAAAAAGACAATAGGCTATATATCATCACGCTACTGCCTTGGAGAGCGGAGTACTAATCATAACCCATTTAAATATGCACACATACAATTTTTTATGCAAATCGGTGACATACTCGCGTACGCAGGAGAATTGTAAAAGTTAATTTATACTGTTGATTGGTGGCACTTGGTGGAACTTGCTACACATTTTCAATAATAACACTTGTACTATTCCACAATATTTACTTGATAAACCTTACCGGTTTCGGCTCACGGCATTCTCAAAGGCACACAATATGACACAATATGGCAACGTTTGTCATATTGTGTGCCTTTATTATTGAAAATTGTAAAAGTACCTAAATTAAGATTTTCATTTTTCCACAAACAACTGTCACTATTATTTTTAAATTCTGAAACAGATCGGAGAGTCCAAAGAGATCGGACCTCATACTACACATTAAAACAGACAGTCAGTTTTCGTCAAAATTTCTAAGCAAAATACAAAAGAGTAAACAAAAGAGTGACTATTCGTATATAAACGGTTTAGTAAATTTAATAAATAAAGAACTATTTATCAATACTATCTAGACGCACAAGTTCTTTAAATTTAAACAATGTTTCATTACCATTTACAATCTTATCAAACTTTATATTGAAAAGCATGAGCTTTGGAGATATAGAAAATGAGCATTTAATTTCAGTGAAAGGTAGGGAATGCCATAATCCAAAAGCTTTAGAGTAAGATTTTCTTCCCGGTTAAGTTAAATAGATGTTAGGATAGGTAGATAGGGCACCGACACAAACAATTTATCATACATTGAAGGGTTAAGTGTACGAAATAGAATAAATAACAAACAAACAACTCACACTACTTCATCTGATTCCAAACTAAGCAGAACTTGTACTATGGTAACCAGATAACTTACTTATATATTTGTAAATACATATATATTATAGATAAATAACACCCAGACACAGAATAAACCATCGTGCTCATCACACAAAGTTTTATCCTGGGTGGGAATTGAACCCACGACCTCCTGCGTAAATTAAATATATATAAATAGGTGTAATATATTTATGAATATATTCTTTAAATTTAAATCAGTTATATTTTATTGATAAAATATATGCGAAATGTATAATACATTTAGTACTATGCACCAAAAGATACCTGTTAAAAATAATATCGGATTTAAAATATTTAATCGCCATTGAAAGTGAACATTTCCTGTTTAATAGATATTTGTAGGTAATTATGTTATAATTTTGCTCAAACATTTATAATACCTAAATACCGTTATATATTTCTATATGTTATATAAATATATATATACCTAACATGCGTAATAAAATAACGCTTAATGGGAGGAACATCAGTTAAATTATTCATTATATTATCTAAATTAAAAGGTTTAACCTTTACGGATAAAGAAAGGCCATTAATACTACAGTGATAAAAGATTCCTATGACATATTGTACTAAGGTAAATAATGTGATTGTACTAAACAGGCGCTGCACCGTCGGCCGGTCCCGTTGATGTCTTTTGTAGGCCGACGCAGCGTTTAACACAAACGCAAAAGACATCATCATGCGTCTTTCTTTAGTCAAATATACTATGTACAGTGTAGCAGTTCTATACCAATTGTATGTAATTTTTAAATATACTATGTACAGTAGTAATTCTATACCAATTTAAAAGGATTACTTAAAAAAACATTTTTGATACTTTCAAACATTTAAAACAAATTAACATTGAAGACCTTAATACTCGCTCAGAATAGATATTTAGTTGAATTTTTAAATAAAGTAATGTTATATTAATTTTCTATTTGATTAATAGATATTGTTGACAATTCAACAAAGCTAATTTAAAGTGTAACATAATATATAGTAAATACATCAAAGAAAGACACACGCAGTTCACGCACACATACCTTAAACTAGCAAGCACATAACCTGAGTAAATGACCTTAATATAATATATCTATGTAATATATAAATATACTATATACATATAGATATTATATATATAAAACCGCATCAGCATACAATATGCCGTCACGCTGGGAGAAATTTTTATTAAACGCAACTAAAAGTTCTTTCTAAAATGTATAAATATCTATAAATAATATCCATCACGCCTTATCCCCGAAGGGGTGGCAGAGGCATATTATACTCGTATGCCCACTTTTCACCGTGTGGATTCCTGTCCCACGTAATAGGTGGTGAGCCCATTGCCGTGTTGAAATAGACAGACGCAGGTTGTGGCTACCTGCTGTTGAAATTTTTCATGCCGCCCATAAGGCATTCAACCAGGCTTAACGACTGCCATTTTATTGGCAACCGGGATAAATATCTAAATGTTATTAATTTATAAAAAATAACATAAGAAGAAAATATATATAACAATAATTTGAAATCGCAGTAGGTATGTCGATTAAAGAAGCTTTTTTAAAGCTCAAATCAGATTAATATTTTGTGTATAATAATATATCAGCGGCATAAAGTACATGTTATATATCTAATCTACAAACCAAGTCGGATCGCATACGGCGCGGACTTCGGGATCAGATATACACAAACGAACACGGCATATCAAAGGGTCACTGGGTACTGGTGAGGTAGTATGCACTGAATGGATGTATATCACTAGTAGCGCGAGTCACTGGAGAGGCTGGAGTACCTGGTCGCCCACGTCGGCAGCTGTGATAGCGCAGCAGGTCTCCATTCCCGGCTGCGGCCGGGCGTCGCGCGGAGTCGCCTAGTGTCGCTCACAACGTCGCGGGATCGTCTCGGTACCGGCGCGGGAACGCTGTCATCGCGCACGCCTGCGCGCACCCACTGCGCGGGACGGACTGCGTATGTGATAGCGCTCGCCTCGCGACCTCCTTCGTGGGGTTGCAATGAAAGTGATTAGGTTCTAGCGCTCGCTACTGATAACGAGGGCTAGTTCCTGAACTTTATATGTATTATTCAGTATACCAATATATCGAACGTAAGTGATTTGATTGTATTTGGTTATATGTTTGAGTTTATTATGCAAGACGAGGATTGTTATATGGCTAGTGTTCGTTATGTAATTAATATTGTGTATTGAAAAGGTTGGTTGTCCACTCAATAACTTGATAAATTTTTCTTTGATTGTAGTACAAAATAATCGTATAAAATATTTCGAGATAGGTAACTTTCATAAATATTCTTGTATTAAATTTTTATTTACACCTCCTGATAATATTATATTCATCAAATCAGCCTATAGAAGTCCACTGGACGTAAGTCTCTCCCAATTAACGGTACGTCTGGCAGAGAGTCATCCTACTAAGTTTGCTGTTTATCAGATTAGCTATTTTTAAATTTATTTCCTAAAACTAGGCAACTGTTCTTTACTACAGTTTAGCTAGAATTTAAAAGAAAACTTGTCACAAATTCTCAATTTAACTTGACGTTATTATTTTTTTGTACTTAAGTTGACTCATAATTTTCGCTTTGTAGAGTGTTGGTTTTTCACTGTTTACATGTCCAGTTAATTAAAGTTGTTTTTCAAGTTTTCATAGAACATATTTCGAACCTATTAATAAAATTATTTACAATACCACGGGGATTAACGCAGTTTAAGTTTTAAAACACTAGATATTTTGGTTACCTGACGGTTACCTGAGTAATTTCAAAAACTTGTGCGTTAATTTGAAAGTTAGTAGGTATATAGGTACAACTGATGCCCGCAGTATCACCGCGTGGTAAAGATTCCTTTACCCGTTTTCCATAATTATGGTGCCATTCTTAAGAAATCGACATCAGTACACCATTGGATTTATTTCTGTAGACTAACAAAAAAGGTTTAATATAATTGCCCAAGAGCCCACGACGACCAGACCTTCGTTATTGTATAAAAGCTGAAAGCTTCTCTGTACATATCCCATGGATAGATAAGAACGACCAGTAACTATAGAGTTTGGGTTGTGGTTACTTGGGAAGGTAAAAATTAGTGCCTAATATTCGCTCAATTTTTTTTATATTTATTTTCAGTATAACTTTAGAAATCTCGTCTTCCGATGCCGGACATTTATGACAGTTGCTGCCATCTGCCAGACACCCTTAAACTTTAATAAATTATAATGATACTTTCGTTATAGTATAAATGCAAAATTTTATATATGTTACTTGGGGACCTATAAAAAGATGTTACCTCAATAGACAGACAGTTTTAATTAATGGTTTTTACATTTTGCCAGACGCATTTAAAGTCTGCTGTAGGTCGATTATGATTTTTTAGATATATAATAAAATATAAGGCAGTTGTACATTTGTTTGTTAAATATCTCAATAACTCTCTCAAGGTTTAGATAGCGTTTTCCATGAAAGTCCTAGCTCAGCTTACTTAATTTTTTTCTGACATCTTGAATACTCATGTTTCAATCGATTTACATAAAACCTTGAGTGTATGGGGCCCTACCAAAATATTCGGGGCGTAGGTCAACCTTATGTGCGAGATCGTGCACTGGTTAAACTATGGTCGGGGCTCTGACGTCGGCTTTCCCCTTTTGGGGTTAAGAGGTCTGAAGGCAGTGGCTCCCCTAAAAGCCCATCGGTCAAAACAAAATAGAAAAGATAAAAGAATAGCGGTCCCCGAACTTTGCAAGAGATGATGATGACATAAAACCTTTATAATTAAATACTTCAACGTTTCTCATAAATAGGTCTACAATTAGTAAAACTTACAAATCAATAACATACTGCTATGATAGCGGTGCTCAATGACTGGACGTCATTTCTGCTTTTTATCAGGCGGGCGTTGCCATTTTGATTTTTCAATATAAAAAAAAAACTATACTGTATTTTCCAATCTTAGAGCCCATCTAGCACTCGTCACTTGCAGAAATTGTTAATTACATTATGTGTAAGTCGAGAACAAGTGGACTGATTTTAATAATCTTGGATTTGCTGGATTTGTCTCAACCTACTAGAATAAATAAAAAAACCACTAAATTTACTGATAACGAAATTTATAACTATAACTTTAGAAAATAGATTAACGAAACTGATATTTTTCTCATAAGTAAATATTCTATAGACTCAGATTCTAAGGCGTTGCAAAACTCGCCGGAGCCACTATTATCATTAAAAAATATTACACAAATGTGACTAAAATGTCTAATCCGATAGTTTATCAAACATAGTTACAAACCATTTTCAACACACATGCAC
Source organism: Thumatha senex (assembly GCA_948477245.1). Lineage (NCBI taxonomy): Eukaryota > Metazoa > Arthropoda > Insecta > Lepidoptera > Erebidae > Thumatha > Thumatha senex. The sequence continues at coordinate 14,786,249 of OX419725.1, read as the reverse complement.
ATACAATCACAGCCCTTCACTACTAGTACACGGCCTAGAATCGAACAAACAGTTATTTATATCTCGAAGACAATATCTAAATCACTTTCGAGTTGGAACTATCTCTGGTTATCACGGAGCGTTCGGTGGAACAGGTCCGTCGTATGCGCGCACGCAGGGCTCGCCTGTCTCTCGGCTGCTTTCACTGCGACGCACACGCTTCTTATGCTCAACCATAGTAACTAACGGCTATAAAAATAAATATACCCATATTTTTCGTTGTAAGTAAACATTTTTTGATAAAACATAAAAAAAACTAATGATATAATTTACGCTAGTGCTTTGCGCGTGACGTATACCAAACCGCTGATGAAATTATGAGAGCTTTTTTCATATTAAAGTGTGTTGTTGCTTTCGTAATCGTTACCTTTTCAATTGGTAGAACTAAATATCAAAAATATGCTGTCGATACTTAGAATAAAAACCACCAAATTCTCTCATCCTTAAAACAGGGTCTCTGAGTGTGCAGTGTGTTAACGGACTCCTGACTAAGCTGCTTTTTCAAGACGCATGAGGTCAAAAAAACTTCGCATTAATGTTATATAGCCTAGATGCCAATGTAACATTGTAAAGAAAGGGCATACTATAGGTACACCTCACCGTATGCATTTTTGTCCCACGTAATAGGTGGTGAATCCAATGCCGAGTTAAAATGGATAGGCGCAGGTTGTGACGACCTACTGTTTTTCAAGCTTATTCCAAGCCGCCCATAAGGCCTTCTACTGAGCTTAACGACTGCCATTTTACTGGCAAATGGGACCAACGGCTTAACGTGCCTTCCGATGCGCGGAAGTGCTCACAAATGTGCCAGAAACTTACTTTATTGATTCATCAAACTTCATTTCAATAAGAACAACGGTTTAGAGCCTTCATTAGCGTTTTATCTGTGAACTTCTTCTTCGAAGCGCTCGTGGCCCCGCGGTCTCAGTGTTCGGTAAACGATCACTGAGGTAAGCAACTTTCACTATGGCTGGTCGTCGGATGGGTGACCACTTTGTGGCATTTACAAAAGCGAGCGTTTCCGTGCTTCGGAAGGCACGTTAAACCGTTGGTCCCGGTTGCCTGTAAAATGGCGGTCGTTAAGCCTGGTTGAAGGCCTTATAGGCGGCTTAAAAAAATTCAACAGCAGGTAGCCACAACCTGCGTCTGTCTATTTCAACACGGCAATGGGCTCACCACCTATTACGTGAGACAGGAATCCACACGGTGAAAAGTGGGCATATAATATGCCTCTGCCACCCCTTCGGGGATAAGGCGTGATGGATATTTAATTTAATTTTTATTTAACTTCTTCTTTATCTTAGTGTATTTTAGTTGTTTCCAAACCCCGCCAGGTTTTGAAACCGGGGGCCATTTTATTTGGCTGAGTGAAGGTTTCCACACTTTAAAAAAGGTTAATGCGGTAGCCTTAATGCGGACCACGTGAGCAGATTGCTCAAAAACGGGAAAGTCTAAAGTACTCGGATACCCCGACGTCCGTGTAAAAAGCGATTGATGAATCTGCAAGAAGCGATAGAAGTATGCATGGATCGTGAAGCCTGGCGATCTGTCCTCTCTGACTACCCCGTCAGGGATACAGCGTGAAGATAGTTAGTTAGTAAAAAAAAGGTGCAACACATCTTTTAGGACATGAAAGCACACGGTGAAATGTGGGCATATAGTATTTCTCTGCCACCCCTTCGGGGACAAAGCATGATTGATACAACTATCTTTTGACTTTAGGTTTTTAGCATTGTCGCCCACCAAATTATGTCCAAACCTCATAAAGGTTATGTTGACTCGTCAGTTAGTTAGGTCTTTAAGTTCCTTACACCCCTAGTATGTACCATTTCTGCTGACTGTTATAGTAACCTTCAATAATGTGGATGTCGCCAGGAGTTTCCATAGGCGAGGGAAATTAATAAGTATGTATATCAATTGTTTAGATCCCATGGCACAAGCTTAAAGCTTTGGATTAGATAACGCTTTGTCCAGACTAAAAGGTTGGGATGTTAGAAGGATTTATAACAGATAAAAAGATATATTAAAGTCTTGGAAAGATCTTCCTCTGACCATTTATCGATCATGCCAAACAATGAAAACCGCATCAAAATCAGTGTCATCCTTTGGGGTACTGTGATGGCATAAACAAACACAAAGATACACAATTCAAACTTCTAGTCCCATTTATTTGTGTCGTAATTAAAAATATCAAAGCGCCTGTATTAAAAAAATTAGCAAAGAATTGCAGATCTGTGCACTGTGAAGCACAAAGGAGGTTTAGTCGATTCGGACTCTAATCGACTAAATCTCCTCTGTGCTTCTTTATGGGTGTATGCGGCCTGTGAACATGGTAAAATTGTGTGTACCAGAGTACACAGGTAAGAAGTGAAACTTCTTAACTACATTTTTACAGCTGTAAAATTTCTCTCATACGTCGATAAAGAAGTTTAACTTCTAAAAAACATGGTGCGTAACCGAAAAACGTGTCGATTTTTTTACAGCTTTAAAATTTCTCTCAATAAAAGATAAATAAGTTTCACTTTAATAAAGTCCTGTATAAAAAAGTCATCCAGAAAAATATCCATTACCGAAAAGTTGCACAGCCAAGCCCACACCTCACCGAGAACGGCGTCATAGTACCGTGCTTGGTATGAGATGAAAAGACTTCATATAAAGTTTCAATAATATTACTAGAGAACGCCTGTTGCTCTGCCCGCTTGATAAACTCTTCGCGTATCCGGTTTCCCATAGGAACCTGTTGCCGGAACACAACGTAGCCTATGTGTTAATCCAGGGTGTCTAACTCCACACCAATTTTATTCTCACTCAATAACCTATATAATATTAGTAGAATGTAGTCTGTTTATTAGGAACTTAGGTTGCAAGTGGTTGTACACCTGACTACGGCTGACGAATGGATTAGGAAGGCATTTAAGGCCATTGGTGCCGACTGCTAGTAACGTGGTAGTATCTAAGTCAAGTTGAATGGGTGATTGAATAATTTCAACATTATGGTAGCTGTCCGTTTTAACACGGCAATAGTACGACGTACTTCGTAGGGCTGGGCTTAGTTTGTGTGTATTTGCTGGAATGCCTCGTCTCAACAAATCTTAATGCTAAGTGTAAAATGTTCTGTGTGTAAAATGTGGTCTTATAGTAGGTAGGTAAGCCTGCCTACTCCTTCGGAGAATAAGGCGTGACCATATGTTGTAAGTAGTAAGTTTAAGTTAAAGAACCGCTCATAGCCCCGCTAACTCAGTATTCTGTAACCGATCACTGCTTCAAGCATCTTTTGCCATGGCTGATCCTCAGACCAGACCAGACAGGTCACCGTTTTGTGGCATTTACATATACGAGCGTTTCCGTGCTTTACAAAACACTTTAAGCAGTTAACCCCGGTTACCAAATAACATGACGGTCGTCAAGCTAAGTCGATAATCTAATATATTATTAATTAAAATCACTCTGTTTGCGATGAGCTTTGAAGCTTAAATGAGTAAATTCTGAACATATTTTCATGCGCATTTCTCAATTACACTAATAGATTTATTCATGAGGACCGTTTTGGTGTATAATTTAACAAGGTTTAGGACAAATTAATTGAAATTACTTTGTTAAAAATGTAATGTTAAATTAAACAGGTTTTCATCGTAATATCTGCCTTAACCCTTAAAGAGGTATAACAAAACAATGTATAATAATATTAAATTTTTTTTTCTAGTGGTCGCCCATATGTTGAAAGACACCAAATTAAATAAAAAACTTGTGCACAGAAGTTTATGTGGAGGAGAACTCTACATAAAAAATTATACCGTGTTAAATTTTACGTCCGTCCGTTGGTGCAATTTTTTTAAAAAGGGTTTTTATTTTATCTTAATATATAGATTGCCAGCGGATCGCTCTGGCTTTGCACGGGTAGCAAAAACGTTTCCGTGGAAATTGCTATATTAGTTTTGTGGAAATTTCTCGGTTTAGAAAATTATTTTTTAAGAAAGACTTCAGAAGAGAATTTCTTATTTCCATTCTAAAATAATAAAATTGAACATGTGCTAGATGTGAAAATAGTAATATTTTATTTATTAATCCATCACCTCTATCCCCGAAGGGGTGGCAGAGGCATATTATATGCCCACTTTTCACTATTTGTATTCCTGTCCCACGTAATAGGTAGCCCATTGCCGTAAATTAGTAATATCTCTTAGGAATATCTGATTTTTAAACTTAAAAAAAGCTATCTATAGGTGCTTAATCATACTTGAAAATAAAATAATGTATTTGAATAAGGATTAATACCGAGGTACCAATAACATGGTCTGAAAACTCTACTACCAATTTTAATAATTTAAATATCTTTTTTTTTTCTTCTTTCATAAAATCTTCCGTGCTACTACCAGACATGATAAGTACCACGGGCAATATACCATGTTACTTATAAAAAATGTAACTTATTAATGGTGAAGTTTTTGGCCCAGTAGTTTTTGAGCCTATTCATTACAAACAAACTTACAAATCTTTCCTCTCTACAGTAGGTAGGTATTAATTATATAGTATAGAATTGTACAGAAATTTATGCGGTGGCATATGTCTCTCTTTTAATAATAGCTTTCTATAGCCTATGGAAATCGGATACGGGAAATATCACCATGCTGGCGAAACTGCAGGCTATAGTAAATTTCACTATTAAACTCTGTTTCTCGAAAAAGAACCCTGTAAATAAATTCATCTCATCAGTTCGCGTCATTAAAAAACTTCCTTCGGTGGCTTGCTGTATTTTTGACAGCAGGCGCTATAGCCATCATATCAACGAATGCACACTCACAGCTGTGACTCAAAGATCAATATTTAGAACAGTTTTGGCCTAAAGTACTACTAGCGTTTAGCGACATAGATTTTGACCACAACGGATACATACAACTTATAATTTTTTATTCCATTTAAGGTTATTTAAGACAAAGAACTATCCTGCGTGCAGAAGTGCAGGCGTGAACTACTTAGTCAGTATTTCACAAGTGTACAACAAATTTGCATAGCGAGTACAATATTAGTGATATAGGAACTATTAAATGATATGGGAGTATTAAAGAAGTACGTATGAAATGATATAGATGGTCAAGGTTAGGTTAGGTAGAGGTTGACGGTAGCCTACGCTCCGGGCTGGGTGTAATCTGCTACGCTGATGACACCTCAGTAACGGCTCGAGGGGGTAGCAACGAGCAGGCAGCGTTCTTGGCCACTAGTGGAGTCTGTCAGGTAGTAGAGCGCATTGAGGCTCTGTCTAAGAGCTGCCGTGGAGAAAACACAGGCCCTTCTGTTCCACGGACCCCGTCGTGGACCATCCCGTGGTGCATCAATTGAGGTCCGCTCGGTCCTGGTACCGATCCTGCCACAAATCAAATACCTGGGTCTAGTATTGGATGGACGTTGGCGTTCAAATGGTTCGCTCCAAAGCTTGTCGGCGTTGCGTCTACCCTGGGATGGCTCTTACCTAACCTGTGGGGACCCAGTGTCGCGTGTGGACGGTTTTACACGGGGATTATCCGATCTATGGCATTGTACGGTGCACCAGTATGGGCACCGGCCTTGACCGCCCAAAATAGGGCCCGATTTTGGCGCCTTCAGAGGGTCATGGCGGTCAGAGTCATACGCGGATACCGCACTATATCCACAGAGGTTGCATGTGCGTTGGCTGGGACACCTCCGTGGGATCTGGAGGCGGAAGTACTCGCCGAAGCGTATAGGCATACCGTCGAATTTCGGGCGAGTAGTGGCACTCGGCCGCCTTTCGCAGAGGTTAGTGGTTGGCGGGAGGCCGCTCATCGTGAAATATTACAGAATTGGTCGCTCCGGCTGTATGTTAGGTAGAGGTTGACGGTAGCCTACGCTCCGGGCTGGGTGTAATCTGCTACGCTGATGACACCTCAGTAACGGCTCGAGGGGGTAGCAACGAGCAGGCAGCGTTCTTGGCCACTAGTGGAGTCTGTCAGGTAGTAGAGCGCATTGAGGCTCTGTCTAAGAGCTGCCGTGGAGAAAACACAGGCCCTTCTGTTCCACGGACCCCGTCGTGGACCATCCCGTGGTGCATCAATTGAGGTCCGCTCGGTCCTGGTACCGATCCTGCCACAAATCAAATACCTGGGTCTAGTATTGGATGGACGTTGGCGTTCAAATGGTTCGCTCCAAAGCTTGTCGGCGTTGCGTCTACCCTGGGATGGCTCTTACCTAACCTGTGGGGACCCAGTGTCGCGTGTGGACGGTTTTACACGGGGATTATCCGATCTATGGCATTGTACGGTGCACCAGTATGGGCACCGGCCTTGACCGCCCAAAATAGGGCCCGATTTTGGCGCCTTCAGAGGGTCATGGCGGTCAGAGTCATACGCGGATACCGCACTATTTCCACAGAGGTTGCATGTGCGTTGGCTGGGACACCTCCGTGGGATCTGGAGGCGGAAGTACTCGCCGAAGCGTATAGGCATACCGTCGAATTTCGGGCGAGTAGTGGCACTCGGCCGCCTTTCGCAGAGGTTAGTGGTTGGCGGGAGGCCGCTCATCGTGAAATATTACAGAATTGGTCGCTCCGGCTGTAGGCTCCATGTGCTGGTTTTGCTGTCATTGAGGCGCCCCAGCCGGTTGTCGTTGAGTGGGCAGAAAGGCAGCACGGGGTCCTCACTTTCCGACGGACACAGGTGCTTTCTAGTCATGGTTGCTTCGGAAAGTATCTGTTCTCGGTTCGGGAGATGACCCCCGCCTGTCATCACTGTGACTGCAGTCGAAGACTCGGCGCAGCATACCGTTGCGGAGTGTCCGGCCTGGGACGTGCAGCGCCGGGCTCTTGCTGCAGTAATCGGAGGGAATCTCTCGCTGGCGGCTGTTATAAGGCCTTCAGCGAGGACGTAAACTGAAGGAAGGAGGCGGCGGAGCGGGAAAGGGAGGGAGATCCCTTCGCTGATCCAATCCGCGTTGGAGGCGTGCATATCTTCGTCTCATTCCGCCCTGATAGTGGCTGTGGGTGTGAGGGATGGGGATCCTTCACCCGCGCTTTTATAGCCACCCGCGAAGGGGCGACGTCAAGTGTGCTTGACGTCTCCCAAAGAGAGAGCTGATGCAAACTATAATGCCCGTGACTCACAGCGGGCATGGATGGCTTGCCGTACCCGGCCCCCCACCAAGGCGCAGAGCATGGCACACAGCAGGAAGATTTTAGTGGGTGTGAGCCCCACACTCGCCCGAACGTCCCCGCATCCGGGTATTGCCGGAGTACACTTGTTACCTGCGAGAAAAAAAAAGGTAGAGGTTGACAGCAACTGGGAAATCACTGAAGATTAAGAAGATGTTTATCATATTAATAAATGAACTATCTTCACGCTGTATCCCTGATGGGGTATTCAGAGAGGATAGATCGCCAGGATTTTCAATACTTATATAATAATCGCTTATTATACTCGCACGTTTTTGGGTATCGGAGTACTTAAAAAATACTGAACAATATGCCAACATTTCATATATTCTTATACTATATTCAGTAACTACTTATTATCGATGCTATTGGAATAGAGTGGCTGTATAATTTCGTACCATTCTCCCCACAGGTTATACCTGCACCTTTGCAAATCTAGCAATAAATGTTGTTATGTAAAGTGTAGAATCCTACTGAAAGTTTGTAATAATGTATGGATGTAGGTTTGTTACTCTTTCACGCAAAAACAACTCAATGGATTTTAATGAAACTTTACAATAATATAGCTTACACATCAGAATAACACATAGAAATAAAAAAAATATCCATCACGCCTAATCCCCGAAGGGGTGGCAGAGGCATATTATATGCCCACTTTTCACCGTGTGGATTTCTGTCCCACGTAATAGGTGGTGAGCCCATTGCCGTGTTTAAATAGACAGACGCAGGATGTGGCTACCTGCTGTTGAAATTTATTAAGCCGCCTATAAGGCCTTCAACCAGGCTTAACGACTGCCATTTTACTGGCAACCGGGACCAACGGCTTAACGTGCCTTCCGAAGCACGGAAACGCTCGCAAATGTAAATGCCACAAAGTGGTCACCCATCCGACGACCAGCCATAGTGGAAGTTGCGTACCTCAGTGATCGTTTACCGAACACTGAGACCGCGGGGCCACGAGCGCTTCGCGAGAATAACACATAGGATATATATATATATATATATATATATATAAAAAGAGAGAAAGAAAAAAAAAAGAAAAAAAAAGAAAAAAAAAAGAAAGAAAAAAAAAAGAAAAGAAAAAAGAAAGAAAAAAAAAGAAAGAAAAAGAAAGAAAAAAGAAAGAAAGAAAGAAAAGAAAAAGAAAAAAAAAAGAAAGAAAAAAAAAGAAAGAAGAAGATTAAAGAAAGAATCGTTCGGCTTAAGTAGCTGATGGCCTTTTGGGTCGAAAGGGTTCGGTTTAAAAATGGAACACGCCGAAAAACGCAGAATGGAAAAGCTTCTCGCAAGGTGGACAGACGACCTGGTGAAGTTTAGGGAAGCTTGCTGGATAGGCGTCACACCGGCGTCACAGGACCGACCGTTATAGCGATCTTTAGGGGATGCTTATACCCAGCAGTAGGTTGTTATGAGTATATAGAGTTGATGATGGGGATTTTGTAATGACTCCGTAAATATCACTACCTACCTTAGTTCTTTTCGGTATTCTATAATCTCTAGCACATATATTTCACACGATCCAGGAATCGAACACATGACCTCAAGCAGTCGCATACCTACACTACTACTTATGCCACCGAAATACAAAGTAAACAAAATTAGATGTTTATCGCTTTGAGTCGGTTCAGTGTTGGGATTAACTGGCGGAGTTCAGCTGTTTACGATTAAAACTCCTCTTTGTGAAACATTATGACGGATTATGCAATAATTTGAGCCGAATGCCAACTTCGTGGAGATTACATATATCCTTTTAGCTTATCTGCAGAAACAACAAGAACGTATTTAATTTTTTAAATTCTTTATCTTGACTCTTATTACCGGGTTAAAAAGTCAACTCACTCAAAGATCAAAACTGTATGGCAAATTTTAACCTTATCTGTATGCCAAATTAAAATTCAATCGTAAATCGTAAATCGGGTAAACACCATACATACAAAAGTTATGCATCTGTACTAAAAATGGGAAAGTGTGTTTGTTTGTTCTTTATTTTTCTTAGTAGATGACTATCACAGAAATGAACGGAGTGTTGGAAATTCTTTACCTTCGACGGCAGCGACATACTAGCTACGACTACTATACTTATACTACGACCTTTATATTTAAAGATGTCTGACCTTAATGTGATCAGTTTATTGTTTGTAAACTTAGAAATAATATAAGAATAGCATGATAATAATTATGTAGTAACCCGGTCCGGGACTACAATTTCAAACGTTGGAATGTTACAAACTAATCAAAGTGTACCTACTTAACACCACAATAATATTGACGACAATTGACGCATGACAAACCCTACACAGTTATTGCAATTTCAACAACTAACTACCATTTTCACTTTCTTTGGGTTTCGTACCTCAAAATGATAAAACGGAATCACTATAGGATCACTTTGGTCTAAGTCCGTATTTGGCAAGACCCTTTATCATTCGAACGCATGGAGACATCTAGTTTTAATTAAAACCATATATTTATTCAGATTACAGTTCTTGAAGCTGTGAAAAAATGAAAATTGTACGCTAAAAAACTTTTATTTCGGACACTTTCAAGAGAATCAAAATTTGTAGGGTATTTGCCGTTGACCCAGACGGAAATCTGAAAACAATAAATGTGTAATTAGATCATATAAAATATTTACATGGAAATTACAGATACACTGTGACAAAATACTATAAGTATAACTTTGATAATTACTATACCTATACAATTGTAACAATTTATAATTTGTATAATTGTATGCCCGTCTGCAACCTCTCGGAGAGCACTCCTGGACTCCCTATACTCCTCACCAGCATCGCTTTCATTACTCTCCTAATAATTTGTAAATATTAATTGTTTTAGCAGATGGTATTAAGGGAGCGGCTACTCTCAGATCTCCTAACATGCTCGTTGCTTGTTAGGAGCATGTTGCTCATTTCGTTTCTCAGCAAGTGCATGGGTGTATTTGTGCCCCTAAGGGTTTGGTAGGGCTTACTGCATCCAACTGGAAGATGTTGCATTAATGAATTTGTAGATTAGTTAATTTCTGTTCTTTTTTCTAAAGCAACACCTTCCAGTCCAGTCGCAAAAATATTAGTCCACTTACGGTTGAACACTTTTTACAGATGAAGCGAATATGCTGCCCAGGTGTTTCCATGTCATCAATGTCAAGCCAGTGCCATGCCATTTGTATAGCAGTAAAGGCAGCTGGAGATTTCCTGCGGGGCAAAAATCCCCCAAAGAATTTGAGTCCAAGCTAACACAGGTAGGTACCAAAACTAATTGAAATTAATTAAAAAAAATGTTTGTTAAAGTTATTAGTTACATATCTATAAGTATGAACGTGAAAAACATGACGTATGTGTTTTTTCAACTACTTGAGTTCAAAATATAAACTTACTTTTTCACGTCATATTTCAAGTGGACTAAATTATAATAAATTTGTTGTTCAATCGAATACATTTGTTAGATAACGCAACAGAACATAGTAAATAAACTGAACAGTGTGGTAAGTATAATTTATTTATTTATTCGTTGACGTGTTTATCAATGACGTAGCAACTAAATAAAAATCGCGGAAGTACAGCACTCATGTTCGGTCATATTCTTAATAGATAGATACACATAATTGAAACAGACGTGAAATGTCGCAATTCAATTGATTGTAAACCAGTCGAAATTGTCTTCAATTTTTATTAACATTGCATTGATTATGATTTTGATTATTTATTGTCGTCAATGCCTTCCTGAAAATCTTATTCAAAATAATTGACAAGTCTTGGACACACCACTTACATGGAAATTGCAAGACATGTGATTGTAGTGATGACAACTTTTATGATAAAGGTATTTAAGCTTTCTTGGTCACTAACGTAAGTATAAGGGCCACCGCAGACTAGCTACTACGTAGATATAGCTCCAAAGAAGCAACAAAATCGCCTGTGGCGAATACTAAAAGTAGCTAGTCTGCGGTGGCACTAAGTTAACGGGATAATAACCATGTAGCAGTAGCTGAGCATGGCTTGATCATCAATAGTGACGAAATATCGTAAATACAATATGATAAAAATTCCGTTAACTCAAAAAATAAATAAGTAAATATCCATCACGCCTTATCCCCGAAGGGGTGGCAGAGGCATATTATATGCCCACTTTTCACCGTGTGGATACCTGTCCCACGTAATAGGTGGAGAGCCTATTGCCGTGTTGAATTAGACAGACGCCGGTTGTGGCTAAATGCTGTTGAAATTTTCAAGCCGACTATAAGGCCTTCAACCGGGCTTAACGACTGCCATTTTACTGGCAACCGGGACCAACGGCTTAACGTGCCTTCCGAAGCACGGTAACGCTCGCAAATGTAAATGCCACAAAGTGGTCACCCATCCGAGGACCAGCCATAGTGAATGTTGCGTAACTCAGTGATCGTTTACAGAACACTGAGACCGCGGGGCCACGAGCACTTCAACTCTAATACTAACACAACCATATGGTGAACCGAATCTGGAACTGATTGCTGTGTAGTTGACAGGTGAATGTCATATTAGCTCCGAAAGAAGTTTTTCGGTTACGCGCCATGTTGTTTTGAAGTAGAACTTCTTTATCATTAGTGAAACTTCTTTATCGACGTATGAGAGAAGTTTTATAACTGTAAAAAAAATATCATAAAGAACTTTCACTTCGTACCTGTATACTCTGGTACACACACGTATCTATCAAGCCTTATCCATGAAGGGGTGCAGAGGCATATTATATATAATTTCTAATTAATAAATAATTTCTAATTTCACCATGTGCATTCCTGTTCCACGCAATAGGTGGTGAGCCCATTGCCGTGTTGAAATAGACGGCTATTTGCTGTTGAAATTTTTCAAGCCGCCCATAAGGCTTTCAACTTGACTTAACGACTGCCATGTTACTGGCAACTGGGACCAACGGCTTAACGTGCCTTCTGAAGCACGGAAACGCTGACCAGCCATAGCAAAAGTTGCTTAAAGCAGAGATCGTTTACAGAACAATGAGTCCGCGGGACCACAAGCGCTTTCTAATAAATAATGATTATAAATTATTCTTCTTCTACTTAGTGTATTCCCGATTGATGGATATTATTTCTTTGTATTCTATTTAATCTCTTCTGAGATCCATTTTTACTTAACTGCTAGGGGCAGCTATCATTTAACGTACCAACACGTATAGGCACCTGAATCGTTGCCTCGTTCGTTAAATACAAATAACTATACTACTGAAAAGCCGTCTTTTATTGTAGACTAGATGACCCCCACAGCTTTGCCCGTGGTATATTTCGACCTCCCGTAGCACCTATTTAATCTCGTCGCTTATAAATTCTACAATGATAAAAAAAAAAAAAAAAAAATATATCTTTATTTTGCATAGACCATTTTAACGGCGCTTACAAAATGTCATACACTATTTAAAATATTTAAAGCGACCACCGGTTCGGAACGCGGCCCACCTGAGAAGAACCGGCAAGAAACTTAGGAAGGCTTTTTTTTTGATGGCCTATTTACAATTTAATATTATGCATAAAAATTTCCCCGATTTGTCGACATTAATGACTACTGCTCTGCTCTGATATGTAGCCTATAGCCTATATCGATAAATAAGCTATCTAACACAAAAAGATTTTTTCAAATCCTACCAGTAGTTCCTGAGAGTAGCGCTTTCAACCAAACAAACAATCAAACTCTTCAGCGTTATAATATTAGTATAGATTTGTTGTATAGAAGATGATTCATATCATCATATTCATATCTTTATCTTAAGTGTATTCCCAATTGCTTCAAAACCCAAGCCTGGGGTAGTAAAGTGAATGTTGTGAAGAGCGATCTGAGGAGAATGGAAACAGATTCAACCATCACCGTTTGTGTAACTAATCCTGGAGTGAATCACTGTATACGATGGTGTGTGTGACTAAAAAATACAGGTCAAAAGGATAAGTACGAGTATAACCAGCTACATGCGTCACACCATTTCATAAGCACTTGAATTTTTGAATTGATTTGCTTGATACGACGCTTGTCTCAACCCGCAAAGTACCGTATCATCTGATTGAGTCCCAAGGTTCAACTTACAAAGACTGGCGCGGTTGGAAAAGTAGATTTTGATCGTTCCATATAAATTACAGTTCTAGAACTGTATTTTAATATTGAAATACAATATGTTTTACTATTCACTTTTTTTAATACCTATTACGTGTGACAGACACATGGTGAAAATTGGGCATACTATGCCAACCCTTCGGGGATAAGGCGTGATAGATAAAAAAAATTAATACAAGAATCCTGTGAAGAATGCATCTGGCTGTAGATGCATTTGGTGTGGTGCAATATGAATCTTGCCCACTATGTCTGTTTGACTGCCTCTGTGGCGTGGTGGGAGTACATCCGACTGCTACGTAAGAGGTCGTGGGTTCGATTCCCACCCAGGATAAAACTTTGTGTGATGAGCACGATGGTTTATTCTGTGTCTGGGTGTTATTTCTCTATAATATGTATGTATTTAGAAATATATAAGTATGTTTATCAGTTATCTAGATCCCATAACACAAGCTAATATTAGCTTACTTTGGGCTACATGGCGCTGTGTAAAAAGTGTCCCACAATATTTATTTTATTTATTTATTTTAGGTCCAAAATATTCCCCGCCACCGCCGTTTTGTGTGAACGAACGCTTAGCACTAACTGCAAAATTGGACCATGACATGGTATTTAATAAGTAGGAATTTGTTTCCGCTGCTCAAATTAAGTCAATATACAAGTTTGACGTCACTAATAGCGCCTACTTGGTTTTAATTTGTCCCCATACATAAGGGCCTAGAAGCAACGCGAAATTATTACTGTTGCCATTACAGTATATTGTTTTATCAGTAGGTATTTGAGTACTTTTAGCGCTAATAGCAAAAGGAATGCACCGTATGCATTACAAGCTGAGAACAAATTCCTATAAATGCTTATTGTACTTTATATAGGTACTATTCAGGATTTCCCAATAATAGTTATTTGTTCAACAAATGAGCAAAAGTATTTTTTGCACCGAGTGCTGATGTTAAATCACGAACCAGCAAAGTAGTCTAAAATTAAATCACGAGTATAGCGAGTGATTCGCAATTAGATTCGCAGTGAGTAATTTATAGGCACGAGTCAAAAAAATTTTGCTCTCGTGTGAATCATACAACTTTTCACCTCTCCATCGAGAATACTGCTACCTGAAGTTAATCACAATTAATCATAAACACAAGTCGAAAAATCAAAACCATCTAGATTTTTTAAATTCCCGCTTTGTTCACAGATTATACAGATTATTTTAGAACTGCGGTGTACATTGCATCGTTAAATGAAATTTAGACTTTAGTAAAATTAATTTGAGTAATTTAATTTTATGATTATGTATGAGAATTAATTAGTTAAGATGACATGTATCATATTTTCAACACAATAGACATTGTTATGAAATAAATAAATAAATTGTTCATTATAATGCATGTCAATTTTTGAAAACTAAATACTAATGATATTATTTGTAACGCGACATTATTGTTTACTGAATTAAATAGTTATTAACATTTTTCAATAAAACGTCCATAAATTAATATAGTTACATCTATAAACTAAAATAAATAAATATAATAATTGTACAGCCAGTGTCTTGAGTTTTGGACCGCGCTATTGCTTATTTCAAATTTATTTAAAAGTTACTTTTCTTCAAGCTCGCAGCAAAAGTTCCGTTTCCTTTGAGATTTCACGTAGCAGAAGTGCGCTTTTGCTGCTGGAGAGGTGAAAATAATATTTGCTTACTAATGAATAATGAATAATTAATTATAAATGAATAATTGACCTCTTTCGCACCCAATAAAAAGAGGTAGTAAACCTCATTTTAATGGGTGCGAAAGCAAGAAATATTTCTTTGTTGATTTACAACCGTCATCCCATTTGTTTTATGAACCTAAAAGAAGGTAAAGAAGTATGCATGGATCGCGAAGCCTGGCGAACTGTCCTCCCGTCATGGATTAAGCGTGAAGATAGAAAGGTTTGGAAACTAATATAAATGTTTCTTTTTATTCTCGAGATTGCCTACTTTGTTTTAAAAGAATATCATAACATTGTAACTCCAATCTTTCATTCAATTCATTCTGCATCCGAGTAGTGCTACATTACCCACAAGATTTTTTTAAGATGAACTTAACAGACGAATTGTCACTATGACCTTGAAAATGGTTATTTACGATTAACGCAGTAATTTCTCAATCTTAGTGTTAGTAGGTATAATAAAGATAATTATGATTATCCGTCCGTATTACCCTTCATTTGGTTTTCAGATTACGACAATTTTACGTGATGTGGTACTGTGGATATCTTCCGCAATATTTTATGACTCAATTAGAGCATAAAGCAACAAATATTTTGAACAACATCTAAATAAATAACATGAGAAAAGTATCAAATTATAATTCGTTAATTGAATACATTAGAAAATATTTAAAAACATCTAAAATTGTTATCAAATATTTTTGAAATTTCGCTTGCGAAACCTATTTACAAATTAATATTATTTTACTATGCCATCCGATCGTTCCCAGGCGTCCCAGTCTTGCAAATAATCTTTAAAAAAAATGTTACACAATATTTTAAACCCTACCTGAATTTGGAGCCTGGGGTCCTTTATTCGCTGCTGCTATTAGCAGTTTTGGTTTGAGTTTTTAAATTTCGGCATTAGTGGGAGCAACTACCGTTTATCCTCCCAAACCCGTAAGGGCGCCTGCATCGTTGCTTCTTCCGTTGATCAGCTGGTGCACCGCTAGCAGGTGAGATCACTTGGGCCCCGGAGATCTCCCTTACACCCACTTACAATCTACCACACAAACAAGTTAATTAATAATTTAATACTGATCTCGGCCTAAACATGACACCTCATTCTTCATTACATGATAATCTTAGATTGATACCAATAAAAATGTACTTACAATACGAGTATCAACGGACATTGTTTAAACGTAACGATAAAACGTGTTTACCTTAGGACAACAAGCGTCACACAATTCTTCCCTATTAGTAAAACAATAGGTAGGCTTGTAAAGTTAAGTAGGCTTGAAAAATTTCAAAAGGCACAATTTGCGTTTGTCTATTTTAACACGACTATGGAATTACTACCTTTACGTGGGACAAAAATGCACACGGTGAAATTTCGTATTATATCGACGGCCAAAACGAACAAAGACGTAAAAATCTTTACATGACTTTTAATATTCAAGCAATCTAGAGATACATCTGTCTAATTTCTTTCACAAATTTAAAGCTGTTATTTTTTGAGTTATAGCAGTAGATGTTTTTATACTTCCAAAAAAATTGTTTGTTTTTAACGCAAAATACTATCATAACAATGTTTTATGCCATTAATTTAATTCAATTATTTACCGAACACTGGTGCTTGACCATATTACGTCTCTATTCGTGTAAATTTTTTGTAAATACCTACTATGGTTCCACCACTTTATTCTTATTAGGTTAATAACTTTTCATAAGCGTAAAAATCTTTACAGGTTTATCTTTGGGTAATCTATATTTATAATAAAATCGTAACAAAGTGAATTCAACATTTTGGCGCTGCAGCACAGAATAAGTAATAGTACTACGCGAACGCTTAGATTGTGGATTTTTTCCGGTATCCCGGAAATTCTTTCTTGGTGCTCATCTAACATAGGTACGTAAAGAATACGTCCACCAAATTTTAGGTTGTGTGTGATTTTACTCACGTATTTCCCGTTCCCGTGGGAATATCGGGTATTCCTTTCTTAGTGCTGCTTCAAAGTCGATACCTAATAAACCCTTTAACCAAATTTCAGAAATGTACCTTTTTTATTGGGACTAATCCCACCCGCATTCCCATTTCTGTGACTTCTGTAAATCAGGTTCTACAGCAATGTCCCGCAACGAAATTAATGAGAAGATAATGTGAGGAAGTAAGAAAAGAACGTAATGCCTCTTCCCTCCTTTGCAAAGCGGGGGACCTGGAAAGCAACTAGGTGTAAATCCTATAGCAATAGGGAAGCACCAAAGGTAATAGTATATTACGGGCCTATATGATCTATGTTTGATTCCAGTAATATGTATGGCAGAAACGTCTAAAAGCACGAAAATTCACCCTCGACGTAAACTACTCTCGATGTTACTTGTAAACAATTAAGCATATTATATCGCTCATTTTGCCAAATGCTACACTCCCAAAGTATATGATGGGCGGTTTTTTCAGGTTTTCATGTTTAATGTTTAGGCTGTGCGTGGTTTACTGACATAGTTTCGGTTCCCGTGGGAACACCGAACTCACTGGTAATACAGGCCTTAGGAGATTCTTCTAAAACATGTGTTCATGTTACTAACTTTGAAAATGGCAATCTTCCATACAACCGTTTATACCTTGTTTATGTCCTTAGGGGTAAAAATTCGCAAAACTCCTTCATAGGCACTTACGTGTAAAAAGGAACCCCAACGCGGAGATTTGGACTTCATAGCTCCGTTAGCTCTATGGCTTTCGTGATAAATTTAAAAAGTTAGTTATTCTAAAGGGAATAAAATTGTATGTAGGCTAATGAGTGCATATCGACTTATACAAATGTTGATGTTTATTTATTTATTCATTTCAAACTTTAGCACAAAGTACAAGGCGGACTTAATGCCTTAGGCATTTTCTACCAGTCAAACTTAGGGTGATGCAGAGTTAAGATTAGGTAGGTGCTCAGAGATATGAGAAATAATACAGCTTACTAAATGATATACATATTCACATACAAACATAAATACCTACATACATACATACCTACATACATAAATATATACATGCATACATAATAAAAATACATATATATATAAATTAATACAGTCAACAATAGGAAGAATCAGCATCTGGACAAGCGTTATCTTAGCTCTAACTGGAAGAAAGTTTTTAAGCCTGTAAAATGCCCGTAGTGTTCCAGTAACCTTCTGACTGACATTGGTAACCTGAGCACGCCAATCAAGAAAGGAATCAAGATACAAGCCAAGGTTGTTGACAGTATACGTGACCGGGATGGCCTGGGTCTTAAGTATACATTGTGGCAGACTTACACCTTCCAGCCTACCCATCATCCGAGAACGTCCTACAATTAAGTACTGGCATTTATCCGGGTTAACCGTCAAGCCAAACCTATCATACCAGCCCCCAATAGCACCCAAATCTCTATTAACTCTGTCAATAGCTTGCGCAATGTTATCAACACTCGCTTGACTATACACCTGCAGGTCATCGGCATACAAGTGATACGCACACTGAAGGAAGTGAGAAAATTAATAAATATAGCAAATAGAAGAGGAGAGAGTATACCGCCTTGAGGTATCCCAGTATCAAGATTGCACCAGCGAGACGATGTATCATCAACTAAGACTGATTGTTGGCGGTCCCGAAGATAAGAGGAAAACCATTCCAGCTCGTCAGATAAGATCCTAATGTGGGCAAGAATAGCTAATAGAATATCATGATCGACACTGTTAAACGCATTTGAAAAATCTACTAGCACCAACACGGTAACCATACCTTTTTCCATTCCGTCTCTAAAATCGCCAGTTACCTTCAGGAGAGCAGTAGTGGTGCTGTGTCCTGGTCTAAAACCAGATTGAAATGAGCTTAATATGGCATTTCGATAAATAAATTTTGAAAGTTGAACTTGCACACATGCTTCTAACACCTTAGATAGAAAAGGAAGTATGGAAATGGGACGAAAATGTTTAGGAAGGTAGGGGTTTGAAATTTTGGACAAAGGACGCACATAAGCTTTACGCCAAAGAGCAGGGAACTGACCAGAATCAAGGGAATAGTTAATGATGTGACAAATAGCAGGCAGGAGTTTGTTCTAGGATGGTAGTAATCATGCGGCGGGTAATATTATCACAGCCAACTGCTTTAGACTTTATCGAAAGAATGGTCTTTTTATCTCATCCTCGGAAACTGAAGAAAATTTAAACGGGTCATAACCGGGAACGTGCCGAACCGCCAGAGAGTCCACCGTTTGACGCTTGAGTAGGCTTGCCATGGTCTGGAGGTGGAGAAATGAATATTTATGGCATCCATCTCAATGGTCTTAGGCAACTCCAACTGTCTAGTCCTACCAATGCCCAGCGAACCTAGAAATCTCCATATTTCAGCAGGTGAAGATGTGGAAATGCTGTCAAAGATGTGTCGGCGTTTAGTGTTTCGTATCTCCTGATTATATCGATTCCTAGCAGTCTTGTATAAACCCCAGTTGACAACCGATCCTTCACTTTTAAATTTTTTAAATGCTCGGTCTCTGCATTTCATTGCAAGATGGACCTCATCCGTTATCCAAGGTGCCGGAGGACGCTTTAATTTAACTTTCGTAATGGGTGCATGTCTATCGTAAAGGCCAATGACAGCTTTGTTAAATATTAGTAGCTTTTCATTAACAGAGTTAGCCTCTATCAATGACTCCCAATCAATCCTAGCAGCATCGTTACGTAGTAAATTGACGTCTAATTTCCAAAAACAACGCATGTGCAGAACTTTAGGTTTCAATTTCGGGGGTTTAAGAGTATAGGACAGATAAATCAGATCATGCCGGGAGAAAGCTGGAGTTAAAAGTTGTCCGTGAGAGAAAACTAGAGAAGGTGAAGAGGTTAGAATTAGATCAATCCATGTATCAGGTACATCCACGTTGTGATGTGTAGCTTGTAGTGGTAACACATGGAGACAAGCCGAATCGATTATGTGTTGCAATCTAGTGGCACGCGAAAAGTTGGGAAAGAGAAGATTAGTATTAAAGTCACCCATGATGATATGATGCTCATAGTCAGACCCCAGGGATTCCAAACCCGATTCCAAAGCGGTGAAGTAGTCAACAGTAACAATATTCTAAAACCTTCAAAAAGGCCTGTGCTGCTGCCAAGTCGTTACATATCGGTAATAAGATTAAAGAGTCAAAAAATAAGGTAAAAATTACTTGAAATGTTATCAATACTAAAACCGGTCGATTACTACCCTGTGATAATAACTTTGAGTTAATTATAAATAACTAAGTGATTAATAACTTTTAACAACTATTTTATTGACATACCCGCGAAAACAACTAGCTCCTTATTCTTGTCCAATCAAAGCTCATCGCATGCTTGGGGGCAGCGTAGATCAGTGTAATGTCTTATTTAGCTTTAAATGTGTAAACCCCAATGATATCATTAAAGTATTCAAGTCGCTTAACTCAAATAAGGCAGCTGAAATGGGGTATTTCTGTGAAATTGATACAGTCTATTATTATTAATTTATCACCACATTTAGCAAACAAAGTTGTTCTACCATTCATGCAGGTGTGACACTTCTGAATCATATGACGCCTGGGAGAATAGACAAGATGCTATTGGTGTATTTTGAGAATTTGATTGAGTTGTACATAAACCACTATTGCGAAAACTCTTTTATTATGGTATCAAAGACTGCACCGGACCTTGTTGCCTCCTACTTAAATGATCGAATACAACATGTTAATGTCAATGAAATTCGCTCCTCTGGAGCATCTGTAGCTATGGGCGTACCACAGGGATCAATTCTAGGTCCGTTTCTATTTTTAATTTATATTAACGATCTGCCATTTTATATACAGAACTTTTGCGACATTGTTCTATTTGCTGATGATACGTCACTTATTTTTAAAGTTGATCGCACGTTTAGTAATTTTTATGGTGTAAATAGTTCACTTGCTCAAGTTGTAGATTGATTTAAGGCCAATAATTTGCTACTAAACGCTAAGAGGACAAAATGTATTAGATTCAGCATGCCTAATGTCAGGAATTGCGAATATAACATAGAACGGTGATACCTTTAATCTTGTAGAATCAACTGTATTTTTGGGAATTACTTTAGATAGCAAACTGCAGTGGAACGCTCAAATCACATGTCTTGCAGGTAAACTCAGCTCGGCAGCCTTTGCCGTTAGTAAAGTCAGGCAGCTCACTGGTGTGGATACTGCCAGGCTGATATAATTTAGTTATTTTCATAGTGTCATCTATATCTTACGGCATTTTACTGTGGGGCAAAGCTGCTGATATACAAGTAATTTTTGTACTCCAGAAGAAAGCTATATGTGCAATATATAAATTGAGTGCTAGAGTATTACTTAGAGAGCAATTTAAAGAAATTGGCATTTTAACGGTCGCATCACAGTATATAATTGCAAATATCATGTTAGTTAAACAGAATAGGTATACATTTATACAATAGACACAGTGACATGTACATTCGTCAAAAACTAGAAATAAGCATAAATTAATAGGAACGCATCATCGTTTACAAAAGGTTCATGACTCTTTTGCAGGAATTAATTCATGAAATTCCTTTAGACATTTTGAACCTTCCGTTACATAAATTTAAGGTGGAAATTAAGATGCACTTCTTGAAAAGGGTCTATTCCACAATTAATGATTATTTGCATGACACAAATAAATGGAAATGAGTTTCTCTCTCTTTGCTTGAGATGAATTGAATTCGAATGAATCTTGTGTTATATTCTACTTGTCTTGAATTTGCACATATATGTTGTATTTTTTTTTACATTCTACAATATAAATAATTTGAAACGCCGGGCAACTAAAGGTATCTAAATTGGCTGCATTAAGTCCCGATAAAAACTAATATACATATGTTATTTGAATTTGTTATTGTGTGAGCACCATGTAGACTTATTAATTATTTTGAAATTGACATGATAGTTGCTGTGTAGGTTATGGGTATGTCATGCTCGCCTAAGGTGGTACTGGTCTCCACAGTGATGGCGTATGTATCGGGTCGCCTTGTTCCCTATAATACGGTTGAGTAAGGCGATGGCTGATATATGCGGCATACCCGTGAACGGGTGCCGTCTGTTGGGACTGGTCAGGTCATAGATGTTATAGCAATTATTATAAATAATATTATTAAAAACTAAGGCAAACTAAGTTTAGTCCAGTGTTCTCACATAAATCCAAAGGAACTATGTCTGTGTAATTTTAATATTAATGTAATTAATATTTTTGTATAAATTCATAACTGTATAATTCGTCAAATATCATGTAGAGCAGACTAATGTAAGTACTGGCGGTTAGAAATGAGTGGCCATGAGTTTTATTGCCAGGTTTTTCCTCAGGCTCTACCTATTGCTTTGCGAATCTGGCAGTAAATGTAAATGCTACATTTACTGCCAGCAGCAGTAATCTTGACGTTCATAAGTGTTACTTTGTGACCTACATGAATAAAGATTTTTCATTTACATTTTTCATTTTCAAACTCTGTTTTACCTCCTTATATGTAAACTTTTCCAACACCGCGATATATGTGCCCATTTATTTGTAACCAGAAACAGGTGTACGTAAATTCATGTTTCTGACTTTGAAAATGACGAATTTCCATACAACCGTTTATCGCTTATTTACCTCCTTAGAGGTAGAATTTTGAAAAATCCATTCTTAGGGGAAACCTACGTGATAAAAGGAACCCCCATGCGAAGTATGGGCTTCGTAGCTTTGATAGTTTCAGAGATTGAGATGATTGAGACCCTGAGTGTCATTGAATCCTTGTTCTGTGATGCATGCATTGTTCTGCTCGAAGTCTGGAACGCGATTGCAATTTTTGTTTCTTGTTCGAAGTTTATCGAAAACAGGAAAAATATTTAAAACTAAAAGTAAATTATTTCCTTAAAAATTTAAGTAATTTGACAATACGGAATACTAATTACTCGTTGATAACGTGGCTATCAATATATAGGTGATTCTACAATTCTAATCAATCAAGGCTCTCTCTTGTACGTCGTTCTGGTATGTAGTTTTATATGTACATAATTATTCTGTACTTGATGGAAGACCGTATATATAAGACCGTATTTACTGTTGAAATTAGATAGTAGTTGAAACCTTCGATCCGAAAACGATTATTGCGTTAATTATTTTTCGCTATGGCTGGTCTTCAGATAGGTAACCGCTATTTAAAATTACCTACCATTTATTAGCGTTTCAGTACTTCGAAAGGCATGTTAAGTCATTGGTCTCGTATGCCAGTAACATGGCAGTAGTAAAGCCAAGTTGAAGTTCTTAAGCGTGACCTAAATAAATTCAATAGCAAGTCGTGGTCACTGAAAGATTTATTCTGCTTAGACACATTGACACATTGCAACATGACGCGATGGATGGGATCTACAAATACTATATTTTTAAGAGTCACTAAAGCCCAGGTGCAAACGATAATATATATATATATTCGGATGGGCAGCTCTTATAAAAAGCAGGTCAAGAGGCGGCTGGACGAGGGTGTTTAATGCACGCCAGCTAAAGGAGCGTGGTAGTACAAAACCGCGCTCAAATTTAAGGTCGCGGTGGTTCTTATGGCCTTTGGTAGTTAATATTAGATATATTTTCTGTTTAAATAAGCTGTTTGTTTTTATCTTATAATTTAAAAGAAAGTCGTGTTAGTTCCACTGTTTATAACTCAACAACGGCTATACCGATTTGGCTGAAAATTGGTGGGGAGGTAGCTTAGAGCCAGGAGACGGACTAGGTTATTCTTACCCCGGGAACAAATTCCTGTGGGAAACGGGAAAGGGAAAACTTCTCTACGCGGGCGAAACCGCGGGCGTCAACTAGTACCAATATGTAAATAAAAAATACATAGGTAGTATTTTTACTTCACTTTGAATAAAATTGACGCTGTAAAGTAGGAAACTATTAGTTACCAGCACCTACCTAATTAGTATAATTCAACAATTTATCCATAAGGATAATACGAATAATCGTCGCAGTAAGTTTCTAGCGGCAACTTTTAGCGCCATATTAGAGAACCAGACAAAGAAAGACAAAGAAAAATAAATTAGTTAAAGAGGGAGGCGTGTAGGCATCTTTATTTTTATGAAACCAGTGTTGAAGTATCCCCTTTCTAACAACAATGAACTGAATGGAATCGGAATATTTGTTGATGAGTTATAACAGAATAATATACTTACGGGCGAAGCTGCGGGAACTGAATATTATGTGTTTTGTCTTAGGGCTGGAATTTCGTAAAATCCCGTCACAGGGGACACATATGTATTAAAAGGAACCCTGGATGCTAAGTTTGAACTTCGCAACTCTGGTAACTTAAAACCTGTCAATTTTCCATACCGTTTGTCCCTTATTTGCGTCCTTAGGGGTAAAATTTCCCAAAGTCCCTTCTTTTAACACGTAGGTGCCCACCTATCTGTTAAGAGGAACCCCCATGCGAAGTTTGGCTCCGTTAGCGTCATAGAATTCGTGATCAATGAGTCAGTTACTACAATCCCTTATTTAGCGGAAACCTACGTTAAACAGAACGTACGGAATAATAATAATAGCTTTGGTAGTTTCAGAGATTTCGTAATCAATGAGTCAATCAGTCAGTGTTCGTGAAAAAGGCGGCAGTGAGGGAGCGGGAGGGATATCTCTCTCTCGAGTACCGCAGTTCGGGCGCCATTCGGGCGCTGCAGACATTTTTTTCGCCCAAGGTAGTCCAGGGCGAAATGCCTCCATGACCGGGGGCGTGAAGACGGTAGATGGGCTGCTCGCTATCCTTATAGAAGCAGGCCCTAGACAGTGACGTGGCGTGATAGTTACATGTACACCCATCACCCCTTTAAAGAAGTGGGATAACACACGTACCCCCCGAATACGAGGCCGCAGTGGTATGTCAGGGCCCTGGAGCTATCCTTCCGAAGGCTCACGCGACACTCCGGGTCATAAGCAGATAAAAGGGCACCGTGTGGTTTTAGTATAGTAGTGGTAGTTTATGGTAGTAGACTACCACACATAAAAAAGCCGTCGGTCCGGGGTGCATTCCTGCGGTCCTGCCTCCGCTGAACCCTGATATATATAACTGAATCTCCAACGTGGAAGTTACCAGATACTAAATAAAATTCTATTTTTTGTTTCATTTCGTGTTATTCTCTAAAAGATCATCAACGCTTTTTGAGAGATGTCTTGATTAAAGAGCAGAAAGACTCAAATCTGAAACATCAATAATCTTTTATAGAAGCTGTGACCGGTCAACTAACAACTAGGCTCTATTCTCAAAATAGCCAAAAAACCACAGAAATTGTTTAAGACGAAGTGATGAAGAGAGATGAGAGTGATCGAGAGCGCATAACTTGGACCAAAGAACAACTAGAACGTTTACATAAGGGTGCATAAGAAGAATTTTAGGGTCCAGGATAGCTTCATCTGGAAGAAGTGCACCTACCGAATTACTTAAAAAAATAACCTGTACGAACTTATCTACCTGGTGCATCGTGATGCTATAAAGTTTAAAACTTTTCAGATTACCACAGGATAATAAGTATCTATAAACGTAATCATGGAATCTATTAATATAGTTTTGAACTTTATGTTAAGTTACATACAAAACACCACGCGAGCGAAGTCACGGGCAAAAGCTAGTACAAATAATAAAATTATAAATAAGCATTAATTTGAGAATAAATAAGTAATAAAACGCCACTTGATGAAATAGAGTTCTCGGTTAGCTATAAGTCTTAATTAATAATAATTTAATATTCCGTCCGAGACTACCAGGACTTTAATTGGGTTTGCTAATTAGTGTCTAGCACATTAGACCTTTTAGCCTTTTTGTTACCACCACAATAAAAAGGCAGCGTGTTCAAAATTTCTTTCAAATTAAACATCTAAAATAGACACATTTAATTTAATTAATTCGGCCCGACCCACAAACTACGTTATGGGCAAAGAAGCGCTCGTGGCCCCGCGGACTCAGTGTTCTGTAAACGATCACTGCGTTAAGCTACTTTCACTATGGCTGGTCCACGGATGGGTGACCACTTTATGGCATTTACATTTGCCAGCGTTTCCGTGCTTCGGAAGGCACGTTAAGCAGTTGTTAAGCTCAGTTGAAGGCCGATGGGCGGCTTCAAAAATTTCAACAGCTGGTCGCCACAACCTGCGCCTGTCCATTTCAACACGGCAATGGACTCACCACCTGTTACGAGGGACAAAAGTGCATACGGTGAAATGTGGGCGTATAGTATGCCTCTGCCTACCCTTTCGGGGATAAAGGCGTGACAATATGTATGTATGTATATTAGAGTGCATGTATGAAGCGTGCTATAACCCAGACGTGCAAGTATGAAGCGATTAATGAATCTACGTACGTACCTCTCTGACTAAATGGCAAGGAAAAGCGTGAAGATAGTTCAGTTTAAGTTAATGTAATATTAGAAAAAAATATATCTTTTATTACTAAAATAAACATTATAGATTATTTTAGACGTCGTTGTCAAAAAGTCGCAACAGAGCAAATGCAATTTTGGAGGATCGGTTATATTACAAACACTAGCTGACCCGCCCGGCTTCGCCCGTGGCATATTCTGAATCCTCGTCGCATACATTTAATCCCGTTGCTTATTGCTATTACAAAATGCATGAAATTTTGCCCCATTTGTTGACATTTATGATTACTGGTCCGATCTCCTGGGTAGTAGCGTGATGTTATATAGCCTCGATAAAGGAACTATCTAACACAATTTTCTTATCAATTCAGAACATAAGTAGTCTTTTTTTTTAAATATTGGGCACGTTAAAATGGCGTCGTCCGCCTTATAGTAAGCAAAGATCCGTGATTCTGGGCCTTCAACGGCCAAGAAATATGCCTTTTCACGCTTCTCTTAAAGGACCCAGGATTGTAAGAGGAGGGAAAGACCTGCGCCGGCAGAGAGTTCCATGTTTTAATGGTGCGCCATCAGAAGAACCTACGGAATCTTTTCGTTCTGGGCAAGATGGTGTCCACAGTGTAAGGATGACATCTCTGCCCCGCCCGTGTTGTTCGGGAACGGAAGGGGGAGGGTCCCACTCTCCCCTAGTTAAAAGAGCTCTTCAGAACACTCATCGTGGTAGATGCGGTAAAATGCAGCTAAGCTGGCGACCGTTCTGCGCATCTCCAACGTCTCCATAAGGAACAGCAATCCGGGCCGCGCCGTTTCTAGATGGTGGTGGACGGCGTTGAGGTTTGTATGGAGTCCATGGATGTTTGTGAACTTCACATCAAAAAGCGTACGTGTATGATTTATTTCGGCCGCTGTAGAGATTTGCTTTTAATTTTGCGCTGCCATATTGATGGGGAAAGAAGGAAGCATGAAACGGAGCGGTATTTGACGCAGCAGTAAGTGACGAAGCGTAGGTGCTCGGTTTGTCCAGAGACGTGTGGCTAGGCGAAAGCCGATCCGCCGGACGGAAGGGCCCCCAAGTGTAGTCACCGGGACCACACGTCCGGTCACCAACCGGCACGACGAACCACATCGGGATTATACACGACCTGGTGGGGCAGTCTTCCGAGATGGTAAGTCCCAGTTGGGCCCCTGTACTACGCCGCGAGTGGCCAGCGGCACTACCGTTTCTACAGGTCTCCCTAGCCGGCGGGTCCACTCGCGCCACCCACACTAGACGCCACTCAGCACCCACTGGTCCCACACCTGCTGCATCGAATTTCGCTCCAAGCCCGGCTTTCAGCCGCTGAACCCCGAACATAACCCAAGAGTAATTTGGGGGCTTTCCGCCGGCTGCATGGTGGTGACACGGTCTAAAAAAAAAGACTTTTTTTTTGTGCCACCTGGCATACATTCTGAGTGCCTGCGCGCCGTAGCCTCGTCCGTCGATCAGCAGGTGTACCACGTGCAGGTAAGGTCAGCTTGGGCCCAAAGCTGTCGATAGGTCCCTTACGCCCAAGTTCTGAGATTAGCGCATTCAACCAAACAAAAAAAACCCTTTAGCTTTATATATTAGTATAGATTAACATGGTATACGTCTATCAAGTAGTAGTGGTAAAAAGTATGGATATTATATGTTACCTCACGCCTTGTATCTCGTCGTCATCTCGTCTTACTAAATTAATATTAAGAGACAGTATTCAGAAGTTGTCCGAATGTCAATGAAAGCAAGATTTTGGCATTTAGCCAAACCAACTGAGACTAAACTTGAGATTATGCAATGTACGAGTAGTAGTCAAGATCATGGCGGCTGAAATACACGAGATCTATACGCGTTAGATACGATTTGTATACAAAAGCAGTTAAAACTAAATATATGACTTTTAAAATTGTTTACATCAATTGACAAATGAGTTAAAGCTAATTTCAAAGTGTGAATAGACAATCGGCAGTTTAAATGTAAGATTTTTAACGTTATTAGTGGCCTAGAATATAAGCAAAATTTTATACTTACATACATATTATCACGCCTGTTTCCCATTGGAGTAGGCAGAGACTACAGTTTTCCACTTGCTACGATCCTGACATACCACTTTCGCTTCTTCTACTTATATTGCAAAATATTTTAAACAAGGTGTAGAGTTTGTGAAATTAGGACTTGTTGACTGTAGGGTTTGGAGCTTGACTCTTCGTGAGATGTGAAAACTGTTTGTCGCGCTTGGCAACATTGTACAAGATTTGATGGGATTACCCTTTTTTTTATTGCAAATCTTGTTGCCTCCAGTCTGTCTTATATTATAGAAATTATATTATATTTTATTTTATTATTTATAGTATTGTGTCGTTTAATATACTGCGACTAGCTTCACGGTCTACTTCTGGATGAGAGGTGAAGTATCGTTCAACTGCTCTACCGTGAAACTCCTATGGGAAGTCGATTATCGTGCAACTGCCTCTCGATTGACCTCCGAAAGTAACGCTGAATATCGTGCTATGGCACTAAAAACGGAGACCCTGAAGTTAGCTATGGTCAACATTTTAGCTTTTTCTACAAACGTCGGGTAAGGCGAAAGATATTTTTTTTAAATGATTGTTATCTTGTTACGCCAAAGAAGTATAACTTTTAACGCGTGTACGTAAGCACACATGCACTTTTTATTTGTTATATAGCCATAATTATCTCACTTATCATTCACGCCTTATCCTGGAAGGGGTGGCAGAGATATCCTATAAGCCTACATTTCACCGTGTGCATTTATAAACAAAGAATAAAGCTTCATATTAAGTTACAATTATTAAACCGATATCTATGTATGTTTTGATGGGGCGTGTTAAAATAGTATTTTAGGTGATAGTACCTAGGTATATTAAGGTCTATTTTATTGAAATGACCGGATGACTCACTCACTCAACTCATCTATCAACGTCCAGACAAAATCCTAACACACCTAGAAACTTGAAATTCTTAGTATAATCTGCCCTTTTAGTGCAGACACTAAGTGCCGATAGATGGCGCCTACGTTGTCTTAAGATGGAAAAGGTGTACAATTTCGTAAGTTTCGAGTGTCCAGGTACATTTAACGGCCGGTTTCGATATTCTATCTTCAGTTAAACATCGATAACTACCACAGATAAACAGTTGAATTTTAACTTTTGTGACAGATAGTTAAATGTCGTGACCCGACAAGTGACAGTTCGTGAGTTCGAGATTCGCACGTGATTGTTTCGAAATCTTAAATTAAATTACGGGGTGACTCACTCACGCCCGCCAAACATCTAAAATACATAAAATTGTTTAAGGGTAAGCTACCTTTATAAAATGGGCACCCAGTAAACCTGAAAACCCTTACACGCACACCTTAGACACTTGAAAATTTCGGAATTATCAGCCCTTTTTATGTAGGCACACAGAAAGAATTTCGCAGAAGGCGCTAAAGAAAGGGATATAATGTTACAAAAATGCATAGAAAGAAATGAAGGCGTACAGTATGCCTTTGCCATTCCTACGGACTAATAAGTAAGTAAATTGTTAAATGGAAGTCTGATATTTTCAAGTTAACAAATTACGTATACTTCTTTCTGGTTACAAATAAATGAACACATGTATCGCGAGTTTGCAAAATTTAATTTATAAGGGGCTAAAATAGTGGTTGAAAGTATTACAACAATTTTATTATGGAAGTGATGCTTCTGTATCGACGTTGAGGAACTTTTATAACTGTAAAAAAATCGCCTCGTTTTTTGGTTACGCGCCTGTTGTTTTGAAGTGAAACTTATTTATTTCTAAAGTTCTCTTACACACTTTCTAATCCAAACATATGAAGCCTAACACTCCACTCTAAATGAATAAATAATCTTAAGAAATAATTAGCAACGATCACTGCCTCTTATGATACAGGTCACCCTAGTTTAAGAGGCAGGGTTATAATAAACTGCAACAGATTATTTTATATTTGTTATAGAATTTAAGCTACTTTTATTTTTATATTATTATCACATAAGGTTCTCCATTGCTTGTTGCACTGTACCTTTTTATATGGTAATAAATTATCTTATCTTATCTTACTTGGCAAAATTGTAACATACTATTGACTGTACAATGTAGATATTAAAAGAAAAAGCTTTATCATAATTGAAACTTCTTTATCGACCTATGAGAGAAATTTTATAGCTGTAAAAAACTGTCGTCACACACATATCATCACCAAATTTCGTATAACTGATTTTGATTATTATACCACACTATCTTCACGCTGTATCCCTGACGGGGTAGTCAGAGAGGACAGATCGCCAGGCTTCACGATCCATGCATACTTCTTTCGCTTCTTCAAGATTCATCAATCGCTTTATACACGCACCTCTGAGTATCCGAGTACTTTTGACATTTCCGTTTTTGAGCAATCTACTCACACGGTCTTCATATGTAAGTCTCGGCCTATCCTGACTTGCACTATATATATTCTTCGTCAATCGTTCCTCCCTCATTCAAAATTCTTGGTTATTAAATATGAATTTTCCAAAATTTTACGCCCAAGGAAATATTAAAAATATTTAATATCAGTTTGATAAGGGTCAAAGGCGGGTGGGAGTTAGGGCTAATCACCAGGAGATTCAAACTACTTTTTAGAATGTCACAGGCCCAGTCGGGGAGGCACGGCTAGTAATCTTATAAAATCAAAACGGTTGCAATTGTCGCGTTATCATTCATAACGTGACAATTGCTACCGTAAAAGCAGTCATTTATTTCCAATAATAAAATATCCGAATAAGTGCAAATCGGACTCGCCCACCGACGGTTCCGTACAAATTTGTATGCACATGTTAAAAAAGTAGCTAAAATATCCATCACGCCTTATCCCCGAAGGGGTGGCAGAGGCATATTATATGCCCACTTTTCACCGTGTGGATTCCTGTCCCAAGTAATAGGTGGTGAGCCCATTGCCGTGTTGAAATAGACAGACGCAGGTTGTGGCTACCTGCTGTTGAAATTTCAAGCCGCCCATAAGGCCTTCAACCAGGCTTAGCGACTGCCATTTTACTGGCAACCGGGACCAACGGCTTAACGTGCCTTTCGAAGCACGGAAACGCTCGCAAATGTAAATGCCACAAAGTGGTCACCCATCCGAGGACTAGCTATAGTGAAAGTTGCGTAACTCAGTGATCGTTTACAGAACACTGAGACCGCGAGGCCACGAGCGCTTCAAAAAAAGTAGCTAAGTAATTTATTTAAATTGCCGCTTTCTTCAGTGGTTTCATGGATAAATTCGAAGTGACACCAAACGTATTATAAGTACTAATTCATTATTCATCTTTAAATTTGATTAAAAACATGTCTACTAAGCTAGTCAACCTTTAAAAATGCCGTAATGCAAAACTGGTCACGTTAAAAAGTGAATTTTGTAGTGTTTTTATTCAAAATGTTTAGCAAGATCCACCAAGTGCCATCATTCAACAGTATAAACCGTTTGATTAAAAACAACGATAAATAATTATCTAAAGCTTTTACTATATTATTCAGGATTGCATTGTTCTGTGGCGCGGTGGGAGTGTATCCGACTGCTACGCAAGAGGTCGTGGGTTCGATTCCCACTTAGAATAAAACTTTGTGTGATGAGCACGATGGTTTATTGTGTATCTGAGTGTTATTTATCTATAATTTGTATGTATTTAGAAATATATAAGTATGTTTATCAGTTATCTGGTTACCATAGTACAAGTTATGCTTTGTTTGGAATCAGATAGCGTCGTGTGAGTTGTCCCAACGATATTTATTTATTTATTATAACTTATGTCCAATTTACATTGTGTGTTGAGTAGCATTTGTATAAGATCGAAGCTACTTCATACGATGCAGTGGATAGATTGCAAAACCTACTATTTCGACTGCGATAAATAATGTCCAAATACATTATAACTACTTTTCTTAGCTTGAAGTAAACAACGCTAATACCGCGTTTAAGTCCGTAGCCTTAATCGTTTCCAAGACCTTAAAAATTTCAACCCCCTATTTCACCATAACCATCCTAACTCACCCTGTACTTTTAATACAGATATCCATTTTTTTATAACTAACTAACTATCTTCACGCTGTATCCCTGACGGGGTAGTCAGAGAGGACAGATCGCCAGGCTTCGCGATCCATGCTACTTCTTCGAGCTTCGCTTCTTCGAGATTCATCAATCGCTTCATACACGCACGTCTGGGTATCCGAGTGCTTTTGACCTTTCCGTTTTTGAGCAATCTGCTTACGTGGTCTTCATATGTAAGTCTCGGCCTACCCTGACTCCTTTTTTTATGATTTTATTATAAATGTAAGGTTGTCTCTTTGCAATAATTTCAAAAACTAATGCACCATTTTCAAGTTGTTTTCGCCAATGGATAGAGTAGAGAGTGGTTCTCGACGAAGGTTTTAGTACATAATTTGTTAAGATTTTTTATACTACGATTGTATATACGAGTATAACGATATGTTGAAGGTTTCGGGTAAAAATCAGCCGACTGGGAGTATTTCATATAGGTTGTTATACTCCCACGGCACTACGCGTGTGAAACCGAGTGGCAACCGCTAATATGGTATAAAATTATATTAGTTACAAAATTTTATAGTTAAAGATCAACGGTAAACACCCTATAAATTATGATTTCCTTAAAGTCTCGACATATAACATTTTTGCAGCGTAAATGGCAGTACACTCTTTTTTTTTTATATTGTGGGACACTTTTCACACAGCGCCATCTAGCCCAAAGTAAGCTAATATTAGCTTGTGTTATGTGATCTAGATAACTGATAAACATACTTATATATTTCTATATACACACATATTATAGATAAATAACACCCAGACACAGAATAAACCATCGTGATAGTTTTATCCTGAGTGGGAATCGAACCCACGACCTCTTGCGTAGCAGTCGGATGCACTCCCACCGCGCCACAGAGGCAGTCACATCTTGAGTATATAGTTTTGATTTTAAGTCGATACCTTCACGGTTGACGAGATAAAAGGTCTTGACAGACAGACTGACAGACGGACGAACAACAAAGTGATCTGTTTTTTCTTTTTAAGGTACCCTAAAAACAGTCATTTTATTATTAATATAACGTTACTTCTAGCTAATTATTTTAACTAACAATTATATTTTAAAAATAATATAAAGATAACATTAAGATAATACTAGTTATTACAATCTGCGATCCTTACTTGTTCCATTACTTAACAGA
Organism: Thumatha senex; assembly: GCA_948477245.1. Classification (NCBI taxonomy): domain Eukaryota; kingdom Metazoa; phylum Arthropoda; class Insecta; order Lepidoptera; family Erebidae; genus Thumatha; species Thumatha senex. The sequence continues at coordinate 14,752,613 of OX419725.1, read as the reverse complement.
CTAGATGACGCCAGCGGCTTCGCCCGCGTCGTAAAATTTTACCGTTCCCGTTACCCACAAGAACTTTTTCACGGGATAATAGTAAGCTATTTCTTATTCTGAAGTGTTAGCTTAGATTAGAATAGTTTTTGAGTGAAAGTGTAACAAACATAACTCCATACATTTTTACAAACTGTCGCGTTTATAATATAAGTACAGAAGTACAGATTCTATTTTGTCTACTCGGTTACACAGATACTGGCTGGATCATTTGTGTAGGCAAGAGCATTAAGTTCATCGTTATAGTGTCAGTAACATTCCATAACGTGCTCAGCTATAGTACAGAGTTTTCTCTCTTTAAACTATGGCTATACTGAGAAAACAACTATTAACCCAGCTTTGACATATATAATTATGTAAATTGTCTATTTCTATACTAATGCAATTCATGTACAAGCTCTTAATGATAATTTAGACATTAAAATATTATTTTACTTCAAGCACAACTTGAAAAAAACGATTACTACAAAAGTACTCGGATACCCAGACGTGTGTGTATGAAGCGATTGATGAGTCTTGAAGAAGCGAACGAAGCCTGGCGATCTGTCCTCTCTGACCACCCTGTCAGGGATACAGCGTGAAGATAGTTTAGTTTTTTTTAAGCACAACTTCGTGAAAGTTAATTTAACTTCAGTATAAGTTAAACTTATAAGTAAAATTTATTCTTTAGTGCCAACGTTGCTTTTCGGTATTCAAACCTATGTATGCCAAAGATGCATGAAAGTAAATGGAATACTGTGGAGATGCGATCACTTCGAAGTGACACACAATATGTCAGGTTTAAATGAAATTATTAGTGTTAAATAAAGGAAAAGGGCATGCTACCTTGGATTGGACACTATTCGCAATATGTCTTTAATCATTTCACAGTCTCCTCTCAACTGTCAGTAATGAAATGAATGACATTACAACAATTACAACAAGAAAAAAGCTTTATTGGTGTACACAAATATTTGATCCGACCCAGGAATCGAACCAGGGACCTCAGTCGCGGCAATCGCATGCACTACCACTGCGCCACCGAGGCAGTCAAAAGTTAAGATTAACATGTATCTAAAAGTTAAGATTAATAAATGAACGTAAGCTCTCGCCGTCTAAACTCAGCCAAATAATTATGTTAATATTCTTGATGAAGCCATTTGCCAATTGTGTACATTATCCTCTGGAAAGAACTTGACAGTAGAAAACTTTCTTATATTCATAGATGATATCCATGCTGATATGATATGATGATAACTGATTATTGTACTTGAATTTAACTAAAAAAATAATAGTTAAAATAAAAGCACGTTAGATGAAGTACTGTATCCCAGAGGAATTTGTTCCCTGAATAATTATTGTCCTCTTAATCCAGGGCGTCAACTATCTGTGTACAAAATTTGAGCCAAATTAGTTTAGGGGTTACAGTGTTACTGAGTCACAAATTTTCTCATTTATTGACGTACCTACATTCATTCATTCTTACAAGCTTTTGCATTTATAATATTAGTAGATAGTATTAGCATATTTTAAAATTACAAAACGATATAAATCTATTTATAGATTCAGCATGAATAATATAGCATAAGCGTATGTAATAAAATTAATAGCTTGGTTATTAATATACTGACATAAAAGTCAATGTTGAAATCAATATTTAGTTATATACCCGTCATTCACACTAATAAGTAATTTGTACTAATCACATAAGCATTTAGTGTAACAAACATAGCCATTGACAAAGGCGATAGTAATACACATAAGAATAGTTGATATACTGTTAATCTTTGGGTACACTGTTCGCCATGTTTTATTAGCAATCTGATTACTTACCAACAGTTATTAAAGACCGTATACAGAAAACGAAGACATGGTCGTCTCTGAAATATTGTGAATAGATTTTAAAGTGCTCCATACCTCCTAACAGGACGGACGCTGTCCCCGCTTCCAACTAAAACCTTACAAATAAATACGAAATATGGGATCCAAGAAAAAAAAGGAACAGTAAGTTTTATTTTTAAATATTTTATTTTATAATAATTTGCGATTGAGCCGTTTGCTTTATTAGTCGAGAAATAAATTTAATTAGCTATGCGAACTTGTAAATATACATAATATAGAACTCATATTTTTGTTTTTATTTGATTGAGGATGTGTTGATAATGTCTGTATTAATTAATTTATATTATTGTTGGGGTCCCTTAGCATAAATAGAACCTTCTATAGATAATATGAAGCTCCATATTTTAAATATATAGTATATCTTTTATATATTTCATAAATTAGGTATATATCAAGTTGGTTTTTCGCCGTAACATAAAAATTTGAATTCTATAGCAGTGTCTTTAACGTGTTTATTTCCACTTATCGGGTTCCTCAAGGTTCGTGAAGTGAAGTTCATGTCACGAGGCTACCAACTTAAGGGCTGTGATAGTGGCCATTAATTTCTGGACATCGCCATGATCAGCTTGAACGAATTTAGTGACATACAAATCGATTACTTCACAATTTAAATCGCGCTCGTCACACAATACGCAAACCAATACGTCCTTTTCAGAGCCACAAATATTTTTATACATATGAAAAATATAGGTTTAATATAGCTATAGTTATTCATTTAGGTATTAATATTATAATATATATATATATATATAGCATAATTTTTTTAACTGTTTGACACATTGCTGTGTTTCACATTGTTCTTTAAGTTTATCACAAAGATTAATCTAAAATGTAGGCATTTCATTACAGTAAGTAAGCTGTTTATAATATTAAGTTTTATTTTGTTTAGGGCTTGGCACCGACTTCAAACCTATTAATAGGTAGCACATACAAATAGTAGTATTTTATTAAAATCAAAGAAAATAGGTTTGCTTAAGAGGTGTATTAAATGAAATGTTTATTAAGTTATTTTAAACTTTAAGTTTGAGAAGTCGGTTTTTTTAAACGAAGTTTTATTTTTATTTTTTATTGTTTAGTGTCTGCAATAAGTTATCCTGCAAACTACAGTGGGATTTTTCTAGATTACATCACATAAACTTTGAGTTTTTACTAGTTATATGGACTAGAATTAGTGGTTCTGGGAACCGTAGACTTCAGAGTATTTTTTTTTTATCAAATAGTATTGAGCGCTTTTTCCAACCTCTACGGGAACATTTCCCCTCTCTCCTCTCCTGTTTAAAATATTTAGCTAAGCTCTAATCTCAGGAACAAAAGAACTCTTTTTGTGTTCGATAACCCATTTATCGAGTAAGGCTATAAGCTATATATCATCACGCTACTACCCAGGAATGCAGAGCAGTAATCATAAATGTCAACAAAACGGGCAAACTTCATACATTATTTGTAAAAGTAATAAGCGACACACAATTAGAAGTATGTCACAGGCAAAGCCGCGGGTGTCAGCTAGTTAGAAATAATTATATATAACCTTTTCTATTTGTTAAATGATTCGATTAATACTAGCTCGTTTGCGATATTAAAAAGAAATCAAGTCAAAAAGAACTGTCATTTATAGTAATAAACATAAATGTCAACAAATCGCGCATATTTTTACATAGTAAATATTGAAAAATCTTCATAAAATAAAAAACTAGTGGGACAAACTATATGAAAATTTTAATGGGACCATTCTGCATTAAACTAAAGAAGATTTACTTAAATCGGATCATAAATCTCGGCTTAATCGATGTACATACATAAAAATATATACAAATCGAACACATAACCTCCTCGTTTTTGAAAGTCGGTTAACAAAATGCCGTATGTATTGTGTATATGTGTGTGTGTAGTGAGTATACTACAAGGAAATGAGCTCACGAGCAAGTCAGTACGCAGCCGGGTGCGCAACTCTCTCTCTCTCTCTTTCTCTGTCCCTGTCTCTTTATCATACAACCTCAGCACTCGGTTGTACAGACAATTATAAATTTCATGAAAACGTATTTGTTATTCGGTTTTTGTGTTAGATATATAGATCATACGTATAAGAAATTTCGTTCCAGACGGGAATCGCACATTTTTTTCATTTACTGACGAATATTAACTCATTTAAAAACTGTTAGAAACCTTTTTACAAGAAAAGGAATAAAAAACAAGATGTATAAAAAATGGTGTACACAAACGTCGATGGAGTAGAAATCCCAAAAAAATGTCAACATATGATTTTTGCAGACTATATTAGTGAAGATAAAAGGATATTTATATTTTGTTCAGAGCAAGGCAAACGGTTATTAAGTGTGATCACAGAATACTTCGCTGATTGCACTTTCAAAAGTACTCCAAAACTATTAACACAGTTATTTATTTTGTTATACTTCCAATAGCATATTGTATACATTAATGAGAGATAAATCATAGTATTCATATTTTATTTTTTACGACCTAATAAAAACCAAAGTTGCCAATTGGGAGCCCAAAATTTGTCACGCGGACTTTGAATTAAGTTTAACGAATCCATTTTTTTCCCTGAAGTACTTATTAGAAGATGTTACTACCACTTTATTAATTCCTTATGGTGAAAATCGATTTAAATAAAGATAAAATCCAAGTTTCAAAAGAGGATTGTATGCATATGTACCGTGCTGCTATTACTACCGTTTCAGTATGTCGATGAGGGATGAAATTATGTAAGAACTCAGGTTAAAGAATTTTCAGGTGATCTGAAACTTAAAACTTTCTTATGATATATGGCAAATACATGGTATATAAATACAGATCGTATAAAGGAGTGGTGCATATATAATGAACGTCATAGGACAAACAATTACGCCGAAGGTTGGAAGTCTAAGCTAAATCGTGAAATTACTAAAAACTACGAAACTGTGTCAAAATTGCTCGACGTAGTCGAAAAAAACACTTCAAACACCAATATACGGATTATTAATTACGAAAATGGCGTGATCTCGAATAAAAGTAAGAAACAAGTTACAGATAAAGACAAATTTATCATGAATGCGCAATTTCAGCTTATTCGTGAAGAAATTAGCGTGTCAATATTCTTAGAAAAGTTAAGATAAGAATGCAAAGTTAGTTTTGGAAAGTTACTTTTTAAATATGTATATATTAATTAATAATAATTGTTTTAAATATGTAAATATGTATATATATATTGTTACGCCGGTGGACTAGTGAACAACTTCAAACATCATTTTCTGGGCCTTGGAAGCGTTTTAAAGCAGGCTGAAAAGTGGCTTAAGGCCGTTTCCGAGGAGGCTCTATCACATACCAAAATATTTAAATCACCATAGTTGCCGTTATTTTCAGGCGCTTGAAACATGTTTACAGTCCGTTTGAGGCCACCCCCTATCACATGCCACCGTAACATGAAAACCTTTTTTCAGGCGTTGTCAGGACCCCTTTGGGCCTTTAAGTAGCCATTCTATAAGCCAGTCTATAAGCCACTTCAGTATATAGCCAAATTTAAAAAAGGAGTGAATGGGATATTAATATTAGAAAGAGATAGCTACATTCAGAACATTCTAAAGCTATTAAGACAGGGACAGCACTATTAGAAAGAGACAGGAAGACTCAGAACATTCTAGAGCTATGTGATAGATATAGCACTAGAAGGAACCACAGTACTTCGAGAACTTTCTAGCACATACCGAAGGAGCAACAATTGTCTTGTGGAACATTCTAGAGAGTGTACCCGAGTGTAGGTACGGAAGAATTTCTCCTGAAAGTTTCAGAACATTAATAGGCGTATATAAAGGGCCGAGCTCGCGGCTAATGAACAGTGCGAATCATTTTAAATCGAAGCTAAATAGTGCAATAGTGTTTTATACATACATACATATTGTCACGCCTTTATTCCCGAAGGGGTAGGCAGAGGCATACTATACGCCCACATTTCACCGTATCCATTATTGTCCCACGTAAAAGGTGGTGAGGCCATTGCCGTGTTGAAATGGACATGCGCAGGTTGTGGCTACTTGGTGTTGAAATTTTATAAGGCCTTCAACTGGGCTTAACGACTGCCATGTTACTGGCAACCGGGACCAACGGCTTAACGTGCCTTCTGAAGCACGGAAACGCTCGCAAATGTAAATGCCACAAAGTGGTCACCCATCGGAAGACCAGCCATAGTGAAAGTTGCTTAACGCAGGGCCTCGAGCGCTTCATCGCTTATAAGGTAGTTTGTGGGTGGGTCTAAAGGGCTGAATAAATTTAATAAAATAATATGTGTCTATTTTAGATGTTTAAGTTGAAAGAAATTTTGAACCCGTTACCTTTTTTTTTTAGTGAGGTGGTAACATAAAGGCTAAAAGGTCTTATGTGCTAGACACTAATTAGCACGACCAATTAAAGCGATAAAATTAAAGCGATAGTGTTTCAGTGCGAATATCTAAACGAAGAGTTTGTATTTTATGTAAATAGTAGCGATTGTGAATTGTAGTATTGTAAATAATTGTGTTAATGTTTTTTTTTTTGTATAGTAATTAAAGTGTATCTTTTTAATTAGTGGTATCAGAGCAATTCCTATTAGTACCCACACCCTACATACGTAACAATATTAAAAACGCTAATATTTTTCAAGTTTTATTAAGGCAGCACACTATAAATATTAATATAATGTACTGGTGCTTAGTTTCCCCCTTCTTCTCATCTTGAAGGGGGAAATTCATCTTGGGGGGCCAAGGCTACACGCAAAGTTACCTTGTCTCCGCTAAGGGGCCAACGAGAAGAGAGCTAAGTCTACAAAGCCAAACTTAATAACTGTCTGCCTCGGTGGCGCAGTGATAGACATGCGACTACCGCTATAGAGGTCCCGGGTCCGATTCCCGATTCGGATCAAACTATTTGTGTGATCCACAAATATTTGTTTCGGAGTTTGTGTGTTTCCTATGTATAATATGCATGTTTTTAGAAATATATAAGTATGTATATCAGTTGTCTAGATCCCATAACACACAGTTATATTAGCTTACTTTGGGCTAGACGGCACTGCATAAAAAAAACAAATGTCCCACAATATTTATATTTATAACTTGGGTACGCATTAAGATATTAGGAGAATACATACATCTTGCTCTAGTATATTTGAGGAAAACTAATTTAACAGGCCATTTTGTTGCATAGTGTTTTGCGTAATTTATCGATAACTAGCTGATGCCCGCAGCTTCGCCAGCGTGGTGAAGTTTTCCTATTCGAGATTTCGAAACGAAACCCTTAACTTTTTGAAAATCCGGTATAGCCTATGTTACTCACGAAGAATGTAGCTTTCTAATATTGAAATATTTTTTTATAATCGGTCCAGTATTTTTTGAGCCAATTCGTTACAAACATACTTACATACAAATCTTTCCTCTTTATAAAGAGGAAAGATTTGTATAGATTTTATTTGTATGCTAACTTTCTTTTTAAATTTATTTTAGAACAAATACTTACCGATGTCCGTTATATAGAATAACTACCCTATCCGAAACAAGTAGTATTTATTTGGCATCAAGTAGTTTCATAAATTTAGACAACTTATCCTCCGTTCTAAGGGCCGTAGTCCAGAACTCTTCTCAATACTCAATCGACGCTTGAGAGCAGATTTTATAAGGCAAAATCTAACCTCAAGCGTTGATTGAGTATTGAGAAGCGTTCTGGAATACGGACTTAAATCTTGAAGGTATTGTTACAATTACCGTCCATTTAAATGGCCATTTACACGTGTTGCTAATGTGCTTCTATATATTTATTACTATGAGTTTATGCAAACGTAATTTTAATTGCCATTATATTTTATTTCTCTCGCAGACACGACCTACATGCAACTCTCCCTTGGTCGAAGAAGTAAGAAAACAATATATAATGCAATAAAATAAGGAAAAAGAATAAGAAATGAGATAAATGATATTCAAATTTAAATTCTAAAAGAAGTGACTTAGTGGCTGCGACTGCCGCGCTAAGTCGGTTCGAGTCCCGAGTCGGAATAAATATTTGTGTAATCCACAAATGTTTGTTGCGGAGTTTGGGTGCTTCCTATGTATAATATGTATGTATTTAGAAATATATAAGTATGTTTATCGTTTGCCTAGACCCCATTGCACAAACAGACTTTATAAAATCTGCAAATGTCTCATTCCATACTACCTGCAATAAACTAGTTTTAGCTGATAAGAACAGGTTTGCTACTGAAGAAGACAAGTGACATGACCGCTAGACTTGTACATGAGCTTTAGACCTGAATCCAAAGATAAGACTTCGCTTTCTTATTTTTCTGCCACCTTCATTTCGCAACAATCCTCGTGTCATAGTTGACTGGCTCAGTTAATGCATTAGGTGCGTAAAAATGGCAGAACCAATAAAATACGACAGACTAAATGAAAGCATAGATATCTCGCTTTAGCCGAATCCATTTATGTTTGTACACCAGTAACGAAAACCAAATTCACACCAAGAACATCTCGGCATTTACCTACATTTATCTATTAACACAAATGTTATAATGGCGAAAGTAAGCGAGTGTGTGTTTGTTATTAATCCACATAAAACTTTTCATTATAGTACAAATATTGCAAAGAAATACGATTTACTACAAAAAAAATTGCTCTAATGGCTAGATACTTTATTTACGTAGTAATTTATCGTACATAGTAACTAACAAAATTTACACTATATCCATGACGGGATAGTTAGAGAGTACAGATGGCTAGGCTTCGCAGTCCATGCTTCTTTCGCTTTTTGCAAATTCATTAATCGTTTCATACATGCATGTTTGGGTATCCGAATACTATTGAGCTTTCGTTTTTGATACTTTTAGTGGTAGTCCCTCTGTAGCTCCCTAAGGAGCTGAATAAACGGCGTGCATTGTACCGCTTTGAACCATAAACAGGTGACGAACAAACAAAAATGACGAACTTCCTTAAAACCTCCTTGCTTGACCCCCTTAACAGTAAACATTTCACAAAATAATATGTTTAATCGTAAATGCAAAAAATAATCTTAATAATACTTTTTTTTCTCTTATTTACGCAGATAATTATTTTTAATTGTTGTTTTAAAATACTAATTGTCAAGATTGTAACTGATGCGATGTGATAATTAAGTTTGTCAACCTTTGCCTGATGAAATTTTTCTGTGTTAAATATTTGGTGGCGAGCGGTCTGCGAGGCCGCTGCAGTGTCTGATTTAAAGGATCAAAATTAAGTACATCTCAGAATATTAGAGCTCGTAGGTTCTGTATCATCTTTCTCTAGCTGGTCCTCATATGGGTGACCGCTTTGTAGTATTTCCATTGATGGGCTATTTTGTGCTTTGAAAGTCACGTTAAGCCGTTGTTCCCGGTTGCCAGCAACAAGACAGTCGTTTAAAAAAGTTGAAGACATTATGTATGGCTTGAAATTTCAACAGCAAGTCGCCACCACGAACCCAGTATACGTACCAAGTTGATTTGTCTATCGCAAGGAACATGTATTAAATATAAAGTCTAAATATTGTGGTATACCTTATACACAAAGCTAGCCCAAACTAAACTTATATATATTTATCTTTGTATATATAATTGTACTGTACGTGTGTATGTCGCTGAACTCCTCTTAAACGGCAGGACCGATTTGAATGATTTTTTTTTGTGTACAAACGGTGCCGCCGTGGATTGTTTAGATTTACAAATCAAATAGAAAATGCGCTGAAGTCGGTATACTGCAGGACGTCTGTCGGGTCCGCAAGTAAATTATAAATTTCTATATAAAATAAAGGATGTCCCATTTAAAACGATCAGTATGGGCAACTCTGAAACAATAAGAATTAGAAAGATCTGTTTTGAGGAACCATGTCACCGATTTTGGTGAAAAGAAAAACTGCAGTCATAAATTTTAGAGACTTTATGAGACTTAAGGTAGGTACGTTGTATAGTAATTAAAGTGTATCTTTTTAATTAGTGGTATCAGAGCAATTCCTATTAGTACCCACACCCTACATACGTAACAATATTAAAAACGCTAATATTTTTCAAGTTTTATTAAGGCAGCACACTATAAATATTAATATAATGTACTGGTGCTTAGTTTCCCCCTTCTTCTCATCTTGAAGGGGGAAATTCATCTTGGGGGGCCAAGGCTACACGCAAAGTTACCTTGTCTCCGCTAAGGGGCCAACGAGAAGAGAGCTAAGTCTACAAAGCCAAACTTAATAACTGTCTGCCTCGGTGGCGCAGTGATAGACATGCGACTACCGCTATAGAGGTCCCGGGTCCGATTCCCGATTCGGATCAAACTATTTGTGTGATCCACAAATATTTGTTTCGGAGTTTGTGTGTTTCCTATGTATAATATGCATGTTTTTAGAAATATATAAGTATGTATATCAGTTGTCTAGATCCCATAACACACAGTTATATTAGCTTACTTTGGGCTAGACGGCACTGCATAAAAAAAACAAATGTCCCACAATATTTATATTTATAACTTGGGTACGCATTAAGATATTAGAAGAGAGAATACATACATCTTGCTCTAGTATATTTGAGGAAAACTAATTTAACAGGCCATTTTGTTGCATAGTGTTTTGCGTAATTTATCGATAACTAGCTGATGCCCGCAGCTTCGCCAGCGTGGTGAAGTTTTCCTATTCGAGATTTCGAAACGAAACCCTTAACTTTTTGAAAATCCGGTATAGCCTATGTTACTCACGAAGAATGTAGCTTTCTAATATTGAAATATTTTTTTATAATCGGTCCAGTATTTTTTGAGCCAATTCGTTACAAACATACTTACATACAAATCTTTCCTCTTTATAAAGAGGAAAGATTTGTATAGATTTTATTTGTATGCTAACTTTCTTTTTAAATTTATTTTAGAACAAATACTTACCGATGTCCGTTATATAGAATAACTACCCTATCCGAAACAAGTAGTATTTATTTGGCATCAAGTAGTTTCATAAATTTAGACAACTTATCCTCCGTTCTAAGGGCCGTAGTCCAGAACTCTTCTCAATACTCAATCGACGCTTGAGAGCAGATTTTATAAGGCAAAATCTAACCTCAAGCGTTGATTGAGTATTGAGAAGCGTTCTGGAATACGGACTTAAATCTTGAAGGTATTGTTACAATTACCGTCCATTTAAATGGCCATTTACACGTGTTGCTAATGTGCTTCTATATATTTATTACTATGAGTTTATGCAAACGTAATTTTAATTGCCATTATATTTTATTTCTCTCGCAGACACGACCTACATGCAACTCTCCCTTGGTCGAAGAAGTAAGAAAACAATATATAATGCAATAAAATAAGGAAAAAGAATAAGAAATGAGATAAATGATATTCAAATTTAAATTCTAAAAGAAGTGACTTAGTGGCTGCGACTGCCGCGCTAAGTCGGTTCGAGTCCCGAGTCGGAATAAATATTTGTGTAATCCACAAATGTTTGTTGCGGAGTTTGGGTGCTTCCTATGTATAATATGTATGTATTTAGAAATATATAAGTATGTTTATCGTTTGCCTAGACCCCATTGCACAAACAGACTTTATAAAATCTGCAAATGTCTCATTCCATACTACCTGCAATAAACTAGTTTTAGCTGATAAGAACAGGTTTGCTACTGAAGAAGACAAGTGACATGACCGCTAGACTTGTACATGAGCTTTAGACCTGAATCCAAAGATAAGACTTCGCTTTCTTATTTTTCTGCCACCTTCATTTCGCAACAATCCTCGTGTCATAGTTGACTGGCTCAGTTAATGCATTAGGTGCGTAAAAATGGCAGAACCAATAAAATACGACAGACTAAATGAAAGCATAGATATCTCGCTTTAGCCGAATCCATTTATGTTTGTACACCAGTAACGAAAACCAAATTCACACCAAGAACATCTCGGCATTTACCTACATTTATCTATTAACACAAATGTTATAATGGCGAAAGTAAGCGAGTGTGTGTTTGTTATTAATCCACATAAAACTTTTCATTATAGTACAAATATTGCAAAGAAATACGATTTACTACAAAAAAAATTGCTCTAATGGCTAGATACTTTATTTACGTAGTAATTTATCGTACATAGTAACTAACAAAATTTACACTATATCCATGACGGGATAGTTAGAGAGTACAGATGGCTAGGCTTCGCAGTCCATGCTTCTTTCGCTTTTTGCAAATTCATTAATCGTTTCATACATGCATGTTTGGGTATCCGAATACTATTGAGCTTTCGTTTTTGATACTTTTAGTGGTAGTCCCTCTGTAGCTCCCTAAGGAGCTGAATAAACGGCGTGCATTGTACCGCTTTGAACCATAAACAGGTGACGAACAAACAAAAATGACGAACTTCCTTAAAACCTCCTTGCTTGACCCCCTTAACAGTAAACATTTCACAAAATAATATGTTTAATCGTAAATGCAAAAAATAATCTTAATAATACTTTTTTTTCTCTTATTTACGCAGATAATTATTTTTAATTGTTGTTTTAAAATACTAATTGTCAAGATTGTAACTGATGCGATGTGATAATTAAGTTTGTCAACCTTTGCCTGATGAAATTTTTCTGTGTTAAATATTTGGTGGCGAGCGGTCTGCGAGGCCGCTGCAGTGTCTGATTTAAAGGATCAAAATTAAGTACATCTCAGAATATTAGAGCTCGTAGGTTCTGTATCATCTTTCTCTAGCTGGTCCTCATATGGGTGACCGCTTTGTAGTATTTCCATTGATGGGCTATTTTGTGCTTTGAAAGTCACGTTAAGCCGTTGTTCCCGGTTGCCAGCAACAAGACAGTCGTTTAAAAAAGTTGAAGACATTATGTATGGCTTGAAATTTCAACAGCAAGTCGCCACCACGAACCCAGTATACGTACCAAGTTGATTTGTCTATCGCAAGGAACATGTATTAAATATAAAGTCTAAATATTGTGGTATACCTTATACACAAAGCTAGCCCAAACTAAACTTATATATATTTATCTTTGTATATATAATTGTACTGTACGTGTGTATGTCGCTGAACTCCTCTTAAACGGCAGGACCGATTTGAATGATTTTTTTTTGTGTACAAACGGTGCCGCCGTGGATTGTTTAGATTTACAAATCAAATAGAAAATGCGCTGAAGTCGGTATACTGCAGGACGTCTGTCGGGTCCGCAAGTAAATTATAAATTTCTATATAAAATAAAGGATGTCCCATTTAAAACGATCAGTATGGGCAACTCTGAAACAATAAGAATTAGAAAGATCTGTTTTGAGGAACCATGTCACCGATTTTGGTGAAAAGAAAAACTGCAGTCATAAATTTTAGAGACTTTATGAGACTTAAGGTAGGTACGTTGTATAGTAATTAAAGTGTATCTTTTTAATTAGTGGTATCAGAGCAATTCCTATTAGTACCCACACCCTACATACGTAACAATATTAAAAACGCTAATATTTTTCAAGTTTTATTAAGGCAGCACACTATAAATATTAATATAATGTACTGGTGCTTAGTTTCCCCCTTCTTCTCATCTTGAAGGGGGAAATTCATCTTGGGGGGCCAAGGCTACACGCAAAGTTACCTTGTCTCCGCTAAGGGGCCAACGAGAAGAGAGCTAAGTCTACAAAGCCAAACTTAATAACTGTCTGCCTCGGTGGCGCAGTGATAGACATGCGACTACCGCTATAGAGGTCCCGGGTCCGATTCCCGATTCGGATCAAACTATTTGTGTGATCCACAAATATTTGTTTCGGAGTTTGTGTGTTTCCTATGTATAATATGCATGTTTTTAGAAATATATAAGTATGTATATCAGTTGTCTAGATCCCATAACACACAGTTATATTAGCTTACTTTGGGCTAGACGGCACTGCATAAAAAAAACAAATGTCCCACAATATTTATATTTATAACTTGGGTACGCATTAAGATATTAGGAGAATACATACATCTTGCTCTAGTATATTTGAGGAAAACTAATTTAACAGGCCATTTTGTTGCATAGTGTTTTGCGTAATTTATCGATAACTAGCTGATGCCCGCAGCTTCGCCAGCGTGGTGAAGTTTTCCTATTCGAGATTTCGAAACGAAACCCTTAACTTTTTGAAAATCCGGTATAGCCTATGTTACTCACGAAGAATGTAGCTTTCTAATATTGAAATATTTTTTTATAATCGGTCCAGTATTTTTTGAGCCAATTCGTTACAAACATACTTACATACAAATCTTTCCTCTTTATAAAGAGGAAAGATTTGTATAGATTTTATTTGTATGCTAACTTTCTTTTTAAATTTATTTTAGAACAAATACTTACCGATGTCCGTTATATAGAATAACTACCCTATCCGAAACAAGTAGTATTTATTTGGCATCAAGTAGTTTCATAAATTTAGACAACTTATCCTCCGTTCTAAGGGCCGTAGTCCAGAACTCTTCTCAATACTCAATCGACGCTTGAGAGCAGATTTTATAAGGCAAAATCTAACCTCAAGCGTTGATTGAGTATTGAGAAGCGTTCTGGAATACGGACTTAAATCTTGAAGGTATTGTTACAATTACCGTCCATTTAAATGGCCATTTACACGTGTTGCTAATGTGCTTCTATATATTTATTACTATGAGTTTATGCAAACGTAATTTTAATTGCCATTATATTTTATTTCTCTCGCAGACACGACCTACATGCAACTCTCCCTTGGTCGAAGAAGTAAGAAAACAATATATAATGCAATAAAATAAGGAAAAAGAATAAGAAATGAGATAAATGATATTCAAATTTAAATTCTAAAAGAAGTGACTTAGTGGCTGCGACTGCCGCGCTAAGTCGGTTCGAGTCCCGAGTCGGAATAAATATTTGTGTAATCCACAAATGTTTGTTGCGGAGTTTGGGTGCTTCCTATGTATAATATGTATGTATTTAGAAATATATAAGTATGTTTATCGTTTGCCTAGACCCCATTGCACAAGTTTAACAGACTTTATAAAATCTGCAAATGTCTCATTCCATACTACCTGCAATAAACTAGTTTTAGCTGATAAGAACAGGTTTGCTACTGAAGAAGACAAGTGACATGACCGCTAGACTTGTACATGAGCTTTAGACCTGAATCCAAAGATAAGACTTCGCTTTCTTATTTTTCTGCCACCTTCATTTCGCAACAATCCTCGTGTCATAGTTGACTGGCTCAGTTAATGCATTAGGTGCGTAAAAATGGCAGAACCAATAAAATACGACAGACTAAATGAAAGCATAGATATCTCGCTTTAGCCGAATCCATTTATGTTTGTACACCAGTAACGAAAACCAAATTCACACCAAGAACATCTCGGCATTTACCTACATTTATCTATTAACACAAATGTTATAATGGCGAAAGTAAGCGAGTGTGTGTTTGTTATTAATCCACATAAAACTTTTCATTATAGTACAAATATTGCAAAGAAATACGATTTACTACAAAAAAAATTGCTCTAATGGCTAGATACTTTATTTACGTAGTAATTTATCGTACATAGTAACTAACAAAATTTACACTATATCCATGACGGGATAGTTAGAGAGTACAGATGGCTAGGCTTCGCAGTCCATGCTTCTTTCGCTTTTTGCAAATTCATTAATCGTTTCATACATGCATGTTTGGGTATCCGAATACTATTGAGCTTTCGTTTTTGATACTTTTAGTGGTAGTCCCTCTGTAGCTCCCTAAGGAGCTGAATAAACGGCGTGCATTGTACCGCTTTGAACCATAAACAGGTGACGAACAAACAAAAATGACGAACTTCCTTAAAACCTCCTTGCTTGACCCCCTTAACAGTAAACATTTCACAAAATAATATGTTTAATCGTAAATGCAAAAAATAATCTTAATAATACTTTTTTTTCTCTTATTTACGCAGATAATTATTTTTAATTGTTGTTTTAAAATACTAATTGTCAAGATTGTAACTGATGCGATGTGATAATTAAGTTTGTCAACCTTTGCCTGATGAAATTTTTCTGTGTTAAATATTTGGTGGCGAGCGGTCTGCGAGGCCGCTGCAGTGTCTGATTTAAAGGATCAAAATTAAGTACATCTCAGAATATTAGAGCTCGTAGGTTCTGTATCATCTTTCTCTAGCTGGTCCTCATATGGGTGACCGCTTTGTAGTATTTCCATTGATGGGCTATTTTGTGCTTTGAAAGTCACGTTAAGCCGTTGTTCCCGGTTGCCAGCAACAAGACAGTCGTTTAAAAAAGTTGAAGACATTATGTATGGCTTGAAATTTCAACAGCAAGTCGCCACCACGAACCCAGTATACGTACCAAGTTGATTTGTCTATCGCAAGGAACATGTATTAAATATAAAGTCTAAATATTGTGGTATACCTTATACACAAAGCTAGCCCAAACTAAACTTATATATATTTATCTTTGTATATATAATTGTACTGTACGTGTGTATGTCGCTGAACTCCTCTTAAACGGCAGGACCGATTTGAATGATTTTTTTTTGTGTACAAACGGTGCCGCCGTGGATTGTTTAGATTTACAAATCAAATAGAAAATGCGCTGAAGTCGGTATACTGCAGGACGTCTGTCGGGTCCGCAAGTAAATTATAAATTTCTATATAAAATAAAGGATGTCCCATTTAAAACGATCAGTATGGGCAACTCTGAAACAATAAGAATTAGAAAGATCTGTTTTGAGGAACCATGTCACCGATTTTGGTGAAAAGAAAAACTGCAGTCATAAATTTTAGAGACTTTATGAGACTTAAGGTAGGTACGTGAGTAAGTTTACGCTTGTCACTAGTTAAGTGTTAATTTTTTTTTGTTTTTATGTTTATTGTTGACTTTTTACAAACAAAGATGATTTAATGTGCAATTGTGTAGAATGTTCAGCAGGAACAATTTCAATTAACTAAAATTGCTATGTTTATTATAGTGGTTGGTGGTGTTATTAGACTGCTGTTGGCGACACGAAACCCTTACCCATCACCATCAGGGTACACCAGGGTTTGGATCTCTTCTGGTCAGTGTGATGTTAAACGTATTGTTAGACAGCATCAGGGACTCGCATGAGCAGCCTCCATGGTTGCTCATGTAGGTATGCTGACGATATCGCGCTGGCAGACGCGGACAGGGGCAGATATCTGGCACTAAACTCTACAGATCCCACATCCGTCCGCGGTTATTTGTTCGACCTCACGGACCAGTTAAATATCTGTGATCTGTATTTCACACGTCCAATGACATCGATTGCGATGTCAAGTCACACATTGCTGCCGCGTGGGCCAAGATTAGACCTGTCCTTTTACATGGCAGTGAGACGTGGCCAATATCAGAGCGACACAAGCAGGAGCTGCGTGTTACGGAACCGCGAGAGGAACTCTCGCATACCCGCATCCTTCACGTCAGTGACATTGCAGATAAGTTGAAAGAGTGTCGCCTTTGCTAGTATGCGGCAACCGCCGGGCTACGTGGGAAACAAATGTTTGGCCATGTCAGTCTCGCCGTGTCCCGGTAAGAGGGGAAGACCCAAGAAGTGCTGGCTTGACGTCGTAAGCGATGACATGCGTACCAATTTTCTCACTACAGGGTATTCCGACGAATGTGCAAAGTGGAGAAGATATATATAGAAAACACCCAAACACTGAAACAAGCATTTGTGGAGCATTTAAATATTTGTTACAACCTGGGCTTTGAACCCGAGACCTCAGCGCTGCAATCGCATATTATACTTACGCCACGAAGCAGTCACAAAACAGTACAAATCTCTCTCTTCACCTTTATATATTCCCAGTTTCTGTCAAGCTCTACCTAAATTTAGAGCCAGGGCTCCATTTTTATGACACTGTCGGTTTTTATGAAAATACATATAGCATCAATACTTCGTTTATAAGTATTTCGTCTGTACCATTTATTATTACGATACTTGACCGCGTGAACTCTAAAAGTAATAAGTTTAATAAGATGCTTTGATTCGGATGTTTCATAATTATTAATTTAATACAAGAGTCAACAGATAAGGTGGAAATAATACACGAACGTTATTATAAGTGCACAATGTCTTTAACTTTACGTTTTGCATAATTAATTGGGTGAATTTCCCATTCGTTTTTTTTTTTGCACCGCGAAGATGAAAATCGGTGTGTGATGTTAACCCATCGTAACATAGATTTATATAATTATGTATAATTTTAACTATGTTTTACTGCTACAAATTGTTTTAAGTGCATAATCATTTTTAATTATTTATTTATTTCATTTAAAATTTTACACCATTCTTACAGGACTAATCCTAATACAATAGTGTAGAACGCACATATCCAACATATTATAATCATATTTTAAAAAATCGCAAAGTTCTAAATCTATCGGTATTTTTTTGCACAATATGTTTATTTGCGGGTTTCGTTATTCGGAACTTTGACAGTCTATTCCATTTTCCCGCCAATATGGAAAGTACATATTGCGCTAGCCGTCCGGTGTCATTATTTTAAAGAAGCTTACTTAAATTAATAAGGGAATATATAAATGGTTAAAAACTGCTTATGATAATATTATTTATGTGTTAACTTTATGCGCTGGTTTATAGAATTTTCAATATTTTGAAATAATGTCTAACTAACTGTAACTAAGTGTCTTCACTCACGCAGTAAGAGAGACAGATCATCAGAAGTATGCATGGATCGCGAAGCCTGGCTATCTGTCCTCTCTGACTACCCTGTCAGGATACAGGGTGAAGATAGTTAAGTAAATAAGTATATGAAATAAATGTAAGCTGCTTCGGGGTGCTGTTTTTTCGGGTGCTGTTTTTTCGGGGCAACCAAGTATAGAAGGAAATTTAAAAAATATAAAATAAAATAAAAAATAAATAACCATCACGCCTTATCCCCGAAGGGGTGGCAGAGGCATATTATATGCCCACTTTTCACCGTGTGGATTTCTGTCCCACGTAATTGGTGGTGAGCCCATTGCCGTGTTGAAAATAGACAGACGCAGGTTGTGGCTACCTACTGTTGAATTTTTTTAAGCCGCCCATAAGGCCTTCAACCAGGCTTAACGACTGCCATTTTATTGGCAACCGGGACTAACGGCTTAACGTGCCTTCCGAAGCATGGAAACGCTCGCAAATGTAAATGCCATAAAGTGGTCACCCATCCGAGGACCAGCCATAGTGAAAGTTGCGTAACTCAGTGATCGTTTACAGAACACTGAGACCGCGGGGCCACGAGCGCGAGCATACAGTATGTGTATATAATAATATAAAAATGACCACCCGTTTGATTAGAGCATTTTTGAAAACATCAACTCAAACTCAACTCAAAATTAACGAATTCTGTCTTTGGTAAAAAGGAGAGGGGTGCCGTCTCTATGCTTGAGGTTAAAATTAAACCCAAACATAGAGGCGACAATCCTCTTTAGGTACATTATCAGAGAGGGAATTAACCAAACGAAGAAGAAATTAGACCCGAGCTTCCAAAGCGTAGCAGAGAGCGATAGTTGGAAAACGATGATATAGTTGTATAGTCAGTACTTTTTTGTGTTGCTTGTTGCAAATTTGACTTATATAGTGATAAAAAAATCATAAGTTGTAAGCGATTAACTGCTAAAATAAAAGTAATCGCAATATATTATTTGTTTCAGGAAAAAGGCTACAGAGTTAAAGTTATCATACTTTCAAATAGTAAGTATAGTTGAACTAATTTCCCTAAAGTTTCTGCATGCGCTTGGGTACAGACAGGTGCATCCTACTAGGGGGCCGAGTCTGCTATTTCAATCGTGTCGAAAACATCGCTTAACAGAAAGCCACCGGTACAATTTTGACAGCTTTTCGTAGTCTACTATTACAATCGTACTCCAATAGACTTCTATCGGACGGCCGATAAAATTCTAATAACACTTACCGCGCCAGTGGCCGCCCTGTACTCAATCTCCAACCAATAATAAATAATAATAAAGTCCAAATCAATTGTTCTTCTAAGTATAATAATATTGCACTTGAAGGTATAAAATCTGTCTTAAAGCAATTCTGTCGTCAATAAAATTTGTCGTAGTCAGAATCCGTCGTAAGCAGAATCTGTCTTAAACTTACCTTACTGCCCTACTCAGAGTAGATTTAATGTTGTATTAAGTAAAGATTAATAAAAAATCACTCTCAGAGACAGTTAAAGATTCATTATACTTAACAATAATGAATTGTTAACACTGATGTTAACGTGTGTGTTAATGACAATTAACTTTAATGACCGCTAAACCGTTACTTAAATCTTAATTGAATTGACGTTGACATTCCAAAAGTGTGATTATGTTATGTGTTTTTTTACGGGGAGCATCAGAGACCAACATAAAAATATTGACAAATGACCAAATGACCAATTGATCCAAAAGATTGGTGGAGTTCGTAAATTATGTGAGAAGGATCAGAGAAACAGGACCGTAGCTGTATTTACGTGAATCTATTTAGGAAATATTTCGTACGTTATTTTCATGCCGGATATAGATATATACAACACGTGCCGTAAAAAAAACAATATTACATGACTTGAGGCACCAAAATATCGAAATGGGGACACACCACTATTGAGGCTGTAAAGCCGGTTATGGAGCAGTAGCTGGAGAGGCAACATGGACGTCTCACCTACCGGGTGTCACAGATACCGGGCACGTGTGCTTCGGTAAGTGTCTGTGGTGTTTATACCGGGAGGTAGCACCGGAGTGCCAGCACTGTGCTGACTGCAGCTTGGATACGCCGCTGCATACACTGGCTTAGTACTCAGCGTGGGAGCTGCAGCCTTGGGACTCTGTTCCGAGTCACGGTGTAGACATTCTCACGCTGGTGATGGGACACCGCTGCCACTCACGCAAAAGAGGTGACGGAGAGTGAGCAGGAGAGAAGACCCTAATGACAGGAGGCCTGAGAAGGGCGGGTGAGCTGCTCACCGTTCTTACAGAAGCCAGCCCTGGATGGTGGCGTCTATCAAGAGCCCAGCATATCATACTGAGGGTTTACTTAGTAAATTAAAGACAATTGTTACAAATTTTGATTAAAAATAATAGTAAAACCTTAAAACTTTAACTTTCTGTAAAAACTATTTAAATGCCCTTAAACATGTAGTCCGAGCAAATTAGACCAAAATGTAAGAGTAAAGCTACATAAATTCCCAACAAGCTGAAAATCAGTAAGATTGTTTAAAATATGATTGAAAATAAGCATTCCCATGTATGAAAAAAAAATCAAATCTAATCATATTATAACATCTTACTGATTTGCAGTTTCTTGGGAATTTATGTAGCTTCGAATGTCTAAATTGACCGGACTAATGTGACAATACTGCACTTTACCGACACACATTTCGATTCGGCGCACCAACTTACGCTTAGCATTAACTTGTGACCATTAGTTTTCATCTAGGAACAAGAACCAATTACATGTTTTAATTGTAATTACACAATTAATACTAATTTAATAAACATTTGAACAGAGTTTTACTTACTTAGTAGGCTGCATGTTTCGTATAGTGACATATCACAATCCTTTCAAAACATTTCTGAGTACAAAATCATTGATACAACCTTTATTTTGCAGTTCCGCTATGCAACATGTTTGGAACTTATGGCGACGATCACAGGAGTGCTGATTGGAATGTTAAGCGGCGGAGGCGTCTGTTTCAACCTAGTCATGGTCGGAGAATTGAGCACGGCTTTCGTAGAAAGAACAACTCACCCAGAACGCGAAAGCAGTTATCTTCCGATTACTAAAACGTTTGGTGGAGGTAGAATACTGTGAGTAACCTTCTTCTAACTTATTAACCACTATAACCACTAGGTGTCCCCCCCCCCCCCCGCATCGCCCGTGACATACTTCTAACTCCCGTCGCACCTATTTAATCCACTCGTTTATAAATTTTTCATTAATGCATTTATATTTGCCGGATTTTTCGACGTTTATGACTACTGCTCCACTCTCCAGAAAAGTAGCGAGAAGATATATAGCCTATAGCCTTCCTCGATAAATGGGCATCTAACACAAAAAAGATTTTTTCAAATCCGTCCAGTAGTTCCTTAGATTAGCGCGTTCAACAAAACAAATCTTCAGCTTTATAATACTGGTATAGATTCACGCCTTTATCACTAAAGGAATAGGTAGATACCATACGCCCACATTTGTGAACCCATTGTCGTGTTGAAATGAACAGACGCATGTTGAGGCGATTGAAATGTTTCAAGGCCTTCAACTTGATACAATGACTGCCGTGTTACTGGCAAACGGGACCAATCTCGTAAATGGTCACAAAGCGGTCACTCATACGAGGACCAGCCATAGGGAAAGATGCGTAACTCAGTGACCGTTTACAGAACCCTGAGTTGGCAGGGCTTCGAGCGCTTCATTTTCAACCTTCTTCGTAAATAGCTAAAACTCCTTAAAAGTACTAGCAAAATCTATTTGTTTTAGCGATGTAAATGAGGTACCCCTATTTATTTAGATAAGGTATGCTGTATAATACTACATCTACATCCTCTTCTACATCAGAGGTTAATGATTGAAACACTTGGTTTCCTAGTCATTAATACAATAATTTCCTTTTTTTAGTGTCAATGCGACGTATGAAGACAATATGGCGGCTCTGTTGGAAGATGCAAATGCGATGGCAATTGGACTCTTTCTAAGTATAGCTATCTCAATTATCCTGGTCATCATTTCCGTTGCACTTATCAGTTGGAGTGCATTACGGCAGGTAAAAATTCTGATTCTCTCTCTTTTAAACGAATGTTGATAAAACTGTTGAATTACAGAGTAAGGGATTAAGTAGTAATACAGTATACAGTAATACAGTAATAGTAATTACAGAGTAAGTAATTACAAAATAGAAACACTTTACTCAACATATTTCATACAACCAAGCGTGTCAAGGGGTGTCGCCCTTTTTTATACGATTACACTGTTACTATAAACGAATGGCAGGCACGTCCAACAAATGAGTGAGGAAGGAAGGATATATATATTGTGCGAGAGAAGAAGGCAGAAGGAGTCAGGGTAGGCCGAGACTTACATTTGAAGACTACGTGAGCAGATTGCTCAAAAACGGAAAAGTGAAAAGTACTCGGATACCCAGACGTGCATGTATGAAGCAGTTAATGACTCTGCAAGAAACGAAAGAAGCATGCATGCATCGCGAAGCCTGGCGATTTGTTCTCTCTGACTACCCCGTCAGGGATACAGTGTTAAGAAAGTTAGTTAGAATGGTAGGCAACTGACAGGCCGCCTATACGATTTTCGCCTACAACTTGATGTAAAATTAGCACTCGGTGTTATTATTACAATCGTCATTGATATTCATTGCTCCTGCGTGTAAAATGGTACGTAATCATAATCCGGTGAAATCGACTACGACATACGCTGGGCGCGCACTCTCGTCAGGGGTAAAATACATTGGTAATAAAGAATTCAAAACATCATTATACTATCGCAATCGTATTACACAAACATCAATATTTATGTCTACATGATATTCACTTGAGACTAATTAGGTGTATGGGCATAGACTAAATTTAACTACGGTATATTTACTTAGAGGTAAAGGTCCCCAACAAGATCTTAAGAGCCCCAGTGACAAACACATGCTAGCGGTGCACCTGCTGACTAGCGGGCGACGCAACGACGCAGGCATACTTATGTGCTCCCAACAATGCCAAAAATCTAAAGTCAACCTATTGTTTCTCCTAGCAGTCATATTAATGTAGACCCCGGCCCAGTTGCTTCTGAACTGGATTCCATATCCAGTTCAGAAGCAACTGGGAATACTCTAAGATGTAACGAAAAGAGATATGCATTGAAATAAAAAAAAATATCTACTTATTACACAGAAAATCTTTCTTTCTATACCACTGCTTGTCTACCAAGCATACGCCCCACTTGATGGAAAGTGGTCACCGTAACCTATTGACGTTTGCAACACCAGAAGTGCAACACTCGCGCTGCCGACACTTCAAGAACCTTGTAAGACCTATTTTGAAGAACCCCATACTGTAGACGTTCATGCGTTCAATACATATTTTTACTAGCGTCTGTTACCAGTGTGAAGGAACGGGTGAAGATATACCTTCGACACAATAGAAGAATCCTCCAACCAGGCAAGACCTAACATTTGACGTTGCATTATCTTCAGCGCGAGAACTCTCTTAGCGTGATGTAGGAGTCTTATCAATGTAGTTAGATAAGTGGAAAGCCATAGTCTCTGCCTATCCCGATGGGAGACAGGCGTGACGATACGTATGTATGTATGTAGTTAGATAGCTTTTCGCTATGTGGCGCCACACCCAGATTCCCCTTCGAGAAATTTTGTCTATTAGGTACACCAGTTACTGCGAGAAAAGATATTACTACCAGAATAAAAAGCGCATGACGCTAAATAATTTTCTCCATATCACTGGTAGCGTTTACGTGCACCCGCCGCACCAAATTAGTAGGCAAAATATACTTCTATTGACATTAAAATTGTTCTATTTCTGTAGTAAAAAAAACAATACCATCCTTTACACAAAGAAGTAATGTCACTGACTTTCATTATAGAATTATTTGAGAGAAATATTTTTACAGTATCTCGCAGACCTCAGAATATTATAATTTTTGAAGTTTGAGGATCGACCTTGTGCACACCGCATAAATAAATAAATAAAGAATACTGTACGCCCACATTTTAACGTATCATGTTTATCCCTGTGTTGATTTTATTTATATATTTAAAGTCAATTTAAATTGTACGGTTTAGAGTACAAAAACAATTCAACTTATTGACTCATACTAATAAACTGGTCTAACTAGATTGTGAGCATTATCCAAAACAAGTTTACGATACAAATGTTTTTCTCAATAATTTGAAGTGATAAATATTTGCCGTGACGTATTTCTAAAAGATATGTCCCTGACATTAAAACAACTTTTTGAAAGCAATAATTTTCCTCACATTATTTTTGTACATTAACTGTTCACGCAGCGTAGCATAAAACCTCTGAAAATGAACATTTGCTAAGAATGTTTGCTGACAAGAATGTTTGTTTGTGATGAGTAACATCACACCCGAGTTTCATTATTTGAACAAAAGACTTAGACACAATTACCCTACTCCTTTCAGGAATAAGCTTTGTGTGTGAGTGATAAATTTTAGACCTTATTTAAGAGCTTACGAGTTACTTGCCGATTCCTCTCAGGAGGGGCGCATTCCAGTGGTCATGATAATAATAAAAATACTTTATTATTAATTAATGTATGACATTTTGTAAGCGCCATTAAAATGGTATATGCAAAATAAATTACGTTATAATTATTTATTAATATTTCCAAACTTAAGAAAGTTTCTTCTATAAACTATACAAATATAGAAAAATATTCTTAGATAATATTGGCATAGTAAAAGTTTAGGTTATTACAAGCTTCTTAAACGAAATCAATTATTTTAAATTGAAGACCTTATTGCTTGTTGACCCACTGAGCTTTGTGTTGCGAACAGAAGCCAAATAATATTTATATACTGCTAAAATGAATATAACCTTGACTATATTAGCTTGTATCAAATAAGTGTGTTTAATTTTACATTAATTTGGTGCATACCAGATTGATGGACTCTATATGTCATTTTAAATAACTCGGTGTTCATAACACTAGAATTATACCAAACTAGCTGACCCGCACGGCTTCGCCCGTGGCATAATTCGAACCCCGTGGCACCCATTTAATCCCGTCGTATATTTCACAATAATGTATGAACATTTTCCAAATTAAAAGTAAAAGGACAAAATAATCTTAATGAAATGCTAATGCCAACTAACGTATTAAAATGATAAGGATAAATAACGTATTTGTATAAATAGCCTTCAAATTACCGCTTTATAATTGGTGGATTTTTAAAGTATTTATTATTTCATACATGGACGTATGGAAGTAGTCAGCTAAATAGTAACGTCATGTAACACTATCTGCCGCACTCAGAGTCGATTTAATGATCGATTAAGGAGTTTTAAGTAAAGATTAATAAAAATTTACTCTCAGAGACAGTTAATGAGTCATTATTGTCATTTAATGGCAATTAACTTTAATGGCCGCTGAACCCTTACTTAAATCATAAATAGACATTAAATTGACGTCCACATGCCAAAAAGTATGGTTATAGCGCTAACACATGTTCGGATTTGGTTTGTCCCTATCGCGGATTTGATTTGTCTCCCGACCAAATCTTACCTTGTGTGTACAGCAATCCGGCGGACATAATTATTATTAATTTAATCCTCCACGTTACGCATTGGATATGATCAATGTTGCCGTTCTAGCTACTTTGTCGTAAATTTTCCTACATTTAATTTTTATTTTCTCCAAAAAGACACCTTTTCATAATGACAGATTTGGTTGGCGAACTCAGCGGATTTGATCTGTCGAGTTCCGGCAGACCAAATCCGAACGTGTGTTAGCGCTATTATTTTACCTATGTTTTTTGCGGAGCGATATGTATAATGATCTATCCATATCTATAGTCATGCTTTCATGAAATATTCTCTAATTGATAGTAATTTTCTTTAAAAATAATAGTAAAACTTTTTTTTTTAAGTTGTATGAATATAACAACTTTTTCCTATAAAAACTACTATATTTTACTAAATTTTTAAATGTCCTTAGGAATGTTATGATATTGCACTTTACGGACATACGTTTCGATACGGCGCACCGCCCTACGTTGACTTAAGTTGGCATTATTAATGAACCATTAATATTCGTCTCTAGGAGCAACGGCCAATTATTTATTTTAATCATAATTAGTTAAATGACAATTTACACTAATTTAATGAACGACTCTGAGTGCGGCTGTATGTGTCATAACAACTAGCCAATTATAAGTCCTCACTTATATTTTTTAAGCTATTGTATAGTTTTTTATTATAATTTTAATTTAAATTATATTTTGTAAAAAAACTACATTTATATTTTCGTCGGAAATATAAAATATACAATTTTAGAAATAAATATTTGATATCAATATTAGTACAATAAATAAGTATTTATTTCTTCCTGCATAAGAGTTTATTCAGGTCAGTCTGGTTGCATATATTGATGTCGATGACCTAGGTTTTTTATTTATTTATATCAATCACGCCTTATTCCCGAAATAGATATAGTATGTTATCCATAAGAGATAAACATATACCGTCGGGGACTTTTTTGTAGAACTATATTAGATACACTTGGGGATGAAGAGTAGAAGCGTGCACGTCGCCATCCCTGCCAGCTACGGCTGCAATTCTACTCCGACACGAGTGCCACCAGGGCGAACAATGTTAGGGCGTGCCCCCGAGGCGACGCGTACCAGTTCGTCCCCGCTGGTGCGAAAAGTGTGAGCCAGAGCGGCGTAGGGGACCGCCACCCTACACGCGCGGCCCGACACGGCGGGATGTGGAGGACGGAGTGCAGGGTAGCTGCGTGGAATGTTAGGGGAGGAATGGCAGATAAGATGAATGAGTTGATGGATGTTATGAATGAGAGAAAGTTAGATGTAGTGTGCTTGACAGAGACCAAGCGCAAGGGCAGCGAAGTCTTGGAGCTCCCGGGTGGGGTGCTCGCGCTATGGTCTGGAGTACCAGAGAGCGATCATGGCAGTCGGGGGGTTGGACTTTTGTTGTCCATGCGATTGGCCACCGGTATGTATGAGTACAAACTGGTAGGTCCCAGAATCCTCTGGATCCGTCTAAAACTTGGTTTGACGAAGATTTTTCTGGTAGCTGCTTACGCGCCAGTATCTTCGTCGAACGCGAGTGAGCTAGAGGACTTCTGGGAGAATATGAGAGAAGCTCTAAATGTGATAGAAGGAAATGAAAGACTTATAGCATGTGGAGACTTGAATGGATGGGTGGGTACCGCTCGCGATGGTTTTGAGTCGGTATTCGGAAAGCATGGGGATAAAA
Source organism: Thumatha senex (assembly GCA_948477245.1). Lineage (NCBI taxonomy): Eukaryota > Metazoa > Arthropoda > Insecta > Lepidoptera > Erebidae > Thumatha > Thumatha senex. The sequence goes on along the minus strand of OX419725.1, from coordinate 14,724,767 downwards.
GGGTGAACGACGCTGGCAAGCTTATACTAGCATTTTGTAAGAATAAGGATTTGTTTGTGGCGAACACAATGTTCAACCACAAACAAATTCATATGTATACGAGGAGATGTAAGTCAAAGAGAAGCATGATAGATCTATTCCTAATGGATAGTCGGCTCCTTAAACAGGTGATGGACACAAGGGTTTATCGGGGCGCTGAGCTGGGATCATACCACTACCTGGTCATAACTAGGATTAGGGGTCTGTTCGCGGGTTGGCGTCATCGTACCGAGTGTCCTGAACCTGAGCCGACTTATAGCATCAAAAGCTGGAAGTTGCAGGATGCATCCATTAGGGATAAATATAAAGAAAGGGTAGCCGAAAAGCTTGGCGACGTCAATGTTAGTAGTGAGAATGTGGAAAGTGTATGCAGAACCTTATGGATAGTATGGTAAATGCCGCTGTGGAAGTTTGTGGAGAAACGAAAAGAGGCAGTAGTAATAAGCGTGATGCATGGTGGAATGAGGAAGTGAAAGAAGCAGTTCCAATGAAGAAGAAAGCATGGTTAGACTACTTAGCCTCGCGGAATGATTTTAATATGAAAGAGAGATACAAGCTGCAAAAAGTTAACACGAAGGCACTGATAGAAGAAGCTCGTGAAAGGTGCAGAATGAAAGCTGATGATGCAGTGCTCATGGCCTCATCAGAAGCCGACCTTCAGGCATTAGTCACTAATATGAAAGAGGAGTGTGAAAGTAAGGGTCTTCGCTTAAATGCAAGTAAAACTAAGGTTCTAGTATTTGATAGAGATGACGAAGGAATCATATGCGAGATTAGGGTAAACCAGGAACGAATAGAGAAAGTGAATGAAATTGTGTATTTAGGGAGTATGTTTAGCGCGGATGGAAGATGTGATTCGGATGTAGAACGGCGAGTAGCTGCCGGAAACAAGGTTAACGGTGCTTTGTCCCAGTTAGTAAAGCGACAAAGCATCGTAAAAGAAGCACGACTGGCAATTCATAACGCAGTGCTAGTGCCAACTTTGCTTTACGGTAGCGAAACCTGGGTATGTCAGCAGATGCATGAAAGTAAATTGAATGCTGTGGAGATGCGATCACTTCGAAAATTGTGCGGCGTTACTTTGGCCGACCAAATACATAACGAAGTGATACGCAATATGGCAGGTTTGAATGAAAGTGTCAGCGTTAAGCTGGAAAAGGGCGTGCTCCGTTGGTTTGGACACGTCCAACGAATGAGTGAGAAACGATTGACGAAGAATATATATTGTGCGAAAGTAGAGGGTAGAAGAAGTCAGGGTAGGCCGAGACTTACATATGAAGACCACGTGAGCAGATTGCTCAAAAACGGAAAGGTCAAAAGTACTCGGATACCCAGACGTGCGTGTAGGAAGCGATTGATGAATCTTGAAGAAGCGTATGCATGGATCGCGAAACCTGGCGATCTGTCCTTTTTAACTACCCCGTCAGGGATACAGCGTGAAGATAGTTAGTTAGTTAGTTGTATTAGATACACAATTCCACAATACAATATTTTATTACATCAGAAAGGGTTTAGGCATCGTTTTCGTTGAAAGCTCCCAGACGGTATTTTTGTCCGACACCCCCAACAAATATCATTATTAAATTATAATGATATTTGTTGGGGGTGTTCAATGTGTTCAAAAACTTAACAAATTATACATAAAAACCTTCTATATGAATCACTCTATATATTATAAAAACCGCATCGAATTTCGTTGCGTAGTTTTAAAGATCTAAGCATACATAGGGTCAGACAGCGGAAAAAGACTTTGTTTTATAATATGTAGTGATAAAATGAGGTGAGTTTTGACGCCCGACCATGCTATCTAGTAGCTATCTAGTACATAAGTAAAATATATCTTAATTTACTTATGTATTAAGTAGTACTTCATGTATGCATTATCTCAGACAAATTTAATACAATTTCAACCTACAATGACCAAGGAAATTTAATTCTTGATCAGTGTTTAACTCCTTACCTTCTCTCCTCGAATAATCCCGAACTATTAGGCCGTGATGAAACATGCGGACTTTGATACGATGATACCCCAGGAGGCACAACTAGCATTAAAAACATAGTACATCGAACTATTATGTTATTTGTATAAAGATAATAAAAGGATAGCTCAAGAAAAACGCTCAGATCATACCTTTAGTCAAAAAGAAAAAAACTTTCTCTGATTATCTCTATTCTCCCCTTCCTTTCGAAAGTTTTTGAACGACTTCTTTGATCTCAATTCACAAATTTCCTCTCTAAAAATAAACTGTTAAACCCCCTTCAATCTGGATTCTGTACTAGTCAGAGTACAACCACAACTTTAACTCATAATACAGTCAACATTTAGAGCGGGCATGGAAAATGCCTTGCTTACAGTACTAGCACTGCTGGACTTCAGCCACGCCTTTAATATGTTGCCTGTATCAGACTTTATAAATATACTGGCCTCCCTTAACATATCTCTAACAGTGATTGGTTTCATAGTTACTTGTTTGGCCGACGGCAGCGAATTGATGTTGAAGACACAAGACTCTTTATTATTACATCTGCCGGTTTGCCGCAGGGTGACGTTTTATCTCCGCTTCGCAGTTCTCTAATCAATGCTTATCTTCTTCCTACCAACCACCTTTGCACAATTAAAAGACTTATCTTCTTCTTACCAACCACTTATACGCAGACGACCTGATACATTCCTAAGCACCACTAGACAAACATAGCGAGGCTATTGGCTATGGCAATGATGATCTGCGTACCATTTGCAAATGTAAGGCCTGAAGGTGAACCCATCTAAGACCGAGGTTAACGTTATTGGTGGCTCCAAGATGACGCCTCAAATTGATTGGTCATAACTTGATAAACATTGACGTTTCCTATTGTGACAAGGTCAAGCGCTTGGGTATTTATTTAGACTCATGCTTTTCTTAGGGGCCTCAGTTGCAAGAGCTAAGACGCAAATATTTGCTGCGGTGGGGGGCTTCCACCCTTGGGCAGGCTGAAACATTTTATACCTATTACAACTAAAGTTGCGCTCGTACAATCGCTTAACCCTACTTGAGAGACTCTAAAACTTCACTTTATGATTTATATTTGAAGTACGCAAATATGATCATGTTTCTAAAAAAATAAATAAATAAATATCCATCACGCCTTATCCCCGAAGGGGTGGCAGAGGCATATTATATGCCCACTTTTCACCGTGTGGATTCCTGTCCCACGTAATAGGTGGTGAGCCCATTGCCGTGTTGAAATAGACAGACGCAGGTTGTGGCTACCTGCTGTTGAAATTTTTCAAGCCGCCCATAAGACCTTCAACCAGGCTTAACGACTGCCATTTTACTGGCAACCGGGACCATGTATGAATGATCATGTTTCTGATTTTCGAAAAAGACTCATGTAGTTACCTATTCGCATTCGCCGGAATACCCATATCCTCTCTCTATTATATAGTGTAGGCTCGTGACCCCGCTGACTGGGTGTTCTGTAAACGATCAATGCGGTAATGAATTTTCGCTATGGCTGGTCACAGATGGGTGATCACGTTGTGGAATTTACGTTTGCGAGCGTTTCCGAGCTTCGGAAGGCACATTAAGCCGTTGGTGCCGGTTGCCAGTTATATAGCACTCGGTAAGCCACGTTGAAGGCCAGCTTGAAAAATTTATGCACCTAGGGTTTTCTGACTACGAAAAGACATTGATAAAATTAATATATGTACCTATATTTATGTATGTATGTAGGTGTATGTGTGGTACGGTATATTGTGTAAACAAAATAGTTAAGTGATTTGTTACATTTAAATGTAACATCCATTATTCAGTTCTCCAACAAGTCTCCATCCAAAGGGTGTCTGTGAGAGAATGCCTTAGTGCGATAAGACTGCCAATTTTAAAACCAATTTAGTATCACATTATCTATAAGTTTAAATGTATTTTTGGTTTGACAATCTTAATAATATTATAAATGTGAAAGCTTGTATAGATGTTTGTTACTCTTTCACGTAAAAACTACCCAATGGATTTTAATGCAACTTTACAATAATATAGCTTATACATCAGAATAACACATAGGTTACTTTTTATCTCGTGAACAAGTTCCTGTGGGAAACGGGAACGGGAAAACTTCTCTACGCGGGTGAAGCCACGGGCGTCAACTAGTAAAGAATAAACCTATCAATCAATCAATGGCAAACTGTTCATTCTGAAACATTAATTATGCCTTCCTTCTCATAAAATACTCACTGTTTTCAGATAACTCGAATACGACTGCTCTTCCTGAGGGCGGTGCTGCGGCAAGATATGTCGTGGTTCGACACAGATTCAGAGTTTAACTTGGCTTCGAAAATGTCCGAGTAAGTTATTTCATACGTTAAAGTTGTTCAATATAAATATTACTGTATATACATGTACATATTTCATTATATACTTTTAAATATTTCAGTAATTCAGTACAAAAGAGCCTTAGAGCCTTACAATTATGGGTGTGTACAACTGATAAACAAGAATTTTACGGTATTTCACTCGTTAAAGATTTTCGATATACATATTTCTGTATATTCATAATGTACATATTTCATTATATGCATATAAGTATTAGAGTAATTTACTACAAAAGAACCTTAGAACCTTACAATTTTGGGTATGTACGACTGATAAACAAGAATGTAGACCCATAGTTATAATACCTACATGTTATTTCACTCGTTAAACTTTTTCGATATACATATTTCTGTATATACATGTACATATTTAATTATATACATATTAATATTGCAACTTTCACTATGGCTGGTCCTCGGATGGGTGACCACTTTGTGGCATTTACATTTGCGAGCGTTTCCGTGCTTCGGAAGGCACGTTAAGCCGTTGGTCCCGGTTGCCAGTAAAATGGCAGTCGTTAAGCCTGGTTGAATGCCTTATGGGCGGCTTGAAAAATTTCAACAGCAGGTAGCCACAACCTGCGTCTGTCTATTTCAACACGGCAATGGGCTCACCACCTATTACGTGGGACAGAAAAATCCACACGGTGAAAAGTGGGCATATAATATGCCTCTGCCACCCCTTCGGGGATAAGGCGTGATGGATATTTATTTATTTTATTTTTTAATATTTCAGTAATTCACTACAAAAGAACCTTACAACCTTACAAGTTTGGGTATATACGACTGATAAATAAGAATGAAGACCCATAGTTATAATACACGTTATTTCACTCGTTAAAGTTTATAACTCGTTAAAAAGAAGCGCTCGTAGCCCCGCGGTCTCAGTGTTCTGTTAACGATCACTGAGTTACCCAACTTACACTATGGCTGGTCCTCAGATGGGTGACCACTTTGTGGCATTTATATTTGCGAGCGTTTCCGTGCTTCGGAAGGCACGTTAAGCCGTTGGTCCCGGTTGCCAGTAAAATGGCAGTCGTTAAGCCTGGTTGAAGGCCTTATGGGCGGCTTGAAAATTTCAACAGCAGGTAGCCACAACCTGCGTCTGTCTATTTTCAACACGGCAATGGGCTCACCACCTATTACGTGGGACAGGAATCCACACGGTGAAAAGTGGGCATATAATATGCCTCTGCCACCCCTTCGGGGATAAGGCGTGATGGATATTTTTAAGTTTTATGATATACATATTTCTGTATATACATGTACATATTTCATTATATACATATAAATATTTTACTAATTCACTACAAAAGAGCCTTAGAACCTTACAATTTTGGGTATATACGACTGATAAATAAGAATGTTGATTCATAGTTATAATACACGTTATTTCACTCGTTAAACTTTTTCGATATAAATATTTCTGTATATACATGTATATATTTAATTATATACATATTAATATTTTACTAATGCACTACAAAGGAGCCTTACAACCTTACAATTTTGGGTATTTACGACTGACAAACAAGAATGAAGACCCATAGTTATAATACACGTTATTTCACTCGTTAAAGTTTTTCGATAAACATATTTCTGTATATACATAATGTACATATTTCATTATATGCATATAAATATTACAGTAATTTACACAAAAGAACCTTAGAACCTTACAATTTTGGGTATGTGCGACAGACAAACAAGATTGAAGACCCATAGTAATAATACACATGACGAAAAACCATTATGTAGAGAAACAAGATAAAAAATAAACAAAACCATTAAAGGCACCTAATTCCGCGGTATGATCACCAAAAATAAACATTGAAAATAAAAAAAAACATATACTTCTCTGAAAAATTAGGTACCTATATTATATTTCAGCATTGTTATTTATCCTATTTTTGAAATATTTCAGTAAAAGACTATGCATAATATACGGGAATATGTACTCGTACTGACAGTTTGGCATAAAGTTGTTTATAAAAAAAACAAAAATGTGAAATAGAAATAAGTCCGAGGCACCTAATTCTGATTTAAAAATCCTAATTCCGATGTATCATGCTCCTTATTTTGAGTGTACAGAATATCAAGAAAGGGATTTCCCTTTCTTGATATTTTGTACAGATGTGCAAAAATCGAATCTATTTGTTGACTTTGGATTTCAGACAGTCATACAGCGCACTCAGAAATGTTCATTAAATTGGTGTAAATTGTCATTTAACTAATTATAATGATTCTATCTATCTTCATGCTGTATCCCTGACGGGGTAGTCAGGGAGGACAGATGGCCAGGCTTCGCGATCCATGCATACTTCTTTCGCTTCTTCGAGATTCATCAATCGCTTGCACGTCTGGGTATCCGAGTACTTTTGAACTTTTCGTTTTTGAGCAATCTGCTTACGTGGTCTTCATATGTAAGTCTCGGCCTGCCCTGACTCCTCCTACTGGAGGAGTCAGGGCAGGCTAGGGTAGAACTACTTTCGCACAATATATATTCTTCGTCAATCGTTCCTCACTCATTCGTTGGACGTGTCCAAACCAACGGAGCATGCCCTTTTCCAGCTTAACGCTGACACTTTTCTAATTTCAGGAACTTAATGAGTCTCAAGGATGGTATGGGTGAAAAGCTATCTGTTGTGGCAAACCTGGTTGGAACCTGTATCATCTGCTTAGCCACCGCTTTTCCAATGGGGTGGGAGCTCACCCTTGCTTGTGTTGCGATTTTGCCGCTCTCTTTAGGAGCTTCGATCATATTATCAAATGTGAGTAGTGATACTAAGTCAATCTAATAAAAATTGTGTTGTATGTACTGACATAGGTTAAAATTAATTTCCCCGCAAGTGGTAATATTTGGCTCTGGATTTCTTTTCTTCTTTCTTCTCTTTAGTCGGTGTCCGTAGTTTAGTCACACGTCATTGGTTCACCGCCACACTCTTTATGGTGGAACAAAAGAAGCATATTAAAACTCTCGTCTAGGGTACTGAAGAATGTTGAAGTACATCAGTACTTCAACATTATTCAATATAGATTAGCATCAGCTAATCTACATTGTTCGGTAATCTTTACGTAGGAGAAAATATTTAGATGAAGGCTAAATTAGAATCAATACTCTTCTAAATGACATATCTTGAAAAAGACGTAAGAAAAAAACCATCAAATAAGTCGTGACGTTCTTTTTTTAATATCAAATTATTATCAATCTTTCATAATTTACCAGTCGATTTTGTATTATGTTGAGTTCGTTCGACGAGTGCCATACCCAAAAAATTTTATTGAATTGTATTATGTTTCAGTACCAATCTAAATCAACAGTATTAGAAATGGATGCATACAGTCAAGCCGGAAAACAAGCAGAAGAAGTCCTAAAGTCAATTCGGACCATCGTTGCTTTTAATGGAGAGACCAAAGAAGTGGACAAGTAGGTTTTTATGAACATTATTATATTTTTGTCTTTGTATGTGCCTGTTCTCATGTAAAGAATTAGGCAAATGTATGGACTCCAATATGTTGATCATTTTTGTCATAGGTTGTGTGATGTACTAATATGTAATCGTCACAAGTACTAAGCCTGGAAGAGAAAAATATTCCTTTGATTGAAAATTATAGGAACACTCTTAGAGTATACATAAGCAAGATATAATATGTATACTCTAAGGAAACATCTATGTAAAGCTTATGGTCTAAATGGTTAGCCATTAGCGTACTATTTAGGCTATATCTATTTTTAGACTTTTAAATCCTAAAGTTTAGAAAAGTCTTATAAAACAGTCACTTGTCTGTCTATCCATCTGTGCGAATCTATTTCTCAGAACCAATGATAGATAAAGAATAACAGTTTGCGGCATTCGATTCAGGACACTATTAATTTTTGCATAGGCGATTTTGAAGTTTCTACTACTTGTCGTTTTGGTATTATTGCATAATCGGTTTAGAAGTCGTCTGAAAGACGATGCGAGTGCGCTTTACTTGTTTATTTAAATATATTGGACAATGTGCTTTGTTTAAATAAAACATATAATATCTTTGATAAAACTACTATATAGTACATATTCATCGTTCGGAAACCTCTCCAAATGAGTTCAACTCATATTGAGCAGGATAGTTTTGATACTTCACATTTGGAAAATGAAATTCCAAAAAACTAGTTTATAGGACAACAGATAATAAATCTGGCCAGTTGACTTTGGCCCCTGAGAATAATCTTAGTAAAAATATTGTTTTTATAAACCTGGTGCACCATAATGTTAGAGGTTTAATAAATGGTAAAGATTTAGAGTTAGAGCTATACATTAATGCAAATTCTATTAATATTTTTTGTGCTACAGAGCACTGGTTAAAAGATCATCAAATCACATTGTTGAACTTCGTAAATCACCAGGTTGCTAGCTCGTTCAATAGAAAACATTCTAAACGTGGAGGCTCTTTAATATTAATTAATAAAAACTTAAAATTTAAAGAACGTAAGGATTTAGTAGCCCTCTCCATTGAGCGAGTTATTGAGATTGCCAGTATTGAGTTTGAGCATTTCATCTTGTTAAGCGTATACAGTCCCCCTGATGCTTCTTACATTAAATTTGAAGAAAAGCTTGAAGAAGCACTGTTCAAATGCCAATGTTCTAAGAAATCTATAATAGTTTGTGGAGATTTTAATGTTAATGATGTATCTAATATACATCATTAACTCCATCAGAGAGAAATAAAATGAAAAATTTATTTAAATCCTTTAATCTGCATAGTACATTCTTAGAACCCACTCGTATTACAGCCACCAGTGCAAAATGTATTGATAATATTTTTACTGATATTAAACCTATAGATAAAGGTATTGTGGATCCTGTGGAGTCAGATCATCGTGGCCAATGGATAAAATTTCCTAAAAGTAGTAACAAAGTCAGCAAAAAACAAATTAAATATGTACCAATTAACCAAAGTCGTTTGAATAATTTTAAAGAAAATGTATTAAAGAGATTACCATATCTACCTAACTTCACTTGTGTAGACCAGTCATATAAACACTTATTTAATTTGATTAATGATGAGTTTGGCAAAGTTTTTACCTCAAAAACTCTACAGATTGGTGGTCGTCCTGTTTTCAGTGACTGGTATCTTTAAAAGTAGAAATAAATTATTTGAATTATATTCAGAAAAATCATATAATTTTAGGCAAACCTTTAAGGAATATGTTAAAAATTATTCAAAGATATTTAAACAAACGTGTCATCTTGCTAAGTCAAACTTCATTAAAAATAAAATTTCTAATTCTGTAAATAAAATAAAAATGACTTGGAACATCATTAACTCTGAATGCGGTAGATCTTTAGTGACTGAAAGGGATTTCCACTTAAAAGTAAATGGTTGCCATGTTACAGGGGACCTGGAAGTGGCTACGGAGTTTGAACACTTTTTCAAAAATATACCTATTTTGACAACAAAATCTCTCCAAGCATCTTCCAGTTCCGCTGAACTTTTATTAGAAGAATCTGTTCTTTGTTGCAGGGATGCATTTGTATTCACAGATATTTGTGCTCAGGACATTGTAAAAACATTTAAATGTATCGAAATTAAGAAAACCGCGGACATTTGGGGGTTATCGGTCAAAACTGCATCATGTATAATTGAGGTAATTGCGCCCCATCTAGCAACTGTGTTTAATGACTGTGTTTCTAGTGGTACATTTCCTGATTTAATGAAACACAGCAAAGTCGTTCCCTTGCTCAAGGCTGGCAGCGCTACAGAGCCGTCTAATTTCCGACCAGTGTCAGTGCTGCCAACTTTGAGCAAAGTATTTGAAAAAATAATCTTGAATCAAATGCTATCCCATTTTAATAGTCATAAAATACTCCATGCGAATCAATTTGGGTTTACGAAAGGGCGCTCAACTTCCGATGCTGGTGTTGAGTTATTAAAATGTATTCATGAAGCATGGGAAGACAAGCACGATGCATTAGGTATATTTTGCGATCTATCAAAGGCTTTTGATTGCGTTCAACATGAAACGCTGTGCAAAAAATTACACCACTATGGAATAAGAGGCAAAGCTCTCGACCTTCTGTCTTCATATTTGAACAATAGAATACAGAGGGTCGATATTAATGGTACACGTTCTGTAGGATCCATGGTTACAATGGGTGTGCCGCAAGGTTCGATACTTGGGCCATTCTTGTTCCTCATTTATATTAATGATTTACCATTTTATGTAGGGGACTGGAATAGGATTGTTTTGTTTGCAGATGACACCTCATTAATTTTTAAAATTAAAAGACAATTTGATAACTATGACGATGTAAACAATGCAATTGCAAGAGTAGTTCATTGGTTCAGCTCAAATAATCTTTGCCTTAATGAAAATAAAACTAAATGTATAAAATTTACTCTACCAAATGTAAAACAAGTTGCGGCCAATGTTCAACTGAATGGACAAGTGTTAGAGTTTGTAGAATCAACTGTGTTCCTAGGTATAACTATTGATGCCAATTTGCAGTGGGGCCCACACATAGAAAAGACAGCCTCTAGATCAAGTTCGGCTGCATACGCTGTAAAAAAGATCAGGACTCTAACAGATGTGGATACGGCTAGAATGGTTTACTTCAGCTATTTTCATAGTATTATGTCTTACGGTATTCTCCTTTGGGGGAGTGCTGCAGATTTAAATATTATTTTTGTTCTACAAAAGCGGGCTGTACGCGCTATTTATAATTTGGGCCCCAGAGTTTCTCTCCGAGAAAAATTCAAAGAAGTGAATATTCTGACCGTACCATCACAATACATTTTTGCCAATCTTATGTATGTCCAGAAAAATCTATCACAGTTTTCTAAACTCTGTGATAAACATAATATAAACACTAGAAATAAAAATAATCTTTCAGTCCACCACAGTCGACTACATAAGATTGGCGATTCTTTCCAGGGTAACTGTATACGCTTTTACAACAAGCTTCCCTGTGACCTGAGAAATTTACCTTTAAATAAATTTAAAAAGTTTATTAAAAACAAGCTTTGTGAAAAAGGTTTTTACTCCGTTACAGACTATTTGCAGGACAGGGACGCCTGGAAATGATCTGCTGGCAAAATGAAATAATATTAAATTGTAAATAGGCCATCAAAAAAAAAGCCTTCCTAAGTTTCTTGCCGGTTCTTCTCAGGTGGGCCGCGTTCCGAACCGGTGGTCGCTTTAAATATTTTAAATAGTGTATGACATTTTGTAAGCGCCGTTAAAATGGTCTATGCAAAATAAAGATATTTTTATTTTATTTTATTTTAATTTTATTCAGCGTCTGTCCCAGTTGCGTCTTGTGACGCCTGGGGGGCCGCTATCCTACTTTTTTTCCTCCACTTCGCACGGTCGTCGGCATCCCCTTTAGTGAGACCATTGGCACGCATGTCATCCTTTACGACGTCAAGCCAACACTTCATGAGTCTTCCCTTCTTACCGGGATCCGGCGGGACTGACAAGGCCAGCCATATGTTTCCCACGTAGCCCAGCGGTTGCCGCAAGATGTAAACATACCAACGAAGGCGACAGTCTTGCAACTTATTTGCAATGTCATGGACGTGAAGGCCGCCGCGGATGCGAGAGTTCCTCACGTGGTCCATCCGTGTGACTCCACACATCCACCGCAGCATTTTCATTTCCGTGACACGCGACAAATGACTTCAACTGCTTGATATTTAAAACAGAATATGCTTAGTACAAATTATTTTTAGAATTGTTAAAACTATAAATCAAATGTATATTTTCTCATCGAATTTGTGAATTCATTGCAGATACGGCCGTCTCTTGGAACCAGCAGAAAGACAAGGCCGCAAGCGTGGCCTTTACTCCGGCTTAGGCAATGGCTTCAATTGGATCCTCACCTACTCTCTCAACGCCATAGGTTTAACTTACGGTACCAGACTTGTACTGTTAGACGTCGATAAGATTCCTGATGAGCGCAAATATTTAGTCGGTATTGTATTTAGTGTGAGTATTCAAAAAACTTTTAAATGATTAAAAGGTGTATATCTATGTGGAGCATCAGTAGGTATGCTTTTTACTATACTAGCGGCCGTTTTGACGTTTGTCCTTTCATGAAGTTTCGTATTAATTTTTATTACAATTTATCTGTAGAAATATGTTAATAGCCAACCACATTAGAGGGTATTTATACTACGGTAGAAAACAGAGTACTTAATGTAAAACAAGTAAAATATCATCACTATTGTAATATGTCAAAACAGCCAACATAGGGTGCCGCTAGTATAAATTGTACCACTGTCATTGTAAGAAGTTGTGACAGTAGCTTTGACTTCAATTTGCTGACTCGGGAATGAGAGAAAAGTAGAAATAATGAAACTACTACTACCTTTTCTCTCAGACCCATAAGTAGAAGTCAAATAAAGGACATAGATTTGTTTTTCATGACCTTGTCCTTTAGTTAGCGCAACACTAGCAGGGAAGAATGACTTGCACTTTTAAGAATTCGCACATCGCACTATTTGGAACCAGAAAGTATTTATATTTTTAGCGCATTACTTACATATTTTTAGACATAGACACTACTGCAGATGCAGATGTCGTTTCATCGTTTGCTCCAAAACAATATTAGTAGTAGGTATATTTCAAGCTAAATATGCTAAGCCGATAACGATTAAGAGTTACAGTCACTTGATTTTGAGTCAGCAAAGTTACCCGGTTGCTACAAATACATTATGGATAATATTTAATACACTGAAGTACTTACCACACCAGATGGAAATAGACACTTGCTAGAACCAATATATTATCGATGCATCCGTCATATTTTTTATTTATTTACTATCCATTTACAATTACCATACATATAACATTAGAATAATATCGAAAAACCACAGGGTTTGTCTCGATATTATTAAATATTTATTATTTTTCTAGTATGGCACATCTTAGTGAAAATAATAAATGTGACATTTTAAATTGTCGTCGTGAAAATTTACGAGGGCAGTCGATAATCACATGTCGAACAGTGCAAACGTGTGTAAAAGTTGTAATAAATCCGTTTATAGTTTTGCAATAGCAAGGTATTTTATTTAAACCTGAGCTGACCGTTCCGTTTCAACTCTTTTAAAACATCACTTATTCACTTCATACACAGTAATATACCAAAGTGGACTAGGTTCTAATAATATTTAGAACAAAATAGAACAAAACATCACTTGCAATATAATTGGCTATTGGTTTTGAACAATGTACTTTCAGTTAGAGTTCAGTTTCAGAGTTTACTAAAGTTACATTAGAAACATTTGTTTCATGCGTCTACGCTATGCCTCATAATATATGCACTTGTTTTTAATGTCAGTCTCCAACCACCACTAAAAATATACATATTTCAGATAATGTTCAACGCGTATATGGCAACACAATCTATTACATTTTGTGTACCCCATGCGGAAGTGTTTGCTGCGGCCCGAGGCGCAGCTTGCAGTATATTCCAACTTCTAGACCGCCAACCAAAGATTGATAGTCTTCAAAGTGGAGGGCTATCCCCTAGGAGGGTCATAGGTGAAATAACTTTAGAAGATATATACTTCAACTATCCATCTAGACCTGATGTTAAGGTGAGTACACAAAAAAATATTTTCTCGATAACACATCGAAAACTATTTATGTGAAAAAAAATTACTTCTTCGAGTGAAAAAGAAAACAAAAACCAGCTAACTTCGATGAAGTAACGTAGTTTAACACATTCCGAGGACGAATATAAATCGGTCAAGCTGTTTATGCTGCAGGAAGTCATAACAAAGCAAACAATACAAGTACATTACATACCTACACATGAAAGTATAACTTATCGCCCTAGCAATTATACGTTATATTACTCTCTATAAGGTCAACTTATTGCCGGAAAAGTCAATCCATCAGTTAATCCAGTACCAAAAATCTAGAAACTAACTGGAATAAATAGACACATCTGGTAAAAAAATAAGTCTCTTCTTGAGTGTAATGAGAGTACAGTGTAATGTTTCGTATTAATTTATTAAATACCTTTTATTTAAATACCCAAACGTACATGTATGAAGCAATTGATGAATCTGCAAGAAGCTAAAGATGTATGCATGGTTCGTGAAGCCTGGAAGAAGCCTCTCTGACTACCCCGTCAGGGATATAGCGTTAGTTAGTTTAATAGTTAGTTTAGTAATTTAAATATTACCAACAAATACTCTTTGATCTTTAATTATGTATATAGATTTTAATTCTTGAAGCGCACGTGGCCCCGCGGTCTCAGTGTTCTGTAAACGATCACTGAGTTACGCAACTTCACTATGGCCGGTCCTCGGATGGGTGACCACTTTGTGGCATTTACATTTGTGTGTGCAGTGCTTCGGAAGGCACGTTAAGCCGTTGGTCCCGGTTGCCAGTAAAATGGCAGTCGTTAAGCCTGGTTGAAGGCCTTACGGGCGGCTTGAAAAAGTTCAACAGCAGGTAGCCACAACCTGCGTCTGTCTATTTCAACACGGCAATGGGCTCACCACCTATTACGTGGGACAGGAATCCACACGGTGAAAAGTGGGCATATAATATGCCTCTGCCACCCCTTCGGGGATAAGGCGTAATAGATTTTTTATTTTTAGATTTTAATAATGCTATAAAATAAATGGTAATAAATACTCGGACTGAAAATATTCTATTTGTAGATCTGTAGTCTGTAGCTTGAGCAAATTGATTTTAGGTTCGGTATCATTTTAGGTTCGGTATCATTTTAGGTACGGTATCATTTTAGGTTCGGTATCATTTTAGGTTCGGTATCATTTTAGGTTCGGTATCATTTTAGGTTGGGTATCATTTTAGGTACGGTATCATTTTAGGTTCGGTATCATTTTAGGTTCGGTATCATTTTAGGTTCGGTATCATTTTAGGTTCGGTATCATTTTCTCATGACAAGTCCCAAAACCAACAAACTGCTAGGAAAGTGAGGTTGTGACATTGACTTCTTACTATTTACCCTTCGGGAACATAAGCGGGATTAAATGTTACGCTATGTTAGATTGCTTAAAATATTATTTTTATACAGGTCTTGAACGGTTTCTGCCTTCACATTAAGCCTGGCGAGTCTGTAGCGCTAGTTGGGTCTTCAGGCTGCGGCAAGTCAACTATACTCCAGCTTCTTCAGAGACTGTATGATCCGCAATCCGGAGTAGTGAAACTGGACGGAAAAGATGTCAAAAATCTCAACCTGGGATGGTTGCGGTCTAGTTTAGGTACGTGTTTGATCAATGCTATGTCATATCTTAATTAATATTTCTTCAATCATCTTTTTTAATATCTAAAATGTCCCCGTCCTCTACGTCTTAGTCAAGTCTAGTCTTAAGTCAAGTTCTGTCTCATCTCAGTATAATGGTAATATTGAGGTTTTCAGTGGATTTTATGCGGTAAGATAGAAATAGCATTTCACTGCATTTATTGTTTCTTTTACTATAGCACGTTAACACAACTTTTATGTCCAAGAAACCACCACTCCCACCTTAGACCATCTAACTACACTCCCGCACATAAAACAAGATAAAAACAATAGTTTTAGAAAATAATATACAGCAATCGCCCGTACTTGTCGATATTCCCGCGTAGAATCCAGATCTTGTTGGAGAAAAAGATGATATATTATTATAATCGAAACTTTATTATTTACAGTGAATTTCTGTTATCACATCAAGTTCCAGGTCGTTTATAACTTAAACTCTCTATGCTTACTTTCAGGTGTGGTTGGACAAGAACCAGTGCTGTTCCGCGGCACGATATTTGAAAATATTGCCATCGGTTTCCCTGAAGCCACATATGAAGAAGTTCAAGCTGTAGCAGAAATGGCTTACGCTCATGAATTTATTACGAAGTTACCTAATGTTAGTTCATTTCACGTACTATAAAATCTCCTCCTCATATTAAGTGTATTTCCAGTAGCTTTCAAACACTGCTTAAATTGGTATAATATGGTGCAAAAGTTTTACTTTTATTAAGCTGCTGAGAGCAGCGCTTTGATGGTAATGACAGCTGTCTGTCTTTCCAATCTCTCTTAATGCCAGTATCGTATAGTATCCGCAATCGACGACTTAGTAGCTTTGTGGAAGCCAGATGCGGTGACCGAGCGCGACACAGTTTTGACAGTCGCAAAGTCACGGGTTGCGGATACTAAAAGAAGTCAGTGTGCATTGGCTCTTAGTCAGCAAGTGCACCGCCAGCAGGTGAGGCCGCTTGAGCCCCGGAGATCTTGGTATTACACCATTTTTACAACTTATTACTTACCCTACCAATTATTTATTATTACCATTACTCTACCAATATAAAGTCTATCACACCCTTGAATATTACTCTAGTAGTGTTGACATAAAATTTTATGATATTTTAGGGATACGATACTATAATCGGAGAACGTGGTGCCTCATTATCCGGTGGTCAAAAGCAGCGTATTGCAATCGCACGGTCTTTGCTAAGAGAACCAGCAGTTTTACTTTTGGATGAAGCAACATCCGCCCTAGACCCGCATTCGGAGAGACAAGTTCAAGCTGCTCTCGACCGGGCTAGCGTCGGAAGAACTACCATTGCAGTGTCACACAGGTAAGTTATTATCAAAAAGTAGGGAATCGATGTCAGTCGTGCGCTAACGTCTAGAGGTGCCTTTTTCTATATATTTCATATGTGTATTTTATGTATTTCATTTGTATTGTGTGGTTTTTCTGTTCCCGTTTGCCACAGGAATATGTTCCCGAGATAAAAACGAGCCTATATGTTATGCCAGCTTTCACTGGCATATAGCTGATGGTATGAGTAGGTACATACACGTTAAAATCGGTCCAGCCGTTTCAGAGATTATCCAGAAGAAATAGCCAGTCTAAATTAAAAAAAAATATCTAAATCCAGCTAATACTATAATCATTTGTAATAATGTATGGATATAGGTTTATTAGTCTTTCACGCAAAAACTACTTGGATTTTGATGAAACTTTTTGCAATAATATAGGCTACCATTTATCCTGGGATCCAGTTCCTGTAGGAACCGAGAACGGGAAAACGTCTCTACGCGTCATCTTGTACGTATATATACTTTTATATGTATGAAACGCAGTACAAAAAGACACTTTAATTTTATTAATATGTGAATTTCTCTGGTCTTTTAGACTGGGATAAGCCCGATATTTCTGAAGTCTTATTTTTATTATATACTTGCCTGCTACATACCACCATTCTTTATTTTTAAAGGTTGTCTACTATTGTTAATGCTGATAGGATTATTTGCATGGACCAAGGCGCCATTGTCGAAGAAGGAACGCACGATGAACTTATGCAGAAACAAGGTAATTTAAAAAAAAACATAAGTTTTTCTCTTCCATTATTGAGAATAGGTACTGTCACATCTCCTTATATTAAACGTAAGTAGTACTTTTGTATTATCTTCGCTGATACGATCAGATGAAAAATTCCGGCCAAGTACGAGACTGACTTGCGCAAATTAAGTTACCGACAACAAAGTTATAAAAAAAAATTCTTTATTCAGAGTGACAGTGTTACAGCTAGTACAATAATTCATTAATTTTACAAAATACATACATACATATCATCACACCTGTCTCCCATCGGGGTAGGCAGAGACTATAGCTTTCCACTTGCTACGATCCTGGCATACAACTTTCGCATCTTCAACTTTCATAATTGTTTTCATAAACGCTCGCCGATTAAGGGTATTTTTGACATGGCCTTTTGTCAAAAGATCTTCAATTTGATTAGCATAATGTATGTCGAGGTTGACCCTTACCAGTTTGCCCATTTACTCTCGCCGCATAAATTATGTTCGTCCGTCTATTTTCATCCATCCTCTTTTGTGTCCGAACCATCTAAGCATCGCGGTGGGAGTGCATCCGACTGCTACGCAAAAGGTTGTGGGTTCGATTCCCACCCAGGATAACACTTTGTGTGATGAGCACGATGGTTTATTCTGTGTCTGGGTGTTATTTATCTATAATATGTATTTATTTAGAAATATATAAGTATGTTTATCAGTTATCTAGATCCCATAACACAAGCTAATATTCGCTTACTTTGGGCTAGATGGCGCTTTGTGAAAAGTGTCCCACAATATTTATTTATTTTATCTCTTTTTCTATCTTAGTCACTACATCTTCTGTCATTCCAAAATGTTCCCTTATCACGCTGTTCCTTTCTTTATCTATCAATTTCACTTCAGCTATACTTCTCAGACTCTTCATTTCTACTGCATTAATTTTACTTCTATGCTTCTTCTACTATACGTAACTTTCACTGCCATATGTTAGTGTAGGGATGTAATTTTACAAACTATTCGTCTTATACACTCCCGGACACCTAAATCGAGCCACCTTGATTTTTTTGGTTTGGAGTACTGTAACTTATAAAAGATGTATGTAGAAGGAAAATGTTTTAATGCAGTTTTGGAGCTGGTATACTCATCATTGATTTAGAGTGCCACTGTTCTAAATTTGAACTACAGTTAATTAAAAAAGTCGATTTACGTTAAAACAAGTCCATATTTGCTTTTATCAAGGAAAAATTCTAATCGATTTTTAAATAAAGACATGTTTTACATGAAAAGAAATGTTTATTTAGTAACTTGTGCCTCCCAGTGCATTTATGACAGCTCTCATACGGTTTGGCATAGAATTAATCAATGTCGTTACGACATGTTGAGGAATGTCCTCCCATTCTTCCAAAATTATATTTTTGAGCCTCTGCATGGTTTGCGGGGCAGGATGATGAGCTTGAACACGCCTCTTCAGCTCATCCCATAGATGCTCTATAGGATTCATATCAGGACTTCGCGCTGACCATCTCATAACAGTGATACCAATGTCATTTAAGTACTCCCTGATGATTCCCGCAGTATGGACCCTTGCATCATCATGCATTAAAACGAAATCTTGGCCAATAAATCCAGCATATGGCATCACATGGTTCTCTAAACATTGGGGAATGTATGTATTGCCATCTAGGGGCGGCAGTCGTGGTCCCGTCACTACCTCTAGCTTAGTTTTGCCTTCCATAGAGATTCCTCCCCAAACTGCCCATGATCCTCAATCATAAATCACTTTCTCGTCAATACAGCATTGCGCGAAACGCTCGTTCTGTCTTCAGTACACCTTACTCCTTCCGTCATTACCGTATAGCATTATCTTGGACTCATCTGTGAAGAGAACCTGGCTCCATTGATGTCGAGTCCAATTTAGATGTTCGCGCGCAAACTCTAGACGGGCTATTCGGTGTGCTCGTGTCAATTTGGGTCCATTGGCTGGCTTATGGGGCTTTAAACCACGTTCATTGAGTCGCCTTCTAACGGTCCGAGCACTTACAGTCACTCCGTGAAAGTCCCTGAGCTGTTCTTTTACTGAACAGAGTTAAGGCGTCGATTTCGTAAGCTAGTAGTGACAATGTATTGATCTTGTCTCGCCGTTGTCACTCGGTAACGAGGTCCTCCTGTTCGCCGAACGAAGCCGCCAGTCTCCAGGTATCGGTGGTACACTCTTTGAACAGCGGAACGACTTATGTGAAGTTGTGAACTCACATCTCGCTGACTTAGCCCAGATTAAGAAGTGCTACAGCTTGCGCGGCTACTTGGTGAAGTATCCATAATTTTATAGCCAAAAACGGTTCAAATTATAGAAAAATAACTAAACTAAACTTTGGTTAACAACAATTGCGAAAATTCAAACCAAATCAACATTAAATTGCTTCAAAAGCAACTTTCAACAGTCATTATTTTTTTCGCTCGGCTCGGCTTTTGTTCTTTATTTTAAATTCTAAAATTCAAATTTGGAATAATACATACGGGAAAGACGATGAAATATGCCAGCATTAAAAATGCATAAAAACTTTTTTGTTATATTGTATATTTTTTATGTATTGGGCTTTTAGGCCCGGGAATATAAGGTGGCTCGATTCAAGAGTCCGGGAGTGTATAATATGTATCTTATAGCTAATTCAGCATTTTACCAAATGACGCATGTCCTAGGTAAATGTGCTGTCTATCATCAAATGTTCTAGAAGTATATTAGCTGATAAAGCTAATATTGGTGGTTTGGGGTTTCTTAACTCGCACGAAGGGTTTTGTAATATCCATAATTTATTTGTAAAACGGCATAAATATCATGTCTATTGTATGGGAGCCCCCTTTAATATATATTTTAAATCATAAAAATTATTTGCCATTATTAATATAAATAATAATAAATAAATATCCATCACGCCTTATCCCCGAAGGGGTGGCAGAGGCATATTATATGCCTACTTTTCACCGTGTGGATTTCTGTCCCACGTAATAGGTGGTGAGCCCATTCATCATCATCCGAGCGTATGTCCCAGTTGCGTCTCGCGACGCCCGGGGTCCGCTTTTCTACATTTTCTCTTCCACTTCGCACGGTCGTCGGCATCCCCTGTAGTGAGACCATTGGCACGCATGTCATCCCTTACGACGTCAAGCCAGCACTTCTTGGGTCTTCCCCTCTTACCGGGACCCGGCGGGGCTGACATTTGTTACCTACGTAGCCCGGCGGTTGCCGCAAGACGTGACCATACTAAAAAGGCGACACTCTTGCAACTTGTCTGCAATGTCACGGACGTGAAGGCTGCCGCGGATGCGAGAGTTGGTGAGCCCATTGCCGTGTTGAAATAGACAGACGCAGGTTGTGGCTACCTGCTGTTGAAATTTTTCATGCCGCCCATAAGGCATTCAACCAGGCTTAACGACTGCCATTTTACTGGCAACCGGGACCAACGGCTTAACGTGCCTTTCGAAGCACGGAAACGCTCGCAAATGTAAATGCCACAAAGTGGTCACCCATCCGAGGACCAGCGATAGTGAAAGTTGCGTAACTCAGTGATCGTTTACAGAACATTGAGACCGCGGGGCCACGAGCGCTTCTCAAAAATTCATGTTTGTTGGATGGGCGCTCCCTTTGAATATTTATTTTATTCTATTTTTGTTATTAAGCTATTGCATAGTTTATAGCGCGGGCTTTGAGCGGGCCTTAATCTAGAAATTCCGGAACCCAAAAAACCTAAGACGAAGGTTGAGACGAGGTCACACGAAGTTCACCGAGCACGGCCGAGCGTTGGCTTAACGTGTAATTACATATATTATATGGTACGATTGTACGAAGCTCGCACGGATCGAGACGTGATGATAGTGAGTGTGAGTGTGAGGGTGAGGATGAGGGTGGGGTGAGAGTGAGGGTGAGAGTAGGCGTGAGGGTGAGGTTGAGGGTGAGGGAGAGGGTGAGGGTGAGGGTGGGGGTAAGGGTGAGGGTGTTCTTTTTTTTTATTCTTTTTTTATCCCTAATACCTTATCCCTGAATGTATGAGCGAAGTGGGCGGCAAGACATGCAATCGGATCGTTCGCTCGGCTGTGCCGACGTCCCCAATAAAGAAAAAAATCCCTGAATAGAGAAGTTTCGCTGTAAAAAGTCTTAAACTGGGTTTAACGACTGACATGTTACTGGCAACCGAGACCAACGGCTTAATGTGCCTTCCGAAGCACAGAAACGCTCGCAAATGCAAATGCCACAAAGTGGTCACCAATCCGTGACCAACCATAGCGAAAGTTGCTTAACGCAGTAATCTTTTACAGAACACTGAGTCCGCGGGGCCACGAGTTTTATTTTATTCTGTTTTTAGTATTTGTTGTTATAGTGGCAACAGAAATACATACAATAAACAAAATGTTATTGGCGAATAAAATTAATATCTATACTAATACAATAAAGCTTAAGAGTTTGTTTGTTTGGTTGAACGCGCTAATCTCAGGAACTACAGGTTCGATTGGCAAATTTTATTTTGTGTTGAATAGTCCATTTATCGAGGAAGGCTATAGGCTATATAGCATCACGCTACGACCAATAGGTGCGGAACAGCAATGATAAATGTGGCAAAATAGGGGACAAAATATTCCTTTTGATAGCTTCCGTTGCGAACGCTGCGTAAACGATTAAAGTTACGCAAAAACAATGTATTACATAATTATATTCCCTTAAAAGTTCTAAAGTCCACCACAGCATGTCTGTCTTTTAAGGTTAACATACAATAATCATTTTTTTGTGACAAAAAAATTGTTCTTAAAATGACAAGTGAAAGTATGGCCGATGATTTGCGATTTACGCATGCGCGAAGTCGCTACTAGCCATTAGCGAGCGAGCTCTGCATAGTCCTCGCGTGTCAATCAAATCAACTCAAACAAACGCGTGGTTGATTCGACTACGTCCGGATGTGTCCTGCTTCTTGGTAACTAGGTATACTAATAATAATATAATGTTAGCTATACTAATATGTGTTGAATAGCGCATTTATCGTGAAAGTCTATAGGCTATATCATCACGCAACTACCCTGAAGAGCAGGGCAGTAATCAACAAATCGGGCAAATATTCATACACAATTGTAAAAGTAGATAGGTAATAAACGACAGGATGAAATGGGTGCGACGGGAATAAAGGCGTGACTGATAAAAGGCTATATCATCACGCTACTACAATGAGGAGCGGAGCAGTAATCATCAAATCGGGCAAATATTCATACATTATTGTAAAAGTAATAAACGACGGGATTGAATGGGACCGACGGGAATAAAGGCGTGACTGATAAACTGACAGGAGTTCGAAGTTAGTCACGATCGAAGCCGCGCGGGTCAGCTAGTTTAATATAAATTTATTTAATAAATAAATATAAAATATTAAATAAACATAAAAAAGGTTACATTTACATTTCTTTTTTTCCTCATTGGTATGAAATGTTTAGTAGGTATATTATGTTTAAATTTGAAATTGCGAGGAACGATTGTCATTAGATCTTTGAATGTTGTAGTCAGCTATTACACTCATTGACTCCGAATAAGATCGTTAAAATAATGACAAATATTCTTCGAATTCCAGGGGTTTATTATAAACTAGTAACAACGGGGAAAGAAAACATAGTTGAAGAGATCGAAGCGGTACCAGAGGAAGGTGACGGCGAGGAGAACGGAGGCGAGGCAATAATTGCCCCGCGAACTGATGTGAAGAGGAAATCTACCAGGCGACTACATCGACATCACTCTACTAAGAGAGGTGAGGCACGAGTCTTTTAGTATTTTGGAAACTTAGATGCGTTAGAAACAATTTTTAAAAGCAATTTGTATACTAAATTTATCTAAATTTAAATTATTTAAAAGTGGAAAATTGTTTCAGTCTCGAGCAGGACTCGAACCAGCGTCTTCTAGTTGCATCTATAATCATTCTATTTGTGATGACACCTGCCTATACTTAAAAACTATTTTGAAAAACAATTAGTATCCTTACTTTTTCTAAATTTTTTTATTAAGTAATTTTTTAAAATGAATTTTGTGAGTTCTGAGCAGGTCACGGTGGTGTAGTTGGTAAACGCATCTGGTGCGATGAACCAGAAGACGCTGGTTCGAGTCCAGCTCGTGACTGAAAAATGACTCAACTAAAAAAAAAACGTTGATGCATCTTTCATGGTCAGCACTTGTCGAGTTCACTGTCCTGGGAATCTAATGTACCTAACCTAAACGCACACCAAGATCGCCAGGAGCCAAGTGACCTCACTTGCCAGCGGTACACCTGCTGACTAATGGATGAGCTAACGACATCGAAGACGCCTTTACGGGGTCTGGAGGTGAGACGGCAGTTGCTCCCAATAATGCTGAAAAGTAAATATCAAACATGAGTTGCTCCCAGCAGTCAAATTAAAAGTGAACCCCAGGTAGGGTTCGAAATCAACTGGAAAGACGCTTAAGGAGAGGAAGATTCATCTTCTTCTCCTTAAGCGTCTTTCCAGTTGATTTCGATCCCTCTTCACTTTTAATTTGACTACAAACATTTCATCCGGTGCTAAAAATCTTATGAAAATTTAATGAGCAAAGATTTTCTTGTTTAAAAGCAGATCTTTGTTTTAAACTTATATATGACGTAAAAAAACCTCCAAAACTACAACAACTTTTACAAATGATACAGTGTAGCTTTCGAATCGAATCAACTGGAACTAAGCTTTAACAGAAATACATACAGAGGTAACGGACAGCTCCATAGAAATCTCACCCGCTTACATGTAAACTACTGGGGGTGAGATTTCTCCAGAGCTGACTGTACAATATACATATTGTCACGCCTTTATCTCTGAAGGGGTTAGTCCCACATTTTACCATATAGTATTTTTCTCCCACGTTACAGGCAGTGAGCCCATTACCATGTTGAAAATGGAAAACTAACGAAAAAATCGTCTCCCATTAGTTTATATATGTAATATCCTAAACGCAAAACTTTACAATTTCAGAATCACACGATTGGATGACCCCAAGAGGATCAATAGCTTCCATTATATCTGCGGGTCTGCCAAATCATGTATTCAATGCTGAATATGAGTCAGAAGAAGACATGGAGGAAGACGAAGTAAGTACAATTCATAACGAATAAGTCTTCCTTGGTGGGGTACTTATTTGGTAGTTGTATGCGACTGTCGCTCTGAGGTCCTGGGTCAAAACTAATATCTATGTATAATTTGGAACTCAATCAATCAAATCATCCTATAGCAGTCCACTGCTGGACGTAGGCCTCTCCCAATTCAAGCCACAACACAAGGTCAGGAATTTGTGTCTTCCGCATTCAATCCTTCCCTGCGACCTTTTCTAGGTCGTCGTTCCATCTGCTAGGGGGTCATACTAACGTACGTTTGCCGAGTCGCGGTCTCCACTCCAGAAGTCGTTTGGTCCATCGGTCATCTTTTCTTATACAGATGTGGCCAGCTAATTGCCACTTTAAAAATATATAAGTAGGTATGTGTATCAGTTGTCTATCCCATACCACAAACTTATATTAGCTTACCCTGGGCTATATGGCGATGTGTAAAAAATATCCAATAAGAATATCAATATCACTTGGCGCTTTAATAAGAAAATAACCATAATCCAATGTTCTAGGGTAAAAATGTCAGGAGCCCTATTCTCGACCACTCGGTTTGAAAGCTTAGACGAAAATTTGCTTTGCTTGTAAAATCTCATTTGTTTCATATTTAGAAACGATGAAACAAGAGACAGAAGACATTTCGTTAGTAAATTTTCATCTACGCTTTCAAGTCGAATGATCGAGAATTGGGGCCCTGACTCAGCTGTCCTTATTAAATTAGAGTCGGTATGCCACGCTACGTCGTTTCACTCCCCTTTTCGATTTACAATCCAGATCTTTTCTTGTGCAAATGTTGGCCATCACAATCCAGCGTGGAAACTAATCTAACTGTTGTTCACAGCAAGTGAAGTCACTCAGCGATTGGGAAATATTGAAACTAAACGGACCCGAATGGCCTCTAATCACTATTGGATCTATCGCGGCATTTCTTCAAGGAGCCTGCTTCCCTGCATTTGCTTTGCTGTATGGTCTTGCGACTGCGGTAACTATACTTTCATTGTCTAATATTATGGATCTGCTAAAGAGATACTAATTGAAAGATGTTTCTTTTTCTTATAAATTATAAAATAAATAGTTGATAAAATAAAAATGTTGCCATCAAACGACTTCATGCCACAGTAATATTATAAAGAGGAAAGATTTTAAGTAGATAAGCTCTGAAACCAGGCACTGCATTGATTTTAAAGTGTTTAAAGTCAAAATATACATAATTTACATAGGTTATCACTACCCAACTACTGAAATCTTAAGTATCGCTTCAAACACTTTACTCGCATTCTGAGTCTGAAACTGTGTTTTTTTCTTCGTGTCTGTTTGTTTGTTCGGGTTAGGAGCCAAATCTAGGCGGTTGATCACAACTGTACTATATTTCATTAAAATCGGTTCAGAAGGAATTATACAGCTTGAACTACATTTTACTAGACGCGCTATACAAAGTGTCTATACAAAAGTCAAAGTATTTTGGAGTGTACCGAATGGCTTTCATTAAAACTCCTTTTTTCACATACTTGCGCTTAGGTAGAGGTTCACATTTTAGAAGTTTCTTATTTGTACTTGATGGTATGCATTAGCGCCCTTCACAAACCGGTTGCAGGGAGCAGCTGAGTGACTTTGTGGAGACCTCCCAGTCGTGGAGAGTGGACTACCCACTAAACCACCACGTTGTTCCGTATCACCACTACCGAGACGCAGGATAGGCGAGAAGATAAGTCACTGCGATTCAAAGTGGTGGAAAGCGGTTGAGATATAAACGTACTCATGAATTCGTTAAGTATCAATTGGTGCCGACAAGTTTTGAACTTTATAAAACTTACATAAAAAACACCACGCGAGCGAGAGAAAAAAAACACTAGCTAGTAATATAAATATTTTTAAGGATACCATCTTTATTTTACCAAATCATTACGTTTTTCAGATCTTTGTGCTACCAGATCGAAACCAAATTGTGTATCTGGCAGACCTTTACTCGGGCATGTTCCTCGTAGTGGCGGCAATCGCTGGCATCTCGATGTGTCTTCAAAGCACCACCTTTACTACCGCTGGACTAAGAATGACCACACGATTAAGGCAAAAATATTTCACGGCATTGCTTTCACAGGTAACTACGTACGAATTGTTTGATAAAATTATTTAGTACAAAGCCTTTTTCTGAAAAATGTTAGTTTACAATATAAAAGATTCATATTAGTAATCTATTTTTAAGATTTAGGTACTTCTTACTAGAATCTCAGAATAAAGTGAATTAAACTCATATAAACCAAGGCACTTATTTTTTATTTTTTTTCTTTTTCTCATATCATTGAAATCTTGACAGTAATATAAATCTACTTTTAAACTTTCACGTTCCGTTCGAATTTTGCTTTCGTGCTTATCTTCAAATTTGCTTTACTTATAGACTGTCTACAAACAGACTGATGAATTTAGAATTCCTTCCATAAAAAGTTTCCAAATTATTTTTAAAATCTAATTAGAGAACACAATAAAGTTACATTTCAGCGTGAAAAACATAAACATTAAAAAGAAAACTAAACTATCTTCACACTGTATCCCTGACGGGGTAGTCAGAGAGGACAGATCGCCAAGCTTCGCGATACATGCATACTTCTTTCGCTTCTTCAAGATTCATCAATCGCTTCATACACGCACGTCTGGGTATCCGAGTACTTATGACTTTTCCGTTTTTGAGCAATCTGCTCACGTGGTCTTCATGTGTAAGTCTCGGCCTACTCTGAATTCTCCTACCCTCTGCTTTCGCACAGTATATATTCTTCGTCGATTCTCGAAGTCATTCCTCTCTATTATTGCTTAAAAAAATATTTTTTTACAGGAAATTGGTTATTTTGATAAAGAATCAAATACAGTAGGAGCTATGTGTGCAAGGTTAAGTGGAGACGCAGCCGAAGTTCAAGGAGCGACAGGGTTGAGGATCGGTCTGATACTGCAGGGCATGAGTTCGATGACAGTTGGGTTTATCATGGCGATGTGCTATTACTGGAAACTGACATTGGTTGGAGCTGTTTTTGTACCCTTGGTAAGTATTAACAAGTAAATAATAAATAATTTTTGTACATTGACAAAAAAAATAATTTTCGTACATTGACAGACAACACCATCCAGCCCAAATTACCTTGTGCTTTGACATTTGACAGCAGCCTGTTTATCTTTATGAATACAAGAATTATTAATAATAAATAGGTACTAATAAATGTACCTGAAATATGTCGATGACGCTGATGCACAGAAAACTCAAGTGAGTTTATGCGGCATCTTACAGTTGTTAAGTTCATGTATTTTCTTGATTTGTGACAATAAAAAAAAAACATCTACATAAGTGATAAAGAAACTTATATAACTGTAAATACATATCTATACTAATATTATAAAGCTGAAGAGTTTGTTTGTTTGTTTGGTTGAACGCGCTAATGTCAGGAACCACTAATCGGATTTGAAAAAATCTTTTTGTGTGATATAGGCCATTTATCGAGGAAGGCTATAGGCTATAAATCATTACGCTACTACACTAGGGAGCAGAGCAGTAGTCATAAATGTCGAAAAATCGGGAAAATTTTTATGCATCATTGTAGAATTTAAAAGCGACGGGATTAAATAGGTGCGAGGGGAGGTCGAAATATTCCACGGGAGAGCTGTGGGGGTCATCTAGTTATATGTAAAAAAACAGTCATACTTCAAAATAAACTACGTCACGTCACTGTAAACGTAACTTGTAAAATAAATATTAACAATCAGTGCAAATGTTCAAAAGTTTGTGTGATATTACACGGTTGGTATGGGGGCAGCTACTTTATAGGTATACTAGGAACTGTTCTTTGTGGTAAGCGAGTACGGGAAAACTTTACTATAGTTTGACCACGACAGGTGTACCTAAAATAGTACGCAGTGAGCGATACAGCGGTCGTGGTCAAACTATACAAGGGTGGATCCGCGAGCGTCCTCTGGTACTAAATATTTATTCAAAGATAGCAATCATCTATTTTTCAAAATCTGTGTATCCTATAGAGTGAAGAATTAAAGCTCTACGAGCCAATAATGCACGTACAGCAAATTTATTCGAACAATAAACTCGCTTAAGTTGACAAAACTGCCGTACAGTGTTCATGTGCATATTTTCTATAACAAACAACCAGTACGTGCGACTCAAACAACTAAACCTATAAGGTTCATTTAACTAATAAACAACGTTTAATAAGTCTCGTGATTTGAAGAATAACTTATGAACGATCCCAACGAAAGCATTCATACTACCTCTGAGGCTCAGTTAATGAATCTGGATTATAAGCTCCTAAGGTAGAAAGTGTATCCGCTAAAAACCTTCTGAGTCTCACTAAGACTAAAAAATCATAAATTCTCTTATAAGTGAAGATCAGAAGCAAATTGTTCTTTAACCCCTGTAGGTTGTAAAGCGGAGCTTCCTCTGTTATTCACCAGGCTGCAATTGAAATGGCCCGTAGAGCTGGTTGTGATTCTTACTCTCAATTCTTGAAATTTATTTGCTCATTGTAGATGGTTGGCAGTATTTGGTTAGAAGGAATAGTGTCCCAGAAATCTCAAGCCGTTGAACGCGCTGCTATGGAGTCGGCGACTGCTATTGCAACTGAGGCTGTTGTGAGCATTAGAACAGTACAAAGCCTGGGTAAGAATCCAAAACGATGTTAATATTAATGTAGGTACAATACAAAATGTCGATATCAATTTAAAAAAAAACGCTTGTAAGTAAACTAAACTTTTCAGGTGTTGAAACAGTATTTCTGAAGAAATTTGAAGAGTCTTTGACATCAGCATGCAATGCTGTCATTAAAAAAACTCGTTGGCGAGGCGTAGTCCTTGGCATGGGAGTGTACGTCCCGTTTTTGGCATACCTTAGCGCTACGGTGTACGGCGCGGTGTTGGTGTCTTATGGAGAAATTGAGTACAGTGTGGTTATGATGTAAGTACAGTACCAATAAATAATGTAGCAATTTTTTTTTACATTATGGTATAGGTAGAGCAGCATAGGTACTAATTGCTTATCAAAATTATTTCGAAAATAGTACATATAATACCTAATAGTTTAACGTATGGGAATCCTCACTGATATCAAGCCGTAGACGAGCGACCTAGGTATATCAACTTGGTCCCTACCAACCTATCTAGCGCCAGGCGATAGCCTTAAGAGGTAGAGTACCTACTTATTTTTTTTTATCTATCACGCATATATATTATATGCCCACTTTTCACCATGTGTATTCCTACCTACTTATTTAGGGTAATTATTTTGTTTTAGCGTAAATGAAGCTCTCATGTATGGAGCATATATGTTAGGTCAGTCATTACTGTATGCTCCTGGTTTCAACTCGGCCAAAACAGCTGCATCGAGGATCGTGTCAGTCATTAAACGGACACCTAAAGTAAAAACAGAGGACGGAGTTAGGGATAAAAAAGATTGGGTAAGTTTTAAAATAATTCCATACATTTCCTAGAACTGGTATGACTTGACAACAAAGTCAAATTATTGTAATGTTTGCAATATCAAAAGTATTTTTGGGTCATTGTTACACAATGACATCTAGTCAAAATAGCTAATATAAGCTTGTGTAATGGGATCTAGACAACTGAAAAACATACTTATATTTCTAAATGAGGTGAAAATGATAATTACCTTTTATTTTCACTTTAAGCGGATCCCGTGCGTCGCGAGACGCAATTGGGACAAACGCTCGGA
Source organism: Thumatha senex (assembly GCA_948477245.1). Lineage (NCBI taxonomy): Eukaryota > Metazoa > Arthropoda > Insecta > Lepidoptera > Erebidae > Thumatha > Thumatha senex. The sequence goes on along the minus strand of OX419725.1, from coordinate 14,694,227 downwards.
TGATGATGATAATCATGATCATCATCATCATCCGAGCGTCTGTCCCAGTTGCGTCCTCCACTTCGCACGGTCTTCGGCATCCCCTGTAGTGAGACCATTGGCACGCATGTCATCCCTTACGACGTCAAGCCAGCACTTCTTGGGTCTTCCCCTCTTACCGGGACCCGGCGGGGCTGACATGGCCAGACATTTGTTACCTACGTAGCCCGGCGGTTGCCGCAAGACGTGACCATACCAACGAAGGCGACACTCTTGCAACTTGTCTGCAATGTCACGGACGTGAAGGCTGCCGCGGATGCGAGAGTTTCTCACGCGGTCCATCCGCGTGACCCCACACATCCACCGCAGCATCTTCATTTCCGTGACACGCAGCTCCTGCTTGTGTCGCTCCAATATCGGCCACGTCTCACTGCCATGTAAAAGGACAGGTCTAATAATGGTTTTGTAGACCTGTCCCTTCAACCGGATCGGCATTTTAGGGTCACAAATGACACCCACAAATGACCCGCCATTTGGCCCACGCGGCAGCAATGCGTGACTTGACATCGCAATCGATGTCACTGGACGTGTGAAAAACAGATCCCAGGTTTTTAACCTGGTCCGTGCGCTCGACCAAATCGGATGTGGGATCTGTCGAGTGATGATAATCATGATGATTACATATTATTTTCACATCATTTATAATCTATATGTCATTAGAAATGTCAGTAGAAAACTGTATTGTAATTGCTAGCGTGATGAATTTAGAACTATTTATGTACAACCTGAAATGCAATAATTTCAATGTTAGAAATAAACGCACTGTCAAGCACACAGATCAAGGAATCACTGGCGCCCTATCAGCGTAAGCTACAGTCTACGGGAGTAAGTAACATTCCTTGCTTTGTGGGCAAGCACAAAGAATGCCTTATCCCCGAACCCGAAGGTGTGGTAGAGGCTTATTATATGCCCACTTTTCAACATGAGTATTCCCATTCCACATAATAGGTGGTGAGCCCATTGCCAGGTTGAAATAAACAGACGCAGGTTGGGGCTACCTGCTGATTAAATATTTCAAGCCGCCCATAAGGTCTTCAACTTGACTAAACGACTGCCATAATATGTTACTGGCAACCGGGACCAACGGCTTACCATGCCTGCCGAAGCACAGAAACGCTCGCAAATAGAAATACAACAAAGTGATCATCCATCCGTGACCAGCCATAGCGAAAGCTGCTTAATGCAGTGATCATTTACAGAACACTGAGTCCGCGGAACCACGAGTGCTTCATTTTAAATTCAAAATTAATTATTTTGTTCATGTAAGTTGTTAAATCTGCCGTTATGTATGTATTTAGAGTTATAAAATGTATGTATTTAGAAATATATAAGTATGTTTTGTTTATCAGTTATATAGATCCCATAGCACAAGCTTAACGCTTAGTGTGGGCTATATGACGCTGTGTGAAAGTGTCCCACAATTTAAATTTATTTATGTTTCTTTGCTCTGCTTTGTTCTTAGTTCAATCCAAAACTCAATACAGGAAAGTGAAAATAAACCTGAATCGTTCCTTAGATATTTTTTTTTAATTCAGCCCTCATAACCCGTCACTTTCTCAGGTTTTAATACAAGCAAACGCTAGAAAAATACAAATAAGTATTTAACGTTACCAATATTTATTCAGACAGCTACAGGGGGCTTCGCAATCAAAGATGTTGAATTCTGTTACCCCACACGTCCGCACCAGAGAGTTCTCAAAGGCATAGACTTGAAGATGGAAGCTGGGAAAACCGTTGCTCTGGTTGGATCATCGGGCTGCGGTAAATCCACAGTATTGCAGCTAATGCAAAGATTCTACGACCCCGAAACTGGAAACATTGTACGTAGTGCCTAATATTTCATATATTTAGATACATAATTGACACATTTATTTATGTTACTTCGTATCTTCTTTATACCTTTAATTTTTTTTTTAAATTAAAAAAATATTTTCAATATCGAAAAAAATTTCGTAGAACATGTTTTTATGATGTTAGCTACCTAGTCCTAGCAGGTTGCTGGTGTTTTACAAATGACCCTGTATAATTCTACTGTACGTGTGCTCACTGAACTCCTCCTAAACGGCTGGACTGATTTAAATGTTTTTTTGTATGCATTTGATTGGCGTCCTATATGGTTTAGATTCACAAAGCAAAGAAAAAAATGCGTTGAAGTCGGTATACTGCAGGACAACGTCTGTCGCATCCACTAGTAGCTTATAATTAATTTAATAGTTGATGAAACTCTTGAAAATACTGACCAGGCGCGGTGATGAAACCTGGAGAGTCATAGTCTGGCGGTTGGTTTTGGAATATTAAACGTATAATCTAGAAACCTTTCGCAGCTCGACATAGAATTTGTGATATTGAATTACGCGTATTTCTACTGTAATCCTACCATATTATAAACGCGAAAGTTTGTAAGTTTGGATGGATGTGTGTTTGTTACTCTTCACGCGTACCGAGGCGCGGGCATCAACTAGTAGAATATAATGAGTTCTACGTGTAAGGGGCCTCTCAAAGAGCTCCAGGTCCAATTTAACTAAGCTGCTAGCGGTGCACCAGCTGATCAATGGACGAGACAGAGTCACTGGCAGCACGCTTGTTAGATTGAGAGCAGATGGTAGTTTATGCCAGCAATGCCGAAAATTAAACACCAAACGAGCTGCTACTAACCGCCCTCAAAATCCACGTGGCGTTTAAGAGCAGCACCTAGAGGAAGAGTAGATTTTTTTCTTAATGATTAACATTAATCCATATCACCAATATAAAATTAATGTCATTGAACAATTATTTAAATTATATTCTTTGAAATAGGATTTAGATGGGCGAGACATCAGAAATTCACTAACCCTACCACGACTGCGAAAGCAACTCGGCGTGGTACAACAGGAGCCGGTATTGTTTGACCGGACACTGGCAGAAAACATCGCATATGGTGATAATAATAGAAAAGTGACCATGATTGAGATAACAGCTGCTGCCAAAGCTGCAAACATCCACAGTTTTATTGTGTCTCTGCCTGAAGTAAGTCAGCTAGTCTGGTCATTTATAGTTACTGCAGATAGTTGAATAACCCGAGTATGTCATCATCCTCTTGCCCTTGTCCCAATTTACTTGGGGCGGCGCAGTATGTCTTCCTCTTCCATACATCCCTGTTATTCGTCATCTGATCATTCACTCCTTTCATATTCATTTCCACTGGCTCTCCATCCAACCACTTTCATATTCATAGTGCTTTTAGTGACATGACTTTATACCTTCTCATCACATGCCCATACTAAGACAGGCGGTTCCCTCTCATTTTTTTAGTCACAGGTGCCACTCTCAAACTGAACCTATAACCTGAATAAGTAACTGTTTTAATTTGAATGTTTTTAATACACGTCCATTAGTAAATGAATGTAACACTTTCGACTATCATCCTTGCAGGGTTATAACACAAATTTGGGTGCAAGTGGCGCTCAGCTCTCAGGTGGTCAGAAGCAGAGAGTGTGCATAGCACGTGCACTTATCAGATCACCTCGTCTGTTGTTACTAGACGAAGCAACTTCAGCATTAGATGCCAATAGCGAGCGAGTAAGACGAAATTACTTGTTTTTTTATTATTTGCATATTTCATGAGATACAGTATTTAATAGTATGTTTTCTGAAGACAAGCTTTTATTAAATGCACTATAATAAAAAAAGTATATAGTTTAATAAGATTTCATCACATATACCGCAACTCTTTGTTTGTAACAGGAATGATAAATTAGTAAGAAAAAAAACATCAAAAGAATGAAAACTACTTTGAATGTAGTTATAAGTTGTCATGGAAACACTTATCAGCTAACTTCAGGGTATTTATAAGGTGTCATAGAAACACTTATCAGCTAACTTCATAGTGTCGGTTTTTAGTGACGATCTGCGCGCGCATTGTTAAAAATACTTTAGTCATTTTTGCCTAACGCGCCAAAAGAAGAATGACTTTAATAATTTTCAGGATGTCCGTTTATTTGAAAACTTATTATAATTTCTTTAGTAATTTGCCGTATTGGATTTTTAAAAAACGTCATTATATCAAGTTATGCCCCGCAAGCTCTTACGGAAACATGACACGCTGACTTTAAGGATTAAAGCGCCTTTCAAAATGCTTCAAACGCCCATCTCAGTTAGTAAACTAATAAGTTTCTTTCTTACCTCGCAGGCTGTGTCAGAAGCTTTAGAAAAAGCAGCTAAAGGCCGCACGTGCATCACGATTGCTCATCGCCTATCGACGGTCAAAGATGCTGATCTTATTTGTGTTGTAGATAAAGGTAATTAATTTATCAATATAATTAAGATTATGTTAGAAAGTTCATCTACATACACATACATACAAATGTTCTCGCCTTTATTCCCGAAGAAGCAGTCATAAGGCATTAGATTTGTACCACGTTACTGGCAACCGAGACCGACAGCTTAAGTTTTAGTCGGCACGAGTCAGGCAAAGACAACATGAGAATTATACAACGTTTTAATACAATAAGAGTTTTACGTGATAATTTCTTATTACAGGTAAAATTTCGGAAAAGGGAACGCACACTGAGCTCATCAGTCAACGCGGACTGTACTGGAAAATGTGCAAAGGCCAGAACATGGCATAATATAGATGATCATCAACCTTATTGTGGAATCACTTTGACATATTGCTATCGTAATACACACATCAATTGCTTGAGACATGCTAATAACAATATAAAAATACTTTTACCGTACATTGTATAGGTATAGGAAAAAATAAACTGACATAATTTTATATAATTACGGACGATTCAGTAAAGCATCGTAAAAGTAACAATAAATCTAAAATTAAATTGTATGGTTACGTTCCACTTAACGTCCGCAACGATCGTAACATCCTCTGTATCGTTCCACCTAAGGCTCGTGGTCGTTGCACATCTTGAGCGCTGTAAACCACTTGGACCTACCTATATCTTGTGGGCGAAGTGGGCGTCTTGCGGTCGCGAACAGTTACGTCATGTATGACGTCATACGATCGCTCGCACCGACCAACGAGCCTTAGGTGGAACGATACTTTGGGTGTTACGGTCGTTGCGGGCGTTTATTGGAACGTAGCCTGTGTGTCACGCTAGGTGTCACGTCATTGTTAAAGTGTCTCGCAATAAGTTGATAGTGACGTTAGGTACAGAAGAAAGGAAAAAATACCATTGTTAGAGTTAATGATAGTATTAAGTAGATCATGAAATGTCCAATGAAACAGACCAAATTTTATTTACAGATCAACTTATAATATATTATTTATAACTAATTACTTCTTTGTGTATATAAACATGTTATACTGTTGAAAATCCAGTAATGAAAAAGATATAGATCATTTTGTGGTCAAATGAAACTTGGCATGCAGAGCAAGTGCAACTTTCACATAACTAACATCTCGAAATTGGATAGCGACCACTTGTCTTGATTGATCAGTATAGTGAATAAGACTTTATGGATAATAATACTTATTCGAATTTAGAATTTAGCTGTATTACGAGAATGAGATACTCTTTTATGAATCTATTATTCGTAATTAATTAGACGATTGTAACCACTGTGCCTCAGGTGGGGCGTACGATTGTTTTCCATCTTAGTGGTATAAAATAATTAAGTGAAAGAAAAGGCGGTGGCAGATAAATATATGTACCTAGCTTACCCGTTCCTAAAATCACAAACAGTACAACTAGGTACCGCATTTTTACAACTACCCGCTTAGTTTAATTTTTACTTGTATTTTGATGTTAAATGAAATATATAAATTACAAAATTAAAGGCATTTTATTAGCACTTCCTTTCCCTGATGAAAACGTTAAGTGTTACTCGATTACTCCTAAGCTAAACAAAATTAAGTCTTTGTTGTTATTTGGCCTATAATTATGTTGATTTCTTAACATAACACTGCAGATACCAGGACATTCCACTAAGTTTGCTGATAAATCCTTTGCAGTAGAGGCTACACGGCTGTGGAATGCGCTACCAGTTTCCATCAGGAAAGCTCAAACAGCAGTGTCTTTTAAAAAAATGGTTTACAAGCATTATTTGGAAATCTGAAATAACTATAAATCAAGTTAAAATATAAATAAATATCCATCACGCCTTATTCCCGAAAGGGTGGCAGAGGCATATTATATGCCCACTTTTCACCGTGTGGATTCCTGTCCCACGTAATTGGTGGTGAGCCCATTGCCGTGTTGAAATAGACAGACGCAGATTGTGGCTACCTGCTGTTGAAATTTTGAAGTGTGAAGTGTGTTTGAAGCGCTCGTGGCCTAGCGGTCTCAGTGTTCTGTAAACGATCACTGAGTTACGCAACTTTCACTATGGCTGGTCCTCGGATGGGTGACCACTTTGTGGCATTTACATTTGCGAGCGTTTCCGTGCTTCGGAAGGCACGTTAAGCCGTTGGTCCCGGTTGCCAGTAAAATGGCAGTCGTTAAGCCTGGTTGAAGGCCTTATGGGCGGCTTGAAAACTTCAGCAGCAGGTAGCCACAACTTGCGTCTGTCTATTTCAACACGGCAATGGGCTCACCACCTATTACGTGGGACAGGAATCCACACGGTGAAAAGTGGGCATATAATATGCCTCTGCCACCCCTTCGGGGATAAGGCGTGATGGATATTTTTTATTTTACAAAGTGGTCACCCATCCGACGACCAGCCATAGTGAAAGTACTACTACTATAAATATATATTTATGTGTATATACAGTATGTATGTATATATGTAGATATATATGTATGTAGAGAGAGATATATATATATATATATATGTATTTCTAACTAATTGTGTAGATTTGAGAATTCGTTTGTACTACCCACGTTGTGTCTCTGTATGTTCCTGTTCTCTGTCCTCTACATGTTCCTGTTCATCCAAAGGTTGCCTGGAAGAGATTGGGATGAGCAATAAGGGCGCCCATTGTACTTAACTTTAAGAAGCCACTGTATTCCTGTAAATGTTGTCTTGTTTTTATTGTTTATTTTCAACTGTGATGATGTTAGTACAATAAAGCATATTATCTATCTATATCTATCTATCTACATTATTCGTCCAAAAGACAGGCAAAAATAATCCGTAAAAAATATTTCGACGAATTGAGAACATCATTCTGAAGAAGTCGTAACTTTACCACTGATATGTCCTCGTACCACCAACTTTTGTATTCTATTTGTAGTGGTTGTTAAGATTCGTCAAGTCCTAAGTCCTCTGTATTTGTCAAGACCAGTTCTAAGGCCTGTCTCCTGGTCCTAGTAAAGCGTGGATACAATACTTTAAGAAGCTTTCAATAGAGATTTCGCATTGACACAATGAACACCGCTGTTGACTGCAACATTACTTTCCTATGTACTTCTAAGAATCCAGTATTATTATGCGCAAAAACACGAATTAAACACTATTTTTGGAAAATAATAGACGACTAATACGGTATATACGACAACCCAAAGACATTATACTTATGGTGGCCGTTTTGCGTTTATCCTTTCATGAAGTTTTGTATTAATTTTAATTACATTTCATTTGTAGAAATATGTGAATATTCGACCACTTTAGAGGGTATCTCTACTACGGTAGAAAAATAAAAAATAAAAATATCTTTATTTTGCATAGACCATTTAAATATCTATATCTATATAGAAAACAGAGTATCGAGTATCTACTTATGTAAAACGAGTAAAATATCATCACTATTGTAATATGTCAAAACGGCCATCATAGCCTGCCGCTAGCATAGACTGCACAGCACCAATACCAGTGCGCGAAAGGGCTCTCGGTGGTAGTGTGTCTCTTTCTAAATAAGTGACCATGACCAAACAGAACATAGGGCAAATTGCTTGAACGATTGATCGAATCTCCCTAATTTATTGTAAGGAAAAAAATAAAAAAAAAAACAAAACCATCGTTTGTAGTTTTTTTTGGAATCTACGTCACATACCCTTCACGTGGGTTACGTGTCGGAAGTACTTTTGTTCCTGCTTTTATAATAGGTATCATGTGACCTATCGTTGGTACAATACCGTGGACCTATAGAGTGGGTGCGCCATGTGTGTATCCACATCATTGCCGTTGTGGAGACGCCATCGACAATCTTGGACACCATAGACGGCAGAAGCGCAAGACATATCGGTATATCTCCAATTTAAAACAGTCGATACCATAGTCCTAGTAGACTATGAAGAAATTGTGAAAATATATGATCAACAAAATTCATGGTGACCCTAAACTTTAAGAAAGATTGTCGTTCTTTATCTTTTACTAGCTGAACCGCGCGGCTTCGCTCGTGACATACTTCGAACTTCCGGCAGTTTATCAGTCACGCCTTTATTCCCGTCGCACCCATTTAATCCCGTCGTTTATTACTTTTACAGTCTATACTATTATTAAAATAGCTGTGACGGTAAAAAAATAAATAAATAAAAATTACTGTAATCGACTAATTAAGGAATTCTGAGTCCGATTCTGTGAGTTTTTTCCTTGTGTCTGTTTGTTTGTTTAGGGTTGGAGCAAAATCCATTGACCACAACTCTGCTATGACAAAATTGTAGTTAATTATCCAGCTTAAATACTGCGCTATATTTTATCAAAATCGATTCAGCAGAAAAGATTTTACAGCTAGAACTACGTCGTACTAGAAGCCCTATATATTGGACGTTAGTTTTTAATAAGACGCCATTTTTCACATGCCACTGATTTTTAGTTATTCGCATACTCGTATCGAGATGCCTTCACTGATGACTAAACGATGAGCAAAGTTATCTAGATGCGAAATTTTGGATGGGTGACCATTTCAAAAGTAGGTGCATCACGTCAGCAGAGACGTTTCTTTTAGTTACAGTCTCAAATGGGTATAGGATCAGAGAAGATAAACACCATAACCGCCGTCTACTTTAAGATAGGTCAGTCACGCACATCGAGGCAAAGACTAAAGACATTACCTATATACATTAAAATAGTCGTGACCACTTTGAGAGAAAGTGAAATACATTTTATCTTACGTTTTGCTTTTATTTACGCACAAGTTTCTGTCATTAATGGGTAAAAGATCAGTGACATAAAGTAATCTAAGCACGGTCAAACTTTGAAAGGGTGACGACCTTGCGAAATCTGTAGTTTCTAACAACAACTTCGGTGATATTTTTGCACATTAGGAACATTCACTTTTCTCAAGCCGGCTTCAGCAGCACCTAAGGTGTGTGCAGGAAGACTAAGGACCTCGGTAGGCCCTAGGCAATTGCTACTATAAACGTTCTATAAACCAAATGAATTATGACCAACGGATGGATACTCTTTAAAATTATACAAACATATTTTTGTCCCACTGACATGGCAAATAAGTATACGGCTCTACCTGAACAACAGATTCAAAATTATAGTTATCTGTCCTGTCATGGTTTATTCCCTGTCTATCTCTTGAATAAACAGTCGTGATTGTCTGTATTCTAAGTGCGTATCTATTGTTAGCAGAGAAACGCTAATGTTTCAGATTCATTTTAGAGTTTGCTATAAATATTGTTTACGGATTTTTTATTACAAATGAGTGACTACTTTGTGGTATTTCCGTTTACGAGCGTTACCTTGCTTTGATAGGCATGTTAAGCCGTCGGTCTCGGTTGCCAATAACGTATTATGGAAGTGGTTAAGCCAAATAGAAGGCCCTTGAAAATTTTTAACAGAAGTAGTCACAACCAGCGTGTCTATTACAACACTTTTCAAGTTTCATTTGCGGTTGTAGTCCTAGCTTAGCTTAGGTAGAAGTTCAGATTATAGATAACTCATTTTTGTACGTGATGGAATGCCTTAGGGCACTTACCTAATCTGCTGCAGGGAGCAGCAGAGAGGCTTTGTGGGGAACTTCAAGTAATGAAGAGCGGACTAGCCACTAAATCACCGCGTTGTTCCGCCTCGCCACTATCGAGACGCAGGAGTTAAGTCGCTACGTTCTAAGGAGGTGGAAAGTGATATAACACGGGATCCCATATGACTATTGGTGGATGGGGACACGGGATACCATCCACGGGAGTTTTATTAGTTTTTCTCCTCGCTCCCATCACCTCGCCGGTGAACAAGGGCATGGCGACAAAACTCGCCGGATGCGATACATCCAAACCAACGATGTTGCAACACACTGTCAGTATTTCGCTTTTACCAATCAGCCTGTGCGAACCGCGGTGCCGCAAGCCTTGCAGGTCCGCCGAACCAAAGTGTTCTCACGCGGTTCAGCTGCCGGGAATTCGTACGACGATTTATAACCTGTTAGCCATCGCTTCCGCTGACCCCGAGCAAGCCCATAAGGGGAAAGCCCGTTAGAAATGTGGAGGTTTCCCAATTCGTATCTCATATTTCAGCAGTTTACTTAACTGTAATTTACACCGTTTAGAGCTTTGCACCGCTTTAATGTTAATAATTTAAATGGTTGGTATTTTCTGTTTCTTCTTTATACGTATTTAATACTCGGGGTAGAAACTATTTTTTTATTATTACTAAGAATGCAAATTAACAATAGAAATCTGATATAATGAGATAAATCCTGTTACGAAGACTACTGAAACGAGAACATCGCCTGTCATCTAAGAAAGACCTTAACCATAATTGAGAGATGTTGGGCTAAAAGTCAGAGTGCAGAAACACTCAATTCTCAAAGAGATGATCAATCCTTTTTGAGAGACATTTTGATCTGTGATCAACGAGCACAAAGTTTCAAACCTGAACATGACCATCAATCATCTTTGGGAAGATCTGAGACCAGTCAACCAACTACGAAGCTCTACTTTCAAAATATTCAACAAGCGACTCTAAAAGAAACCTTATGAAATCGACGGAGTGATGAAGAGAGGTGCGAATGTTAGAAAACGCATAATAGGATTTTTGATATGTGATCAGTCTCGATTCAAGGTTAGGTCCAATACAAGAAAATTAACATTAGGGTCCTAACTGTAAGTAGTGTACCTAATATGGCTAAAAAAAGGCAACCCAAAACCAAACCCTGTACTAACACGTGTGGTCCACGCGCGTGGCGTAGATCGTAACTTTAAACACGGGATAAAAGTATGAATATACATTTTTTTTACAAGTTTTGCACTCTATGTTAGTCACATATAAAAAACCACGCGAGTGTAGCCGCGGGTAAAAGCTAGCATCTTAATAATATTATAAATGCGAAAGTTTTGAAGGATGTTTGTTACTCTCTCACGTAAAAACTACTGAATAGATTTTAATGAAACTTTAAAGTAATATAGCTTATACATAAGAATAACACAAGCGAGCAAGCGACTGGATTAAATTGATGCAACGGGGGTTCGAATTATGTCACAGGCGATGCCGCGGGTGTCAGCTAGTATTTGATAACTACCAGAAGATGAGAGATACTTAATCTAGCAGCGCAGCGGTGCTAGATTTTGTGTTATTATTCCTCTCTAATTATAAAGTCTGTCGGGAATAGGTATTTATTTGAATTTTTTTTTATATTTGTAGATGTACTTATAATAATTATGTGCCAACTGTAAAGTCCATGGTTTATTAGAACTTAGGTTCCTTTTAACAAGTAAAATAACCAAACAATTTTTCATTCCTTATCAACCCAAAATAAGAAAAGTAGGTAAGGTTTATTAAATAGAGAATAAAAAAGAGATAAGTATATTTTATTTTCTTTTGAATAAGATATCCCACAAATTCACAGTAATTTTAGGAAATCATCACTTATATATATTTCGGTATATTTGATTCAAACCCAAGACATCGCGAACTGCAGTCGCATACGCACTACGACTTCGCCACTGGGGCAATCAGTTCCATGTCCACAGCCATGACTCACTGCATTCTTCCGTCGCATTTTCCTGTACGTATTTTTGTTTTGCAAGATATTTAATATGAATATTTTATGTTTTTACAAACATAAAATATTCTTACAAAGGCGCGTCCATATATAACAGCTCTCGTTATATTGATACTACGAGTAGTAAACTATATTTCTGTATTGACAGATGTTTCTGCTAACTTAAATGGATTATATATTTTTTATTAGTATAATTAATGAAGTTTTGGCTTTTTCTACAAATATGACAATAAGAATAGATGCTGGGCAAGCAGGCTGTTTTTATCATAATGTATCACAGGATGAAGTTATATTCGTAGAATATAATGTAATAGACTCCACTCTTGGTGATTTGTACGTCAACTTTCACCTTACTGACCCTGAAGGTGAAATAATTGTAGCTGACTTTATGAGGTCAGAAAACGAGCATACTTATACTGTTGTACATGATGGCATTCACCGTCTCTGCTTTGACAATACTATTACCAACTACAATGAAAAAACTGTATCCTTTGAAATGCAAATAAAGAATAAGCAAGAGAATGTACACGAACATGATAATGAAGACGAAGAGGTACAGTTGGGAGAAGGTGAAGATATGTATATAATGCGACTTCGTGATATATGTGAATCAGTTTCACGCATCCAGGCCAATATAAACGCTGCACAGCAGTTACAAAAACATCTGTCAGCACGAGAAGCCCGAGACAAGCGCTTAATGGAAGACATGCAGCATAGAGTATCCAGCTGGTCAAAATTAATAATAATTTTGATAATGTTTTTAGGAATAGCACAGGTTTCAATAGTAAAAAACCTTTTTAAAGACACGCCAATGAAGTTATGCAATCCAGATCTGAAAATAAGTACAGCAGACTAAATTATTGATTTGAAACATTTCTGCGTTTCTATAATGCTGTGTATGAAAATAGGTACAAATAATAGGTACAAATAATATTTTCAAGTGTTCCTCTGTATATTGTTAGTTTTTCAATTGTGGAAATCACAAGAGATAGAGGTGAACTGGCACTAGCTACTTTGAACAAGACCTATGTCGGATGCATTGAAAATTACAGTACCTACTAATAGGCCGTTAAGTGAGAATACATAATTTTATTGTTTTGATGTGAGTTTACCGTTGTTATCATTTAGAAAATGTGGAAAATTATGTAGGTACTTAGCTGTACATATAGTCTCTCTATCTCAGTAAGTAATAATCGTAGAAAATTGAGACATAAACTGAATGATAGAAAAAAAAACATTTAGTAAGCTAGAAAAAGCGTCATAACTACTTTTAAACTATCGGACGGCAACATTATGAACTATATTTCTTTGATTCGCTTCGTTCTTGATTCAATCCAAATTTCAACACAGGAAAGATAAGGCGTGATGGATATTTATTTATTTTATTTATTTGAAAGTGAAAATAAACCTGAATCGTTTCTTGGGTATTATTATTTTTTAATTCAGCCCTCATAACCCGTCGCTTGTTCAGGTACATATAATATATAGTAGATACAAGCACTCGCCAGAAAAATACAAATAACTATTTAACGTTACCAATATTTATTCAAAAGCGCTCTTGGTCCGGCAAACTCAGTGTTCTGTAAACGATCACTGCGTTAAGTATTTTTCGCTAAGGCTGGTCACGGATGGGTAACCACTTTGTGGCATTAACATTTACGACCGTTTAGGGTGTAAGGGGCCCCAACAAGATCTTCGGGGCCAAGTCAACCTCCCGTGCTAGTGCGTGCACCTGCTGATTAACGGACGAGGCTCTGGCGCTGGCTGTTGGGAGGTCTGAGGGCGTCGCTCCCATAAAAGTCACCCACCGAAACAAAAATGGAAAAGTGGGCTAGGGCTGGCGTGTGTCGGGCCAGCACGGCTAATGAAGTTAGCCCCAACCAGTATTCGATTCGCATCGTGGAACATTGGCACGCTGACTGGGCGTGCGGTAGATTTGGCCGATGTACTCTCCAGGCGGCGGGTGGATGTGGCGTTCCTGCAGGAGACTCGGTGGAAGGGCAACAGAGCCCGACCTCTGCAGAAGGGCTACAAGCTGTATTACACGGGAGCGCCTGGTGGGGAGAACGGGGTGGCCGTGGTGCTCTCCGAGGGGCTACAGAGCGGCTTCTTGGAGGTGAAACGCTGTAGCGATCGTGAGGGTGCTTATCGATTGGATTATAACCCACCTGAAAGATACCTACGCGCCACAGGACGGTTATAGCGACGCCGATAAAATGTCGTTTTGGGCCAACTCGAGGGAGTACTTCGGAGCATTCCGTTGTAGCAGGAAATCGTTTTGGGCGGCGACCTAAACGGTCGTGTAGGTGAGGGGTCTGAGGAGTTTGAACGTGTTCATGGTGGTTTTGGATACGGCACCCGCAACGCTGAAGAAGAAACTATCCTCAGAACGTGTGCGGCTGCCGATCTGGCCATTGTGAATACGTATTTCAAAAAGAAATCCGAACATATCATCACCTACAGGAGCGGGAGGCGCACAACTCAGATCGATTTCGCATCGGCAAGGTGGCCAACTGCAAGGTCATACCCGAAGAGAGTCTTACTGCACAACACCGTCTCCTTGTCATGGACATCTGCGTGAAGCCCAAAGGCAAACGCATCGAGCGGTGCCAGCGCTGCATTAGATGGTGGTTGCTTGATGAAACTAGGTCCCGGGAGTTCGTCTCAGCTGTCGGTGAAAAGTGCACCGACACTGAAGGCGAACCAGTTCAAGACTTACTGGGACAAAATTCAGGCGGCCATCCTTGGAGTGGCGAAAGTGGTGCTCGGTGAGTCTAAGGGTGGACGCAAATGTGACAAGGAAACTTGGTGGTGGAATGTCGCAATCCAGAGGGAGACTAGGGAGAAGAAAACCCTCTTTAAAAAGTGGCAAGCTACCGGATCTCCCAAAGACTGCGAAGCGTACAAGGATGTCAAGCTCGCCACAAAGAAAGCTGTAGCCAGAGCCAGACGAGACCACTTAAATTGTATGTAAAGCTGGAATCGTCTGAGGGTCAGAAGCTCATCTATAAGTGCGCGCTCCAGGGTCAAAGCGGCACAGGATATATCCAAGTGTCACAGTGTAGAATACCCTGAGGACAACTTGTTAAGCGAAGACCTCGCGGTAAAGGAGAGATGGCGCTCGTATTTCCACGAGCTGCTTAATAAACAGCACAAAGAGGTGCAGCCTCCGGACCTCCCTCCGAATCAGTGACTAGTGCCACCGGTAACGGCAGGACAAGTCCTCACTGCGCTTCGCCGCATGAAGAATCGGAAAGCTGTCGAACCCGATGGAGTCCCCATCGAAGCCTGGAAGGCGACGGGTCCTCGCGGTGTCGGCATCTTAGTAAAAAAAAATTAATCAGCGCTACCACTGCTCTTCTAAATTAATTCACAAGAGTAACGAAATCCATCACGCCTTATCCCCGAAGGGGTGGCAGAGGCATATTATATGCCCACTTTTCACCGTGTGGATTCCTGTCCGACGTAATAGGTGGTGAGCCCATTGCCGTGTTGAAATAAACAGACGCAGGTTGTGGCTACCTGCAGTTGAAATTTTTTAAGCCGCCTATAAGGCTTTCAACCAGGCTTAACGACTGCCATTTTACTGGAAACCGGGACCAACGGCTTAACGTGCCTTCCGAAGCACGGAAACGCTCGCAAATGTAAATGCCACAAAGAGGTCACCCATCCGACGACCAGCCATAGTGAAAGTTGCGTACCTCAGTGATCGTTTACCGAACACTGAGACCGCGGGGCCACGATGCTGTCAACCGTGGGTTGACAGCATGGTTATCCCTTGGTCCAGCTATATTTAGTTTGGTTATAAATTCTATAATGCATAATCTAAATTCCAAATTAAATATTTGGTATCTCGCAGGTGGGATCTTAGGTGGTGATTCACAGACTGTTTTTTTTTTTTTTCAAATTTAATTTTAATTTTGAGAAATTTAACACGATTGGTTTGCATATAAATTTCCATAAATGTGAATGATATATTTCAGACAAAATTAACACATCCTTAGTTTCTCAAATTCATCAAAATTTTAACCTGGTTTGCCCGGATATTAAACTGTTATGTAAGTACAGCCTATATCTCCTCTCTTTGGAGAATTGGTAACAAATTCAATACAATATTCAGACCGCATTGTCAAAATAAGTAGTCACTGCGCTTTGTTTATCCTTAGATTCTGCTTATTTCTGCCCAAATATACCTACTTGCTTCGTTGCTGCCCTTTTTGGAAATTTCCTAATCTGATGAAAATGTTTTAAAATCCCAAATTGAAACTATTATGAATATTCATCCCAATGAGCAAGCATGGTCCCAAGCTTCCTTACCTATTAGTTTCGGTGGTTTGGGGACCCGAAAAAATTCTGGTAGAGCTTCTGGTATTCCTGTCTTCGATTTTCAGCACACGTGACCTCATAGGTAAATTCTTAAAGGCTCCTACAGCCTCATACTGTGAGATTGCGAGTCTGGACGATGTCTTGAATGCTTGACTAGCTGGACCAAGTCCAAATTCACCCCCGACACTTAAAAAGTAAAGGGCCTGGGACATAATAGCCTTCTGTTTTTCTCAATACTCCTATTGAAATCTGTTCCGGTACTAATCGAGCAAGGCTTTGAGCTGTATCTCGATCAGAGTCTGGGCAATGGCTTCGCGCCTTTCCTTCACCCAACACTGGCACCTTCATTGACCCCACTACACTCCGCATAGCAGTTTGTCTCCGATTGGGTTAGGGAGATTATGTGAGCATGCTCGGACATCATGGGCTTGCCTGTTCTTTTGCCACTGGCCATCACTACCGTCATGCTGCACTAAATTATTATTAAGAACTGCAAATTATACGAGATGATGGTAAGCGGCCCGATGGGATGTCATCGCCCTGGAGAAGGACACGTGCACTAGTATGAGATGCCACTTGCACCGATAATCTCGCAACGTCCTACCTCCCGGCTACTAGCAAAAAAGCAATTGCTATGGCAAAAGAAGGCGTATGTGTGACAAAAGAAGGCGTATGTGTTAAAACCCAGAACTACTTTTATTTGATATAATTTGTTCAACCACTTTTCTAAAGTCTGCGTCACCAAAGAAGTTTCATTCTATTTAGACTATTTACATACTGACTGATACCATGCCTATGATAACCCGTAAGACTATGGCCCAGGAAATGCAGATAAATTAAACTTGACCTTGTCTGAGCTAAAAGCTGCCAATGAACACTCCTCCAAGAACGCGATGACAATGAAGTGGAGATGAAAAATATATTTGACCAAACCTCTTCATTGAAAAGACAACTGGTAGACCTACACCAACAATACCTTGAGGTCGCCAAGCAACGGGACATACTACAAAATGTGATCAGTGCGTTCTGTCAATGTAGTTCTGTATAGTAGCAGACTGTAGAAAGTTAGGGATCTTGAAGAAGAGATATCATGTGCTAATTTAGAATTATCTAGGTTAAGAAAAGAGAAAGAAGGTACCCTGATTATAGAATCTAATCATTTATTCAGTGAATTAATGTGTAGTGAAATTAATCTTAGTTTAGGCAACCGTTTAGCTATTAACCCGGTTACAAATATGACAATTATGACCATGTCAGAATTAGTCACAATAAAAGAAGGAGGCTATTGAAATAAATAAAATTATTAATAAGCATACAAAAAACTTGAAACAGAAACAATAACACTTTTCCACAAATATTCAATTAAGAAAAGAACGTGTTGCTACTACTATTAAATAAACTACTACTACTAAATAAACTAAATAATTATCAAATAAAAATAGAAGATAGCGCAAATATTTACAAAATTGATACTCATCGCTTGCAGTCTGAGATCAAAAGCTTAGAAGATTCAATAAAATTAGTATATAGCAAATATGTCAGTTCTCAAAAAAAACCTAATGACCAGATCCTTGCAGCTAACAGTGTTGGTGATATAAGTTATTCTAGCACAATAAAAATAGACACAATGTTACCAAACACAATTCAAAAAGACCTTAATGATTTATCCAGCTCAGACAGAAATCGGTTCTCCTCTCAGGCCACCAGCGACCAGCTGGGATATGGAAACACATCAACTATCAGTAAAAGAGTAGTTCAAGATACCAATACCTATAAAAACTACCACTCGGTTATTTTCTCTGACAGCATAGGAAAAGGGTTAGGTGACATATTAAATTGTAGCTTGGGTTATCACTATTGTAATCACTGCATGGTAAGGCTGTCGTATAATGGTATAATACAGTCTTTATTGAGAGGGAAATACGATTTAAATACTAATATAACTGTCTTTATTGGTTACTGTGCAAACATTAAAAAAACTGACATTACCTACTCAGTCTCTCAAATGTTGAACTTGAATTGTCAGAAAATCATTTTAGGTGCTTTTCCTTATTGTGACCATTTATCTGACCAACAAAATAACTATATACATAAATGCTTAATAAGCATATGCAATTTTTAGTCAGTCACTATAGTGATAAATTTACTTGTTTGACACCAACAATTTTGTTGGCAAATTAAAGCAGACACGGGATACTGTGTACCTGCTAATGAGATATAAGCGACGTATAGCCTCACTGCTATCTTATTGTATTAACACAGTCATAGGTAATATGACAAAGTCACCAGGTACGTCCACTGTAATTAGTACTAGTACTAATAAAGTGATAAATTGTAGTAATAGTGTGGTTAGGCTAAATAATGATTTAAACTAACTTATCAGACAACAGAGAAGGGTGTACAACCCATAACACTTTCTTATCAGAATATAAGCCACTTCTCTAGCAAATTATTAGATGTAGAATTATTAACTGAAAAATATAGCATTGACATTTTATGTATTACAAAACACTGGTTAGAACCAGACAAAATGTTGTTTAAAATAAATAATTTTATGGTTGCTAGTGTGTTTCAGAGAGTGTCTGCAGAGGGTGGGGGCTCCATTATTATGCTTAACAATAATATAAGATATAAACAACGTTCAGATATTTGCGAGATCTCTGTTGAGCGAGTGTGCGAAATTGCGTGTGCAGAGATAGAAGAGTATGTCATTTTATGTGTCTATAGCCCTCCCTCGGCTAATGTACCCCATTTTCTTGTAACATTGGAACATGCTCTAGGAAAAATTAAAATGAATAAAAAAATCTTAGTGTGTGTGAAGACTTTAATATCGATATTTTGGTAGATAGCACAGACAAACGTAACTTTTTACACTTGTGTAAATCATTCAATCTAACTTGTCTGTTTACTGAGCCGACTAGGATTACATCTCATTCAGCGAAATGTAAAGACAATATTTAACTAACTTTGAAGAAATAATAGACAAATGTCTCATTACTGGAGTTCGTTCAGATCACAAGTGTCAAATAGTTAAGCTTAACCCAAACCATAATAGGGTATACAAACCAAAACATATTCAATGTCGGTCACTCACTAAGTCGTCCCTAGAAAAGTTTAGAAATAGTTTGGACCTTAAATTACAGACATACCAGCTACTAATAAATGACCCCCCAAATAATTTATACCAAACTTTATTAAAATTTTTAAACGATGAATTTCAAAAATATTGTAAAGTTAGAACTTTTAATCTCAAACCTAAGGTTGTATTTAGTGCCTGGGCAACAAAAGGTATTAGGCGCAGTAGAGACATAATGTATTAGCTATATGATAAAAAATCTTATTCAAATGACATTGAGTTCCATACTTACGTACGTAAATATTCAAAAGTGTTTAATAAAGTATGTATCCAAGCAAAAGCTAATTATTTTAGTAATACAATAAAAGAATCTGATAATAAAATTAAAGCTACGTGGAAGATAATCAATACTGAAACAGGCAAGTGTAAACAACATGATAATTCACTAGAATTATCATTTTGTTTACACAGATAGAAAACATATTTGTTTCATCATCATCCGAGCGTCTGTTCCAGTTGCGTCTCGCGACGCCCGGGGTCCGCTTTCCTACATTTTCTCCTCCACTTCGCACGGTCTTCGGCATCCCCTGTAGTGAGACCATTGGCACGCATGTCATCCCTTACGACGTCAAGCCAGCACTTCTTGGGTCTTCCCCTCTTACCGGGACCCGGCGGGGCTGACATGGCCAGACATTTGTTACCTACGTAGCCCGGCGGTTGCCGCAAGACGTGACCATACCAACGAAGGCGACACTCTTGCAACTTGTCTGCAATGTCACGGACGTGAAGGCTGCCGCGGATGCGAGAGTTTCTCACGCGGTCCATCCGCGGGACCCCACACATCCACCGCAGCATCTTCATTTCCGTGACACGCAGCTCCTGCTTGTGTCGCTCCAATATCGGCCACGTCTTACTGCCATGTAAAAGGACAGGTCTAATAATGGTTTTGTAGACCTGTCCCTTCAACCGGATCGGCATTTTAGGGTCACAAATGACACCGGTCATCTCCCGCCATTTGGCCTACGCGGCAGCAATGCGTTACTTGACGTCGCAATCGATGTCACTGGACGTGTGAAAAACAGATCCCAGGTATTTAACCTGGTCCGTGCGCACGACCAAATCACCGCCTATGCGGACGGATGTGGGATCTGTCGAGTTTAGTGCCAAGTACTCGGTCTTCGCCACATTTAGTTTCAGACCGCCGTTCTCAAGCGTCTCCTTCCACGCCTTTACACGTCGCACCAATCTGCCCCTGTCCGCGTCTGCCAGCGCAATATCGTCAGCATACATGAGCAACCATGGAGGCTGCTCATGTGGGTTTCTGATGCTGTCCGACAATTCGTCTAATATTACACTAAACGGAAGCGGACTAAGGACCGAACCCTGGTGTACCCCGACGGTGATGGGGAAGGGTTTCGTGTCGCCAACAGCAGTCCGAACCATTGAATCGGAGTCATAGTACATGTCCCGGATAGTGTCAATATAGACCTCTGGAACCCCTTTGGACCGCAATGCCCACCAGATCATCGCACGAGGAACACAGTCGAAGGCCTTCTGCATGTCTAGAAACAAACAGTGCAGAGGCGTGTTCTTCGACCTGTATTTCCCTGCGACAACCCTTAGGGCAAAAACAGGGTCCGTGGTCCCATAACCAGGGCGAAACCCATATTGACACTCCGAGAGAGTACACTCCTGCCGGATCCGAGAGTCTATAATCCTCTCGAAGATCTTCATGGTGTGGGACATCACCTTAATACCGCGGTAGCTCCCGCACTCCTGCACTGACCCCTTACCTTTGAAGACTGGAGTAATAATACTCAGTCTCCATTGGTTTGGGATCTGCCCGCTGAGGAGTATGCGGTTAAAAAGGTTTACTAAGATGCCCACACCGCGAGGACCCATCGCCTTCCAGGCTTCGATGGGGACTCCATCGGGTCCGACAGCTTTCCGATTCTTCATGCGGCGAAGCGCAGTCAGGACTTCTCCAGGCGTTACCGGTGGCACTAGTCCCTGATTCGGAGGGAGGTCCGGAGGCTGCACCTCTTTGTGCTGTTTATTAAGCAGCTCGAGGAAGTACGAGCGCCATCTCTCCTTTACCGCGAGGTCTTCGCTTAACAGGTTGCCCTCAGGGTCTTTTACACAGCGACACTTGGATATATCCTGTGCCGCTTTGACCCTGGAGCGCGCCAGCTTATAGATGAGCTTCTGCCCCTCAGACGATTCCAGCTTATCATACAGAGGTTGTAAGTGGTCACGTCTGGCTCTGGCTACAGCTCTCTTTGTGGCGCGCTTGGCAGCCCTGTACGCGTCGCGGTCTTCAGGAGATCCGGTCGCTTGCCACTTTTTAAAGAGGACTTTCTTCTCCCTAGTCTCCCTCTGGACTGCGTCGTTCCACCACCAAGTTTCCTTGTCACATTTGCGTCCACCCTTAGACTCACCTAGCACCACCTTCGCCGCTCCAAGGATGGCCGCCTGAACTTTGTCCCAGTAATCTTGAACTGGTTCGCCTTCAGTGTCGGTGCACTTGTCACCGACAGCTGAGACGAACTCCTGGGACCTAGTTTCATCAAGCAGCCACCATCTGATGCGGTGCTGGCACCGCTCGATGCGTTTGCCTTTGGGCTTCACGCAGAGGTCCATGACAAGGAGACGGTGTTGTGCAGTAAGACTCTCACCGGGTATGACCTTGTAGTTGGCCACCTTGCCGATGCCACCCCGTTCTCCCCACCAGGCGCACCCGTGTAATACAGCTTGTAGCCGTTCTGCAAGGGCCGGGCTCTGTTGCCCTTCCACCGAGTACCCTGCAGGAACGCCACGCCCACCCTCCGCCTGGAGAGTACTTCGGCCAACTCTACCGCACGCCCAGTCAGCGTGCCAATGTTCCAAGATGCGAAGCGGATTCGGGTTGGGGCTAACTTCGCCTTCGCTTGCCACAGGAGTCGGGCGGGGCTCCTGCGCGCCGTTTTGCGGCGGCGCCCTATCTCTAGCAGCATTCCCTTTCTGACTGTTCATTTTATTTTTTTTTGTTTCGTCGGGTGGCTTTTATGGGAGCGACGCCCTCAGACCTCAACCCCAGAGGGGAAAGCCAGCGCCAGTGCCTCGTCCGTTAGTCAGCAGGTGCACGCACTAGCACGGGAGGTTGACTTGGGCCTCGAAGATCTTGGTGGGGCCCCTTACACCCCAAAAAAACATACTTTGTTTGTTTCTGTAAAATCTGAAGTAGTAAAGATTTTTGAAAATTTTTTTACCAATATACCCATCTCGATTCATCTCCCGTAGCAGCCGAGTTACTTTTAAAATAAAATGTTGATATATGCGTATCGGATTTTGAGTTTAGTAATGTTACATGTGTTGATATTATCAAAAATTTTAAAAATCTATCTGTTATATACACAGAAGATTTGTGGGGGTTATCAATTAAAGCAATCGCAGCAGTTATAAACAATATTGCCCCGCTACTGGCAGTGATCTTTAATACGAGTATCACGGAGGGTGTCTTTCCTGATTTGATGAAACATAGCAAAGTAGTACCTATTTTTAAAGCCGGCTGCCAAAAAAATGCATCAAACTATAGGCCAATATATGTATTGCCTGATTTAAGCAAAATTTTTGAAAAAATAATATTCTCACAATGTTAGCCCATTTCAATAAACACAGCATCCTCCATCATAAACAATTTGGTTTCACAAAGGGGCGGTCAACTATGGACGCCAGTTCCACACTCAAGAACCTTGCTAGAGGCTTGGGATGATGCACGGGATGCTTTAGGAGTATTCTGCGACCTTTCCAAGGCATTTGATTGCGTGGATCACCACACCCTTATTTTAAAGCTTAGATATTACGGAATTAGAGGAAGATCTATTGATCTTTTAACATCTTATTTGTCCAATCGGGAACAAAGAGTGGTTATTGACAGGGTTACTTCTCCTGGGTCGCTAATTAAAATGGGAGTTCCCCAAGGATCCATTTTAGGCCCTTTCTTGTTCTTAGTATATATAAATGACCTACCACACTCGATCAAACACACCATATCCAATATAGTTTTGTTTGCAGACGATACGTCTCTTGTATTCAAAGTCGAGAGAGGTGATGGGAGCCGAATAGGGTACTTAACATACTATCAAATTGGTTTTCAACAAATAATTTGTTGCTAAATGCAGGAAAAACAAAATGTATAAGATTTTCAGCGCCCAATGCTACTCAAATAAATACAAACATAAAACTTGATAAAAATACCCTAAGCCTTGTACAAACAACTGTCTTTCTCTGAATCACAATTGATTACAAATTGCAATGGGGGCCCCATATAGAAAGTCTTGCTAGCAAATTAAGCTCAGCAGCTTATGCTGTTAGGAAAATTAGACAAGTTACCAATGAGGCAACTGCTAGATTAGTTTACTTTTCATACTTTCATAGTATTATGACCTATGGAATTCTCCTATGGGGTTCAGCAGCAGATTTTGATACAATATTTATTTTACAGAAAAGAGCAGTTAGTTTGTAGTGTAGTAGTTGGTTCTCGGGTTTCACTTCGTGAACGGTTTAAAGATATAGATATACTTACTTTGCCATCGCAGTACATCTGCGAGAACATCTTATACATTCGCAAAAACATTTCAATACTAAAAAAAAAAAAATATGTGACATACATGATATAAACACACGTCACAAGAATAAAATTGTCGTGCCTGGCTTTAGACTTGCAACAACCAGTAAATCATTTATGGGTAGTTGTGTGAGGTTCTACAATAAAATTCCATCTGAAATCATTACTTACCCGATACAAAATTCAAACCTTTGGTTAAGCAAATACTCGTGTCCAAAGCTTATTACAATGTTAAACAGTATTAAGAAGATAATGACGCTTGGCATACGAGCCCCTCCTGCACACTGCGACCATCTAGCAATAATTTATTTTTCTTTTACTTTTATGTTATTTTATTTTATTAATTGACATATTCGTACTTTTGTATGTAATTTTTACATTTTATGACATCAAATTTTTATTAATTTGTGCTCAGACGTATTTTAATCTCTTTACATGTATAACAATCGTATTTTCTTTTTTATTTAAGTTTTGTGTAATTTAAGTTTGTTATTATGTGAGCACCATGTAGACTATTATGTACCATTTTAAAATTTACTTTTTCATTGTTGTGCAGTTTGAGTATGTCATGCTCGCCTTAGTGTCCTGGCAGTGGAGGCGTATGTGTCGGGTCGCTCTATTCCCTATAATACGGTTGAGTAGGGCGATGGCTGATATATGCGTCATACCCGTGAACGTGCCGTCTGTTGGGACTGGTCTGCTCATAGCTGTTATAGCATTTATAAGTATTAAAATTATGTTATTTAAATTTAAGGCAAACTAAGTGTAGTCAACTGTTCTCACATAACTCCAAAGAGCAATGTAAATAAATTATTGTAAGCCATACATATATTTTAAATGAGCATCCATGGAGTTTCCTGCCAGATTTCTTCTCCATGAAGAGCAGGCTGCCCTTGGAACTGGCAACTAGAATCACTCTCATTTTAATTATTAGCATGACTATTCATAAGTGCCTGACATGGTCTACATGAATAAAAATATTTTTGATTTGATTTGATTTTGATTTGATTTGAAATATTCGCGAGCGGCTGAAGATTGGCAAGTACAGTTGTCTCGGTGCCCAATAAGAATTCATTCCATTTGGTGACGAGACACTAGGTCCATGGGGTCATGGCACGCATGGTCTTTTCACGGCATTAAGTAAGCGTCTGAGGTAAGAAACTGGCGATCCTTGTGCAGGTAGCTTTCTCGCGCAAAGGCTTTCCATAGCTATTCAGCGTGGGAATGCTTCTTCAATGCATCATGGGCACCCTACCGAGAGGACCCAGTCTAAATTTTAAAAAATATTTTAGGTATAGTTTTAATTGTTTTTTTTGTTACTAAGATTAATGTTAAATTGATTTTTGTTTTTGACTGTAATAAATTACGAGTATATATTAATCTTAATAATATTATAAATGCGAAAGCTTGTGTGGATGTTTGTTACTCTTTCACGTAAAAACTACTGAATGGATTGTAATGAAACTTTACAATAATATAGCTTATACATCAGAATAACACGTAGACTACTTTTTATCCCGGGAACAAGTTCCAGTGGAAAACGGAAACGGGAAAACTTCTCTACGCGGTGAACCACTTCTCTTTTCTAACGACTGACGGCTTATTACTCGTATATGCCCACTTTTCGACATGTGTATTCCTATTCCTTGTAATAGGTGGTGAGCCCATTGCCGGGTTTAAATAAACAGACGCAGGTTGGGGTTACTTGCTGATGAAATATTTCAAGTCGCCCATAAGGCCTTCAACTTGACTAAACGACTGCCATGTTACTGACAACCGGGCCCAAAGGTTTAACGTGCCTTCCGAAGCACGGAAACGCTCGCAAATGTAAATGCCACTAAGTTGTCACCTATCGAAGGACCAGCCATAGTGTAAGTTGCTTAACGCAGGGGCCTCGAGCGCTTCTTCGCTTATAAGGTAGTTTGTGGGTGGGTATAAAAGGCCAAATAAATTTAATAAAATCTGTCTATTTTAGATGTTAAATTTGAAAGAAATTTTTAACCCGTTGCCTTTTTAGTGAGGTGGTAACAAAAAGGATAAAAAGGTTGAAGGTTGGACTTACCCGACTTTGTTTGCACTCCTCAAGATGCGCGGTGGCGCCGATCTTCAAGAGACCAAAGTGAGAGACAGGCATTTTGGGAGAGTGTGAGCAATATTCTGAGTAAATGCATTCGGCACGAGAGAATTGTAATGTTAGGTGATTTTAATGGTTGGGTTGGAGTGAAGTGTGATGGATATGAAAGTGTATTGGGCAAGTTTGGTGACGAACGAGTGAATGAAAATGGCGATTTTGTGATTGTAGATACAAGACTAAGAAATAAAGTTTTAGACACCCGGGCATACCGCGGTGCCGGGATTGAAACAGATCACTTCTTGGTTATCAACCGAGTAAAAGGTCTGTTTTTGCGGTGATTATAAGGTGATTATAAAAGGTATAAACGAGTTACAAAAGAGGTTATAAAAAGAGAGAAGGAGAATGATATCTGATAATTTCCAGCAGAATATAAAATTCTTTTGTAAATCTTTAAAATCTGTGAAGGGTCAACAAACATCATCAAAACTAAACAAAAAAACTAAAACAGCGTGCCAGGAGATTGGTGCAAAGCTGTCATCGTGCCACTTTACACAGGAAAAGGGTCACAGCAAGAGAGCAAAAAATACCGCGGCATAAGCTTGCTCAGCATAGTCGGCAAATTGTATGCAAAAGTTTTAATAAAAATAGGTGATTAATGAAACTGTAGGGAAAATGTGGGATGTACAAGCAGGATTTATGAAAGGTAGGGGATGCACGGATCAGGTCTTTGCCTGACGATGCATAACCGAAAAATTTTTGGTGAAATGTCTAAAGGTTTATTGCATATTTGTAGACTTGGAAAAGGCATATGAACGAATGGTGAGGCATGAACTATGGACAACACTGGCCAAGTATGGAGTAATCAGTCACTTGATACGAGCACTGAAATCTCTCTATAAAGGCTCACTTCTTGTGTCAGGATCAACGGAGCTTGCACAGACATTTTTCACATTGAAAAAGGTGTGAGACAGGGTTGTGTAGCGTCACCGGTGCTGTTTAACCTATACATGGACAGTTGTTTGAATGAACTGCAAGAGAGTGCGTATGGTTTAAAAATCAATGAACTGACTGTCAAATGCCTCCTATACGCTGCTGATCAGGTAATACTGGCATCATCGGCGAAGGAGTTGCAGATGATTAACATTATGCATGATGCGCTAAAAGCAAAGGAATGAAAGTGAAAGTTAATTAGACAAAAGTAATGGTTTTAGAAAAAGAGGAAAGTATGACGGATCGCTCGATTTTTGTGGAAGAAAAACGAGTGGAACAGGTAAAAGAATATTTAGGTTCAATATTTTTGAGAGATGGAAAGTGTGGTTGTGACTTTGAACGAAGAGTTTTGGCTGGAAATCAAGTGAATGGTGCCATGAACATCTTTATGAGCATTCAGAACGTGTCTGAGAAGGTAAGACTGGCTGTGCATAGAGGAGTACTTGTTCCTACACTTATGTATGGCAGTGAAAGTTGGGTGTGGCAGAAGAAGCATAGAAGTAAAATTAATGCAGTGGAAATGACAAGTCTGCGGAGTATAGCTGGAGTGAAATTGATGGACAAAGAAAGGAACAGTGTGATAAGGTAACATTGCGGTATGGTAGAAGATGTAGTGACTAAGTTAGAAAAATGTGTGCTTAGATGGTTCGGACACGTGGAGAGGATGGATGAAAGTAGACTAACGAAACAGATTCATCAGAAGAGAGTGAATGGGCAAACTGGTAAGGGGCGACGCGTCAACCAAATAGAAGACATTTTGTAAAAAGATCAGGTCAAGAGTACCCTTAACCGGCGTGTGTGTATGAAAACACTTATGAAAGTGGAAGAAGCGAAAGTTGTATGCCAGGATCGTAGCAAGTGGAAAGCCATAGTCTCAGCCTATCCCGATGAGAGACAGGCGTGACGATATGTATGTATGTATGTATGGTTTTAGTGCTCCGCCGATGACGCGATCATTTGTGTCGGAGTCCTCGCGGAAGAAGCGTCATCACAAGTGAGGTAGTCATGGCGGTGTCTCATGACATCGTCAACGTCTTGCCCTGGAAATGCTTTAAGACGACGCTCAATTTCATATAATGCTTTCCTGCCTCTAGTGTATTGTCGGGGCTTATCTTTCCGAGAGATCTATAGCCAAACCAAAGCCAGGGCTGGCATGGCGAGAAGTGTTGTGTTTTTCAGGGATCGGTCCTAGGACCGCTTCTGTAAAACATTGGCTACAATTGGATGCAGCGCGGTCCGTTGCTGAAGGGTCACTCTCGTGATGGCGCGAGGCTAAGGACCACGTCAGGTGTTGCTCCAGCCCTGTCTCGAGGTTATTTTTGAAGCCTTCTATTTATTTCACTACCATATCTCGAGGCCATATAGGTACCATATAGGTATATGGGAAATCTCATTACCGTTATTTAAAAAAAAACGTCAATATCTCTTAGCAGAAAAGAGTAATAGCTGTGCCTTTCATAAAATTCAGTTTCTATCATTAAATTCTTTCCGAAATATTTATAAAAAATATGAATGTGTGCATTTATTTTTTTATTTATTTTTTTCGTATACGTCAAATATGCTCAAAATAAAATATTCCCCCTAGTGCTATATAAAATATCCCTACATAGATAACTCAATAAACTTTTAATATAATAAGTTGATAGCCAAAACAAGGGTCGGTTCAGGAGATCTTGAGACGTGTCCAACTATAAAGTGGTAGACGTCACAGCGTTACCTGAAGATGAGCAGCTGCAGGAAAGGGGCCGATGGGTGCAGCTCGAAGCTAGGACCGCCAGTAGGGATGCAGGTGAAGTCACAACATAACACAGTATTAGTTATAGAACTTGTCTGAAACAACTTGAGCAATTTATATGTATTTTTTTGTGTAGGTAAGTTTTTTTTTAATTTGGTGGACCTGAGAATATGTATAGGTTATTTTTATATCTCTAGATGATATGGGTGGCTTTTATATAGCAAATCAATGAGTATATGTGTAATTAAAAAAAATGACATTATTATCACTGTTATACAAAATGTATTTGTAACTGTAAATCATTATTATTTAGATACAAATATCTTTGATAGACACAGGCACAAAGATTGTAAATACGAGGCATAAGTTGTATGATAATCTTTAAGTAGTGTATAAATATATAGTAATGTATAATATATATGGAGTAACGAACGATTTGCCTCGACTTTCGGCAGATATATACATAGGTTTAAGATAACAAAAAAAACGGCATCTGATTCCAAACTAAGCAGAGCTTGTACTATGGTAATCAGTAAACAACTGATAAAATTGGTTGTCTGTAAAGTCGGTTTACTGACGATATTTGAACAATATATACAACGACAAATATATACACGATATTTGACAACGTCTTAAGAAAATACTGATGGAATGGTAGCATTTTTAATTATCGTTGCTATAAACAATTGACACCACATTCACTTTTCACTGCACTTGATACTCGATCAAAACATGTAAATGTACTAAAGTATAGCAGCTGTCCACGCAGACGCATCGCTCACTCAAGTAGGAGAGAGATGGATGTCGAACGCTGCCGAACGCAAAGGCTGATTGTGCTTCTTTGTCGCTTGTTCCGCGCTCTCGCTTGCACTTCAAGCCTTACATGGAACGCCTCAGAGCGAGGTAACGCCGCATGAGTCATTTTTCGTGTTTTTTCGTGCGTGCAGCCGGCTCTATCGAATTATAAGACGTTGTCTCGTCAAAATATGGGATACAAGTAATAATAACTTTAATGTGTGTAGCGGAAAATGTTACTGTAATGTCAAAACAATATTACCTATGAACGTACCAGTTTCTGCTATTATTGAAGATAGGGAGAGATTACATTTTCAGAAAGAAATTTAAGAACTTAACAAACCTTATGAACGTTTGAGAAAAACAACCAGACTCATAAACTCATTATATCATTATACTCAAACTCTCACACCGCATAAACAAAAACGCATCCAAATGTAGACCAAGTAAGCATAAAACAACTTGCTGCGTAAGGAATTAGGTAAACAGGTTTCAGGGGTAAACAATGTTTATAAGGCTAGGTCGATAAAATTCTGTAGGTAACCTCAATTCAACTTCCCCTTATAGCGGGGCTCAGTACCCATGACAACCTACGAAAACTAGCCATATGAATTTGGGGTAGTGCGCGCCACCAAGGCGAACGTGGTGGTTGACTATTGACCTTTTTACCATTATCTTTCCCAACTGTTTGTGTTTAATTATGTAGTGAACGCGAGTATTATACAATCGTATTTTTGATAAACTCATAAACAGAAAGTATCTCTCTATCTCTATCTTTCTCTCTCTTCATTTCTTTATCTTACTTTTTTTCTTATAAAATTATTTAAGTTGAAAATCCCATCCACTAGACTGTCTGCTATCAATAAAACTGGTAGACTATAATCGCATGTGAATATACCCTCGGTTAGCCTTTCAGGCAAACACTAAGCGTGAGTGAAGTCACAAGTGAAAGTAGTTTCTGTTTATTTTCCTTTGAATAGTGTATTCAAAGGAAAATATAAATGTGACGAGAACTTCATTCAATTCACCTGTTTCAACATTAGTATCATTATGTCAACACGAAGACTGTGGCAACGAAGGTTGGAAAAAAACTGTACTGGGTAGGTACAAACACATTTCTTTCAGCCTTTTCCCCATAGTTTTTTTTGTTTAACAGTAAGTTATTTGACACTGAAGTGAAGCATTACTCGTCAGTCTTGCGTCAAAGCGTTTGTGTCCAGAGCAACATTAGACAATAGAAAAGACTGGAGATCGCATTAACTGTATTTTTTATCTTTCAACGACAAAATCTGAACAAGACCAAGCAATAAAAGTAGTAAATTTCTTCAGGTGGGCCTTCTCAGGTCTGCCACCTCAGTGGTATAAAAAAGTGAGTGTTTATTTTTCAACTTATACCTAGATAACACTGAAAATGTTTAGAACTGGCCAGAAAGAAATATTGCTAATTAAAACTTTTTTTGAATTTCAATTATAGAACTCTTTGGTAACCTAATGTAATATATTGCATTCATTTGTCATTTGTTTTTGTGAATTGGCGGCAAATGTAAAACTCTTGTTAAACGTGAAATTGAACTTAACGCGAGAAAATTTTCGGGTAATGATTCATTATGACTTTCGTTATGGGCTTACTCAACAACAAAGCTATGATAAGCTGCGATTAGCATTTCAAAATGAAGCCCCATCTCGTGCCACTGTTTACAATTGGTTTAACGAGTTTAAGCGTGGACGTAGCAATCTCAGTGCTGATCCGCGTGAGGGACGTCCTTTAACAGCGACTACTAAGATAACATCAGTGCTGTGCGACGTATGATAGAGGAAGATAAGAGAGTGACCTATCAGCAGATACGGGCAAGCCTAGACATTGGTATGAGTCAAGTTAAAAAAAAATATACGAACATTTAGACGTCAGGAAGCTTTGTACCAGATGGATTCCCCATACTTTAACCGACGACCAGAAACGCCTTCGCATGGACTGGTGTCGCAAAATGTTAGATAAGTTCAACGGCGGTGACTCAAATGCTGTATTTGACATCGTCACAGGTGATGAAAGCTGGATATATTGCTACGAACCCGAAACCAAAAGACAATCAGCTCAGTGGGTGTTTCCTTTTGAGGATCGGTCAACTAAGGTAAAGAAAGGAAGAAGTCAAGGAAAAAAGATGATAGCCTCGTTCTTTGGTCGGAAAGGTCATTTCGCGACAGTTATGCTAGAAGATGGAAGGACAGTTACTGCAGACTGGTACGTCAATCGCTGTTTGCCTGTTGTCTTGGAAAAAATTCGACAGCAGCGCCGTCGAAGCAAGATCCTTCTTCACCACGACAATGCTTCAGCGCACTCCGCAAAACGGACTGTTGAATATTTGACTATGGCAGGTGTCGAGATAATGGGTCATCCGCCATACAGTCCCGCCCTGGCGCCTTGCGACTTTCATTTATTCCCAAGAACTAAAGATAAAGTTAGGTTAGGTTAGTTAGGTATTCGCTTTACGAGCTCTGAAGATGCGGTGAAAGCGTACGAAAATGCCATAGAAGAGACCCCTAAGGAAAAATGGGCTCACAGCTTTTCTCAGTGGTTCCATCGAATGCGACGACGTGTAGAGAGGAACGGAAGTTACTTCGAAAAACAATAAAAGTATTAGCAACTTTCTACATTAAGCTGTTTTTTATTTTCTAAACATTTTCAGTGTTACCCACGTATTAGGTCACACCTAGTTTAGCAGCTTTGTGACCACAGATAATTTTATTTAGTCCAACTATAATTTCTTTGTATCTCAACCTTACTTACAAAATATAAACCAGATAACATCTAAAAACATAATTAGAATCGAAATAACAATACATACGTGTAGAAAAGAAATGAATAGTAAACAAGTAGTAAGTAAGTAGATTTGGTAAAATGAATTTTGACAGCTATTTGTACGAATTTGAATTTATACAATACTAGCTGTGTGCCCCACGGCTTTGCTTGTGACATACTTCGAACACACATTAAAGCCATATCCCTATTTGTTTTCAAAAATTTCGGCTGATAGATTTGTACTAACACGTACCGCACCAGTGGCGGCTAGTCAGTTGCATTTTTGATAGTCTACTAATATTTTGACAGCTAAAAACAGCGATTCCGGTTCTATTCTTTTGCTTTTCAATATTATACTCAGCTCCCAGGTAAACCAATAAAAAATATTATATAAAACTACCAACCAGACAATAAAAATAACTTGTAATCGAGAAACACACTGCGTTTTATCCACGTCTTTTTGTTTTCCTATATAAAAGACGGTCAAGAAAATGCATCGCGCCTACAAAAACTTCCATTTCCTAACACGAAGTAGAGATCATAATATTCGCACAGGCGCTAATAATCTTTTCTGTAAAACTTCATAATAGCAGCTGCCTAAAGTTTAATGTAAATAAAGGTGCAAATTAGGTACTAAATAAAGATATCAAAAATCTTATAAATACAAAGCAAATACATCAAAAGACTGAAGGTGAGACGAGACACGCAGGTTGAAGCTTAACCACCAGCTCTCCAAGGCTCAAGCCAACGCACTAGAGGACCTGCTAACTTTCGGACAATGCACGACGCAGGCACTCTTACTAAGATTTGTAATCAGCAGTAGCTACTAAAATAAAAAATAAAATAAATAAATATCCATCACGCCTGATCCCCGAAGGGGTGGCAGAGGCATATTATATGCCCACTTATCACCGTGTGGATTCCTGTCCCACGTAATAGGTGGTGAGCCCATTGCCGTGTTGAAATATACAGATGCAGGTTGTGGCTTCCTGCTGTTGAAATTTTTTAAGCCGCCTATAAGGCCTTCAACCAGGCTTAACGACTGGCATTTTACTGGCAACCGGGACCAACGGCTTAACGTGCCTTCCGAAGCACGGAAACGCTCGCAAATGTAAATGCCACAAAGTGGTCACCCATCCGACGACCAGCCATAGTGAAAGTTGCGTACCTCAGTGATCGTTTTACCGAACACTGAGACCGCGGGGCCACGAGCGCTTCACTTCGCTTTTTTTATTTAGTAGCTACTAACAATACCGAAAACCTAAAGCTAAACGATTACTCTTAGAAAGATGAAAAATTCATAATTTTTTTATGCATTATTGTACAATTTATAAGCGACGGGTTTATTTAAGTGCAACGGTAGTTCGAAGTAAGTATGACACGGGCAAAGCCGTGGTGGTCACCTAGTATTTTTATAGGCGATGCTGTCAGGTCTATGTATACTAATACATAAATTTGAAGAGTTTGTCTGTTAATTTGTTAGATTGAACGCACTAATTTCATGTACTGTTTCGACTCGAAAAATTCTTTTCGAGATGGAAATCCTATTTATTGAGCCATATTTTTGATTAAGATACAGGGGAACAATATCAAAAGGTCGTCACATAGTGTTTTCATGGTGCTAAGAGCGTCTGAGAGAAAAATTGGTGATTCCCGTGCAGGCAGCTTTCTCGCCCAAAGGGTTTCCATAGCTATTCAGCGTGGGTATGGACACGCTTATCCATGGGCAGCTTCCATTTTGATAAGTAGGTAGTTTTTTTATTTATCTATCTATCTATCACGCCTTATCCTAGAAGGGGTGGCAGAGGCATACATATCGTATGCTCACTTTTCACCATGTGTATTCCTGTCCCATGTAATAGATGGTGGGCCCATTGCCATTTTTTTTATTTAGGAATAGTTTTATTTGGTTCTTAGTTTAATCTTGTATATATTGACTGCTTCGGTGGCGCAGTGGTGGTATATGCGACTGCCACGACTGAGTCCCGGATCGGAAGATATTTCTGGGTCGGAAGAAATATTTATGTATCCACAAATGTTTGTTTCGGAGTTTGGGTGTTTCCTATGTACAATATGTGTGTATTTAGAAATATAGAAGTACATTTATCAGTCGTCTAGATCCCATCACAAGCTTATATTAGCTTACTTTGGATTGGACGGTGCTGCGTAAAAAAAAACCCACAATATGAATAAATATATTGTGATAAAAGAAATTATATATATATAAAATGTCACAATAAAAAATTCGGGCTTTCATTCATTTCAGATCTCCTCGTCATTTAGAAGCAGCCATTGAAGTCTTTACACTGAATTCGGAAAACCTCAATAGAAACAGTTCAAAAGATCTGTCATCTCTGACTACCCTGTCAGGGCTACAGCGTGAAGATACATCAAAAGAGTAAGTTACAATATTTCCTTACAGATTTATAATTTATTGACGTCCGCGCTCCACACGCGTGGTGGAATATTACTGCTACTAATATATTATTTTGTTTTATCTCAAAAGGTTAGGTAGCGTTTTACGATGAAAGTTAATAGATATTATAGATATTATATTTTTTGCTCACACATTTAACAAAGACCATTTTATTTTAGCCAATATATACAAAAATCTAACAAATTTTATACTAAAACATTTCTTGAGAACCAGAGTGGTTCTTTCCTTTGGTATAGTAGTTTTTAAGTTTATTGCGAACATAAGGACAAACGCGGCAGGATTTTTTTTTATAATAAATGTGATTAAATTTTATGCCTAGTCCACGTGAACTCCAAATCTGGCGCGACCGGTTTTGATGAATTTAGTCAATCTTCGAGTTTCTGATAAGTATTTCGTTTATATATCTAATACTCGCTAGTTTCAGCGACTCCGCCCGCGTGGTGAATATTGGCCATACCTGTTTCCCAAATGAACATGCTCCCGGGATAAAAATGCCCATGTGTTAATCTAGGGTGTCAGTTATCTGTAGGCTGAATACAGCTGAAATTTCAGCAATATTGCCAACAAACAATCCAAAAATCTTTACAAGTTACGATAGCTTTGTTTTACAATATGTAGTGATGATGAGATCATCATCACTACATATTGTAAAACAAAGTCGTTTTTCGCTGTCTGTCCCTATGTACTAATGCTTAGATCTTTAAAACTACGCAACGAATTTCGGTGCAGTTTTTTATTAAATAGATAGAGTGATTCATAGGGAAGGTTTTTATGTATAATTTGTTAAGTTTTTGTTTACATTAACTTAATTATAACGATATATATTGGGGGTGTCAAAAAAATAAGCTGCTTGGAAGCATTTAACGAAAACGTTGCCTAAATCCTTTGAGATATAACAAAATAATGTATCGTGGAATTATGTATCTAATATAGGTCTACAAAAAAGTCTGCAACGGTATATGTCTATCTCTTAAGGATAACATACTATACTCATTTTAATACTTTAAAAAAAACAGCAATTATAAAGGTAATTTGAAGGCTATTTACACAAATAATTTATTAATCCTTATCATTTTTAATATGTTAGTTGGCTTCAGCATTTTATGAAGATTATTTTGTCCCTTTCCAATTTGCTAATTAAATGAGTATCTTAGAAGATATGGCAATATCAAAAATAAATTTCGCAAAGAAATTAATCTCGTGTAACCATAATTCTACCGAGCTGTGCAGGCGTAGGTACTGGAGAGCAGAGAAGTAATCAACGAATTTGAAAATGTTTATAAATTATTGGGAAATTAATAAACGAGGGGATGAAATGGATACCACGCAGTTTGAAATATGTCACGGGCGAAGCCGGGCGGGTCATCCTACCATATATTATAAAATGTGAAAGTTTGTATGGATGTGTGGATGAATTTATTGATATTATTTTACTAAAAACTACTGAATATTAACTTTTTACAAAAGTGAAAAAAGACAACATGGTACACGACGTGGATTGAAGCGTGACCTTTGCCTAACCAGGGCAATGTTCTACGCCACTGAGATATTTGAATCCGAACAGTACCGAAACACTTTGAAATTCCTCACTATATTGCAACTACTGAATGGATTTTAAAGAAACTTTACAGTAATATATCTTATACATTAGAATGGGACATTACTATTTTTAATCTCGGGAAAAAGTGTCTATGAAAAACGGGAACGGGAAAACATCACATCCGCGTTACCACAGACATCAACTATAAGTGTGAAAGTTTGTATGGATGTTTGTTACTCTTTCACGTAAAAACTACTGAACAGATTTTATTGAAACTTATAACAATGTAGCTATACATCAGTATAACACATAGGCTACTTTTTATCCCGGGAACAAGTTCCTGTGGTAAACGGGAACAGGAAAACTTCTATGCGCGGGCGAAGCCGCGTGCGTCAACTAGTTTATAATATTAGTAGGAATATAATTGCTATAAGTACGGCAGGAAATACCGAACAAATAGGTATATGGAAATCGAGATAATTATAATATAAAATTTTATGTGCCGTATTTGGTAACTATTGGTGGACGGATCGCGCTGCCGCATTCCAGACCAATTATTTCTGGTTCCAAGAGCGTGTATTTTGTCATACACATTGATTGCCGTTAACACGTCATCCCAGCCACACCATAGTGATGTGTTCCCTTTTGAAGTATTTTTTAAATTACTCCAAAAGTACAAAAGATTTTTTAGTTTAAAATAAAAAAAAATTGTCCATTCGGTATTTGGTTGAATAAAAAATAACAAGCTACAGGTCAGGCTCCTTTGTTGTGACAATACGGTCGAATAGTAATGTCCATTAAAATCCGCTAAAAACTAAAATCCTTTTTTTTTTCATCTTATTTTGTTAATATAAATAAATAAATATCCATCACGCCTTATCCCCGAAGGGGTGGCAGAGGCATATTATATGCCCACTTTTCACCGTGTGGATTCCTGTCCCACGTAATAGGTGGTGAGCCCATTGCCGTTGAAGCCTGGTTGAAGGCCTTATGGGCGGCTTGAAAATTTCAACAGCAGGTAGCCACAACCTGCGTCTGTCTATTTCAACACGGTAATGGGCTCACCACCTGTTACGTGGGACAAAAATGCATACGGTGAAATATGGGCGTTTAATATGCCTCTGTCTACCCCTTCGGGGATAAAGGCGTGACAATATGTATGTATGTATGAAGTAAATTAGTTATGATGGTTTTGACAAAAAATATAAAGTAACTATCTTCATGCTGTTCATGTTAGAGAGGACAGATTGCCTGACTTCGTCATCCATGCATACCTAATTCTTTCGCTTCCAACAAATTCATTAATCGTTTTAAACATGCACATTAATGACAATTAAATTCAAATAAAACCTTATCTCACTTTTTCTTACAACTAAGGATCTTAAACTTAAACTAGCATTTCCATAGCTATTACTACTACTTACCTATATTTAGTTCCTGGGGGGGGGGTGATTAATATCTGGATTTCACCGATCATCTAGCAGGTCTTCTATTTATATATTATAAATAAATTATAAACAAGTAATGGAATAGGGTACCTAAAATTGCTACTAAAAACTTATAAATAAAATAATAAATATCGCCTTATCCCCGAAGGGGTGGCAGAGGCATATTATATGCCCACTTTTCACCGTGTGGATTCCTGTCCCACGTAATAGGTGGTGAGTCCATTGCCGTGTTGAAATAGACAGACGCAGGTTGTGGCTACCTGCTGTTGAAATTTTCAAGCCGCCCATAAGGCCTACAACCAGGCTTAACGACTGCCACTTTACTGGCAACCGGGACCAGCGGCTTAACGTGCCTTCCGAAGCACGGAAACGCTCGCAAATGTAAATGCCACAAAGTGGTCACCCATCCGAGGACCAGCCATAGTGAAAGTTGCGTAACTCAGTAATCGTTTACAGAACACTGAGACCGCGAGGCCACGAGCGAGCTAAAAACTTACTGCGACGAATAAGGATAAATTGTGGAATTATACTAATTAGGTAGGTGCTGGTAACAAATAGTTTCCTACTTTACAGCGTAAATTTAATTCGAAGTGAAGTAAACCATCCATCGCGTCATGTTGCAATGTGTCAAGGTCAACGCTAAGCAAAATACATCTTTCTGTGACCACAACTTGCTATTGAATTTTTTTAAGTCACGCTTTTAGCTACAACTTGGCTTAACGACTGAAATGTTACTGGCATACGAGACCAATGACTTAACGTGCCTTTCGAAGTACTGAAACGCTAATAAATGGTAGGAAATGCTACATAGCGGTTACCTATCTGAAGACCCGCCATAGAAGGATCGAAGGTTTCAACTACTATCTAATATTATTCAAAACAGTAAAACGGTCTTATAGCACTCTCAGGTACAAAATAATTAGGTACATACCTTCCAACATTATGTGCATATAAAACTACATACCGGAATGAATGACAAAAGAGAGCCTTGATTGATTACAATTGTAGATTCACCTATATATAGATAGCCACGTTATCAACGATTAATTAGTATGTCTGTATTGTTAAATTACGTAAATTTATCAGGGAAAATTTAACTTTTTGTTTTAAATGTTTTTGCTGTTTCGATAAACTTCGAACAAGGAAAAAAAATTGCAATCTCGTTCCAGCAAAACAATGCATGCGATGCGCAACCATATTTAGCTTGCTAATTTATCGGAAAGTGTAATGTTTATGCTACAAGTGATTCCCTCTGAAGATACTGGGATATTTTGCTAGCATCTCGAGTCCAAGGCCAAAATTTCATTATCTAAACCACAGAACAAGGATTCAATGTCACTCGGAGTCAACAGAGTCAACAAATTAGATCAAAAAATAAGGTTGAGTTTACAAAAATTCGCACCCAGTTAACAATTGGTAGGATTCTTCAAAACACCGTTATAAATAAAATGTGGAAATCTTCATTGATGCGACACCTGGAAAAAACATTACTCGGGGTCAGAGGTAAACTATGTAATACTATAATTAATGTATGGGATTACAAAGTTATCTATACAGATGGAGGTGTAACTAGTAAATTGGACGGAAATTTGAAAAAAAAAATTGACTTTTCCTTGATTTATACGAGTACACTAAACACTTATTTTGAAGCTGCTGCTAGAAAAAGTTTAGAGTTTTGATTATCGGTCAGCACGTTACCTAGCGTAGTTATGAGAATATAGTACTGGCAACTCATTGTTCGCGGTCCTAAGTAACCTGAGAAATCATTATCTTCAATAGTTATAGTGTGATTGTAGTTCATGACTTTTTCGAGTTTTAAGCTTCTATATAAGCTTTTTTTGAGTCTGTCCGCTAATGTTGTATGTACTTAATTAACTAAAAATGTGAAAATATATGATTTAATTTAGTGATTAACGAATGATGAAGAATAATAATTGTACGGTTGTGCGAAAGTAGAGGGTAGAAGGAGTCAGGGTAGACCGAGACTTACATATGAGAAGACCACATGAGCAGATTGCTCAAAAACTAAAAGGTCAAAAGTAATCGGAGACCCAGACGTGCACATATGAAGCGATTAATGAATCTGCCGGAAACGAAAGAAGAATGCATGGATTACGAAGCCTGGCGATCTGTCCTCTCTTACTACTCCGTCAGAGATACAGCGTGAAGATAGTTTCTAAATTTATATACCCAAGTTTGACAAAGACAATTGGTGGTAAATCACACTGTAAACAAACTGGAAAAGGACATAAGCGAAAGAAGCATAGCGTCATTGCATAATAGTGAGACAAATTAAGACATAATTAAAATAGATTTCGATCGGTCTACGACCCTCTCGCCATCTCTCTTCGATACACGCTTTTTCGATTCAGCTATCTCATTGGTACCCAGTGGGAAGGATGGCCACAGAGAGGAGACTGAAGATAAACCTATACTCCTATCTATACTCCAATCTATACTCGTACTTCTAAATTAAAAATTATGATTGATACCTAGTTTTAGTAAGAAATAAAAAACTGTCCAGGTTTTATATTTGTACTTATGTTACATAGCTGAAGAGTTTGTCTGGTTGAATGCGCTAATCTCAGGAACTACAAATTCTAATTTAAAAATAATATATTTCTGTTGCATAATCCATTTATTCAGGAAGGCTATAGGCTATATATCATCCCGCTACTACCCAGGAGAGCGGAGCAGTAATCACAAATATCAACAAATCCGGATTTTTTTCATATTTTTTTTATAAAACTAATAAGCGATGGGATTAAATTTCTGCCACGGGGGTTCGAAGTATTTCACGGGCAAAGTCGTTCAGTTATCAATATAGTTCGGACTAGAGTTCGACCTATATTGAGCCAAGGCCGTATTCAAGAATATCCACCTGCCATACTTGAAATACCAGCTCTAATTATACATACGTATATCAAGAGATCTTTTTTTTTTTTCAGCAAAGTTTTAAAGTTTTTCCTGTTTATTATAAACTAGCTGTTGCCCGCGACTTCGTTCGTTTGGAAACAATTATATTATGAATACAAATAGTTGAAA
The DNA here is from genome assembly GCA_948477245.1 of Thumatha senex. Classification (NCBI taxonomy): domain Eukaryota; kingdom Metazoa; phylum Arthropoda; class Insecta; order Lepidoptera; family Erebidae; genus Thumatha; species Thumatha senex. The sequence continues at coordinate 14,653,489 of OX419725.1, read as the reverse complement.
TCGGACCATTGCTTTTTGAAGAGCAAATTTAAAATACACACAAATTGCAAATTTTATAAGTTATTGTTTTGTTGTTTTGCAGTTTAATATACCATACTCAATGTAGGTATAGAATAGATACAACAAAATTTGTTCAAAAATATTTAATATCATATTTTAATACATTATACATAGCCCAGAAATATAAGTAAATATTTGTGTGGAAACACTCATAGCTACTTCGCACAGCACATGTGAAAAAGGTTATGTTGCAATACCAGTGACTAAACCTAATCTACTAAAATAAAGTATTAGACTAAATAAAGTATTTTTCATTTTTATTGGCAAAAGCAATTAAAATTATATGAAAGTAACCTTATTGATGATTTTAAAATTTATCCATAGATTGAGTGGAGTCCATTGCAGCAATGTTTTGAAATGGTTGAAACGCTGTTCATTGACATCAGAGTTGTTATGTAGCTGAGACTGAGATATGGCTCAGGTCATACTCTGAAATGACTATTACAATATAGTAAAGAATTTCAATTTGTTTCGGTACAGTTCGGGTAGTTTAGTGGCGCTAAACATTGCCCTGGTTAGGTAAAGGTTACGGTTCCAATCCCCGTCCTACACCTTCCTGCATACACTATTAATTATGTGTAAATGCACAAACTAAATAAAGTAAATGCTTATAAAACATCTGTATAAGCTACGCTTATATCATTGCTCATAGTACCCAAAAATTATTACCCGATAAGGCAGACTGGTGACGCAGAAGAAGCCGACGTACAATTGTGTGAATATCAACACCGCTTTCTCAATGTGACATTAGATGCAACTTAACCTCCGGTCGAAACTCGAAGCTGACATTGAAGCGTCTGCCCCTGTGTCTTTCTCAGAATCTTTTTAAAGCTTATGCACACAAGAACTGCACGCGCTTAGATTAGAAAGGGGCGATTGTGGAGAATGGCGGGAATCAGGGGAAAAATCACTGGCTCGCCACTCGGAGTTTTTGAAGTTGAGTTAAATGTATAAGTTACCCAATTTCAAAGAAGACAAATTTAAAAGAAGCGTAATCGATAGATCGATCTTCGTTGGTGGTGTGCGCTAGAAGTTCACTTCTTCTTATGTGAAAGAGAAGAGAAACTAAGGATTGATTTTGTGTCGTTATTTTGACAGACTACAGTGTCTGTAAACCACTTTAATTCTATCAATTTCCGAGAGAAAAAGCTATACCTATTTACTTAGAAAGGTACTCTACCAGTGGACAGCCTCTGGTAAAGTGCATTCGCAAAGACTTAGAGGAACTTCTGTGAATTCATGAGATTGCGAATTGCAAATTAATTGAACAAAACTGTGACGCCACCAAACAATTGTTCGTTCCTATGGATTTATTGTAAAGTTCTCTAAATGTTTACACTGCTTCTTTTATAAGATATCGAACATTTCATCCCATATTTGCGATATGAGGGCAATCCTTGAGCACGTGTTTCTAATTTTTGCAGCATTATAAAGGAGTTTCGGTGCTATTTTTCTTGTTACTATTGGAGATTCTGTAAAATGCAGCCTACAAAGTTATTGTTCTACGCCAGTGGCTCAAGGCTGTCCCTTACCCCAGAACAATCATAATGCGAATACCACGTCATGCATGCACTAAGAACTTTGCGGAGTAATGCAAAGACGTATTCGAAGCATGGTCTAAACTGAGAACACTTCTAGTGCTGCGTGAAGAATCTCCTTACCTTCTTCAAGATTCGTAGCTTCATTGAGGCTAGCCCAAATAAACACCTCCACAGAATATTTAAAAAAAATGTCTTTGATCTGAGGTGGTACCACGATTGACTGCGAGATTCAATAGAGAACATAATTATCGCTCACTAGGGCTATACATGCTGTTACATATAGGCTACGGGTCGGTATAGTCTAGCTGTTATCGCATGATAATATGTAGCCCCTATGTAGATCCAATCTCATCTTGTTGTCATTCATGTAAGTTTTAAACTAAATTCATTGAGTAGTTTTCGCGATTACCGCTTACCTTAGATTACCGCTTAGATTTATATGTACCTAATAATTCTCAATCGAGCTCCTAGTATATGTAGCGTGATAATATGTAACCCAACGTCTTGCCATTCTTCGTGAAAGATTTTAATTAAATCTATTCAGTAGTATTTGCGTTTTGCCCGGTTTTGTTTGCGGAATTTAATCATTCTCTGCCGAGCTCTTTGGTTACCTATGTAGCGTAATTATATATAGCCTATATGTAGACCCGACCTATTGTTAATACTCGAACAAAATTTCAATTAAATCCATTTAATAGTTACTGAGTTTATACCGGAAATGCATATATACCTAATTGTTCTCTGCCGAGCTCTTAGGTTATGTAGCGTTAAAGTATATAGCTTATGTGTAGACCTGGCATATTGTTAATATTCGTTCAAAATTTTAATTGAATCCAATGAGTAGTTGCTTAGTTTATCCCGGACAAAGCCTACTGCAGACATAGAGACAGCCAAAATTTTAAAATTTACATTTTGCTTTGTTGTCCTTTGGCAAACACACAGCAAGAGTTTTTTTGTAAAAATATTTAATGTACAGTTTTTACTTTGTTACGATATAATATATGTATTTAGAAAAGACATGAAATCTGTCAAAAAGATATTGTCATAGGTGCCTTAGCATATTATTTTCCTCACTACCGTCTGTTGGTAGGTATTTGGTGTTTAGGCGCATTACAAAACATAATTGAGTATTTTTTTAATTTCTTTTATCTTAAGAGCGTCAGAGTAGTAATTCAAATACATTACATGTTCAATAATGGAGAACATAGCATATTAAATTTGAATAATCATAATTGGTATGCTATACGCTTGTCAGTGAGAAGATGCGTATTACAATTGCCAGTATAGTATTAGAAGTGGAGCGTTAACCATTACTGTGTTAGTCATTAAAACATTATTTAAGTGGAATTTAAAATAGTTCGGGCAATGACTATAGATGAAAAGAGGAAAAAGTGAGTAAAAAGGTCACTTAAGCTCTGCGTAGTATAAAAGTTGTAATACCTCGTATTACTAATTATTTTAAGGAATTTTGTATTATTTTAAGCGAATTTTTGTACGGATTTTACGTGAACTGTAGCAATTCATATTATTTACCTCCTTGTTTATACATTTCCTGTAATTAAACATTAATTTAGACCGGATTACTTTTATAGCTTTGTATATATAATTGGTGTAAAGGGCTCCACCAAGACCTCTGGGGATCGAGCGATCTCACTTGCTAGCGATGCATCTACTGACCAAAGGACGAAGCAATAACGTAAGCATTAAGGGTTGGGATGTCAAGCGGCAATAGCTTCCAACAACAACAATAATACTAAAATTCGAAATCCAAATGATAGCTTCTCCTTACAGCCAAAACAGCCAAATAAAAGTGGCTCCCAAGGTCTAAATCTAGGTAAGGTCTTAGAAGCAATTAAGAATAGACTAAGACGAAGAAGAAGAGATTTTTTATTTATAACTTATCTTTTATCTTCTCGCTATATCCCTGACAGGATAGTCAGAGAGGACAGATCACCAGGCTTCGCGATCCATGCATAGATTCTTCTTTCGCTTCTTGATCAGTGCGTGTATGAAGCGATTGATATCGCTTCATACACACACATCTGGTTATCCGAGTACTTTTGAATTTTCCGTTTTTGAGCAATCTGCTCACGTGATCCACATATGAAGTCTCGGCCTATCCTGACTCCTTCTACCCTCTTCTTTCGCACAATATATCTTCGTCAATCATTCCTCACTCATTCGTTGGACGTGTCCAAACCAACGGAGCACGCCCTTTTTCAGCTTAACGCTAACAATTTCATTCAAACCTGCCAAATTGCGTATCATTTCGTTACGTATTCGGTAGGTCAAGATTACGCCGCACAATTCTACCTTAAGACATCTTGTTTCTTTTTTGAAGATTGTGAACTTAGATTGATTTACTGTGAGGCTGTCGGGTTAATGAGATATATATGATAATAATAATCAAGTGCTAGGCAGTTGGATCAAGGGCTTGATGCAGAAGGCAGTTCTCCTCGACACGGCGCGGATTGTGAGGCGGTTCCTGTCTCTGAAACCATAACCACCGGTAGCTTGGTCCCTATACCCGAAGCTGGTGGGCCACTGTTTTTTATATTTTTTAATTTATTTGTTTTTAGATATATTTCAAAATGTAATTTATATGTTTTTATTGTAAATAAAGAAAATAATAATCGTATAATTCAGGTAACATACCCATAAACCAAACAATAAATATAAGAACATAAAAATAATATAAAATCTCGAGCCATACATTTTTTTACTTGAAATATCTAAAATAAATTAACAAACTAAATTACAATTAAATAAAGTACAATTAAAAATAAATCAAATAAAATTAATCATAATTAAATCAGCTAAATCAAATCATATAAATTCATGTCAAAACGGTCTGTTCATAGAAATCTATACATATAATAAAATCGTAGCAAGGTAGAACTGTACATTTAATATTTTTACAAAACAAAAGCTACACCCGTTCACCGAAGAATACTGAGTCAAAAAATGTAGTTTTAAAAAATTTTTGTCTGTCAGTTTGTCTGCGCTATGTTCGGGATATATTCTGAAACTACTGATTGGCTTTCATTCAAATTTTGCACGAACATTAACAATAGGTCGGGCCTACACTTAGGCTATATATTATCACGCTACATAACCTAGGAGCTTGGCAAAACTTAATTAGCTGTAAAAGCATGTTCGGGATAAACTCGGATCTCAGCAGAGAACAATTAGGTTTATATGCATGTCCGGTATAAACTCAGTAACTTCTGAATGGATTTTATTCATATTTTGCACAAATAGTAAGAGCAGGCCGGGTCTACACATAGGCTATATATTACCTATATAACACTACATAATATAGTGGGTCGGCAGGGAATGATTAGTTACATGTGTATATGTGTATGTATATGTGTGTGTAAACGCAAAAAGTGCTGAATAGATTCAATTAAAAATTTCTATGTATACAATATTTATTTACAAACATCAATATTAAAAAGCGCTCATGGCCCCGCGGATGTAGTGTTCTGTAAACGATCACTGCGTTATAAGCAACTTTCACTATGGCTGGTCCTCGGATGGGTGACCACTTTGTGGCATTTATATTTGCGAGCGTTTCCCTGATTCGAAATGCAAGTTAAGCCATTGGTCCCGGTTGCCAGTAACATGGCAGTCGTTAAGCCAGTTAAAGGCTCTATGGGCGGCTTGAAAAATTTCAACAGCAGATCGCCACAACCTGCATCAGTCCATTTCAACACGGCAATGGACTCACCACCTGTTACGTGGGACAAAGCAAAGCATACGGTGAAAAGTGGACATATAGTACGCCTCTGCCTACCCCTTCGGGTATATAGGCGTGAAAGTATGTTATGTGTTTTTATGTAATATAAAATAAAATAAATATTAGAATTTCGAAGAAGCGAAAGAAGTATGCATGGATCGCGAAGCCTGGCGATCTGTCCTCTCTGACTACCCCGTCAGGGATACAGCGTGAAGATAGTTAGTTAGTTAGTTTTTATTAACTTATATGATTGTTAAAATAGTTATTTATAAGTACATATTAAATGTCCATACACTTATATAAAAGAGCAGAGTATTTATTTACTTAAAAAATGATCTCAGCAATGATGATACAATAATATATAATACATTAAGTTAGTTTTAGAAATAATAATTTAAATAAATTGATATTTGCATTTGAATAGATTGTGTATGTGCGTGAGTATGTGTGTGGGTGTGTGTCCAAAATACAAGGGCTAAAGGAACAATAATAGAAGAAATATTGTTGTAGTGCCAGAAGATGAATGAATGAAGAGTAAACATCAAAAACACAAGTAGTTGCAAATATAGGTATACTTTAAAGGTTGGTGTTTGTTACATGTACGGCTCAACCAGGAGCCACTATTTATTGATGTACTTGTACACTAGTATGAAACACGAATGTTGATTATTGTAACCTCTTTTTCTACAAGGCCATATCTTTTACAAGCGCTCATTGAAATAGATTAAAACAGTATATTTCTTAATTGTTCATATTTGTAAAGTTATGGGGCATCATAAAAAAATCGTAAGATAATTCTAAGTGGTATCTATTTAGAACTGAGAAGACATCGGAATAGTAGGGGAGCTTAAGATGCTAATTGTTTAGTTACTCCAGCGTATTGGAAACCTTTTATAATGTGATAATTTTAATTATGCTTAAAAGAAAAAATAATTATTAGATGTAGGTATACCTGTCACTGGCGACAGGAACGACTACAGGTTCTCAAAATGAACAAAAAAAATTGTCACCAAAATATAGTCAGGCGAGTCTGATATAAATAGTCTATACGCCCGATGCATTTCTGGTAACGGAGGAATATCAATCTGTTGAGGCTAGACATACGAAGGGTTTAAAAAAATATTTGGGTGCGTCAGATGTTCAGAAGGGATTGGATGCTAAGTAAAGTTTAAAGGAGTCTCCTATTAAATAATCACTATTTGGACTCGACCAAAACTCATTCATGGCGAATGAAAACGCATAAAAAATCGTAATCTATACTAATATTATAAAGCTGAAGAGTTTGTTTGGTTGAAGCGCTAAACTCAGGAACTACTAGTCGGATTTGAAAAGTTATTTTTGTGTTAGATAGCCCATTTATCGAAGAAGGCTATAGGCTATATATCATTACGCTACTAAACTGGGGAGCAGAGCAGTAGTCATAAATGTCGACAAATCAGGCAAATTTTTATCGCTTATAAATACTACAATGATGCATAAAAATCCCTCCCGAAATGACCTCCCGTCGCACGTATTTAAATACTTGCGACGGGAGGTCGAAATATTCCACAGGCGAAGCTGTGAGGGTCATCTGGTATTGAATAAGCGCGTAAGATTAATATGCTCACAGACTGTTCTAGCTTGATATCCCTTTCCGATATTCCGACAATGATATGAAGGAAATAAAAATATTAAAAATATTTCCATAAATAATTTATATGATTCATACACATATAATATTTTCAGTCATTGGTAATCCATAATTCTTTATTTCTGAGTTTAATTCTTCATTCTTAGCGATGTGTACACGTGACGAACATGGAATATTATAGACTTGCCATTTTAGAAATCGTACTTACCTGTTAGAAGCGGTAAATTAAGATAAAATAATTTGAGTCTTGTTTATAAAATTTACATATTAAGTGATCCTCAATTTCGTCTAGCCTAATTTTATGATAAAACTTACCGTACACTGAACAACGAGAGAATCTACTATTATAGAATATACTACTACTCGTTGTTCAGTGTACGGTACAGTGTGTGGTACAAGTGTGTAAAATTGGTGATTACCGCTGAGGCGTTATTGAGAGCAGTCTAAAGAGAGCCGAAGACGGTAATCAACTTTTCACACGTGTATCATACGACGTTTTTCAATACACTTATGAATAATATAATACTAAATAAAACAAATAGATATTTTTCCTTGGAGTTTTCAGGTAGTAAACTTTCTATAACGTTAAGGACTTCACATCTTATATCGGGCGGTGTACTCCATAAATCGTTTTCTTCTTAACTATTACTTGTAGACATTTTAATTAATATATAACTTTAATTTCAACAGGGAAAACTAATAGTGAAACATTTTTGTACTGGCGGGAACAATTAATTAGTTTTTTTTTATGCGCGCGCTTGGACAACACAGGGTAAAGATTGAGGTTTCCTTTTTTTGTTAAAGTTGTTGTTTAAAGTCATAAACAGAGAGAGTAAAGTTATATTTGAGTGAACGTTTTGTTTATTATACACGTACAAGATGAAATTTTCTATTTAAATACAAAGTTGCATGAAATGAACAAGCAATAGGTAGGTATATTAATTTTTTTGTTCTATTGAACGCGATCTTTTTTGAATCGATTTTTTAGAATAATTCAATTCAACCAATAAAATAAAAATAAAATCTATTATCCCACTCCTGATTTAATAACAAACAAACACCACAGTTTGATAATACTCGTAGGTATTATTATGTGCCTAATTGCGGTGAGATTAGAGCCATATTATGAGTAAGTGTATTGAAAACTCCTTTTTGAGGTCATTTTTCTTGAATAATTTTATTTTCATTTACGGAATCTATGGGAACTCTTTAGCATAAGGGTGTTCTAAATTATTCACATAAATAAGGTTTGTGATTGTGAGCTTAGTCTTCAATATTATTACTATATCAGCGGTACTCTACGCACGCCCCTATATTAACAGTTTTATATGGTGGGGGTACTTCACAGAGTATAAGGTTTCTCCCAATACGGCCTTTTGATGTGCAGGAGCGAATAGCAAAATACTTAGCCGGGTCGCCGTGACTAGTCCTCTACAAGCAATCCCCGCATTCAAAGAAGTGAATATTCTAACCGTACCATCACAATACATTTTTGCCAATCTTATGTATGTCCAGAAAAATCTATCACAGTTTTCTAAACTCTGTGATAAACATAATATAAACACTAGAAATAAAAATAATCTTTCAGTCCACCACAGTCGACTACATAAGATTGGCGATTATTTCCAGGGTAACTGTATACGCTTTTACAACAAGCTTCCCTGTGACCTGAGAAAATTACCTTTAAATAAATTTAAAAAGTTTATTAAAAACAAGTTTTGTGAAAAAGGTTTTTACTCCGTTACAGACTATTTGCAGGACAGGGACGCCTGGAAATGATCTGCTAGCAAAATGAAATAATATTAAATTGTAAATAGGCCATCAAAAAAAAAGCCTTCCTAAGTTTCTTGCCGGTTCTTCTCAGGTGGGCCGCGTTCCGAACCGGTGGTCGCTTTAAATATTTTAAATAGTGTATGACATTTTGTAAGCGCCGTTAAAATGGTCTATGCAAAATAAAGATATTTTTATTTTTTATTTATTTATTTATTAAATAATACATATCTACCAAAATGCCTTCTAGGGCTCCCGCACTACAAGTCTTTCATTTAATTAAAGTCTTTTCCATGTTTATTGTAGGTGGGTACAATACGACATTATGTTGTGTGAAGCAGAAAAAAGGTTGCAACATCAGCTAAAATGCGCAGAAATTAACACCATAAACTTTTTAATATTCTATGACCAATAGACAAATACAATTACTTATAATATATAGTAAAATAATAATACACAGAGACGGGCAAGATGTAACATGGTCATTTAAGGATCTGTTGCATAGTTGGATATAAGAAACTATGAATAAATCTATACATATAATAAAATCGTAACTAAGTAAAATCTGTTCATTGAATATTTTTACAAAAAAACACTTGCTGTGTGTTCACGGAAGGATACCAAAGCCAAAAATGTATTTTTTTAAATTTTCATTACCTTTGTCCGGGATAAACTCAGAAACTACTTATGGGATTTCATTCAAATTTTGCACGAACATTAACAGTAGGTCGGGTCAATACATAGGGTATATATTATCACGCTACATAATCTAGGAACTTTTCAGAGAACAATTAGCTATAAACGCATGTCCGGGATAAAGTCGGAAATTACTTAACGGATTTTATTAAAATTTTGCACGTATATTAACAGTAGGCCGGGTCTACACATACGCTATATATTATCACGCTACATAAGCTAAGAGCTCGGCAGAGAAAAATTAGGTATAAACTCAGTAACAATCAAATGGATTTAATTGAAAATTTGTTTAAGTATTAAAAATAGGTCGGGTCTACATACGAGTATAGGCTATAATATATAATTACGCTATATAGGTAACCAAAGAGCTCTTAAATATAATCTATCATGGTGTATACTGAACATGCCTGTAATTGGTCTACATATCAGAACTATGACTTGTAATTTAAGATGAGAATGTTGCATATGTATACTGTTGGTGTGTCTATAAATAAATAAATAAATAAGTTGTTTAAGTATATTAGGAACAATCTCGAAGAGATTACACTACCCTGTGGGGCGCCGAAATGTATACCAAACTCATTGCACATATTCTTCAACTTTTACCTTTTGTGTCCGATACATAACATAATCTTTCAAAAAAGTCAACGGTTCACCTCTAATACCCACCCTCTCCAGATCATTCACCAGAATGGGGGCAGAAACAGTGTCGAACGCGTTTTTTAGGTCTAGGAAGACCGTGAGGCATTTTAGGTCTGTTTCTACATTGCTTATATATAAAAATGAAACCCGTTTTCCGTTGTCACATCACGCGTGAACGGCTGAACCGATTTGAAAAATTCTTTTTGTATTAGATAGCCCATTTATTGAGGAAGGTTCTTAGCTATATACCATCACGCCACTACACAGGAGAGCGGAGCAGTGATCATAAATGTCTACTAATCGGGGAAACTAAAGCGACGGGATTAAAATGGTTGCCACGGGGTTGGAAGTATGTCACGGACGAAGCCGGGCTGGTCAGCTAGTTGCTTATAATATAGGAAGTTAAATCTAAGGCCGCTTCTTTCGTAGAGAGACACTGTTGGAAACCATATTGCGCGCAGGACAAGATCTTATTTCCGTAAATGATTAACTAACTAACTAACTATCTTCACGCTGTATCCCTGACGGGGTAGTCATAGAGGACAGTTCGCCAGGCTTCGCGATCCATGCATACTTCTTTCGCTTCTTCAAGATTCATCAATGGCTTCATACACGCACGTCTGGGTTTCGAGTACTTTTGACTTTCTTTTTTTTGAGCAATCTGCTCACGTGGTCTTCATATGTAAGTCTCGGCCTACTCTGACTTCATCTACCCTCTACTTTCGCACAATATATATTCTTCGTCAATCGTTCCTCACTCATTCGTTGGACGACGTGTCCAAACCATCCGAACACGCCCTTTTCCAGCTTAATGCTGACACTTTCATTCAAACCTGACATATTGCGTATCACTTCGTTACGTATTCGGTCGGCCAAAGTAGCACAATTTTCGAAGTGATCGCATCTCCACAGCATTCAATTTACTTTCATGCATCTGCTGACATACCCAGGTTTCGCTACCATAAAGCAAAGTTGGCACTAGTACTGCGTTATGAATCGCCAGTTGTGCTTCTTTTACGATGCTTTGTCGCTTTACTAATTGGGACAAAGCACCGTTAACTCTGTTTCCGGCAGCTACTCGCCGTTCTACATCCGAATCACATCTTCCGTCCGCGCTAAACATACTCCCTAAATACACAATGTCATTCACTTGCTCTAGAGTTTCCGTTGTGTAACGCACAACGGAAACTCTAGAGCAAGTTGTTCTTAGTTCATATTTTATAGATTTTTGTATCTCGTCGCCAATAAAATAAACTGCATTTCTTATAGGAAATCAATTTAATGACACTTGTCACTTCCATGACAATACGGTATATATGTAAAGTATCTATGCACGCAGGTTAGACATGAGTAACGAGGTTGTAACAGTATGTACGTTAAAAAATATCATCAGCTTTTAAAATATTGTACAGAAATTTGGTAACTCACCCTCAGTTCAAATTCAAAGTTAAGATTTTAAAATGTTTATACAGTGGTAGGACGACCCCTGTCAGACAGACCGACGACCCTGAAAAGGTCGCAGGGATGTCCTTTATGCCGAAGGTGTAGAACCGTGTGTTGTGGGGTGAATTAGGAGAGACCTACGTTCAACAGTGGACTGCCATTGGCTAATTTTATTTATTGATTTATTGATACACTTTAAGTCTAACGAGTAGAAGGAACGACGTAAACTAATAGAAAAAAATCTGGAAACTTCCTTGGAACTTTACTGGAGTCTGTCTTGGAAAATGACAATAGCGAATGTACCTAAGTGATACAAACCTTTGCCTGCTAATGTATATCAATAAAACTTTTTACTAATCAGCGTAATGTGAAGTCTGTTGTGGAGAAATTTCGGAAAAATGTATGTTTTTTATAACACTGAGGTGGCAGACAGGCGTACGACAAACGGGATAAGTGGTCTCCGTAGCCTATGGACGCTGGCAACACCAAATCCTTATATCGACTCCGTCGCTGAATATCATATTCTCAAAAGACCACATTCGTTAAACACCACATTCGCAAAACATGATATTCGTAAAACATCATATTCTCAAAATATCATGACCACATTCACAAAACATAACATTCTTGTGATACCACATTTAATGTACAGTCACATACAAACTACGGTCTCAGATATTTGACATCTTGTCTCCGATGCTCTTTTAAAGTAATACCATGTCCATGTCGTCTGAAAATATATTACAACATCAAAGAGTTATATTCACCTTTCAACTCCAAGATATAAATAAATTAATAAATATTGTAGGACACTTTTTACACATCTAGCCCATACTATTCTATAAGCTTGTACTATGGGATCGACTAAATATAAGACTTACCAAATTTTTACCGATAAGGGTGTAGAATAGTGTATCAAAGTTTGTTTGAAAATTATTTGAAAAATAATAGGGGATGGGTTAGAGGTGTGGGATGCAATACAGCTAGTATAATATTATAGCTAGCTAGTATTATATAATTATATGTAAATTTTACATTTAATTCTGTTTTTTGTTTACTACGATTCGGGGTATGATTCTATCATCTACGAGTTTAGTACGATTGGTACAAAGGACATTAGATTTGACTCTTTTTTACAGACTTTAAAAACAGAAGAATGGACTCAATTCGTCGGAATATATTTTATGCATGTTCGGCGATTACTTGAAGATATCAGAACCGATTTGGAAAATTATGTTTTATTTCGTTTTATTGTTAACTCTACAACTACATAGAAAACAAGTATTATAACCAAATTTAATTTTTTTTTACAGCAAACCGCAAAAAAATGATATCAAAGTTTCGTATTTTGACATTGTAAGTACATTTTAAGTAATATATTTGATACTTTAATAGATTTTGATAAATTGTTCAGAAAAAAGAACAGATTCCGAAGTCTGTAAAAACCTCAACTGTAAAGAGTTAAAAATTTGTTGTGGGATGACTGTCATACATAGCAACTCGTCTATTTCCCATTGAGTTGTGTAAAGCCAAAGAACCATTGTTCGTTGCAGTGTAGGTAAGTGCGTTGCGGCAAAACGCCTTGAAATTTGGACAGCCTTGTGTACTAAATTCTATACAAAATAGCACAATAAACGACCTAAATTACAAAATAGGGCAATAAACGACCAAAAGTGCAGTGGCTACTCTGTAAAATTTATTCACTCGACTAGTCGCACGCGCTGTACTTATCCTCAAATATATAGGCCATAACAAAAAAAAAACATGTCCCAAAATAATATCCCACATAGGCTTTTTACGACAAATAAACTATTATTTTTCAGTAACAACACAATAATAAAACAACACCCAATTGTTCAAGTATTCCAGGCAATTATCCAGATACAATGAACAACCAGGCGGACATGACACAAAACGGTTTAGCGCCCGAAGATCTTTTCTTCGTCTGCTAGGCGACTGTCACAATATGCTTTAATCGTGCAGACAGACTCGTGAATTAGGTATTTTGTTGCAGTTTCGATACGGGACAGCACTTGAGATAACAGCAACGTGCCTTGGAGTACTCATGGGAATATTCAGTGGAATAGGCATTACTATCAACCTTATGGAATTGGGAGAGCTCAGTACCGCGTTTGTGGAACGCACCCACCCCCCTACTAATAGATATACCACTTACTTACCGGTATTATCAACCTTTGGTGGTGGTAGAAGGCTGTAAGTATAAACTTGAAATCCACTGACTGTGAATTATGTATTTATTTATGAGGTGTGCCCATGGTGTGTATCTTGGAATATGAAATGATGTTTCTTAGAGAAAATGTCCAGCATACTTTTAGACAGCAGTATAAAATAGGAAAAGCTAAAAGGCTTTTATGCCAGATTATTTTGTCAAGCTATTGCAGTGTTCAAACTTCAGGTTACTTCATCTTTTGATTTCTTTTTCATGGGAATCTGGTAGGGTTTGAGATTGGGCAGTTCAAGATAGACCCAGTTGTTTAGCAATGTTGAAGTTGGAATTGCTCGGAGTCACCCTAGCTCAGTGTTCTGTAAACTTTCACTGCTTTTCGAATGAGCTTACATCTGTAACTGCTTTTTTTATTTTAATTTACTTACCAGCGTTTACGTGTTTGGGAAAGCGCGTTTAGTAGTTCGTTACTAGTGGCAGTAAAATATCAACAGCACGAAGCCACAGTTTGAGCCTGTCCATTGCACCGCGGCAATACATTCGACATTACAAGTGAAACACCTTCGGTGAGCGGTGACCACCTTCGATCAGTCGAACCGCAGTTCACTTTAGTAGTAAAAACAAAAAGGAGGTTTGCAGCATGTTAAGCTGAAAGTTGTTGGCAGGAAAAAAAAACGTAGATTGACTCAATGGACTCGTTCCGATGGGTTTGACGCCTTAGGTCTATACTGCTTAATCAAAGAATTAAGCCCTAAGGCTTGACGCCTTAGGGCGATCGAAAAGAGTCCATGGAGTCAATCTACGTTTTATTATGTATGTGATATAATAAAACGCTCATTGACTGGATAGAATCTCTCGACTCGACTACCGGAATATGATTATGATAACCGTATATAATCAACATACCGGCTTAAGTATAATGCATAATTATATATACATGTGTTCTGTCATTCAGTTTTAATGCTACACACGAAGAGAACGTGGAGGCTTTATTAGAAGATGCAATAGCCGTTGCTTATTGCACGTTTTCGTCAGTGGCTTTATCTATGGTTTTGGCAACGTTAGGCGTCGCACTTATCAATTGGAGTGCACTAAGGCAGGTCAGTATTTCAACAAAACTTACATTCACTGGGAGTTCTTACTCCAGTCACTAGACTACCAATGTTTCATACTTCTCACTTCTGCAATGCAAAAAGGCATGTGGTACTGATGATTATTCTATTATTTAAATAAATATAACTCTCTCATATTTTATACCTTTTCTCCGTTCAACCTCAACCATGAGTACCATGACCTAAGTGCAGTACGGTTATGCTCCACGATGTGCCCTCAATACAGCTGAATACATGCTGAGAAGCATAAAGATTTTCGTAATAAAGGTTCTTATAGCGTCTGTAGAGCAATATGGCGTAAATGTAAAGCCTAACTTAAATAATTAATTGTCAAATCATTGTAAGTAATGTACACATTTCTAAATAAGCAGCTTATCTTACTAATATTATGTTTTATTGCTGTAAGAAGGTTATTCAATTAATGAAGCGCTCGTGGCCCCGCGGTCTCAGTGTTCTGTAAACGATCACTGAGTTACGAAACTTTCACTATGGCTTATCTTCGGTTGGGTGAACACTTTGTGGCATTTAGATTTGCGAGCGTTTTCGTGTTTCGGAAGGCACGTTAAACCGTTGGTCCTCGTTGCCAGTAAAATGGCAGTCGTTAAGCCTGGTTAAAGGGCGGCTTGAAAATTTTCAACAGCAGGTAGCCACAACCTGCGTCTGTCTATTTCAACAGGGCAATGGGCTCACCACCTATTACGTGGGACAGGAACCACATGGTGAAAAGTGGGCATATAATATGCCTCTGCCACCCCTTCGGGGATAAGGAGTGATGGATATTTTATTTATTTATTTTATTCATTAGGTTTAATTTTTTTTGTTTGAGCACGACTAACTAAGGAGTGTGATCGATTTACGAAAAAAAATATCTATTGTGCGGAAGTAGAGGGTAGGAGTCAGAGTCAGGTCTCAGGGTAGACCGAGACTTAGATACGAATATCGCGTGAGCAGATTGCTCGAAAACGGAAAGGTCAAAAATACTCGAATACCTAGACGTGCATTGTAAAACGGTTAATAAATCTGTACTCTCTAACGAGTACGAGATAGTTATATAATTTTTTAAGTTAGTTTAGTGTAGGTAATACAATCATATATTTATTGACATCTTCAAATTATATATTTTAAATTTCTGTCACAGATAACAACTATCCGGATGCTATTTCTAAAAGCTGTGCTTCGACAAGATATGTCCTGGTTTGATACTGATACTGAATTTAATGTAGCATCGAAGATGACTGAGTGAGTAACTTCTTTGCTTAGTTCAAGAACGAACGTAGAAAAAGCACAGTATCTCAGAAGTTTCAAACAACTTCAGTGTTCTTTCAAAAGGAAAAGGACATGAATTTTGAATCGCTGGTGGCCCCGCGGACTCAGTGTTCTGTAAACGATCACTGCGTTAACCAACTTTTGCTATAGCTGGTCCTTGGATGGGTGACCACTTTGTGGCATTTACATTTGCGAGTGCTTCCGTGTTTCGGAAGGCACGTTAAACTGTTGGTCCCGGTTGCCAATAAAATAAGCCAAGTTAAAGGACTTATGAGCGGCTTGAAAATTGAATTTCAACAGCAGGTCGTCACAGCCTGCTCCTGTCCATTCCAACACGGCAATGGGCTCACCCCCTGTTATGTGGGACAAAAATGCATTCGGTGAAATGTGGGAGCTTAATATGCCTCTGCCTACCCCTTCGGGGATAAAGGCGTGACATGTATGTATCAGAGTTTGGTGTTTTCTATGTAAAAAATGTTAATATGTGTGTTTATCAGTTGTCTAGATCTAAAAGCATAAACTTATATTAGGCTAGATGGCGCTGTGTAAAAATATCTGTTTTATTGGTGGTTTTATTTTTACAGGAACTTGGCAAAGTTAAAGGAAGGAATGAGTGAAAAAATAGGTGTTGTTTCCAATTCACTGGGCACAGCTATACTTTGTATTTGTGTCGCGATCCCACTGGGCTGGGAACTGGCCCTCGCTTGTGCGTCCGTTATGCCATTCTCCGTTGCAGCTGCAGTTGCACTCTCTAATGTAAGAATTATTAGGTTTACACTCACCTTGATTAAGTATGAGTTATTGGTGGGACCCCTCGTCCCACCAATAACTCTGGGGCCGAAGTGACGTCACCAGCTAGCGGTGCACCTGCTGATTAACGGACGACGCAGTGACGTAGGTAAGGAGATCAGATGACAATTCAAAAATACAATCGCTTTTAATTTCCCACAATCCAAGCAAATAAAAACTAAACGATAGCTGCTCTTAAAAGTCAAATAGAAGTAGACCCTCAGGATTTGTAAGGAACTAGGACAACACTTGAGATGAAATAGAAGACACTCATCTAGATTACCTACTAATTGAACTACTAACTACTAATTTTCTTCTATGAAAATCCAACTAGTGTACCCGCTAGTATAATGTACAATGTGTGTACAGTAAAATTGTTATTAGTAGATAATCGATCTTAAGATGAGAGATATTAAGTATAAAACTATACTGCGTGGAATTCCATTCCAGTAAAGTTTTACGAGAACACACATATGAAGTAGGTCCTTACCTAGTTAGTAAAAATAATTATGAATTATCTGCCTTGTCTATGACGTTAACTCGAATGTATTTCACAATATTGCAAGAATTACGACATAACAATGTTGTGCATTTTACTAATAGGTAGCTTAAATGGATGCGTTGAGCCTTACTGATCTTCAGAGCTCATCATCCATAGCTGCAAGTGCACCACTTGGTGGGTAACGGATGAGGTCCTGACGAAGAGAAAGAATACCCAACATAAACTGTCTACGAAACCGTTTGAACAGCAAGGTTACATGCCCAATCGGTCTCCCAATCATCATCATCCGAGCGTCTGTCCCAGTTGCGTCTCGCGACGCCCGGGGTCCGCTTTCCTACATTTTCTCCTCCACTTCGCACGGTCTTCGGCATCCCCTGTAGTGAGACCATTGGCACGCATGTCATCCGTTACGACGTCAAGCCAGCACTTCTTGGGTCTTCCCCTCTTACCGGGACCCGGCGGGGCTGACATGGCCAGACATTTGTTACCTACGTAGCCCGGCGGTTGCCGCAAGACGTGACCATGCCAACGAACGAAAAACAATCGATGTCACTGGACGTGTGAAAAACAGATCCCAGGTATTTAACCTGGTCCGTGCTCTCGACCAAATCACCGCCTATGCGGACGGATGTGGGATCTGTCGAGTTTAGTGCCAAGTACTCGGTCTTCGCCACATTTAGTTTCAGACCGCCGTTCTCAAGCGTCTCCTTCCACGCCTTTACACGTCGCACCAATCTGCCCCTGTCCGCGTCTGCCAGCGCAATATCGTCAGCATACATGAGCAACAATGGAGGCTGCTCATGTGGGTTTCTGATGCTGTCCGACAATTCGTCTAATATTACACTGAACAGGAGCGGACTAAGGACCGAACACTGGTGTACCCCGACGGTGATGGGGAACGGTTTCGTGTTGCCAACAGCAGTCCGAACCATTGAATCGGAGTCACAGTACATGTCCCGGATAGTGTCAATATAGACCTCTGGAACCCCTTTGGACCGCAGTGCCCACCAGATCATCGCACGAGGAACACAGTCGAAGGCCTTCTGCATGTCTAGAAACAAACAGTGCAGAGGCGTGTTCTTCGACCTGTATTTCTCTGCGATAACCCTCAGGGCAAAAACAGGGTCCGTGGTCCCACAACCAGGGCGAAACCCATATTGACATCCCGAGAGAGTACACTCCTGCCGGATCCGAGAGTCTATAATCCTCTCGAAGATCTTCATGGTGTGGGACATCACCTTAATACCGCGGTAGCTCCCGCACTCCTGCACTGACCCCTTACCTTTGAAGACTGGAGTAATAATACTCAGTCTCCATTGGTTTGGGATCTGCCCGCTGAGGAGTATGCGGTTAAAAAGGTTTAATAAGATGCCCACACCGCGAGGACCCATCGCCTTCCAGGCTTCGATGGGGACACCACCTTCGCCGCTCCAAGGATGGCCGCCTGAACTTTGTCCCAGTAATCTTGAACTGGTTCGCCTTCAGTGTCGGTGCACTTGTCACCGACAGCTGAGACGAACTCCTGGGACCTAGTTTCATCAAGCAGCCACCATCTGATGCGGCGCTGGCACCGCTCGATGCGTTTGCCTTTGGGCTTCACGCAGAGGTCCATGACAAGGAGACGGTGTTGTGCAGTATCACTCTCACCGGGTATGACCGGCCCAATCGGTCTCCCAATATAGCAAATAATTAGAGGCCTACCACCAAGTGATTACTGGGATAGTTTATTTGACTGATTGACTCTGACCTCATAGAGAATGCGTTTTTAATTGGAATTTCGTGTCTTCTTTATCGTAGTGTATTTCCAGTTGTTTTCAAGTCCAAGTTTCTGTATCTGTCTACAAAGCCTAGGGTCAACTTTTATGTGGCTCAAATTGTTTGGCTTTTGGTATTCGGCATTTTTGAGGGGCACTGCCGTCTGACCTACTAATCTTGTGAGGGCGCATGTTGCGTTGCCTGGGACTTTAGTCAGCGGGTGCACCCCTAGCAGAAGTCATCATCGTACTCGAAAAAAACGCGCCAATTATAAATGAATATTTTTGAATCGGCTGTCAACTCCCGCTTTAGAATTCATTTCAAATCATTTAATACAATACCAGTTGTGATCAACTTTTAATATGTCTGCATTCTTTTAGTATCAAACAAAATCAGCCACCCGCGAGATGGAGTCGTACAGTCAGGCAGGTAAACATGCTGAGGAAATCATGAAATCTGTAAAAACTGTAGTAGCCTTCGATGGTGAAGCCAAAGAGATTAATAGGTAAATATCTCACAAGAATATTTAACGCTTTTTCTGGTGGTAGAAATTGTTTTGTTGGTTGAAATATAAAATTTGTGTACGGGACACTGGTAGCCGTTTAGGAGTTGGTTATATTAAAACATAAGATGAGGACAACAGTGGTATATTGTCTTAACTTATGCTAAATGGTTGATAGTTATAAGTTTTCTCTCTTTATACTGTGGTTATAAGTACACCCGAGCGGAATGGTATTCGATTATGCACTAATTGCAGAGTCGAAAAAATTGTAGAGTCGAAATGGTACAAATCGGCGCAAATTGCTAAACACGCGCAACGTGATGTACGATGTTTGCTTCGATACGATATTTACAAGTTTAGAAAACTTAAAAAAAAGAATAAAACACATTTTGGTTTATACTCAAATTACATTCTTAGGTATCTTAAACCTTGCAATCCTTATTTTTATTCAGGTACAGTCGCCTGCTAGAACCTGCAGAACAGTATGGACGTAGGAGGGGCCTATTTAGTGGACTTGGAAATGGTTTTAATTGGATCCTGACGTACACCCTAAGTGCTATTGGCCTCACTTATGGCACTCGCTTGGTCCTTCAAGATATGTACAAACCAGCCGACGAACAGAGATATGTCATTGGAGTAGTATTCAGTGTATGTAGCCTTTAGTACTGATTTGAAAGGAAATCTTTAAATTATTATTTTTTTAGTTCAATACAATATTTATTGTAAATATTTTGCAAGAACTTATGAGTACATATTTTAATAACAAAGAAATATTTTCATGAACTCTAAACATAGCGTAGCTACATCGAATACGTCACAGTTGTATTCAAACAAAACGTAATTATGAGACCATATAGCGTAACGTAGGTACTTATACACGCCGAAAAAATTCATATTGTACTTTATATTTTTATCTATTACAATATTCTTGAAAACTAATAATAATCTGAAGACACTGACCGACCGTGATCATTGTTTCAGGTGTTGTTTAACGTTTTCATGGCCACGCAATCACTTACCATGTGTGTTCCTCATATAGAAGTATTTGGAGCAGCTCGGGGGGCCGCATCCAGCATATTTGAATTACTAGATAAAATACCAAAAATTGACAGTTTCGCTGCTACAGGTGTATCGCCACGAAGGATTTTGGGTGAAATTTCTTTAGAAAATGTATACTTTAGTTATCCTGCACGTCCAGATATCCAGGTATGACACAGTAGAGTGGAGGCTGAAAAAGTGAATATGACGTCATCTTGAAATAGAAAACTTCCCTTACCAAACAAGTTATTTTCTTAAAATAAACAATAGTTGTTTTCTCATAATAACAAGAGTTGTCTTCTCAGAATAAAAACAAAGTGTAATTCAACCATGTCTTTCACTTTATTTAGCTTTTCACATCGCTCGATAAATACTAAATATTTAATCTATTTACCGAAGTATTAAATTAAATAATTGAAAACTCCTTACACAGGTTTTGAAGGATTTTTCAATTCATATAAAGCCTGGAGAATGTGTGGCACTGGTTGGATCGTCTGGTTGTGGCAAATCTACTGTGATCCAGTTATTACAAAGACTTTATGAACCACAACACGGTTCTGTGAAACTTGACAAGAAAGATTTAAAAAACCTTAATTTGAGATGGCTTCGATCGTCATTTGGTAGGTATTCATTTAGGATGTTGTTAAATAATTTAGTAATTACTCTTTTACTTATCCCTCTTTTACCAATCTTTTAGGTGTCGTTGGTCAAGAACCTGTATTATTCAGGGGTACAATTTTTGAAAACATAGCTATTGGATGTGAAGGGGCAACTCTGGAAGAAGTCCAAAGGGTCGCTAATATGGCATACGCTCATGAATTTATAATTAATCTGCCTAAGGTTTGTGCGTTTACCTATTAACACAATAACAAAACAAGTCTTCTTAAATATACAAGAGAGAACAGAAATTGTTAAAAAAATTTAAACCCGTGGCCCCCGGCACTAGACAGATAGGTAGAGATTATGTGGTATTAGTCAGTTCGAGATTCTCCGTCAACATATCTGTGAGGAATTCTACACGATAAACAAAATTAAACCTCTCTAGTATAGTAGGTTTCGCTAGTCACAATGTATAATAGTTAATAATATAACTGAATCTAATAAAATTAATAACATTAAGGGCCGGTAGGCCAAGTCGCGTAGGCACCACAACGCTTCCTCAGCCCCCGCCAAGATAGATCGACGATGTATTTTCTGCTGGCACGCCACAGTAAAAATGATTGGCAGTAGCAATTGAAATAGAACATCTCTGTTATTGTGTTGGATTTTATCTTAGGTTTATGATATACTAGTTGACGCCCGCGAACTTGTTCCCGGGATGAAAAGTAGTCTTATGTCAAAAGTAGTCAGAATAACTGATAGATAAGCTATTAAATATAAAATATAGTTTTGGTAAAGTTAATTTAAATTCCATTCAGTAGTTTACGTGCAAGTAACAAACATCCATACTTACAAACTTTCGCGTTTTTAATATTAGTAGGATATAATGATGATAATAATATATTTAACAAATTTAGGCTTTTTGTACAAGTACCAAATAAAATGTCCCGTACTCATTATACTCATTTTTTTTTAAATAATAATGAAAATCAAAAAATCATAATGTTATTTTCCTGTCTTCGGCAGCTAGTCACCGTTGTAATTTAGAAAATATCTTCCGTCCGCGCTAAACATTCTCCCTAAGTACACAATTTCATTTAATTGCTCTAAACGTTGCCGGTTTACCCAAATCTTGCTTTTAGTTCTTACTTTTCCTTTTTCAAATACCCCATTCTTAGTTTAACATGCAGCGAAGACCTTTACTTTTATATTAGTGACTAATGCCTGAAGGTCGGGTTCTGATGAGACCATCACTATCGCAACATCACCGTACAATCTGTTGTACGCTGTAAAAAGATTATAATGTGCTGTAAAATTTCCAATTTTACAACACATTATAATCTTTTAACTTTTGTAGCCACACTTTTGCACAACTACCCAGATACACTATGAAAAGCCAGACGGACATAACACAACCTCGTTTGACGCCCGAACAGAAGTCAAAAAGAGGCGCCAGGTGAACATCCCCCTTGGTCGCACGCAAGCTTTACAGTCCGTATAAAGAGACTATATCACCCGCAGCAGCTGGCCGTCCACACCATATCCTGCCCGGATATGATGTGTTGTAAAATTGGAAATTTTAGTTCAGTGAACGGCCAGCCAGGCCACACGGACGAGTACCACAGAGTTTCTCTCACAACGTTATCAAATGCTTTCTCCAGATCCACTAAAGCGCAAAAATACTTCGCGTTAAAATGTTGAGATTATTAATTATTATTTACATGAAACATAGAGTAAAAACATAAATTAAAAGCGCTCATAGCCCTACCAACTCCGTTTCTGTAAAAGATCACTGATTTAAGAAACTCTCTAGAAATTTTGGATGAATGACCGCTTTGTAGCATTTTCATTTACCAGCGTTTTCATGCTTCGAAGGACACATTAAGCTGTTTGTCCCGGTTGATATAAATTGCAATCGACACTCGTTAAGTCAAGTGAATACCTTTTGAGCGACTTAAAAATTACAACAGCGAGTCGCTACAATCTGAGCCTGTCCATTTAAACACAGGCATTGGGCTCACCACAATATGCTTCTGCCACACCTTCGGGGATAAAGTGGTGGCTAATAAATTTATAAATATACTTAAATAATTAATACTGAAAGCATAAAACAAAGGTCTTGGATACAATTTTAATCGCGAGATGCAACTGGGACAGACGCTCGGATGATGATAGAATGCTTACTGCTCTCATAAATATACTGTGCCATTGCGTAAAAATAGCAAGGGGAGCGCAAAGAAAAAACCTAACACAGGTCCTACCTCAGTAAGCGCCAGCGCGCGTCTGATCAGGCCTCAGGGTCGCGAATCTGATATTATCTAAACATTGGTACTATAAAAATCACTGTATATAGTCAAAGTCAGCGATCATGTCTATAAATATATAGTACATAGGCTGCACTAAAAGTATCGGGAATGGAACATTTCCACTGTTCCTGTCATATTAAAATGTTTTAATGGAAATCTCCTTGGTTTTAAAAATCGAATACCATTTATTTATTTAAGCCTGGTTGAAGGCCTTATGGGCGGCTTAAAAATTTCAACAGCAGGTAGCCACAACCTGCGTTTGTCTATTTCAACACGGCAATGGGCTCACCACCTATTACGTGGGACAGGAATCCACACGGTGAAAAGTGGGCATATAATATGCCTCTGCCACCCATTCGGGGATAAGGCGTGATGGATATTTATTTTATTTATTTATTAAAAAAAAAGATTCTCGGTCTTGTCACAGGTTTTGTCAAACTTGTTTAATCGTTGAGAAAATGGAATTGACTCGAGAAAATTCAAGAGCAATGATTTATTATGACTTTCGAAGTGGTTTAACACTAAAACAGTGTGTTGACCGGATGATTTCTGCATTTGGTGATAAAGCCCCATCCAAAACCACAATTTATCGCTGTTTTGCTGAATTTCAACGTGGACGTGTCAAGCTCAGTGATGATCCCCGTCAAGGTCGTCCAAAAACTGCAGTCACCCAAGAAAACGTTGATGCTGTGCGTAAGCTGTTTGAGGAAGATCGACATATGACATACCGCGCAATTCAGGCAACTTTAGACATTGGCATGAGTCAAATACAAATAATCTTGCATGAACAATTAGGTGTAGAAAAGTTGTTTTCCGGATGGATACCGCAGTCACTCTGTGAAGAGCAAAAAGCCGCTCGCGTTACTTGGTGCGTCAGAACTCTCGAAAGATTCCACACAGGATCCTCAAATGCTGTATATAACATCGTATCAGGTGACGAATTCTGGATTACGCGTACGAATCCGAAACAAAAAATCAGTCACGAGTTTGGGTGTTCGAAAATGAGTTAAAGTCAACAAAAATTGTTCGTTCACGGAGTGCAAAATCATCACGCCACGTTTGTCTCCAAAACCGGCCATGTTGCGACTATTCCTCTTGAGGGACAAAGAACGGTTAATGCAGAATGGTATGCTAGCATTTGTTTGCCACAGGTCGTTTCTGAACTCCGTAAAGAGAACTGCAACCGCCGCATCATCCTCCATCACGACAATGCGAGTTCTCAAGAGCAAGAAAACATAGAATTATTAGACCATCCGCCGTACAGCCCCGACCTAAGCCCTAATGATTTCTATACTTTCCCTAAAATAAAGAATAAATTGCGTGGTTAGAGAATTTCATCACCTGAAGAAGCTGTAGACGCCTACAAAACGGCCATTTTGGATACCCCAACTTCCGAATGGAATGGTTGCTTCAATGATTGGTTCCATCATATGGAAAAATGTGTCAAATTTCGCGGAGAATACTTCGAAAAGCAATAAATACATTTTTAAATAGTAATGTTGTGTCACTTCCTTAATTCCCAAAATTTTCAGTGCCGCCCCCGTAGCTGTGTATAATAATTTCATGAAAATTATCTGTAGTTTAGATTTGGCATTGTAAAAACATTTCGAACTTCGAGTTTATTAGATTTTGTAACAGAAAGCCATTTTGACTAGCTTAAATCATTAACTATCATTTATCTCTTTTTCAGAATCAAAAACCCTTCTACGATTCGCATTGTTTTAAATAACTCAAAAGCGTGGCCTCGGCAGGAATACCAAGCCATAATAAGTATAAACAAACATATTTATGTGAGTCTTGAAGATAGGCATCAGTGTATGCGACTGACGCCCTGAAGTCTCGAGTTCGATTCCCAGTTTGGAACAATTATTTGTGTTTGATCCACACATGTATGTGTCGTAGTTTGGGTGTTTCATATGTAAAATAATGTTTTTAGAAATATATAAGTATCTTTATCAGTTGTCTAGATCCCATACCCACACGCTTATATTAGCTTACTTTGGGCAAGATGGCACTGTGTAATTATTATTAATTTATTTATTTAATAATGAAGCGCTCGTGGCCCCGCGGTCTCAGTGTTCGTAAAACGATCACTGAGGTACGCAACTTTCACTATGGCTGGTCGTCGGATGGGTGACCACTTTGTGGCATTTACATTTGCGAGCGTTTCCGTGCTTCGGAAGGCACGTTAAGCCGTTGGTCCCGGTTGCCAGTAAAATGGCAGTCGTTAAGCCTGGTTGAAGGCCTTATAGGCGGCTTAAAAAATTTCAACAGCAGGTAGCCACAACCTGCGTCTGTCTATTTCAACACGGCAATGGGCTCCCCACCTATTACGTGGGACAGGAATCCACACGGTGAAAAGTGGGCATATAATATGCCTCTGCCACCCCTTCGGGGATAAGGCGTGATGGATATTTATTTATTTATTTATTTATTTAATGGAAACGACTAGTTTGTTGAAACTATGAACTACTTGCCACAAAAATCCTAAACTTAGGTCCGTATTCCGGAACGTTTCTCAATACTCAATCAACGCTTGAGGCTAGTTATTGTCTTATAGTTAGAGATCGAGTGAACAGCAGACATGACATATTACAGTAAACTCAGAATTTTGTCCAGTGACTCTCTTATGTCTACTGTATATGAGATGGAGATCAACTTTGCCCGACTCCGATTAGTTAAGTGGTGCGCGGGTGTAGCAGGTACAGAATTTAATGAATTTCAAACATATTATTTCATTTCACACATATTATTTCATATATATAACTTAATATTATAAATACTACTCTGAAGCGTTGATCGAGTATTAAAAAACGTTCTGGAATACGGCCTTTAGATTTAGAGATGGCCAATTGTTATACCAACAAGTTCAAGTACAATGTTCGTTTGTTTGTATCCTGGTGTACAATAAAGAGCTTTTTACTTTACTTACATAAAATTGCAGGGTTATGATACAGTTATCGGAGAACGTGGGGCCTCCTTGTCTGGAGGACAGAAACAGCGTATCGCTATAGCACGGTCGCTACTTCGTGACCCGGCTGTACTACTCTTGGACGAAGCCACTTCAGCATTAGATTCACACTCAGAACGCCAAGTGCAAGCTGCACTAGATCGAGCTAGCGCTGGCCGAACTACTATAATGATCTCACATAGGTTAGTTAGTTACCGAAGACTTTTTACCGACCCATCACTATATTAACCAATGTTTAAAAATGGTTGTAACACTGTTCATTGGTAGCAGAGTTGTTAAATAGATTGATAAATGGCTTTGGTCATACTCTTAAAATGACGATTAAAATATAGTGAAGAATTTGAATACCTTTTTCGGTACGGTTCGGGTAGTTCAGTGGCTAGAACATTGCCCTGATTAGGCAGTGGTCACGGGTTCAATCCCCGTCTCGAACCAACTTGTCATTTTTTTTTCACTTTAATATATATATTTATGTGAAAGTTAGCATACTAATTGCTTTCAAAATTTATACAACGCTATATTGTATTAAAACTCGGATTTTTTTTTAAATTCTAGATTGTCTACTATTGTTAATGCGCAACGAATTATTTGCATGGACAAAGGCACTATTGTTGAACAGGGTACACATGACGAGCTTATGGATAAAAAAGGTAAGCTTTATCTTCTGTTTAGATATCCGTTTACGTACCTATTTGTATTTTAAGTAACTAAGATAGAACCCATGATTCTTATTCAGTTTATAATACTTATTTTACCATTATAAATTTAGGATTCTTTATTTGGTGCGGACACCATTTTCTTTTCCAAATGGGTCTGGGCGTTAGAGTTTGTAGATGAAACAATCATAAATACACTACAAAATTTAGGGTTTAACTCCGGGAGGGTTGACAGAAGTGAAAATTTATATTGGCGCGTTAGACATTTTTAGATGGGTACTAGGGTAAAACCGAATTACTTTAAGAATAAAAGTACTAATCGAGTTAAAAAGCACTATAGTTTTTTATAAATTGACTTAGTTTATTTAAACAAAGTCAATTTTAGGAACTATTTTCGTGTATTTACACGAAAAGAGTTCCTTCGAGCCGGATTTAAACCAGCAACCTATGGATTCCAATTTATAACCATCCACAGTACACCGCTCTACCAACTGAACTATAGAAGGTTGGTAAATGAGTTCTAAATTATCAATCTAATACTTCAAATCTTTTTATATGCACACTCTATAGCTGCGTCTCGGTAACGGTGTCGCGAGTCCAGAGATTGTATCTCATCTAAATATACGCGTACCGCGCCAAAAGAAGTTTTCACTTCAAAATAAAATCAATAATCGGACATACCGTGGAGGAATAATCATCGAATGGAAAATAGACATCAACAAAAGACCTCGAAAAACGCAAAACGCTTCGCTCCATTTAAACTTACCGGGAACGGCAAGTGCACCTTGTAGTTTTATGTCATATATAAGTACCTCGTTCCTTTATATATTGAAGTCAACTAACAGACCGTTATTAAGAAGAATACAAGAATTTCTTAAATTATGTAGTCGTTTCCTTGTCATAGGCATATATTACGAACTACAGACAATTAACAAAGGTAAGAAACTAGATATACCAGAAGAAATAGCACCATTAGCCGAAGAGGCAGAAGAAAATGGCACTGAAGCAGAAACGGAAAATGTAAAGAGCGACGTAAAAAATAATATACGGCAGCGTAGACGTCTTAGAAAGCAAAACTCAATAAAAGGTAAAATTCATTTTTAAGTAATTGAGGCCCGCGGCTCGTGATAAAGATTTCCCGATCCCGCTTACCACGGGTACTTGTTCCTGGGATAAAAAGTAGCCTACGTATTATTCTGATGTCTAGCTATATTATTGTATAGCTTCATCGAAATCCTTTCAGTAGATTTTGCGTGAAAGAGTAATAAACATTCATCCATACATCCATACTTACAAACTTTCGCGTTTATAATATTATATAGTCGGAAGTAAGATATTTTAATAGAAATGTACCGAAATCTTTTAACGTGAACTTTACACCTTTCAAAACGATGAATTGGTTTCAACTTTGCACACTTATCAAGGACCGATAACAATGTAGGTTTTATAAGCTTTACCTATTTAAAAAACCGTAGAGGTGCAAGTCCGGCTCTCCCTCCGAGGATTCCGTAAATTTTTGAAGTTATACTTCTTTTGGCGCATAAGGGGAAAATTATGAGATTATTTTTTTACGATGCGCGCGCACTCCGTCACGAATAACCGAGACCCTAAAGTTAGCTGATAAGTGTTTCCATGATCACAAAACAATGTTTCATAAAACATTCAAAGTAGTTTCCAAACACCCTGAAGATAGCTATAGTCAACATTTTAGATTCTTCTACAAAGGTAGGATAAGGTGAATGATATTTTTTATAAAAAGATTTAAAATTTGTTACGCCTAAGAAGTATAACTTCTAATGCGTGTACATAAGTACACACACACACACTTTTTTGTTAAAAACGGCCGCAGCAACAAGGGGCCTTAGACTTGAGTAGGTATATAGTTGTTTTTATTTCAACTATTAGTTTTATTATAAGTTATTGACAGACAGATGGGCGAACGGGCGGACAACAAATTGATCCTATTTGGATTCCGTTTTTTTTAGTTTTGAGGTACGGAACCCTAATAATAGCAAATAAAACAAAAGAATTAGTTTATAAGGTTAAAATAATTATTAATCAATTTAAATTAAGGATAGAGATATCCCCCAAAAAAGTCTTGTTATTTTTAAAATAACTCCTACTAGTATCTATCCAGAAAATATGTTATATCATCGTCTATTGACATCAAAAATAAATCACATTCCGTCCAATTGCGTTCCCGGCGACATGCAGTGCCAGGCGGTATCTATTTTTATACGATATTTTTATTGCAAACAGCTTCTGTTTTGTTACGATTTCTTTTCTGTTTCGTTATTAAAATATTTTATTTTATAAGTTAAAGTATTTTATAAACTTAGAACCAATATTCAGTTAATTTTAAATTTGATAGATACTCAGGATTGGATATACGCACCCCGAGGTTCAATGTCTTCGGTAGTCTCAGTCGGCTATCAAAGCTTCATGTTAAATGCGGATACCGAAAATGAAGAGGACGACGAAGTAAGTGGTGCTGTTCCAAGGATTTTTCCTAAACTTCTCGCGCTGTGAACGAATTTCGCTTGTGTTGTGGTAACTTCTATATTTTAGCGTGTTTCCTGTTGATTTGAAACCTTACTAGAATTTGGAGCATATAGTTCACTTTTATCGATTTTCGCAGTTGATGAGACTTAATGCCCCCTAACCTTCCAACCCCATAAAGCCTCCTCAACCAGTGACTTGTCCGTATTGGACAGTAGTTGCACTACTTGCAGGTGAGGTTAACTCAGTTCCCAATATCTTGCTGAGAGTTCATTATACCACGCAGTAGCCGTGGATTCGAATGCAATCAAAATTGCTTACTTATTATTCAAATCAAATCAAAAGAAGCCGGCCCGAAGGACCATTCTGTAGAGATGTTTTAATACATTTAGTAATAAATTAATAAGTCTGCTTGATAATATTGTATTTCCACTTCTATTTTCTTAGGCTTACACGAAACGACGTATTTACCAGATATATGAGAGTAAAGTCATTTGCGCGAGATACATAGTACCTCTGTATTTACTGATAACGTGGCATGGGACTGATGAATGTCGTGAGAGAACATTACTACTAAAATAAACTTAATTTTGCAGGCACCGCCGAATGTCACGGGATATCAGATATTAAAACTAAATGCTCCAGAGTGGATTTACATAACAATTGGTTCTATAGCAGCATTTGCTCAAGGAGCCTGCTTCCCGGCATTTTCTCTACTATTTGGATACACGAGCGCAGTGAGATATTTTATAATTACATTTCTAGTAAATTTGAGGATAACCCAGTACTAGCTACTGGGTTATACAGATACACACGGGTTATAAAAACTACTAAGGGATACATATATCCCTTAGTAGTTTTTACAGATTAAAACATTGTTATGCGCTTTTATAAAGAAATCAAAAACATTGTTCTGATTCCTATTGACCTAGAATCACGAATTTTGGCAAAAAGATACATCTTACAGCACAAATAAAAGTAATAAAACAAGTAGTTAAGTTTTGAAAACTGTTAAGTTTTCCGATTCATAGATAGTAAAACCTGAGCGTCCATACAATTCAGAGGTCTATGTTAATCGATTTTACCACAATTTAGAGGTCTAGCTTAATTGGCCGCAACTCAAATAAGGTAGATACTAGTTTTATTATGGCGGTATAATTATACCTACCCATTACCTATTAGTACCTACCCATTGGTAGGTACGGAACCCTTGGCGCACGAGTTCGACTCGTGCTTAATCTCTTTTTATACTTCTAAGGTGTTAGACAATCACAAGGTATACCTAATCGAAAGTCGTCACCGTAGCCTTTAGGCGTGTGGGGTTTTAGGCCCGTATTCCAAAACGTTTATCAATACTCAATCGTCGCTTGAGAGTAGATTCTATAAGGCAAAATCTAGCCTCAAGCTATGATTCAGCATTGAGAAACGTTCTGGAATACGGACCTTAATGACGCGCTACCAGTCATATTAGCCGTGTTAAAAAAGGCAAGAACAGGCTATTATTGATTTTTTTCAAGTCACCCTTTAGACCTTCAACTTGGTTTAGCGACAACCAAATTATTGGCATTAAAGACCGACGGCTAATGGGGCAACTTTTTTTTGCGTGTAAGTATAATTGTCGGTCCTATAACTTCAAGTTGCCTTAAGAATTTTGAGTGATTATGTTCTATCTCATTTCAAGGATTATGTTTTGTAGATGGTTAATAATAATTTTACCGTTTTGCATTCAAGATATACATCCTAAACGACCACGATCAGCTGTTATATTTAGCAGATTTGTATGCGGGCCTGTTCCTTGTAGTAGCTAGTGTAGCTGGAGTTTCAATGTGCATACAAAGTTTTACATTTACAACAGCTGGATTGATAATGACTACGAGATTACGAATACAGTACTTTACAGCGTTACTCAAACAGGTAAAATTGTATAGCATTTATTAAAAAAAAAACTTTTTTTGAAGTTTGCTACAAAACCATGTACATTGAATCTAAGCGTGACATAAATTAAATCAATTCAAATCCGAACTCTTTTAAGGAAATGGGCTTTTATGACAAGCAAAGTAATACAGTGGGTGCTATATGCGCGCGACTTAGCGGTGATACGGCTGAAGTACAAGGCGCCACTGGATTGAGGATTGGCATCATTTTGCAAGGAGTCAGTTCTGTAGCGCTCGGCATCTTGATGGGATTCGTTTACGACTGGCGATTGACTCTGGTGTCATCGGCATTCTTACCAATTGTAAGTAGGCCATTCAAATAATCTTACTACCATATGTAATACAAACCAGGATGAAAGAAAATTCATCATAACTAGAGCACAGTTTGCAAACAGAACACACTTGGAAATCTTGCAAATATTATTTATTTATCTATCACGCCTTATCCCCGAAGGTGTGGCAGAGGCATACATATTGTTTGCCCAGTGTTCACTAAGTGTATTGCTGTCCCACATAATAGGTAATGAACCCATCGCCTATTACGTGCATTAACAAGTATTAAATGCAAGAAAAAATGGTGAACGACTTTTATTTTTTCAAATTGAATGAACAGCCCACACCCTCGCAATTAGATAAAGAGTGTGTGCTATCGTTGCCCATGTAAGGAGTAACATGGGCAAGCTAGTTAAGCGTGAGGAAGGTCAACTAAGCAAGCGAAAACGACAGATGATATAGCAATGTAAATACTATCCTCTTTAGTATTAGTCTTCACTCGGGCAACACGTGGGCGATAGTTAAACTGTACATCTAAGGTTTAACTGCATATCCTAGACAACTGAATTCTTATCATCATTAGCTTAGCCATAGAACGTCTTCTGCCGAGAAACGAAAGATGATGTGGCATGTATAGTTTTTTAACTTTGCTGCTCTAATCGTTCTTCTAATCCACACCAATTTAATTGAGATTTTACCAACAGATGGTGGGAAGCATCTGGTTAGAAGGCCGCATGTCACAGAGTTCGCAAGCTGATGAACAAAAAGCTATGGAAGATGCGACTAGCGTTGCTACAGAAGCAGTTGTCAGTATAAAGACTGTTCAAAGTTTAGGTATGTTTTCTGTTTGTATTATAATTAGAAGCCCTTTCATTGGGTTTGTTATAATCTTCCACATATTTGCAATACCGGAAGCCTAGTCAAGCTATGTCCTACATTATATTCATTCATATATCACGAGTACCGTATGTGGTTACACGGAGAGCGATTCCGCAGAGATTATGTACCATTGGAGACACACGAGCCCTGTGTCAAACTACGGACTCTCGGATCATGGTGCTTTTTTATAATTATAATGTAATAGACGTTCTGTTTAAAAAACATATTTTCATTATGTAAACGAAAATTTATGTAATTACTGGCGATTAAAAAAGAGTGGCCATGAGTTTTATTGAAAGGTTCTTCCTCAGGCTCTACCTATTGCTTTGCGAATCTGGCAGTAAATGTAAATGTAGAAACAATAATCTTGACGTTCATAAGTGTTACTTTGTGACCTACATGAATAAAGATATTTTAATTTGATTTCACTAGCGCATGCCGGGGGTTTTGGAATATTGTTACTTTATTTAAATTAATATAGGGTTAAATATTCTATGACTTTTATGATATGTGCTTGATCCTCCCTCTAC
The DNA here is from genome assembly GCA_948477245.1 of Thumatha senex. Lineage (NCBI taxonomy): Eukaryota > Metazoa > Arthropoda > Insecta > Lepidoptera > Erebidae > Thumatha > Thumatha senex. Next base: position 14,620,171 of record OX419725.1, on the reverse strand, counting down.
ATACCGCAAAAAGCTGCTATAATATATCAACTGACACTTTGACGTATTATATGAACAGAAGTACTACTGTTTATTTTTTGGTAACACGTGGAATGCCTTTACGCACCGTCATCCCTACTGCGAGGGCAGCAGGGACGGTGTTAGGGGCTCCCGGCCCGCGAGAGAGGGGCCGTCCTACCCACTAAACCCCGCGGTGTTCCGCCTCATCTTAAAACCGACTCGCAGGGTATGCCTGAGGTTAAATCACTGCGAGCCGGCAAGGGGCACCCCAGACTAGAGGGGACCGTTTCGGAGCGACCGAAAAGCGACCACCTCGGAGCTCCCTAAGGCTGCTGAAGCTGAAGAATCTAGCCCGCACCTCCACCGCTCTCGAGCGCCCCTCTGAAAGTGAAAGCAGAGGAGGTAGAGAGCGGCGGGTACGGGCGTGCGCTAAGTGGGCACCCCATGGAACACAGAAAGGGTGCCCTTCGTCAAGTGACCAGTTGGGCGGGATCCCCCTGCCTTCCGCCCACCGGCCAGGCACTATTCGGAGGCGCGCATGTTCTGCACGTCGTTGCCCCCGAACACGACGGCGCCCGCGAAGTCTCTCGTTTGGCCGCCATCACCTCACTGACAAACGAGGCGACGGCTGCCCAGCACTGTTGGCTGCCGACCATGGCTCGCACCACAGCCGTCAGCGACATATCGACACCAATAATGCCCGGGAGCCCTTTCCGCCCACTTCTGCACTCTTCACTTCTTTCAGCCAACTGTCTCCAGCGGTCGATCTCGTCCGGAAGGGGCCGTCCACCATATCGTCGCACCAGGGCGCTCTGTTCCTTCTTCAGGACTCCAGCCTCGAGATCCCAGGGGAGGTTCCCTGCGATTAGGCATGCCGCCTCGTAGGACACGGCGAAGTACGCCCACGCCACCCTCTGCGCAATCGACCGTTGCGGTCGTCGTAGCAGCGGGATTGTCTTGACGCAGAGGGTGTCCGACCAGATAGGCGCTCCGTAGAGCGCCTTCGAGCGCACCACACCGTCGTAGAGGCGGCAACATGCACTTTTCGCCCCCCCAGATTGAGAAGCAGCCTCGACAGCCTTCAAGCCTTTGTACGAAAGCAACTCAGGCGAAAGACGGCGGAAGTGCTCGACGAAGCCCCATCGAGAAGTACTACTGTACGTTAGTCGAGTCACGGTTTCCACTACAGATTTACACTGCTCAATCTTATATTCTTCATAATTTTTTCAGATATATTTTGTTCATTATATTTTAATTTTATGTATTTTTTTAAATATTTTTTACTATTTTTAACTATTTTCATTGATCATTTATACATGTTCCAGGCGTAGAAGAAGTATTTCTAGATAAATTTCAGAAATCATTGAACGATAGCTGTGTAGCGATAGGAAAAAAGTCGCGCTGGAGGGGTCTGATACTGAGCGTGGGAATTTATATACCATTCTTGTCGTATTGTTGCGCAAACGTGTATGGCACTTCATTAGTAGCCAATGGTTCACTGGAATATAAAATTGTACTGCTGTACGTATTAAAAATGCAATCAATATATATATAATTATTTATTTTTCATTCACCGTGGCCTATGGACGTTTGCAACACCAGAGGTGTAGTTTTATGTTTAAGCTTGCTGTATTGTCTGCCACAATAGAAGGATTTATTACATTCAATGACTAGTTAGAGGTATTAATTAGATAAAAAAAGGATATAGCTGATCTCTTGATCCAGCAGTTTAGAGTACTGACAATGTAACTGGAGGTGGTGGGTTCGACATCCCACCACAAATATTTTTGTGTAATGAGTACGTTGTTTTGATCTGTTTGGGCGTGTAATTTATCTATAGGTAATATGTACCTACGAGTATCTATTGAAAAAAAAAATGGGTTGCTCTCCGGGAGTGCCGACCGAAGAGAAAACTAAATTTATTAATATTTTTTTTATCTTGACGCGTTCGCGGTCTGCTATATGTACATGCATATATGCACACACAATAGCTGCGTCTCGCAACGGTCTCGGGAGTCCAGAGATTATATCCTATCTAAAAATATGCGTACCGCGCTAAAAGAAGAGTTCACTTCAAAATATAACTGTGATATAACTATGTTTATCAAAATATAACTGTAATATAACTATGTCTTGATCTCATGATGAGATAGTATACTAATATTAACTTAAATTGGACCGGATTCTTAGGAATCCGGTCCAAAAAATAACATTCTGAAACTTTTTTTAGCGTTACAGAGTCTGTCATGTTTGGAGCATATATGTTAGGTCAAACACTGGTGTACGCACCGAGTCTGAACAATGCCAGAAGTTCTGCAGCAAGAATATTGTCCGTGATAAATAGGGAATCGGCAGTCAAAACGGAAAGTGGAGTTAAAGATAGAAAAAATTGGGTAGGTAGTGGTTTGATATTAAATATATGAGAGCCTGTTGTACTTTAGATACGTCGGGCTATTATCATTTATAAAAAATAATCCCACACATTAATATATTGTTTTACGATGAAGTGCAAGAGTTTATAAAAAAATACTGCCTATTTTTTAAAACTTATGTCATATAAAATATTAACTAGGTTTGTCTATTTTTTTATAGTCTGCAACTGGAAGTTTCAGCTTGAAAGAGCTAGAATTTAATTATCCGACACGTAAAAAGCACAAGGTCTTAAGAGGGATAGACCTGAAAGTGGAAGCTGGCAAAATGGTGGCTCTAGTAGGGTCATCCGGATGCGGAAAGTCGACCATTTTGCAACTTATGCAGAGATTTTACGATCCTGACTGTGGAGTTATTGTGAGTATCAACCTCTTTATAAGTTGAGCTAATTATTATGACATTTGCCTCGAGACTCGAAACCACACCGCATTTCCGTTCTTTATAGCAACATGAAACGACCTATGCACATATCACGGTGTCCTGAATCGAATGTCATTGTCAAACCGTTTGTTTCTATCTCCTATAGTTACTGATATGCATACAGAAGGTCGAACAGACGGACGGATAGACTGAGCCGTTATATAAGACTATTCTTAACCTTAGGGTTTACCTAGAAGTCTAAAAGAGATTACGTTTTTTTATATAGATATTATATTTATCGTTATTGGTCGACAATTTGTGTTTATAGATTAAAAGGTAAGTACCAGTAAGTACATACATGCCCACTTAGAATTTGCGTAATAATGAGGTCATAGTCCCTTATGAAACCTACTTATGTTATTATTTTTACTGAAATTAATTATGTGACATTCCTTGACATTTCTTGTCATTCAAGCTCCTTTAAAATCCTCAAATCCACATCCATGTGTCTTGAAATTCGAAAATAAGTAAAAATGGGACAAATGTACGGTACGGGCGCAACTAGACATCTCAATTTAAATATGGATGATAATCCCACGTTTCCACCAGACGCTGGGTTTAAGTACAAACGAGCGCAACGTACTATGGTAGCCTGTGAAGAAGCTCTGCAATCAGCTAAAATACCGAAGGAATTTAGGGATTACTGCGCTCACTGCTTACTCAATTATCAAGTTTGCCGTTATAAAAATATGCCACTGCTGTATAAGTGTGCGCACGAGAAACACGCCTACCTTATTTGTGAACAACGGGATTACATTATCAGGATGAAAGAGTTTGAAAGAGAAAGGAGACTAAGAGAGAGAGAAATAAGAATTGAAAAAGCAAAGGCATGCTGCAAGTGAAAATTTATTTTGATCGATAAAGAACATCTAGATTATAAATAAATTGACTATTTGGACGCTAGTACTTATTTTCTTTTATTCCTCGTAGTTTTTTGGGTTCCTTAGTTAACAAGTTCACGATTTCCATCCTTTCGTCTGCAGTTTCACTCAAAAACCTAAACGCCTACCAATATTCTAGACTATGAAAACCGTGCACTTATTATAAACTAATTTGAATTGAGATTAATTCAGTAGGTAGTATATACCCGAATACTAAGAAAACCCGATTAGAGGGATTTGGCTTATAATAGTCTATTAACAACAAGACTGATATAAGGAATTTTGGCTGTGAACTGTTGTAATCCAGGACGATTACTACGAAGAAAGAAATGGGTAATCAATTCATTATATTACGGGGACGAATACTGGGGTGTAGAAGTAAGGGCGAAGTCTGCAATCTAGATATATGTTAACGATTTCGATCGAGGAGCTGAGCAACACAAGTCAGGTACTTAATAATGGCAAGATAATAAATAATCTTAGACATGCGGACGACATCATCACCAGCTGCTGAGCCCATTAGTCAAGAAGAGTAAGAGAATTACTGGCCGTATGTGAGCATTGTGCTAATAGACTAACTGACAACGTCAAGAAAACGGTGTTAACGAACTTCCGCTCTAATAACGGTCGTGAAAATATTCTATCTGTCTTAAAGGGCACGAACCTCATTAAATATCTAGGACACAGATACGGACAAACTCAGCAACGACGAAGACCTTGTACTGTAGCAGCTGGTTCTAACCATGAGGGTAATATGTCGTCAGCGCGGTTCACGTGGCACCGGCGCTGCGGCGCTCGGAAGGGTCCAAGGTGACGCTGTTCAAGGCGTACCTACTGACAGGCGTTCTACACCGTTCATCTCTGGTATTTTTTCAAAGTGCACTCGTATATCACCTTAAGAATACAGTAAAATGATTTCTCTATAGGTATGATGAGTGCGAATATTCAGAATTTTTTAGATAAGTTAGATCAGAGTTCAGCTCTTACTACAGGATAAATTAAAATTACTTTCTTCTTTTTCTTTGTTAAGGCCAAAGCAGTCCAATCAATATCAATATCTATGTATATAAAAATCAAAGCTACTTTCCGTTGTAATGCTCAAAAAAACTTAACTATCTTCACGCTGTATCCCTGACGGGGTAGTCAGAGAGGACAGATCGCCAGGCTTCGCGATTCATGCATACTTCTTTCGCTTCTTCAAGATTCATCAATCGCTTCATACACGCACATCTGGGTAACCGAGTACTTTTGACCTTTCCGTTTTTTGTAATGCTCACCTATCCAAATCAAATGTTTAGGCATTGTTCGGACTATTTAGTAGATGGTTTATGTGAAGATTGCACAAAATCGGTCGAGCGGTTCGTCATTTGTCACATTTTTGGTGGCGCTAACGAAGTTGTGCGGGTCAGCTAGTTATTTTATACCTACAACAGATCACAAATAATTGTAAGGTTAAGTATTTGCAAATACAACACAAATGTATGTTTTGGAGTTTGGATATTTTCTATATTATGTAATATGTACTTATTAAGAAATATATCAGCTGTTTAGATCCCATATCACAAGCTAATATTCGCTTGGTTTGATCCTTTAGAAAGATTATTTAATTTAAGTACAATCAATAAGTACCTAAGTAGGTACTTATGTAGTTAAATTATATAGAAAAATAATAATGCTTACGGTAGATTGTGGTCGTATAGTGTGCCTCTGCCATGACGGCGGATGACGGCGTGTATGAAAAGGCTAAATTTAAATAAGCCCCATGCTATTATTTCCGTGCTTCGGTAGGCACGTTAAGCCGTTGGTCTCGGTTGCCAGTTACATGGCAGTCGTTAAGCCGAGTTGAAGGCATTATGGGCGGCTTGATAAATTTCAACCGCAGGTCGCCACAACCTGCGCCTGTCCATTATAACACGGCAATGGACTCACCACCTGTTACGTGGGACAAAATTGCATACAGTGAAATGAGGGCGTATAGTATGCCTCTGCCCACCCCTTCGGGGATAAAGGCGTGACAACATGTTTATTATTTCGAAAAGGCTGGCAGCATGTCTCCTCTTTAAACATCTATATATTTACTTACTTATTCGCTGAGTAAAATAACAACTGCCAGTCCTTGGGTCGACAGCCGATTCAACGTATTTTTAATAGTAATGCGCATTGGGAAATCATTAGAGCGCATTGGGAAAACATAAGTGCACATTGGGAAACCATGGACACAAACACCGACTTGAAGTAAACGAAGTGCCGGGACCCTTATACTTTTTTACGTGTGGTCCGGTAGACTTTTCCCGACTAAACGACTTCTACCGTCAGTGTCCGTCCAGCTGTTTATAGCCGGAAGACATGAGTGAGCCCTAGAAAGGATCGCCCCAGCGGATTCTTATACTTATTTATTTTCTTATTGTTCGCCGCTTCCGTCACTGCGCTGGCTTTCGAAATAAATATGATAATTGTAGCCAAAGTTATATAAGTCATCGTCATCCGAGCGTGTGCCCCATTTGCGTCTCGCGACGCCCGGGGTCCGCTTTCCCACTTCCACTTCGCACGGTCGTCGGCATCCCCTTTAGTGAGACCATTGGCACGCATCTTATCCTTTACGTCGTCAAGCCAGCACTTCTTGGGGCCATCCCCTCTTACAGGGACCCTGCGGGGCTGACATGGCCAGACATTTGTTTCCCACGTAGCCCGGCGGTGACTGCAAGACGTGACCATACCAACGAAAGTGACGTGAAGGCTGCTACGGATGCGAGAGTTCCTCACGCGGTCCCTCCGCGTGACTCCACACATCCACCGCAGCATCTTCATTTCCGTGACACGCAGGTCCTGTTTGTGTCGCTCCAATATTGGCCACGTAAAAGGACAGGCTGCCATGTAAAAGGACAGGTCTAATGTTGGTTTTGTAGACCAGTCCCTTCAACCGGATCGGCATTTTTGGGTCACAAATGACACCGATCATCTCCCGCCATTTAGCCCACGCGGCAGCATGGCGTGACTTGACATCGCAATCGATTTCACTGGACGAGTGAAAGACAGATCCCAGGTATTTAACCTGGTCCGTGCGCTCGACCAAATCACCGCCTATGCGGACGGATGTGCGATCTGTCGAGTTTAGTGCCAAGTACTCGGTCTTCGCCACATTTAGTTTCAGACCGCCGTTCTCAAGCCAAAGTTATAAAAGTAATAGTGTTAAATATATAAATTGAATCTTCAACAGGAATTAGACGGTGTAAACACTAAGACGGAACTTACCCTGCCGCGACTACGACAACAGCTAGGCGTCGTCCAACAAGAACCTGTGCTTTTTGACCGAACTCTGGCAGAAAACATCGCATATGGAGATAATCGTAGGAAAGTCACAATGAACGAAATTATTGAAGCATGTAAAGCGGCTAACATACATACGTTTATTACATCTCTACCAAAGGTAAGAGTTTGTACTTGAATTCTTGTAGGTACCTAAACCTATTATACTGCTCATATAATAGTAGAGTAGGAACTAAACATAGTACTCTAAACCATTTTCATCATTAGCTTTGTGACATAGACATAGCTAAGAAGTACCATATGTGAAAACCTATAAGAATGTGGTTATTTTCGATGTCAAGTAAAATTGTCGTGGCTCCCCCACCCACTCAAAGTCAAATAATAAGGACCTACATATATCAACAGGGTAGGTACCTGGAATGGGCCTAAAAAGTGCTAGCTTAACGTTATGTGCTCCAAAATGCGGACTTAGGATCAATCTGCCATTTTGAAATCAATGTATTAGTTATAAACATAATAAAAATATTATAACTCTTACCTCATTTATCTAGGGATACGAAACGAACCTCGGAGCTAGCGGCGCGCAGTTATCAGGAGGCCAGAAACAACGAATATGCATCGCACGCGCTCTTGTACGTTCACCTCGACTACTCCTGCTTGACGAAGCCACATCAGCATTGGACGCAAATAGCGAACAAGTAAGTTAACGTAACGTCTACTGGTTGCGCCGGTATACGATTCAAAAGTAGCCGCGTTATTATTTCTATGTTGCATCGCCGATCTACATTTGTTTTTAATTAATTAGTTGTCGGCACTCCCACCCCGCTTCCCTTTATTCCATTTCTCTTTCGCACCTACCTTGTCTCGCATAAAAGAAGAGCGAGACAGCTGTATTACGCGCCATCTAAAACGCCACTCACAGGCAGCGAGGACGGATTGAAGGCTCGCTGTACTAGTACTGCAATGATCGCGCGCGCGATCGCACAAACCTTTCGCAATAATTGTGTTTTCCATGGATAAATAGTGTTTTCGTGCAATGGAACCAGGGATCCAAGTCCAAGGACGTCCCCGGCAGCCTCCACCTCAGCATCTCGCATTAGCAGCAAGAGAGTGTGCCCATTCCTGTTTCCATTCTTTTTCGCGGAAAACCGCGTGTAAATTTCATTATTGTCTTTCCCCGCAAATACAGTCCGCTTCGAATTTATTTATCTCGCCCGCTCAACCATCTACAGTATGAGGTTCTTCAAAAGGGGTCTTGGGTTTTGAAAGGGTCGACAGCGCGAGTGTTGCACCTCTGGTGTTGCATACGTCCATAGACTACAGTGACCACATTCCATCAGGGGGGCCGTATGCTTGCCTGCCATCTCAGCGGTATACAAAAAAGTTACATCATCATTAACTAGCTTACTGGCTATTAGGCCGCTGTATTTACTTAACGATATTAGTCACAAATTTCACGTGTAGACTTCCTTCAATTAAGTGGGTGTATATTTTTCGAGCCTGATACATTAATAGCCTGATAGAGGCGAAGACTAGCTGTGTCTAGCAGAAATAACCCCAAGATGAAGCTTGCAACTTAGTTATGGAGGACAGCTTCTGGCCACAGGGTGTGGTGTTCCGTCGCTTCCGCGGGAAATACGCCAGACCACCAGATCGCAAAAAAACATAATGCAACAGTGAAGTTAAACTAATATAAGTCTTAAGATTTTATTTACTAATACGGTTTTATATATATTTATATGGGTTCTTAGTTTTTTAAGATACCTATATAACTAAGGGCCGTAGAATAAGTTAATAACAACTGCAACTTTCTTGAAATTAATGAATATGATAACTGTTTCTTTTTTTTTTCAGGTTGTCTCAGAAGCACTAGAAAAAGCAGCAAAGGGTCGTACTTGCATCACCATCGCTCACCGCCTATCCACCATTGAAAAATCGGATGTCATCTGCGTTTTAGATAAAGGTGATAATATACTTATTGATACACTTTTTAGAATACGCAAGGGGCTCCATAAAACTTCGGAGGTCTCTTGACAGAGGGACTGTAGGCTGTGAGGTATGCGGCACTACAAGGGTAGTTACTGTCACTCCTAAGCTGAATTTGTCATCATCATCATCATCATCCGAGCGTCTGTCCCAGTTGCGTCTCGCGACGCCCGGGGTCCGGGTACATTGGCACGCATGTCATCCCTTACGACGTCAAGCCAGCACTTCTTGGGTCTTCCTCCCTTACCGGGAACCGGCGGGGCTGACATGGCCAGACATTTGTTACCTACGTAGCCCGGCGGTTGCCGCAAGACGTGACCATACCAACGAAGGCGACACTCTTGCAACTTGTCTGCAATGTCACGGACGTGAAGGCTGCCGCGGATGCGAGAGTTCCTCACGCGGTCCATCCGCGTGACTCCACACATCCACCGCAGCATGTTCATTTCCGTGACACGCAGCTCCTGCTTGTGTCGCTCCAATATCGGCCATGTCTCACTGCCATGTAAAAGGACAGGTCTAATAATGGTTTTGTAGACCTGTCCCTTCAACCGGATCGGCATTTTAGGGTCACAAATGACACCGGTCATCTCCCGCCATTTGGCCCACGCGGCAGCAATGCGTGACTTGACATCGCAATCGATGTCACTGGACGTGTGAAAAACAGATCCCAGGTATTTAACCTGGTCCGTGCGCGCGACCAAATCACCGCCTATGCGGACGGATGTGGGATCTGTCGAGTTTAGTGCCAAGTACTCGGTCTTCGCCACATTTAGTTTCAGACCGCCGTTCTCAAGCGACTCCTTCCACGCCTTTACACGTCGCACCAATCTGCCCCTGTCCGCGTCTGCCAGCGCAATATCGTCAGCATACATGAGCAACCATGGAGGCTGCTCATGCGGGTTTCTGATGCTGTCCGACAATTCGTCTAATATTACACTGAACAGAAGCGGACTAAGGACAGAACCCTGGTGTACCCCGACGGTGATGGGGAAGGGTTTCGTGTCGCCAACAGCAGTCCGAACCATTGAATCGGAGTCACAGTACATGTCCCGGATAGTGTCAATATAGACCTCTGGAACCCCTTTGGACCGCAGTGCCCACCAGATCATCGCACGAGGAACACAGTCGAAGGCCTTCTGCATATCTAGAAACAGACAGTGCAGAGGCGTGTTCTTCGACCTGTATTTCTCTGCGACAACCCTAAGGGCAAAAACAGGGTCCGTGGTCCCATGACCAGGGCGAAACCCATATTGACACTCCGAGAGAGTACACTCCTGCCGGATCCGAGAGTCTATAATCCTCTCGAAGATCTTCATGGTGTGGGACATCACCTTAATACCGCGGTAGCTCCCGCACTCCTGCACTGACCCCTTACCTTTGAAGACTGGAGTAATAATACTCAGTCTCCATTGGTTTGGGATCTGCCCGCTGAGGAGTATGCGGTTAAAAAGGTTTACTAAGATGCCCACACCGCGAGGACCCATCGCCTTCCAGGCTTCGATGGGGACTCCATCGGGTCCGACAGCTTTCCGATTCTTCGTGCGGCGAAGCGCAGTCAGGACTTCTCCAGGCGTTACCGGTGGCACTAGTCCCTGATTCGGAGGGAGGTCCGGAGGCTGCACCTCTTTATGCTGTTTATTAAGCAGCTCGTGGAAGTACGAGCGCCATCTCTCCTTTACCGCGAGGTCTTCGCTTAACAGGTTGCCCTCAGGGTCTTTTACACAGCGACACTTGGATATATCCTGTGCCACTTTGACCCTGGAGCGCGCCAGCTTATAGATGAGCTTCTGCCTCTCAGACGATTCCAGCTTATCATACAAAGGTTGTAAGTGGTCTCGTCTGGCTCTGACTACAGCTCTCTTTGTGGCGCGCTTGGCAGCCCTGTACTCGTCGCGGTCTTCGGGAGATCCGGTCGCTTGCCACTTTTTAAAGAGGGCTTTCTTCTGCCTGGTCTCCCTCAGGACTGCGTCGTTCCACCACCAAGTTTCCTTGTCACATTTGCGTCCACCCTTAGACTCACCGAGCACCACCTTCGCCGCTACAAGGATGGCCGCCTGAACTTTGTCCCAGTAATCTTGAACTGGTTCGCCTTCAGTGTCGGTGCACTTGTCACCGACAGCTGAGACGAACTCCTGGGACCTAGTTTCATCAAGCAGCCACCATCTGATGCGGCGCTGGCGGCTCGATGCGTTTGCCTTTAGGCTTTACGCAGAGGTCCATGACAAGGAGACGGTGTTGTGCAGTAAGACTCTCACCGGGTATGACCTTGCAGTTGGCCACCTTGCCGATGCTGTGTCGCCTAGTGAGTATGAAATCGATCTAAGTTGTACGCCTCCAGCTCTTGTAGGTGATGAGATGTTCGGATTTCTTATTGAAATACGTGTTCACAATGGCCAGATCGGCAGCCGCACACGTTCTGAGGATAGTTTCTCCTTCAGCGTTGCGGGTGCCGTATCCAAAACCACCATGAACACGTTCAAACTCCTCACACCTCTCACCCACATGACCGTTTAGGTCGCCGCCCAAAACGATTCCCTGTGACAACGGAATGCTCCGAAACACTCCCTCGAGTTGGCCCCAAAACGACATCTTATCGGCGTCGCTACAACCGGCCTGTGGCGCGTAGGCACTTATCAGGTGGGTAATAATCCCATCGATAAGCACCCTCACGATCATAAGCCGGTCGCTACAGCGTTTCACCTCCAAGATGCCGCTCTGCAGCCTTTCGGAGAGCACCACGGCCACCCCGTTCTCCCCACCAGGCGCACCCGTGTAGTACAGCTTGTAGCCTTTCTGCAAAGGCCGGGCTCTGTTGCCCTTCCACCGAGTCTCCTGCAGGAACGCCACGTCCACCCTCCGCCTGGAGAGTACTTCGGCCAACTCTACCGCACGCCCAGTCAGCGTGCCAATGTTCCAAGATGCGAAGCGGATTCGGGTTGGGGCTAACTTCTTTAGCCGTGCTGGCCCGACACACGGCAGCCCTAGCCCACTTGCCACAGGAGTCGGGCGGGGCTCCTGCGCGCCGTTTTGCAGCGGCGCCCTATCCCTAGCAGCATTCCTTTTATAGCTTTTCATATTTGTTTCGGCGGGTGGCTTTTATGGGAGCGACGCCCTCAGACCTCCCAACCCCAGAGGGGAAAGCCCTAAGTCCTAAGCTGAATTTGTATCGGTAGCTAAATCAACAAAAGCTGCTCGTCGCTGCTACTGTGACGGTAGATGAAAATTGTGGTAAAAGCTACAAGATGATTATATTTTAAATTCGAGTCACTTGGGGACTCTCAAAGCACAGGTGCAGATCTAAGAATTGCAAATAAAAATGCATTCTGACGAAAGTGTAAGGATTTGAAGAGAAGGACTTAAAGGACTTGAGTTCAGGTCAAGCATAATTATGTCCAACCTGAGCAGTGTCTACAAATGATTATAAATATTTGCTTGCCGAAGAACAAGGTAGGCGAAATATGAAGATGCAAATCATAATCATGTAACAAGAACTGTAACACCATATTTCATGCGAATAAAATCTATGACATTAAAATCTATCTATCTATGACATTTCATATCTAAGTAACATAGTAAACGACATTCGCGTCGGGTATAATTCCACGATAACAAAAACCGTATCAATTACGTCGAAATGAGAACAATAGTAAATATGAATGCATGTAATTAGTAAACTACAAAAAAATGCGAAACGAAATAATGTAAAGGAGATGCGAAACGAGTCAAGCATAATTCAAATAAACAAACCGCAATCCACTGCTAGACACAGGGATATCCCCATACAGACTAAAATTTATTACCCTAGTTTTTTATTTTATTTTTTTTTAATTTAGACGTATCTAAGATACAAATTTAAATATCTTCGTCATATTTAATTTAATATTTAAAATAATTCATTCACAATGACATCGTCGGTAACACAAAATCGTTAGGCCTTAAAATACCCAACATTTATTATGACATTGTGGTTTTTTAGGGTTCCGTAGCCAAATGGCAAAAAACGTAACCCTTATGGATCCGTCATGTCTGTCCGTCCGTATGTCACAGCCACTTTTCTCCGAAACTAGAACTATACTGTTGAATCTTGGTCAAAAGATATTTCTGTGAACCACATTAAGATTTTCACACAAAAATAGAAGAACAATAATACATTTTGGGGAACTGAAACTCAATAACTATTTTTTTTTATCATGAGATATACGTGTGGGATATCAGTGGATAGGTTAAAAATTATATTGAGGTTTATAATATCATTTTTTTCTAAAATGAATAGTTTGCGCGAGTAACACTTCCAAAGTGGTAAAATCTAGTCCCCCCCCCCCCCTGTAACTTCTAAAATAAGAGAATGATAAAACTACAAAAAATATATGATGTACCATGCACACTTCCACCGAAAATTGGTTTGAACAAGATCTAGTAAGTTTTTTTTAATACGTCATTTACTTGCTGCCACGGAACCCTTCATGGGCGAGTCAGACTCGCACTTGGTCGTTTTTTTGTTCCTTATTTCCGTTTCTGGGTAGACGTTACTGCCGGTATGCCAACGAAGATGTCATTTAAAGGTTTAATAAAGGTTGATAACATTTTGCCTGAAATACTAGTATCCTTCATGATTTTACATTTATATGTTCCCTTATTTAAAAAGTGAACAATTCATTTTGTGAGGGTTGGGTCTTCTCGCTGACCAGCGCTGTAATTGACAAATCTCGGATCCAAATCCTCTACTGCGCAAATGTCATCGATATTCATAGAGCTCGAATGTGGATGACATTTGCGCAGTAGAGGATTTGGATCCGAGATTTGTGAATTGCGTTACTGATGGGTTAATACAAAGTTTTTTTCAGAGTTCTCCATATCTTTACCATGACCTCGTCTGTTAGTCAGCAGGTGCACCACTTGCACGTGAGGTTGGATTGGGCTCTGAATATCTCGGTAGGACCCTCGCAATCGTCAGGTCAAATTAAGTATTTTATTTTAATATTGAAATGCCTCTATGTTTCCACAGGCAATATCGTAGAATGCGGCAGCCATGAGGAACTCATCCGGCAACAAGGATTATATTACCGTATGTATAAAAGCCAGAATGTGGCATGAACATAGTACAAGTACTTAGTGTAAGGTTGCTGCTGTTGTAAAGCATTTCTATAATATTAGCTGAGTAGACTGTTACTTGAAATGTATTTTTAGGGTTCTCTAAAATACAAGGTTCTTTAGTATTGTCATGTCTGTCCGTGTGAAATCTGACTGGCTTTACAAAAAAAAATTTACATTTATCATACTCATACAGGCGAATTTTAAATAGTTTTTATAGACCATTGCATTTTTTAGTTATTTTCTTGTACATTTTTTTAAGAATAATCTCTGGTTTACTAAGGCTGTTAAGACTGTTATGTGATAGCACTATACGATTATTTCATTGTAAAATAGTCCATATCAAATATTTGTTTTGTGACTTTTAATTGGAAGTAGGTTCCTACATAAAACAATCAATACATATTGTCAGGAAGATGTAACTTTGACATGTAACTTTAACGAAAATGTTTATAAATATCGAAAACATAATCACATTTCGAGATGAATAGATCGAAATTATTTGATAGATTACTTGAATATACTCCACTATATTTTATGTTAATATTGGTTTCCATTGTTTGACTGCCTCTGTGGCGCGGTGAGAGTGCATCCGACTGCTACGCATGAGGCCGTGGGTTCATTCCCACCCAGGATAAAACTTTGTATGATGAGCAGTTTATTCTGTGTCTGGGTGTTATTTATATATATTATGTATGTATTTAGAAATAAGTATGTTTATCAGTTATCTGGTTACCATAGTACAAGCTCTGCTTAGTTTGGAATCAGATGGCGTTGTGTGAGTTTTCCCAACGATCATCCTCTTGCCCATGACCCAATTTACTTGGGGTCGGCGCAGTATGTTTTCCTCTTCCAATCATCCCTGTTATTCGTTATCTGATCATTCACTCCTTTCATATTTATATCACTCCTTACACAGTCCATCCATTTTTCTTTGGCCTTACTCTGGCTCTCCATCCATCAACTTTCATATTTATATTGTCCCAACGATATTATTATTATATTATTATTATATTATTATTGTTTCATGGTATGGTATACTTGGTTTCAATGTCGCTGTATCTCTGACGGGGTAATTAATATAATTATTTCCTTGGTTTTTAAACCCTAGTTATGTTATTATTATCAGCTAAAGTCGATATTCTATCTAGTTCATAAGCCAAATTTCAAATCATTTATATTTATTTTCAAAATAGCATAATATTCATTTTGTTGTTATTCTTGAAGTCGATGTTTTTTGGATGAGTGTTGTATTGATAAAATAAAAGTCATTTGATTTACACTAATGTTGATTTATTTTAAGGTTCAATAGTGTCACTGTATAGAACTAATTTATGTCACATACCACTTGTTGGAGTAAGTTTATATATTTGGCAATACCCTGTATTCTTAATTGTCGTTTAGTATTAAAAGCTTACATTTGTAGACGCATTTTTAAACGGTAAATTATGTTACGGGCTCATCTGAATATTTTGGCATAGCTTTTGAAGTCTATCGTTGCATTACACTAGCGGCACGCTATGATGGCCGTTTTGACATATTATAATAGTGATGATATTTTACTTGTTTTACAAAAGTATCTACTGTTTTCTACAGTAGTATAAATAACCTCTAATGTGGTCGACTATTCATATGTTTCTACAAATAAAATGTAATTAAAATTAATACGAAACTTCATGTATTAATTTGAATTACATTTTATTAAACGGCCATCATAGCATGCCGCTAGTATAGTTATAGTCAACACATTGATTACAATTGTATAGTCAACGATCACATCGCTATTAACACAAATTGGCTGTGGATCGAGGCAAAGTTTCCGTAAATGGTTTACAAACATCAGCTCGACAACACAAAACCGCATCCAGAAGGAATGATATCGCAGTGATTAAACCAAGTTACGAAACTATATCTATACAAATATTATAAATATGAAGAGTTTGTTTGTTTGTTTGGTAGAATGCGCTAACCTCAAAAACTTCGGATTCGAATTTTTTTTTTCTTTTAGACAAGTATAAGTGTCGAAAAATCGGGCAAACCTTGTTTTTTTTTTGTAATAGTAATAAGTGACGCGATAAATGATTGAGTGCGAAGGGGGGTTAGAAGTAAGATACGGGCAAAGCCGCGGGGTTAGTTAACTATATCGAGCAGCGCAGACGCATGTTAACAGAATTATCAGAACAATTTGTGTGAGTTGCGGATGAAATCGCGGCAATTTTTCCATTCTGGATAGGATCTTAGTGTACAATCCTTTAACACCAATCATTTTAACGACTCTAAATACCATCACAATGCCGTGTCTAGCTGTCATTCAGGTCATATTCAAATAATTTATAAACCTATGATTTATTCTACATATCTACTCTTAAAAATTAGACACACTTATAAAAATAACATTATTAAAGTTATTCAAAATATACATTTAGATAAGATTAACCAAATGTCTTAGTTGGACATATGGTTTTGAAATTTTGATATCTTAATATCTAACACTTACATTTAAAACTACCAAGATCATAAAATTTGTAAAGGTGCCCTTAGCAGCACTGCAAGATAAGTGGTGCCCTCTGATGGGTTAAGTCAAGAATGCAATAGCATGTACGCCACAAGCAGCCATGCATGCACGAATTCACGGTGGAACGCCATGCAATGTATCTTTCGTTTAAAGAGTATAAAAAGTTTATTGACTATAAAAGTTTAATTGTATCCAATACAAAACCACAGAAATTTGATTAATAAGTCTATAGAGATGCCATGTTCCGCTGGAACTATCAAGATCACTGTGACGTCATACGCCGTTGCCTTATGTAGTCAGGTTCGGCGCGCAAGGATAAGTGCTCGATAATCAACGACTTCTAATCGATGTACTATTTGGTAGTACAATTACACATAGAACATACATACGTTCCTATCACTCGTTCCTACACACCCAGCACGGTTAGTAGAAACTAACCGTAACAATATAAATATATTATATTATTAACAATATATATTGAATAAATATAATTGAATTTATATACCTTGTGTTTTTAGTCGTATAAAAATATTATTATTTCAGTTACAAATTTTATAAGTATATCAGTTTCATGAAGTAATAAATTGAAATCTATCTATAATTGAATATTAGATGTCAAGACGTTGAGATATATTATATGTATTAAATACTTGGCGACGTAAAGTAGAGAGGTACTCAATAATATAATAGTGCACACAGCCATGACGTACAAGTTATTGAATACAACCTATACGCTATGACCGGTCAAAACCATATTTTCCTTCAAGGTTGAGCGAGAGGATAACGTATAATCTAATATATAAAAATCTCTAATATGTTGCTATACCCCTCCGAAACAGCTAGACCGATTTTTATGAAATTTCATTATTTAGGTCTGAGAATTAGGCGTAATCTAGTTTTCATACTGAGTGTAGAACAATGTTTGATGGTCAGGTAGTCAAATTTATATAAATCACGTGTCACTGTTTGTTAACGACATTAGTTAATTTTAATAAAAAATCGTGTATACTTGGTACATTTCAGAATAGACCGTAGGGTATTTTTTAATATCCCTAGATTATGTGTTCCTTTATATTGCAAAACAGAAATATTTCAACAAGTCATTGGTGTATTGATTATGTTTACTTGACGTTTTGTTTATTGTTTGGTTTTCAAAATGTATTCCATTGCTATCGTATCATAGTTGTGGATACTTGTGGTTTTGTTGAACTCCCTGCGGGGTTTTCCCGAACGTATACAGTATAGGGTTTTTCAAAAGGGGTCTTAGAAGGTTTATAAAGGGTCGGCAGCGCGAGTGCTGCACCTCTGGTGGTGCAAACGTCCATAGGCTATGGTCAACACTTTCCATCAGGTGGACCTTATGCTTGTCTGCCACCCAGTGGTATAAAAAAACTAATTCTAACGTTATATATTTCGGAGCATGCAGAGCTGGTTAAGTAGGTAAGTAACTGTGGTAACTCACAGAAACAAGTCGTGTGGCAAATTTGTATTCTAAGAATGTCACATGTACCAGTTGCGTACTTTAAACGCTGTAAACGGACACATCCTGGGTACACAAGTGGCAAATTTTAAACACTGAAGTAAGTTGCAAAGATCATTATGCCTTCCACACTCAAACAGCGCTAAGGCCATAATATAGCAGGGCCGCCACAATCTCTTAAAGCAATATTATTTTTTACATATTTAGCTTTCACAGTATGAATCGGACAGTCAAAGTCCATTCCCGACCAATGGCATCCCAAAAGATGTGAAATATGATTTAGGGATGCCACGGCTCCTTCTTTTTGGAGCCGTGGCATCTTTTGGGATGCCATTGGTCGGGAATGGACTTTGGACTGTCCGATTCATACTATGAAAGCTAAATATGTAAAAAATAATATTGCTTTAAGAGATTGTGGCGGCAGGATGCCACGGCTCCTTCTTTTTGGAGCCGTGGTATCCCTAGATGTATCTTTTGGGATGCCATTGGTCGGGAATGGACTTTGACTGTCCGATTCATACTTCGGTGTCGACGTTCGTTCAGTGCAGACGTGTCTCCGCGGCGCTCTTGTCCACCGTTGTCGCGTTCTTGTCGGGACGCGACGCAGTACAAAACTCGGTCCCTCCTTGTCTCGCGTGGGGCAATCTCCGTAAGAGGCCGCGGCCATCTTGCGGAATTGTACTGCGACGAGCGAGAGAGCAGGAGAATTTGACAGCTGTCAAATTTTTATAGTGAAAGTGACACTCGTGCGATAGTGACGTTTTGTGATAGTGACACCTAGTGGTAATTGTGTGTAACGACAGTGACGTTTTGTGCTTGTCCCCCCCCCTGTGCGGAGCCCCCCATACTTCACCCCCTCGGGGGTCACTACCCCCCCCCCCACCCCGCCTTCACCCCCTCTCAGGGTCGATCCAGACCCCCCCCCGCACCCCGCTCTAAAATTGCCTCACCCCCCCGGGCCTAATTTCGTCAGTTCTGGACCTAGAGTGTCGAGTGACGGCTCTTTTTAAAGGGCGTGACTTCGCCTTTCTTTTGGCCCTGGCAGATTTACAGATTTGCCAGTATGAGTGACGGGAGTGACGAATTTCGACGCATCATTGAGGAGCAGATGGCTGATAAGGAGGAGGAGCTTCGGGCGTTAGAGGAGCTGGGGCGAGAGGCTGGTTTTACGCCACGCCAATCCATCCAGCGCACCCCACCCAGCGCGTTCAGCCCCTGCCCCACCCCAATGGACACGCAGTCTTCAACTGGACCGGCTAAAAGGCCATTAGCGTCGCCTGAAGAAGTACAGGAGGCAGTGCGCCGTAAAATCCAAAGCAGCAAGAAACACTCAGCGCCACCATTAGGTGGCATCAGAACGGCGGCAACAGCAGTACCGGTATCGAGCACCCCGGCATCGACGACCCAGCAGGATGAGCAGGTAGGTGATACCCTTGCGACTTTATCAAAAATGGGCTTAGTTGATAAGGCCTACCAGGCCATTAAGTTAATAAATGCGGTGGCAGGAGCTGCCAATAAGTTGAATCTGGCGGACAAGGGTGCGATCTCCAACCACAGCCATGACATCTTGGCAGTGGTCGCGGCTCTCAATATACGGTTGGCTGAAGCGGAGCACGCCGTTACCGCCATGAAGCTGCAGGTTGCAGAGATGGAATTGAAGGTTGCATCTGGCAGTGGAGGTTTGGGTCAGCCTGTATCATCGGTGGCGGTTCCGGTAGAATCTTACGCCGATAGGCTAAAGCGCCGCCCAGCAGGACCCTTAGTTGCGGTGTACCCAAACGAAGGTGCGAACCTCAAAACTTCTGAGGAAACTAGAGCCCTAGTTAAGACCTCCATCGCTCCCGCCAAATTGGGGATACAGGTAAATAGGGTGCGACGAGTGGGCAACGCGGGGATCGTCGTGCAGACCAGTACCTCAGGAGATTTGGACAAATTAAAAGCAGCCTTGCCCAGCACGTTAAAAACGACGGACGTCAAAGGGAGGTCACCCCTAGTAATCATTAGGGACTTGGAGGGGAAGGATCCGGATTGGGAGGAGACCTTAAAAGCAGTACATGACCAAAACTTCAGGGGTGACCTAACCTGGACATTCGAGGCAATGAAAGCGCAGAGCAAATTAGCTTTCAGGAAAAGCAGGCTGCAGTCAACGTACTCAGCAATGGTGTTGGCGTGCTCACCACAACTGAGAAAGGCGCTTGTGGATAAAGGCCGACTGTATATAGGCTGGGAATCCTGTCGCGTGGAGGACTTTACTACTGCAGTCATCTGCAGCAAGTGCTCTATGTACGGGCACAACGAAAGAAGATGCCGCCAGGACAACATTACATGTGCACGATGCGGTGCCGCCGGACATGCTGCAGGTGACTGCAAGGAGGCTCAAACTAAATGTGCCACGTGCCACAGATTTGGCCAGAAAGGTGCAGAACATCACATTACGGGGGCTAGGGAGTGCCCCGCCCGAGTATCGGCTGAGAGGAGAATGCTCGAGGCCACAAATTATTGAAATGGCTCCACAAAACCATTTAATTACAGTCGGCCAGATAAATATGGCGGGAGCAAGGCTTGCCACAAATGAGCTACCCATTGTGGTCCGGGAATTGGGCCTGGACATTGTCCTGGTCCAAGAGCAGTTCAGCGGCGGCGACAGCAGGATGCTGAGTAGCGGGGCCAACGCCAAAGCTGGGGTATACATTTCTCGCAAGGACCTCCCATGTGCCTTCTTGCAACATCTGTCGACTACACACTGTACAGTGTGTCATGTACTAAACGACGAAGAAGGCACATATATGGTGTCCGCGTACTTCCAGTACAGCGATGATATTGATGTACACCTTCAGCACCTTGGCACAGTACTGGACTCCCTCAAAGGGAAACGAGTTGTCATCGGGGTAGACTCTAATGCCCACTCTCCGATGTGGTACTGCGAACCGCCGCAGTATACTGGACGCGGGCCAGACGTCACGCACCGGCGAGAGTCCATGGAGGCGTTTATCCTGGCTCGGGGTCTCCGGTTAGAAAACCAAGAGGGTGAGCCGGCGACTTTCTCGACTGTTAATGGGAAGTCCAACATCGACCTCACTTTAACAACAAGGGGCACCCTGGTGACAGGGTGGAGAGTGATGGAGCACGAAATAGATAGCGACCACCGCCTAATAAAGTTTAGTGTGGCAAGCCGGTCCACTACAGGCGCTGTCACAGAGGACTCACCAGCTAAATACCGTGATAAGGGGGTGGACTGGAACATATTTGAGGACCGCCTTAGGGTTACAATTGGGGGGATCAAGTGGAACCGTCCTGCCTCAGAGGTCTGTGCTCAGTTCACCAAACTGGTAGGGAGCACCGCAAAGCAGACCTTAGGGGTTGTTAGGGCAGGACAGAGGGGTCACCCGTGGTGGTCACCGGAACTTGATCGGTTGCGTCGGACTAACAATGCTCTCCGGAGAGCTTGGCAGTCTGCTCGACGGGCCAGCGGACCCGTAGAGGAATTCGCGAAGGGGCGGTTCCAAGAACATAGGCGTAGGTATAGGAAAGCCATGGAGGAGGCGCAACTTTTGCATTTTAAGAAGATAGCTGATTCGGGAAATCTGGACCCTTGGGGCCAGGCATACCGGGCGGCGAGTGGTAGGCACAGACCTCCAAGTAATGTAATTAATGGCACTATTTATGCCCAAGGATATGCTGGGAGTGTCGACGAGGCCATGCGCAGCCTCATGGGTGCTCTGTGTCCGGATGACGATGCATCTATGGACACTGAGTACCACAGGCTGGTGCGATTTATGAGCTCGGCGATACCCTCAGGGGAAGATGCCTCTCCTCCGACTGGTGAGATAATTGAAAGGATAGTCAAGGATCTTCCTAACACAGCTCCGGGTGCCGACGGGTTGAGTGCTCGCATCGTACAACACAGTTATGCAGCCGCGCCGGTGGAGTTCATTGAGATGTATAGGCGATGTGTCCAGGAGGGTGTTTTCCCGGAGGTATGGAAGGACGGCAGGCTGATTGTCATTCCCAAAGGGAACGGCAAGCGGCTTGACGACCCGAAGGCCTACCGACCCGTCACTCTTTTGCCGATCCTTGGTAAGATTTTGGAACGCGTTATAATACATTGTGCCCCGCAAATAGCAAGAAGCTTATCGGATCGCCAGCACGGATTCACTCGGGGACGGTCTACGGTCTCGGCACTGAATACCATATTCGGTGTCGCGCGTGGGAGCTCGTCGAAATACGTACAAGCAATTTTCTTGGACATCTCTGGAGCCTTCGACAACGCCTGGTGGCCTATGATCCTGCTCAAGGTGAAACGCGGAGGATGCCCGCAAAACATCTATAGGATGATTGCGGACTACTTCACTCGCCGCCGGACGGGCATGTTCGTGGGGGGCCGGGCGTTGTGGAAGGATGCAACGATGGGTTGCCCGCAGGGATCGGTGCTGGGACCCACGCTCTGGAATGTGCTGATGGACGACTTGCTTCGGCTGCCGTATCCGGGGGGAGTGAGTGTCGTGGCTTACGCCGACGATTTGACGGTTCTGATAGAATCCGAGACCCGGGCCAGCATAGAGGCCACGGCCTCTACGGTTTTAGGGCTGGTAAGTCAATGGGGGGTACGGAACAGGCTGGAGTTCTCTCCTGATAAGTCTGCAACTATGACAATCAGGGGAAAACTCCAGCGGCCACCCGTCATCAGACTAGGGGGGAAGTCTGTCAGGACCGTTGAGTCGACCACGGTGCTGGGTGTGGTGGTCGATGCGAGTTTATCGTTCGCGCGGCATGCGGTATCGATAGGGGAGAGGGCGGCAAATTGCTTTGGCAAAATGTCGAGAGTATCGGCGTGCTCATGGGGTATCAGGTACAGGGCCCTTAAGGTCCTGTATCGGGGGACTTTTGTAGCAACGGTAACGTATGCCGCGGCATGTTGGTATGTGCGTGCGTCCCTTCACGTTGTGCGGAGTGTGCTTTTGCGCACCCAGAGACCCGCCTTGGTCCTTCTGACTAAGGCGTATCGCTCGACGAGTACCGATGCGCTGGCTGTACTGGCTGGGGTCCTACCGGCCGACCTCGAGGTAATTCGGGCAGGCGAACTAGGTGAGGCACGTGAGTCCGCGATTAACAAGGAGGAGCTTCGGAGTGCCAAACTCAGCACGACTGGGTCCGCTCTTGCAGCATGGCAGGAGCGTTGGGACACATCGGAGAGGGGGCGGGAGCTTTATCGGTACTTTCCGGACGTGGCGGCAAGACTCAAGGCGACTTGGGTGGAGCCTGACTATGAAACCTCGCAGTTGCTTACCGGCCATGGTTGCTTTAGGGATCGTCTTCATCGTATGAAGCTAGTAGACGTGGGGCACTGCTACTGCTCAGAGAGTGAGGTGGAGGACGTACACCACGCATTGTGGGAGTGCGAACTCTACGGGGAGGAGCGTAGGAATTTATTAGACAATATTACGGTTCTTCAAGTAGGTCCAGTGTACTATCAGGATTTGGTCGGATCCGAGTCAAATTTCCGGTTTTACCGTGATTACGCGCGAAGGTGGTATGAGAAGCGTAGCGGACTGGAGAGGTGAAAAAAGAAGAATTCGAGACCTAGAAGAGGCAGGAGATAAAAAGTGGAGCTAGCGGTACCACCATACGGTGGGCACACGGCGGACTTAAGCACCGAAGGCGTACGTGTGTTGTCACGCCCCAGAAGGGGGAGAGGCTGACCATAGGGACAAGGACAAAGATATAAACAATTTGTAGGGAGAAATGTGCGTTCCCCGAAAGAGCCACTGGCAAGTAAGGGGGCGCATCTCCCGTGATTCGGCTTGTATAACCAGTAGGTTGGAACAAGCCATGAGGCGGAGGTGGGTTTGTCCGATTCATACTATGAAAGCTAAATATGTAAAAAATAATATTGCTTTAAGAGATTGTGGCGGCCCTGCTACTGACTAAAACCACTCGTTCAGGCACAATCTGTCTATGGCCAGGAGACCTGGGTGAGCCCTCGGAAGGATAAATAATAATAATAATGAAAATGTTTACTGCCAAAAATTCATTACATTAATTTTTTGCAAGTGGCCCACACTACGCAAGCCTTTCCTGTGGGTAGCCCCAGGGCTCCGGACAGTGCCACAGCTCCTTAAAAATGATCCGATGGCAACCCTAGGAGTATCATCATCATATCATATCACTATACGCCCACATTTCACAGTATGCATTTTTGTCCCACGCAGCAGATGGTGAACCCATTGCCGTGGTGAAATAGACAGGCGGAAACCTTTACCTGCTGTGTATATATTGAAATAATATTGCTCTAAAATTAATGGTAGCATCCAGATAATACTTCACGCCCCTACTACTTCATTTCAACACAGATTATACATACATACATATATTTATATAAGCACACCTTTTTCCCCGAAAGGGTTGGTAAAGACATACTATATATGTTCAAGTAAGTTGTATTTTGTCCTACGTGTGTGGTGGTCAGTATATTCGACTCGTATCGCTTTTAAAGCCCCGTATCCTTTTACTAGCACCGCACTGTTCACTTTTATTTTTAATTTTGGTACTAAAATTGCATCTCAATGTTTTACTAGCCGATATATATTTTTAATCTAAGTAACTAAAATCATTTCAAAACTAATATTATATAATTCAGATCGTCCCTAATTTTTGGTTTAATATTGCGAAAGCCCATAGAGAAAAAGGAAGTTGTATAAAAATTTTACATCCACAAAGAGATATATTTTATAATAACTTTGATTCTGCTTATTATCACGTCGTCAAATTTTAAGAATACCTACTAAAGATTTGTATAATTAAATGATTATCTAAAACTAGATTATAATATGTACTATAACTTAATGCATGTGACATTACATACTTTTATAAAGAGATCCACAAACCGAATTACTGTGCGCTGTTTTAGCTAATATAATGCAATACTATTGAAAATAAACGGCATAATAGTCTAAACAAAATATTAGTTTACAAATAAAAAATATGGTTGAACCATTTCAGAATATAAAATTATTACATCGCACCGCATTCGGCGTGAGGAGCTTTTCTACACAAATCTTAATTAAATCCAGAAAAAATTGAATTTATTTTTCAATTACTTATATGAACTCCTTTTATGATTTTTGTTTTAATGGGGAAAAAACTGTCAAATAGTTCTTTGTAGAGGGCGCCAAAGGTTTGTTACAAAGCAACTGTCATTCTTCATACTATATCGAAATACGCGTTTTTAATTATTTATTGAATAATGGGCCGTTGTGTAGCTATTAGTAGCTCTTTTTTCTTTTTTTAAATTCCTATTTAATTCATCCACTCACCAGGTAAAAGACATGTAAAGCTTTATTCCACCACATAAAAGAAACTTGGAGCAAAAATAAAACGCAAGACGAAGCAGATTATAGGTTTTGCTATGAAACAAAGTTTTCTGTGTAACAAACACACAGCGCCGTCTACGTAAAGTTTTGTCTTTTCTTTCCCATTGTTGTCAGACATATTTTTGGGACATTTTAACTGTATAATAATTATGTTCTGATGGCTTTACATTAAATAATAAATAAATGGTAACATGCCAAATCAAATTATTAAACTTGAATGAAATATAAATAACACAATAAAATAATAAAAATATAAACATGTAACATTTTCTACAATATTACTTTAAATATTTATTTTTAATTTATCAATCGCGCCTTCAAGATTAATGGCGTTAATGTTTAACGTCATTAATCTTATATATAAAATTTCCATGTCAGAATGTTGGTTACCGTACTCCTCCGAAACGGCTTGACCGATTCTCATGAAATTTTGTGTGCATATCGGGTAGGTCTGAGAATCGGTCAACATCGATTTTTTATTCCCATATTCCCACGGGAACGGGAACTCTGCGGGTAAACAGTACTATATAAAGACAAGTTGTAAGTATTTGCGGTACGAAGTTTGCGGGGTCAGCTAGTAGCTTTATATAAAAGTTATTCTCACCATAGATTACTATTACTTTTAAGAACTCCGAATTAGTCATCTGCGTTTCAATTTGAGACGGCAATTGCCGTATAACATGTCTGTAGCATATAAAAACCCCTTGCACAAACTAACTACAATGGCACGTCAACTATAACTTCAGAACCATCCATTTGGCATATTAACATATAACAACATTTTACATACTTTGGTTCATTGATATATTACACAAATTCTAATAATAAATTCTGATATTCAATAATAAAACATTTATACATAAATAGTAAATCCTGATTTCTATAATTTAAATTATCTATTAAATTAAATAGTTTGTTAGAAGTTGCACAGCCTTTTAACATATAAAACAAACAAGAAACGGTTTAAGTAAACTATCTAAACTCAACCTTACTAAAAACATATCATAAAATTATATGTACCTTACGTTTATAACGAATCATAATTAAAACATTTTTCTATAACTTAAAACGCATTTATCTAGTATATAAACTATCATTCGAATATAGACTGTTTTCAAAAACTTATCCATACACGAAGGAAGAGCCATTGTAAGATGTGACGTCACATTACAATAAAAAAAAAACAAATTGGCAAGTATAATGCATAACGTGTTCTAGAAATAAATTAAGAAGGGCTATACATGGTAAAACCTATTAAAATTACTTTACAAATATTGCATAATTGGTTTGGGGTAACTAAATACGGCACCATTTTAAAGCGTTTGCTTTCTCTTACTGAGGCATATTGTTATGAGGTTGGTTAGACGAATGCGGCTGGTGCGGGGGTGGATATCCAGTCATGGCCGGTCTGGAGGCACCTGGCTCGTAAATAATTTGTGCCGGTAAACGTTGGTTCTGTTGAAACTCTTCGGGATTTATATATGGCGCTTGAACCTAAAAGTTTTGAGTCAGATTAATATTTTTTTTAAACGGCATATACACATTTTTAAATTCCAGACATTACAAAAAAAAATCTTTATTTTGCGTAGACCATTTCGACTGTAGTTACAAAATTTTATAATTTAACTACAGTTAACATTAAAGTATAGGTCGCGCGGCGAATGATGAGCTCTGTAAGAAAGTGGAAGGGGCATGCGCAGAACTCATAAATTAGGGGGTGAAGGGCAGGAGTGTAGGAGCGTGGACGCAGGAATGATCGAAATCCTACACGCACACTACTCCGTGATTTATCGGCACGTGTTGTCATTAGTCTCGGTACTGTCACGTACATAAAATATTCTTATCTTTTTGGCAAATCTTTTAATAGTGTATTGAGGTATTGATGCCCCGAGTAAATTGACTGTCTAATCTAGACAACAAAGAAAAACGGTTTATTATGTAAATTGTTTGATAAAATATTTATACCAATTATAAATTTTAAAAAAAATATTTTTTAAAACAAAAAAATATTAAAATCATGCCAATCTTTTATCGCGGTAGGCAGAGACTTTTCCACTTTTACTTTAATAAGTGTTGTCAGCATCACACACATTATATACCTATTTCTACATTAAAATATTACAATAAAAATGGTTTTTCTTAATATGATTACTGAAAACTAAATAAAATACCCACTATTTAATAATTTCCCGCAAAACACTCTGAAAACAGTTGTAAATAATATATACCTACTTACGTACCTACGTTATAAAATAAAATAAAACGTTTGAAGGTTCAAAGCAGAGTCGTATTAAACTTGATACTTTGTGTAATAATATTGTGCGCGATTATACATGCGCAAACTATCCCCACAAATTTTTATCAAAGCTCATCATTCGCCGCGCGACCTGTACATATATATTACTAACATGACCACTAGTATAACCGACATGAAACTATGTTTTTATGGCCTATTTACAAATTTATATTATTTCACGCAGTCAGCAGAGACCGTAGCCAGGCGTCCCTGTCCTGCAAATAGGCTTTAATGGTTTACTAGCCTTTTAGCTAAGCGTTTTTAACCAACCTTTTAAATTAATTTACTGGTAAATCTCAAAGATAAGCTTGTTTTTTCACATTGGCTGACGGTATAAGTTAAGGAAGCGGTTATACTTCTACAACCTGGTCGAAACATTAGGCATATTAAGAAACTAAGTGCGCCTACATTATCCTATTAAAACAGTTATATATATTGCATGCAATACTCAAAAACATTTTTCATTTCAGTTTGAATATTTCATCAGCTTGGAGCTGGGTTTGGTAAGCATAGCTGCTTACCCCGGCTGGGTTAGGGGTGGCGAAATAGAATGCCGCTCAAGCTTTTAAAAAATTTCGTTTTACTTCTTGGAGCAACAATTTCTTTTTAACAATAAACGTTTATTTTGACTGTACAGTCAGAATAAACTATTTAAAATGAAATCTAATTCTATGCTTATATGCATGCAGCTAAGAAACATGAGCATACTAATACGGAAGCAGATTGTGTGTGATCCGATACACACTTGGTCGTAAATTTAATCACGAAACAAATTTATGAGTTTATTTAATCCACTCATATGAAAACACAAGCAGAGCTGGGTAACGATTGAACTTAATAAAAAAAGAAGAGTAGAAGATAATAGGGTCTATATTGCTGTAAAGTCAGCCAAAACAGAGACCCAACAGTTGAGATCAGTAGAAAGTCATGAAGCAATAACAACGATTTTACTTTGCAATATATACCTAGGTATTATTGTAAAATAAAATTGTCCTTTTTGCTGTGATCATTGCCTTTCATTATATTTCCGTCATGTCTTGTGTCAAGTTTTAATTGTAACAATTAATTATAGACGATCATCTCGTTAGGAAATTCAACCTTAGTGATCATTAGATCTCACAGAAAGTCTTTTCATAAATGGTAGCACCACTTTCTTTGTCAACTGTACCAGGTAATCCACTAGAAAAAAAAACTAACTTCTCTGTCCGTCCTACTTATAGTGCATAGGGACTTTCGTTGGAAACTATAACATATATTTAATGCGTACTTACATTGATAAGCGGTTGTAGAATGCCAAGCCTCGCCAGAAGTAGTTGTTCCTTCACCTGTCGCAATTCTTCTTGCTGTCTGACTATCATTTGCTGCAACTCCTCCTGTTTCCGTTGCAACTGTTCCTGCCACGGCAACTAACTTATATCTTGCAATATGCTAGCTTTATAAGTGTGGTGGGTATAAGGGGCCCCCTAAGACGTCAGGGGCCCCGGTAAGACGTCGGGGGGGCCTTTAAGACGTCAGGGGCCCCGTTAAGACGTCAGGGGCCCAAGCAACCTCGCCTAATAGCTGTGCGCCTGCTGACTAGCGGACGAGGCAATGACGCAGGCGTGTGCAAAAATGTGATTAGGAGTTTAGAGGGCACTCGATCTCGACTATTCCTAAAATTTAAAAGTCTAATGATAGCTGCTTCCAGTAATCAGACAAAGGTGGAGCTCCAAATCCAGGGACCTGAGTCTACTATTTTACAGTAAAAAGTCTTTCAATCTCTATTCTATGTAGATTCCATTGAGACTGATCAAAAAACTAGGTAGTATACTAAATCTACATATTTCACAGTCGCAATTCACAAGCCGCAGTATAGAACCAGAACCGATGTTGACAGACCAACAAAAATAGCCACTGCCAAATAGTCACGTGTTAATAGACTTCTATCGTCCGGCCAATAGAATCGTATTGGAGCGCAATTGTAATAGTGAGCTTCCAAAATTGATGATTTCTTCCGTCGGCTCTCTATTGAGCGCAGATTTAGATTCTATTCTGACGCGATTGAAATAGTAGACTTGTAGTAGAGTACCATGAGGTAGGATTTGGCAGCTACTGGCAATTAACATAGATGACGAAGATGCCTGTTTTGACTAAGGAAAGTGGTTCTCCAATTATAGTCATATTGGAAGGGTGGGTTAGTACAGGGGTATGTTTCAAAATTTCCATAACCTCTTTTTTCCATAACGTTGGTCACATTCGTGCACCATTTGCAGGTGAGGCAATCTGGCGAACAATAGTGTGTCCATATAGGACCATATATAAGTTAGATGCACAGACAGGCCCTTCCATCAATTTCACAAAAATCAAATCCAGCTTCAGTCAGTAACCGTAGAACAAAAAATTTGGAGATTTCAAAGCAAGTGAGTTTTTAATGTGAATATGTCTTTCAAATTGCCGCTATGTAATTAAAAAAACAATAACAACATCGGGGGATATAGTTGTTGTAGCAGTTACATATCTACACACACATCGCGTGTCAGTGTGTAGATATGTAACTGCTTTAATATGTAACCGCCATTTTGAGGTCATTTTGCTGCGAATTTAGATTTTCACCCAGTATCATTTCTGACTCGGACGTTGCAGTCCGTCACGAGATGTATTCACAAACAACTGTGTCTATAATACAGTCACACTTTGGTTATTTGTAAGTGTAATGTAATCTTCGCGAAACTAACTTGCATCTGTGCTTGGTCGCAGGAAACGACGATAGGTAGCGATGGTATCGACAGCGGCAAGACCCCCGGTACTACGGTGTTGACGTATGGGGCAGGGTTCAGGTATTGAGCTCCTATGCCGTGCTGAGGCTCCGGAGGAGGGTCTGTATTCTTTGGCGCCTGTAAAAAGACAATATTTGTTAAGTTTATTATTTTTAAGACCGCCATAAAATATGTCTATATTTGCATTGACGTTGCCAATAGCTACGTTCGTACGCCTGGAGGAAGAAGTTTTAGTTCATTATAATTGGAGTTTAAAAGAAATTGGGAAAAGTGGTGACAGCAAGTCGCCGTGGCAGCCCGATAGATGTAATTGCACCAAGATGACAAGATTATGAAATATTATCGATATTAATAAACAACAGATTATTATTTAGCCTGCTTTATTAATTTTTATAACTATACAATATTTCGGACATTATTATTAATATTTAAATCGAAAAAATCAAAGTGATTCAGACATGCGTGTATGAAACGATTAGTGAGACTACAGAGAAGTATGCAAGGATCGCGAAGTCTGGCGATCTGTCCTCTCTGACAACACTCAGTAGGGATACAGCGTGAAGATAAATATAGAGAGATATTTTTTGGAGTCAATTTTGTACAAGTAACACTTCTTACTTGTACAAAATTGACTCCAAAAAATATCTCTCTATATTTATCTTAAATACAAATAAATGCCCTACACAATGTGGGTACTGGTATAAAGATTACGAGTTGTCTGTTAGTAAATACGTACCTCGTGCATACTGTTCCTCTGAGATGACCGGGAATCCCCGGAGACTGACCCAGTGTCAGAACCCGGGTACCGCATATTATTAGACGTCCGATTCCACGTTAAAGGACCTGCCGTGGACACAGTACCAGCTGTAGCCGCTGTTCCGGTAGTGCTACCCGCTGACGCCGACTTTACTGATTCGGGCTAAAAATGTAAAAAACAAATGTATAGTACTAAGGTTATAAATGCTAAAAAGAATAGGTGAACTAGTAAGTTCCTAATACTGTGGTAAGAAGTGAAACTTCTTTACGACATTTTTTACAGCTATAAAATTTCTCTCATACGTCGATAAAGAAGTTTCACTTATGATAAAGAAGTTTCACTTCAAAACAACATAGCGCGTAACCGCAAAACGTGACGATATTTTATTTTACAGCTAAAAAATGTATCAACATCGATAAAGAAGTTTGTCTTCAAAAAAGTACCCGTCACTGTAACCTATCAAAACACACCTATGGAGGGTTGGAGCCCGGAGTTCACTATTTGACGGCTAGAAACAGGTTTAGTTTGGTTTTTGATCGTAGATAGACTTATAGAGTAGGTGGTAACAAACCTGAGACAGAGGTTGGTACGAATTGCCAAAGGCGTCGCTATTCTCAGACATGTACGAAGGAGACACTGCAACCATTGCGTCTTCGGACGGCGCATCTTTCACCTGCCTGTTTCCCGTATTCACATCAGACTCACTCGCAGAATCAGGTTCTGCACTTTCCAGCTTCATACTTTTAGCAACGTCTGCGTAACTGAAAATAAAAATCTTTTTTTGCACAAAATCGATATAAGTTTTAGCTGTCTGACAACACCATTATAATAATACAACTTTCAAGTAGTTTCTTACTTTTTTACAACTTTAAAGAATAATAAAATTGATACCGAAGTTCGAGAAACAATGTGTCATTTAAAACAGCTTTAAGAAAATGGCGCCGATATAGAAGTACTCGTATTTTGACTTTAAATTAAATGTAAATAGCATGCATGTTGCACGAAATAAAACCCACAATGTTTTCTTCCTGATCTCCAGAGGGATTTTCTAAAATTATACAGCAATACAATCAAATGGGCATTAAAATTCACGAAGTGATGTTTGTATTCCATGGCGTATCATCATAAATATATGGGGAAGTGATCGAAGTTAGACCGCCGCTACATATTCAGTCATGTTAATGTACACAACTAACATTATCACCCTGGATCACGCGAACATTTTATTTATGTACATAAAATAGAATTTAAGTGTTTGTTTGTGATTCCAAAAAAATAACAACATTTCATTAAATGCATATGAAATACGGAACACACATTTAAAAAAAAAATAGATTTTTTTTATCTTTTCTGAAACCTCACGAGCGAAGCTGTGTATAATATATTTTATATTTTTTTTTATACGCGTCTCCGGGTATAATAAAAAAAAAATACTGCATATTACATAAGCAGTCATCATCATCTGAGTGCTTGTCCCAGTTGCGTCCCGCGACGCCCGGGGTCCACTTTCCTACTTTTTCTCCACGACTTTGCACGGTCGTCGGCATTCCCTGTAGTGAGACCAATGGCACATATAGCATAAGCAGTCTGCTAGTGTAAATCCCGTTAAAATCAGTCGAACCCTTTCAGAGATTAGCCGCAACAAACAGACAGCAAGATATAAAAAAAATTGATAGTATTACAAACTAACACTTTAATTTTATTTATACTTACTTATTCGCGCCTTAATCCCAGAGGCATATTATACGCCCACATTTTACCGTAAGTAGTATTTCGTAGTAGTAATTGTTATTTATCTGTATAGATTTATTTAAAAGAGATCCATTCCAGTAGCAATGGACCTAAAAATTTGGTAAATGTGGCCCCAGCCCGACTCATTTGGCCAATTTATATGTTACAAGAAATAAATAAAAATTACAACCAACATACCTCACCACTCGATGAGTGCAGACTACGAACTCGGGTTTTGAGTTCCATTGATGATATGTGATATAGAATCGGGTTTGCAGCCAGATCCATTGTTGTCCTTTAGTGAGAAATCGATAGTAGCACGATGTTAATTCCCCCTTTTGCATTACTGCCAGCAAATGATTACCGTATTAATCGAGGTTTTCAGTAGTACAACATATATCGTTTTACAATTAAATCCAACTATTATAAGATGAAATTACGCTCCAAAACGTTTGTGAATACTTTTATTTGGAGGGACCAAAAGGCATATCCTATATAGGAAATAAATACCCGTTTTAAAACTAAATATTTCTTAAACTTACCGTAGGTTTAAGAAATATTTAGTTTAAAAACGGGAATTCATTTATTATACAGGGTGCCATTTGATATGTAAGGAACCCGAGGGATCTGACCTGCCGAAGGTGCACCTGCTAATTAACGGACGAAGCAACAACGTAGGCGCCTTTACGTTGAGATCAGACGGTAGTCATTCCTAACAATACCGAAAATGAAAAGGCAAACTATAGCAGCTCCTAATAATAAATGAGATACAGCCTACGATGAGGAGAGTGCGCCATTCAATATGATGTAACATTACATAGCCCGCACCCGCAGATATTTACGTGACTAAGGTTCCCTTCGTTTTCGCTTTGACGTAGCAGGGTAAGATTCAGCAACTCTTTCTTATATCGCACCATAAAAACATGGAACTCTGCCGGCACAAGTGTTGCTTTCCTCCTACAATCCTGGGTCCTTCAAGGGCCTCTGCAGACTAGCTTCTTTTAGTCTCCGCAACCGGCGACTTGGTAGCTTATTAGAAGCCACATGCAGCGACCGAGCACTTCCCCTGCACACTATAAATGCCAGAAGCGGCGACTGATTCACTTTTCAAAGGGCAAAAAGTATCCGAGCAGTCGCCAAGACGCGGGATACCTTCGTTTTTGCGCCTGGATGCCTAAGAGTCGCCCAAACGTGACGCATCATCGACACAGTCTCGAAATCGTAGGTTGCTGATACTAAAAGAAACCAGTATGCGGTGGCTTTATGAGAAGCTTGAAAAGTCATATTTCTAGGCCGTCAACCTGAAGGTCGCAAACGGAGCCCTGCTGGCGGGCAGACTATAATAGCAGCCCTCAATCAATGACCGTCTTCTCTGCTTTCCATCAGTCGGGCGACGCCATTTTGAGGAGCCAAATACTACCTCACACTCTTACTCTTATAATCATTTCAGAGGCATTCTATATTTGTATATTATGATACTCGTACTTGCCCATGTGTGAAGATATTCTGAGTGAGTTAAGACTTGTGTGTGTGTGTGTGTTTTTAGAACACCTATGCTACGAAAACTTTACTTTAGAATTAAATGTTATTTCATCTAGACTTCGGGTCACAAAACAGCTGACCAGGGGGCCGAGTCAACTATTTTCCAATAGAAAGCCATTCCAGTTCTATTCTATAGCGGTTCTATTGCGATTAGTCCAAAACTAGGTAGTCTAGTAAAACTATTATATATTTCACCATGACACTTTTCAAGCTGTAGAATACAGACAAAATAGCTGTGTTTAGCAATCAAATTATTAATATAGACTACCAAAAATGCAAATTAAGAGCTACTTACAGGCGCTATATGTGTTAATAACATTCTATCTATTGAAGCGCAATTGTAATAGTAGACTACGACAACTGACATTTTTTCTGTAGTTTCTTTATTGAGCGACGATTTCTATTTTTGCTGACGCGATGGAATTAGTAGACTCGAAACCTCCAGGTATTGACTGAACGGAAAGCGGTTGAAAAATAATTAACACGTTTGTACTTACAAGCTTCGTGACAAGTGACCACCTTCTCCAAATCATCGAAGTGATAATAGTCATATCCTGACGTGCCTAAAACTTCAAATGGTAAATAGCCGATAATAGGCGGAGCGCGATGGTCTAAAAATAGAAACTTCCACTCGAGGCTGTGTCGTGATGTAAACTCACTTCGACATGAATCTACCAATGTGGCATCGCGTATAAGTTGGGGTGTGTACAGCCTTCCCGTGCAGACAAACAGGAGCCTAAAATTATTCATACAATAAGTAAATAGAGAATAAATAAATAATTATAAATATTGTTGGGACAACTCACACAAAGCCATCTGATTCCAAACTAAGCAGAGCTTGTACTATGGTAACCAGATAACTGATAAACATACTTATATATTTCTAAATACATACATATTATAGATAAATTACACCCAGACACAGAATAAACCATCGTGCTCATCACACAAAGTTTTATCCTGGGTGGGAGTCGAACCCACGACCTCTTGCATAGCAGTCGGATGCACTCCCACCGCGCCACAGAGGCCGTCAAATCATACATACATACATATTATCACGCCTGTTTCCCATCGGGGTAGGCAGAGACTATGGTTTTCCACTTGCTACGATCCTGACATACCACTTTTGCTTCTTCTACTTTCATGAATGTTTTCAATGTGGGCATATAGTATGCCTCTGCCTACCCCTTCGGGGATAAAGGCGTGACAATATGTCTATGTCTCGCCGGTTAAGGGTACTCTTGACCTAGCCTTTTTCCAAAAGGTCTTCGATTTGTTTGACATACATACCCTGAGGTCTACCCCTACCAGTTTGCCCATTCACTCTCGCCATACAAATAATTACTATTTTATGGGTCCGACGTTTCATAAATATTAATATAATATTAATATTGTTTGTTTGTTTATCAATCGTCTAATCCCCGAATGGGTGACAGAGGCATTTTATACGCCCACTTTTCACCGTGTATATTCCTGTCCCACTAAATATGTGGTGGGCCTATTACCGTTTTGAAATAGACAGACGCAGGTTGTGGCTACCTGCTGTAATTTTTTTTTAATCCGTCCATAAGGCCTTCACTTGGCTAAACGACTGAAATGTTACTGGTAATCAGGGCCAACGGCTTAACGTGCCTTCCAAAGCACAGAAACGCTCGCAAATGTAAATGCCACAAAGTGGTCACCCATCCGTGAGCGAAAGTTGCTTAACGGAGTGATCGTTTACAGAACACTGAGTCAGCGGGCCATGAGCGAATAAATATTGTTAAACAAACAATGGTGGTAATTCTGTTGCGCACAATACTAAACCGAACTTGCCCTATTTAGGCGACTACGCACCGTCGAGCTATACTGAACTAGCGGTGGCAAAAACGTATCTTTGTTGAGAATGGATCATTTGTATCTGGATCAGTTCAAAGATTGGAATCAGTAAAGTGCTTCAGCGCTTCATTTGTATCAGTGACTCAACTTGTATCTAAGCTCAATTTATTAGCGCAAATAAATTAAAATGAATAGTTTTTATTGACCTTTGTTTGAAGAATTATGTAAAGTATATATTATGTTAGTATTTTGTTAAATTTAATTTCATTTCCCTAATATGTACCATAAAAAATCGATTTTCCTTCAGACTTTCTTCAGGCTAAGGACTGACAGACTTATACTTTCGCTAAACTGTCTTTAGTTGTTTACTTATTGTAACACTTATGTAATTGAAAATCACAGACCCAACGTAAACAAACCGGTGTTTTCTTCCACAAACAAAGGTCAACTAAAACGAACAAATAATAACAACACGTACCTAATGCGTGCATAGGTGATCTAGTGTTGCAGTCTCTATAATAACCTACTAGTAGCGAATCAGTAAGAGAGACGGAGTCTGCGCTCTCCGACGCGACGGCGACTACGCGACCTTTAGCGGTCCGAACAGTGTATCTCACTCAATCGTGTCAGCGAGCGCCGCGAGCCGATTTAAACCGAGATTCAATAGAGCAAAAGGTTCATTTCAAGCGGTGTAAAAGATTTAAATCAGTGACTCACTTTAAAGAAACGACACCCAGAGTCGTTTCAGTAAAGAGCGACTCACCTCTGTACTGCACAGCGTACAATTTGATTTTGACACTGTTATGTGTAATCCGAACTATGTTACCAATTTTAAAATTCAGGTCTACCGTTCAAATAAAACATGAAAGAATGCGTGACGGATGTGTCACAGTCTCCTTTCTACTTTCTTTATTACATCCTCTCTATTTTTTAGAGTTTGAATCTTTGGATTTAAACTCTATAAAATTTGCAATCTCTGATCTCGGCTGGAAGTGAGTTTCAAAGCCTCACTGCATGGATAGAAAAGGAATAAGAATTCAGTCAGTTTTATTATTCCTTGATAACACGAAACTCGGCATTATGAAATTAAGTTCAGAAGTTACAAATACGTCGGTATATTCGGCAAGTGCTTCATAAAGAAGGATATTTATAAATAACAGACCCGTAAAACTTTTCTCTTCCTTGGAAATTAAATAACGTTGTTACATTTTGCGCGCAAATGGTTGAGGAAATATAAAATATCTGTCTAAAAATATTATTGCCGTAGAATATCTATTGTACGAAAGTAGAGGGTAGAAGGAGTCAGGGAAATCCGAGATTTACATGTGAAGACTCACGTGGTCTTCACACATTGGTCGAAAACGGAAAGGTCTAAAGGGTTCGGATACTCAGACTTGAATGTATGAAACTATACATGAATCTGCAGAAAGAGAAAGGAGTATTAAGCATAGGCAAATCTGACTACCTCGTCAGGGATACAGTGTGAAGATAGTTTCTGTCTAAATACATTACAGTTACAAAATCGTTAACCGAAAGTAAATCTTTATTTCTAATAACTTTTGGTGGTTTATCAGTCACGCCTTAATCACCGAAAGGGTGGCAGAGGCATATTATACGCCCACATATCACCTATTTTGTCCAACGTAAAAGGTGATCGAATAGTACGAAATTTTTGATGAGCATGCTCAAAGCCACTTTTAGCGATTTTTAGATTAGTTACTATGTTTGGTAACAACAGCATCACCACCAGAATCGGTCAACTAATATTATTCGCAGAATTCATTTCTTTTTTCATACACATACCTACCGATTACTTACCTAGATTCGTGATCTTGTTTATAACTAGACACATCTTCGCTGTCTCCATGATCCAAGTTTGCTCCTGGAAAGATCAGAATAACAGCCTTATGCATTTAGGAGTGACAGACGAGTGTTTCCAAATATAAAATTATACTTAAAAAGAGAAATTGGCGGTTGCCAACTTCCCTTTTCAAGTACCTATAATAATGTAATTGGGTATTAAAAATGTTATGTAAAGGAGACATGGACACGTAAATCAAACTACTGTGTGCGATGAAGACTGATTTTAATTCATTACTCGGCGGCCGGCACGCCGCGCACCGTACCTACCTACATACATGCATTCTCTTCCATAATACAAATACCTACAACCCCTTTCTTAATTAAAATTACTTTATTTATATAATAATCAATATCCATTAACAAATTGAAACATAATTGCATAATATATAAAACTACTTGATAATTAATTAGACTAGACTACAACATTACATTTAATTATTACATTAGACTTTAATTATAATCGTTGAAAAAATTATATTACAAACTATAGCTAAACGCCTATAGTAATATATTGTTTGATTTATTTGGACAAATATCATTAGAATAAATTTAGACAAAAATCATTAATAATCATTTAGTATCATTCATTATATTCAGTAATTAATTAACTATAAAACATTTATTATACCTCATAATTATTATAAACTTTAATTATTATTCATCATGCTACTTACTTACCTAGGTACTACATTAAAAATATCTTCTTAGGAACTATGTACATGGTTCACGTGAATGATTATTGCTTGTAGTCTTGGCTGATAGTAGGTACGCGAACGGTTGGCTGCCGACTGCTGAGACCAACGCGGGAACTGCCTAGGCTTTTTACTTCGCTGCATCCAATTAACCTCGTACTCCTTTGTATTACTAATGTCTTGCACGTGATTTTTGTATTCTTGATTCTCAACTTTCATGTTTCTCGCCTGCATGCGTGACATTTCCGCTAATCTGCAGATGTCTAGAGCTTTTTCCAATTTAATCTCTGGTTCACGTAGTAATCTTTCTGACAGAGCCATGTCTCTTAAGCCACATATCAATCTACTGCATACAAGATCGTCACGTAAATCTTTAAATTCACACTTGACCGCCATTTTGTTCAACTCAAACACGTATTGTTCTGCCGATTCTAACTCCTTTTGGTCCCTCTTGAAAAATCTATGTCGCTCCACTGCTAAATTTTTCTTTGGTATGAAAAAGGCATCAAACTTTGTAAGCAACTCATTTATTGTATTAAAATCTTCATGAAATTGTGATGCCACTTCCCGGCATTTCTCACCAATAACGTGTAATAATATGTTGATCTGCGTTTTTTTGCTTTTGTTTGACAACTCACAAGCCTCATAATAGATATTGAACGCACTCTTCCATTTTTGCCATTCTGTACTTAGATTACCGGACGTAATATTGCACAAACTATTTTCAAATTCAAACGGTTTAGGAGGCTGTAACACAGATTCCATTTTATTTCTTTTACTTACGAGATTTCACTATAAACTACTAAAATTTATTTTCTTTTCAACTCGTGTACTTTTATATACATTTTACGAATATTTATATATATTTTAGGCCGGCTGCGCCATGTTATGTAAAGGAGACATGGACACGTAAATCAAACTACTGTGTGCGATGAAGACTGATTTTAATTCATTACTCGGCGGCCGGCACGCCGCGCACCGTACCTACCTACATACATGCATTCTCTTCCATAATACAAATACCTACAAAAAATATATAGTAAAGTTTTTTGGGTATTTTCCCAATAGCTTTCAAGCCATACTTGGATTTGGGGCTTGAAGTTAATTATTTCACTTTTAATTGGCTGCTAGGAACAGCAGCCAATTAAAAGTGAGCTATCGTTTGTTTTGTTTTTTAGCATTGTTAGCAGTGTCTGCCGTCTGACCTCCCAACCCCGTAATACGTCGTCACCTCGTCCGAAAGGCAGTAGGTGCATCGCCACCAGATGAGGTCGCTTGGGCCCCGAAGATCTTGGTGAAAGCCCTAGCACACAAGTCTTCATCATACTTGAGCTATGATAGCTTGAGGCCCTTATTTTTTAAGATGACGTGATTTTACAGTAAATTCGAAGCGTTATGTGGAAATATTAGACAAATTCGTAGGTCATGTGGTCAGTTCTGACTTCCTTGCGCGAGAACAGTGAGTCAAAACTGTCTCTGATGTCGGAATGCCTCGGATAGAGTTCCGCAGCATACTGCCCCATCGTTCAGCTTTGCGAGATAAGTGAGCTGTTCGGGCGAGTGCTCGCAGCGCATCTCTTCGAGTATCTGGACGAGACGGCCCCACTTAAGAGACGGCTAGTACAGTTATCGACACAGGAGGACCCCTGGATGACATATCCTGACTACTGGACAGCCAGCGACGAAAAGGCGATCAGACGTAGGTGTTAGTGGCAGTCTCGCTAAACACAACGAACGCTTTAACATTATCCCCTGACAGACCATTCTGGAGGCGCTACGGTGCCATAACGTCCCATGGTGCCTCAGGCTCAGGCGCGTCCTTGCAGACTACTTCGTCGGTGGGGCCTAATACCCGACCAGGTCGAGGGTAGTCCGATACGAAATTTATGAACGTATTGAAGTAAGTTGTAGTAAAAAAAAATCCCAAAAATTAGGGACTAGTTGGAAACAAAAGATTGAAAAGGCATATTTGGGTCCCTAGGACGCAAAAAAATGTCCAAACCCCGGTAATAATGGTAGTTCGCTTGATGCTATATCAGGCGAGTAAAGGGGATAACGGGTCTGTTTTACTGAGTTTCATCATAATTGTTCGAAGTTCTGCACAGTAAATATCGGCTTATTGCTTGACTGGATCTGAGGAAGCTAAAGTTGAAAAGGTTTATTCTGAAATCCGACCCTATTGAGATTTCATTTAAAAAATAAATGAAAATAAATATCCATCACGACTTATCCCCGAAGGGGTGGCAGAGGCATATTATATGCCCACCATTTCATTTAAATTCGTCATATTTAATTTGATCGGTCCCTTGTTTATAATAGGGATATTATAAACAACCTGGCCTGATTTTATTCCAAAAACGTATCTGAGTTGAGGTAAGTGTTAAAAAAATAATTCAAAAATAACTCTATTTTTATGCGAACCAACGGATTCTTGCCGGGAAATCAACCATGAAGTGGTTGATTTCCCGGCAAGAAACTTTTTACATTTACGTAACGAATTCTTATAAAGCCAAAGATGTAACTGAAGTACATGTAATATACACGATGACATTTTGTAACGCCACCTGAAGCAGTGCTTTAAATAGAAAATTTTACTTAAGGAAATCGCGCACCGACAAGCTTAGATACGGAAAATAAACAGTCAACATTTAACATAAATTGAATACCAGAAATATTATGCTATTTTTTCCAAATTTGACGGTTTGGTAAAAATGTGACTGACCAGAACCTGACTGAATATTAGTCAACCATTCAATTACATCAGCAGTAGTATCACAATCCATTGATTGGCCTTACTATACATTGCTAGTCAGACTACTGCTATCTTAGTAGTAAGTGGCTCTATCGACAGCTCTGGACCCAAGCAGCAAGACTGCCTACCCTACCGTTGTTATTTTACACCATGCCTTGTGCTATTAAAAAGGAATACAGAGAAACTGCGTAAACCTTAACGCCACATCTGCTCCTTATAAGTAAGACTGAGTATATTTTAGCAAGCAGGTGATTTCTGTTTGTAGTATTATACACACCTCATCAAAAAGTCGAACCAGTACTGTAAGTACTCTTATACCCCGAACCAAGAACAACAAACGCTACAGGCCAAAAATAATATAATATGGTATAATGTGTAATTTTATAAGGAGTTGGGTATCCCGCACACTACTTGTGCTGCAAGTTCCAAGTTACCATGTCGTGGAAATCCCAAACATCAATTTAGACCTGTGGATTTTAGCAGTTATATCAACTAGGAAGTGAGCTGCTGGTCTTCAAAGTTATAGCTAAGAACCATTTCGGTAACATCAGCTTTCGACAAAAAATCCGCATCAAAATTGGGCTATCCGTTTGGGAGCTATGATGACGACAGACAGACACACAGATACAGAGGTTAAACTTAGTACTAAACTAAGTTTAACCTCTGTATCTGTGTATCTGTTAAGTTCTTTTAAATTAGTTTGTACAAAACGTAAAGGGTACGATGGGGTTGAGGTATCTATATAGATAACCCTAATAAATATAAAGAAAAAAAATTAATTAAAAAATGTAACTTTGAAAAGCTGGCAGTTTATTCAACAAACTGATGGACAAAAATTTTTAATTAGTATTTTTACCTTTGGGGACCGAAGCGACGCCTGCTGATTGCGGTGCACCTGCGACCAATGGAGTCGCAGTCGCTCTTACGGAAAATCAGACAGCAGTCGCACCTAACAATGCCACAGGCTATAAATCCAGGTAGGGTTTGGAAACTACTGGGAATATCCTAAGATAAAAAGAACAGGCAGTTTACTCAAATACTTACGAAAATGTCCATTGAACTGTATAAGTTCATAAGTTGTTTCATCTCTGAAGTCCAGGGTTCCGCGTCTTAGATGACACTGGAATCTGACTTCATTATCTACAACAAGAAAACTTTGATTGCAACGCATACCGTTATACGACAACTATAAATAGTTCGAATATCTATTCATTTTATAATTTTAGCGGACCTCGGGCGCCTTAACAAGAAACGAGAACACGCTCGATGATGATGATTTTTTCATTTGTAGTATAACAGAAGCTCGTAATGGAATGCTTTTATGCAATTTTATGCGTTTACAATTTTTTTGCATTGTTGGTTCGTGTTTACAGAAAGGCTACGTTAAGACTCTGTATCGTTCCACCTAAGGCTCGTGATCGTTTCGAGCGATCGCTTGACATCAAATGATGTCACTGTAAGGGACCGCATCGCGCCCACACCATATTGATGGATCGGAGTGGGCTTATAGCGCTCAAGATGTGCGGGTCCACCTATAAGTTTTACCTATAACGCCCGTACTCTTTTTACGTTAGTGGAACGGCAATTTCAGCGGTCGCGGTCGATGACGTTGCAAGCGTTAAATGGAACGTGCCCAAAGTGTTTGGTGAGATATTACTAACGAAACTAAATAACTATCTTCACGCTGTATCCCTGATGGGGTATAAAAAAATGGCTACCTTGTATAGCAAAAACGCTCGAAAGGGGAGAATATATGTTTTCATTTCAATCATTAGGTAGATGGCTAATTTCAGTAACTCTAGTTGTTTATTGTGTAACAAGTATTTAGATTGTTTATCTTCTTAAATCAACTCTTATAAAATAATTACATTTTGACGTGACGTGTGGTTATTTCTACATTGTAAAAATTTAGAAATTAAATAAAATTAATGTAAATTTGAAACTAACAATAAAAATACAAAACATTTATTAACATTGTTTTTGTTATTTTTTAAGATGTCTGGTTCATTTTCTGAATCCGTGGTTTTTATTATTTTTTGTTTCGTTTAAGAGCAATAGTAAAATTTTGTGTATATAGTTTTAAAGGTTTTGGTAAGTCGAAGTAATTTTTAAATTCAAATAGGTGTTTCGTAGGTTGTTGTTTCCAAATACTGCAGTTCATCTGCGCATATTTATAAGTAAAAAAAATCTAAAAAAAAAAACTGTAAAAGCCTAGTACACACAGAAAATAAGCAGAGTTTGATAAAGTGATATTAATCTTTTTTAATCTCTGTCAGCAGCCACTTATATATTCAACAATATATATGCAAATTGCCACGTCGCATGTATGCCTATAACATAGTGATTTCGTACTAAAGTAAAATTACATTTACATATTGTAATAAAAATATAAGCAATGCTAAGTGTCTTGAATGTATCTATTTTAATTATACCTTGATTTTTTCTATATGGACTAGAATGACATTTCTTTGTCACAATTTTTATAATGTTGCAAGTTGGCGAGCATTGTGTTTGAGTTAGTCGATTTAATTTTTGTATCGAATCACTCGACTAATAGTTATGGTTTTTAAAAAATACCATGAAAATGTTTATTAATACTATAAATAATGTTACAAATATTTCTTAACTATTATTTTTGCGCTTAGAAGAGGATATTCTCCCGTTGGAGACCAT
This sequence comes from Thumatha senex, assembly GCA_948477245.1. Taxonomy (NCBI): domain Eukaryota; kingdom Metazoa; phylum Arthropoda; class Insecta; order Lepidoptera; family Erebidae; genus Thumatha; species Thumatha senex. The sequence continues at coordinate 14,575,848 of OX419725.1, read as the reverse complement.
GATGCAAACCAAATAAGGAAAAAGTTGTTCTGATTTCTATGATGCGAACGAGCCATGGTCTCCAGCGGGAGCAAATACGACCCCACCGCGTCATTCAGAGAGCAGGTTGTGCTCGCGAAAATGACAACGAAGCGGTAGTGAGAAAGAACTCTAAAAACTGAGTGCCTCGGTAAGGAGTGCCCAAGACTCAGTCGAGCACTTAAAAGTTAGATACATAAACTAATTAACTATCTTCACGCTGTATCCCTGACGGGGTAGTCAGAGATGACAGATCGCCAAGCTTCGCGATCCATGCATACTTCTTTCGCTTCTTCAAGATTCACCAATCGCTTCATACACGCACGTCGGGGTATCCGAGTACTTATGACCTTTCCGTTTTTGAGTCAATCTGTTCACGTAGTCTTCATATGTAAGTCTCGGCCTACCCTGACTCCTTCTACCCTCTACTTTCGTACAATATATATTCTTTATCAATCGTTTCTCACTCATTCGTTGGACGTGTCCAAACCAATGGCGCACGCCCTTTTCCAGTTTAACGCTGACACTTTCGTTCAAACCTACCATATTGCGTATCACTTCGTTATGTATTCGGTCGGCCAAGTTACGCCGCACATTTTTTGAAGTGATCGCATCTCCACAGCATTTAATTTACTTTCATGCATCTGTTGACATACCCAGGTTTCGCTACCGTAAAGCAAAGTTGGCACTACCACTGCGTTATGAATCGCCAATCATGTTTCTTTTACGATGCTTTGTCGCTTTACTAATTGGGACAAAGCACCGTTAACCTTGTTTCTTGTTAAAGCTGCTAGGGACAGGGCGCAAAGCTTCTAGGGATAGGGCGCCGCCGCAAAACGGCGCGCAGGAGCCCCGCCCGACTCCTGTGGCAAGTGGGCTAGGGCTGCCGTGTGTCGGGCCAGCACGGCTAAAGAAGTTAGCCCCAACCCGAATCCGCTTCGCATCTTGGAACATTGGCACGCTGACTGGGCGTGCGGTAGAGTTGGCCGAAGTACTCTCCAGGCGGAGGGTGGACGTGGCGTTCCTGCAAGAGACTCTGTGGAAGGGCAGCAGGGCCTGGCCTCTGCAGAAAGGCTACAAGCTGTACTACACGGGTGCGCCTGGTGGGGAGAACGGGGTGGCCGTGGTGCTCTCCGAAGGGCTGCAGAGCGGCATCTTGGAGGTGAAACGCTGTAGCGACCAGCTTATGATCGTGAGGGTGCTTATCGATGGGATTCTTACCCACCTGATAAGTGCCTACGCGCCACAGGCCGGTTGTAGCAACGCCGATAAGATGTCGTTTTGGGGCCAACTCGAGGGAGTGCTTCGGAGCATTCCGTTGTCACAGGGAATCGTTTTGGGCGGCGACCTAAACGGTCATGTGGGTGAGAGGTGAGAGGAGTTTGAGCGTGTTCATGGTGGTTTTGGATACGGCACCCGCAACGCTGAAGGAGAAACTATCCTCAGAACGTGTGCGGCTGCCGATCTGGCCATTGTGAACACGTATTTCAAAAATAAATCCGAACATCTCATCACCTACAAGAGCGGGAGGCATACAACTCAGATCGATTTCCTACTCACTAGGCGACACAGCATCGGCAAGGTGGCCAACTGCAAGGTCATACCCGGTGAGTCTTACTGCGCAACGCCGTCTCCTTGTCATGGACCTCTGCGTGAAGGTATCAGCTGTCGGTGACAAGTGCACCGACATTGAAGGCGAACCAGTTTAAGATTACTGGGACAAAGTTCAGGCGGCCATCCTTGGAGCGGCGGAGTTGGTGCTCGGTGAGTCTAAGGGTTGACGCAAATGTGACAAGGAAACTTGGTGGTGGAACGACACAGTCCTGAGGGAGACCAGGGAGAAGAAAGCACTCTTTAAAAAGTGGCAAGCGACCGGATCTCGCGAAGACCGCGTCGCGTACATGGCTGCCAAGCGCGCCACAAAGAGAGCTGTAGCCAGAGCCAGACGAGACCACTTACAACCTTTGTATGATAAGCTGGAATCGTCTGAGGGGCAGAAGCTCATCTATAAGCTGGCGCGCTCCAGGGTCAAAGCGGCACAGGATATATCCAAGTGTCGCTGTGTAAAAGACCCTGAGGGCAACCTGTTAAGCGAAGACCTCGCGGTAAAGGAGAGATGGCGCTCGTACTTCCACGAGCTGCTTAATAAACAGCATAAAGAGGTGCAGCCTCCGGACCTCCCTCCGAATCAGGGACTAGTGCCACCGGTAACGCCTGGAGAAGTCCTGACTGCGCTTCGCCGCATGTAGAATCGGAAAGCAGTCGGACCCGATGGAGTCCCCATCGAAGCCTGGAAGGCGATGAGTCCTCGCGGTGTGGGCATCTTAGTAAACCTTTTTAACCACATACTCCTCAGCGGGCAGATCCCAAACCAATGGAGACTGAGTATTCTTACTCCAGTCTTCAAAGGTAAGGGGTCAGTGCAGGAGTGCGGGAGCTACCACGGTATAAAGGTGATGTCCCACACCATGAAGATCTTCGAGAGGATTATAGACTCTCGGATCCCGCAGGAGTGTACTCACTCAGAGTGTCAATATGGGTTTCGCCCTGGTCATGGGACCACGGACCCTGTTTTTGCCCTGAGGGTTGTCGCAGAGAAATACAGGTCGAAGAACACGCCTCTGCACTGTTTGTTTCTAGACATGCAGAAGGCCTTCGACTGTGTTCCTCGTGCGATGAGCTGGTGGGCACTGCGGTCCAAAGGGGTTCCAGAGGTCTATATTGAGACTATCCGGGACATGTACTGTGACTCCGATTCAATGGTTCGGACTGCTGGATGGATGGACACGCGGATGGACCGCGTGAGGAACTCTCGCATCCGCGGCAGCCTTCACGTCCGTGACATTGCAGACAAGTTGTAAGAGTGTCGCCTTCGTTGGTATGGTCACGTCTTGCGGCAACCGCCGGGCTACGTAGGTAACAAATGTCTGGCCATGTCAGCCCCGCCGGGTCCCGGTAAGAGGGGAAGACCCAAGAAGTGCTGGCTTGACGTCGTAAGGGATGACATGCGTGCCAATGGTTTCACTACAGGGGATGCCGATGACCGTGCGAAGTGGAGGAGAAAATGTAGGAAAGCGGACCCCGGGCGTCGCGAGACGCAACTGGGACAGACGCTCGGATGATGATGATGAACAAAATAGTCCGCCGCGTCAGTCTGTCTGTCTGTTTGCGATAAGCTTAAAAACTACTGATCAGATAATCAAGCTAATTTCACTAATAGATACAGTGACGCAAGAGGAGGTTTTATTTAAGAGGAGGTTGGTTTGGGTGTATAAATTTTAAGTTTTATGCATATTGGTTGAATTATATTGGCTATTGTGCAAGATGCCTGAAAATCAAACCGACTGGGGGTTTTCATCTAAAACGCTGCTTAAACCAAATACAACAATATTATTCTGTTTTTAGATGTATAGAAAAGTCCGCGATATGCTACGGCAATGTAAGAGGTAGTGTATGCACTCGGGTTCGATTTCCGGGTCGGAACAAATATTTCTGTGATCCACAAATTTTGTTTCGGGGTCTAGGTGTTTCTTATGTATAATATGTATGTATTTAGAATTATATAAGCATGTTTGTCAATTGTCTTGATCCCATAGCACAAGCTTAGTTTGGGTTAAAAGGCGCTGTGAAAAATATTCCACATTATTTATTTATATTTAGATAGCCTACTATAAACTGTGGGAAATGGGCATGGGAAAACATCACGACGTTGCTAAAGCTGCAGAAGCAACAGCTAGTAATTTATATTTTTGCTAAAGTAAACTTCGCATGAGCAGTTAGTAATATTTTGATACTGTAGTAATATTTTTATTACTTATAGGCCGAGACTTACATATGAAGACAACATGAGCAGATTGCTCAAAAACAGAAAGTCAAAAGTACTCGGATACCCAGACGTGCATGTATGAAGCGATTAATGAATCTGGATCGCGAAGCCTGGCGATTTTTCCTCTCTGTATACCCTCTCAGGGGATACAGCGTGAAGATAGTTAAGGTTTATATGGAAAACACTCATAAATACGGACTTGCGCTATAGTCTTCATCTTGGGGTTAGGTTCTCGTTGACTCCAGAGATTTGACGTAATAATGGCCAATGTGAGCTGATAGTGATCAGCTCACATTGGCCATTATTATGTCCGTTAGTCAGTAGGTGCACCAATTAGCATATTTTGCATAAATTAACCATTAGTTTGTTATAAGATAACCTATAATAATAAACGTTCGTGGCCCCGCGGTCTCAGTGTTCGGTAAACGATCACTGAGGTACGCAACTTTCACTATGGCTGGTCGTCGGATGGGTGACCACTTTGTGGCATTTACATTTGATTTATCATTTTTCTGTCATTTATGAGTTTTGTTAAGGGTTAAGTTAAGGTCATAGATCTTCCTGTTTTAAGCTAATTTATGCATCTACTATCCCCCCTTTTGTTTGCTTTGGCATTTTAGAAGTTTGTAAATAAAGTTCAATATTCAATGGTGCCATTGAATACCATATCTACTAAAAAAATACGTCATGTCCAAGCTATCGCTAATAATATAACACAAGCGAAAGTAGCTCTAAGTACTATTGAATTAAGTACTGAGAAAACAAAACATTCGCATAGTACTGAGAAATGAAAATAGATGAAGCGCTCGTAGCCCCGCGGTCTCAGTGTTCGATAAACGATCACTGAGGTACGCAACTTTCACTATGGCTGGTCCTCGGATGGGTGACCACTTTGTGGCATTTAAATTTGCGAGCGTTTCCGTGCTTCGGAAGGCACGTTAAGCCGTTGGTCCCGGTTGCCAGTAAAATGGCAGTCGTTAAGCCTGGTTGAAGGCCTTAGAGGCGGCTTAAAAAAATTCATCAGCAGGTAGCCACAGCCTGCGTCTGTCTATTTCAACACGGCAATGGGCTCACCACCTATTACGTGGGACAGGAATCCACACGGTGAAAAGTGGGCATATAATATGCCTCTGCCACCCCTTCGGGGATAAGGCGTGATGGATATTTATTTATTTATTTTTTATGTTAAAGCTATCGCTGGAAATAATATAACACAAGCGAAAGTAGCTCTAAGTACTATTGAATTAAGTACTGAGAAAACAAAACATTCGCATAGTACTGAGAAATGAAAATAGCATTCAGCTCCTGGACGGTCGCAGGTTATGCGATTGAGAGGTTAGACAGCCGTTGGTTCTAACAATGCTGAAAGTCAAAAGTCAAGTGTTAGTGAACCACATTCTCCAAATCCAGTTACTTTTTTTTTACTTGTGAAATCCCCTCGGATGTCATGCCGGGCTCGAACCGACTAAAACCACACGGTCCCTGCCTATCTGTCTATTGCCGGACGCCCCCTCGGAAACATGTCCCAGTACTCCAGGCAGACCTTGGTTACCACCGCGGCCTCACCTAGGGTTTGGAATACGCTAAGAATAAGATGAAGAGAAAAGATCAACATAATAATACTTCTGTCTCTTATCTTAATCATATAATAAAATAAAAAAAATGCAAAGCAGTACAGGCACAGCTACTAATAAATTACTTATTATGGACGCCATGCAAATACATGTAAGTTGATATTATATGGTTGATAAAAAAAGAGTTCATGCTACATTAAGGGCCATCTTACCAAATAATCTTTCTCAATACTACTAAATTAAAAAATATATTGTGGGACACTTTTCACACAGCGCCACCTAGCTCAAAGTAAGCTTTTAAATATAAGCTTGTGGTATGGGATCTAGACGACTGATAAACATACTTATATGTTTCTAAATAATATAATATTTTGGTAAAAGTAAAAGCAACAGGATTAATAGATGAGACAGGGATCCAAAATATGTCACAAGCGAAGCCACGGGGATCAGCTAGTAATTAATATACGCGAGAACTGAAATTTCATTGTTTTACTTAACTATAATACATTTGAAAAAAAGAGAAAGAAAATGTGGTAAACCAAAGTGCAGATGGGATGATGATATACGGAAGACAGCAGGAGCAACATGGATGCAAAAAGCATGAAATAGGAAGGATTGCAAGACTCTGGAAGAGGCCTTTGTCTCTGGACAAATTGAGTAATAACAAATATAATTAAAATAATGTAATAAAAAAAAACTAACTATCTTCACGCTGTATCCCTGACGGGGTAGTTAGAGAGGACAGATCGCCAGGCTTTGCGATCCATGCATACTTAATAATGTAATACACATTAATTATATAATGGAATAATGAATTGAATAATTGAATGGTATATGAGACCATGTAATACTATTATGAACCAAATTAACTAACATTGTAATGAATGGAATGGAAGGTAATAAGGAAATGAAATGAGGAGTATAATAATGAAATTAATCAAATATAATATTGTTATGTGTAATTAATATTGTAATGAAATTAATATAATAATGCATGAAATTATACATAGGTAGGAAGTAATATGTAAAAATATTAATCCATAATAAAGGCTATAAAATAAAAATAAAAGAAAATAATACAATCACTATTAAAAGGCATTAACTATATTCATGGCAATGGACTCACCACCTATTACGTTGGACAGGAATACACATGGTGAAAAGTGGGCATATAATATGCTTTGCCTCCCCTTCGAGGAAAAGGCGTGATAAATAAATCAATAAAATAAACTATATTCAGGCAGCGCAGAATACACAAGATATCAAAGTCACAACATATTTTTTTAAATGGTGTTATTTACCTTTACATCCTGATTGCATAATATCTGTTGACGTATTTACATTCTGTAGTAAATTGTACAAGCCCGGTTGATCGTCTTCATATGTGAAATCAAATATACTTTTGTTTACTACTTCAGCCTGTAAAAAAAATACAAGAACTGATAAACAAAATGCACCGTTCCTGTTATATGGACTTAGAAAATGTTATTTGCATTTACTGTGATGAGTCTTGTTAAGAAAACTCCTTTAACATTTCATGAAAAATAGGATATAGTTCTCTCAGCAATGTGGCATTTTTAGGCGATCATTGTTACCCTAACAAATTTCTCCATCCATCTCCATCATACAGCCCAGGTTTAGCTTCTTATTATATATATATATATTTTATTTTATTGGTAACTATTTCTTTTGCAGAGATATATTTCTCACAAAAACCACTTTCTCACATTTTATGCAAGTTTTGTTAGCTGGTTCACATGAATTTATTAGGGCAATGGGGTAAATGAACAACTCACAAACTGGTTACCAAATGATATGAATCTAATTAAATAGATGAAAAGAATTACATATTAATAAAAACCGATTAGGGCTTTATTAAGAACATCAAACATACATTTTTTGTATTATGATTTTGTATACAACTGAGGTGGCAGATAAGCCTACGAACCACCTTACCAAAAGTGGTCACTGTAACAAATTTAATCATTCTATTACAAGATTTTACTTTGATGTCATAAAACTCCAATATATGTTCATTTCAATAATATTTTAGCTTGATACTAATTATGTGCCATATTACTGTACTCTTAAAAGGTGTAACTTAACTAAGAAATGGAGAATTGGAGTTAAACAACATTCATTTTATGTACAACTTAAACACTCTGAAATAGTGTATTTCCGACTATATCTTTTGATAAGAATACATCTCATCAAAGTAGATGCTCATTTTCATGATGCTTTCTTTCTATGAATACATAGCAAGTATCATAAATTGTTTAACCAACTATTTTAGAAATCTTCAAATCAATATGTGAAATCAAATATTAAAAGCAGGTAATCCAAGCTTATCGAAAAAGAACTAACTTTAGAGAAAAAAAAACAATTTTAAAATGTATTTTTCTTTTTCTCCAAATTATGGTTCATCACTAAATTCATTACAAAAAGTAACAGTGAACTTGGATGATATTTTTAATATCTCGGTACATCAATTGACAAATGTTTATCAAACTCAAGCATGTCAGCAATCAGGGTAAAGTAATGGTGTTCAAGATGGAAGTAAAAAACAGAATGTGTCCAAACTATATGGACGGTACTACAAATATAAAAAATCCACAGTGTTTGTTGTCAAGAGACGGTACATTTTACTAATGTAGATCTAACTCCTATATAGTTATATTTGAATCAGATTTCTTAATGTAAAGCTACATTAAAATGTAATTTTATTTTCTATTCTAGTATCACAATGCCCTACACGTCATTGCCCTGCAGGTCATTATAATAATGCAGAATTTAAATAATAAAAAAATAAATATCCCCGAAGGGGTGGCAGAGGCATATTATATGCCCACTTTTCACCGTGTGGATTCCTGTCCCACGTAATAGGTGGTGAGCCCATTGCCGTGTTGAAATAGACAGACGCAGGTTGTAGCTACCTGCTGTTGAAATTTTCAAGCCGCCCATAAGGCTTTCAACCAGGCTTAACGACTGCCATTTTACTGGCAACCGGGACCAACGGCTTAACGTGCCTTCCGAAGCACGGAAACGCTCGCAAATGTAAATGCCACAAAGTGGTCACCCATCCGAGGACCAGCCATAGTGAAAGTTGCGTAACTCAGTGATCGTTTACAGAACACTGAGACCGCGGGGCCACGAGCGAAATAATAAAACTATCTTAATGCAAAAAAATAATATGGCATAAACATATTTCCCATTTTTTACCTAATGAGAATTTAAGTACGTGGTTTTAATATTTAACTACGCTGTCTTAAAGGATATACTCACTGGATTGTGACCAAGAATGGATGTGATGCTTTCTGACACATAATAAATTTGACCATTTGCTGAGAATACCATAACAAATCCTTCTAATGCCTCCAATACTAAGTAAGTAAATTCTTCATTTGACAGGAATGCTGGCTTCCAGTCTTCCTGCACATCATAAGCACGAGACCTTACCGTTATTTCTGAAAGTATAGATTAAATGAATGTTCTATGCCATACAGCTAATTAACTGTGTTTACAATCATGTTTATAAATCATTACATTTTAGGTCATCTTACCATTATGGTTTTTCAGAAAAGAAATTGTAGATTTGAGGACAGTAGATTTGTCCATCTTTCTGTTATTAGTAGACACCATCGAACTGAGCTCGTTGACAAGCATATTGAACTGGTCCCTTCTCTTCTTCTCACTAAGGTTACGAGTCCTCCTGTGTGTATTAATTATTATGTATTCAGGGAAAGCTTTAGCTGGTCAGTTTGCTAGCAAATATGGCCTATGAAACTAAATCATGACTGCTGACTATAATATTGATCATAGTCTTGCAGAAGCTCACTCTATAACAATTTAGTAATTTAACTAATGTTGCAACAATGTTTACAGACGTAAGTAATTGTTTTGAACGTACCTTTTGGTGTCATCCTTATCATCCCCGTCATCATCCATGGTACTGATACGTGGTGGCAACAACACTAGAGCTTGCTTTCAAGTATTGCGATGCAATGGCGAATTGGCCACCTGACACACAGGCAACGTGATCGTTTATCACAATAATCACTTCCACACCCACCGTGCGCGTTAAACTGCGTGCAAAGTACAACGATACATCAATAGCACTGAGAGGGATAGCATTTATTTCCACATACTGTCCCGTTTCCCTGTATAAATTATGTAGTTACAAATCACCACTTAAACTAATTTTTGTTGTAAAAGTAATCTAGGCCCAGTTTCTTTTTTAATTCTAATAGGTATTTACATTAATAAATACGTTGTTGTTGTTGTCTTCGTCCATCTTGGGCAGGCAAAGGAAACTTAGTCCACAAAGCCTTGTCTTCAGAATTTATATTTTCTTAATATTTAGTTTTAGTAATGTATAGTCCTTTGTCGATATCAAGTCCTCAGTCCCAGGTTTTTTTTAAATAATAAATAAAATAAATAATAAGTTAGTCATTTGTAAACTTAGAAACATAAAATTACGTACACGTGTTATTGGTTACAAATGAATGGGTACGTGTTTCGCAGTTTTGCCTAACGTTACCTATACAGGGGTAAAGTAGGGGTTCAGAGTTTATATGGGAGATTCTTCATTTTCAAATATAGCAACACCAAATTTCACATTCTTACTTTAGATTATGGAGGGTAGAGGTAAGGAGGACTATCTTATATGGGGGACAAGTTGAAAAAGTGTCCAGCTGTAAGCTGTAAGTAACAGTTCAAAAACCTTCCAGAATGGCGCTGGCGTAGCAGCAGTGTACGGTATGAATGTAGCAGCAGTGTACGGTATGAATGTAGCAGTTGTAGACAGATTGAAGTGTGCTGAGTAAATAAATATATTAATTTTTTTAATATTGACTAAATAAGCGTTGAAAAATAATACACAATACTTTAATTATATACCATTGTTTCTTACTTTATGCTTATTTCAAAAAAGTGCGCCGAAACGAAGCGGAAGTTGTTCTTTCCTTGTTTATTTTTCTATCTTACTCTAATAACTTTTGGCGTGGTTTTTAAAATTTACACTGATGCGATTGTAGCGCCACCCTAATTTTACGCATTTCGACGGACACTTTTTCATACACAGAGATAGTCCTCCTTACCTCTACCCTCCATACTTTAGATAAAAAAATAATAAACAAGTGTTTCTGGATTTTTAAAAATTCTACTCTTATGGGTGTAATATAGGAGACGAAAGTTTGATTAAAAATATTTGAATACTAATTAGGGGCAAGGGTTAGAGAAGTGGGGAGAGGATGGTTGTAATGGGATTTCAAAGTACATTACACTTAAAATCTTGATTTACTTTTAAAATGCTGCCCTTATAGTTTACGCATAAGAAAAGACTTTTGGCAATTTCACCTTTAAGGGGATAAAAAACCCTTTAATAGGGATAAACGGTTGTATGAAAATTCTTCATTTTCAAAGTTAGAGACATGATAATGGATGTATTGCAGTTTTGCAAAATTTTACGTATAATGGTGTGAAATAGAGGTTGTCTTTTATCGATCAAAATAAATAAAAGAACTTTTAATGATGAACGCCCAGCCGAAACGCTTAGACCTACAATTTAAACATTTTGGAGTAAGCTACTTTTATAATGTACTAACCTAATTTATAATGTAACGAAAAATGATTTATTATAAAAGCAAAGAGGTTTGTTTTATAGTTATATTCTCATTGCATTATGATGTAAAAAGAAACTGTAATTTTGTATTGACAAAAAGAGAATGTCAGTGTGAGATGTAGAAATGTGAATAAAATATTTTTTTTATATTCAAGGAAAAAAATCTCTTTTTCTGTTAGTTGTTTGTAACGGTTCCTGATGCTAACCTTACAAAAAAATTAAAATACTTAAAAAATAATATGAAAAATATTAATTTAGAAGCGAAGTCGGGGCGCACTATTTGTTACGCAATTCTTTTATCCGCGCGATGAACCGGTCCGTCGACGCATCGACTCGTCCACTACGTGAGCCACAAGTCACGCCACTCGTAATTGTGCGCCAGCATTGTCAAGACATTGCAACTATTAAAGTGCAACATCTATCTAGGTCTTATATAGCACGTTGTACCTACGAACTAGATAAATTATAGATGTTATTGCTTAGAACATTAGTAAAACTAAAGATAATCAAGTAAATTCAGTGCTCGTCAAGCACTGTTACCCCTGCGGTGCCCTGCTGCATACCCGAGCTGCCAAGTGAACAGGACTCTGAAGATTCGGAGGGTTAACGCAGGACAGTGGCATTTTTGTATTGATAGTTCTTACCAGCTACACCTTCCAGATAACTAGCGTACTAAACCTCTCACTTATTTTATAATTTAATTATTCTGTAACTAACTAACTAACTATCTTCACGCTGTATCCCTGACGGGGTAGTCAGAGAGGACAGATCGCCAGGCTTCGCAATCCATGCATACTTCTTTCGCTTCTTCGAGATTCATCAATCGCTTCATACACGCACGTCTGGGTATCCGAGTACTTTTGACCTTTCCGTTTTTGAGCAATCTGCTCACGTGGTCTTCATATGTAAGTCTTGGCCTACCCTGACTCCTTCTACCCTCTAATTTTAAACAATATATATTCTTCGTCAATCGTTCTTCACTCATTCGTTGGACATGTCCAAACCAACGGAGCACGCCCTTTTCCAGTTTAACGCTGGCACTTGGTTACGTATTCGGTCGGCCAAGGTAACGCCGCACAATTTTCGAAGTGATTGCATCTCCACAGCATTCAATTTACTTTCATGCATCTGCTGACATACCCAGGTTTCACTACCGTAAAGCAAAGTTGGCACTAGCACTGCGTTATGATTAGCCATTCGTGCTTCTTTTACGATGCTTTGTCGCTTTACTAACTGGGACAAAGCACCGTTAACTTTGTTTCCGGCAGCTACTCGCCGTTCTACATCCGAATCACATCTTCCATCCACGCTAAACATACTTCCTAAATACACAATTTCATTCACTTGCTCCAGACGTTCCTGGTTTACCCTAATCTCGCATTTAGTTCTTACGTCACCTCTTTCAAATACTAGAACCTTAGTATTACTTGCATTCAAGCGAAGACCCTTACTTTCACACTCCTCTTTCATATTAGTGACTAATGTCTGAAGGTCGGCTTCTGATGAGGCCATGAGCACCGCATCATCAGCGTACAGCAGACAGTTTACTGTAAAGTCACCCAAATTCACACCCATATTAAAATCTTTCAACTTCTGCAGGCAACTGTCCAGATACACTATGAACAGCCAGGCGGACATGACACATCCCTGTTTGACACCTGTACAGACATTAAAAAGAGGTGACACATCCCCCCTACACGCACGCAAGCCTTACAGTCCCTATAAAGCGACTGTATTGCCCGCAGTAGCGAGCCGTCCACACCATATCCGGGCAGCAAGTCCCACAGCGTTTCTCTCACAACGTTATCAAATGCTTTCTCTAGATCCACAAAAGCGAAGAAAACCTTCTGGCTAACAGCCAGAAACTTTTCCGCGATCATGCGGAGAGAAAACACTTGATCCATGCAACCTTTTCCACGTCGGAATTCGCATTGAGCCTCCCATAAATACCTTTCAGACTTTTCTTGTATTCGTGCCGTTAAATAGGTACTACAACTGCTACTCGCCAGTCATCCGGGACCTCACCCGTCCGCCAGCACAAGTTGCATAACAGACATAGTGTGTCCCAAACACGCGACCCACCGTACTTGATCATCTCAGCAGTAACTCTGGTCTTTTCCCGCAGCCTTACCACATTTCATACTTCTTATCGCTTGTTCTATTTCATTCATACTAATGAATTCAATGACATCGGGATCCGGAGCATCGAAGTGAGCTCCTCTTCCCGATGTGGCATCTCTGTCTTTTCTTGCATACATCTTTCCATAATATTCACTCCATCTCTGCAGGACGTCAGTTTGGTCTGTTAGGACGTCATTGTTAACACTAAGCACTTTATTCATACTGCAGATTGCCGAACAACTCCGGGTCTTGCCTACCTCTTTCCAGAAGAGCTTGGCATTATCCTGGAAATTGGACGACAACCTTTCATCCGCTTTTATTCTGCACCTTTCACGAGCTTCTTCTATCAGTGCTTCGTGTTCACTTTCTGCAGCTTGTATCTCTCTTTCATATTAAAATCATTTCGCGAGGCTAAGTAGTCTAGCCATGCTTTCTTCTTCATTCGAACTGCTTCTTTCACTTCCTCATTCCACCATGCATAACGCTTATTACTACTGCCTCTTCTCGTTTCTCCACACACTTCCACAGCGGCATTTATCATACTATCCCTAAGGTTCTGCCGAACACTTTCCATATTCTCACTGCTTACATTGAGGTCGCCAAGCTTTTCGGCTACCTTTTCATTATATTTATCCCTAATGGATGCATCCTGCAGCTTCCAGCTTTTGATGCTATAAGTCGGCTCAAGCTCAGGACACTCGGTACGATGACGCAAACCCGCGAACAGACCCCTAATCCTAGTTATGACTAGGTAGTGGTCTGATCCCAGCTCAGCGCCTCGATAAACCCTTGTGTCCATCACCTGTTTACGGAGCCGACTATCCATTAGGAATAGATCTATCATGCTTCTCTTTGACTTACATCTCCTCGTTTACATATGAATTTGATTGTGGTTGAACATCCTTTCCCTACCTCATCCTCTCTCCGCCAAGCCAAGGTTGCCGTGCCTATGTGCTGCGTGGCTAGGGGCGAGCCTAGCATTAACGTGCCTTATGCCCTGGGACCGGGCGACCCCAGAACAAGGCTAGCCTTACTTGGACAAGCGGGGCTCTGTCTAGGTGGACTTTTGTTTTCCCTTGCCACTCGTGGGAACGCTATGGTGTATAAAAATTTTAAAACCCAAAATGGCAGCGATGCGGTTCGCCACCCGTCACGTCTCGTTTCCCATCGAGGCGAAGAGTGGGCTATGGATAGCCGCTTTGCTACACTGAATATAAGAGGAGGATTAAAAGATAAAATTGAGGAGGTATGCGAGATGATGCGAGAGAGACTGTGTGTGAATGAAACAAAGAGGAAAGGATGTGACACCACTACACATGGACCCTATACGGCCTACTGGTCAGGTGTAGCCCCGACCAGTACAGCGTGCCAGGGTGTAGGTGTGTTACTATCCGCGAGAATGAATGAATGTGTGACAGAATATGAATGTGTGAGCCCAAGACTCCTTAGGTTGAGGCTGAAGGTTGGGCTTACCCGCATTTTGTTTTAGGAGTTTATGCTCCGCAAGATGCGCGGTGGCGCCGATCTTCAAAGGACCAAACTGAGAGGCAGGCATTTTGGGAGAGTGTGAGCGATATACTGAGTAAATGTAAACGGAATGAAAGAATAGTAATGTTAGGTGATTTTAATAGTTGGGTTGGTGTGAAGCGTGATGGTTATGAAAGTGTATTGGGAAAGTATGGTGACGAACGAGTGAATGAAAATGGAGAAAGTTTGCTTGAGGTATGTTTGGAGAGGAACCTTGTGGTAACCAACACCATGTTCAACCACAAGGATATCCATTTGTTTACGAGACAAGAAAGAAGCCAGAGAAGCATGATTGATTATGTGATTGTAGATGCAAGGATGAGAAAGAAAGTGTTAGACACTCGGGCATACCGCGGTGCCGGGATTGACACAGACCACTTCTTGGTTGTTAGTCGAATAAGAGGTCTGTTTCAGCGGTGGCGGCATCGTGTGCATGCACCTGTTAGTGTACTAGAACGCATAAAAGTTGAGAATTTGCAAGAGATAGGCATAAAAGAGGAATTTAAGTGTAAGCTGAGCAAGAAATTTGAAAATTATGATGACGTATGTGAGATCGAAGAAGTATGGAAGTCATTTAAGGAAGGTCTAGTGGAAGTTGCGGTGGAAGTGTGTGGGGTAAGTAAGAGAAGCCAAGGATGTAAGAGAAAGAGAATGGGTGCAGAAGTCCGAAAGGCGTTATCTGATAAGAAGAAAGCATGGTTGGACTGGTTGACTACAAAAGTCAATCAAAGAATGCAGAAGGCAACGGATGTGGACCTAAAAATGGCAAAAGAGGAGTACAAAAGGTATAAGTGTGTTGCAAAAGAGGTGATAAAAAGAAAGAAAGAGAATGAAAGAGATGAATTTGATAAAAGTTTATCTGATGACTTCCAACAGAATATGAAATTCTTTTGGAAGTCCATAAGAACAGTGAGGGGTCAACAGACGACATCGCATCTCAACCATATCAGAAACCATGATGGTAGTCTTGTGAAAGGAGAAGAATGTGTGTTAAATAGATGGAAGCAATATTTTGAAAGCTTGTTTGAAAAAGAGGATATGCAAGTACAGACTAGTATCTGGGAAATTAACGAAATTGGTATGGAAGAAGTCATAAGTATGGAAGAAATAGCGGAAGCATTGAATAGCATGAAAGTGGGAAAAGCTGCGGGACTTGATAGGATCTCTGTCGAGATGCTGAAAGCGGGACAAGGCGTGGTAGCTTGCCAGCTGTACTGCCTTTTCAACCTTTGTTGGAGGAATGGCAGCGTACCAAGAGATTGGTGTAAGGCTGTCATCGTGCCGCTTTATAAGGGAAAAGGGTCACAGCAAGAGTGCAAAAACTACCGCGGCATAAGCTTGCTCAGCATCGTCGGCAAATTGTATGCAAAAATCTTGATAAAAAGAGTGATGAATGAAACTGAAGGAAAAATGTGGGATGTACAAGCAGGATTTATGAAAGGAAGAGGATGTACGGATCAGGTCTTTTCTTTACGATGCGTAGCAGAAAAGCTTTTGGCGAAAAGTCAAAAGGTCTATTGCGTATTTGTAGACTTGGAAAAGGCCTATGATAGAGTGGTGAGGAATAAACAGTGGTCAATACTGGCCATGTATGGAGTAAACAGCCACTTGATACGAGCACTGAAATCTCTTTATGAGGGCTCCAGTGCTTGTGTCAAAATTAACGGAGCATGCACAGACTTTTTTCACATTGAAAAAGGTGTGAGACAGGGTTGTGTAGCGTCGCCGTTGCTGTTTAACCTATACATGGACAGTTGCCTGAAAGAACTGCAAGAGAGTACGTATGGTATAAAAATGGATGAACTGACCGTCAAGTGCCTCCTATACGCCGATGATCAGGTAATACTAGCATCATCGGCGGAAGAATTGCAGTTGATGGTTAACATTATGTATGATGCGTTAAAAAACAAAGGTATGAAAGTGAATGTAAATAAGTCGAAAGTAATGGTTTTTGAAAGAGAGGCAAGTATGAAGGATTGCTCAATTGTTGTGGAAGGAGAAAGAGTAGAACAAGTAAAAGAGTTTGTATATCTAGGTACAAAATTTGCGAGAGATGGAAAGTATGACTATGACATTGAGCGAAGAGTATTGGCAGGAAATAAAGTGAATGGAGCCATGTACGCCTTTATGAGCAGTCAGAACATTTCGAAGAATGCACGATTGGCTGTACATAGAGGTGTGCTGGTCCCCACACTTATGTATAGCAGTGAGAGTTGGGTATGGCAGAAAACGCATAAAAGTAAAATAAATGCAGTGGAAATGAGAAGTCTGCGAAGTATAGCTGGAGTGAATTTGATGGACAAAGAAAGGAACAGCACGATAAGGGAACATTGCGGTATGACAGAAGATGTAGTGACTAAGATAGAAAAAGGGATGCTTAGATGGTTCGGACACGTGGAGAGGATGGATGAATGTAGACTGACGAAGCAGATTTATGTGGCGAGAGTGAATGGGCAAACTGGTAGGGGTAGACCTCGGCGTACGTATTTCAATCAAATCGAAGACCTTTTGGAAAAAGGCCAGGTCAAGAGTACCCTTAACCGGCGAGCGTGTACGAAAACACTTATGAAAGTAGAAGAAGCGAAAGTGGTATGTCAGGATCGTAGCAAGTGGAAAACCATAGTCTCTGCCTACCCCGATGGGAAACAGGCATGATAATATGTATGTATGTATGTATGAACATTGTGTTCGCCACAAACAAATCCTTTTCCTTACAAAATGCCAGTATTAGCTTGCCAGCGTCGTTCAGCCTTTTATCCCCATACTTCCCGAGTACCGACTCAAAACCATCGCGAGCGGTACCCACTTATCCATTCAAGTCACCACATACTATAAGTTTTTCATTTCCTTCATTCACATCATCACATTTAGAGCTTCTCTCATACTCTCCCAGAAGTCCTCTAGCTCACTTGCGTTCGACGAAGATACTGGCGCGTAAGCAGCTACCAGGAAAATCTTCTTCAAACCAAGTTTTACACGGATCCAGAGGATTCTAGGACCTACCAGTTTGTACTCATACATACCGGAGGCCAATCGCGAGGACACCAAAATTCCAACCCCCCGACTGCCATGCTCGCTCTCTGGTACTCCAGACCAAAGCGCGAGCATCCCACCCGGGAGCTCTAAGACTTCGCTGCCCTTGCGCTTGGTCTCTGTCAAGCACATTAAATCTAACTTTCTCTCATTCATAACATCCATCAACTCATTCATCTTATCTGTCATTCCTCCCCTAACATTCCACGCAGCTACCCTGCACTCCATCCTCCACTTCCCGCCATGTCGGGCCGCGCGTGTAGGGTGGCGGTCTCCTACGCCGCTCTGACTCACACTTTTCGCACCAGCGGGGACGAACTGGTGCGCGTCGCCTCGGGGGCACGACCTAGCAGTATTCGCCCTGGTGGCACTCGTGTTGGAGTAGAATTGCAGCCGTAGCTGGCAGGGATGGCGACGTGCACGCTTCTACTCTTCATCCCTACTATAATTATTCTGTATTACCTATTTAATAGTTTTATTGATACCCACAACTAAACTAAGGTTACGAGTACATGTTAATTTGTGGCTATTTGCTATTATTATATATGTTACCAAGTTTTGATATATATTTCTTTGCTCAAGCATCCTAAAAAGGGGTGCTACCACAGTCGCCTTGCCTTACACTATCATTTATCAAAAACCACCCCTTAGGGAGTAAAATAAGGCATAGGCAGTTGTATAAAAGTTCTCACTCTCAAAGTTAGAAACATAAAACAACGTAAACGTGCTGTTGGTTGCAAATGAATGGTCATGTTGTGTTTCACGGTTTTGCATAATTTTACCTGTAAAGGGATATAATAAGGGAATTAGGGGTTATATGTGACATTCTACATTTTCAATGACAATAAACCAACTTTGCATACCTACTTTTGATTAAAAACAAATAAACACGTGATTCAGGATTTTCTAAAATTTTACATATTGGATGTAAAAAAATAGAAAATGAAAGTTTGAATGATAGTATTTGAACAGTAATTAGGGATGTGAGTTAGAGGTGTGCGGTAGGAGAAGGGGTTGCAACGGGATTTCGAAGTAGCTAAATCACGGGCGAAGTATGGACAAATTTATGTTAATAAAATTACAGCTGACTCACTCAACTATCAAGCTCAGCCGAAATCCTGACACCTACGCACTTGAATTTTTTAGCATGAGTTATATTTATAATGTAGGGGCACTTACTAGAGAAGAGATTTACTAAATAAGGGGGTAAAATATGAGGTAAGCAGTTATAGAAAATTCCACATTTTCAAAATTAGAAACATGTACATAAGCAAAAAACATAAGCTTATTTATTGCACTTGTCACACTAAAACCGCGCTCATTATATTTGCTTTGTTTTCTGTTCAGAAATACACAAATCATAATCAAAACATCAACAACGTATTGATTGAGTGCCGTAGACGCTGTGTTGGTGTTATTTAAGTGCAAAATATAAAATAATTAGGGAAAAAAGTGTAAATAAACGAACTTTTGACATCGATTCAGGTAAAAGTTTACTATATACCCTCACAAAATATATCATTCTGTCATTAAATTGTGTTATTAGGGAAAGTGCTGCAAATTAATAAAGCGAATTCTGTCAAATTCTGCCAATATTGACGGTGGAGATCAAGATAGTTTTGGCTTCTTTGGAGTATCCAAATGGCAACAAGGATGGTTACTTGTGCCGGTTGTCGAGGCAGTATCGATAATGGTGAGTACTTAAAGTGCAGTAAGTGCAGTAAATTTTATGATCTTGCCTGCGCGAATGTACTTGACAGGGGAATGTTCAATGCAATGACCAAGGAGCGGAAATCGAAGTGGACTTGCCCTGAATGTAAAAGTAAACAGCCAAAGCTAGGAAACGCCAACACGCCAGTGCGTAATGTCAAGGAGGACTGCGACACCCTGTTTAGCTTGAGTGACGCGGAAAGTGGTGTTTTAGACAACATAACCACAAGACGAAAACAAATGAATAACCATAAGGCAGCGCTTGCGGATAGCCCCGATACTGACAGCTGCACACAGGGGAAAAATGGCGAGTTACTGTCAGCGATAAGTGAGCGTGTTCTCAAAATGATTAAAGATGAATTACCAAAGATGATTTCTCAGGTACTGAAGTCAGAATTATCTTCAATCAAGAACGATCTGTTAGAGTTTCGCCAGTCTATGGATTTCTTGAGCACAATGCATGATGATATGAAGAATAAAATTGAAACTTTGATCAAGGATAATTCAACATTAACGAGGGAGAATATCAATTTGAAAACCACAGTGCAAAATATATCTGATCGCTTGAACAATTTAGAACAACATCTACGTGAAAATAACTTAGAGATATTAGGGATACCGGAACACCGAAATGAACATTTGCCTAACCTTGTTCAGCAATGTTCTCAAGTAATAAGTTACACTTTAAAGGAAGACGATATTGTGAAGTGCACTAGAGTGGCTAGGTTAAATAAGGATAGCAAGCTACCCCGCACTATAGTGGTTAGGCTTACAAGCACAAGGAAACGTGATTAATTCTATTCTGCGGTACACAGATATAATAAATCAAACCCTACTAATAAACTTAACACTGCGCTACTGGGAATAGCAGGAGAAAAAGTACCAGTCTTTGTGTCGGAACATTTGTTACCAGCCAACAAGTCTCTGCATGCTGCGGCACGAGGTAGGGCTAAAGAATTTGGATATAAATTTGTTTGGATTAAAAATGGACGTATATACGTTAGAAAGGACAGTGATGCAAAATTTATACTTATTAAGAATGAAGATTGTCTTAGTCTTATACGTTGATATTAGCAATAGCCAAAATTGAGTTTATTAGTAATTCTTATCCGGTATTTTTCGTTTTTTTTAAAATGTATTTATCTATATATTACCAAAATGTAAGGGGTCTGAAGACTAAAACTACAGAAATCTACAATACTGTGCCATGTACTAATTTTGATATAATTTGCTTGTGTGAGACTTGGACTGATGAAACTATTCTATCCTCTGAATTGTTCGATGATAGATATTGTGTGCTTCGTAGGGACCGAGACGCTGCTTTTTGTGCTCGGTATGACAAGGATCATGGTGGAGGTGCTCTGATAGCTTATTCAAAACAACTTCAGGTATCGGTAAAACATGACTGGTCATCCGGACATTTGGAGGATATGTGGGTACAAGTGAAGATGAATGGATCTTTTGTAGTAAATTTGTGTGTGGTTTATTTGCCGGGCTATCTGTCTGCAGGCGCTTTTTGTGATTTTGTTAAAAAATGTAGTGATATATTTCATAGTTTCCCAAATCACCTAACCTGTGTCTTGGAGGATTTCAACCTATCTTATATGGTCTGGGATGCTAAATCTGGTACTCCTATGAATCACTACTGTCAGAAATCCAAAGCTATGTATGATCTTTTTCAACATACCAGTATATGTCAGTTACATCATACGGTCAATGGAAAGGGTCGAATTTTGGACCTAGTGATTACAAATAATTCGAATTCCTTCATTATAACACCTACAGTGCCTATAAGCCGCCTGGATCCGCATCACCCGCCATTCGAACTACTTCTCAGTACCTCGACGAAACCTCTAACACACAACATGTCACTACAAAAACTATGGTACCGTAAAACTGATTATGACAGCTGTAAAAGGGAAATAGACCAAATTGATTGGGCAATGCACGCGGAGAAGTTGAGTTGTGATGAATTTGTACACTTTTTTTATGACTGTATCTACAATATCATAGAAAAATATACTCCAAAAACGAAAAGGTCCAAATACAAATATCCGATCTGGTTTTCTAGAAATCTGATAAAATTGCTTAACAGTAAAATGAAAACTCACAATAAATTTAAGCGATATGGAAATCCCAGGGACTATGATGTCTTCTCTATGATGAGGCGTAGGGCTAGATGTTTTAAAAAATACATAAACAGTATTGAAGACAATCTAAAGCTCAACATAAAAGCATTTTGGCGCTATACGAAATGCAAACGCATTACCAACAATATTCCCAATAGTCTTTATTATTAGGATACGGTGGCAGAGACTGGCGATGAGATAGTTAAACTATTTGCAATTTACTTTTCGTCGGTTTATTGTACTTCTCCTGCAAATGCGTATTCGCCCAATTTTGCGACTTCTAACTATTCCATTGGCAGTTTGTATATAACGAAAAGTGAAATTCTAAGAAAGTTGCGGAATGTGGATCTCTCCAAGGGTGGTGGATTTGATAATACCCCACCGATATTCATAAAATTTTGTGCAACCAGTCTTGTGACTCCACTGCAATTTATATTTAATAAATCTGTTAAGGAGGGTGCATTTCCGAGTCTATGGAAAATCGCCAAAGTAACACCAATACATAAATCTGGCGATAAAGGTGACATTACTAACTATAGACCGATTTGTATATTGAATTGGTTCGCCAAAATATTTGAAGGCTTTGTTTATGATCATATATACCACCATCTCAAACATATTTTGAGTCCTCGACAACATGGTTTTATGAATGGTAGGTCTACAAATTCCAATCTTCTCTATTATACCAATTACATATGTGAATCCTTTAACATTAAAACTCAAGTTGATTCTATATATACCGACTTTTCTAAAGCATTTGACCTTGTTGATCACAGTTTATTACTGTCAAAAGCCCAGCATCTTGGAATACATGGGAGTTTATATAGATGGCTCACATCTTATTTGTCAAATCGAAGTCAAATTGTAGCACTGAGCGGATATGAATCTGTACTATTCTTAGCGATGTCGGGAGTACCACAGGGGTCAAACCTGGGACCGCTGCTCTTTTTGCTATTTGTCAATGACTTACTTGTTAATATCGAAAGTGAATGTCTAGCCTATGCTGATGATATAAAAATCTTTAGAAGAATCTCAGACCATCAGGACTGCGAAGTCCTTCAAGCTGATTTAGGTATGATAGTCCGATGGTGTTCTGAAAATTCTAAGTCGTTGAATATTAAGAAGTGTCAAGTTATCACTTTCACAAAGAATAGAAATGTCCTGATATGTAACTATAACATTGGCGGCATTGTCATTGATCGAGTTAAGGTGATACGGGACTTGGGCGTGATATTTGATGCCTCGATGTCTTTCGTGGAGCATTATGAGTATATCTGTAGTAAAGCAAATCGCATGCTTTCCTTTGTATTACGTAATACAAAAGACTTTAAATAGGTTGAATCATTGATGATATTGTATAACACATTTGTTAGAAGTATCACGGAATACTGTTCATCTGTCTGGGCTCCTTTCTATGAAGTACACATTAATAGTATAGAGGCCATCCAGAAACGGTTCATTAGGGTTTTATGCATAAGACATTGTCTTAGGCGTCAAGTGCCGGAATACGAGGATAGACTTGATACGTTTAAAATGGTGAGTCTAGAGAAACGGAGAAGGATAAGCGATCTGTGTACTCTATATAAAATAGTGAATGGCCTGCTAGACTGTAACCTTGTCATGTTTTTGAGTTTTAAGGTACCTACACGATCTGTGCGCATTCCACAGCTGTTTACTATTCCTCTGTTTAAAAACAATGTTTCCCAGAATAACCCGCTACATAGGATATGTAGACGATATAATGAAGTGTGTGCCCATTTGGATATTCTACATGACAATCTTTATAAATTCAGGAAACAGTTGTCGATCATTGGGTGAGGTGTGTAATGAAGTAACCTTACTTTCATACTTGTTCGTTGAATTTGAGCTCGTTCGTTTTTTTAGCATGTAACTGGATTCTATCTTTAAATTAATTTTGTATACAAGGTTTCTTATTCCTTAACATAAGCGCTGTGTATAGATGTAATTGGATATTAGGTTCTTGAAGTGTATGCTTAAGTGTTATAATATGTATAGTATAATCTGATATCTGTTTCTGTACCTATTAAAATAAAATAAAAATAAAAACTCAAGTAGTTATACACGCGATTTTCGTAGGTATGCCACCTCTAGTTACTCTAAGGGTGAATTGCACGAATTCTTTGGTTTTAGTTTCCGTCAAAATTAACTTTAGCAGTAACAATAACGGTAGCAACAAAATTTAACAATGATGCGTTGCACAATCCTACTTTTTGTTTTAGTTAATGTTAATGGGGTTGCAAATGTAAAGTTACTTGCTCTCCATCAAAATTGAAGGGGTATTTTTTTTGGAACGAAGTTTCTTATGGCAGGCTTGTATGAGATAGGGATTTTGCTGCGCGACCGAACTGAAAAATATGTGATAGTAAAACCGTAAGAAAAGTTGGGTGGAATAAAAGCGTTAAATGAGACGTGCGCAGGCGCGACAGTCGTTTGTTTTGCTAATTGTGTTGATTTTCAAACTGTGTATTTACCTCAGTTAAGTGAACACTAATTTGGAAATTGCAGTAACGTCGCTGTGTGGTTTGGGTGGTATGCTGCTCGGCTGAGCCGCAAGAGGCCCGAGTTTGAATCCTAGTACAAACGGTGACTTTTTGTATTATTAATTGATTCGTGAACTTGTTAACTTCGTTCCTACCTGGTGTCCCACGACACAACATTTTTTTTTGTTATGGAAACACTTCGTTCAATCGTCATAAAAAACTGTCAAAGACAAACTCAAACGTCAATTTTACAGGCTGATCGTTGAATTGAACTAGTAATAATAAGTTGAATAAAATAAGTATTTAGTTTACTGAAAACATGAAAAGTGCCACAGGATCAAGCTCAATTATTGAGTTGGATGAATAATATATGAAGTAAGTTCACCATTATCATTCCGTCGCGTCGCTTATTTAAACAGTGAAAAATTACTACCTTAATATTTTTATTTTTAGAGAAAGAAGTGTTAATTTTAGTAAAGATGAAGTTTATCATTTGCAAATACTGGTGGATAAACGCAAGAGCATTTTAATGTCTATAAAACATGCATGCATGCATTCATGGTGATGAAAATTCGTCACATCAAAAGGAAAAAGACTGAAGATATATTATTTAATTTTGACTGCAGTACACCTCAATCTTCATTGAGGAAACCGTTGGCACCACCACTAAAACGTAGGTGATTTTGATAAATGAATTTATATCAGACTAGCTTTCGCTTGCGGCTCTGCGCACTTTAGTTAAAAACTATTGCATGGCTTTCTTCAAGACTCGAATCTATCTCCATACCAAATTTCATCAAAACTTTAATGAAATTTTGACAAACACCTTTGTTTTAATAATATTAGTATGGATGTCTGATCTTTATTCCAAAAAGACCCTTATATTGTCACGCCTTTATCCCCGAAGGGGTAGGCAGAGGCATACCAAACTCCCAAATTTCATTGTATGTATTTTTGTCCCACGTAACATGTGGTGAGCCCATTGCCCTGTTGCAATGGACAGGCGCAGGCTGTGCCGACCTGTTGTTGAAATTTTTCAAGCTGCTCATAAGGCCTTCAACTGGGTTTAACGACAGCCAATTTACTGGCCACCGGGACCAACGGCTTAACGTCCCTTGCGAAGCGCGGAA
Source organism: Thumatha senex (assembly GCA_948477245.1). NCBI lineage: Eukaryota > Metazoa > Arthropoda > Insecta > Lepidoptera > Erebidae > Thumatha > Thumatha senex. Next base: position 14,550,659 of record OX419725.1, on the reverse strand, counting down.
ACGCTCGCAAATGTTAATGCCACAAAGTGGTCACCCATCCAAGGACCATATATAGCGATAGTTGCTTAACGCAGTGATCGTTTATAGAACACTGAGTTATTCCACGAGCGCTTCTTCAAATAGATGTTGTAGTAATTACTTTATTTAGGAATTTAGGCATATCTCTGTTAAATAATAATTAATATTTTAGTAATAAATATTTTAAATATTAATTTTTGTCCTCATTTTCAGGCATGATTAAGAGATACCAGGAAAACAATAACGCGAAAAGAAATTTTCAGTTTTAGACGGTCTCCATGACCTTGAGCTGGAAAGAAAGCTGCAAAGTATCAGGCAGCAAAAAGACATTAGAAAATAAAAATCCAATGATAAAAAATAAATTGTTTATTAAAGTATTTAATTGTCTGTTTATTTCTACATAAACCACAGCTTAAACCCTACTTATGTACTGCTATTAATGTAATCGTTACGCTGTATCCCTGACGGGGTATTCAGAGAGGGCAGATCACGTGGCTTCACAATCCATGAATACTTCTTTCGCTTCTTGCAGATTTATCAATCGCTTCATACATGCACGTCTGGGTATATGAGTACTTTTGACTTATCCGTTTTTGAGCAATCTGCTCACGTGATCTTCATGTGTAAGTCTCGGCCTACCCTGACTCCTTCTACTCTCTACTTTCGCACACTATGTATTCTTCGTCAAACTCAATCGTTCCTCACTCATTAGTTGGACGACGACTGTATGTCTCGGCATTTATTCTACCTGAAGATTTGATATTGTTACGAACAGGAAAGGATTTAATAACGAAATATACTCACACACAACTTAATTATTTATGTTACACAGCTTTTAATTAATTATTTAATTATGTCTAAAATGATCACTGAGTTACGCAACTTTCACTATGGCTGGTCCTCAGATGGGTGACCACTTTGTGGCATTTACATTTGCGAGCGTTTCCGTGCTTCGGAAGGCACGTTAAGCCGTTGGTCCCGGTTGCCAGTGAAATGGCAGTCGTTAAGCCTGGTTGAATGCCTTATGGGCGGCATGAAAAATTTCAACAGCAGGTAGCCACAACCTGCGTCTGTCTATTTTCAACACGGCAATGGGCTCACCACCTATTACGTGGGACAGGAATCCACACGGTGAAAAGTGGGCATATAATTTGCCTCTGCCACCCCTTCGGGGATAAGGCGTGATGGATATTTATTTATTTAAAATGTATTACTAAAATTGGAACAAATCTCCAGCACTTTAGCAACGATTCAACTCACGCAAATTCACTAAATCGCACGTACAAATAATCACAAAAGAAATGACTCACGTATCCTTGGTATTGACGTCTCGGCGACCAGCAACCAAAAAAGGACTTTGCTCGAATTGGCGCGCCTTTATATAGAGCGCACCGCCATACACAGTAGATAGCGGGTATACAGCTAATAATATAATAAATGGATACAGTATCAGAAGAACTAGATTCCTATAAAATATTACGCACTAATGCCATCATACTATAACTTATGTAGGTATCTATACTTCACCTATTACGAATGTTTGTGCAAGCATATTATATAGGAATATTTGATTATTGTTTGTAGTGTCAAGTTGATTGTAACGTCATTACGTCTGTTACTGTTACTATAACCGACCAATTGTGACGTCATTTTAACCATTGTAAGAATGGTGTGGAATTCAAATAGTGTTTAACCAGTGAATTGACGGCTGGTTTGGCTTTGATTATTATTGTTATAGTAAGTTGATGCAATCCACCCTAAGAGGTATACACGTTTCTTCCGTAGGTATGCCATCTCCATATGATTAACTGGTAATGAGTAACGGGATAAAGTAGTTCGTGAAAGAATATTATATATGCAGTGAAATGCTATTTTCTCTCTTGCCGCGAAAAGTCCACTGAAAACCTCAGTATAAGAATCACCATTGTACTGAGGGCAAGGATCAGGACCTAGGACTGAGGACACGACATCGACAGAGACTGGACAGGACTAATTAGAAGATAAGATTGAAGAAATGTGATATAAAAATAAGATGTTGCTAAAAGGTTCTATTAACCAGGCTATAAAATAATTATTAAAAAATATCAAAGTCGTGAAGTTTCGCTAGTGTGACCAACCAAAGCAAGCAAATTGTTCAGTCGATATCGCAATGCGATCGCGGATGGTAGATTACTAACTACTGGGTTATAAAAATTCGGATTACCTATCGATTGATATCTCCCACTTTTGAAGGGTTTTGCCCTATTAACTTTTAATTGAGAATATTGTGTCGTCACCAATGGAGCTTAATGATGAGGTATGTAACGAATAATAAATTTCATTTACAGTAAAAACTTTAATTTTACCTTTATGCCGAAATTTTTATTTTATTTCTTTTGTGGTTACGTAATTATGTATGGCAATAATTTCGTAAGGGAGCAAAGGAGATAGGTATTGTCCTCGCTACGTGGATATTACGTAAGGAAATTATGTAAGGCTGAAAAATGAAAAGGATGATCTGAAAATATCTAACAAAATGGTGAAACCTGTAAGGCGCAATGAGCAATCTGTTAGCGTGTAAACAAAACAAACATAAACACGGCAGAACGACCCATTGCAGAACGTTGCGCCTGACTGCTGTTTCCAAGGATCTTCCTTATTATTCAGAGCTATCTTATTTAAACTAAAGAAATGAAATTGCATAATAATATATTGTTACATCATTTTATTTGGTGACTTGTAATTAGCAGAGCTTTTGTGTAATTATTTTTGCGATTTGTTACTTACAGGTTGAATATTTGGATTAGTCAATGTTTTTGCTAGGTAGTACGTAACATTTATGAGATTGCTTTGATCGATACGACAATGGCGCAGTCCCAATCCCAATACGCAACACGCGTAGGTGTAACTTTCGTCTCATTCCTACTCATCCTTTTTGAACATAGGACGTTTTCGATATTGATCGTTGTCAATAATATTGGATTTATTTTTACGATGACATGTCGCATTTTGTGTACCACATGAAAATCTTTATGACTTACTCATAATAGTCTTTAGTATTTAGGGACAGTAACAATAAAACAAAAAAAAATTTTTCATAATCACTTCAGTAGATCCAGAGATTTTCACCTTTCTTCTTTATTATATTACTATGGATTACAATAGACAACTACCATCAATAAATATAATCAGCGACTAGTGCCACTGATAACACTCAAAGGTTAACACTAAATAGGTTCTTCTTCCTATGAAGAATTAGAAAGCTGTAAGAGCCAACAGCTTCACAGCCAGAGCCTGGAACAATGGGCCACTACACTAACAACAATATATTATTATTATTAATATTATTATTTACTGGCTTTAAATTCTATACCCATTTATATTTTGGCTACTTTAATAAGGCTACGGCCTTATAGTAGTAGGGTCTAAGCCTTCCAATATCTCTGGGGCCTAAGTAATCTCATCTATCAGGGGTGCATCTGCTGATCAAAGAAACGAGGCAACTCAGGTTTAGGTTTTCAGACGACAGTCATTCCCAACAATACCAAAAATAAAAAAGCAATACGGGCAGGGTTTCAAAGTAATTAGGGAATACACTAAACTTTTAAACTTCCTGAAAATCGATTTTGATGTTTTATTTTGAGATAATCTATCTAATGCAGCACAGCAGGAATAGAAACAATGTCATATGCCTTAGCTCGATCCAGAAATATTCCTATCATATGGTGACCCTTATCAAGTTCCTTAGCAATATAAATCCATTAATTGATGGATGGCATCGACTGTTGACCTTTTCCCCTAAATCCGGACTGTTTTTTGGCTAATAACATGTTATTTTCTTAATAATTAATCAACCTGGTAATTGATATATTTTTCCAGAAGTTTAGATATTGCCGGTAGTAAGGAGATAGGTCTATAGATTGTCACCTGCTTTTTGTCACCGGATTTGTATACAGGAATTATAATAATAATAACAACATCTAGTGAGTTGGCGACTCACCGTCTGCCAGTAGTTTAATAATAATATATTAAAATGGCAGACGCCGTTTTCATTAATAGCTTAATTCATCCGATCCATTTAACCCCCAACCCAATAGCCCATTTCATAGTAAGCACATTTTACAATAGTTTAACTCCCATTGGAGGTGGTTCTTCTACATAAGGCGGGCATAGGACTATCTGCAGTGGGGGTCCCATTCCCTATTAGATTAAAATTCTCAAAGGGCCTCTGCGTGTTGGACCTATGTCCCCATGTAAGCCTATCAAAAGTCCGGGTATCTTCATGAGAAAAAAAAAAGACGATACCTGTGTAAAGAAGAGACATAATAATAAAATTTTATTTCAGATTCTAGATCCATATCAATTAGTACAGTAAAAACACATACAAAAAACAACATTAATTATTAAATAATAAATTAAATCAATAAGCAAATATAATAAATTATCATAAAAAATAACATAATAAATTAAATTAAAATTATAAATAGGTCAGGTGGCAATAGCCAACCAACGTCTGTACGTTGCAGTCAATTGCATGCGGTCCGCTAAACTCCTTACAATAGAATTTTTACACCTGTCAACCCGGGACAAGAAGGACCCTATTCTCTTGCGCTGAATAGCGTTGAAGGTATCAATGCGTGCATCAAGGAACATCCCAGACGCGCTACAGCTCCGAGACAATCCCATCAGTTGTCTAACGATATTATTAAAGGTGACACGTATGGAATCGTGTGACCTTACAGTGTACTCAGTCCAGAGTTGACAAGTGTAAAAAGTTTGACAGAATGATCTAAATAACGTCACCTTCACATCAGGCGAAGCATTGCAAAACCTTCTCACTATCATATTCCGTACCACACACAAGGCGCGCCTCTGACGCTCTATGTCATCATCATCTTTAAGATTCGAGGTCATGATGTGACCAAGGTAGTTGAAGCTTCACCACATTCTTAATGTGTTGTCCGTTCAAACGCAGCTCCGGCACATACTGACTTTACCCGCTCTGAAAACCACCATTTCCGTCTTTTTTTGATTATAGGAAAAATTGTGGTCCCTTGCATACTGTTCACAAATACCCAAGAGCATTCGCAAGCCCTTGATCGTGGGACTAAGCAGCACCATATCGTCAGCATAACTTAAATTATTAACATATCTGCCATCCAACCTGAGACCAACTGGGGTGCCACTCAGCTCCACGATCAAGTCTTGATGTAATAATTAAAGAGGTCAGGGGAAGTGACCCCACCCTGCCTTACACCGGTCGAAAGCTTGAAACTATCAGAAAGTTCAGAACCCCACCTGACATTGTTGTTCTGATTGCCATACCAGTACGAAAAAAGTCTAACAATCTCATTGGGTTCATTATAACAGCCCCTTTAGGCATTTTGGAAATAGTCCCATTGACAGGCAAATTTTGAAAATATAATTTAGTGGAGGTACTAGAATATGCTTGTATGTTTTAAGTATTTTATTCGAAATATTGTCCTAACTGCACATCCATTCTTTAGGCCCATGCCCCGGCACCGCCGAGCGAGCGATCCGACGGCGTATTTTGCCGCCTACTTCGCTCATATCCCATACCATAAGCTTATATTAGCTAACTCTGGGCTAGATGAAACGTAAAAAAAATCCCCTAATATTGATTTATTTATAACTAGTTGAAGACTGTGACTTCGCCCGCCTATAGAACTTGATCTGTACCTATCTCAGGATAATAAGTAGCCTATGTGATTTTCTGATGTGTAAGCTATATTTTTATTAGCTGTATATTATTAGCTATATATTTAGGTATATATTATTACAAACTTTCACATAATATTAGTAGGATAGGTTCCTAACTCGTGAAAATACGAGTTACTTCACTGTCTCTTCCAAGTTAGTTTTTTCTTGTGTAAATCCTCATTCTATCTGTCTATGGCCAGGAGTCCCGGGTGAGCCCTCGGAAGGATAGCCCCAGGGCTCCCGACAGACCTTTTCCGCTACCGCAGGCTCCTCCAGGGTAGGTTCGGGTGGTCTAGCATAAAGCTAAACCACGCATATAGGCCGTACTAGTGATGGAAATTAATGCTATTTTTTGTTAATTTCATTAGCGTGCTAATTTTTATCTCTTAGCATGCGACGTACTATTGCTATGCTAATATGAACATCAATGAAGTAAACATCAACTTGCTAGGTCCTCCCGTTCCTGAGAAAATCGATGATGACACATGGATAGACAGACGAACTGACGTCCAGACGGACATTATGAAAAAAAATAAGGGTTGCAAATTTATTAAGAATTACCCAAAAAACGAAAAATTTACCGGGATCGACGTTAATGATGATGATGAAAAAAAATTCTACACCGAAAGAGTCTTAATTGATTACACAATATTTTTTAATAAGACCTGAAGATGACCGGGATTAACGTTAGATGATAATGATTAAAAGAAGTTTTCAATTCAATAAAAATAAAAAAACTTTAGTTCCGTTGTTTTCCTTTCGAGAGACGGAACCCAAAAAATACATTTTGTATTACATTATTTATTCCACAATAAAGTACAATCACACGATTTTAGAGTTTATATATTCAAAATAAAAGAATAATACATAAAAACTAAAGTATCTAAAACTCGTAAAAAGTATGTACGAATTTCGACTTCTTACTCAACTCAATGACATAAACAGAATGTTAAAAAAAAATTATACTATAATGGAATAAATAACCCCAAACACAAGCATTTAATAGTTAAAAATAATGGGCTAAATATCAACCATGCACTTTTTCATTCACACACTCCGTATTTCGCAATAGCACAATGACACGATCCATTCATGAATTAGACGTGAAAATTCATTTTAGCAATCGCAGCGACGCATCATTCGCAGCTCGCCTGCCTCATGATTTAGTCGTCGCAGCGACGCAGCGTTCACAGCTCGCTTGCGATATGAATTTGTCGTGAATTATAATTATGAGTTTTTGCAATTTAATTTAGCATTCACAACTCGCCACTCATGAGCGGCGCGAACGTCGATGCGCTTAGTCATGTATTGGAGGGAGATTGTGGGTTCGTGACGAATTGTCAATTATTGCGTAATCGATGTCTCTTAGCAATAATTAATTTTAACAAGTACTTTTCATTAAATTAATACGAATGGAGTCTTAGCAATTAAATATGATTGCTAACGCTAATATTTCCCCACACTAGGCCGTACACTAAAAATAATCCGGTAATCTTTGATCCACATCTAATAAGTGAATAATTGTCGTTTTGTATATTCCGACTATCTGATTTGTACCATATAAAATATCAGTGTATGTGAGTTCATGGTAGAAGTGACAATAGACACCAGATATCCCGAAGAACGACGTAATGATGTTGACAGCACATATCGCAATTGTAGGCCGTAGCAGAACTAATTTCAACGTATCAGTTGGCTGTACCCCGACTGCGGAATATGGACGTGTAAGAAAGTGTTGTATGTGCGAAAATGAGTATCGTCTCCTTGGGTTTGATGTGGACCAATCAATGATTCTTGTGGTCTAATGTCTCGCTTTTGTGTAGAATTGCGAATAGTGTTGCATCGATAAGAATCATACCGCCGACGGCACGAGTCGCAACTGGTGACAAAGGTGCTATTAAGCACTTTAACCAATGCCAATGGCAATACTCCATTCGGCGATAAACAGCGACAAGATAGTTCTATGTGTCTCAACGTTAGAACTGAAATAACATTAATATTAAAGACAATATTGTAAGCCATAGTTTATCTAGGAGGACTCAGGCCCAGGTTGATAATACAATTTAATTTAGGATAATATCACGATTAACCAGTTTATTTAATAACTTGTTTTTGAAATTAATCAAACCCAAGAGATACAGGACAATGTACAATAAAAAGCAACAATATTACATAACATTGATTACGGTCATATCGTTATGAATAGGTTTACGTAAGAAACGTTGTTTATAAGAAGAAAAATAAAGTACCTGAAAGGTTCGAGGACAAACATTATCGAGTTACGTAACAATATACTTAATTCATAGGTGTATACTTAAAAAATTGTAAGGGGTTGGATTCTGAGAACGGCGGGTGGACTAGACTGCTCACCGTTCTTACAGAAGCAGGCCCTAGACGGCGTGGTGTGAGAGTTACACGCATGGCCTTTACCCCCTGGAGGAAGAGGGATAATACCCGAACCCCCCAATGACGTGAGACAACACTCGAACCCCCAAAGAGCGATCGAATACCACAATAACCCCTGAGACGAGGCCGCGGTAGCGGACAAATACTGTCGGACGCCCTGGGGTTATCCTTCCGAGGTCTTACCCGGGACTCCCGGCCATAGTGGATGGAAGGGCACAGAGTGGTTTTAGTCGGTAGGAGTCCGGCATAACATCCATGAGGATTTCCACACGAATAAAATAAAGAGGGCGAATTCTATACATCCCTGAAGTAGCCGGAGGTATACAATACGCTCATACTTCTCCATTTGTATTTTGTCCTACGTAACAGGTGGTAAGATACTGAGAGGGCGGGGCTACGAAACGCATTGAACATATTTTTGAAAAATCGATTGAGGGAATGTTAAGAAATCGATATTAGTGTGATATTATGTACTAGATGACCTCCGCTTTGCTCGTGACATATTTTGAACCCCGAGGTACCCATTTAATCGCGTTGTTTATTACTTTCTTTTATATTTTCGTTTTTTTTAATATTGTACTACATTTTTTACACGTCGCTGTTTAGCCCAAAGTAAGCTAATATAAGTTTGTGTTATGGGATCTAGACGACTGATAAACATACTTATTATTATATACATACATATTATACATAAGAAACACCCAAATTCCGCAACACATTTGTGGATCAAATAAATTTCTTTTTCGCCCCGGGAATCGAACCCGGCACCTCAGTCGCGGCAGTCGCATACACTATCACTGCGCCACCAAGGTATATATCACATTAAAATTTTACCTATTCGTTCACACTTATGGTTACCGATCCACTCTCCAGGGGAGTGGCGTGATGATATACAGCCTATAATTATATGTAAGCTTAAACTTAGTGAGGCACTGATGACAAATATTTATTATTATACTGACATGTTTTATTATTATTATAATCTTGAATAATTTTTTTCTTATTATTTTTATCCTTAATAATTTTTTTTTATAAAATTTATAAATACTGAATTATTATTATTATTGTAGTATAATCAATGAATATTTCTCAATTATGTGTTAATTAATAATATTTAAATGGCCTGGTTGTGTTATGTATGGGTACTATTTTGTATGGGTATTATTTTGTATTATTATTATGTATGGATATGGGTAATAATTATGTAATTGTGATTCAATTTAATTTCTAATATGGATTGATATCTGAATTAAACATTTTTATTATTATTATTCTCTTTATTTATTTATACAACATATCAATTACATTTTTGAATATATCTATAAAATAAAAAATACATTTAAAAATATAAAAAATAGTGACCCATCGGTATCGGGTACAGAAAGCAGTTCTTCTCGACACGGCACGTATTGTGAGGAAATTCCTTTCTCTGGAGCCCTAACAACCGGTAGCTTGGTCCCTGGCTCCAGAGAAAGGAATTTCCTCACAATACGTGCCGTGTCGAGAAGAACTGCTTTCTGTATCAGGCCCTTGATCCAGCTGTTTAACGCGAGCCTTTGTAGGTGTTGGTCAAGGCTCTTAGCTATAAGTCCATGGACAGATATGACTATTATAATTATTATTATTATAATCGAAGCCAATAATATATCTATAGATAGCCTGAGATTAGCGCGTTCAACCAAACAAACAAACTCTTCAGTTTTATACTTTATATTATAACTAGATGCCCCCCCCGCCCCCCCCCGGCTTCGCCCGTGGCATAGCTTGAACTCCCGACGCACCTATTTAATCCGCTTCAGAGCGTCAAAAGCCGCGTCGCTTATAAATTTTACAAATTTGCCTGATTTGTCGACATTTATGACTACTGCTCCGCTCTCCAGGTTAGTAGCGTGATGATATATAGCCTATCATTGACGTTGGATCAAGCTGCACACGTTGTGAAAATTTGATTCAAATCGGTTAAGTAGTTTAGGAGCCCATGCGGTCGAACAACGTGACACGTAATTTATATATATTAAGATAGATTATGCGTTTTATACATTTTATTTGCCTGGAATTTGGGGAATAAGGTATTAGACCTTTGACTGTCTGTTTACGATAAACTCACATAGTAGAAAGAAAGAAATAAAGAAAACACATTTATTGAGATGCACAGCTTGGGTACAACACATATTAGATAGCAAAACTTACAATGGATATCAACTGTGTAATCCCAAAAGGATGCCATCTCAGCATAAATGCTGCTCACCAGATGGCATACAGCGCTGGTAGTGAAGCGATTTGAGTGAAATTGGGTACGATAATAGTTCGATACCTGTGCAGGTTATAAAATATATTTAATCCCTGGATAAAAGTTGGTTCATGCAGGAAAATCGGTAAAACATACGTAGAATGTGTATGCTATTATTGGAGATAGACACAATAAGCTAAATAAAATAAATAATCATTGTTCAATCATAAATTATAATAAATCATCATTGTTATACTCAGGGTAATAGCGTATTGATACGAGGGCGGCACTGAAAATTTCGGGAATCAAGGAAGTGACACAACATTACTATTTAAAAATTTATTTATTGCTTTTCGAAGTATTCTCCGCGAAATTTGACACATTTTTCCATACGATGGAACCAATCATTGAAGCAACCATTCCATTCGGAAGTTGGGGTATCCAAAATGGCCGTTTTGTAGGCGTCCACAGCTTCTTCCGGTGATTAAAATCTCTGACCACGCAATTTATTCTTTATTTTAGGGAAAGTATAGAAATCATTAGGGCTTAGGTCGGGGCTGTACGGCGGATGGTCTAATTATTCTATGTTTTCTTGCTCTAAAAACTCTTTTGTTCTGTGCGCGGTGTGTGAACTTGCATTGTCGTGATGGAGGATGATGCGGCGGTTGCAGTTCTCTTTACGGAGTTCAGAAACGACCTGTGGCAAACAAATGCTAGCATACCATTCTGCATTAACGGTTCTTTGTCCCGCAAGAGGAATAGTCGCAACATGGCCGGTTTCGGAGACAAACGAGGCCACCATTTTTTTTGCAACACTCCGTGAACGAACAATTTATGTTGGCTTTAACTCATTTTCGAACACCCACACTCGTGACTGGTTTTTTGTTTCGGGTTCGTACGCATATATCCAGGATTCGTCACCTGAAACGATATTGTATACAGCATTTGAGGATCCTGCGTGGAATCTTTCGAGAGTTCTGACGCACCAAGTAACGCGAGCCGCTTTTTGCTCTTCACAGAGCGAATGCGGTATCCATCGGGAAAACAACTTTTTTACACCTAATTGTTCATGAAAGATTATTTGTATTTGACTCATGCCAATGTATAAAGTTGCCTGAATTTCGCGGTATGTCACATGTCGATCTTCCTCACTCAGCTTACGCACAGCATCAACGTTTTCTTGGGTGACTGCAGTTTTTGAACGACCTTGACGGAGATCATCACTGAGCTTGACACGTCCACGTTGAAATTCAGCAAACCAGCGATAAATTGTGGTTTTGGATGGGGCTTCATCACCAAATGCAGAAATCATCCGGTCAACACACTGTTTTTGTGTTAAACCACTTCGAAAGTCATAATAAATCTTTGCTCTTGAATTTTCTCGAGTCAATTCCATTTTCTCAACGACTAAACAAGTTTGACAAAACCTTGTGACAAGACCTCTTTTTTTTAAATAAATAAATGGTATTCGATTTTTAAAACCAAGGAGTTGCAATGACGTAGCTAGATAATGCAAGTAGACGGTACCTAACCTACACTATGCAAGAGAAGCATGAGTATCGGCACACAGTCAGTGTGCCAGTAGGTCACATTAGGTAAGTTCACCGCTTACTTGGTTTTGCGTAAGAACTGTGTAGGCAATACTACAACAACGTTATAGACGATTTATTGATTCCATTATGTATTATGAACTCTAAGTGAAGTGTTAGTTTACATTATCGACTGTATAAGTAATACTAATATAAGTCCAGCCGCGACCACTGGCGCTGCAACGCGCTCGAATCGTCGGTGAATGTAAGTATATAATTGAAGTCCCGAGTAGTATATAAAATATAATATAAATCATACCTGCATGATTTAGTCAGCTTCTGTCTGTAAATACACAGATTTATATTATTTTATCCCCTGTTTTACTTTAAACGGAATACTTGTAGATACACAGGTTGCATTGGTTTTTCAGCAAAGTTTATCCCAAATAGTTCTGGCATTTCTTTTTTTAATTTAGAATACCTATTACATTTAAAGTTGACATTTTGAAAAATTTCACATGTCAAAATATTATAAACTCATTTTTGCCAATAACATGTTTTGCAAAATATTGATATCTCTATCAGCTTCGTAATATAAAAATCGTTACATCAAAATTCCCTAAAATGTTTAAACCATTATTTCGTTTGATCAAAATAAATAAAAATTGTTAAAAACAATGAACATAGGTAAATAAAAATAAATGATCACCGAAAAATGGGTTTAAGTTTTCCTGTACCCTTTCCCACGGGACCCAAAATCTGTACTAATATTATAAAGCTGAAGAGTAAGAGTTTGTTTGTTTGTTTGGTTAAACGCGCTCATCTCAGGAACTACTGGTCGGATTTGAACAATTCTTTTTTGTGTTAGATAGCCCATTTATCGAGGAAGGGTATATATCGTCACGCTACTACCTTGGAGAGCGGAACAATAGTCATAAATGTCGACCAATCGGGCAAATTTTTATGCATTATTGTAGAATTTATAAGCGACTGGATTAAATAGGTGCAACGGGAGTTCGAAGTATGTCACGGGCGAAGCTTCTTCACGGTCTAGAATAAAAAGTATACTATGTGTTAATCTAATGTTTCAGAAATAATCCACAAAAATACATGTTCCTTACAAAATTTTCAAACTTTCTTTCTAAGTGTCTACCTACATCATTTAATAGTAATATTTGTACAAAATTTCATGAGGTTCTACACCCAGCGGATTTTAGCTGTGTTGATCGATCAGGCAGTTTGTCAGTTTCTGCTTTAATATCAATAGATACTAAAGTATTGTTTCTCACCGTTCAATGTTATCGATCAATGAACTTTATCAGTGGCAATGGCTTGGCGTCCAAAACAATAATTGATAATGTATAACTATGAGTAATCACTCAGATATCTTTGTATTACGTAAGACACTACATCTTTCTACTTTAAGAAACTTATAAAATTTTAATTACTATTTCTTTTTATTCTAGCTTAAAACGTAAGCGTATACATAAAAGATAGTCTTATATGTCACGGATTTTTCTGCAGACCTTAATTAGGAAATAACATCGTTGTACATTATTTTGTTATGTCTCTCACGGTTAAGCAGCGTTTTCGATGATGACGGGCTGACTTTTTCCGACATCTTGAAAAATTACCTTCTCAATCCTGAGTAATATAACAACACAATGTACACCGATATTACTCTTATTTGTTTTATGTAACGCTGCTGAAAAGTCTGTAGCAAATGTAATGTATGCACATTACATCAGCTACATTCATATAAATAACATTACATTTGTATAGGTCAAATCATAAACACTAACTTAAAAATTTAATGAATAATTGTGAAACTGCGACAATTGGGTAAACACTGATATTTATTCAACGTGTTCTCTATTTTCTCGGAAGATACTACTATTATACTATACTATCTTCACGCTGTATCCCTGACGGGGAAGTCAGAGAGAACAGATCGCCAGATATCGCGATCCATGCATACTTCTTTCGTTTCTTCAAGATTCATCCATCGCTTCATACTCGCACGTCTGGGTATCCTAGTGCTTTCACTCATTCGTTGGACGTGTCCAAACCAACGGAATTATTACTAATATTATATTAATATAACTCACCTAGTACTAAGCTTATAATATATATTTGTAAAAACTTGTATATTTGTTCACAGGTCTCTCCCATGGAGACAAATAATCCCGTTATCGTAAGTGTTTTAGTGTTGTTTGTATCTTTAGCGTTAGTATCGTATTTACAAAATATTAAGTATATATGTAGTATTATTACATTTAACTATCTTCACGCTGTATCCCTGACGGGGTAGTCAGAGAGGACAGATCGCCAGGCTTTGCGATCCATGCATACTTCTTTCGCTTCGTCGAGGTTCAATATAGTGAAGATAGTTATTTTAGTTATTTTATTTAGTTATTATTACATTTAAATGTATGTTGTTACATTGCTTTAAATGTCACCCATAATAAACTGACTTTCAAGTTAGGCGTCCGTTCAAAGTAAATAAAACGTGACATGCAAATGGTATTTTGACAAAAGTATTTAAGTTTCAACTCACTTAAATTCTATTTGTGTTTATTCTATATCCTATAAGATTTTAAAAATAGTTAAAATTTTACCGTATCCGTTTCTCACAAGCGTTAATTCAGCTATCTGTCACGCTTTCTGCCTTCATCTGTGTACCAAATTGTGACCAAATTGATTCAGGCCTCAGGGGTGTAATTGGTCCCACCAAGATCTTCGGGGCCCAAGCGACCTCACGTGTTACCGGTGCACCTTCTGACTGTAACTGCAATAAAACGTGGTCTTTAACACAACTAAGCCAAATGATAGCTACTCTTGACTGTCCAATAAAAGTAGACCCTACATTCGAAATCCGGTTGAGGTTTGGAATTGAGAATTGACTAAGATTAATATTTTACTTTTATGTAAACGGGACTTGCACTCAAGCGTGATCTTTGACAATTCATTCCTATGCCCACTCATTTCAGTCGCTGAAATAGGCAATGTATCCGCTAGTATCTAATACAAATATTCTTTTTTTTAAATAACCTGTGACTTCAACGATTTTGTATTTATTTTAGGAAATAGTGTCAGATTCTGATGATGAAATGGCACCACCGGCTCCAGTGCCATCTCCAACAAACTGCACTAAAGTCGATATTATTTTATTAAAATCGCTGCAAACATTCGTAAGTTTTATTATATCATGTCATCATCCTGAAGTATTAAACATTGAAGTACTAACTGGGCGACTAATTATAATTAAGTAATTTCAAAGATTTAAAGTGATTTCTGCCACGCTTTCGGCGATAAGGCGTGAAAGAGTGATTTCAATAACGTATTTACCATTTACTGATTTTTTGAAAAATGTACTGGTTTTCGCCAAACTTTTAGAGTGCGCCTTCGCATGTCTTCAACGAAGCCACAAAAGATGGAGGATTATCAATATTTGTCCATTTTATTCTTGTAAATCTATCTTTATCGTCTGGAAGCTACAGAAAGCTCAATTGAAAAATCAACTGCCAGGTTTAGCTAGAATTTTGACGAAAATCTAACACCCATTTAGTACTTCACATCACCTAAAGATCGGGTGTGCACTACCATGTTTTAGCGGCACGGTTAAAAGAAGACTGCTACAATTTCGTGTTCCAGCGTTGTAATCATAGATATCTTAACTAAAGAGATACGGCGAAATCAGCGTTTACTATGCGAACATGTGTCTCCAAGTTTATCCCACTACTCCCAACGCTACTACAAACGAGGCATTTACAAATATTAAATCTCACACTAAGGTACATCTCACAAGTCATTGGCTTTCACACATAAATTGTTGACTGTAAGTGAACGTACTACATATTGTAACGCTGTTGTAACGTAAATGCAAAACCAAATTATTGTACACTAGGTGACGCCACGCGGCTTCGCCCGTCTTCCCCCATCTATTTAATCCCGTCGCTTATAAATTTTGAAATAATTCACAAAACTTGCCCGTTTTGTCGACATTTATGATTACTGCTCCGCTCCTCAGGGTAATAGCGTGATGATATATAGCCCATTTTGGATATCGATAATATATTAGAATGTTCTTTACACTACAAGCTACCTGTGTCACGGAGCGAAGATGCGGTCGCATCTAGTCATCGCATTATTATTACTGTCCATCGCAGGGTTTGCATTCCATTACGTGTTTGATGGGCAAATGATATCGTGAAAGCATAAAAAAGAGTAAGTGATTTTGTTTTTGCGAATATAGCGATGCGACTGAGCGAATAGTTTACATTGAAATCAAAATGAAGAACGAATGTTCTACAAAGGGAGACAGCGCCGCGCGCTTGTTTCATCTCTTTAGTTATGATATCTTTGGTTGTAATTGTACGATTTTTCAGTCGCAACGTTTTCCGTGCTTCTGTAAATAATTTGTAGTACGCGCACGGTCTAAATATTTACTGTTCAATATCAGTATGCAATTGCTTTTTATTATTATAGTACTTAGTATAAATTTGCTACATTATTTTGTGCAATTAGTTTTAAGTGTTATACGAGTATAGCTGTCAACATTTTGCCTCTGGTTACCACGGCATATAGTTGATGTTTTTGCATGAATAGGTTTTCTAATTAGGGTCTCTTCAATATTGATGTGTCTGTGTACAGAGTCAACTGGGTCTCCCAAAATTAGTTTAGCTATGTCTGTACAAAATGGTAATCAGATGCTTTAATTTCAAAAATTATTTTCATAGTTTTTTAAATACATTACTTATTTAAACAGATACTATGAAAAAAAAAACAGCGTGAGAAACTTTTTTATAGTAATCTTCAAGCTTCCAAACGGCGCTGAAGCTTCACATCATAAAAATCTATTATAAATAATGGGTTTAAATATGAAATTGCCGTTCTAACCTTCTGACCATTGGCACTGACCACTTGTAAATTTTAATCTGCATGGTGTCAGATTTTAGAGTGAAACTTTTTTCACATGAAAACTTATAAAAAAACTTGAAATAAAAAAATGTGTATTGTTTGAGTAATTTTCTAATACAAGTTCCTGCCGACGTGGAGCAAACGCAGCAGAATGAATTGAAGGTGAACGGTGGAAGTCGATCCATATCAAATCACCGAGAAATTACATGCGAGGTTTGACGTTAGCTTACCTACATACCCATTTGAAGCAAATCAGTAAAATAAAAAACTTGAAAAATTTAGACCTCATTATTTCACTGATCTGAATGGAGCAGTTTCCATATTAAACCGGTACAGAAATGAGTGGATTTTGGACCGTATTATGACGTGTGACGAAAAGTGGATTTTATATAAGAATCTTAAGCGCAAAACGCCCACAGGTCAGGCCAAAACAATGCCCTTACCTATAGAAAGGTGACAGAACTATTTGATGGTCACTACATGGTGTAGTTCACTTCAGCTTCTTTCGATCTGGTCAAGTACAGCAACAGATTTTTTTTATTGCAATATCCGAACAATGTTGACTTGCAGCAAAACAGCCCTGATTCATCCATTGATTGTCATCAGTACGGCTTCACGATAGTGCAAGACCTCACACTACTTCAGAAACAGTTTTAAAACTACAAGACCATCCGTCATTCTCCTTATTCACACTAACTCTCCTTAATAGACTACCAGTTTTTTTTGCGTAATCAAATATTTCCCAGGAAGTAGTACAAAATGCCTTCACTCAGATACACTCACAAATGTTGAAATGATCTTCTGAATGTAAGTAAGTACGAAATGGCAATTTCATACTTTAATCCCTAATATGAAATCAGCTATCTTTAAGAGCTTTCCTAAATTATGTGTAATTTTTAATGTATTTTTTAAACAGTCAAACACCCAATCAAAGTATATAAATTGATTTTTTCAGTTGTTCTCTGTTGACTAATAAACAGACTTTCGCTACACATACATAACATTATTCTTGCACAATTAAATTAACCGAATTATTTATGACATAAAATTTATTATAACTAAAATTTGTTCACCCACAATAAATATTCTGTCTACGTCATTCTTCGTCAGCATTAGTATACCCGGGACAAGTTTGTGAACTACAAACATGAGCCCGGGCTCGATGAGGGCAAAAATATACAATGACAGACCCCAGTGTGAAGAAAAAACTTGTGAGTGGGGCGTTTACATTGTGTAAGTAGGTACTACTTAGGAATCCACTCTCCGTATCACTATCTGTTTGAAAATATGACAAAATGTGTCGTTCATAAAATAAGATGTTAACATGTTCATCTCGAATGTACTGTAATTGTAAAACAGATTAGTTATTATCACACAAGTAATGCCTTTGCCAATGGAAAGGAGAACATTGTCGTAATATCGATGTCATTATACTGACAGTGTCAGATTTTCACATTAAAGTGTGTTTTGGAGGTGGCTTGTTATGTAGTGCATACTTACTTGGAAAATTAATAGGAACAAAGTTAAAAATAAAATAAGATAATACTATAACAAATATATTTTCTCCATTTAACACTTCGTCCACTACGATCCACAGGTCGGATCCACAAGTGGATTTGAGGATCCTTTTTTTTCCTCTTGAATCCACAGGGCGGATCTAAATAGGTACTATTAATTATCTATGTCACTTCGTTGCACAAATAAGGATATTCATAAATACAATTTTTTTCGCCACTTTTGTCCACTAAGAACGAAATTCAAAATAAATGTAAAATCTTAGAATATAGAACCATAGATTAATTCATTACTACAAACGAAACTGTTCAACGATTATAATTATACTGGTATAATCTAGAGTTTATTCGCAATTAGTTTGAACCTAAGTTAAAGAATGTTTGAACACGTCCAATGAATGATGGCGGAACATTTGACGAAGTTTGTTTATTGTGCGAAAATAGAATGTGGAAGGAATCGGGGTAGACCGAGATTTATCGCCAGCACAAATGGAACGGTCAACGTACTCAGATCCTCAGACATGCATGCAGATGCATGAAACGATAATGAATCTGCAGGAAGCTAAAGAAGTATGCAAGGATAGCAATACTTAGCTAAATGTCCACTCTAACTACGTCGTCAGATAATAAACAAAACTCAAATTAATAAATGTTAAATATTGTAACCAATTTTGGGTACAAAAAACATTAACTTCGGCTTAGATCAAAGAGGTAAAAGAAGTATACAAACATCTACCGGTGAATTCAAGAGGAAAAAATGTATTCTCAGATCCACATGTGGAGCCATACTGTGGATTCTAGTGGAATAATCCAATTGATTTCTATATGTGAAATCAAATCTTCTAGGCTGCAGTCCAGAGAACAACGGCAGTACATCAATTAAGATGCGAATGTTCAGAGGTGAGACACGGGTAGTATGCTTGGCTACTTTGTTTTTTTACAATTGCGCGCACTGCTTCTCGTCCTGGCACATGGTGATTCATCACTCATTCACATAACATGGCACGTAATAATGTTGCTTCGTCTCCTTGGCTACTTGTCCTATCTTAACACTCCCATTAATAACGCTTAATGCTTAGTTTAAATAATTTTTATAGCGGACTCAGTGCCTCCGGTACCTGGGCAAACCACAATATTTTGCGAGGCAGATCTGCATCTTTTTGGAGGTAAGTATAAACTACAAAGTTATAAGTGTGCTTTTAACTCCTAAGTTACAAAATAAAACTGTATTTTTTATTAATTTGCTTTTCATATATTAGTTTTCTATATTATTTTTGTATGTAATAAATAACTGTTTAATTTTATTTACAACAAATTATCATTAAATTAATTGTGAAATTGATTATTATTTTTTATTCTTTCGTACCTTTGTGATATGTTGTTATATTATACGCAGTGTAAACATTAACTTACAGCAAAGATAACAATTCATGCTGAGTTTTTAAATTTAGCTTGGCAAATTAAGTTCGCCCGTTTGATAAAAGCCACCAAGCACTAGCTAGCCCAATAAGAGTTTCAATGTAGTTTTTTGTTGAACTCACGATATACCTCTATGCCAAGGATATCGAGATTGTCCTTGAACTGTAAAATAATACTGTCAACAATTTCGATACCCACTTATCAGAATGCTATGGGATTTTTTGCTGTAAATGCACGCTTGTGTTTTAAGGACATTAGAATATACCAGGACCAGCTCGAAATATCATTGGGAAATGCGATGTAGGTACCGTTCGTGATCATCCACGAGTAACCCCCTTTTTTTTTCCACATTATGTCTGCCATGCATAGTGCTATCATCTGCATAGCTATAAATGCTCCCGATGCGTGTCATTCATATGAATAAGAAAGAAAGTTGGTAACATAACATGCCCCTGTGTACTACATTAACCTGCGAAAAGCAAGAAGTTTCGCCCTGAAGCCATATTTCATGAGAACCTTCCGGGGGACTGAGAGACTCTCTGGGATCAAACCATTGACTAACCGTGATTATTTCTGCCCGAGACTGGTCCACCAACACTATATCGGGCTTATTCGCCAGAGTAGTCCTATGCCATAATGATCGACTGGTCGCAGTAGAACTTTTGCACGGTCGTTTTCGGATACGGTATCTGGGCAAGTACTTGTAGTATGGCAGCCTCTGTTTGATAAGGCCATACGTGAGTGCGAACTTCAGATGGAGTATCCTGGCTGCTTGGTTATGTCTGTGCATCTTAATCATGGTTCCTATATTAATTTCCGTAATGTTTATAGGGATGTGTCACTTAGTATTTATTCTCGGTATGGCATGTGTTATTTTTAAGGTCCCTTATGATAAATATAATTAAAAACTGAATCCTTATAGGAATAAATACTCGTGTCTCAGTCTGTCCCTCATAAACGCCTTTTCAGCTGTTGTGATACGAACCTACGGAGGCGATCAAACTAAAATTCGACAATCATTACGGTTCTGTGACTTAAATACAGACAAATAACGGAAATTAATTAACGGTTTATAAGCAATAAATTAAGTTATTTGATTGGATGCATACATAGTTTATGCAGTACGGGAATTTGCGTTGCACATCGCGGTCGCTTCGATTGCATAAATCCATTAGATGCAATCAGCTTGCAACCCGATTGAAACCTGCCACCGCTTAACCGGTTCCGAAGATCTGGGCCAAGTTCAACACTACGTAGCCTCGCCCCACTTGAACACATTAAATTTTTATTCAAGAATTAATTTACGAATATGTATTGTATAACTTTAACATTGCAAAGTATTAATAGACGTTCTTGGTGTTGGAATTCTGTGTAACTCTTTGTATCTTAAGATGTAGATAGAGATTATTTGGACCTAATTTATTGCACAAACAACGCACACCTACACTATTTTCAACTTAATGTACTTCAATTGAGTGCACTACACTTACAATCAAGGGTTAAACTAAATCTTTATGTTGGTTTAATCGAATATAATTTAACCTTGGGGATTATTATCCTTCCGAGGGCTCACTCGGGATTCCCGGCGATAAGCAGATAGAAGATACCCTATGGTTATAGTAGTAGGAGTTCGGCATAGCATCCACCAAGACTTCTTTCCGCACATAAAATAAAAACATTTTAAATGATAGTTACTAATATGTAATTTTAAAATGTTAGAATCCCATGTAGCGACGTTTTTACCAATTTACCTTAAAGCATTGCGGTTGGACGTGTCCGTCAAAATAAAGGGACCAAATCTCGTATGTATGTCAACATATATTTAAAGGTATTAATAGTATTAACTATCAATCTACTATTTGCTACCTTTGCTATACATTTAGCTACCTCTTCGTTATGGATAATTGCTTTAAAAATTCTTGGTCCCTCCATTATGACGTCAAGATGGAGGGACCAAACTGGTAAACTGCTCTCTGGGATGCCCTACTTATTTAGGGTTTTAATACCTTAATCTAAAGATAATTATTTAAAACCTTTAAATATATTTGAGATACATACTAGTCTTCGTCTCTTCATTTTGACAGACACGGTTGGACGACGGCAGTCAAAGAAATGTTTTACCTTCCGCCAACAATCTGACATAAGACAGTAACAAAATAATTTACCGGTGCTTTTACCAATGTTTTTTGCATTACGGCACGATGTTTGTACCGGTCGACAGTGCAAAGCCTCCTTATCCGAATGGCTTTTTCTGCTAATCACATACATATACTAATCAAGAGTAATATTAAAAATTTATAACATTATCATCAGAATAGCGCTTATGTGCAAAATTATAATAATAACACTTTACGTATTTAAAGTTTTTGTCACCAGGTTTTGGGAGTGCGTCCACTTGAAGAACGACCCATAAGCACGGCCAGAAACTTTAGTGACATATTCTGGCCAACTACACGTACTTTTGATAGTAACCTTCAAGGTCAATTGGCTTCAGGCTCAGCTAATCTACCTGAGGATGATGTCCAAGTTTTAAGCGAAGACGAATCTTCATCCGAAGATATAAATATTATTGCACCCAGTCGTCCTATCATTAGATCTACCTTTAGGTTTAATTTCAACTTTCCTCCTTTCACTAGAGAGACCCCACAGCCTTTAGAGCCTTCGATATCTAGAAGGCGATATGATTGTACACAAGATATGCCTCAGCCAAGTCTGATCGCTCAGCAAGTCGCAAACAGAGTCATCAAGTACGCTCGATGTGCAAGAAATATACACGAAGAAGATCTTTATTGTCTGAATTGCGGCTTATTGCCTGTATCTCCTGTAACGGGGATATGTGGTCACACACGATGTGCCAAGTATGTAGCATAAAAGTCACAATATTTGTAATAATTAAAGCAGATCACAGAGTAAGGAATGCCTTTCATAGGGCGCTAGTGAGAGGGAGCAAGCAACATTCCTTGCTCTGTGTAGCAAAAGAGTAGAGTGGCGGCTATATGGATAATTACATGTAATGGATTTTATATATTTCAGATGCATTGAAATTATGAAACATTGTCCATGTGGCAACGAGTCAACCCAAAAGTTCTCTGTTAATATATTAATCCGGGAGTTGCTTAAAAGGGTAGCTGACAATCGCAATGAAAGGTATTCTATTTTATTAGTTTCTATAATAGATATAGCTGATGAAGTGCAAATACAGAGTGAGTTTTTAACTGGAACTATATGGGGAAATTCAAAACCACAACCAATCTAAAACCATAATCAACTACGCATTAATCATACTGACAAAGATTCCATGGTTATCAGTTTTACCAAACCGTCCCAGTTAAAAATCACCTTGTAAACCTTTAAAGATAAAATTTTATTTACGTTTAACAGGCAACCGAAGGGAGTTTCGCCGAAGGCACCGAAAAGAGCTTCATCTTTTAATAGACTATGTAAGTTATTTTAATACTTTATGCTGTATGATGTCACTTATAATTATTATATATCCAAAAGCTTGCGAATTTTATTTAGATTTATAATAATTTGCTTTTGGTTTATAATCTTGTTTCTGCTCTCATGCGTGGGTGCGTTTGCGAATTCTTTCGTTTTTATTTCAAACTCTGGAAAGCGCTAACGACTATTTCGCTTTTATTTTATTTTGTTGCAATAGGTGTTTTTGATGTTATGGTTTACGTTTTTATTGATGTTAACATTTTGTTGTCTAACAATCATTAACTTTCTTATTCATCATCATCATCCGACGGTCTTTCCCAGCTGCGTCTCGCGACGCCCGGGGTCCGCTAAGCATTAACTTTTTTATTACACACTTCATATTTAAATTGAGCCCCAGGCTCTAAATCCAGCTAGAGTTTAGATGCAACTGGGAAAACCTTTAAGGCGAAGAAGAAGATAGCAGAAATGAATGATAAGCAATATATTGAGCTGAAGCAAATCACTTTGTTTTTGATAATGTCTTCTCAAGAACAGTAAAGAATTTAACATTTGCCTGGGAGTGACTTCGTATTCATTTACAAAATATTTAAAATAATGAAGTTCGGAATTATCTCAATGCCGAAAATGAAAAGTTAGAAATATTGTTCATTAGTTCCTATAATCACTTTCCCCCTCCATCATCAGGATTTCAATATTATCTAGGGGTATATTATATTCATTAAGCTATTCCAAAAACACAATAAACTACTTTCTTCTGTTCTTCTCTCTATCACCAGATCAACTCCATGCCCCCCTTTAATAGATGAATGCTATTAGGCACCATATTCTGCGTCGACAAAACCTAAAAGGTTGTGCAACACCCGAAATTTCA
This sequence comes from Thumatha senex, assembly GCA_948477245.1. Classification (NCBI taxonomy): domain Eukaryota; kingdom Metazoa; phylum Arthropoda; class Insecta; order Lepidoptera; family Erebidae; genus Thumatha; species Thumatha senex. The sequence goes on along the minus strand of OX419725.1, from coordinate 14,526,611 downwards.
CTCCCCCACCCCCCGGGGCCTAATTGGTAAGGGGACGCATTCTGAGCTGATTGACTTCACCCCTCAGAGTGCAACTCGAACCATATCATTGGATTCGGGTCTGCATCTCCTTTGGACGATACCTCTAGCCTTAGAGTGGTTTTCTTTTCGTCGTTCATCATACCAAGATGCTACCGTTGCGACTACTGGGTGGTGATTATAGAGCATCTCTGGCATCTCCCTTACGCCATCAGGTGAGGCCACACCGAAGGCTATTGGTCAGCGGTGGTTTCATTCTGCCGCATAACGATCTCACAGAAGGAGGCCTTTCACCCTCCGTCACTTAACAAGAAATGTCGCGATCGATGTTGGCGATGACAGATCCCTTCCGATCCACTAGAATAGAATGTGAAGTTCACGCCGCCTTTATACACCTGGACTACAGCGTGATATACCCTCAATCACTGTGTGGTTTGTGGTGGGCTTAAACCCACTCACCGTTTACTCTACTACACGACATACTGATTGTGTTATTGCCACATAATTAAGCATGGGTTATTTTACCTAATACAATGGAACCTGTAATACGATATTTAAATAGCTGGTAGTCTTATTACGTAGTGTTTTCGCGGCAATGTTGTAACTGTTATGTAACCTCAACAAATTTTATGTATAACCTTGTAAATACATTTGATGATTGTGTTAGTAGTTGGCAAAAGCAGTTAGTTATAAAATAGCTGTTATAAAACAACTTATACAAGTTCAACATAATATTACGAATAATTTCATCGTTCTACTATTGAAATCTAATATAGCAGTTTTAGTAGTTCCCGTATGTATAGCTTGAATTTTTAATCGAATAAGATTTGATTACTTTAATAGTAGGCATACTCACTGTCGCAGAGACCTGTTGCGACAGTGAGTATGCCCCTGCGCCTTGTGTTGTATAGTCGGGCGCTTATAGTACTTCTAATTTGTGAATGTTAGCTTCAATAATGCTTTAGAAAAAGTTAAATCCCTTTTGCCACTAATATATTTAATTTTTAGATCCAAATTTAATAGGAGTTTCACAATTTAAACGTTTTACTAAATTACACTTGTAGTCGAGTTGCTGGTCTGTATTATGATCGTGGGACGTATATTATGCAACTATAACATATCCCTTGGAGAAAAAAAGCATAATTATGTTTATTAACAACCTTTGATTTGTAGCAAAAGATGACATATTTACATCTAATTAGCTGTAGCCTTGAAATAATATAATACGCGTATAGTACATACACTAATTGCTCGAATATGGTTCATTGTAAACATTACCTAACTGCATATAAAGCATATGAAATCAGACCTCATAATTTACCTACAATATAATTGTTGTTCAAACAATTAAGCTCGCAACTTTACTTTTATACAGCATGTGTCATTGTTTACTGGTTGTGACTGAATAAAATTTACACAATATAGACACACAGGGCTCAAAACTAAAATGTTATCATATACGTAAAATTAGTTTATTACGTTATAGTTTTTTTAACGTGTGGGAATCCCCTCGGATGTCATGCCGGCCTCGAACCCACTAAAACACACGGACCCTGCTTATCTGTTTATTGCCGGACGCCCATGTAAGTAGTGATGTTAGTCTTTAAAAATGTTTGTGTGTTCACAAACAGCGATTTAATTTCAAGCATTTTCATTATTTATGTAGTCTGAAATATTATAATAGGAGTTTTGGTGTTCACTTTCGTAATATGTATTTATAAGTATATAAATCTTTATTAGTTATGTATATCACATAGTACAAGCTTATAGAATAATAATTAATTATCTTGGCTCCGAATATGATTTTGTCCCATTCGGTGTCGAGACTCTTGGTCGGTGGGGTCCTAGCGCTATAAGGCTTTTTAAGGAAATTGCGAAAAGGTTAGTTGACATCACAGGAGACCGAAGAGCTGGCAGCTACCTCGGACAAAGAATTAGTCTAGCTATTCAAAGGGGGAACGCTGCCAGTATCTTCGGAACCTTGCCTAAAGGGACCTTTTTTAATAATATATTTTAGTTATGTATTACGTATTATTTTTAAGGTTTCTTATATTTAATGTTAACATTAAGTTAATTTATTTATGATATTATGATGGAATGTGTGATTTAAGGATTGTCATGGTAAATGAATATGTTTCTTGTATAATTAGCTTATAGAAGCTTCATTAGGGCAAGACGGCGAAGTTAAAGAATGTACCATGTTTAAAAAAAAAATTCTATATAATTTGCGCTTCATGGTTGTCGTAAATTTATTTATAGAATAGACAAAAACTAAACTTCTTCTCTTCACCCTGTATCCTTGACGGGGCAGTCAGATTCGCGATCTATGCATACTTCTTTCGCTCCTTTAAGATTCATCAATCGCTTCATACACGCACGTCTGGATAACCGAGTACTTTGACTTTTCCGTTGTTGAGCAATCTGCTCACGAATGGATATTTTTTTAATTTCCTTGGGCAGTTTAGTAAAGAATTGTATACATTGCTCCACAAAGGAGCTGCTTAGTTTATTTTAAACTAAGTATTAAAATTTGTATTCGTTGTAACACAAGAGATTTTGCTCGAAATATGCGGTAAATTAGTTAAGTATTCAAGATAGTTTTATGCGCTGGAGACATCAAACACTGGGTGTTGACTGACTCTGATCTCTGGGTATAACCCAATGTCAACAACAAGACCTTGTAGGTAATTCAACCGCGTAGTTTCAAATTACGGATCAGTAGGAGAATTTTAACTCATTTTATGTTTGACCAATAATCATTTTATAGGCTACGCTGATCACTTTTTCTGCCTCTTAATAGTATATAAAAAAAAACAAAATCCAAATTGTATTAATAATTTTCGACAAGTTTGCGATTATACGTCCATACCTACAGGATAAATTCATTTAGAGTTTACTTACTTAATACCACATACTTTTCTATTGTACAAGTACTCGTAATATGGTGCAATACGTAAACTATACTCAAAACAACATTAGCTCTTTAGGTTTAGTTAAAGGGAATTCAGGTTTATAAATAGACCAGCTGGGGCTCCATAAGGCGCCGGCGCGTAAAATTTGGCGCCTGCGCCGTATGGAGCCCCCGTTACCTAGGTTACACCTATGACTTGACACTAGTAACTTACCCCTCTCCACTTTCTTCACCGTTCAGGCGCCTAGTCGACAAGGTTCGCTTTATTAAAACTTAGATGGACTAGTAGATATTTTAGTTTCTAGGAAATGGTGGAACCGATTTCGTGAGTATATAGCGGGGTATGTTTGTAGAATTGGGATAATAGTTTTTCTTATCTACTTGCATACATACATTCCAGAACAGTGGCAGAAAGGGTAAAACAATTTTGTTTCAATCCACCACTGTATATTCTGTTGAATCTATTAATATATCATCTCACTTAAGCTTTAAGTGCCAGTTGTATCTGAAGGTCAATTATCCTAACATTTTTCACTCGGTTCAGTCTCGTGTTGATTAAAATGCAGTCAGTATCCATTTTATTTATTAAATTTGGACTCTGGACCTGCTCCTCTGATCTGCTCCTGAAGATCTCAACCTAATACCCTGGAACCGGGATTTTATACCACGGACTTAGAACGTGAGACCCCGGATTTTGAACCTCGTACCCTGGACCTTCGATCCGGTACTCCAGACTCTGAAGCCAGACTCCGAACCCTGTGCTCTAGAACTTAGACTAGACATTGGACTCTGTACAATAATACTGTTGTTTGGGCTCACGATCTAGCTGGACCCTGTATCTCGGACTATGGATCTTAGTCCCTGAACACTGGGCTTTTGATCGTGGATTTCCGACCCTAGACACTGAAGCCTAGACTCTAGATCCTAAACCTGGGAAATTAATTTATTATTATCAACATTTGGCAGCCCTCAAACAATAAGGATTTTCGGGATATTCCCAAAATTAAACCTCTTTAAAATTAGAGGATTAAGTCATTTTGGTAAACCAACCTATTGGAACGAACGCCACGTCATTCCCGCGTGGGCGTTGCGACGATAATCGCGCACCGACAAGGCTATTATGTAAATCGGCCGTTTGTTTGTTACATTGATGTTATGTAACAACATTGTCGGCAATGCAATGGAGAACGCCGCCGCCCGCGCAGGGTCGCAGGTTACGTTACGCCCGTTATATAGGTCTCTGTTCTACAGACCACCGCGATTACTCACTGTTTCGTACTATTGATTAACAACAGTTACGGAACATAGGTTTGAACTATATCCTTTCGACCGTAATCACTAATTTATTACTCGATCGATTGGCTCTCAAATTTTCCTTGTCGTTTTATTTTAAATTATTTATAACTCAAGATATAAATATTTATTATGAACTTATACTTACTGCTTATGTGGTTACATAATGGTTACAGCTGTTGCTAAGTGGTATATTACATCTATTAAGTACTTACATGAATAATAACTAGTTTTTGTCCATTGGAGGACCAAATTTTAACCACAATCATAGTACCTTAAAGGAGAACTTGAATATACGATTATATTCCTTGCTTGATACATCACGATATTACCTCATTATTTAAAAAAAGAAGAACAAACCACTGAGATAGGATCGAAGCTCCGTTTCCGAACTTTTTAAAGTGATAAACATTAGTTACCGTGGAAGAAGTAGTCCTTTTGTAGTGATTTATTTCCCCGTTTAAATATGTGCATTATTAGAATATATGACGTCACAAATAGTTTCGTTGTAAAGAGTCACCAAGCCCTTCATAACCCCTGGTTTTTAAACATTTTGATTGTATAACAAAAAGATTAGGTCAAATAACCAATAACCTAATCTGTAGACGAATGGCTTAGACTTCGGCGTATTTTTCATATTGAAGTTTAAATTGAAGAGTATGAGTTGATATGAAATCGGTTGATTTCATTATTAGTTGGTTGGTAGGTATCTAAAACTTTCAATTACAATAAAAAAAAATACAGTTTCAGCTGAACTTGAAATGTTTAAGTTAAAATAAAGTCATGACCTAGTCGCAATGGCAGCTATTCGAAGTAGTATATGACCGCCTTAAGAACAAGGTACGTTGAGTATATATGCAGACCATATAAGCGAGGCAAACTGGCCATTATGTAAGAGAACAATCTAAACCAATGCGCTCAGTATCCCTTACTCAAATACGTACTTATTCTCATCTATTGCTATAACAATGATAACTGATAAAGGTACGATTTCAATGAGTATTGCAGATATCGCAAGCGCTTATGTAACTGTAATGAACTCGCTCAACCTAACCTACCTACTCCTGATACGGCGCGTTTGAGAGTTTGGTTGACAAACATCTGTTGTGATAGTTGCCGCAATTATAATTGTGTAACTTTTTTTGATATGATTCCATTAATGTCTTAAACAAATGTCTATTGCTCGCAATATATTATCAGCTATATTTTAGGTTCCATTTAGATTTTAACAACATCAGCACCATAGATAGGTTTAAAGGTCAAACAGCAGTTGCTACCAAGAATGCCGAAAATAAAGAGCCTAGGTAATAAAAATAAAATATCGGACTAGGTAAGATTTGAAAGCTACTGGGAAGGCGCGATGAATAAAAGAATTTAAAACGTTTACATCTCTATGTTAATCTATTGATCGAAGATCTGATGAAAAGTATTTAAGCTTCGTTACTAATACTTATATAAATCACTGTACAACTTTGTTAAATTTTCTTTATTACACCAGGCGCAGGTACTCCATTGTGTCAATATTATTCTAGGTTAGATAGTGTGAAACGTTTGTTTTGACTCACTAATCTTCAAACGGACAATACAGTTCAAACAGATTTGTTGGTTTATCAATTGCTCAAATAGTTTATGATACGGATTGTTTGTTGCGAGGGACAAAAATTCTAAAATTGTAAAATGGGTGTATAGTATGCCTCTGCCCACTTTGAGAGGATACAATGTGTGACTGATTTGATATTTGTAAATAAACACTCTTCTCATACCAAAAAATACATACGTCTGTGCTCTAGGTATCCGGCGTACGCGCCCACAATATAAAAAGCAAACGTAAAAAAAATGGATATCCGTTCATAAAATTGCCACATATACCTACATAATTAATTTTTATCATAACGTATGTAGTAATTTCTGTTTTGTTGACATAATGACAATTTGATAAAGTATAGAGTGCATTGAACTAGTATAAACTCAGCACTTAGTTACTAGATATAGTGAAAGCTGTGTTTTAAAACATTTCATCTAAGCCAAGACAAAATCCCAAGGTCACAAGTAGTTATTACTTCAAGACTCCTCCGATAACGAAAGATTTCGTCTCATAAAAAATGTATCTAGACAATTTATATAGGCAATATAGATGGATCATGAAAGACTTAGGTCGTTGAATCATCTGTTGACGGCGAACTTGAATAATATCATTATGAAGATGATGTTTTGTGCAATGCATGAGCCGTAAGCGACTTACATAACCAACACATTTAAAGCTGTTTAGTTGCCTTAAGAAATGCTATTGTCGCAACACGACTTGTTCCGTAGTCACGATTATTTGCCATGAAATCAAATATATTTACTAGCGAACGATCGCGGCTCCACCCGCCTAAAGAGCTGATAACAATACGGGGACACCAGCGGAATACATATCTTTTACCATGGTTTAATAACACTCTTGTATCTGTCCGGGTTAAATTATGTAATTGATTTTAAAGTAAGTTCCCGATGAGCTACTTTAAATTTGAGCTATAGCTCAGAAATTAAAATGACTATTCATGAAAATTTCACTAAAGAAGAAAAAAGGTATACTTTTTAGTAAGTTATTAAAACATGATATATTTATAATTAATTTCATTCCATGTAGTCAGAACGTGTATTTCAAAAAGTGTATTTATAAATATTTCATATAAACCCATTTTATGTGTTTTCTGTTGTTTTGTATGACCGTTTGTAGTTAAGGGACTCCTAGTTTTACTATTGCTTAACTGTTTTACGCAGAATGTTCATCCCTATATCTTTCATAACACTTATATCAGGCATGCGCTAACGTAAAATATCAAAAAGAGTTTATTTCTTATGCTCATATTTGGCCCATATTTACCTAATGCTTGCGTAATGAGTTCGCCGCTGTGTTTTATCTATGCTATTACAGTAAAGGGTCCAAGATCTAATAAATATTGTGTTGTAACCAGTTGACCACTTGCCAAAACTAAGTGATATAATAATTTTTTTTTCCACAGCGCCGTCTTGCCCAAAGTAAGCTAATATAAGCTTGTGTTATGAGGTCTAGACAATTTATATACATACTTAAATATTTCTAAATACATACACATTATACATATGAAACACCCAAACTCCGAAACAAACCTTTGTGGATCACACAAATATTTGATCCGACCCGGGAATCGAACCCGGGACCTCAGCCGCGGCAATTACATGGCACTACCACTGCGCCACCGAGGCAGTTCTTCCTGACTGAGCGACAAGCACATTTTAAAATTAGATTACATTATTAGTAGAATATTTTACTTTTAGTTCATCATACTACAAATGCAAACTTGTATTTTACGTGAGCAATGTGGTAACGATTAAGTAATAGATTCAGCAATTTCGTTCATTTATAATTGTACCATTGCACCGATCGCAACCTTGAGTCGATTTCAATCTGGATTCAGTAGTAACACGCTGCGCGCTAGTTACTTACACCAGCGTTACATAACGTAACACAAACTGTGACTTCATTGCTCGTTATATAACCTCATATTATGTAGCAGCGTGGACGAAATGTCACAAGAGGTATTGGGCTTCTTTGTTAACTTCTGTCACATAACGGGAACGTAAGCTCCTTGCGAATTGCTATATGAATATTTAATAAGTACTGTTATTATAAACAAAAAAAGGATAAGACACACTTGGTAGTTGAATAAAGCATTAAAATTTTGCTTGAGACAAAATTGTACCTATTGTCTACAGTGAATGGCGGAGGTGGATGGGGCACAAGATCTAGACAAGCAAAGCGGATCACGCAGCCGTATCCTGTTGAACTCACCAGGACATATCAGCACTACGTCCCTATGTCTCCTCGGGTAAGAAATGGGTGTTATTGAATCATAACATCTTACACTTATTAAGTACTAGTTGACGACCGCGGCTTCGCCCGCGTAGGGAAGTTTTCCTGTTCCTGTTTCCCACGGGAACTTGTTCCCAGGATACAAAGTAGCCTATGTGTTATTTTGATGTATAAGCTATATTATTGTAAAGTTTCATTAAAATATATTCAGTAGTTTTTACGTGAAAGAGTAACAAACATACATACAAACATTCGCATTTATAATATTATTAAGATTCACAACATACACACAACACCGTCTAGGGATATTTTGTATTAAGTTTGTAATCTCAAAAAATACTCGCTAGTTTTAAATTCTTCTGAAGAAAGCTTATTTTGTAAATCTTTTTTAAAGGATTTTAAATTTAAATTTAAAAAAATAAATTAAAGACAAATGAATTCCAAGCTGGGGCTACACAACGGAGTATTGCTTATGTGATTGGAACTAGGCAAAACGTGATATCAAGGTTATGGTCACGTTATCGTGCTACTGGTAAAGTGGCTGAAAGACACTCAGGCGGAACCGCATAACCACTCAGTGACAAAACCGATTTTTGCAAGTTGTCGCGAATAGACAGCCAAATGTTGACAGCATTGCTCCAGTCAGAGCACCAGTTGCTTGTGAGTGACCAAACTGTGAGGAGACGGCTGCCACGAAGCTAGCCTTCATGCTCGCAGACCGCGTCGTACTCTAACACTACGCCGAGGCAATCGTGGACGAAAACTTGAGTGGGCTCGTGAACATTTGTCGTGTTGTGAGAGTCCTCTGTAACATCCTCAGGAAGTCCATTCATACCACGGCAGGACAATTATGGTTTGGGTGGGAATTCGTGTTGATTATTATGTTGATTAATTTCTCCTTATTTTTTTCTTTTCTTGAGAAACACATTTATCCTTAGTTTTACCATTATTTCACGTTCTTTATCTTTATTATAATAAAAAAATTGTTTACCCAAAAAAACAGTTTTCTTTTATTCTGAAGTGTAGTCTGAAAAATGGGCTTTTTAAAAATATATACATGTTGTATGTTATTTTTAATAAATTTTGCGTAAATTGAATAAATCCAAAATATTCCTAGACGTTGTTGATGTTGTTACTACGCACACAAATACATAGTCAATGTCAAAATGTTAAAAATATTACTAACGTTCTGATGCTAGGTGCATTGAACTCACGCTATTTTAAATAGATGTTTTTCAAAGTAAATAAGATACCGTGGAAATGACGTCATCCTTTATAATCTTAAAGTGATTAGCAGTTGTTTGTAAAATTTTGTTGATATGGCAATACGTTTTAGTGCGTGTATGTTTCTTTAGGCGCGATTCGCCCATGCCGTGGAGCTCCTGCATAGTGGCAGGCACAGGGATGCGGCGCCGCACTTGGCACTGGCAGCTGCTTCCAGCCACTCGGATCTGCAAGTAGCACGCACATTGTTAGCCCAGGTATGTGTTATATTTATCACGGCATTCTATTTCATTTTATGTTCCAAGTTTATTTTATTTATATATTTATCTATTACGCCTTATCCCCGAAGGGGTGGCAGAGGCGTATTATATGCCCAATTTTCACCATATGTATTCCTGTCCCACGTAATAGGTGGAGAGCCCATTGCCGTGTTGAAATACACAGACACAGGTTGTGGCTACCTGCTGTGAAAATTTTTCTTCTGCTGTCTAAATCAATTGACTAGACTTGTAGGAGATATGTTTGGTATAGTTGTGGACTATATTTATCTCGAATGATTAATACGCGTTAGACAAAATAGATATCTGATCAATGGGCATGTGAAATAGCAGTCAAAACATTAACGGGTATCGCAGAAAATCATGGTGGTTGAGCACAGACTATAACTGTCAACGTGTAACGTAAAATCGGTTAAAACATATTCGGGGGAAAAGACGTGACTATATTATGTATGTATGTATCAAGGGATAAAGCACTCAAGTAGAGCGTAAGAAGTTTAATAGAATTTAGCCATACCGACGTGCTATACGGACATTACTTGGTCGGACATTTAGCCAAGAACTCATAAGTATGTGTTTACGAAACTGCCAAACAATTGACGTAGACATGTATATGTAATAGTAAGTGTTGTATTTATATGCATATTTTTTATTGACACGAACTAGCAGGAGCTAGGAGCGGGCGTGGGTCTATGATGAACGAAAATGCATTCCCACATAGAAAAAGAAAAGCATCCTGTTGGATGGTAAACAGAGTTGGTGTATTTGTCGGTGTTTAACTTCTCCATGTATCATTTTCCGAATGATTCATACATAACTCGTATCAATATTATTACATAAAAAGGATTTATTTAGGTATTTTTATGGAAAAAGCGTTCTCAATTAATTATTATTAAGTTCCTATGACTTGTTTTCTATGACTGAAAATGTACGTAACTATGCCCACTAGAGTACTCGAAACCCTGCTATTTCAGTGTTCTGTAAAATATCACTGCGTTAAATACCTTACGCCTACTGTCAGACTCGAGATTTATGTCCGCTCGTGACATCTCCGTTTGCGAGCGTTTCTGTGTTTTGGAAGCGGCTTCCGAAGCTAGTGCTCGTTTGACTTTAACCCAAGTCAAATGCGGCATGGGCATCTTGAAAACCTTTGCAGTAGGTAACACTGCCTCGGTATTTTTCAATACGGCAATAGCAATAGGCTTACCACCTAATATGGAGACCTCTCGGTCTCTCTGCCAACCTCTTCAGGGAAATAACTTGAGTATATCATGTATGTGACTTTTGACAGTGGCGGATAAAATGAAATGGAAAAAAAAACTTTAATATTGCTCTTATTATTAATGAAACGTATAGTAGATAGACATTTCGTTATGATAGTGGTTCTCAACATAAATGTCCTTCGCCTTGCCATCGCAAGCTTGATAGTACTAGGTACTATCAAGCTTGCGATGGTAATCTAAATTATAGATTACTTGTTCTTTGTTACATAAATAGAACAGAAACAAACATGTTCTTCGCAGGTAACTTTCCATTACTCTTGAAGAGCACTCGAAGGACACTTCGTTGCCCTCCAGTGAACTAAATCAAAATAGATAATAATTTTCGTGGAACCATGACACTCATGATATAATTGGATGTCGGATGAATGACCGGTCTTATATTTCGATACCGCAGGGAGTAGGCGGGCGTGACGTTGTTTGTAGGTACACACGCGATCATTTTTCTAATAAGTGATTAGGTATATCAATTTGCGAAGTATTACGGTTAAGTATATTAAGAATAATGGCATGACGAAACCTACGGCGTTAATATCTATTTAATGTTCTATTTATATGAGACATGTGCCGTAGAAACTGAGTACAATGGCCTACCTGCAAGGAGCACTGTTACCCCAGGACAAATGGCTATTATTCTGTTGACCACGTGTACAAAATTTATGAACAAATAACGATGAATCTAAAAAAAAGGGCATAATAATATGGTACATCGACATTATCGAGGGAGGAGCATGAAAAGGACTGACAATTTTTTTGTGTGTGCCTGCAATTCAAAAGAAAGGTTAAATGTCCTTTGACGCATGACGATTGCATGACGGCATAAAGAAAGAGAAAAGCGCTTGTTACCCCGCACAGTGTTATGTAAACATTTTTTTAGTTTTCAGTAACAAGTTAAAGGAGGTATGGGCTTGAAATATTTCAACAATAGATCGCCACAACCCGCGCTTGTCCATTTCAACGGGCAGTGGGCCCACTGCCCGTAACGTGGTATAAAATGCACACGGTGAAATGTGGGCGTATAGTAATATAGGCGTGACATATAAACATTTAAAAAAAATGGGCTTTTACTACCCATTATGTGGGACAGGAATACATATGGTGAAAAGTGGGCATATAATTTGCCTCTGCCACCCCTTCGACAGGTAGAAAGTGGGCATATTATATGCCCCCTGCCGCCCTTTCGGGGATAAGGTGTAATAGATTAAAATAAAAAAGTTAAAATGCGTGATAATTTACTTTAAATATCTTTTTTTAGGTCATCATGGTGCTTAGTGACAATCGTGACCCGAGAAATTTGACACGAGAACTCAACTATTTTGTGAGACACATCTCCTCAATAACTTGGATAACTCCTAAAGATATGGAGTGTATTCTGTGTTGCGAAATATTCACCAGTCCGGTGACCACGCCCTGCGGACACATGTTCTGTAGGATCTGTATTGAGAAAGCTCTTGACTATTGGAGGAGGTGCCCATTGTGTCTACGGGAGCTGCTTGAATTCAAGTTGGCTGAGGTAAGCTTAAAAATAAATGTAACACAACAAATAAATACAAACACACAAGGAATCAAAGTCTCGCGCTCTATTTGACAGGTCGGCGTGGGTATTACAGCTCAGTTCATAACAAAAGTAATGTTGAGACCTTCTCTTAAGTAATGATTATACCGGTAACAGAGGGTCTCATATGACATGAGACTATTCCACAAGATGTTTGAAAGGTCTTATTTTAGAGAAGTGTTGCTGTTCAAAATAAGTTACCTAATCTGATTGTTGCGTCAAGGTCAACCTTTCACCGGATAAACGGATCAGAAGTCATTTAAACAATTTCATGTAGTTTAATAATTCAGATGACTTTATTTATTTTTATTACATACAGTCATTACATGAGCTGACATAAATATTTCTAATTTATATAAAAAAGACAATGAGTACCCAATATATAAATTTGGGTACTCATTGTACTCATTGGACAGGAATAAACATGGTGAAAAGTGGGCATATAATATGTCTCTGCCACACCTTCGGGGATAAGGCGTGATGGTACTCATTGTCTTTTTTATACTTACTCTTACTCTTATCATTTTTATATAACGGATTTACTGTATTAATTGCTCATGTTATCAACTATCACTTTTAATTTCTGATAAAAAATATTTATCACGCATTATCCCCGAAAGGATGGCAGAGGCATACATATTGTATGCCCAATTTTCACCATGGGTATTCCTGTACTACATAATAGGTGGTGTGTCCTTTGCCGTTTTGAAATAGACAGACGCAGGTTGTGGCTGCCTGCTGTTGTAATTTTTCAAGCCCATAAGACCTTCAACTTTACTTAACGACTGCCATGTTACTGGCAACCGGGAACAAGGGCTTAACGTGCCTTCCGAAGCACGGAAACGCTCGCAAATGTAAATGCTAAAACGTGGTCACCCATCCGAGGACCAGCCAAGCGAAAGTTGCTTAACCCAGTGATCGTTTACAGAACATTGAGTCAGAGGGGCCACGAGCGAGTTTATTTTAAAAATTTTAACTTAATTTTTATTTATTTTGGTACATACAGTCATTATATGAACGTTTTTTACAAATTAGGAATATATGTAATATATTACTAATTTTTATAAAAAATACAATGAGTACCCAATATTATACTCTTACTCTTATCATTGTTATATGACCAATTAACTATATTGGTCATGTTATCAACCTACTATTATATTGCTCAAAAACGGAAAAGTCAAAAGTACTCTGATACCCAGACGTGCGTGTATAAAGCGATTGATGAATCTTGAAAAAGCGAAAGAAGTATGCATGGATCGCGAAGCCTGGCGATTTGTCCAATATCTATATATGGCAATAAAACTTAAATCGGCTATTCATATTCGGCGTAGTCAGCCATATTGGATTTAGAGCGATGACACTTTATTTTTCGAGTTTTTCCCAATAAGCCCCTTTCATTTGATATTAGATTGCATAGGAGTCTGTTTTATTACCAAGGTGCGTCTAGATACTTTCAGTGAATTAATCTGTGATGCTGTTTATGTTTTCAGGCCAAGGACACGGTGTTTGTGAAAGGAGCCTTGGCCACCATAAACTCTGTTATGGTACCTACATCTATGGAGGAAGAGGGCGTTGTTCCCATTTTCGTTTGCACCGTCGCCTATCCCTCGTAAGTATGCAATTATGTACTCTATTGGTAATTAACTATTTTACTTAGTTTTTTATCAATCAACCCTTTATTCCCAAAAGGGTGGCAGAAGCATATTAACGCCCACATTTCACCGTAAGCATTTTTGTCGCACTTAACAGGTGATGAGCCCATTGACGTGTTGAATTAGACAAGGCATGTGGCGACCTCCTGTTGAAAAATTTCAAGTCTTAGCCATAAGGCCTTCAACCAGGCTTAACCACTGCAATGTTACAACCGGAACAAGCGGTTTAGCGCGCTCTCCGAATGGAAATGCCACGAAGCGGTCCCCCATCCGTGGTAAGCCTTAGCGAAAGTTGCTTAACGCAGTGATCGGTTACAGAACTCTGAGCTAGTGGGGTTACGAGCGCTTAACTACATAGTTTTGGAAAAAATGCAACAGACGAGGCAACAGCGCGTGCACTCATCATTTCCTCAAAATGACAAACAAAATTTATTGGACCATGAGGTACAACAATACAGCCATGGAAAGCATACCATAGCCACGGAAACCATGCTCGCGGTTCAGCGGCTGCGAGTCGAGCTTTAGTGAAAAACAATTTATCTGGGTCATCAACCTGAGTGCCGCTAACGGAGCCCCGCTGGCTATAATAACGGCCCTCAATCTCAATAGTCGTCTCTGCTTCCCATCAGGCCGGTCGCGCAATTCCGTCGTGGATATAAAAAAAAACAAACGTGTAATCTTTTCAATCAGATGGTAGCTCACTAGGCAAGCCTGTCCTGTCCCGGACGAGCAATCAAACTTCCTAAAAAAGCCGGATAAGATTAAACCCGAACCACAAGGCCTCGACCGTGGTAGCCAAAGTCTGTCAAGAACCCTGAGAAACCCAGCTACTCGGGGTGACATCTACATATTTTTGATCCAAGGTTTACCGGTGTATTTATTTTTTTCAAAAGGGCCTTAGAAGGTTTATAAAGGGTCGGCAGCGCGAGTGATGCACCTCTGGTGTTGCAAACGTCCATAGGATACGGTGACCACTTTCGATCAGGTATGCTTGAGTTCATTGTGAGTTTATTTGGACTATCGTTTTAAAAACAAAGGGCAGCAGCAGTGACGAGCAGCTCGTTGTGAGAGAATTAAACCACACAAAGAAATTTCACCTTAAGTCAATCTCAATATAATAATAATGTATTGTTGTTTTTTTTTCAGAATTCCGTGCCCTTTATTCATTTTTGACCCTCGATATTGGCGGATGATCCGCCGCGTACTGGAGTCCGGCTCACGCCGCTTCGGAATGGTCGCTATGGATCGAGAGAAAAAATACGCAGACTATGGCACAGTAAGTACTCTATCTTCAACTGAGGTTCTTCTCATCTTCCTTCTCATCTGAAGTTTTTTCTGGGTGCTTCACAACACTACCTGTATTTGTCCAGGTGGGGTTGCCTGGATCATAGTTTGGCTATGAATTTTCGGTATTGTTGGAAGTGACTGCCGGCTGACGGTAAGGGCGCTTCAGTCGTTGCCTCGACCCTCAGTCATCGCTTGCAGGTGAGGTCGCTTGGGCCCTGAAGATTTTGGTAGGGTCCTTTAAAAATATAGCGAGATGCTCTAGAATATCTATTAAATTGCTATATTTTTCTAAGAGACAAGACGCTCCATCTCCTTTATATTAGTAATCATTATGAAGTGAGATAACAAAAATGAGATAAAAAAATTATATCAAGTAAATCACAAAAATTATATTGATTGATTCCTATGAGAGGGCGTTTGTGGCCCCGCGGTCTCAGTGTTCTGTAAACGATCACTGAGTTACGCAATTTTTACTATGGCTGGTACTCGGATAGGTGACCACTTTTTGGCATTTACATTTGCGAGCGTTTCCGTGCTTCGGAAGGCACGTTAAGCCGTTGGTACCGGTTGCCAGTAAAATGGCAGTCGTTAAGCCTGGTTGAAAGCCTTATAGGCGGCTTGAAAAATTTCAACAGCAGGTAGCCACAACCTGCGTCTGTCTATTTCAACACGGCAATGGGCTCACCACCTATTACGTGGGACAGGAATCCACACGGTGAAAAGTGGGCATATAATATGCCTCTGCCACCCCTTCGGGGATAAGGCGTGATGGATATTTATTATTTATTATGAGCGGACTCTTTGTTCTTGATAGTAGTTCTCAACAACATTAAAACATTTTGTCTGAGAGTGAAGTTCGTATTAAGTTACACAAATAAAATTCGTTTTTAGAACGTTTACATACTGCTCATATTATATACTGTGATGTTACAGAATACCCTTGACGTGAACCGCAAAAGCCATTTCTACCATCTTTAGGGTAATCCTATAGAATTAGATGGTAGAGAATTTTGTGCTGTCATATTAGGGGACCGAACCCCTCTATGGTGACATCCACATCTTTAAATGACAATTAATTAAAAACTTTAACCTGAAGCTCCAACCAGAACCTGGTCTCCAGAGAACCCGACTCTTTGAGAACTTACAGCACACATATTTGGGTTCAATAGATTAGTTTTAACCTTGCAGGTTATGTCTTGCAATACAATCATGATGACCTGGTGCTGCAACCAGGATGATCTCCAGAAAAGACTTTTCGAAAACTCATACCTTTTTAAAATTGTTCCTTAAACTATAAGTACTTTTTCGAGTAAGGGGTTTTATATATTTTTTTATTTATAATATTATATTACACCTTAACTATGATAATGGCAGAATAGTGGCGTGTAAGTCAAATTCCTGATATTTTTTGCAGGTACTGGAAGTACGCGACTGTGTGCGTTTGGAAGATGGCCGATCCATCCTCTCTACTGTCGGCTTATCTCGTTTCAGAGTGATGGAAAGATGCGTAAGGGACGGGTGAGTATAGTTGATGTATTTCTATTATATCAGTCTATTATTGTAGTTAAAACCGATTTGGCGATACAGTGTATATGAGGCTGTTAGTGTGCTAGACCGTACCATAGACTTAGAAGAAAGGCTTGACAGTAAAATGTATATGTTTTTAAAAATTTTGCTGTATGAAAGCTTGCATCCTAGCAAAGCCAATGTAGAGTTATTGTAAAAATAATATAATGTCAAAAAATATGTTAATTTGCTGTCAAATATTCGTTATGGTAAAAATTTCAATACAAATTCGAAAAATTTGGAATGAACGTTAAGTATCGATTAAAGTATTCCGAATCCTGGGTCGCATCAAATATTAATGTGATTCGCAAATGTTTGTTTCGGAGTTTAAATGATTACCATCCTATTAATTTTATAAACGCGGAAGTTTGTAAGAATGAATTGAGGTACGTTTGTTACGCGCAAAAACTATGAATGGATTGTGATGAAATTTTACAATATATAGCATAGCAGACACATCAGAATTTTTATCCCAGGAACCAATTTCTGTGGGGAACGGGAAAAGTTCACCACTCGGTCCTCGCTCAGTCGGCATCTATTTCATAATATGTATGTATTTAGAAACATATAACTATGTTTATCAGTTGTCTACGTGCCATAGCACTAACTTATAGCTTAATTTGAGCTAGAAGACTGCGTTGTGTGAGAATGACACAAAAATATTTATTATTATTCTTTTGCGATGGATGAATCTGCAACAAGCGAAAGAAGTATGCATGGATCGTGAAGCCTAGCGATCCGTCCTCTCTGACTACCCTGTCAGGGATACAGCGTGATGATAGTTAGTTAGTTATTATTCTTTTGCAGATGTGAAGTTGCTCATATCCAACCAATTTTTGATCTACGTCCAGCGGATATGATTGTCGAAGACCTAAAGCTGTACGCAAATCAGACGATGTTCAAAGCTATGATGTGGTTCAGCGGGTTAGATTCCCGAATGGTTGCTGACATTGAAACCGCGTTTGGACCGATGCCCACATATGAGATCAATGAGGGTTGGTGGGAATCTCGTGATGGGCCTACCTGGCTTTGGTGGTTGGTGGCTGTGTTACCTCTGAGGACTGAGATAAAGGTGGGTATTATATAGATTATAGGCTTATATCAAACGACGGGATGGGACCGGCGGAGTTATGAGACAGTTTTAATTTGCAAATAAACTCTCGTAGTTCCGTGTTAACAATTACTGCGACAAGCATTTTTCACTATGACTGGTACTGAGATGGGTGTCAACTTTGTAGCATTTTTATTTACGACCGTTTCTGTGCTTCGAAAGTATTTTTAAGTATAACTGGACTGCAACGGGGCCCAAGTTAGCCTTGCCAGCTAGTGATGCACTTTATAACTGACGTGGTCGTGGCGAAAAAAGGACACCTCGAAACAAAGCCACCAACCCGTTCGGGTTGGTAATACTGCGATCGAGATCCCTTTACTATGGTTTCTTGCAAAAATACTTACTGTCAAATTTTGTAAACTTGCTTTTAATCACAGAGCAAGGAATCATTGTCGCTCGCTTCCTACTAGATTCACCTTACACTATATATTTCATACAACCAAGCGTGTCAAGGGGCTACATACTTTACTCATTCGATTACACTTATTATAACAAACAATTTAAGTTGAAATATATATAATGTATGAAGGATAATGACGCTAGGGCTTGAAAAATTTCAACAGCAGGTAGCCCCAACCTGAGACTATTTTCACACGGCAATGAGCCCATCACTTATGTCGTGGAACAGGAATACATACGGTAACAATTAGGTGTATAATATGCCTCCCTCAGGCATAAGGTGTGATTGATAAACTACAGACGAATAACAGGCACCTGACAAAGTATGTGATTTTCGCCCACAGCCTTAAATTGGCACGCGGTATTATTATTAATTTCGTCTCTATTCGGTCGCGAGCGGAAGGGAGAGAGCAACATTCCTTGCTCTGTGTTCTCTTTCTAAGTATACCCTGTCAATTACATGAATCATAATATTTCACAGCTACTAATCCTCTCAACGGAATGCCTACTAAAGCGTATATTGGCTGTCGCTCGCACATTGGAAGCCGTAGCTGATGTTAAGCTCACCACTCTAGCGCCCGGCCAATGTCTCACGGTTACGATGCCTGGTCAAAATCCAAGCAGGAACTAAAATCATAACCCAATTTCAAAATACTCCACCGAAGCATATTTCCATAAATGTTTTTTTGTCAAAATAATTGTATTTTTGTAGTAGTAATCTACTCAACTCAATATTATATATGTGTATTGGTGTAACTAGTTGTAGAGTTATCCCTTTGAAAACCGCCATATTTCCATGTAATAATAAAAATAAGGAACAAATTTTTGATAACTATTTACCCTCTCATTTTCTATAACTGACAGGGTACTCCCCCTTGAATATCAAACCTGTACTGAAGAATGATGACTGAGCCACAAAACGGAAATTCATTGCAGGGTCCTTAATGTGATTTAAATCCTATAATAGCGACAATTATTAAAACCGATCAGATCGAATAATGAGTCGAGGGTCCAATTCCTTCTATATTCAAATATTAGTTTTCCCAGCAAATTTTGGTATCGCTTTAGAATACGGTTCCATTATTTTTTCATCCGTTTTTTTTTATTTATTCTGTAATTCGGCTTAGATACAAATTCATATCATCAAAGATTAAAAAATCAGCGCTGGTGTTTTTGAGTTCTAAATTGTTACACGAATTTGTTTTATGAATACAGTGTATAATTTACAGTCTTTTCTCCACACTCTGTATAATTTTAAATATGGTTTTATTTTGTACTTTAGTGCATCTGAAGTTCAAATAGTTCCGATTATAAAGAGATAGTAATGCACTAAGCAAGTGAAGGCCGTTTTTAAAAGTCGGACAGATACGATCACGCATATCAGTACTATCAGATATAGTTTGGACATCGGAGAACATCGCAATATCTATCGTAATTTCAACTTTATGTCAATGAAATTATTGTCTATTTCATTTTGAAGAACAGCAATAGCCGATGCTGAAAATTTATCTGGTGGTACTGTAAATATCAATTGCATAGCGGAGTTCCTACTTCATTTACGCTTATTATTAGCAACTATCGCCCTGTTAGAAGTACTGTCTATTTTATTGTCCTCATACAAATGGATGATATTCTTTACCTTAAGACCTATTCTAAGGATTCTTTTGTGCTAAATACTGAACTATTAAGAGAATGGAACTTTACACGTGTATTTTCTAAGACTACCGTACATTTTCAAAATAAAAATTAATAGTCTTTTCATTATGTGTAACTCGTATAATATGCATTCCAAAGTTTTATTATTCAGTGTTTGTACTGAATGTTAGAAAATAATTTCATCTATACGAATTAAAATTTTTGATGTTGCTCTGTCATGTGTATTAACAACAAATAGTTTCGAACTGAATCACAATTTGTCCGATATTGTAAAGATAGTTTGAAAATTGATTCTCAATGTAAAGGATTAATAATTATCAGAACATTATTAAAAAAAGTATTTTTCCGCCATATTTTACCATATTTTTTTTATATATCAGTAAGCTGTTTCAGAATCTTGTATAGATGATTCATATTATGGTGTTGATAGGTATTTAAACACTCATGTGATACTCCACTCACAATAGTGTTTACTATGCGCCCCATAAGGTCATTGAGGGCGTCTTCGGTCAGCTGTACTGTCGAGTACTCATCCTCGGCAAAATATGGTATTTGAGACAAGTGACTAACATCCTCTCGTTACCTTTTATTATACAACAGTTGCATAAATAAGTATTAGATATCACATTCACAACTAGTACGATTCGACTAAATCAAAACCACTTTTTAAGCCTCTAATTTGACACAAAAATCATCATTCCATCTCTGTTTTTGATGGCATCGTTGAGTTCACTTGACGCAGAGTGCCACAATGAAAAAAAAGTTTAAAAATTGACTTACCTCGTTTTGACGTCACAAATCCGTCCACTTCCATATTCGTGAAGGGATTCATTTACATTTATTATACTCAGAAACTATATGTTGCTCATACACAAAATATTCTGAAAGATGCTTATTAGGTAAAATACATTCCATCATTCTTCATTCCAAATTCGGAATTTTATCACTCGTCGAAACATAAATATACGCAGGTATAATTAATAATTGTCTATGAATGTTATTAGATTATGTCATAGGGTTCTTGTTTTTGTCTAACAAAGTATCTATCAGGTATTATTACTTACCAATTTAAAAATACTTATACCTATGTTTCATAGAAAAATATAGATCAGATGTGCCGTTTTAGTTAAGTTACTAAAAGTAATTCTTCCGTTTTATTCATTACAAGATAGTATTTTACTCAGTAAAAATTTGTCAAAGCTTCAGCCAGCATTGATACCAGTTTCGCGTGGTTTCTCCCTTTTGTCTTGTATCCTCATTAAACTTGGGTCCTACCTAAACGTGAGACCTGCTTGCTAAACATTTGTCAAATCCACATTGAGCTATTGGCGGAGCAATAGTATTATCGCCATGAACAAAAAAAGTACGATAATAACTGTGGAACAAATTTCCTATTAGTTAGACACTTTCTAATTGCTATATTATTTTTTAACTTTCCCAACATAATAGCTTTGGAAGGAATTTTTTTCTCTGTTTAAACTTGGAATCTTGGTATCAAAACTGATCGATGCAATATATCTATGGGTTATTTATTAACCTTTGTTGTAGTAGTTTTTGAATTGTAAAGTAGGAAATTAATGATTATGGACTAAGTCCTCTTTCCCTAGTACTCAGAGACACTAAAGAATTATTATTTACATATTTTCCGTGAATCCAGATTTATTTTGCCTTGCAGTGAAAACATACGCGACCATACCGTTTTATCATAAGGGCTTGGCTTCGTTGCCCGGCTCTTGGCTATTACCGGGCTCTTGGCTTTGTCGCCCGGTCACGAAAAATATTTCTACGAATTTCAATTAATTTTAGTTACTTGATGTTATTAGGGGATATTACGTACGTAGAGGACTGTTTTATCATAAGAGCTTGGCTTTGTTGCCCGTCTTTTGGCTATTACACGGCTCTTGGCTTTGTTGCCCGGTCATGAAAAAAAAATCTACTAGTTTTATGTACGCTGTGTACTGTTTTCTCTTAAGAGCTTAGCTTTATTGCCCGGCTCTTGGCTGTTACCAGACTCTTGGCTCTGTTGCCCGGTCCCGAAAAATATTTCTACGAATTTCAATTAACGGTAATTGATAGTGGGATATTACGTAACTTGAGGACTGTTTTATCAGAAGGGCTTGGCTTTGTTGCCCGGCTCTTGGCTATTACCCGGCTCTTGGCTTTGTTGCCGGGTCACGAAAATAATTTCTACGAATTTCAATTAATGTGAGTTACTTGAAGTTAAAGGTAATTTACGCTGTGTACCTACTGTTTTCACTTAAGAGCTTGAATTTATTGCCCGGCTCTTGGCTTTGTTGCCCGGTCACGAAAAATATTTCGACGAGTTTCAGTTAATGTCTGTTACTTGTTAAAGTTCGAAGTTATATGACAGGATATTACGTTGTGTATGTAATACCCAATGTTTGATTATATCTGCCTGTGTAAGTCTCTGAGTACGGTAATTATTATTTTTAAGTTTATGCATACTTAGTATGCATTTGAATTATATTTCCCTAGTTAAGTAAATGTTTAGAAAAATAAGATTACTTATATTTACGCAAGTTTACGATCTCATCGATATATTTCGTTTTAAAAATAATCGTCAATCATGAATAAATTAGTTTATAAAACTGATATTATGTTAATTTTATTCATATTTTGTAGGTAGGTATAATGTTGGAAGTTACCTACACCATTCCTCTTTAGTTACAAATGCGATCTCATTTATCACTAAATCATTATCTGGCGTACAGAATCGATTCTTTTGCTTAAGCAACTATTAAGCCCATTATGTCATAAGTACCAATGATCAGTATTAATCACAGTACAACTGACATACTTTTACGTCACTAGTACTATAAAAGTTATTCTGACGCACGGCACGCTATGATGGCCGTTTTGACATCTAAAATAGTGATGATATTTTACTTGTTTTACATAAGTGCTCTGTTTTCTACAGTAGTATTAATACCCTCTAATGTGGGTATATTGTGCGAATATTCATATATTTATACAAATAAAATGTAATTAAAATTAATACGAAACATTATGAAAAGACAAACGTCAAAATGGCCATCATAGCGTGCCGCTAGTATAGTGACGGATAAGTGTGTAAGTGCAATCAATGGTACTTCTGACATAAGGGGCTGTTAAGACTCAGTGGCGTCAATTTGTCTAATCTCAAACCGTTTAGATTATAATAATTAGGTTATGTTAGTTAACAAAATTTGATAATATTCAACAAAGCTGATAATTTTTGCTGTGATCGAATTAAAATTTATATCTTACATTGGAATATTGTTTTAATATAACACTTATATATAAAAAAAAAAACTATTTCTTCTGTGTACCTATTAGAAATGTGTTTTAAATATTTGTTATTTAATAAATGTTGTCAGTGATATTGTTTTGTTTCGTCACCCCAATCCATGTACTAGAAATATAATTGTTTATTTCTGCATTACATATAACCGTGCTGGCTCAGATATTTGATAAGCTGCAGAAGGCATGTATTACAACGAGGTTATAGAGCCTATAGACATACATACACACATATTGTCACGCCTTTATCCCTAAAGGGGTAGGCGGAGGCATACTATACGCCCACATTTCACCGTATGCATATTTGTCCCACGTAACAGATGGTGAGCCCATTGCCGAGTTGAAATGGATAGGCGCAGGCTGTGGTCACCAGCTGTTGAATTTTTTCAAGCCCATAAGGCCTTCAAGCCGGCTTGACGACTGCCATTTTACTGACAACCGGGACCAACGGCTTAACGTGCCTTCCGAAGCACGGAAACGGTCGCAAATGTAAAATCCACCAAGTGGTCACCCATCCTAGAACCACCTATAGCGAATGTTGCTTAACGCAGTGATCGTTTACAGAACACAGTCAGTGGGGCCACGAGCGCTTCGAGAGCCTATAGAGAAATGTTATTAAAGCAGATACATCGACCACATCGAGACCTATATTGTTTATTGCTTGACTTGTAACGACAGAATGAACATAGAAACATATGCTCACACTATTTATAAACTAGCTAGAGGAAATTGCTGCCCAATATGGAGTAGTAGGAAGAGCTGGAAGTGACGTCACAACTTGGTATCTACTATTTACGATTAACCTATTACCTATTGCTGTAGGCTATAGTCTACGACCGACTTATCGTTACCGCTTAACTGCTCACCTTTATATAATGTAGATTGTAACAAATTTTCAATGTATTTGTTTTTTTTAATTATGTAATGTTTCTACGAGTGACGACAAGCGACATCTATGAGCGAATCGTGGAACTTAAGGTTCGCTTAGCGCTTTATTTGATTATTTCGCTATTGTTTCGCTAGGGAGCATTAAAAGTTGGGTATTCTTAGACTAAGTACTAAATGGTAATGATATTGTACCAAATGGTAATGATATTGCACATAATTATAGATAATTAGGTATATTTAGATTGTGATTGCTTAATTGATTGCGTGATTGATTGATTTAGAGGAACATTACCTTTTTTGGTAATAATCTGCAAGGTTTTCGTTGAATGATTAGTTATTTAACTAACTATCGCAGTCTTTGAGTCATCATCTAATGGGCTCAATTCAATAAACTGCACTATCTGAATGATTACTTGCTGCATATTCAATACCTACCTACTTAAAGATTTAGTCGAGACTATTATCACAGTATAGAGAAAACCTATGATCTTTCGGCTGTGCTATTATGTATGGTTTCAATAATCTAATATAAGCAGTACTAAGTTAAGTTATATTTTCGAAGTGATAAATACTCAGGGAATGGGTAAGTACTTGGTACTTGCTTAATTGTTTGGGAATTCCGTTCAAATGTAGATTTTAGTGGTTTGAGAAGTTAGTTTCATAGAAATGTAGAATTATGCGTGGGTTATTTTCAAAATAATAAACAACTTGAACAAAATGAGGACCATGAACTTGATAGTGAGGAAATTTAGATGTGATTGAGTGTAAATGGGGTATATCACAGTGTGTATGAGGTATCAAGGTTTGTGGTACCGATGTCAACATACACATCTATTAAGTTATCTATCATTCCTCTCTCCATAAACCTTCGATATCAATATCCTAAAAAGAGAACATAAAATACACGTTTATAGCTTTTTTATTTCTTACATTAGATGTGAATGCGATTCTAAATAAGTAACATAAACTATATAAATTATTTAATGGCCACCGTCAATTGTAAAAGGTATGCAAGTCGTGTGTTTTCTCAACTTGGCGAGTGTATTGTTTGGTGGTGTCAAACAAGTAGATACACATTCGCCCAGCGTTTCGAAATTGTTCTGGTTGCCACCACATCCCGAATACAGTCGACGTTTGCATGTTCTGGAAAATAATGAAATGGTGAAATATCCATACTCAGATTTCTTATGAGTTTAGATATAAAGGTTAGATACTCTGACATAAAGGGATACCATGATGTACCTATATAGAGGTAGGTATTACCCATACTTATGGTTTTACAGAAAAACTATTGTTGGTAAAATCCAGTTCTAACAGTGGACCTCGGTTTTCCAAATGAAAGCATTGAATACCTACCTATACCTACAAACGCAAAACAAGATAATTAAATTACGAACCTTGAAATTTTATCCCACGACCATCGATTGTAATGTCCGAAACACGTTCCAAAGTCAAAAGCAAGATTGCAAAAATGCGGAATACGTTCTGTGGAAGTAGACAGAATCACAATAAGTAGGCTTTCTTTAACTGACAAAAGCTTCTGCAAAAGTTAAGAGGTATAACGGTCCATGACATTATGCGAAAATTGGTTTTATCGTTGTTCTACTCCATAGTTTTATGATAGGACTAGTGAAACTTATATTCTCACTACTTAAAAAATTTCACTAGTTCTATCGTAAAACTATTCAGTAGAACTACTGAAAATGAACCGGTTTTCCGCCACCGTATGGCACCACACATTCAAGTCTTTATTTCCAAAGGGATAGTCTGAGGCATATTATACGCCTAAATTTCACAATTTGTGTTTTGGTTCATATAGTGGGTGAACAGACGTGTCGTCTTGAAATAGACAGGCGCAGATGGTGAATTAGCTTTCAAGCCGCCCATAAGGCGTTTATCTTGTCTTTACGACTGCCATGTTGTGTTTAACGTGCCTTCGGAAGCATGGAATTCATGCTTCCGAAGAATCTGAGAACCAGCCTAGCGAAAAATGTTAAATGCATCACCGCGTTAAACATTTTTTAGTTTACAGAACACTGTTAGCAGGGCTACTAGTTCTTTTCGCTTACATACGTTAAGTACGTCAGCAAATCAGCCTATGGCAGCCTACTGCTAGGTTACCTCTCCCAATTTCCTCCATTAATCACAGTCTTGCCTCTTTTGTACCCTCCCACCGACCTTTTCTGGGATCTTGGACCGAAGATTATCTGGTGTAGCGGGTTGGGTTTTAAGATTATACGAAGAAAATGTGGGATAGTTTTAAATGATGTAAGTGGTTATTAAAAAATTCTAGAATCATTCTTGACTTCACAAGAATAAATTTTAATTCAACTTACTTTGTCTATGGTTAGTCATACACGAACTCTTTTATAATGTTAGCTACAACAAAGGTCGGTGGGAGGGTTCAGGGTATGCATTATGGGCAAGACTGTGCCTAATGGAGCAAAATGGGAGAGGTAAAGTAGCAGTAGGCTGCCATAGGTTGATTTGATGACGTACAACAGTCAAAAAATGCGGAATATCAAAAGTCAAATGATAAATACTCCAAGGCCAAATAAAAGTGAACCCGAGGCTTCCATCCTTGATTTGGAAGTCATTGGGAATATAGTCAGATAAAGAAGAAGTAGAACGACGTGCACCTACTTGCTAAGCTCAAGGTTACACTTATTTCTACACGTGTGTATTTGCCTGTCTTAAATACTTGTGGAAACTACTTGAATTTAATTAATAATTCGCTCATACGAACAATATAATCTAGGTTTCCAATATAACAACTTTGAAACAACTTACGAAAACTGCTGGAGCCATTTAGATAACAATATTTCATACACGTACTCCTGTCGTCAAACCTGTTCCCATTTCCTTGACAGCCACCCCAAAAGAAACGGAAGCATGATCCTAGTGCTGCATCGAAATAATATTGAACTATATCAGCTCTACATGGGCCAGTGTCTGGGCGTAACAAGCATGATTTGTGCTGAGCTGGAAATTAAAACAAGTACACGACACGGTGACTTCCAATTTTTTGGTAATAATACCTAAAAATTGCATAACAATGGAAAAAATCAGGTAGTTAAATGACGTTGCGACGTCTTATTGTTACTATAATACTTTGTATAAAATAATATTTTTAACTATAATGTATAATTTTTATATTTTTAACCCTAAACACATTCTTTTTCCACAAGATGCGTCAATTTAAACACGGCAATGGGCTCACCACCTAATACGTGGTGGGACAGGGATAAACGGTGAAATGTGGGCGTATAATATGCCTCTGCCACCCCTTTACGGTTAAGGCGTGATTGATTGACTGACACATCCTTTTTCGTACGGTATGATTTCACCTACACCGAAGCCAAAGCCGAGACGGTTATGTTCGACCGGGGACATTCTCAAAAAGAAATCATTGCCAGGAATTCCACTTTTCTTTACCTTAAGAGATGCGGATGCAGTAACTTGTCGGAACATCGAGAGGTGCGCAAAGTTTCAATAACATTAATAACACGCGATAAGGACTCGAAAATCTAACCTTGTCTGTGATATCTCGGGGCACGTAAATGCACATGACACACGACAACTCAATGCGGAGTGGTTTATTGCACGGTTTCCTACCTACTACTTTTAAGTATAGCTCGACTTTTGTCACCCGCACTAGTTAAATTCGAAGCCCACACTGCATTAGTCGTTAAAGAACATTATTCTATCCACACATATAATGATTTTTTTTCGTGAGGAAATTCCCTCGGATGTCATGCAGAAGTCATATATACACATACCTATCTGTCTATCGCCGGGCATCCCGGGTAAATCCTTGGAAGGATCCCAGGGTTCCCGACATACTTTGGCTACCAATGCGGCCTCTCCGAAGAGTTCACACATCTTTTATATAAAAATGAATTGATGTGCGTTAGTCTCGCTAAAACTCGACAATGGCCGGACCGATTTTCATATTGAAAGGTTTGTAAAGGTTCAGGGTAGGTTTAAACGGTTAGAAACAAACATAATAAACAAAGTAAAAACTAAAAATGACGATTAAATTTTTTAATACAAAATGTTCCTGCCTGTGAAATTTAGATGTTCTTAAAGTATCTTTTGTTTTTTGTTTAGAAATTTAAAAATACAGTCACTTGGCTGTCAAACATTTATCGGTGCGATGAGATGATTCTATTGATGATTTCTATCTCTTTTGTCTATTTTGTTGGAATACAAAACAGTTCTGTTTCAGGAAATAAAAAATAATAGTGTCAGTTGATTATCGAAAAAAGAAAA
Source organism: Thumatha senex (assembly GCA_948477245.1). Lineage (NCBI taxonomy): Eukaryota > Metazoa > Arthropoda > Insecta > Lepidoptera > Erebidae > Thumatha > Thumatha senex. The sequence continues at coordinate 14,498,080 of OX419725.1, read as the reverse complement.
TCTATAATTCCATAATAATGAACATACATACTTTTAGATTTTGTCACGCCTTTATCCTCGAAGGGGTAGGCAGAGGCATACCCACATTTCACGGTATGCATTTTTGTTTCACGTAACGGATTTGAGCCCATTGCCGTGTATGCCATAATAATATAATAAAAAGATGTGGTGTCGTGGGACACCAGGTAGAAACGAAGTTCCTTCGGCTAATGTAGAATCGACACAATTTGCAAAACAAACGACTGTCGCGCCTGCGCCCGTCTCATTTAACGGTTTTATTCCACGGACTTTTTCTTACGGTTTTACTATCACATTTTTTTCAGTTCGGTCGCGCAGCAAAATCCCTATCTCCTCCAAGCCTGTCGTAAGGAACTTCGTTCCAATTATATAATTATCCTGTACGTGTGTTTGTCACCTAAGTCTTCCTAAACGGCCGGACCGATTTGGATAAAATGTTGGATGTATTTTTCAATGGGTTACTAGATTATTTGAACAAAAAAATGCTGGTAGGATGACCTGGCAGGTGGCGCTGTGTTCGGTATATCACATAATATGCTCTACAAGAGAAAGGTACATAATTTCGTTACACCAACCGTAGATTTGTTAGAAGTTTTAAATACCAGCCGTAAGTATATGAAAAGGTAAAAGCCTGATCTGGTGCACCAGCCCGTAGGTGACAACAGTACTTCATGTGTGGCTGCACTTTGGACTTATAGAGAGGCAATGGTTGCAACGCAGTAAAGTACTGGCGCGCCCTGTTGGTACCTACTCCAAGTTTGTTTGATGCCAGTTTTATACCATATCCTCTAAATGACTACGGTATCGGACGTCAGTAGAGATCTCAACACTTAGGATCTCAATGCTATTGGAGATGTAGAGAGGTGTTAATATTTAAAGTGAAGCTGCTTTTACGGGTATTTATCTCTAATTATCATGATTGACTTTAATGTAATATAACTTGGCTACTAACTAAGTACAAAATATATAAATAAAAAGGCGATACGAAGTCCGAGACTACCAGGACTTTAATTGGTCGTGCTAATTAGTGTCTAGCACATAAGACCTTTTAGCCTTTTTGTAACCAACTCACTAAAAAGGCAACGGGTTCAAAATTTCTTCCAAATTTAACATCTAAAATAGACACATATTATTAAATTATTCGGCCCTTTAGACCCACCCCAGTTCCGTGCTTCTGAAGGCACGTAAAGCCGTTGGTCCCGGTTGCCAATAAAATGGCAATCAATAAGTCAAGTTGAAGGCCTTATGGGCGGCTTAAAAAGTTTCAACAGCAGGTCGCCGCAGCCTGCGCCTGTCCATTTCAACACGGCGATGGGCTCACCACCTGTTACGTGGGACAAAAATGCATACGGTGAAATGTGGGCGTTTAATATGCCTCTGCCTACCCCTTCGGGATTACGGGTTGATTGATAAAAAACTACAGACAGTATGTATGTATGTACGAAGTCCGCCAGGTCAGCTAGTATAATAGATTTCTTACTGAGGCTAGTATACTGTACGTTTGATAAGTAAGTATTGTTTGTATATATACTGAAGGAAGGTTACTATAGACACGTTACCTCGAAGCATGTTCCTATCCAATTGGACACATATTTTTGTAGTAGGATTCCTTAATGTATTACGCTGTACGTCATGATGCCTATGATGATGAGTACATTGAATTGCAATAATAGCTAACAATACAATAAATATGAATACGTAACCAGTTAAAAGTTTACTTTTACACAAGATAACATCTAGCACTTGAGCCATTATTTCGACATTCCTGTATTACATTGAATCAGTATGAGAAATTTATTAGATTTCGTCACTTATACAATTGATTTTTTTATTTACTTTACTTTTATTGTCTAAACCGCATTTCACAAAAATGTCGTATTTCTTTTTATCACATTTATATTCCTACTCGAATACTAGCAAAAATATAAGGTTATAAAATCATCAGCTGCCTCTGGTATAGCTCTCATGTTTTTTCAATGCCCGCTATTGTTAATGAACGAAACAGTAGTTCTTTGTGGAGTCGCCAAGGCGGGTATAGAACGACTGAAAAGAGAACGAAACGTATCAGAGTAGGAAACCCACGCGCTTCCTCACCATAACCACGAAGTACACCCATTTATTTAAATAAAATCTAAATTACCTCTTACAAAATTGATTTCACGGCACCATTCCTGCCGGTTTTATTTTTATACCATAATCGGTAGGTTGTTTCTCTGTCGCTACTGTAATTTTAGGTAAATCTGTAGGGATCTGTATTTTTATAGTATTCCTAAAAACATTTGTCATCTAATCACCAAATCCCTAGAGAGGTACCTGCGGCAGAATCACGAGCGAAATCGGCCAGATAGACGATTTGGACGATGATGCCTGTGAGGCAGTTGTTTGGTCATCCCACGTTGCGTACACGGCGAGTGTATGTTCATACGGGTACTTACTCCCATGCCATGTTACGCACCGTGTGCCTTTTCCACCTACGGATGGGGACCTAAGAATGAGGCAAACAACGGCAGAAGGCGATCGCCGAATCTCGAGCGAAGGATGCTTCGCTCTTGCAAAGTCCTCTTTTGCCGCGGTATCCAGTCTCGTAATAGCAGCGAAGGCACTCACCCTCTGGGAGCAGAGGAGTTCAAGGAAGGGAAAAGAGAGAAAGAGAAGAATCACTAAGGCCGTTAATGCTGTCCCGCAGTGAGTATAACGATTGCCGTTTTCGGTCCCAGTATGCACCATGTGATGTGCCCATCCTTATATCACAGACAATAAGTTGCGCCCTTTTCAGATCACATCAGATGACATTACAAATTTAAATTTAAAAAGGGACACATGTTGTAGGTATACAACATACACAAACACTAAGCGCCCTTTTCCATCAATATAGTGAAGTCTGTGATTGCATTCAAATCATTAAAAACAAACAGATCTGAAATAAAAATCCGAATCCGTCGTATTCTGATACTATAAAAGAATTTCATTTCCGAATTCACAACAACATATTTTTTATTTATATTAGCTTATTATAGCTATACGCATAGTCTTTTCCTACATAGTTTTAAAACTGAAAATATGGACACAAAATTGCATAGAATAAGCTGTGTTGGGTTTTTATACTCTGTTATTTTATTTTGCTCATACAATGGCCGTAACCTCATTGATGCTGAGATGACTACGGAGGCTCCGACAAATATATCAGTAGGTGTTGTTACCACTACTTATTACTTTTGAACCCCAAACTGCTTTACTATCTCACGCTAAATGACCGCTAGAGACCGTGGGTATTGGTGGAGTTACTGCCTCGGTGTTATAAGTGCTAGTGTATGACTTGGGTTTGATTCCTGGTAGAGACAAATATTTGAGTGATCTACAAATGTTTTTCCGGAGTTTGGGTGTTTCCTACTATTTAAAAATATATAAGTATGTTTATCAGTTGTCTAGATGATCACAAGCTTATAGTTTAATTTTGGCTAGATGGGGCTGTATTAAACGTGTCCCACAATAATAATTTGATTAATATTTTTTTCTGCAAACCGTCTGGACTTCTGATTCCCATGAAGGGTCTTCCTCCAGATCCTCAGCTTCTCTGTAAGGTTGACTTGTGCAGTGGATTGTTTTAGTTTTTATGTTTTGTGTTTGTGGGAAGTCTTAAAACTCCTTATTTTATTTTTAATAATAATAATACTTTCCCTCGAGGACAGTCGTTATCTTTTATAGGATTAACGCAACCCTATGAGGGCATAGTAGATTCGCTTTTTGAGTTAACTACTTTCTGATACCAACAAAAAAATGTATCAGTAAGTTATTGAAAAGCTCACATCCGCAGGGCAGCTTGTGGCGAGCTGAATGTGCGTGGCTACACATCGGTCCCGATTACCCAGAGTTTTGTTGCCCTTCTGCACCGGTTAGGATTTAATGGCCTAACGGGAGAGCAGTGAGAGTGCTGCTCCAGGGAGTGCAGCAAATCTCAACTCTGGCTTGCTTTAATTGGCCGGTCAGAGGGAGGGAGCCAGAGCTATATGCTCGGGGGCGGAAGTGTCATTTTCAAGGGCATAACTACGGGGAAGCCCGCTCCGGGCCTGTCCCGCGAAGGTGAAACCGGCGCCGCACCGCTCGACACTCCAAGCCGCTCACACCGGTGTTGCCCTCTGTCGCCTTACAGGCTTATCATGCCTATGGCGATTGTATAGGGGGCCCATCTAGTGAGTTGGCAAGTCACCGTCTGCCAGTATTTTGATAATAATATATTAAAATGGCAGACGCCGTCTTCAACCATAGTTTTAGTTACATACTCCATTTAACCTTCAACTCAATAGCCCATTTAGTAGTTAGCATATTGTACAATAGTTTAACTCCCATTGGAGGTGGTCCATTACCGTTCTTCTACATAAGGCGGGCGTGGACTATCTGCAGTGGGGGTCCCATTCCCTATTAGATTAAAATTCTTAAAGGGCTCTGCGTGTTGGACCTGTGTCCCCATGTAAGCCTACCAAAAGTCCGGGTATCTTCATGAGAAAAAAAAAGAAGATACCCGTGTAAAAAGAAGAAACATAATACTTTATTTGTTTCTCTCCCACATATAAAATAAATCTGTTATCTTTTGTGGGAGACTGGTATCTGTACCAGGAAACCCTGTCACACAGATTACCAGACCTTAGCTACGAAACATCTCAAAGCGTTTCTTTATTAAGCTTTACGTCTGTTTTGAAATTGTATAAAGTAATTTAATTGCCATGTTCATTATTTTACAGGATGATAAATGCACTTCTGCAACACAGGTTTGTTATTGTGTCTTACGTATATCAACATCAAAACTCTCACCAGCGTTTACTGTATATAAAAACCATTCGGACACACATGCAAAATCTATACAGATAAATAAGACTAAAGTGCAAACACACTTAAATTCGAAATTAACAGCTTTCTGTCTGTTTGATGTTTCGTCCAATCTCTACAACGGCTTGACCTTTTAAAGGGACACAAACAACACTACTAATGTTGTACGTAAAAGCCACGTGAAACGTATTATTATCTAGACATAAATTCGATGTAGAGCATGAAAAGATTAAAAGAATTTAACTAGGTACATGAATCATCCGAGGAGATATGCAAATGTAAAAAAAAAAAAGTACACAAATTAGAAAATGGTTTTGTTTTCTTTTAAAATTTCTTCAGTGTAACGTACCATTATAATGTACATAAAAGTACAATGTAATGTACATATTATTAAATAATTCTGTTGAACATTAGATATTCATATTTTGCAGATACCCTTCTCTGAGAAAATGAAGAAACTGCCAAGAGAGATTTTTTCATCGTTCTTGAATCTGTATCCCGATCTACCACCATTTAACTGGTTCTATGATGGTATTACTCAGTTCTACAATTTGACTACAACCACTACAACTACTACTACAACGGAAGCTGCACCACCTCAGACTCGCTGAGGACTAAAATCGCCATATCAAACAACTCTAGAATGATATATTAATTTAATAAAAGTGACTGGAATTATGTTAGTTAACTAGTTGCAATCTAGGACGATCCGTCATAGGTGGCCGTTCGATAGTAAAATATCGATATAAATATACTACTAACAATCGTCTTTTCTCGTTATTCATTTATTCAATAACTAGTTGACGCCCGCGGGTCCGAACGCGTGGTGAAGTTTTTCCGTTCCCGTTTGCCTCAGGAATTTGTTCTCGGGATAAAAAGTAGCCTAAGCGGTATTCTGATGTGTAAGCTTTAATATTGTATAGTTGCATCAAAATCAAAATCATTCTTAGAGCGTACGTATGCAACATTACAATGCATTATGAGAAGGAGATATCAAGACTCTGAAGCGCTCTGAAGTCTAAAGAAGTCAAAAAATTGAGACATAGCCAAACGTTCAACTCTAAATTACGTAGGTACGTCACTGAAAGAGCAGTGGGTCTGTAAAACCGTCACAAGCGTTTTCTCGACGTCCCTCCTTTTTGCGTCATATGTCACAAGCAAGAGTTCGTTTGGTCTACATGGAAGCATATTCTTAGACTTATTTTATCAGACACGAAAATATCTGCAAAAAAAATTACGTACGAATTACCATAGCTGAGCCATTGCCCGATTGCATTCACTGCGGCGGCTATCTCGAAAATTTTGTGGAATACCAAGTGTAGGTGCAAGAACGACTCGTCCTGGACGCAATCCCTGGGGTGAGTAACTTCACACTGGAAGCCATGTCGAAGTCAAGATGAGTGAGAGCGGATGGAAGTCGTCGGTTACATTGAGCCAGTTATTGTGAGCCAGTGATAACGTTGAACTGGGCTTCTAGTACATGTGAAAATTCGTGTAATTTTTGACCTCAGTTCTGTGCTCAACAGAACTGGAGTTGACGGGTGGAACTGCTCATTATCTGACAGAACCAGGTCCAAGATGACGGTGCGCCGAGATCCACGCGGTTCATTTCAAAGCAAGGGTGACTAAATCTACCACCCAGGAAGTGGTTGCCAGGTGAAGCTGACGGTCTGAATATCAAAGCCTATGGGGAAAGCCTCTCTAGCGCACTCTCTAGTCCCCTGGCATAAGGCGAGGGAGCATCGCGTGAACTTAGTCGGTACAAGTCCAATGAACAGTTCTGACGAGATGAAGTTGGAGTTTTTAGGGGCTTTAAAAATACTATTTTTCTTGATGTTGGTTTGGACATGTAGAAAAGTAGTTGCCGAACAGCGCACCCTTTTCTAGTTTAATGCTGACACTTTTCTCAAAGACAACTTTCTACTCGAATTTAAGAACTTCACTCTGTGTTTCAGATTAAGGCTGAAATATATAACATTGCAAATAAAAGTCACAGGTAGTCATAAATTTCATAAAACATTATTGTTGAGCAATGAGTAGGAAATTTTTATTGTTTTATTACAAAAGTTGATTGTTAGTGCCTATATGTATTTTTAAGAAAGTCGTGAGAAATTGAATATAATGTTCGCTCTTAAGCATCCCTTGTACTTGATAACTTTGGTATTATTCCTTATTTACCTTGGAAATGCTGTAAGTATATAGATACTATATATTTAAATAAAAATTAATCGTAAATTATGTTGCTAAGCGCTAATCTCGAAAACTACAGGTCCATATTGAAAAAATCTTTCTGTGTTGGATAGCCTATTTATCTACAGCTATATATTATCACGCTACTACCCTGGAGAGCGGAGCAGTAGACATAAATGTCGACAAATCGGGCAAATTTTTGAGCATTATTGTAGAATTTATAAGCGACGGGATTAAATAGGTGAGACAGGAGTTCGAAGTATGTCACGGGTGTAGCCGGGGGTGGGGTCACCTAGTATATAATAAAAAAAGATGTTTGTACATATAGATCACTCAATCAATTGGGTGTAAGGGGCTCAACCAAGATTTACGTGGCCTAAGCGACCTCATCTAATATTGGTGCACCTGCTCACTTAACGTTAACGACTCGTGTAACGACACAGGCGGCCTTACGGAGTTGGGAGATAAGACGGCAGTCACTCCTAACCATGCCGAACAACAAAATCCAAACGATAGTAAAAGTAGAAAGATAGGTCCAAATATAGGTAAGTTAATATAGGTAAGGTTAATATAGGTAAGGTAAGCAACTGGGAATTTGCTAAGATGAAGAAAGAAGAGATAAAATAACTTATCGTCATCTACTACTGAAATTAGGCCTATTCTAATTTGCTCCATACCACACACAACATATAACATCATTTTGGAAAGGTGACTAACCTTACTGTACCACACTGGTCAGAAGGGATGGTGTCTGCTGGGAGCCCTGGGCCTATCTTCTCTAGGGCTAACCCGGGACTCTTGGCCATAGAAAAATTGAAAGGAGCCGTGTGGTTTTAGTCGGTAAGAGTCCCGCATAGCATACAAAAGAAATTCCACACGTAAAAAAAAGTGTTGGTGTAGGGCTCTGTTCCATTTTTTTAGGCTTTAACACACGACCAAATTTGGTCTGCCAGACCTCGACAGATTTGATCCGCCGAGTCTGCCGACCAAATCTGTTGTCGCAACAGACGGCCGGATCAGACCGCACCGGACGACCAGACGACCAGACAGGGTGTTCAGATTAGGGGCTTTTCCCTATTCTAGGGTAAAATTTTTTTTTTAAGGAACTTTTGTGGAAATGATAAGTTTCTAATAAAGTATATTATTTTATATGCATTTAGTGAAAAGCTGCAAATTTGAAATTACACACACACACATTTCAATTTCACTTATCTATGTAGATAACTGGTATGCACTATTCCTCTACATAGAGTAAATAAACACTACGTTATGTATTAACGTAGCTCTTTTTTCTTTCTGGCAAAAAATGTATGAAAAAGTAATTTTTTGGGGAAAGGTAAAATCGGTACTGGGGACATTTTTGACAAAGTAACTAAGATCGCAACATTGGGAAAAAAATTATGAAAAAGTGTCTATTTGGAGAAAAATTAAATTAAATCTGGGGAAATTTACGACAAAGTAGCTAGAACGACAACATTGATCATATCCGATGCGGATCGAGGCGGACTCAATTAATAATAATTATGTCCGCCGGACTGCTCTACAGACGGTAAGATTTGGTCGGGCGGCCAATGAAATCCGCTGTCTGGTCGGATCAAATCCGGTCGTGTGTTAGGGCTATTATTTTCGCCATGATCTTGTCCGTTAGTATTTTAGTATTCTAAGATCTACCCAAGTGGGTAGATAGTAGTAGATATTGAGATCTTATAAGTTACTGCACCTTACTAGAGAGGAATGATTGAATTTTCTTTATTTTAATTACAATAACACGACTAGCAATATCTTTATTGTACAGGCGCCTTGTCGAAAAGCGATCCAGCCTGTTCACCGGCATAACAAACCTTCGGTAGTTTTTTACCAAATGATTTAGAATAAGGAAAGTATTCGTAGAATATATCTTTGTAATTGAATTCCTTAGTAGTATATTTTCAAAAATTCAATATTTTTTATTAATAAAAATAAAACATTTTAGTTAGAAAATAGCTAACTAAATTAAAAAGCGCTCAGAAGATTCCCGCCACACATCCAATTTCTAGACATTGCGTGTAAATCACCCATATTTATATTTCTATACCCAAAACCTGAGTACTTTGAAACAGATTGAAATTCGCAACAGAATATTTTTTCCAGTGTACCGTTTGCGCTGCTCGTCGTTCCAAAGAGGAGCTCCAACAGACGATTCTAAAAGTCGTTTTGCCTAAAAGGAGATACATGTACCGCGTGAGAAACAGCTCGTCGCCCTATTAACGCACTTACTGATTTTCAATAAAGGCATTCTGCTGCATACAAAATAATTTTATCCATACATTAAAAAAATAGAATATTTATTGTAAGATACAAATTTTTTTCGAACAACAACGTTGCGGTCTAATTGCGTTGATCTTGAAAACATTCGCTAATATTTTTAATTTATATACCCACATAATATATTAGCTATAGAAATAATATCTACTTTGTAGAATTAATAAATAGTAACAACTATATTACATCTGCCAGGCGCGACGCATGCCTCATAAAGACAATATGTTGCGCGAAGCCGTCCAAGAGAAGACTCCTACGACAATATCACCGAAAATAATAAAGATTCTAAATCAATTGAAAAACAGTAAGGCGTTTAAACGAAAGGAAAATTACGATAAACTTTTGGACAAGCTCCGACAAGAATTCCAGACTCGAAGAACCAGCCCACAAGATGAAGCCAAAGTTCCAACTTGCAGCAAATGTGCTAAAAAACAATTCTAGCTGGGTATTGTAGTATTATTTACAACGCCAATGGTTTACCTTTTAAATATTTAATACAATTCGTACTTAAGTACCTATTGAATAGCCTTCTACTATATAAAATGAAGTTTTCTTTGCCTTATTTTAACCAGCCATTACTAAAAGTAATATAGAATATGTTCTTTTATTTTTTTTACAACTTCTTGTTACTGTGCTCTTTTAAACAAATTATAAAAATGAGGTAAGGAAATAAATAAAACAATATAGCAATATAGCAATATAGCATTGGCACGTTGAAAGACAATGGTAAGCTTCGTGACTGAATACAAACCAGCTCTCTGATCACGACCACCATCAACCAGAAAAGAAGAGGAAAAGAAGCATTGCATTATCCGACTAAAACGGCTAAAGACATAAGTGCCAGCAAGATATGTGGAATCAGCGGACGTGATAGCGAATCCCGTTCCGCTAGCAGCCTCAGGATCAAGCCGGGTCCGCTTTTCTACTTTTCTATTCCCTTTAGCACGGTCGTCGGTATCCTCTATAGTGAGATCTATCTATATTAGCACGCATGTCGTCCTTCGACGTCAAGCCAGCACTTCTTGGGTCTTTTCCTCTTACCGGGACCCGGTGAGGCTGACAAGGCCAGACATTTGTTTTCCACGTAGCCCGACGGTTGACCATACCAGCGAAGGCGACACTCTTGCAACTTATCTGAAATGTCAGGACGTGAAGGCTGCCTCGGATGCGAGAGTTCCTCACGCGGTCTATTCGCGTGACTACACATATCTACCGCAGCATAATCTTCATTGCCGTGACACGCAACTCCTGCTTGAGTCCTTCCAATATTATGCTATGTAAAAAGACAGTTTAATGATGGTATGTATAATATGTATGTATTTAGAAATATATAAGTATGTTTATCAGTTGTCAGGATCCCATATCACAATCTTATATATTAGCTTACTTTAGGCTAAATGGCAACGTGTAAAAAATGTCTTACAATACTTAGCCTGCCTGGGTATTCCCGAACCTCTACAGATGTGGGGTTCTTCAAAAGGGGTCTTAGAAGGTTTATAAAGGGACGGCAGCGCGAGTGCTGCACCTCTGGTGTTGCAAACGTCCATAGGCTAAGGTGACCACTTTGCATCGGAAGGGCAATACGCGTGTCCTGCCACCTCAAAAAAGTACGGTATCCGCTCACTGACGGTCAAGGTTCTGATACTGGCGTCTTTTTGACGTGAGGAGGCTAGAAGGCTATGAGTGACAGCTAGTCTAAATCACTCCTACATTTCCACGGCACGTTAGACATTGGCAGGTTTATCGGCACCAGAAAAGTTTTTCATAATTAAAATGGGAAATACCTAGAATATTTTTTCCATCATTTTCCTACAGCAAACGATCACATTTAAGTAAAACCGAAATTAGGGGCTGAATTGCTGGCGTCCTCTGGCGTAGGTATCATGGACTCTAGAATCGGACCTAGTAAGACTAAAGACTTAGAGAATTGTACCGGTCTAGGATAAAACTGAATGTGACGATGTGATGGTGATATCGAGTGTGATGTCTAACATGCGTCGCTGGCAAATGAGGAACGCTGGAACTAGGTCTCTGGAGCACGTGGTTCAGTAATGAATGTCGTGGGCAATTCCCATCCCGATGAGTTATAAATATAAAAGTACTTCGACTGTCGTCCTAGGTAGGGTAGGTACTAAGCGCTTTCTGTGATCATAATGCAAGAGATCCATTTCTTGAACAATACACCCGTGGTTATAACTTACACCAAGATCCATACGCGACCTGTCTGCTGTCTACTATTCGTCTGTAGTAATTAGTGTAATCCTAAGGTGTAATCCTACTATAATCCTACTTTTTTATCCCGGGAATAAGTTCCTGTGGGAAACGGGAACGGGAAAACTTCACCACGCGTACTGAGCCGCGGGCGATAAATGCGAAAGTTTGTATGGATGTTTGTTACTCTTTCACGTAAAAACTACTGAATGGATTTTAATGAAACTACAATAATATAGCTTTTACATTAGAATAACACATAGGCTACTTTTTATCCCGGGAACAACTTTCTGTAGGAAACGGGAACGGGAATACTTATCTACGCGGGCGAAATTACGGGACTCAACTAGTAATATTATAAACGCGAAAGTTTGTAAGTATGGATGGATGTTTGTTACTCTTTCACGCAAAATCTACTGGATGGATTTTGATAAAACTTTACAATAATAAGTATAACTTATACATCAGAATAACACATGGTCTATTTTTTATCCCGGGAACAAGTTCCTGTGGGAAACGGGAACGGGAAAACATCACCACGCGTGCGGAGCCCCGGGCTTCAACTAGTGTATGATAAAAGGATAACGTCCTCCAACACGCTTAGTTGTATGAAAGATATAGAGTAAAGAAACTCAAAAGAAAGTAAGGCCTCGCTAGCTTTTGGAAGAGCGTTCACGAGTGACATTAATTCCTTGCTCTTTGGTCCAAAGAGAATTTACTCGCTACTCTTTATTCTTTGACAATGAATTTGACACAGTAACGTCTATTGAAATTCAGTTTTATAATTTTAATTAAATATCTGAAAAAAATTAAATAGCGCTAAAATGTATTCCAACGAATTTAGGCCGTATTTTATACAGATAAAAAAAGAAGAGGAAAAAGGTGAAAAATTTGCGAAGATGAACATGGAAGTGAAACATAGAGCTTTACCTGAAGCCATGAATCCTTTTGTCAAAAAATCAACTTTTACACAGACTTATCCAACGACTTTGATGCCAGCTGCACCAAGAAAAGCGTGCTGCTATTATTGTTCCTGATCTGGCAAGAAGTAATGCAATGCCCTGCTTTGTGCCTTTCAGCAAATCTAGACGCCTCGTAAATATGCTGTGTATTTTCTGGGCTCGAAGCTTGGGAAATGTGTTAGGAACTTATGTACAACTGGTGACTTGCCACAAATTAAATGTCAACTTTTACCTATTCTTTTTCCAAACGTATCAGTATTTATCATATTATTTAACATTGGATTTCATAGATGTAGAAAAGCAAGCCCTTTCTGTACTCAAAAGATGATTTGACTGCAAGAAATTATACTGTATAATAATTTTGTTAGCAAGTTCTAAGAAACCTCAAATCAAAGTATCTCCAAATTTTAGCGATCTGCAAGTAGCAGGAATCTAGTATAGTTAAAAATAAATTCTATAATGAGTCGTATTTTTTTTATTAAATCTACCTTCTCACCTAGACTATACCTATTTGTTCATTATTGATTTTGAACGATCATAATAACTATGGCATTAAACTCGATGGCATCCAAAGGTAATTTGTAATGTTCATAAGTAATCTCTCGTTATGAACAGTAACTGCAGAATAAAGGATTGGATAGCTTGCTGCTCCTTCTGGTAGAAGTACTTAGAAGAAGCACGAGACAGCCGCAGGGAAAAACGAATATTGTGAAAGACAATTGCACACAACGTCGTGTAGTCCCAAGTTATATTTTATGTACCACGGGGGACATAACGAGAAACAATTTTCTACTTACATTTACCGACGTTTCGAGCGCGTTGCAGCAAGTAGAAAATTATATTGCGTGAAGTTCCGAGTAATATATAAAATATGAGAAAAAATAACATTAGCCCCAAGTAAGCCAACATACGCTTAATATGCCAGAATTCCATTTCCTTTCGTTGAGAAATGGCATAAAAATATTTTCAATATTCTTGGGTATTTCTGACTGTAATTGTATTAAATTGCATTTTATTATATTGATATTAAATAAAACACAGAATTCATACATTTTGTTTGCACCAGCACGTCTGCGGACTCACAACCTGTTACGTGGGACAAAAATGCACACGTTTTGGTAAAATGTAGGCGTATAAAATGCCTCTGTCACCCCAACCCTTACGGGATGGGAATACTTGGCGTGAATGATTAAAAAAAATATTCATTTAACATTACCGTAACGGTTGTATGGAATATATTGTCTATATTACATTCAATTTCAATTGTATTTTGTTATCACAATACTTATAGTAGCTATAAGTATTGTGATAACAAAATACAATAAAGTTTTAAGTATATATACCCGATATCTAGATATTAGTATAGTACCTACCCTTTGACACAAACATCCCTAAACTTTCTTTGCTTAGAGTATACTTTAAGGTTCTTTCCCCTAATTGTAAGATAAAAGTATTAAGTAAATATACCTGATATCTAGATATTAGTACAGTACCCTTATTCACAAACATTCCTAAACAGTTATTTCCCCGTGACAATCAAGTCAGTCATACACTACGCGCCTAGTGTAGTGACACAAAACGATAATCAAAAACCAGTAAAAACATACATAAACTGTTTCTTAACCATACGCAAACTTACAAATAATTTAATTTATTTGTCTAGGTAAAACCTACTTGAATAGAACTCTTCATTATAGAACTCTGCTAAAGTTTGGTTCACTTGAAACTAATACTAATGTCAAGTATTGATTACTCGCTGGTGTGGTGACACAACAGGGAATATTTAAATTCCCAGTGATACCACTGGGGGTGTCACGGGGAGTCAGACAATTCCCCATGACGCCACCAGGGTGTCATGAAGAAGAAGTGATTTCCCAAGATGATCCGATTGACGTTCGAATTTAACATTCGAGTTATGTTGGTCGGAGAACTTTAAGGATGTTTGTAAACAAGGTTGACGTTTGCATGACTATTATACCTCATTTACATACTCGCGCGAGCCACGAGACGAGCTGTGAGACGAGCCGCGAGTGTAATCACCGTATTATCAGAGCCGAAAGACATAGGTTTTCTCTCTTTAAACTGTGGTATTATGGTACATTTAATAGAGCTCGCGGCTCATCTCGCAGCTCGTATCGTGGCTCGTGTGTGAGTGTAAATGGGGTATAAAAATCTTGTCAGAAACTTTACGTATGTTTTTAAAAGCAGGGGGCTAAACAACTGTGAACTAATTCTTGTAATGAAATGAAAACTCCTTACTGACTTAAATCTAATATAATGGCATCTGAACGAAGGACGGCATAACATCCGAGGGGATTTCCACACATTAAAAAAATGCACATCACCACGCGACTTCACTTTTTGACAGGTTGGTATGAGACGTGAGATTGTCTGAATATCGTACTGAATGAATATAAATAATGCCCGTAGACAGAGAAATGCCTACGCTATTTATTCCGTGTGTTTGAATTGAAAAATTATAGCCTAGTGATAGCCTCTTTATCGAGTAAGGCTATAATTACGCTACTACCCAGGAGAGCAAAACAGTAATCATAAAAGACAACAAATCATGATTTTTTTGGCGCTATTTTTTTGCCTACCTGCTGATGAAAATGTTCAAGCCGTTCGTGAGTATTTCTACTTGGCTTAAAGATTGACACTAAGTACGTTCCTGGCAGGCACCAACGGCTTAATGTGCCTTGTGAATCCCACGAACGTCTTGGTGACGTGTTGTTTAACGCAGCAATCGTATCCAGAACACTAAGCCTTCTATATACGAGTGCTAGAGTAGGTGCCGTTATATAAAAGTATCTTTACGAGAGCCCACACCAAAACCTTTAACTTAGAGGGTAGATGATGTATGCTGAAGCGTTTATATATATCGTATTTTACCTGCATCCTGTTATACGTTCCCAAGGAAAACAAAATTTGGCTGTAAACTCGCTTTTTATCAGAGTTTTTTGAGTTCTAATAATGCCTTTTCGTTTTTGTCAAAGTGGTTACTATATAAAATACCGTCAAGGATACAGCGTAAAAAAAGTTAGTTTGTTAGTATTGTGTGGGAGTGCTGAATGTGGTTTTAATACTGTGCTCAATGCAAATAGCTGACATACGAATTTGTAAAGTAGATTAGTAGAAAAAAGGAAAAACCTAAAAGTTGATACTTTAAGTAACCTTGTCTGGGCAGTCTCTACTGTCAACTATATTGTTTTACATGCTGCTCCACCCAACGATGAATACAATAGAATTTATTATGATAAAGTAAACTTGTTGGATTAAACTTGGACGAATCATTTTCATGCTCTTTGTTTGTAATTCCAAATTAACAGCTTTCACTAAATGATTATAAAAGTGTATAGGGTATTTACATAAAAAAAAAAACAATTTTTAAATTTAACTCTGTGTGGCTATTATACTGTTGATTCGTGTCAACCTTTGATACCGGTCTGGTGCCAAAGTAAATAATGTAGAATAGTCCAACCGGCTATTGTCTGAGATGTCGGGACCGATTTTAACGGAATTTTCACTGGCAGATAGCTGATATTATAAAGAGTATCTTAGGCTACATTTTATCCGCATACTAGCACGGGAACGGGAACTACGCAGGTAAAATCGCGGGGCCTTTGCTAGGTAAAATAAATACCAAATTACGGCGTCTTTTAATTATTGCCTCACTATGCTGTTTAAATGAGAACATTTCGTATATTATAATGCCCAGGTGTTTTATTTTATCTACTTTTTATATACCTGGGAACGTGCAATAACCAATTTTTTCGGTCACTGCAATAATATGCCTGTAGTAATAGGTTACGTTTGGCTTGTAGGTCGTTTGCGCATCGAAAGTGTAACATACTTAGATTTGTGTGCATTTAAAGTCAGCAAATTTTGACGAAGCCAATAATTTACAATGTCAAAACCACTCTGCGCCAATCTTAAGCCGTCTACTTTAGATTCAGCAGAAAAAAGGAGGACATTGTCGTTTGCGATTGATATCAGCATGCTGTGATCTAGCTTCAAGTTAGCGAGTTTATTTATGATATTAAGAATAATGTTCTCCCCTAAACACTGCCTTGGGGAATACCACATGAGAATTATTGCTATCATCACTGAGAATACTACTACCTACCTACTAACTACTTTTTTTTTACTTTTTGTTTGCTCTTCTACATAGCTTCTGAGGAGCTTCAGTAGTATGTCTCTAACAAAATATGTTATCAATCAAACCTTTTCAACAAAGAGATAACAACTGAGTCGTTAGCTTGGGCAAGTTCCAGGAGAAATTTCATTGTATCCTTTTTCAAATTGTTGTATCTACCTTTGTCAAATTCGCGGGTTATGTGATCTATCAGACGGTGAATCGATTCGGCTGAGTTGTCTTCTGAAAATTTTCTTAGCCTATTATTATTAGAGTATTGGAGGCTGTTAAAGTATATTGTAATTAAAAATCTACAGCAAGTTATTATTTAATCGCAGATAGAAACTGAAAATGATATCATTTTATTAAAACACTGAAGTAGCAGACACGCAGACAACCCAATTGATGGAATGTTAAATAAAATCTTTATTCAAGTTATCGGCACGTCATAAAATACATAAAATAGGAATGTTAATTACTCAAACCATCAAACCATTGACTGAGATGACAATCGGGATTATTTTTGTGGACACCACCATCTAACCGTCAGTAAGTTTCTGTTAGGTTCCGATTTTTTCTGCTTATATGCATGCATATATTTTCTGCTTGCACTCATATGAGGTTCTCGTCGTAGGGATTAGGGATGGTGATATGTTAATGAGCTCGTGAGTTTTGCTGGTGTTGGTAAGTAAAATAGCAGCTCTTTGCAGTAAAAAAATATAATACGCTTCTTTAATAATACAGTCAATAATAGGTAGGTGTCAGTAGTATAGGTGCAAGTGTGTTCGTCTATTGCCGTGACGGTGGAAAGTGACGTAGTAAATGGCGGCTGTAGATCTGAGTGCGGGCAGCATTGGATCCTCCTCGCATCTTCTCCACCTCGAGTCCGTGTCGTCCTGCTAGCGACGATATGTCTCGGACAATAAATGTCCACAAGAAATACCGGAGACTCTGACCTGTTCACGACATCTAATTACCAAAAACTTGATTTTTTGTTATTTTTAGGTTTGCTAAAAATATTATCTTAAACGTGTTTACATATTTTCCTTATTTTGATGGCCCATTCGGAATAGGAACGCTTACAACCGTTACGTCAGCTACAGGTTTTGACCTAGACGAGCCATTCTTATTATGTATCTAGGAAAGGACATTTTGTAAGAGACTATAAATTTTGCAAAAACGCGATTTTGTACCACAGTCAAGTTTTGTTACATCACGCCATTTTTATGGTTGCGTATCCACTCAAAGGGTAAAAACGAGACCTAATTACTAATACTCCAATATCCGTCTGTTTGATTGTCAATAGGCTGTATTTCATTAACCCTGCATGCATGTGTTTCTGTTGCCGCTATAACAAACATTATAATACTTACTAAAACAGAAAAGTCAAAAGTACTCGGATAGCCAGACGTGCGTGTATGAAGCGATTGATGAATCTCGAAGAAGCGAAAGAAGTATGCATGGATCGCGAAGCCTGGCGATCTGTCCTCTCTGACTACCCCGTCAGGGATACAGCGTGAAGATAGTTAGTTAGTTAGTTATAATACTTACGAAATACTGAATAAAATAAATATTTAAGCCGTGTCATTTTGTGAGCAGGTCATATTCACGAAAATGGCGGCGTAGAGAGAGTGGAAAGGGTTCTCTCCAACCCGAGATCCGCAAACTGCGGTGACGGCGCCTCTGACTTTGCCTCGGTGGAGCAGTCAAAAGTTAGGTACATACACATTTTTGCATTAATGAATAAGTATAATTTATTTAAGTCATGCCGGTTTATTCGAATATTGCGTAGGTAATGTATGCTACTTTGTTCGTGTGAAATGTTTCACGCCAAAATTCTGTCCTAAGTGCTTGCTTGAGACGCACCTCACGTTGCGTAAATGTTACTGACGCATTAGAAAAAGAGATACACTTTGGATCAGCAATGGACTTCACTTCGACTAGACGTTTCTAAAGCCCGATATTGATCTGCTGTAAGCCGCGTTTGATACACAATCTCCAGTCTAACCTCTCCTGGATAGCTCTTTATGTGTGCGGGCTTGGTATTTAGTAAACACCGATTCGCACTGAGAACGTTAAATTAATATTGAAATAATTTTGCTTTAAGTGTATTAATAATAATTTTGGTGGTAGTTCCTTTAGACATTATCTGTAATAACGTCATTTTATATTTAGTAATGTCAACAACAATAACGTAGTTGAAATGACGTCATAAGAGAACGGGAAGGAAAAAGTGACAATAATATTAATTTCATAAGCACTGACATTGTTTGGTACGTTTATAAAATTTTTAAGGCGAAATGGATTTAAGTCGGTACTCGGGATGTACGAAAGGGTGAACGACGCCGGCAAGCTTATACTAGCATTTTGCAAAGAAAAGGATTTGTTTGTGGCGAACACAACGTTCAACCACAAACAAATTCATGTGTATACGAGGAGATATAAGTCAAAGAGAAACATAATAGATCTATTCGTAATGGATAGTCGGCTCCGTAAACAGGCGATGGACACAACGGCTTATCGAGGCGCTGAGCTGGGATCAGACCACTACCACCTAGTCATAACTAGGATTAGGGGTCTGTTCGCGGGTAGTCGTCATCGTACCGAACGTCCTGATCCTGAGACGACCTAAAGCATCAAACGTTGGCAGCTGCAGGATGCATCCATTAGGGATAAATGTAAAGAAAAGCTATCCGAAAAGCTTAGCGACGTCAATGTTAGTAGTGAGAAAGTATGGAAGTCAGAACAGGCAGAACCTTAGGGATAGTATGGTAAATGCCGCTGTAGAAGTGTGTGGAGAAACGAAAAGAAGCAGTGGTAATAAGCGTCATGCATGATGGAATAAAGAAGTGAAAGAAGCCGTCCGAATTAAGAAGAAAGCATGGTTGAACTACTTAGCCTCGCGGAATGATTTTAATATAAAAGAGAGATACAAGCTGCAAAAACATAACACGAAAGCACTGATAGAGGAAGCTCGTAAAAGGTGCAGAATAGGTGCAGATGAAAGATTTTAATCCAATTTCCGGGATAATGCCAGGCTCTTCTTGAAAGAGGTAGGCAAGACTTAGAAATGTTCGACAATCTGCAGTATAAATAAAGTGTTTAGTGCTAACAACGACGTAAAACTCGTAAAGGCTGACCTGACAGACCTCTCGACTACTCTACAAGCTTCAAACAGGGTTGTGTCATGTCCACCTGGCTGTTCATAGTGTATCTGGACAGTTGCCTAAAGAAGTTGAAAGATTGTGGATTGTAATATGGGTGTGGATTTGTGTGACTTTACAGTAAAATGTCTGCTGTACGCGCTGATGATGTACGCTCATGGCCTCATCAGAAGCAGAACTTCAGGCATTAGTCTCTAATATTAAAGAGGAGTGTGAAAGTAATGGACTTCGATTGAATGCAAGTAAAAACAAGGTTCTAGTTTTTGAAAAAGATGACGTAAAAAGTAAGTGCGACATTTAGATAAACCAGGAACGTCTAGAGCAAGTGAATGAAATTGCGTATTTTAATTAGGGAGTATGTTTAGCGTGGATGGAAGATGTGATTCGGATATAGAACGGCGAGTAGCTGCCGGAAACGAAGCTTAACGGTGCTTTGTCTCAATTAGTATAGCGACAAACATTGTAAATGAAGTACGACTCGTGATTCATAACGCAGTGCTGGTGCCAACGTCGCTTTTCGGTAGTTAAACTTAGGTATGTCAGAAGATGCATGAAAGTAATTTGAATGCTGTAGAGATGCGATCAGTTCTAAAACTGTGCAGCGTAACCTTGGCCGACCGATTCCCTAACGAAGTGATACGCAATATGTCAGATTTGAATGAAAGTGTCAGCATTAATCCGAAATGGGCGTGCTCCGTTGGTTTGACACGTCTAACGAATGAGTGAGAAACGATTGACGAATAATATACATTGTGCGAAAGTAGAGAGTAGAAGGAGTCAAGGTAGGTCAAAACTTTCATATGAATACCACGTGAGCAGATTGCTCAAAAACGGAAAAGTCAAAAGTACTCGGATACCCAGACGTGCATGTGTGAAGCAATTAATTAAACTACAGTAGGCGAAAGATGTATGCATGGATCGCGAAGCCTGGCGATCTGTCCTCTCTGACTACCCCGTCAGATACACACCGTGAAGATAGTTAGTTAGTTATAGAATTTACGATAAACTGTCAAATTTCATCACATGACATCTCAACGAAAATTCAAGCGAATGTACTTACGGAATTGCATTACTGTTACCGATCGATAATCTATACTAATATTACAAAGCTGAAGAGTTAGCTTGTTTGTTTGTGTTTTTGGTTGAACGTGCTAATCTCAGGAAGTACTTGTCGGATTTGAAAAATCTTTTTGTGTTAGATAGCCGGTTTATCAAGAAAGGGAGGGGAAAGCTATATTTCATTACGCTACTACACTGGGGAGCAGTCATAAATGTCGACAAATCGGGCATTTTTTTATGCATCATTTTAGAATTTATAAGCGAAGGGATTAAATAGGTGCGACGGGAGGTCGAAATATTCCACGGGCGAAGCTGTGTCTAGTAACCAATAAGAGGCTTGGGAGCAACCAACCAATTTTAGTAGGAGCGTAAATGCTCCTTTATATATGTTATATTTCTAGCAAGTACTCAAGTTCAGGCGGCCATCCTTGGAGCGGCGAAGGTGGTGCTCGGTGAGTCTAAGGGTGGACGCAAATGTGACAAGGAAACTTGGTGGTGGAACGACGCAGTCCAGAGGGAGACTAGGGAGAAGAAAGCCCTCTTTAAAAAGTGGCAAGCGACCGGATCTCCTGAAGACCGCGACGCGTACAGGGCTGCCAAGCGTGCCACAAAGAGAGCTGTAGCCAAAGCCAGACGTGACCACTTACAAACTCTGTATGATAAGCTGGAATCGTCTGAGGGGCAGAAGCTCATCTATAAGCTAGCGCGCTCCAGGGTCAAAGCGTCACAGGATATATCCAAGTGTCGCTGTGTAAAAGACCCTGAGGGCAACCTGTTAAGCGAAGACCTCGCGGTAAAGGAGAGATGGCGCTCGTACTTCCACGAGCTGCTTAATAAACAGCACAAAGAGGTGCAGCCTCCGGACCTCCCTCCGAATCAGGGACTAGTGCCACCGGCAACGCCTGGAGAAGTCCTGACTGCGCTTCGCCGCATGAAGAATCGGAAAGCTGTCGGACCCGATGGAGTCCCCATCGAAGCCTGGAAGGCGATGGGTCCTCGCGGTGCGGCCTTTTTAACCGCATACTCCTCAGCGGGCAGATCCCTAACCAATGGAGACTGAGTATTATTACTCCAGTCTTTAAAGGTAAGGGGTCAGTGCAGGAGTGCGGGAGCTACCGCGGTATTAAGGTGATGCCCCACACCATGAAGATCTTCGAGAGGATTATAGACTCTCGGATCCGGCAGGAGTGTACTCTCTCGGAGTGTCAATATGGGTTTCGCCCTGGTCATGGGACCACGGACCCTGCTTTTGCCCTGAGGGTTGTCGCAGGGAAACACAGGTCGAAGAACAGAAGGCCTTCGACTGTGTTCCTCGTGCGATGATCTGGTGGGCACTGCGGTCCAAAGGGGTTCCAGAGGTCTATATTGACACTATCCGGGACATGTACTGTGACTACGATTCAATGGTTCGGACTGCTGTTGGCGACACGAAACCCTTCCCCATCACAGTCGGGGTACACCAGGGCTCGGTCCTTAGTCCGCTTCTGTTTAGTGTAATATTAGACGAATTGTCGGACAGCATCAGAAACCCACATGAGCAGCCTCCATGGTTGCTCATGTATGCTGACGATATTGCGCTGGCAGACGCGGATAGGGGCAGATTGGTGCGACGTGTAAAGGCGTGGAAGGAGACGCTTGAGAACGGCGGTCTGAAACTAAATGTGGCGAAGACCGAGTACTTGGCACTAAACTCGACAGATCCCACATCCGTCCGCATAGGCGGTGATTTGGTCGAGCGCACGGACCAGGTTAAATACCTGGGATCTGTTTTTCACACGTCCAGTGACATCGATTGCGACGTCAAGTCACGCATTGCTGCCGCGTGGGCCAAATGGCGGGAGATGACCGGTGTCATTTGTGACCCTAAAATGCCGATCCGGTTGAAGGGACAGGTCTACAAAACCATTATTAGACCTGTCCTTTTACAAGACAGTGAGACGTGGCCGATATTGGAGCGACACAAGCAGGAGCTGCGTGTCACGGAAATGAAGATGCTGCGGTGGATGTGTGGGGTCACGCGGATGAAACGTGAGAAACTCTCGCATCCGCGGCAGCCTTCACGTCCGTGACATTGCAGACAAGTTGCAAGAGTGTCGCCTTCGTTGTCACGTCTTGCGGCAACCGCCGGGCTACGTAGGTAACAAATGCCTGGCCATGTCAGCCCCGCCGGGTCCCGGTAAGAGGGGAAGACCCAAGAAGTGCTGGCTTGACGTCGTAAGGGATGACATGCGTGCCAATGGTCTCACTACAGGGGATGCCGAAGACCGTGCGAAGTGGAGGAGAAAATGTAGGAAAGCGGACCCCGGGCGTCGCGAGACGCAACTGGGACAGACGCTCTGATGATGATGATATTTCTAGCAAGTACTCAGCCATGAACTAAGACCATAAACTGAATTACAATTGAAAACTTGAACGTGTTCGGCCTCCAAAAGCTATGTTGGTAGCAGTCAGACCGTTTTCCGATCTGCTTTGAGGCAACATTTGTGTAGTAATAATATGTTAAATATTTTATACTTATCAATTTTGTTAAAGTTTGAGTTATAATATTAGGTTAAATATATAGATTCATGGGTTTAATTCTCTTGGTACGACCAGTAACGAAATTAGCTTAACATTACCTACCAATCTAAATATAGGTTTCAGTAAATATAACTAAAAAAAACAAGTCAAGTTTATTACCAGTCTTTTGGGAACGCTACTACATGAGAAAGTCGATTTGGAGAAATTATATGACATGTTAGGTTAGTGACTTTTTTTGTTTTAATTTGCCAACTTATTCCAGACAATGTATTTAAAATTATAAAAGAAAATTATTATAAAGGAAACCAATTGTTTATGTATATTTCGTGAATAAATATAATTGTTGAATTCAAAACATCAATGATGTGATTACTTTTAACAAGTAAACATGTCTCTTAATATTTGACATTTAAGTAAGAAAAAAGATTAATCTAATATTATCAAAGCAGGTTGATAACCACGAAATTTTGCACAAATACTCGTATTCCCTATGCAATGAAGGTGTACACTAAGAAAGGATTTTTGAAATTTCTACCCTTAAAGGATTTGCAAAGTTTGTTTGGAACAACGTATTGTATTGTGGATTTTTTCAATTCATTGCGGAGGTAGCTGAATAACACATATTTTTATTCTCGGATCAGGCTCCTATGGAAAACAAGCAAAGAAATCTTAACTACACGGGAAACTTTACTTTAAATTGTTAATGTACTTCTGCGGTTGACTGTATTTTAGTAGGTATTTAAATAAAATGATTGCCATCATCATTTAGGCATTAGTCTCGATTGTATTTAAAGACCGCGCATCGGAGTTCTGAGTCCGGTTTCCTGATATTATAATGATATTATAATGGGTCATCCATTACTCCTATCACTGTTTGTCTTGAGTTGAGTTTGTCCACTAGTTCATTGCCAGGGACTCCCTCATGTCCAGGGACCCAGGCAACGTAGACTTCTGTTCTTTCCGCCAGCTTTTCGAGTGATTTTTTGCACTCCTTGACTGTTGCTGACATTGTCTCTACTTTATTTAGGGCTTTCAATGCTGCTTGACTGTCACTGTAGATAGTCACCCTAGGGATTTACTCATCCCCTTTTATGAGGGCTTGTCTAAGGGCCCGGCGAGCTTTTTTCCTTTTCTTACCTAGTGTTTTTGTCCACCATGGTTGTCCTTTGCCCGGGTTGATCTCCCTTAGAGGACATGCCTTGTGATATGCCTCTCTCAGGTTTTTTGGCCAGCCTATTGGCTTCCCGTTCTATATCACTGGTGCTTCTTATCGGTATTTTCTGACTAGGGTTCCAGTTTTCCTCCAATTTCCTTATTTTGGGTAACGAAGTAAAAAATAATTGTAAGTACCTAGTATTAGATATTATACCATCACAACTCACCATTAAAATATTGGTACCATTTATTGGAATTAAAAAAGGAGAAATTGACTTGAATCTGTTGTTGATTATTCTTATCATTAAACCTAATACCACTGCATACAACCTATATAGTGTACTTTAAAATCGCAGCGGTCAAACTCGTGTATTTTTATAAGAGCTATCCATAAATCTGTTATTTAAACAGTTATTCTTATTACTCATCAAGAATATAAGTTACTGTGAAGAAATTGCATCGCCAATAACAGTCGCTGTGTCAATTAATGAAAATTTCATTTGAGTTGTAGCTGTCTCGGCAGTCATTTCGCTTACGATTGACAGACGTTAGCGTATAGTAGCACGCGCACTGACAATTTGCGCTCTCACCTGTGCGCACGCGCATCGTATCACTTTTATTACAGATTATGTCATAGTGCATTACATTGTATATAGGTAAATAAAACAACATTCACAGTGCTGTTGAAATTTAGGCGGTTTTAATGATGGAGGCAAAATTACAGGTTGGTACATAGTTTAATTTTATGTGTATTGAAATAATTTTGCGGACAGAAACTGCGAATTGTATTAAATTAATTTTTTTTTACGCTTTGCGCTAGTGTTATTTTATTTTTTTACACAGTATTGCAGATATATTAACGTAAATATAATTACAAGTGTTTAAATAGGTCTTTACGTTCGACTGCAACGTATATAAATACTGCGATTCCGCATTGTTTGTGAAAGTTTACGCTTTTGTTCCCGTTGATGTAATTAATGATTTCTACGTGAAAATGCTAGCTGTGTCTGTTGCTTCACTCAAAAGAATCTTGATAACATAGCCTAAATCCTTCTAAGAGGGATATTTCACTAATAGCGGTTAAACCACGAGTCATGAAACGTAACACATAATCTAGTTACTTTCGCATTTTTTAAATTAGGTATTTTAAAAAGTAAACTATACTTTTAACCCGCCTTTTAACATATTCTCGTTTCGGTATCAATTATAGATTCTCTTATATTTTTGAAACTTAAACAGTAGGTACTCATTTTGTTTAGATTCAATGAATTAAGAATAATAAATAATGTCTTCATACTCGTTCAATTGTAAACTTTGATAATTTTAATTTTCTCGGATATTTTTAGAGACTGTAACGTATCTTAGTACTTTGAAAACTTAATTTTTATTATGGTTTATTTTATTCATCACGAATCTTGAAAATCTTTTGGTCTAAATAATATTATATTATTTAGATCCAAATAAGATAAAACAATTTTTAGATAGGAAATTACCTGACAACAAAAATATCTCGCTCATAAAAGCATCAAAACAAGCAAAGCAAAGAGAAAACTGGTACATATCATAATAAGTAAACCTACGTGTTTGTAAAATGTGGTATCCCCCTAAACACGATTGATCCCGAAATATTACGATGATAAAGTCACAGAAACGTGCCATCGAGATCGAGAGATGTGCAAGGTTTAAAATGTATCTCTGTTTTTTTGAGAGCATTGCAGCTACATCATCTCATCATCATTCTTATCGAGCTATAGGTTCCCCCAAATTTCTCAACATCTTAACATGTATCGTAAGTACACTCCAGGAAGAAAATAATAGTTCCAGTGATTTTTGTAACTTCGTCGATTTTGAGATCTTCTTTCCAGTGTATAAACTCACTGGGTTTATATCTTTAAATTACTAGATAGGGATACTTGGTTCTTCGTTCTTCGTTCGTTCTTGTTATAGAATTAGTGTAGCATCTTATGTGACTCATTATTTGAATAAATTGTAATTATTGGCGATTAGAAAAGAGTGGCCATGAGTTTTATTGCAAGTTTCTTTCATTGGCTCTACATATTGTCTTCCGAATCTGGTAGTATATGTAGGACATGTAGGTTAATGTAGAAGCAATAAACTTGACGTTCATAAGTGTTACTTTGAGACCTATATGAATAAAGATATTTTTTCATTTCATTTTCCCAAGGAATTCGCGGAACATGATCGATCTTTAACATCTATTGCGTCAGCCGAGTTGGTTACATGTGATTCTATTAAGGTTTGGTATTCTTGCTGTGGCCACGGTTTTGAGTTTTTTTAAAACCATCTGAGTAGAAAAAGGGGTTTTTGATTTTGAAAAAAAGTTATATGTTAGTTAAGAATCTAGGCTAGTCACAGTTCCAACTTTTCGAAATGTTTTATCAATGCTAAGACTAAACTACTGATAATTTACATTATTTTACCCATCTATAGCTACTAAAATATCAAGACATACTCGTTGACTCTATTAAATGTATTTCGTAGACCAAATGTTTAAATATATCCAGAATCGCACCGCGCCGCTAAGACTTGGGGGCCGAGTCTACAAGCCGCAGAATAGAACCAGAATCGCTGTATTTAGCTGTCAAAATGTTAGTAGACTATCAAAAATGCAAATGACTAGCGGCCACTGTCGCGGTACGTGTTAGTAGAATTCTGTCGGCCGACCGTTAGAAGTCTATTGGAGTACGATTGTAATAGTAGACTACGAAAATCTGTCAAAATTGTACCGGTGGCTTTCTATTGAACGATTTCAATTCTATTTCGACACGATTGAAATAGCAGATTCGCTTCCTGATCAGTCGCACGCTGGCGCTTACGGAATTAAGACCTGCGTCAGGTTTTGTCGCTGCGCTCCTCTCGCTATTTCTTTGCAATGGCATAATATATACATATATATATATATATATATATGAGAGCAGTACATATCAAATAGTGTACATGTATGAAAGTATTAATTTAAAATTATTTATCTACACTTCACATATACGTAAGAATTGTCTCTGTAATTAGTATAAAATGGAACCCGGTACCCACAGCTTAGAAGGCGGTTATACAACGAACTTATCGAATAGCCAAAAGTGATCAGTGTGACCATAGCTGAAATATTTTTCTCATTTGAATTTTGACTGTTATTGGGAACGCTGAGTGAAGAATATAATAATAGGGAATTTCGGACTCTGTTACTACTTGAATGGATTAACCGCCTCAAAATGAAGGCATGTACTGTATGTGGGATTCGTTTAATGACAGCGTGCATTATACCGGTTGAAATGGATGAGTGAACTGATAGAAGAGCTCAATGGAAATGCCCTAAGTGCAACATTTCTTCACCATCTGTATTATGCTCGGAGCTAGTGGCGACGTCAGACAGAGTTATCACTGAAATTCGGGACAAGAAATGCCAGTTACACCGCTTACCGACTTAGTTAGAAGATATTCAGACCATCAAATTGGAGCTGCATGAACTAAAGGATGCATATGCAAAGTCGAATAAAAATAGTTGGACAAATTTGGCAGTAGAATTGCAGAGCCTAAAGCGTAATAAAACCAAGCATGATATTATTTTATATGAACAACGGTCCTGTTTAAATAATGTGGAGATTAAAGGGGTTCATTTAAAGAAGGACAAGAAACCTATTTGCAATTGTTGACACTATTGGGTGCAAGATTAATTACACCTGTCCGAAGTCCCAAATCAACTAAATCTCTACGGTTCCGAAGCAAAATTCCAAGGAGAAATTGATTATAGTTAGTTTTCTTCACCGTTATGTGAAAGAAGACTATAGCGGCAGCACACTCTGTGAGGACCCTGTCGAATGTTCAAGGTAGTCAACGTCACCTAAGTATCGGTTCCAAAAAAAAAAAAAACTTACGTTGAGAGTATTGCCAAGAAAAAACGTTATGAGTATGTATGGGTCAATCATGGTAAGATTCACATACGGAAATCTATTAATACTATAGTGGCACGCTAATATGATGGCCGTTTGACATATTACAATAATGCAAAAATATTAGTTTCTTATGAAATAATACTTTAAAAATAATTGTTTTAAGCATACTTATGATGATTTTTTTATTAATATCAATCTGAAATATATTATTTTCCTTGTAAATAAGACGAATGGTTTTCGAAAGAAAGAAAAACATGACAGATTGCTCAATTTTTGACGAAGGAAAAAGAGTGGAACAAGTGGAAGAATTTATATACTTAGGCTCAGAAGCGAGAGATGGAAAGTGTGATGATGAAATTGAAAGAAGACTTTTGGCGGGCCATCAAGTGAATGGAGCATTGTACACTTTTATGTAGACCCAAAACGTGTCTAAAAAGGCAAGTCTGGCTGTACATAGAGGAGTGCTTGTCCCTACACTAACATATGGTAGTGAAAGTTGGGTATGGCAGAAGAAGCATAGAAGTAAAAGAAGCGCTCGTGGCCCCGCGGTCTCAGTGTTCGGTAAACGATCACTGAGGTACGCAACTTTCACTATGGCTGGTCGTCGGATGGGTGACCACTTTGTGGCATTTACATTTGCGAGCGTTTCCGTGCTTCGGAAGGCACGTTAAGCCGTTGGTCCCGGTTGCCAGTAAAATGGCAGTCGTTAAGCCTGGTTGAAGGCCTTATAGGCGGCTTAAAAAATCTCAACAGCAGGTAGCCACAACCTGCGTCTGTCTATTTCAACACGGCAATGGGCTCACCACCTATTACGTGGGACAGGAATCCACACGGTGAAAAGTGGGCATATAATATGCCTCTGCCACCCCTTCGGGGATAAGGCGTGATGGATATTTATTTATTTTATTTATGTTACGTGTACGTACGGGGGTATGAGAGAAGATGTAGTGACTAAGACAGAAAAAGGGATGTTTAGATGGTTCGGACACGTGGAGAGGATGGATGAAAATAGTCTGACGAAGAAAATTTACGCGGCGAGAGTAAATGGGCAAACTGGTTAGGGTCGACCTCGACGTACATATGCCAATCAAATTGAAGATCTTTTGACAAAAGGCCAGGTCAAGAGTATCCTTAATCAGCGAGCGTGTATGAAAACAATTAATAAAGTTGAAGAAGGGAAAGTAGTTGGCCATAGGATCATAGCAAGTGGAACGCCATAGTCTCTGCCAACCCCGATGGGAGACAGTCGTGATGATATGTGTGTATGTATGTAATATATTTCTATATAAGTATCGCATATGTTTTCCTAACTATATCTGTAGTATCGTCACACAGAAAATTTGCACACAGGGGGTTCATGACAGCTGTTAAGTCGTTGGTCCTTTATTACAATGCGATATGTATATTATGATCCTTATCATGCATACATAGAAAAGTCTCATAATAATGCACTCTCACAAAATCATTCTAACGTGTACAAGTGGTTTTGTTTGCTATTGTATCAACATCTGTTGAGTACTATGTGTGTTTTCTGTTGTTGAATTGGTAAATAATGACTAATTAATACTGAATGCATACATATATATTATCAAAGCGTGCGCGGATTGAGAACTAAGACGGAAGTCTTCTATCGTCAAGTGTTGCTGAATTCATATGATGTCATGATTCTGAGTCCTGGTTGCTGGACGACATTCGTATTTAAGAACTCTTTGATGAATTTGATGATAATAAATAAATAAAAATAAAAATCGTTTATTGCAGGCACAAGTTAAGACCCATAGTTTACATATCCAAATAATTAAAATATAAACCCAATGACACACTGTATAGGGGTGCTAGTCAATACAAATAAACATTCACAGTAGATATTTACACAATAATTGTGTAAACTACTGGGTCATTTTTTGTTCTCGTCCATTTGAACAGGAACCCAATATCTAAACATCGGGCTTCTGTCTGCTTATGTCATCAGAGACCGCCACAGGAATTTCGTTGGCGGAACGCCTCAATCTATTCCAAAAGGATGCAACTCTCGCTCTCATTATTGAAAAGAAATCCGGGACCCTCGCTTCCGCAAACATACTGGACGCACTGCAACATCGTGGTAACCTCATTAGAGCTCGGAATGCATCATTATACTGAACTCTTATTGTACTGATAGCTTTTCGTGTAAATGCAGTCCACAGTTGACACGTATCATGCATAAGCAATAGGCCTTAAATAAGGTGATCTTTACATCCCTACTGCATTTAGCAAACCGTCGTGCAAGCATGTTGCTTCTAACAGCAAGTGCCCTCCTCTCCCTCTCAATATCTGCATCATCATTGAGACGTATGGCGTATGGCTGACGTATGGTAATGGTTGTATGGCGTCGGGATAGAGGTTATGCTCTCAATAGGTAGACCCTTGGTGGAGGAGTGTTAATTGCTACGCGTAAGGAGCTGTCAGTGTCTTTACAGCCTAACTTATTTTCTTCAGCGGAGGATTCTAGGTTGAATTAAAGACTAAAAAAAACCTAACTAACGGAATTTTAAACCAATTTATATGTGTAGTTTATTTGTGTGATCAACATTTAGGTCTAATCTACTCTTCACAGTTGACTTTCATCAGCTGACTCTCAGTAGCCACATAGACAGGTTTTAAATTGAGGGTGATTTAAAATTCACTGGTATTTCGTGGATTCCATCGGGTGATAGGAATGGCGCTTGCACCCATTAATTTCAGCTGTCGGCCGATGAAAATGTATTTATTGATGAGATGTGTACGCCCCGACCCATTACATTATGGGGCAATATAATGCAATCACCAATAACCGCGGTAAAAGACTTGATTTGGTACTTTCTAATGACATGGTTAATGTGATTGAGCACACTGATCCTTTAGTGCTAATTGATAAAATCCATCACCTAGTTCTCAGTTTCAGTTACCTGCTAATTTAATAGGGGTGACTTTCAGTTGACCGACGGGATTCAGGCCGTTGACTGGGAATGCGAACGTCTCGATTCATGGATAGAATTTTTCGTCCAAACAATTAATAACTGACAGAACACATATATACCACAAAAACCCGAACGTAAAAGTTAATATCTGATTTGGTATAGCCTGTCATTGATTAAGGCACTTAAAGAAAAGTACAAATTTCTGAAAAAGTATAAGGTTTTTGGTAACCTAGCGGATGGTAATATATTTAGGATGTTTTGTGACAATGAAATCTACATGTTATAGGAATTACATTGAGCAAACTGAAAAATCTATTAAAGAAACCCCATTCATGGTAATATTGACTGCCCTGACTTGCTTAGTAAAATCCTCTTCAATGTGCCTTCTAAATCGTTTCGTAACAGTTCGACCTTTCATGTACCACTAGCTAAAACATACTATAGGCAAAATAGTTACCTATTGCGCGCCAGCAAATAAGCCTAAGATTTTTGTTTGATGAATTTCGGATATTTACTCAATTTGATGATTATTGTGTTCATGAATTTATTAATTTCCTGTTTTTGAATGTCTTTTTTTCTGGAACTAATTATTGTGTCAATTTAGTGTGTTGATGAGTATTGACACATTTTTAATTTCAATTTTCTAAATTTCACGTCTTTTTTAATCCGTACTTTGATGTCACTAGAAGCGAGGATTTTTAATTGGCTCTCTAATGACTATACTTATGAATTTCTTTATTATTGATAGTTTTTTCACGTAATAAATAAATAAATGAAATAAGTTTATGTGGAGTTTACACTAAATACATTTTAAAAGTGTAATCTCAGCTAGTTAAGACAGACAAATAATTGTAAAAGATGCACGCCTCGCCAGTGCTAGTGCCAAGCCAACGTTACTTTTCAGATGTAAAACCTGGGTATGTCAGAAGATGCATTAAAGTAAATGGAATGCTGTGGAGATGCGATAACTTTGAAAATTGTTGATCGACCAAATACGTAACGAAGTGATACGCAATATGGCAGGTTGGAATGAAAGTGTCGGCGTCAAGCTGGTAAAGGGCGTTCTCCGTTGGTTTGAACACGCGCAACGAATGATCGAGGAACGATTGACGAAGAATATATATTCTGCAAAAGTATTGGTTAAAAGGAGTCAGGGTAGACCTAGACTTACATTCGAAGACCACGTGAGCATATTGCTGAAAAACGGAAACGCGAGAAGTCCTAGGATACACAGACGTGTAGGTAATCTGCAGGAAGCGATAGAAATATGCATGGATCGAGCGTGATGCCGGGCGATCTGTCCTCTCCGACTACCCTGCTAGGCATATAGCGTGAAGATAGATAGAAGTCTAATTTTTTAATCAGGTACTTAGAGGTAAATCTAAGGAATGAATGAAACAGCATGTACAGTTATAGGCGCTTTTTTGGGGTTTTACCATCATTAATTGACTTTGACTAGGTTTTTCCTATGATTGGGTACATATTAGTATGCGATTAGGCATATAAAATTTTAAGGAAAATAAAAAGTACGTTGATGTATTTAAACGTTAGTATAAAATAAACCAAAAAATTTAAATGGTACAACTAGCTGAGCCCCGCAGTTTCGTCCGCGACGCACTTCAAAACCCCGTAGTAGCCATTTAAGTCCGTCGTTCTATTATTTTATTTTTATGATTACTGCTCTGTTCTTCTGGATAGTAGCGTGATAATATATAGCCTATAGCTTTCCTCAATAAATGGGCTATCCAATGCAAAAATAATTTTTAATTTGAACCAGTAGATAACAAGATTATATATTGACACTATCCGGGACATGTACTGTGACTCCGATTCAATGGTTCGGACTGCTGTTGGCGACACGAAACCCCCCCCCCCCCCCATCACCGTCGGGGTACACCAGGGTTTGGTCCTTAGTCCGCTTCTGTTCAGTGTAATATTAGACGAATTGTCGGACAGCATCTGAAACCCACATGAGCAGCCTCCATGGTTGCTCATGTATGCTGACGATATTGCGCTGGCAGACGCGGAAAGGGGCAGATTGGTGCGACGTGTAAAGGCGTGGAAGGAGACGCTTGAGAACGGCGGTCTGAAACTAAATGTGGCGAAGACCGAGTACTTGGCACTAAACTCGACAGATCCCACATCCGTCCGCATAGGTGGTGATTTGGTCGAGCGCACGGACCAGGTTAAATACCTGGGATCTGTTTTTCACACGTCCAGTGACATCGATTGCGATGTCAAGTCACGCATTGCTGCCGCTTGGGCCAAATGGCGGGAGATGACCGGTGTCATTTGTGACCCTAAAATGCCGATCCGGTTGAAGGTACAGGTCTACAAAACCATTATTAGACCTGTCCTTTTACATGGCAGTGAGACGTGGCCGATATTGGAGCGACACAAACAGGAGCTGCGTGTCACGAAAATGAAAATGCTGCGGTGGATGTGTGGAGTCACGCGGGTGGACCACGAGAGGAACTCTCGCAACCGCGGCAGCCTTCACGTCCGTGAAGGCTGCCGCGGATGCGAGACAAGTTGTGCAGACAAGTTGCAAGAGTGTCGCCTTCGTTGGTCTTGCGGCAACCGCCGGGCTACGTAGGTAACAAATGTCTGGCCAAGTCAGCCCCGCCGGGTCCCGGTAAGAGGGGAAGACCCAAGGAGTGCTGGCTTGACGTCGTAAGGGATGACGTGCGTGCCAATGGTCTCACTACAGGGGATGCCGACGACCGTGCGAAGTGGAGGAGAAAAGGTAGGAAAGCGGACCCCGGGCGTCGCGAGACGCAACTGGGACAGACGCTCGGATGATGATGAGTAGATAACAAGATTAGCGCATTCATCCAAATAAACAAACTCTTCAGCTTTATATAACTTAACTATCTTCACGCTGTATCCCTGACGGGGTAGTCAGAGAGGACAGATCGCCAGGCTTCGCGATCCATGCATACTTCTTTCGCTTCTTCGAGATTCATCAATCATTCATCAGCTTTATATATTTATGGCTATGGTAGAATTTGGATTTATTTAAGACTTGATAAGTTTTACTTTTTACATCATTCTCTCTTCATCTCATACTCCGTCACCTGGTCAGCAAATACACTCCTTAAGGCTGGCGGTGCACCAAAGGACCCCATCACACCGTTATAGGTACATAGGTACATATTAAATACTATAAGTGTTAGTTCTAAACAGGATGTCTTCATTACCATTACATACTTACAACACAACAACTAGAGTCATTCTACAGAGTGCTTTGTCATCGCAATTATAGGTATTATTTACCCCATCACACTAATATTAAACACGCTGAATTTTGTATGGAGGTAAGTTACTCGTTCATTCAAAATCTACTTTAGGAATTTTAAAGAAACTTTATTTACAGTATACATCAGAATAGAATATCGGTTATTTTTATCCCGGGAACGAGTTACTGTGGGGAAATGGGCAAGGAAAACTGCACATCGCGGAGCCGCAGGCATCGGTAATCGGATAGAAAAATGAATCGCTAAATGATACTAAGTGATACTAATACATTATGAATTATACCTACTTATATTATTAGGTTACTAAGTGCAAAACTCGAGAACGGTTAGATTTTAATTTTCAGTAGGTCCATGGTAGGTAAAAATAAACAATTTAGAGTAGGTCCAGGGTTGTCTGGGTCATGTGTGAGGTCGGTAGGTAGCTAGCTAATAATAAAACCTAAAGTCATAGTAGATAAGAGTGCTTTACAGAACGATATCATAGCCGAAAGACATACAGTCGGTCGACGAAGCTGTCTAGACAGAGCAATCGTGCGGGGGACAAGGGACGAGACGCGGGAGGGTTTGTCCCGAGCTGCGAACAAAATGTTGTTAGTGGCTCGGGACAGTCTTTCAGGGCTGACGCATTCACGACCGATTGCTATGATTTTTGAATTTTTGTATAGATTTCTTTAATTCATGGGGTTTTTAATATTCTAAATACAAATTTCGTGTTCATTTTGCGATCCAATACGGCCGCCGCGCCATGGATATAAAATTTCATGTTGGGTATCGTATAAGGGGTTTTTTAGTATGCTAAGTACGAATTTCGTGTTAATTTTGCAATCCAATATGGCCGCCGAGCCGTGGTTATAAAATTTCATATTGGGTATCATATAAGGGGTTTTTTGGTATGCAGAGTACGAATTTAGTGTTAATTTAGCAATCCAATATGGCCACCGCGCCGTGACTTTAAAATTTCATGCTGGGTATCGTATAAGGGGTTTTTTGGTATGCTGAGTACGAATTTAGTGTTAATTTTGCAATCCAATATGGCCGCCGCGCCGTGGATATAAAATTTCATGTTAGGTATCGTATAAGGGGTTTTTTGGTATGCTAAGTACGAATTTCGTGTTAATTTTGCAATCCAATATGGCCGCCGAGCCGTGGTTATAAAATTTCATGTTGGGTATCATATAAGGGGTTTTTTGGTATGCAGAGTACGAATTTAGTGTTAATTTAGCAATCCAATATGGTCACCGCGCCGTGACTTTAAAATTTCATGCTGGGTATCGTATAAGGGGTTTTTTGGTATGCTAAGTACGAATTTAGTGTTAATTTTGCAATCCAATATGGCCGCCGCGCCGTGGATATAAAATTTCATGTTAGGTATCGTATAAGGGGTATTTTGGTATGCTGAGTACGAATTTCGTGTTAATTTTGCAATCCAATATGACCGCCGCGCCAACTGTTATAAATTTCATGTTGGGTATCGCATAAGATTATTATGGTGTGCGGAGCCACACATGTGGGATTATAAGTATACTCTATACTGTGTTATTCCATGTTCAAGTTTTTGTCACAATTAATATTTAAACTTGTTCAAAGCGTAACCAATATTTTTTTGTTGAAAACAACAGTAGCATTAAGTCCAGTTAGTCAAAAACCGAAAATATTTATCATTAACTCATTTACTACTAATAATATACCTAATATACTCGACGAACTTCGTATCTCCAGAGAATTAGGTTTATTTTTTCTTAGAGTGCTCATCGGGGCGGAGACAAATTGAACAAATTAATAATAATAATATTATACCCCTCGAGGACAGTCGTAATCTTTTATAGGATTAACGCAACCCTATGAGGGTTTAGTAGATTCGCTTTTTGAGTCATCTACTTTCTGATATCAACAAAAAAATGTATCAGAAAGTTATTAAAAAGCTCACATTCGCAGGGCAGCTTGTGGCGAGCTGAATGTGCGTGGCTACACATCGGTCCCGATTCCTCAGAGTTGCCCTTCTGCACCGGTTAGCATTTAATGGGCTAACGGGTGAGCAGTGAGAGTGCTACTCCGCAAATCTCAACTTTGGCTTGCCTTAATTGGCCGGTCAGAGGGAGGGAGCCAGAGCTATATGCTCGGGGGTGGAAGTGTCATTTTCAAGGGCATAACTACGGGGAAGCTCGCTCCGGGTCTGACCCGCGATGGTGAAACCGGCGCCGCACCGCTCGACACCCCAAGCCGCTCACACCGGTGTTGCCTCCTGTCGCCTTACAGGCTTATCATGCCTATGGCGATTGTATAGGGGGGCCATCTAGTGAGTTGGCGAGTCACCGTCTGCCAAAATTAGGATAATCAGATATTAAAATGGCAGACGCCGTCTTTATCCATAGTTATAATCACCTGGGGATGAAGAGTAGAAGCGTGCACGTCGCCATCCCTGCCAGCTACGGCTGCAATTCTACTCCAACACGAGTGCCACCAGGGCGATTACTGCTAGGGCGTGCCTCCGAGGCGACGCGCACCAGTTCGTCCCCGCTGGTGCGAAAAGTGTGAGCCAGAGCGGCGTAGGGGACCGCCACCCTACACGCGCGGCCCGACACGGCGGGAAGTGGAGGATGGAGTGCAGGGTAGCTGCGTGGAATGTTAGGGGAGGAATGACAGATAAGATGAATGAGTTGATGGATGTTATGAATGAGAGAAAGTTAGATGCAGTGTGCTTGACAGAGACCAAGCGCAAGGGCAGCGAAGTCTTGGAGCTCCCGGGTGGGATGCTCGCGCTTTGGTCTGGAGTACCAGAGAGCGAGCATGGCAGTCGGGGGGTTGGAATTTTGCTGTCCTCGCGATTGGCCTCCGGTATGTATGAGTACAAACTGATAGGTCCTAGAATCCTCTGGATCCGTGTAAAACTTGGTTTGACGAAGATTTTCCTGGTAGCTGCTTACGCGCCAGTATCTTCGTCGAACGCGAGTGAGCTAGAGGACTTCTGGGAGAGTATGAGAGAAGCTCTAAATGTGATAGAAGGAAATGAAAGACTTATAGTATGTGGAGACTTGAATGGATGGGTGGGTACCGCTCGCGATGGTTTTGAGTCGGTACTCGGGAAGTATGGGGATAAAAGGGTGAACGACGCTGGCAAGCTAATACTGGCATTTTGTAAGGAAAAGGATTTGTTTGTGGCGAACACAATGTTCAACCACAAACAAATTCATATGTATACGAGGAGATGTAAGTCAAAGAGAAGCATGATAGATCTATTCCTAATGGATAGTCGGCTCCGTAAACAGGTGATGGACACAAGGGTTTATCGAGGCGCTGAGCTGGGATCAGACCACTACCTAGTCATAACTAGGATTAGGGGTCTGTTCGCGGGTTGGCGTCATCGTACCGAGTGTCCTGAACCTGAGCCGACTTATAGCATCAAAAGCTGGAAGCTGCAGGATACATCCATTAGGGATAAATATAATGAAAGGGTAGCCGAAAAGCTTGGCGATGTCAATGTAAGCAGTGAGAATGTGGAAAGTGTATGGCAGAACCTTAGGGATAGTATGATAAATGCCGCTGTGGAAGTGTGTGGAGAAACGAAAAGAGGCAGTAGTAATAAGCGTGATGCATGGTGGAATGAGGAAGTGAAAGAAGCAGTTCGAATGAAGAAGAAAGCATGGCTAGACTACTTAGCCTCGCGGAATGATTTTAATATGAAAGAGAGATACAAGCTGCAGAAAGTTAACACGAAGGCACTTATAGAAGAAGCTCGTGAAAGGTGCAGAATGAAAGCGGATGAAAGGTTGTCGTCCAATTTCCGGGATAATGCCAAGCTCTTCTGGAAAGAGGTAGGCAAGACCCGGAGTTGTTCGGCAATCTGCATTATGAATAAAGTGCTTAGTGTTGACAATGACGTCCTAACAGACCAAACTGACGTCCTGCAGAGATGGAGTGAATATTATGGAAAGATGTATGCAAGAAAAGACAGAGATGCCACATCGGGAAGGGGAGCTCACTTCGATGCTCCGGATCCCGATGTCATTGAAGTCATTAGTATGAAAGAAATAGAACAAGCGATAAGAAGTATGAAATGTGGTAAGGCTGCGGGAAAAGACAGAGTCACTGCTGAGATGATCAAGTACGGTGGGTCGCGTGTCTGGGACACACTATGTCTGTTATGCAACTTGTGCTGGCGGACGGGTGAGGTCCCAGATGACTGGCGAGTAGCAGTTGTAGTACCTATTTACAAAGGGAAAGGCTCGCGCCTAAACTGCTCCAGCTACAGGGCGATCAGCTTGGTCAGCTTAGCTAGTAAGGTGTATGCAAAGGTTATAACGGCACGAATGCAAGAAAAGTCTGAAAGGTATTTATGGGAGGCTCAATGCGGATTCCGACGTGGAAGAGGATGCATGGATCAAGTGTTTTCTCTCCGCATGATCGCGGAAAAGTTTCTGGCTCTTAGCCAGAAGGTTTTCTGCGCTTTTGTGGATCTAGAGAAAGCATTTGATAACGTTGTGAGAGAAACGCTGTGGGACTTGCTGCCAGGATATGGTGTGGACGGCTCGCTACTGCGGGCAATACAGTCGCTTTATAGGGACTGTAAGGCTTGCGTGCGAGTAGGGGGGGATGTGTCACCTCTTTTTGATGTCTGTACAGGCGTCAAACAGGGATGTGTCATGTCCGCCTGGCTGTTCATAGTGTATCTGGACAGTTGCCTGCAGAAGTTGAAAGATTTTAATATGGGTGTGAATTTGGGTGACTTTACAGTAAACTGTCTGCTGTACGCTGATGATGCGGTGCTCATGGCCTCATCAGAAGCCGACCTTCAGGCATTAGTCACTAATATGAAAGAGGGGTGTGAAAGTAAGGGTCTCCGCTTGAATGCAAGTAAAACTAAGGTTCTAGTATTTGAAAGAGGTGACGTAAGAACTAAATGCGAGATTAGGGTAAACCAGGAACGTCTAGAGCAAGTGAATGAAATTGTGTATTTAGGAAGTATGTTTAGCGCGGATGGAAGATGTGATTCGGATGTGGAACGGCGAGTAGCTGCCGGAAACAAAGTTAACGGTGCTTTGTCCCAGTTAGTAAAGCGACAAAGCATCGTAAAAGAAGCACGACTGGCGATTCATAACGCAGTGCTAGTGCCAACTTTGCTTTACGGTAGTAAAACCTGGGTATGTCAGCAGATGCATGAAAGTAAATTGAATGCTGTGGAGATGCGATCACTTCGAAAGTTGTGCGGCGTTACCTTGGCTGGCCGAATACGTAACGAAGTGATACGCAATTTGGCAGGTTTGAATGAAAGTGTCAGCGTTAAGCTGGAAAAGGGCGTGCTCCGTTGGTTTGGACACGTCCAACGAATGAGTGAGGAACGATTGACGAAGAATATATATTGTTCAAAAGTAGAGGGTAGAAGGAGTCAGGGTAGGCCGAGACTTACATATGAAGACCACGTGAGCAGATTGCTCAAAAACGGAAAGGTCAAAAGTACTCGGATACCCAGACGTGCGTGTATGAAGCGATTGATGAATCTCGAAGAAGCGAAAGAAGTATGCATGGATCGCGAAGCCTGGCGATCTGTCCTCTCTGACTACCCCGTCAGGGATACAGCGTGAAGATAATCACCTAGTTCATCAAACCCCCAACCCAATAGCCCATTTCTTAGTTAGCATATTTTACAATAGTTTAACTCCCATCGGAGGTGATCCATTATCGTTCTTCTACATAAGGCGGGCGTGGACTGTCTGCAGTGGGGGTCCCATTTCCTTTTAGATTAAAATTCTCAAAGGGCCTCTGCGTGTTGGATCAGTATGTCCCCATGTACGCCTACCAAAAACCCGAGTATCTTCAAAAAAAAAAGAAGATACCCGTGAAAAGAAGAAACATAATAATATGAGATCACACATGTCAGCTCACCCTTGTTTGAATTCCCAGTTCCCATCCCCAGCTTCCAGTTCCCATTTCTCATCCCTAGTTCTCATCGTCAATTCTCATTCCTGGTTCATGCTCCCATTCCCTTGATTTTTTTTATAATGACACGGTGGCCATTATGGATTGCGAAATTAACACGTAATTCGTGCTCAGCATATCAAAAAGCCCCTTATACGATACCCAACATGAAATTATATAACCACGGCTCGGCGGCCATATTGGATTGCAAAATTAATACTAAATTCGTACTCAGCATACCAAAAAACCCCTTATTCGATACCCAACATGAAATATGAAATCCACGACGCGGCGGCCATATTGGATAGCAAAATTAACACGAAATTCGTACTCAGCATACCAAAATTCCCCTTATACGATACCCAACATGAAATTTTATAAGAATAGTTCGGCGGCCATATTGATTGCAAGAAACCCCATAATTTTATATCTACTACGCGGCAGCCATTTCGTAAACGCTTACTCATAAAAAAAACTATCGATTCGACATGAAATAAACCTTATTTACTTCCGTGTGCGGCAATTGATGAAATCTCAGATCCTTTTTTTAAATCGGTATTTATATTATTGATTTATTATATATACATACTAGTTGACGCCCGCGGCTTCGCCCGTGTAGAGAAGTTTTCCCGTTCCCGTTTCCCATAAGAACTTGTTCCCGGGATAAAAAGTATATGTGTTATTCCGATGTATAAGCTATATTATTGTAAAGTTTCATTAAAATCTATTCAGTAGTTTTTACGTGAAAGAGTAACAAACATCTCTACAAACTTTCACATTTATAATATTATTAAGATTAAGATATTATATTATAATGTTGATAGTTGATTGCGAGTACGAGTTAATAAATAAATTATTAAATAACATCAGCCTTGTATACTTGTGACAACCCTACAAGCATCACTGTCTAGACGTTGTCGGCATTTTTGTCAACTTCAAAGGCGTAACGCTACTGATAGGTTTACTCTTTATATTGTGACGATATCGTCTATTTCGGTCCTTCAAACGTATGAGCGATGCGTTTTAAAAATGGCACGAATCCTTCGCGCACATACCTATATTATGGGAGTACCTAGCTTACCTCTTTCATGTGGGCTATATTCTACACCCCAGAGCAATGAATCATTGTCACTCACGCCCTCTCTACTATAGACGCCTAATTGTATATATTATGACCCCCACGGCTTCGCCTGTGACTTACTTTGAACTCCCGTCACATCTATTTAATCCCGTCGCTTATAAATTCTACGAAACTGCATAATAATTCCCCAATTTCTGTATTGACATTTATGATTACTGCTCCGCTCTCTAGGGCAGTAACGTGATGATATATAGCCTTCCTCGATAAATGTGCTATCCAACACAAAAATGATTTTTCATATCCAACCCGTAGTTCCTGATATTAGCGCGTTCAACTAAACAAACTAACTCTTTAGCTTTATATAGTAGTATAGATTTATACACAACCAAGCGTCAAGGGGCTTCACCCATTTTTCATACGATTAAACTAATTTCTACAGACGAATTGTAGGCAACTGTAGGTCGCGGATGATATTTTCGCATACAGTTTGATGTTGAAGCGCTCGTGGCCCCGCGGTCTCAGTGTTCTGTAAACGATCACTGAGTTACGCAACTTTCACTATGGCTGGTACTCGGATGGGTGACCACTTTGTGGCATTTACATTTGCATGCGTTTCCGTGCTTCGGAAGGCACGTTAAGCTGTTGGTCCCGGTTGCCAGTAAAATGGCAGTCGTTAAGCCTGGTTGAAGGCCTTATGGGCGGCTTAAAAAATTTCAACAGCAGGTAGCCACAACCTGCGTCTGTCTATTTCAACACGGCAATGGGCTCACCACCTATTACGTGGGACAGGAATCCACACGGTGAAAAGAGAGCATATAATATGCCTCTGCCACCCCTTCGGGGATAAGGCGTGATGGATATTTATTTTATATTTATAGTTTGATGTTAATTTATATTACTTTCGTCTATGGTGCGAGCGAGAGCAAGAGGTGGGAGCAAGAAACATTCCTTGGTCTGTGTTCTACACCGACAAGGCAATCAGAATACTGAACATAGATCGTATCAAATATTGGCCAACATTATTTGCTAATTTAATATCTGTGTCAAGGCCCTCCATGCGTATCACTGTTCGTTTAAAGTCATTAGTTCCAAATTGAGATGGTCATTCAAATATCTCAATCGACTGTTGACTTTTTAGATAACTATAAACCATAAACAGAATGTTATCATCATAAATTAGGTATACCTATATTATATTATTATAACGTGTTTAGCCCACGCACAATCGAAACAATTATTACGTAATAATAACTGTTTTATGAAACTTTGTTTTTTACAGTCGAGATTTAGTATCTCTATATATATATTTAGTATCGTGAGGTCTACGAACCGCGCTCGGTTAGT
The DNA here is from genome assembly GCA_948477245.1 of Thumatha senex. Taxonomy (NCBI): domain Eukaryota; kingdom Metazoa; phylum Arthropoda; class Insecta; order Lepidoptera; family Erebidae; genus Thumatha; species Thumatha senex. Next base: position 14,455,096 of record OX419725.1, on the reverse strand, counting down.
ATTCTGTACCTAAACGATTACTGTATCAAGCATTCCACCCTATGGTCAGTCATGAGATAGGTAACCGTTGGTGGCATTTATGTAAATGAATAATTAAAAACGCCTTCTAGGCCCAATGGAGCTAATTTATCTATCACGCTTTATCCCGATGGGGTGGTAGAGTCATATTATATGCCCACTTTTCACCAAGTGTATTCCCGTCCCACGTAATAGGTGGTGAGTCCATTGCCGTATTCAAATAGACAGACGCAGGTTGTGACTACCTGCTGTTGATTTTTTTCAAGCCGCCCATAAGGCCTTCAACTTGACTTAAAGACTGCCATGTTACTGGCAACCGCGGCCAACAGCTTAACGTGCCTTCCGAAGCACGGAAACGCTCGCAAATGTAAATACCACTAAGTAGTCACCCATCCGTGACCAGCCATAACGAAAGTTGCTTATTGCAGTGATCGTTTACAGAACACTTAGTCCGCAGGACCCCGAGCGCTACTCTAATTAAGCTAATATGATATAAAACACCCAAACGCCGAAACAAAAATATGCGGAAACATACAAATATTGTGTAGTGGCAGCCGCAGACCGAGGTAGTCAACATATTAGCGAACGGTTCCGTGCTTTGAAAGTCACGTGAAACCATTTGTCCCGGCTGCCAGTAATAAGTATTGTAATTTTAAGCCATTTTGAACGAATTATGATTATGGGCAGTTTGAAACGTCTATCCGTTTTATCACAGCAATAGTGGCACCGCCAATTATTGGGATATACAAGAGGTTAAATGAAGGCATATGGTATATACTCGTATCTACCACTTCGCTGAATATTCGTTTTATCTTTGTGTGTATAAAGTATGTATGGATATAGAAATATTTTTACTTTATTGTAGTCCAATGGCTGTGATATAAGATCTATTGGTGTCTATAGGTGGTCTCATTGGTATCTAAAAAAATCTAGTTGTATCTAATGGCATGCGGCTACATTCGTATATCGCAGCGACATGCTCAGCGTGAGGAAGATTATTCGCAAAGGGCGCGTCGGACAAAGAGTGTTGATTCTTTCTTCACTTTTAATCCCACCGCGAGGTTTGCTTAAAATACAGCGTTTTCATATAAAAACGGAATTTCTTCTTCGTCTTATTTTTGGACTTTCTCGGCTTGAGCAATGCCAGAATCAACTAATTTAAATCTTTCTTGTTGTAAATTTAGTTTTCATATCAAAAGTATATCTTCTTCAATTAGGGTACGTTCTTTTAGATGCCAGCGTAGGTATTCATGTATAGGTTTGTTCAAAGTTCTACTCGAGTAAAGGTGATAGTAACTTTACGGCAGTTAGGTATATGTGGATTTTTGAAAGCAACAGAAAATACCGCATTCCAATGAGTTATCCAATTTCACAACACTTGTGCACGTTATTGTTGAAAAAACCACCATGTTTATACATAAACACACGACAATACACTAGTTTTGGAAAAAGTAATAACGTAGTGGCTATCGAGTCCTTCGCTGTTTGCCGTCGAAATTCCTATGGAATTTAGAACCTTTGCAAGTCATGGACAATATCTATGGTACCCGATTTCACGACTAGTGAAGGTTTTTATAGTTGATACGTACTTGATTGTTGAGTTGAAGTACGTACTTGAAGTTTCGCCACGTTACTTCTCCTAATTTTCAGATATCTAATACCTCATTTACACTCTCGCGCAAGCCATGAGACGAGCTATGAGACGAACCGCGAGCTGCGAGTGTAAACACAATAATATCGGTACATTTTTTCCGAGCTAGCGGCTGGTCTCGCATCTCGTCTCGTGGCTCGTGCAAGAGTGTAAATAGGATGTTATGTGTTTTAGGCTTAGTCTGAGGTTTAATCTATCAGAAATATGTCTAACAGCTATGTTAAATTACCAGTAGTTTTTTAATAAAGGTCAACTCGTAGGGCCTCTTACACCCAAGGTCTTACTTTTGTCAATTAATATAAATAAATTTACATAATTTATTTATAGACTAGCTGAGCCGGCGGACTTCGTACCGACTTAAAATTTAAAGACTTACTTTCAGGCACTTATTATCTGAGATATATTAACTTTTTGTTCATCCTCATCCGAGCATCTGTCCCAGTTGCGTCTTGCGATGCCCGGTATCCACAATCCTACATTTTCTCCTTCACTTCGCACGGGCGTTGGCATCCCCTGTAGTGAGACCATTAGCAAGCATGTCATCCTTTACGCCGTCAAGCCAGAACTTCTTGGGTCTTCGCCTTTTACCGGGACCTGGCGGGGCCGACATAGCCTGACCACGTAACCCGGCGGTAGCCGCAAGGCCTGACCATACCAGTGAAGGCGACACTCTTGCAGTTAAAAAAAAAATAATAATAAAAGACAAATGCCCGAGAAAGCAGATATTTAGACATTCATATTTTAAATATAACATTTATTTTTATTTTGTGATATGATAAATACCTATTTTTCTCTTAGCCGTTATTCAAAGGCAAACCTCTCTCCATCTCCATAAGTATTTGGGATTCTCGGGGTCGAGATATTTAGTGACGTCCAATTTCGTAGTCGTTTAGAGGATGAGACCAAGCTGGCGTCCAAAAACTCCGGAGTGTTCAACAGGGCGCAGTAGTGCGGTAGGGATGCGATGCAAACACTGTTTATCTACTCGGAACACACACTTTGGGCTGGTGCACCTAAATACCAGCTTCGAGCTTTTCCCCCGGTACAAACGGGAGCGGGTTATCAACGATAATTTACTATAGAGTATCAATAATTTGGTGTCGAGCTCCTTGGCGACAGGAAAGACTTCGTCTCGACATCGATATCGATATGATGCCCACGGCTACTTTATATTATCGCATCGCTCGCCACAGCCAGGGCATCCTAATAACACTTTGAGTCCGAAGCGCTCGCATAAAGTAAGGTCTGATAGGGGACTTTCATCAGTGTGCGCTTGGATTGTGCATTAAACTCGCTGTTTGGTTTTTCCGAATGTCTGTAGTATGGGATTTTTTAATCTGAACGGGTCAAATTTAATATTAAAACAATCCAGTAACTCATTAAAATCTTTATATATATATTTCTTGTGTGCGTGTGTATGTTACTGAACTCCTCCTAGACGGCTAGACCGATATGAATGATTATTTTTGTATGCGTTTGGGTGGCGCCCTGGATGGTTTAGATTCACAAATAATAGAAGATGAAATAAGTTCGAAGTATGTCACGGGCGAAGCCGGGCGGGACAGCTATTATACATATAAAATTATAAAAATACGGTGAAATGTGGGTGTACAGAATGCTTGTGCCTACCCCTTCTGGGATAAAGGCGTGACAGTATGTATGTATAAAATTTTATTCAAATCGGTGACAATCTCGCGTTCCTACGTACCTATATAATTATATAAAACCTACCAAAATTAAGATTTTCTTTTTAATTTCTGAAACAGTACTGTTTTCGTCGACAGTTGTATTTCGACAAAAGCGACAAAATTTGACAACCAAATGACTCTATTTTCTTAAATTTCTAAGCAAAAAAATTACAGACAGATTGAACATCAAAATTTCACAAGTAGGAATAGTTATTACTGGAAAATTTAATTGTCTTTTATTATTTTCCTTTATTTAATATGTATGTTTCTAACAGTTTAAACCTTTCCTGACTTTTACCTTACTACAGACGAATGGTAGGCAACTGACAGGTTTCACATTAACTTGGCACGAGTAATAATTATTACTTTCGTTTATATTAATTGCTCGTGGCCCCGCGGACGTAGTGTTCTGTAAACGATCACTACGTTAAGCAACTTTCACTATGGATGGTCCTCGGATGGGTGACCACTTTGTGGCATTTATATTTGCAAGCGTTCCCGTGCTTCGGAAGGCACGTTAAGCCGTTGGTCCCGGTTGCCAGTAACATGGCAGTCGTTAAGCCAGTTGAATGCCATATGGGCGGCTTGAAAAATTTCAACAGCAGGTCGCCACAACCTGCATCTGTCCATTTCAACACGGCAATGGGCTCACCACCTGTTACGTGGGACAAAAAGCAAAACATAAGGTGAAACGTGGGCGTATAGTACGCCTCTGCCTACCCCTTCGGGGATAAAGGCGTGAAAGTATGTATGTTATGTTTATGTTCGTTTATATTAGACGCGTGCGAGGAACATTCCTTGAAATTCATTCTCTATGAAGTTCACAATCCATTGGTTTATTAATATTATCAGAATCGTAAACACTCTTAATTTTCAATGTGACCTGAATATGCAATAGGTAAATTGGACATAATCAATTGATAAATTTGATATGTGTTCAGCATTACTGTATAATAAGATGTAATTTCCTGTCTGCTTTACAAGGATTATGTCAAGACGCTTGTTCATATATTTTTATTGCCTTAATGTATGAATCGATTTTAAAAAGTTACAATGATGACTTCTAATGATTAATATGCTTTATCGAGGTCTCATCATAAGATCGTATAAAATGGTACAACACTTCTTACGTTTATTTCTTTTATTTACAAGTTATACTTCTCTTGGCGCGTTGGGGAAAAATGTTGAGAGTACATTTTTACGAAAATCCGACACCCTGAAGTTAGCTGATAAGTGTTTCCGTGACTACTTAAGACTACATTCAATAGCTATTGTCAAAATTTTAGCTTTATCTACAAACGTAGAATAAGGCGCAAAATATAAATTTTAATTTTTTTTTTCTCTTTACTCCAAAGGTGTAGAACTTCTAATAGCGTTAACACACGTTCAGATTTGGTCTGCCGGACCTCGACAGATCTGATCCGCCGAGTCCGCCGACCAAATCTGTTGTCGCAACAGACGACCGGATCAGACCGCACCGGACGACCAGACGACCAGACAGGGTGTACAGATTAGGGGCTTTTTCCCTATTCTGGGGTAAAAATTTTTTTAAGGAACTTTTATGGAAATGAAAGGTTTCTAAAAAGTATATTATTTTATATGCTTTTAGTGAAAAGCTGCAAATTTGAATTACACACACACACATTTCAATTTTACTTATCTATGTAGATAACTGGTATGCATAGTATTCCTCTACATAGAGTAAATAAACACTACGTTATGTATTAACGTAGCTCTTTTTTCTTTCTGGCAAAAAAAATATGAAAAAGCAATTTTTGGGGAAAGGTAAAATCGGTACTGGGGACATTTTTGACAAAGTAACTAAGATGGCAACATTGGGAAAAAAAATATGAAAAAGTGTCTATTTGGAGAAAAATTAAATTAAATCTGGGGAAATTTACGACAAAGTAGCTAGAACGACAACATTGATCATATCCGATGCGGATCGCGGCGGACTCAATTAATAATAATTATGTCCGCCGGACAGCTGTACACACGGTAAGATTTGGTCGGGTGGCAAATCAAATCCGCGGTCTTTCAGTAATTTTACCCTAGAATAGGGAAAAAGCCCCTAATCTGAACACCCTGTCTGGTCGTCTTGTCGTCCGGTGCGGTCTGATCCGGTCGTCTGTTGAGACAACAGATTTGGTCGGCAGACTCGGCGGATCAAATCTGTCGAGGTCCGGCAGACCAAATTTGGTCGTGTGTTAACTCTAATAGCGTTAACACACGTTCAGATTTGGTCTGCCGGACCTCGACAGATCTGATCCGCCGAGTCCGCCGACCAAATCTGTTGTCGCAACAGACGACCTGATCAGACCGCACCGGACGACCAGACGACCAGACAGGGTGTACAGATTAGGGGCTTTTTCCCTATTCTGGGGTAAAATTTTTTTTAAGGAACTTTTTTGGAAATAAAAGGTTTCTAAAAAAGTATATTATTTTATATGCTTTTAGTGAAAAGCTGCAAATTTGAATTACACACACACACATTTCAATTTTACTTATCTATGTAGATAACTGGTATGCATAGTATTCCTCTACATAGAGTAAATAAACACTACGTTATGTATTAACGTAGCTCTTTTTTCTTTCTGGCAAAAAAAATATGAAAAAGCAATTTTTGGGGAAAGGTAAAATCGGTACTGGGGACATTTTTGACAAAGTAACTAAGATGGCAACATAGGGAAAAAATTATGAAAAAGTGTCTATTTGGAGAAAAATTAAATTAAATCTGGGGAAATTTACGACAAAGTAGCTAGAACGACAACATTGATCATATCCGATGCGGATCGAGGCGGACTCAATTAATAATAATTATGTCCGCCGGACTGCTCTACAGACGGTAAGATTTGGTCGGGCGGCCAATCAAATCCGCTGTCTGGTCGGATCAAATCCGGTCGTGTGTTAGGGCTTATAGCGTTAACACACGTTCAGATTTGGTCTGCCGGACCTCGACAGATCTGATCCGCCGAGTCCGCCGACCAAATCTGTTGTCGCAACAGACGACCGGATCAGACCGCACCGGACGACCAGACGACCAGACAGGGTGTACAGATTAGGGGCTTTTTCCCTATTCTGGGGTAAAATTTTTTTTTAAGGAACTTTTTTGGAAATAAAAGGTTTCTAAAAAAGTATATTATTTTATATGCTTTTAGTGAAAAGCTGCAAATTTGAATTACACACACACACATTTCAATTTTACTTATCTATGTAGATAACTGGTATGCATAGTATTCCTCTACATAGAGTAAATAAACACTACGTTATGTATTAACGTAGCTCTTTTTTCTTTCTGGCAAAAAAAATATGAAAAAGCAATTTTTGGGGAAAGGTAAAATCGGTACTGGGGACATTTTTGACAAAGTAACTAAGATGGCAACATTGGGGAAAAAATTATGAAAAAGTGTCTATTTGAAGAAAAATGAAATTAAATCTGGGGAAATTTACGACAAAGTAGCTAGAACGACAACATTGATCATATCCGATGCGGATCGAGGCGGACTCAATTAATAATAATTATGTCCGCCGGACTGCTCTACAGACGGTAAGATTTGGTCGGGCGGCCAATCAAATCCGCTGTCTGGTCGGATCAAATCCGGTCGTGTGTTAGGGCTTTATAGCGTTAACACACGTTCAGATTTGGTCTGCCGGACCTCGACAGATCTGATCCGCCGAGTCCGCCGACCAAATCTGTTGTCGCAACAGACGACCGGATCAGACCGCACCGGACGACTAGACGACCAGACAGGGTGTACAGATTAGGGGCTTTTTCCCTATTCTGGGGTAAAATTTTTTTTTAAGGAACTTTTTTGGAAATGAAAGGTTTCTAAAAAAGTATATTATTTTATATGCTTTTAGTGAAAAGCTGCAAATTTGAATTACACACACACACATTTCAATTTTACTTATCTATGTAGATAACTGGTATGCATAGTATTCCTCTACATAGAGTAAATGAACACTACGTTATGTATTAACGTAGCTCTTTTTTCTTTCTGGCAAAAAATGTATGAAAAAGTAATTTTTTTGGGAAAGGTAAAATCGGTACTGGGGACATTTTTGACAAAGTAACTAAGATGGGCAACATTGGGAAAAAAATTGTAAAAAATGTCTATTTGGAGAAAAATTAAATTAAATCTGGGGAAATTTACGACAAAGTAGCTAGAACGACAACATTGATCATATCCGATGCGGATCGCGGCGGACTCAATTAATAATAATTATGTCCGCCGGACAGCTGTACACACGGTAAGATTTGGTCGGGTGGCAAATCAAATCCGCGGTCTGGCCGGATCAAATCCGGTCGTGTGTTAGGGCTTTTAATAGCGTTAACACACGTTCAGATTTGGTCTGCCGGACCTCGACCGATTTGATCCGCCGAGTCTGCCGACCAAATCTGTTGTCGCAACAGACGACCGGATCAGACCGCACCGGACGACCAGATGACCAGACAGGGTGTTCAGATTAGGGGCTTTTTCCCTATTCTAGGGTAAAATTACTTTTTTTAAAAACTTTTGGTGGAAATGAAAAGTTTCTATTAAAGTATTTTATTTTATATGCATTTAGTGAAAAGCTGCAAATTTGAAATTACACACACACACACATTTCAATTTTACTTATCTATGTAGATAAATGGTATGCAGTATTCCTCTACATAGAGTAAATAATCACTGCGTTATGTATTAACATAGCTCTTTTTTCTTTCTGGCAAAAATGTATGAAAAAGTAATTTTTGGGGAAAGGTAAAATCGGTACTGGGGACATTTTTGACAAAGTAACTAAGATGGCAACATTGGGAAAAAAAATATGAAAAAGTGTCTATTTGGAGAAAAATTAAATTAAATCTGGGGAAATTTACGACAAAGTAGCTAGAACGACAACATTGATCATATCCGATGCGGATCGCGGCGGACTCAATTAATAATAATTATGTCCGCCGGACAGCTGTACACACGGTAAGATTTGGTCGGGTGGCAAATCAAATCCGCGGTCTGGCCGGATCAAATCCGGTCGTGTGTTAGGGCTTTTAACACACGTTCAGATTTGGTCTGCCGGACCTCGACAGATCTGATCCGCCGAGTCCGCCGACCAAATCTGTTGTCGCAACAGACGACCGGATCAGACCGCACCGGACGACCAGACAGGGTGTTCAGATTAGGGGCTTTTTCCCTATTCTAGGGTAAATTTTTTTTAAGGAACTTTTGTGGAAATGAATAGTTTCTAATAAAGTATATTATTTTATATGCATTTAGTGAAAAGCTGCAAATTTAAAATTACACACACACTCATTTCAATTTTACTTATCTATGTAGATAACTGGTATGCATAGTATTCCTCTACATAGAGTAAATAAACACTACGTTATGTATTAACGTAGCTCTTTTTTCTTTCTGGCAAAAAATGTATGAAAAAGTAATTTTTGGGGAAAGGTAAAATCGGTACTGTATCGGTAAGATGGCAACATTGGGAAAAAAATTATGAAAAGTGTCTTTAAATTAAATCTGGGGAAATTTACGACAAAGTAGCTAGAACGACAACATTGATCATATCCGATGCGGATCGAGGCGGACTCAATTAATAATAATTATGTCCGCCGGACAGCTGTACACACGGTAAGATTTGGTCGGGTGGCAAATCAAATCCGCGGTCTGGCCGGATCAAATCCGGTCGTGTGTTAGGGCTTTACACACGGTAAGATTTGGTCGGGTGGCAAATCAAATCCGCGGTCTGGCCGGATCAAATCCGGTCGTGTGTTAGGGCTTTAACGCGTGTGCATGAGTACACACACACTTGTTTTTTCACAAGATACTTGGCAATTACGAACTTTTTATAAATCAATAATATCACAACAAGATAAAAATTAACTTAAAAATTAAAACACATAGATCACAACTGACAACAAAACTGCTGTTTCAATTAAATTATTTATTTTGTTGTTTTCGTTTTTAGTAAAATAATTTAAAGTGACTAAAGCTGCAAGTTTCATTTACATTTACAATGACTATTGTTCCTATTTGAAAATTCACAACAACTTAAATAAAATCAACGGAATCATGACAGTTGGTGATAATTTTTAACTCGGAGAAGAGTGGTCTTTAACCACCTGAACTTATGTAATATTGATGAGTTTAAACAGTACTTAGAATAGTCTCTGCAAGTATTGCACATCGTGTGTTTGAACATCGAAGATAAATTAAAAAAATATGAGGGGGTCTTCATTAAGGCAATAGACATCAAATCAATCATTTCTGGAATTCTTTTCTGTTTGTCTGTCAGTTTGTGCACTCTAACTTCTGAAACGGCTTAACCGGGGTTGCCAGTAACATGGCAGTCGTTAAGTCAATTGAAAACTTTAAGGGCAACTTGAATCATTTCAACAGCAACTAGCCACAACCTGCTTCTCTTTATTTCAACACGGCAATGGGCTCACCACCTACTACGTGGGACAAAAATACACACGGTGAAATGTGGGCGTATAATATGCCTCAGTACCAGTGAAAAAGGCGTGAACATTTAAACAAACAAAAATAATAGCAACGTGAGCAGATTGCTCAAAAAATGAAAAGTCAAAAGTACTCGGATACCCAGACGTGAGTGTATGAAGAGATTGATGAATCTTGTAGCAGCGAAAGAAGTATGCATGGATCGCGAAGCCTGGCGATCTGTCCTCTCTGACTGCCCCGTCAGGGATACAGCGTAAAGCTAGTTTATTTTTTTTGTTTTAACATATAAAGAAACAATAAAAATAAACAAAAATAATACTCTCTGACTGGTTGCATTACGGATGCGACGAATACCACCAAGCGGCTTTGTTTAATTTGCGAAACTGTAGCTAAAATTCATAAATCATAGGTACATAATAACTATTGGCAATGAACAAATAAATGATGAAGTCAGTACTTACTAAGCAGAACAATTAACTTATTACTTCACGTAGTTTACAATGAACACGTGTCTTTAAATTAAGAATGTCAATCTCCAAACTAGTTTACCTTCTTTGTATTTTAGTTAGTGTGCAGATTTGACTTTGACAGTCAGTGAATGAAAGTACTTTGTAAATTTGTGAACACTTTTGGTTGGTTTCTAGAAATAAAAAAGATTAATGAAGAATATTCTTAGGCAAGAAACTAAAAACTCGTCTTTTCTGACTAAACATTATTATTTTCTACTAGCTATATCCCACTCTTTTGCCGGAGACTTAAACACTTTTGGTTGGTTTCTAGAAATAAAAAAGATTAATGAAGAATATTCTTAGGCAAGAAACTAAAAACTCGTCTTTTCTGACTAAACATTATTATTTTCTACTAGCTACATCCCACTCTTTTGCCGGAGACTTACTTTCAACCCCAGTTGAGGGGCCCATAGCCCTATGTCCGTAAATTTATTAATTTTACAAGATTATATTAATTTCTGGGGTATAAGTGCGGGTCCCTTATACCCCAGAAAACAACAGATTTCATCATCATAACCAAGATCTTCGGAGCTCATGGGTTCTCACCTGCTAGGTGGGTACCTAGCAGGTGAGAACCCATGAGCTGCCTCTTCAAAGCAAAAAAAGCCTCTGTCTCTGCAAAGCCTGCGTTGTTATTTCATACGTTAGTTGGGTAACTAACGTATGAAATAACAACGCAGGCTTTTACGAGGTTTAGGAGAACAGACGGCAGTGGCCACCAACTATGCCGAAAGTAATAGCTAAACAATAGCTGCTCCTAACAGCTTAATAAAAGTGACTCCCAAGGCTTAAAATTCAGGTAGTGTTTGGAAGTAACCAGGACAACACATAAGATGAGGAAGAAGAATGTAATGATTTCTTGTCGAATGTTTTACAATGTTCCTTTTAACATAATCCTACTCCGGCTTACAACTAAAAATTTAAAAGCAAAACTTAGCTGAATCAGTAGTCGTTTTCAAGTTTTGCGTTTAGCAACATATTTAGCGATTCAAAAAAGTAACTTGACCTTATAATTTTTCACTGTGCAGCCTACATAAACAAGATTAGTTTAAATCTAATCTCATTTGTTGTCACATCTTTTCTTATTGTACTTTCAATTGTCTCGGGGATTTCCTCAGTATACGTTGTATGAGTGTGGTCCTACCGTCCATAATTAATTATTTACTTTGTTGTTATTTGCTTTGCATTACTTTGATATTGTATTGTTTTACTAATAAAGTAGTCACAAAAAAGTAAGGAAAGTAGTCGAAACAAATATTTGTGTAAACCACAAATGTTTGTTCTGGAGTTTGTGTGTTTCCTATGTATAATATAAATGTATTTAGAAATATATATAAGTATGTTTATCAGTTGTCTAGATTTATTTATTTTTTCATCTGATTCGATGATCTAATGATATTTATATTATAATCTATGGTTCGATACGATTGAGACAAGTGACTGATTTAAACGATTTTCAAGATAATTTACACAATTCGCTACTCTTATTGTTAAGTGCTGTTTACGTTAATGATTTATTTCACAATGGTAACATCCATTACCTGTATTAGATATGATATTTATCGACCGATAAGTTATAAGGGTGCCATGACCCAATATATATTTTACAATTAAGTACATTTTTCAAAAATAAATTGGGATATGGAAGAAAAACATTGGAATGTACTTCTTCAGCAGGCGTCTGTATGTAGCAATGGAGTCAGCACAGCAAATAGGGCCGACATGAATAGCCGCTATCTCCAAGAATGACCATATTGGCAAAATCACTATCATCAAATTGCGTTGATAGTTACTGTTTTTCTCCATTTGTTTGTTTTAAAGCGTTTCAAGACTTCTACTAAAACTTAATGTAGAAAAGGAAAGATAGAAGGGATATTGTCAAAGATATTTATCTTTTTTGTGTTGTGTGACAAACACAGTTTAGTCGGTATATATTTTTCATCTTTGAGGTTTTTATGTTTGTTATAAAATAAATAACTTTAATAAATGTTTGTCTCTTTAGTCACAAACAAGATTCTTTTTTTGAAATTATATTTTTCATCAGCCAAGCCTGTTTTCATTTATACAAGTTGACGCCCGCGGCTCCGCACGCGTGGTGAAGTTTTCCCGTTCCCGTTTCCCACAGGAACTTGTTCCCGTGATTAAAGTAGCATTATGTGTTATTCTGATGTGTAAGCTATATAATTTTAAAGTTCCATCAAAATCCATTCAGTGTATTTGTGCGTGAAAGATTAACAAACATCCATACTTAAAATCTTTCGCGTTTATAATATTAGTAGGATTTTGTACTAATAATAAAGCTAAAGAGTTTATTTGTTTGTTTGTTTGGTTGAACGCGCTAATCTCAGAAACTACTAGTCGGATTAAAAAAAACTTTTTGTATTGAAAAGCCTATTTATCATCACGCTACTGCCCTGGAGAGCGGAGCAGTAATCATAAATGTCGACAAATTGGGCAAATTTTTATGCATCATTGTAGAATTTATAAGCGTCGGGATTAAATAGCTGCGACGGGAATTCGAAGTATATCAAGGGCGAAGCCGTGGGGCTCACGTAGTATTAGCTATTTTAAAAGTACGGTGGACGGGTTACCCGGTTTCTTTACAGATACAGGCTCAAGATAATGGCTTTACATGAGAATTTCAAGCACGCAGTACGTAATATGCTCCAGGCAATACATTTATACATTGAGATTGAAAGCTGTGGAAAAAGTACAATGGGCGGCCTTATCATATAAAGCGATTTCTACCAGGCTAAATTTTATAGACAAAAGTTGGAGTCGTAAACCATGTCCGGAAGGGGGTAAAATTTAGTAAAATGTGTCTATTTTAGCTGTTAAATTTGGAAGAAATTTTGAACCCGTTGCCTTTTTAGTGAGGTGGTAACAAAAAGGCTAAAAGGTCTTATGTGCTAGACACTAATTAGCACGACCAATTAAAGTCCTGGTAGTCCCGGACTCACATAGATATCTATATATATATATATATATATATATATATATATATATAGATCCACATAGATACATATAATTATGTGTAAATATGTATAATTTATTTTTCGAACCAATAAGGAGTTACGGCATTTGTAAATATATTGTGGAACTTTTTTTTTCACAGCGCTATCAAGCCCATAGGTAGCTTATATAACCTTGTGGTATGGACAAATGATAAACTTACTTGTAGATTTCTTAATACATACATAGTATACATATGAAACACAGATATTTGATCCGACTCGGGTATCGAACCCGGGACTCGACTCAGCTCGGCAGTCGCATACACGACTACTGCGCCACCAGGGCAGTCATATTGCGTTATGGTGTGACTAGTACTATATTAGGCATAGAAAAATGTAATAGGAAATCAAATCAATAACGTAAAACACAATAATATTCTTTTAATATATGCATTAATCACTTTTAATAAGTAGTGATGCTTTTATCATCTCATATTTATTTTAATTAGATCCAATTCGAATATCAAATGCTCACAACTTTTTTTCAACTTAATTTTTCTGTTACCGTGACGTCCGAGTCTTTTGAGATACAAAAGTCTCTCGGAATTCTCACCGTCAAGTTATTCGCGTCTATATCCTTCTACACTAAGGAACACAAAGGAACAGCGCTAAAAGGGAACATTGAGGTATGACAGAAGATGTAGTGACTAAGACAGAAAAAGGGATGCTTAGATGGTTCGGACACGTAGAGAGGATGGATGAAAATTGAGTGACGAAGAAAATTTATGTGGCGAGAGTGAACGTGCAAACTGGTAGGGGTCGACCTCGGCATACGTATGTCAATCAATCCGAAGATATTTTGGAATAAGGCCAGGTCAAGAGTACCCTTAACCGGCGAGCGTGTATGAAAACACTCATGCAAGTAAAAGAAGCGAAAGATGTATGTTAGGATCGTAGCAAGTGGAAAGCCATGGTCTCGTACTACCCCGATGGGAGACAGGCTTGATAATATGTATGTATGTATGTACATACATACATACATACATACATATTATCACGCCTTGATAGAATTCCTAAGACGTGCTCTTTTTTGTTGTACGGTATTCGTGAAAGACCTTGCTCGTTGCAGTTGTGATTAGACAACTATTACAAGGTAGTTGCTTGAGCGGAATGTTGGCCAAGGTTTCTGGGGATAGAACAAACGAAATTACCTTAAAAAACATCGTCATGTGATGGTATCCTTAGTAATTGCTGCATTTTTTTTATTAAAGACGTAGGAGGTACCGATAACCCCGTTTAATTGAGTGCTAAATCAGTATAGTTCAAGTTTTAAACCAGAAATAGACTGTTGTGTATTGTAAGAAAAATAAACAGAAATGGAGGCCCACCGCGGACCGCAATAAGTGAAGGGGACACGCAGGGGCACTGCGTCGCAATAATTTATTTATTGCTATAAATGTGATGGTTGTAGCAATGTTTATATAGGCCAAACAGGTCGTTCATTTGATACCAGATATAAGGAACACTTAGGAGCATTCCGTAACAGTCACATAGATAAATCACATTTCGCGAAGCATTTGCTGGACACCGGGCATATTTTGAATGATAACAACAGTTTTGAAATTTTACATTTATGTGAAAAGGGTCTAAAAATGTCCGTATTAGAGCAGTTAGAAATTATAAAACGGGACGGGTGTGCTTTGCTGAACGAACAGGCAGACTTCCACATTTCGGTTTTGCTTAGTTTATTCAAAAATAGACAAAACAACTAGAAGTCTACATCGCGCTATCGTTCGGTTGCGTTCGAACTATAAAAGGTTGAGGTGAACGCATAAGTACTTTTGCTGCCAAACAGTCTTGATAATGCCTCGTGTGTAGGCGAAACACGTGTCGACATCGTACGACATTCTAAAAAAGCGGAATATTGCAAAAATAACATTTAAAAACAATATAATTATAGTATTTTGAAATGGATTTCCGCCATGTAACGCCTGATTCAATTAGTTATTTAAAATCAGCAAGCATAGCTTTACAGGCAAAATTATACATTGAAATATCAAAACATCACCGCGTTGCTAGCCAAAATGTGTGGTTCAATCGGCAATGTAAACACTACAACGTTATTCCAAGTTATATCAGTATACGTACAAATACATATTCTAGGGCTGCTAATGTTGCTATAAAAAAGGCGCAAATAATTTGGTTGAGCGAGGAGACAAGGCGTTGGTTTCAAATTAAAGATAATTTGAAACTCCATTTAAAAATATTATATTCTGAGTTGTCATTTAAATTACATAACGTTGAATTCGACTTGTTAGATCAAAAAGCTCGCGACCTGGCATCCCAAGTAGCTCATTAAAAAATTCTAAACCAACGTATTAAATTACAAACATTGAGAAATAGTGCTTCGCGATTTCAAAATAATGAGGAGGTACAACGTTGCAGTCACTCCTTTTACCCTAGAGTTAAAAACCTTTCAAATATTCAGTTTTCTACTAACGAAATGTCACTCCTGGAAAAGGGTTTAAAATATAGTATACCTAAACCGGTTGCTACAAGGTCCAAAGAGACACTGGCAGTGGATACCGAGGTAGCAATCGTTAGGAATAAAAAGGACAATATAGTTAAAAGTCTGGCGGCTCACCAGATAAAATCATATAAGTCCACAGGTTTTCATAGCTCGGAAATAACAAACTTTAAATCAATACACCAAAAACTTGTCACCAATAATTTAGTCATTAATAAAGCTGATAAAGGTAACACTATAGTGATTATGCCCAGAGCTGAATACACCAGCAAAGTGAATGACATTATTCTGACAGATGAGTTTCAGCGCCTGGGTTCCGATCCAACTTTGAAGTATCACGCAGAGCTAAAACTCTGTATAAAAGCAGCAAAATACCTTTTTCCAGAAGATTCGCCGTTACTTCGGACCTTAATACCTATGAATCCACAATGTCCACTACTTTACGGGTTACCAAAGATTCATAAAGACAATGTACCTGTCCGACCTGTAGTCTCGTATATAAACGCGTCCACTTATAAATTAGCCAAGTACCTCAATTCACTTATTAAGGAAAAGACCGGTTTCAATCCAAAATATTGTTTACGTAACACTTATGATTTGATTCAAAAAATAAGACATCGAGTTGCCGCGTAATTCAATATTGGTATCGTTGGACGTAGATAGTTTGTTTACAAACGTTCCTTATAAGGAATGCTTAAAAATCATAAAAAATATGTTGCAAATTAAAAGATTACATCCAGAACAAATTAATGATATTTTACGCTTGACGGAGCTTTGTATGAAGCAAAATTACTTTCAATTTAACTATGAATATTATGTACAAAAAGAAGGTCTAGCAATGGGTTCGCCTTTAAGCCCCTTAATGGCAGACATATTTATGGACTATTTTGAAAATTAAAATATAATCAATAACAGTCATATTTCATATTATTATAGATATGTAGATGGTATAATAATGAAGATTGAAGCGCTCGTGGCCTAGCGGTCTCAGTGTTCTGTAAACGATCACTGAGTTACGCAACTTTCACTATGGCTGGTCCTCGGATGGGTGACCACTTTGTGGCATTTACATTTGCGAGCGTTTCCGTGCTTCGGAAGGCACGTTAAGCCGTAGGTCCCGGTTGCCAGTAAAATGGCAGTCGTTAAGCCTGGTTGAAGGCCTTATGGGCGGCTTGAAAACTTCAACAGCAGGTAGCCACAACTTGCGTCTGTCTATTTCAACACGGCAATGGGCTCACCACCTATTACGTGGGACAGGAATCCACACGGTGAAAAATGGGCATATAATATGCCTCTGCCACCCCTTCGGGGATAAGGCGTGATGGTTTATTATATAATAATGAATTGGACGGGTACCCATAGACAACTAAGTATATTTCTCAGTAACTTAAATGGCATTCACCCTTAAATTAAATTTAAAATTAGAGATAGAACAAAATAATTTTATTGAACTTCCTAGACCTATCAATTTCAAAAAATGGCACAAAGCATAGTTTTGAAATATTCCGTAAACCAACTTATACAGATACTACAATTCCTGTTAATTCTTGCCACCCATGGCTTCACAAAATGGCGGCTTTCCATAGTATGATTCATAGGCTATTAAATGTTCCATTAAGCGGAGAGGCATTTGACAAGGAATTGAATATTGTTTGCTGCATTGCACAATCTAACGGCTATAGCTCAAAATTAATACACACACTTTTATTAAAAAAGCAAAATAATATGGTAAAACTCCTTTTGTACCCATCAACTAAAGAGACTAAAAAGGATACTTCTAGTCTCCCATACTTTGGGCGTATCACACATCGTGTGGCGAGGGTACTTAAGGAAAATAATGTTTTCTCGGCCTATAGACCTCAAAATACCTTAAAAACATTATGTAATGGTAAAGATAGTATTAGTAATAGCAAAAAATCCGGTATTTATAAGTTGAAATGTGATGGTTGTAGCAATGTTTATATAGGCCAAACAGGTCGTTCATTTGATACCAGATATAAGGAACACTTAGGAGCATTCCGTAACGGTCACATAGATAAATCACATTTCGCGAAGCATTTGCTGGACACCGGGCATATTTTGAATGATAACAACAGTTTCGAAATTTTACATTTATGTGAAAAGGGTCTAAAAATGTCCGTATTAGAGCAGTTGGAAATTTTTAAATTGGACGGGTGTGCTTTGCTGAACGAACAGACAGACTTCCACATTTCGGTTTTGCTTAGTTTATTCAAAAATAGACAAAACAACTAGAAGTCTACATCGCGATATCGTTTGGTTGCGTTCGAACTATAAAAGGTTGAGGTGAACGCATAAGTACTTTTGCTGCCAAACAGTCTTGATAATGCCTCGTGTGTAGGCGAAACACGTGTCGACATCGTACGACATTCTAAGGGCCGTATTTTAGAACGTTACTCAATACTCAAGAAACTCTTGAGACTAGTTTTCGCCTTAAAATACTACTCTCAAGTGTCTCTTGAGTATTGAGTAACGTTCTAAAATACGGCCCTAAAAAAGCGGAATATTGCAAAAATAACATTTAAAAACAATATAATTATAGTATTTTGAAATGGATTTCCGCCATGTAACGCCTGATTCAATTAGTTATCGTTCTTTAAATTCATTATTATTTTATTTGTTATTTTTTTAAAGTGAAAAATACAACTTGCATCAGGACTGGGATTGAACTCGTGATAAATATGACCCCTGAAAAATACCATATAAAATTTATATGAAAGTAAACACACTAATTGCTTTGCATACTTTATTATACATTGTAATTACTGGTCTTTAGATATAAAGCCACTTACAACCTATCGTAGCACAAAGACTAAGAACATACGAGTACATACAATCACGTCTGTTATCTTGAAGTGGTAGACAGAGCCTACTCGCCAACACTTCGTCTAGTAGTACTTGAATGATATTGAGTCGAATTTCTTTTCTCTGGATTTTTTTCTGGGTGAGAGAAGACAACGTTTGGTCTATTGCCTTTAGTTTAGGTTCCTTGACGTCCATCCAAGGGCTTACTGGGCTCTCCAAAGCAAACGTGAATGAACAACTACATCATTTTGGTTTTAGACAGGTTGATATTGCAGTAAAAGCTGAAACCCGTGTGGGTGTAAATGAACAGTTATTAAAAAAATATCGATGATTTGATGGTTTAAAAGTATGAAAGATTGCGCCCGACTGGACGAATCCGGGGCGGGACGCTAGTACTTTTTAAAATCTGATGATTTATATACAGGTAGTAGGTGGCGAGGCCACATAGCTTTTTATTCGATAGTTTTTTTTTAATTATGTCAACTGGTCACGGTCACTAATCTTTTGGTCCGCATCTACATAGTACAGAAGTTGTAGTTTCTTCTATAATTTTACTAGCTTCCCCGCGGCTCTACTCGATCGAACTCTTTTAGTGTATATGGAAGTCTACAAACCAAGAGTTCCTGCAATTACCCCCTTAAAAAATTTTTTTTTTTTTTTCATGAACCCTTCTCGAAACTGTAGGACCAACCTACGTAATACTGCTCATACTACAGAGCTACTTGACTGACGCAACTGTCAATGTTTTTAAATCATACCATTAGAAAGGCCATGACAATGTCTTCGGTATCATCCGTTATGTTCAGTGGTATGATTTTGCTTACACGCCGCACCTAAGCCTCCACGAAAGCTGATGTAATCTGTGATATTTTTCATAAAATTATTGGCAGTCAGTCAGTTAACCATAGAATGTTCAGAAAAAAACACGTGTTAGACCTGCGATGTTTTATGTCTAGATTGTACTGTTTGTGAAAATCTGCGCACTGTCCACTCAGCGCACAATCTGCGTCCTATAGATCTATAATAACCATAAATAAATATCGTAGGTTTAGTATAGTATAGTATTATATTAGTATAGTATTAGTATAATACCAGTGACGCGGACTGTAATATGGAACTGAACACTTTTCTTCTACTTCATCATAGTTGTTCAAGCAACCTGTAGCTTCAAAACTCTACCCAGATTTTGAGTCTAGGGTTCAAGCGTTGGGATAGAAGAGAACACAGTGTTACTACTGATTGACACGGGGCCGATGGGTGACCGCTTTTGGCATTTCCATTTACGTTCGTTCCCGTGCTTCGAAAGGTACGTTAAGCCGTTAGTTCCAGTCCCCAGTAACATGGCTGGCGTTAAGTCAAGTTGAAGGCCTTTTAGGCGCTTGAAGGATTTTAAAAGCAGGCAGCCACAATCTGCGCCTGTCCATTTCAATAATATGGGCGTATAGTATGCCTCTGCCTACCCGATAGTGTTTGTAACAAATTTCAAAACAATCGTTTGAAAGTTACACAAATATTTGTTTCGACAAGGTATCTAAGCTGTGACAATAGAAGACACGTTCACTATCACTAAGCCACAGAGATAGTTGAAGTTAAGTTAAGTAAGTACTGGTTGGTAATCATAAAAACCTCAATACAGATTCAATACTGGTACTCAATCAAACCAGTCTATGAAGTTCATTGCTCTACGTAAGTCCCTCTTTTAACTATTCCATTGTATGTTTTGGTAAGGTGATTGACCTTACATTACATACTGACCAATAACGTTGGTACAGCGTTTTGTTCCGACCTTTATTTATCTTCACCCTGACCTCATCCCTTAGACAGCTGGTGCACCACTAGCAGGTCAGGTTGACTTAAGCCATGAACATTTTGTAGACCCATTACTGATACTTTTTCTTCATCTTTGCACATTCCCAATAACTTCCGAATACTACCTGGACTCTTCCTTAATTGGCTCCCAAGGGAATCTTTGTGGCAGCCTATGGTCGATTGCAACATCAGAGTTGCAGCATTCGGGCTGCAGACTGTAAAAACCTCATTAGACCGCTTTCCAAAAACCACATACTGTAGATATAGAGTTCATATTACAATCTAAGCGTACGTGAAATCTCTATCAGATCTTACTTACGTTCAGATGTCTTTTAGAATTGTTAGGTATGCAGTTATGCTGAGCATCCAAGATTTAGAAGATTCACAGACACCTTGTCATTTTTTTCTTTGTAAAAAAAAACTTATGTTAAATACATGCGTGTAGTACGTCACTGGCTATCGGAGATACAGTAGTACGAGTAAATATGTTAAAGAGATGCTAAAAATTGCCTATTTTAAACACCATGCACTCGCGCCAATTATTCAATTGTACTTAAATCTTACTTTGACAATTCCCCTACCTCGCCTTGGCTCAATATCTCCAGCCCCGATACATAAGCGCAGAAACTAGCTGACTAGCAAGTTTCTGCTTTTATGTATCGGGACTAATGTATGTATCTATGTACAGTAGAATGTCATGTCTATGTCAATTTTTATAGAAAACGACCAAGGTTGCCAGGTTTCTGAAAAAAAAAGCGTGTAAAAATTAGGTTAATATTTAGCATTGTACTTTATTATCGTAATCGTAATATTATGTTTTAAGATTACTCGTCGTTATGTTATTTCAAAGAGCTATATATAGTTAAAAAAAGCTTTTTAAATATTGTGGTAAGTATGTAGATACAAATATCTATATCTGTTCTACAATAAACTGCACAGAGTAAAAATGAATACAAGTATTATACTTATTTATAAATTAGGGCAAATCAATTGTATAAATTTCAAAACGTATAAAATTACTTTATTCTTGAACATTTTTAATATGGTTGATTACGTAACACGTTTATGAACCACGTAGAGAAACGCAAATGTTTCAAATTCTTTTGGAGGATTCATTTGGTATAAATAACGTACCGATGACTGCGTTAAGGAACTTTTGTTAAAGCTGGTTACGGATCGGTGACCGCTTTGTAGTAATCCCATTCACGAGCATTTCCGTGATTCGAAACGCATGTTAAGCCTTTGGTCCCGGTCGCCAGTAACATGGCAGTTGTGAAGACAAGCTGAAAGCCTTAGAAAAATTTCAACAGCATTTAGCCACAACCTGCAACTGTCTATTTCAACATGGCAATGGGCTTACCATCTATTCCTTGAAACAAAAATGCACACGTGGGCGAATAATATGCCTTTTGGGAGATAAAGAGTGAGAGAGAGAGATTAGAGGTGCCATTGTACTCTTTTTTCCTATATAGGAAGGAACTCCCAGTCCTGGAGAGTGGACTATTAACCACTAAACCACCACATTGTTCCGCCTCGCCACTATAGAGACGCAGGATTTAATGCGCAAGAATGCACACCCGTAACATGGGGCCCCATATGACTATTGCTGCACGGGGTACTACGGCCATCCCAGTCGTGGTCGTGCATGACAGCTGCGAGGCGGCGCCCTCAAACCAGTTTGCGTAGTCTTTTCGCCGATGAATGAGGCCACGGCGACCAAACTCGCCGGATGCGATATATCCAAACCAAGGATGTCGTAAACACACTTTCTCTATTTCGCTTCCACCAGTCTGCCCGGGAGTCTGCACGATACTCTCAGTCAGGGTCAGCTGCTGGGAATTTGTATGACGACTTATAGGGGCACCGTTAGGCTCTATACCTGTTATCCGTAGCTTCAGGGAGCATCAGCAGTCCTGCTTCCGTTGACCCCGAGCAAGTCCGTAAGGGGTAAACAACGTAGAGGTTTAAAAGAGCAAGAGGATTTTTGTTATGTGATGAGTTTCGATTCAAGGTTAGGCCCGATACAAGATTCTAACATTAAGGTGCATAGGGCTTTCTGCAAGTAGTGAACCTAACATGGCTAACAAAACGATACCTTTTACTAACTCGTCCGGGCCTTTTAACACCCTCCTGATTGCCACAGTTTTAGAAGTATAATGGTAATTATTTTTTCCAAGTTTTGAACTTTATGTTAGTCACATACAAAACACCACGCGAGCGTAGCCGCGTGCAAATGCTAGTTTAACATGAAACGATGTCGTTCCACTATTCATAACTCAAGAACGGGTGGAACGATTTTTACCCAAAATATAATGAAAAAAAATCAAGGAACGAATTATAATAGAAAAATATTTTCTTATACATTTTCTAGCGAACCTGTAAGTCGCGGGAAAAACCACTAGTACCACCGCAGTAGTGGTATGTATATGTGTACATTCCTAAAATCATAGTTATGACATGGCTAAAGACCATAAAGCCTCTGATTTCTTTTGTATGAGTTTTTTTTAAATCGGTGAAAGAAACTTGGCGTATTACGTAACGTTACTATTTTCCGGGAGGGGAAAAATGTAAAATCTAGGAGAAAACTATCACCAGAACTGGAGGAGTCCCGGCTTAAGAGAAAAAGAAAAAGAAAAAGGAAAAATTAATTTAATACAAGTTAAAAATATAAATTTAAGACCAGGGAAAACCGGGGGGTAAATGAAGGTCTTGAAGGTTTCTTTAAAAGAGCCTAGGCCTCCCGTTGCCAGGAAGGGGCCTCAAGTAAGGCCTCCACATCGCCGACCTCGGAGAAGCAGGTCGCGGTAAATCAAAGCAGGCAGAGGGCTGAAAGTAACCAGCCGTCGGCGTCACAAGTCACTGCAGACAATCACTTTATTATTTCAGAGGGCAGAACCCTCTCACTCAGCACTATACCTCAGAGTAACTCCAGGGTAACTGTATACGTTATTACAACAAGCTTCCCTGTGACCTGAGAAATTTACCATTAAATAAATTTAAAAAGTTAATTAAATACAAGCTTTGTGAAAAAGGTTATTACTCCGTTAAAGACTATTTGCAGGACAGGGACGCCTGGAAATGATCTGCTGGCAAAGTGGAATAATATTAAATTGTAAATAGGCCATCAAAAAAAAGCCTTCCTAAGTTTCTTGTCGGTTCTTCTCAGGTGGGCCGCGTTCCGAACCTGTGGTCGCTTTAAATATTTTAAATAGTGTATGACATTTTGTAAGCGCCGTTAAAATGGCCTATACAAAATAAAGATTTTTAATTTTAATTTTTAATTTAGAACCTCATCACAAGGCGAGCACCAAAAGTAGACTCATTTGACGGCCCCGGCTCCCTTCTTTTACAGAGCATTTCAAAATTTAAACAATTCAATTCTAAACATATTTTAAAAATATAAATTTATAACAAGGTCTAATATCTATACAACCTAACCTACTGGCAACTCTAGCAATAAATTAAAAATAAAACCTAGGCTTGTCATTAACTGACATTACAAATTACAAAAGGTAAACAAACATTAAAAACTTTCGAAATATAAAGGCCTAGGAATGCTACAGATAATGGCCATGCAAATAATTTGAGAGAATGAATAATAAAAGATTTAACATAAGTACACATACATTACAATTATAATGAACAAATATAATTATTTTTTTATTTATGTGAAAAAAGAAAACTTTGCTCAGGACGGCCGTAACCTTTTCCAGCTAAGAAAATACTTAAAAGCAGGTCAAAATGTCGTAACCAAGGTTGCTGCTATTCGCCTATCTCTAAAGGGAAAGGAAATACTTATGTACAAGGCTATATTCAGTCTATAAAATAGGCATTGATATTTTAAAACGCTAAACTGCAAGAGCTTAACAACACCAATCTGGTTTAAATAGGTATAACTAATTATCTTTACGCTGTATTCCTGACAGGGTAGTCAGAGAGCACAAATCGCCAGGGATCGCGATACATGATTCATAAATAAGTTCAAATCTATATATATAAAAATGAAACCCGTTTTCCGTTATCACGCCATCACGCGTGAACGGCTAGGCCGATATGAAAAATTCTTTTTGTATTGGATAGCCCATTTATTGAGGAAGGTTCTTAGCTATATATCATCACGCCACTACACAGGAGAGCGGAGCAGTAATCATAAATGTCAAATCGGGGAAACTTTCATACATTTTTGGAAAGTAATAAGCGACGGTATTAAATGGGTGCCACGGGGTTGGAAGTATGTCACGGACGAAGCCGGGCAGGTCAGCTAGTAATTAATAATTTTTGTTCCAAATATTCGAAGCGATGCAAAAGTTGACTTCTTATTTATTTGTTTTTGTCGTTTGTACTTGAGACACTGGGCTCTTGGTGTGCTCGTTCTCTTTATAATGACATCGAAAAGCGACTGGTAGACTCTTCCCATAAAAGTGTACAAATATAATACTAATTGATGCCCGCGGCTCCGCTCGCGTAATTAAGCTTTCCCGTTTCACATCCATACAATTTTTCCAATTTTTCTCTCCATAAAAACCTTCCATAAAGTTCAAGAAATAAATTTGAAAAAAAAAACTGGAATTGATCCAGCCGTCTTTAACTTTTACGCTAAGCAACATATATTACGATTCATTTTAATTTATATAATTGAAAATACTTAATTGTCTCATCCATCATTGTGTGTTTACTTAAAGCATTGCAACGTGTCTGCAATGCAGACCGTAAAATTCGAGATACTAGGGGTCGTATTATAGAACCTTACTCAAGCCTCAAGTATTACTTAGAACTAGTTTCAAGCTGAGCTTTTATTTTAGAACCTTACTCGATTCGTGAAACGTCAATCTAGAATCACCTGAGAGCTGTCACAGTGAAATGACGTTTGATTCATATTATAGAACAGTGCTCAAGTGTCATTTTAGTGATCCTTTATTTTTAAACCATATTCAGCTCAGATTCGCTACTTGATTCGAGATTTGCGAGCAGTTTTCGTAAGTTTAGTCGACACCACGCTCAAGCAGAGATTTTAGTTAACAAAAATAAAAGATGGCCTCCTTTATCTTTCTAAAATTGATATTTTTGAAGATAAATAGACTATTACTTACTTATCATTCACGTGTTTATCCCCAAAAGGGTGGCAGAGTCATATTTACGCCCCTATTTCAGTGCCAGCACATTCTACCAAACAGCAGACCCGTACCAATCAATAACAATTACTTTACAAAGATATTAATTCAGTATTATATTAATACCGAAGACAGTGTGATCTTGTATTGTGTGGCAGTGTGGATCGTATTGCTTCATTCTTTTATTTCAACTACCACACTTTTAATAGAAATGTGATAATAAAATAATACCTATGATAATAATGAGATATGTGGATATTAAAAAATAATGCCATTATTATGGTTGTGTTGTAGAGTCAATGTCGCTTACGAGTAGTGTAGCTATGTACCATCAAACACATAACACAAGATAATACCTTAAATGATGGAACATTTGTTAAAGCAATACCAGCGTGGACATCCTTTTTATGCCACAGCGTCCTTTCAGGATAGTACTGTAGCTTGTGCTGTACTGCACTATTGTGCCTATTATATTAATATCCCTATTGACTTCCAATACACTTTACCCCCTAAGAGAGTACTCCATATAATAAGAACATGATCATTCAATATGTAGGAGGAATATGAATAGATAAAGGAGAGGTTTGGATAAATTTTCAAAGCGATTTGTAGATGCTGACTTTCATATAATTTTTATTAAAGTGAAAAACATGACTTGGTTTAGGATGGGGTTTGACCCGTAACCTATGTCTAACCAGGGCAATGTTCTATGCCACTGAGGTATCATAACCATACCAAAATAAGTTGAAATTATTTACTATATTTTCATTGTCACTTGTTCAAGCCCCATCTTGAACAGAGTTATCTTTATCACTGTAATAACATTTATTTGAATGAGAGGTGTGTACACTACAACTTATAACAACTATCATCAATAGATAAAATATTTATTTTAATGATTTTTTATACTATATTAATTAAATATTCATATTAAACAATACAATTATATTTTATTTTATTTTAATTTTTTAAATAAAGAACCTAAAAATAATTAATCATTATTATTATTATTTCTTAAGATAATGATTTGATGACAGATTCTTTGGTACTTTCTTGTGGTGAATATTGTGCACGACAGGCTCGGCAAGTTTTTGGACGCTTGTGTCACAGTCGACTATCTCATTAATAACAAAAGGACAAGAGTTTCAACTTCTGTTCTCTGAGATACTATTATTTCCATAGTATCTGTTTCAGCTTACAATATCACTGTAACAAAAAAAAATCTTACTGGCTCGGTGGTGTAGGTGATAGTGTATGTGACTGCTACTCATGTGAAGGTCCCATATTGGAATAAATATTTGTGAGATCCCCAAATGTTTGTTTAGAAGTTTGGGTGTTTGCTCTATAACAATGTATATATTTAAAATAAATAAATAAATATCCATCACGCCTTATCCCCGAAGGGGTGGCAGAGGCATATTATATGCCCACTTTTCACCGTGTGGATTCCTGTCCCTTTTTTATTTAGATATACATAAGTATGTTTATCAGGTGAGTAGTTCCCATAACCCAAGCTTAAAGGGTTAGATGGCGCTGTGTGAAAAGTGTCCTACAATGTTTATTTATAAACTCATTACCTACATACAACTTTGATTCACGGTGTTAAAGCTTCTGTTCTACATGTGACTTTAAGCTCTATCTTTCTATCCTCTCAAGGTTGTTTATGACAGAGCCCCGAACCCTATGCAACCAATGTTACAAAGTGTACAAAACTCTATAATATTTTCAACAAATAATAGGTAATTACCCGGTATGTGTCAATAGTCTCTGGTATTTAAATTCAGTGCATATGTTACATTAGATATCTGGATCCATATCGGCATCAGGATAAAGACCTCTACAGACAGTGGCTATATGGTACTGCCTTTCACACGTAAGTTCATCACGCTGTCTTGCTCTGAAATTTTACCACAAAGCGGTTCAACGCTCTCTGGATGCCTAGAACAAAAATAGAATGAATCTTATTAAACAGTTATCATGAATTACTAGATGGTGTATATCTGCACAAATATATAAGACCATAAACCTCCAACACTTACTGTTTCGATAGTTTTTGTAGAAAGTATATTTAATACTTTTCTGAAATATTAGCCCAAGACGTTGTATGGCATCGTTTTTTATTTTGTATACCTAATATTCTTGAAAGATTTCAATATTTCTAGTAATAGATTCCTTTGGACGATCGTAAAATTCTTCTTTTTTCAGATATGTACAGAATTAGAAGAATTTTAATTAATCTACAATGTAAACATAACACTGGCACCATAATATCAAATGTCAGTCAAGCAAAGTTTATTAAACTCGCGATCCATTTAACGCAGAGAAAAGGTTCATTTTATGAGTCCGGGACTTCCTCTACAGCAGTTTTTTGTTTAGTATTTTGAAGTAAGGATACTTTAAAGCAATCACAGAGGTGATTGAATCATTTCAATGAAAAAAGTAAATAAAAAATAAGCTTTTGAAACATAAATATCAAAAAGTAAGCTGCGTGGAATGAAAACAAAATATGTAAGGAATAAAAATGTAATAGAAAACAGACTGTTTTTAGGCTTGCAACATTCCAATGCGTATTCTGGCGATTGGAGATTTGGATATTTACTCAAGGTTACTTTTCACTGATCTGAGTATGGGGATAGTTCTATAATAAACCACATGCTTATGTCTAGATTTAGCACTCAAGTGTCAATCTGCTAAATTCCGTTTATGTGTGACTTGAGTTAGTTTCTGTAATACGACCCTAGGAGAGGCACAAGTTTAACGCACACATACACAATACTATACTAATCAGTTTTAGTATGTATGGTTAGCAATGGCAATTGCTTGCATCGTAGACTATTATCTACAAACCTAAATTCTAAATATAGAATTCAGTGTATCGTAATAATGTACCTACTCACTATTTAAAATAAATATACACGGTTCTTAAACAATTTGACATAAATATAAATAAAATTGCTAAATGTCATTTACAAAATCTATTTATTCTGTAACTTTGGATTGATTTAGTCTACTTCCGTTCTGAGACTGATTATACATTATATGGCTTAAAATGTTTGGGTTACTTGCAGTTCAATGCATACAGTTTGCCCAAAATGTATTAGGCAACTACCTAATTAAATTTTCGTTCATCCTCATAGATCACTATTACTATAAGAATTATTTTATATTATCTGTGCTATTACTAATGTGTAATGTTTTAGCGTTAATTATTAATAATTTTTTCAATGGCTTACCACAGTGCATAATGAAAATGATGAACGATGACGCATAAATAAATGAGATGTTCGACAGTTTAAACCCAGTCTTTCTCCTGGTTTTATCTTACCATGTTTATAATATACATTGTACGACATTATGATAATTGTGTGGCATTGAAAATCTTGGCATGCGCCATTGTTTATAACTTCTAGGTATGGGGTTACAACTTACACAAGGCGTGCAAATAGCCTGTCTGCCTTATTCGGCCTCGGTGGCGCAGTGTTTGTGTATGCGACTGCCGCGATGAGGTCCCGGGTTCGATTCCCGAGTCGGAGCAAATATTTGTGTGATCCATAATTGTTTTTTTATATTTGGGTGTTTCCTATGTATAACATGTATGTATTTAGAATATATATATATATTAGTATGTTTATTAGTTGTCGAGATCCCATAGTACATATTTATATCTTTGGTTGGGCTAGATGGCGCTGTGTAAAAAGTGTCCTACAGTATTTATTTATTTATACCCATCATAGTACTGTGACTTAGGCTTATGGTCTTTCCATCCTACCGAGCTGATAAGCTAATTTTATGCTAACTGATTACCAATCAGGTGCTTAATGTCCGTACGTTTCATTCTTCAGTAGTATTGGTATGGATGTGGTGTATATCTACTTTGTTTATTAAAAAGCATTTGAGGCCAAATTGTGCAATTTTTCGACTTGGATCTTTAGATTCAAATCAGATTATTGCATAATGTGATCTTGAATGTCAACAAGCTTTAGCAGGTAAAGACTCTTTGTTTGCGAAATCAGTAGAAGATAATAAGAAACAAAACTAACTATCTTCACGCTGTATCCCTGACGGGGTAGTCAGAGAGGAGAGATCGCCAGGCTTCACGATCCATGCATACTTCTTTCGCTTCTTCGAGATTCATTAATCGTTTCATACACGCACGGCTATCCGAGTACTTTTGACCTTTCCGTTTTTGAGCAATCTGCTCACGTGGTCTTCATATGTAAGTCTCGGCCTACCCTGACCTCTTCTACCCTCTGCTTTCGCACAATATATATTCTTCGTCAATCGTTCCTCACTCATTCGTTGGACATGTCCAAACCAACGGAGCACGCCCTTTTCCAGCTTAACACTGACACTTTCATTCAAACCTGCCATATTGCGTATCACTTCGTTACGTATTCGGTCGGTCAAGGTAACGCCGCACAATTTTCGAAGTGATCGCATCTCCACAGCATTCAATTTACTTTCATGCATCTGCTGACATACCCAGGTTTCGCTACCGTAAAGCAAAGTTGGCACTAGCACTGCGTTATGAATCGCCAGTCGTGCTTCTTTTACGATGCTTTGTCGCTTTACTAATTGGGACAAAGCACCTTTAACTCTGTTTCCGGCAGCTACTCGCCGTTCTACATCCGAATCACATCTTCCATCCGCGCTAAACATACTCCCTAAATACACAATTTCATTCACTTGCTCTAGACGTTCCTGGTTTACCCTAATCTCGCATTTAGTTCTTACGTCATCTCTTTCAAATACTAGAACCTTAGTCTTACTTGCATTCGAGCGAAGACCCTTACTTTCACACTCCTCTTTCATATTAGTGACTAATGCCTGAAGGTCGGCTTCTGATGAGGCCATGAGCACCGCATCATCAGCGTACAGCAGACAGTTTACTGAAAAGTCACCCAAATTCACACCCATATCACAATCTTTCAACTTCTGCAGGCAACTGTCCAGATACACTATGAACTGCAAGGCGGACATGACACAACCCTGTTTGACGCCTGTACAGACATCAAAAAGAGGTGACACATCCCCCCCTACTCGCACGCAAGCCCTACAGTCCTTATAAAGCGACTGTATTGCCTGCAGCAGTGAGCCGTCCACTCCATATCCGGGCAGCAAATCCCACAGAGTTTCCATCACAACGTTATCAAATGCTTTCTCCAGATCCACAAAAGCGCAGAAAACCCTCTGGCTAATAGCCAGAAACTTCTCCGCGATCATGCGGAGAGAAAACACTTGATCCATGCAACCTCTTCCCCGTCGGAATCCGCATTGAGCCTCCCATAAATACCTTTCAGACTTTTCTTGCATTCTTGCCGTTATAATCTTTGCATACACCTTACTAGCTAAGCTGACCAAGCTGATCGCCCTGTAGCTGGAGTAGTTTAGGCGCGAGCCTTTCCCTTTGTAGATAGGTACTACAACTGCTATTCGCCAGTCATCTGGGATCTCACCCGTCTGCCAGCACAAGTTGCATAACAGACATTGAGTGTCATAGACGCGCGACCCACCGTACTTGATCATCTCAGCAGTAACTCTGTCTTTTCCCTCAGCCTTACCACATTTCATACTTCTTATCGCTTGTTCAATATCTTTCATACTAATGACTTCAATGACATCGGGATCCGGAGCATCGAAGTGAGCTCCACTTCCCGATGTGGCATCTCTGTCTTTTCTTGCATACATCTTTCCATAATATTCACTCCATCTCTGCAGGACGTCAGTTTGGTCTGTTAGGACGTCATTGTCAACACTAAGCACTTTATTCATAATGCAGATTGCCGAACAACTCCGGGTCTTGCCTACCTCTTTCCAGAAGAGCCTGGCATTATCCCGGAAATTGGACGACAACCTTTCATCCGCTTTCATTCTGCACCTTTCACGAGCTTCTTCTATCAGTGCCTTCGTGTTAACTTTTTGCAGCTTGTATCTCTCTTTCATATTAAAATCATTCCGCGAGGCTAAGTAGTCTAACCATGCTTTCTTCTTCATTCGAACTGCTTCTTTCACTTCCTCATTCCACCATGCGTCACGCTTATTACTACTGCATCTTCTCGTTTCTCCACACACTTCTACAATATAAACTTCTATATTCTAGAAGATAATGATTACAAAAAAATATTTTTTATCTAAGAGGATACAAAGAGGTAGGTGTAATTCCAACCGTTGCGGATAATGTAGTCATCAATATATGTATATATAAAAATCAATGCCACTTTTCGTTGTAATTCTATAACTCAAGAACGGGCTCACCTATCCAAGCCGCTTTTCTGATCGGAGGGTCTTCCCTTTGTGATGAAGGAACATGTCCACCCATTTGTCCATACTGTAACATATTATAAATTTAATAACCTTTAAATTTTACAGTCAAAAACAAAACAATAATAAA
Source organism: Thumatha senex (assembly GCA_948477245.1). Classification (NCBI taxonomy): domain Eukaryota; kingdom Metazoa; phylum Arthropoda; class Insecta; order Lepidoptera; family Erebidae; genus Thumatha; species Thumatha senex. The sequence continues at coordinate 14,423,169 of OX419725.1, read as the reverse complement.
TTTGACGTTAATCTAAATAAAAAAAAGCGATTTAAACTATACCTACATAAAACGACCTATCCTATTTAACAAAATATAGACTGGGTTCCGTCGGAAGGGTACCCATGATGCAGGCAGCACTGAATAGCTATGGAAGCCTAATAAAATGAAGCTTAAATCTAATAGGATATTTGGATCATATTTGTGAAATTTTGAATTTGATCATATCTCAACACCAGGGTCATTTAGATAGGTTAACAAGATACGCGGTCGACGACTCGATCGGTTACACAATCTAACACTAGAATAAGCCTTAAGCATGTAAATGTTAGAAACGATTAATGTATCTGCAACTGCAGCAAGCGAAATAAGTATGCATACATCTCGAAGCCTGATGATATGTCCTCTTTGACTGGGGTAGCCAAAGAGAACAGATCGCCGGGCCAGTAAGGGATACAGCGTAAAGATAGCTAGTTATTTAAAGGCATCAGACTATTGTGGACATTTGGAACTAAATTCAAGACGTTGACGGCTGATTAATTTCAGTGCTGTTTCGAAAACATCAAATCAGTTTCTATCGCAAATATGATAATGTTTTTTTTTAAACTCGACATCACTAGGACTATCTGTACAGTCGTAACCTGGGAAGGTTGTACAGATGTTTATGTTGATTTTAGTGAACGGGAGGCAGAAAAGAAGTGATAGGGATTAGTTCTGGAACCTCAACAAAATAGAGGCCAAGTTTGAATGAACCAGGATCTGGTGCTTTGGGGCTTAGAGTTCGAACCAAACCAACCCATAGGGGTTAGAGGTCGAACAATACCAAATACAACAATCATAACTGCTCTGAGCCACCAGTAAAAGAAAAAACCGGGTTCCAAATTCAGGTAGAGAAAACAGACCTGGCAAGAGTCTTAAATAAAGACGTCTACAATAATCTTTACACAGTCCCTCCTTAAATTGGGACTTAATACACACTATCTGTAGTGTTATTTTTTCGTGTGGAAATCCTCATGGATGCTATGCCGGACTCCTACCAACTAAAACCACACGTTACCCTTCCATTTGTCTATGGCCAGGAGTCCCGGGTGAGCCCTCGGAAGGATGTGAGCCCCGACATACATTGTCCGCTACCGAAGGTTCTTTCATTAGGTTCAGGTGTGTATCACAGTATCTGTAGTGTGATTAGTTAGTTAAATTGTAAAATAAGAGGCTCTGTAAAAAGACATGTTACAAACGGACATAGACTACGGTGGCTACTTTCGATCTAGTGGTGATGTGCTTGTCTGTCACTAGGTAAAAAAAAGTAATAATCTGACTGAAGCGAAATCGCAGAAACATATCTAATAATAAAAAAACCGACCAAGTTTTAGACTCGCACACGAATGGTTCCGTATTATCTATATTACATTGGACACTATGGGAGTCCCTTATTTTTTGAAGTGTAACTTCCTTATCCACCTTGAGAGAAATATTAAAGCCAAAAAAAAATAGTCACGTTTTTCGGTTACACGCCATGTTGTTTTGAAGTAAACTTTTCATAAATGAAACTTCATTATTGACGTATTACAGATATTTTATAATTGTAAAAGAATGTCGTAAATATACTAGTTAATATTCTGTGAATATTTGAGCAAATACGGCAAAGAAATCACGTTTAGAGACCCACATTTTATATTTACTTTATTCTGTTTTTGTATTTTTTGTTATAATACCAAGAGAAGTACATCATCTGTGAAAATTTTGAACTATCTAGCTATCACGGTTTATGAGATACAGCCTGGTGACAGACAGACGGAGGTCTTAGTAATAGGGTCCCGTATTTACCCTTTTTGTACGGAACCCTAAATAGATCAAATTAAAATTCTTTTAGCAATTGTTTGATCCATTTATGTTATTACAAATATCATGAAGTGGTATTTGTTACAACTCTCGCATCATCAAACGATGTCCAATTAACATTGCAAACGCGTTGAAGATGAATTAATGAGCTATTATTTTCTTTATTAGTATACGCTAGTGGCATATGTTAATTGAACATTCGGCACTAATCTGTCGTCAATTAGAAAATGATACGGTATTTTTGCTTATGTATCTCCGTAATGCTTATCATACTAAAATAAAATAAAGAAAATTAAAATTTTTATCGTAGTAAACTACTGGACGTAGGCTTCTACCAAATTTTGGTGGGTTGGGATGGTAAATTGACCTTGGTAGTAATTTAGCGATCGCTGCGTGCGTTGCCTCCTTTGTCATGTCAGCAAAGATAGAAGCGCTTCGAGAGTGGAAGCGAAATGGTGCAAACACAACCGCCCCGCTGACTAAACACACGTTGTCAATGGCGGCTCCCCATACGACTGACATAGGGCGTGCCCAGTGCTTTCGTACATTAGTCGCTGGACTTAATGTACGAAAGCACTGGGCGTCGTATCCGCGGCATGTCTTTTCTACAAGTCTTTTCTACTTTGATAAATACAGTCACCCGTTAATTATATAAATTTTTATTATATTTTATTTTCAAATTTTAGGAAACCTTACCTACTGCTACTCGTAGTAGTTTCAATAGATAGCATTATATAATTTAGCATTCTGAGGACCAATTACACATTTGACACATGAAAACGGTTATTATTTATGACTTCAAAATTAAAACTAAGTTTAATTAATAAGTAACTAACCTATATTGAGGTACCTAAGTTAATTACTTATAATTAATAGAGAATTAACACTAGCAAAAGAGTTTCTTTAGCCTGCTAGTAGATATAGTACTAGTGACGAACAAATATAATACAGACAATATAGAATCGCAACTGAGAGTTCTTATCTCAATCAGTTCGAACTCAGAAATCTAAGTGATTGAGATAAGAACCATCTTAATGGCATAATTCCCACCATCATACTTACTTAACAGAGTGTTTTTCAAGCTACACATCACGTCAGTTCTAATTTGGTCTACTTTTGTTGAACTAGTTGAACATTTTGCACACTATTCGTTCCAATTTTTGTTACAAAGGTCAATCGCTCTTCATTACAAATATAAATTAATGGGCTAAAAATCTTTTTTACAAACTAGCTATCTAGCCATATTTAGCTATATTTAAGTCTATCCCCGTTGTGTCTCGTGATGCCTGGGGTTCGCTTTCTAACTTCTTTTCCACCACTTCACACGGTCATCGGCATTCCCTGTAGTGAGACCATTGGTACACATGTCATCCCTTACGACGTTTAGCCAGCACTTCTTCCTTTCTAACCTTTTTCGGGACTCAGCGGGGCCGACTTGGTCAGACAGTTGTTTCCCACGTAGCCTGGCAGTTGCCGCAAGACATGACCATAACAGCGTAGGCGACACTCTTGCAACTAATCTACAATGTCACGAAAGTGACCGCGGATGCGAGAGTTCCTTACGCGGTCTATCCGTATGGGGTCACCCCTTAATTTTAAACAACTTTTACTTTTAAATTTTTACTTTATTTGTGCTGTACATACATATGTCACGCTTTTATCCCCGAAGCGGAAGGCGGGGCATATTAAACTTCTTCATTTCACCGTATGCATTTTCTTCCCACGTAACAGGTGGTGAGCCCATTGCCGTGTTGAAATGAAAAGAAATGTTCTACAATATTATTAATTTAATTTCCTGTGCCAAAATCAATTATTTCTTGATTTTCTTGACATATTCTCTATGCTAATATTATAAAGCTGAAGAGTTTGTTTGTATATTTGATTGAACACGCTATTCACAAGAAGTACTGGTCCAAATTGAAAAAATATTTTTGTGTTGCAATTACTGGGCTGTATAACATCACGCAGTAATCATAAATGTCAACAAGTCAGGCATATTTTATTGTAAAAGTGATCGACGGGATCAAATGGGTGCCATGGGGTTAGAACATAGACACCCCGAAGGATGCCGCCTCCACCTGTGACATCGTAATTAAATAAATACACTGCCTACCACTTTACTGTCTCGGTGACATAATAAGTGCCTCAGACCAACAGCGCGGCTGGCACATACGTAGGTACCTTACATAGTGTATGCATCTGCCGCGCTGTTGGTCTAAGGCACAGACAATACAACCTATTGTCTGTGCTTCCCAGGTTGGAACAAATGTTTGTGTGACTCGCAAATGTTTGTTTCGAAATTAGGATGTTTACTAATATAATATGTGTATTTGTTAGTATAAATATTTTTTTTAATTGGGACTAATCCCACCCGCATTCCCATTACTGTGACTCCTGTAAACCAGGATCTACAGCAATGACCAAAACACCAAAAAAGTTACACCGAGCTCGATCTCGGTGAAGTCCCAAGAGAAGTTAGCATGTCTTGGAACCCGCAACGAAATTAATCAGAAGATAATATGACGAAGTAGGAAAAGACCGTAATGCCTCTTCCTTCCTTTGAAAAGCGGGAGACCTGGAAAGCAACTAGGTGTAAATCCTATAGAAATAGGGAAGCACCACGGTAATATTTAGTAGATATAGTATGGGTCCTATGTGAGCTATGTTTGATTCCAGTAATATGTATGGCAGAAACGTTTAAAAGCAAGAAAATTCACCCTCGATGCCACAAAATCCGCATAGTAAACTACTCCCGATGTTACTTGTAAACAATTAAGCATATTATATCGCTCGTTTTGCCAAATGCTACACTCCAAAAGTATATGATGGGCGGTCTGATCATATTTGTCATCAGCAGTTGAACACTGACAGAACGGTGACTCCACCAGCTTAAACGAATGTAATTTGCTCCTAAAGTTACCATGTCCTGTAAGAAATTGAGCAACACAGTGATCAACCTCTAGCCAGGATATTCTCAGGCGTTCACAAACGTCTGGGAAAAACTGGTAGTGGTGGCGCCCTTTGATGGAAGTGTTCAAACGCAGCTGCCATACGTCTAAAAGTTCTTCACGTACATTATCACGATACAGCCTGGCAATTCTATGGCGATCTCTTTCTAACAAAAACCTATCATCCATGCCATCTTTAGCCGAATAGTATAAAGCCGGTCATAGAGGTCAACCGGGAGGACACCTGCCATCACCGGCAGAGCCTCCGTGCTAACCGGCCTTGCATAAAAATATCATGGCAAGGCGTTGACTTTGCAGTAACTTTAACTTTAGTATTAGTATGTTTCTAAATTGTCTAGTACAAGATTAATAGCTTAGTATGGACTAGACGACGCAGCATTATGTAAAAAATCTCCCAAAATATTTATTAATAAATAAAACCTAAAAGTAATTTCTTAACGAGCATAACGCTTAGAAAGTGTTCAACCAAAAAATTTGTCGGAAACGCATGACCCTCAATTTATCGCCGGCGCAAATAAAAAACCTTGCCATTATCAAATGTCATAGTTACGCAATGCATTACACAATCTGCAGTATATTTTAAACCATACGTCAATTATATACACGGCATTATAAAGAGAGAGTGGGGTACTTACTTTCCAAAAGAGTATTGTAGCGGTGTTGGCGTAATCACAGTGTCATACTACTTTTTGTTAGCTCGTAAGTCTCGTACTCTGAAACTTGTGGCTTATAATTATATGGGGCCATAAGTACATATATTTTTCAGGTTTAGCTGTTGTCGTAAATTAAATATCGTATAATGTGTAGGTATGTCTTAAAAGTGGGAATGAAACCAAATTTATGAATGTTTGTTTTAAAATTTAATTCCATTTCAATGCTGCATCACGAAATGTAAAGCTATGGGGTGAATTACTTACTTCTTAACTAAACAAACTGCTTACCACGAGTACCTGCTGCGGGTTGCATGATTGGTCCATATTGTTCAAACCAAAAATATGAGTAATATACATTCGTGGCAAGTGCTATTTCAATCGCTGCATCATGAAAGGTTAGATGATAACTACATGTCACCTTATTTTGCTGGGTATTGCAGGTTGGGTCATACATGCAACACTAGCATCGAGCTTACCACAAAATCTAAGGATGAGTCGTTCTTTTTATTAGTTTATTAGCCAAACTGTATCAAAAATGATCATAAGTATAGAGTATAGATACCGTTCGAAGACGATGACTTAGTGAAGCAATAATTGAATTGAATGATCAGTAAATTGACACTAATCAACTGCTCAATAAGACAATTCAAGAATTTAACATTCTACGCGATTTAACTATATACCCTGTAGGTTCTTTTCCAACCTATATGTTCATTTCATCTAGGGCTAATGCCCATGATGAAATGAACATATGGCATCTGTTAAGTGGGACTAAGAAAGAAAGTAAGAAAATTTTTATTCATATAATACATCCGCTCAACAGAATACAGTGATTAAACACAATTATTTTAACAAACACAGGTGAATATTTTGTATGGTAGTGAAGATTTTGAAAGTGTCACCATCTCAGCATAATGCCGCATATCATTGGTGATGACCTGCTGCGCTGGTTTTCAGATGGTGCCCAAAAGATGACGTCACGCACGAAGCGATTATCTAATTAGGACTAAAATGAATAATTTGAAATGTAAGAATATAGTAAGCCTGTGCCACCCCTTCGGGGATAAAGACTTGACTGATTCTTAAGTAATGTTGATAGAGCTAAGAAAGTAAAACATTAATGGCCCCAACAGTTGCTTCTAGCAGTGAAATTAAAGTGGACTTCAAAATCCAGGTAGCCGAGTCTATTATTTTCCAATATAAAGCCCTATTAGTTCTATTCTATATCGATTCTATTGCGACTGATCCAAAACTAGGTAGTCTACTAAAACTGTTAAATATATCACAATCACATTTCTCATGTCGAAGAATAGCGAACAAATGTCAAAATATTAATATAGACAACCAAAATACATATTACAAGCGGCTACTGGCACGACACGTGTTGATAAAATTATATCGACCGGCCGGCGGATAGAATGGTATCCATTCTATTGGAGCGCAATTGTAATAGTGGACTACGAAAACTGTCAATTTTTTCTGTCTGTTCTCTATTGAACGACGATTTCTATTCTCTTCTAACGCGATTGAATTAGTAGACTTGGCCCCCACAGGTAGTATTTGGAAGCAACTAAGATAAAGAGTAACTAACCTAACAAAAAGTATCAAGACCTGAAAAATCTCATGTATCAATTCTATATGTACAATATAGGTTCTTTATGTTGTAAAACATGAAATATTTAGTTGTGCATGATGGTGACAAAATACAGTAATCAATATTCATATCTTTATTTGTGTAGTCTGTCATTTAAATCTAGGTTGATTATCAATCAGTTGTAGGTATTCTAAGCATGTCTTTCGTATATATCATACCTTATTATTATTATGTATACCTATAATTCAATTTTAAAAAAGTTGACTATCCATTATTAGAATCTTACATAAATAATAATGCTCTAAAGTCAATTTCGTTCCGGTAAGAGGGGAAGACCCAAGAAGTGCTGACTTGATGTCGTAAGGGATGACATGCGTTCCAATGGTCTCACTACATGGGATGCCGACAACCGTGCGAAGTGAAGGAGAAAATGTAGGAAAACGGAGCTCGGGCGCCGCGAGACGCAACTAGGACAGACGCTCGGATGATGATACTGATGATAAGTTTTAGTGTTTAAATTAAACTAACATTAAACAATATCCTTCAAGGTTGTATGATGTTATAAAGTAACTAAAACAAATAAAATGTAGTCGATTTAAATGTTATTCTATTTTAAAAGTCTGTTAGAATTACAACGGAATTATGAACTTCGATCTTGAATTTAGATGATTTTGACATTTTCACCGCGTAGTTTTAGATTTTAGTAGATTCGAGTTACTTTCAAAGAGTTTTTCTTGCTAAAAAATGTACATTATGTGTTGCAAGACTTTACAGGTTTTGGATCTGAAACAGACTTACTTGGGAATGACGAAAACAAGCTTTATTTGTCAGCTTCATCACACCGTTCTTACCTTTGTATAAGGAGCTCTGGTATATGGTAAGGCTTACTAGGGTAAGGGACTTTCTTCCGCGTACTGCAACGTACATAGGGATTTTCAAAAGTGGTTACGGAAGGCATATTTTGAGTATAGCATATTTAGTAGATATTGCAACCGATCACAGGCTCCGGGACCATATTCGACGTTTATTTTTAAATATTCTTGTCTACCGTTTAACTAATACGAGTATTATGTATCAATATTAGTATCTTTATACTACTAAGTTGACAGATAATATTGTCAGACAATAATATTTTTTTTATCTATTACATCCAATTTTAAATATTAAAGGTATAAAAATACTATAAGTTAAAGTTTATGCTTAAAATCAAATGATCTGCAACACCACGAGTATCATAAAAAATACAATATCCCGTTTGCAATAACTATTATTATTTATCGACGACAATTGAATATTTAATTCATCAATGCTGTTAATATAACTATTGTTCATAATTCTGATAAATATCTCCATACATCTCGTCTTAGTCACATTTTTTATACGTGTTTACCGACGTATTCATTTGATATAGTGACTTTTATTTATTCTGCGATAGTGATTAGGATTACCACTTTTGTACGAAAATTGTATCTACTCGGTTTCGGCTTCTTTGTAAGTTCAATGACTGGTTCCTACACATTTGTTATGAAGAAACGGAAGAATCGGAACACTATTTTTATTATAATCAGCCAGGTATCAGTAGATTTTGAGAAAAATCTGAAGAACAGGAATAAGACGTCCCAGGTTATAAAGTTAATCAAATTTGTATACACAAAAGTTAATTTAAATTTTAATTTCAAATGTCACAACTATATACATTTAAAACTTGTTTAAGTTATAAGATTACAATAGTTATTCAAACCCTTTTGGTCTGATTTATGCACCTAATTCAAATTCTAGGTATTTTTGATCACCTGTTTGGCCAGCGTAATACAGCAAGTCTAACACTCTCTCAAATGAATAGGCATTGTTCACTTTTTTACATTCTATTCTATATCTATACAGATTAATACAATTGGAGTGTCATTTTGTTGTTCCAAATTAACCGCGTTTCACTAAATGGATATGAAAGAATATACGGTACGGAATAATATATAATGACGGATATTAGTGTATCAAAAAGGAAAAATGTGAACAACCTTCATTGAACCATCAAATGACGTCATCGTTGGCATTACGGCAGTAACGCCCTTTACCTTAAATGAAAATAATGTATAAAGAAGGTACAATGTCATTCAGATTTTTAAATTTTATTTAGGTAATGGCAAGCAAAGGCCCAAACAGGTGAGAATATAAAAGAAAACAGTAAAAATACAGTATGGTATCCGAAACTCACAGAATAATACAAATGTTTCTGGCGGTTTAACTTATAGCTACCTTACCTTAGCTTACCTTATTAATTACTTAGTACGAATTAATAAACAAATATTCTCGGACACTTGACACAAGGTTAGTTAAACGGAATGGTAAACGGAATGGTTTTAATAATATATTTTTACAATTAAGATTTAAAAACTCAAAACGAGATTTTTTTATTGTGCTCCTTCGTAGAGGTAAGTATTTAAGTAAGTATTTAAGTACTTTATATTCCGATATATGTATATATATATCTTTACTTTATTTGTACGTATTTCGTATTTTTGTTTAAGGCCCCGACTTTTGGCCCGGAGATTTCAGTTTTCACGCACACATATGCAGTTCCGGCCCTTTGGCGCTCGCGCCAGCGCCATCGTAATTCTCCAAAAAAAGCAATCTCCATCTGTTTCAAATTGTGGGAACTACGTACAATTACAGTCACATACGCGGCCTGCGTCGCGGTTGTAAAAACTCTTTGGGTAGATGGCGCTTATACAAATTCCTGAACCTGAACCCGCTAGTCGAATGCGGAGTCACAGTGTAGAAATTGCAGTATGGCACATTTCAAGATTTAATGACAATTTTTCAATTAAAAGACAGTTCAGTTTAAAAACATGTATTGTCAAAAGAACTACAGAATTCACTTATATGAGAAGATAGAGGGTAGATAGTTGACATTCACAAAATATTAGCAACTAAAATTTATTAATTATATACTTATAGCGGCCAAGTAGGTACGAAAAAAAACAAATAAGTAATAGCTACGAAATAATGACAAAAGTCCATACAAAGTCATGTAAACGATAGTTCCGTTTTCATTTTAATTTTTAATCCTGTGCCTAAATGTTCATATATCAAAACGAATTTCTTAGGCGATGTGTTACATAATATACAAGGTAGTGGAAAAAAATATTTTCATACAAAATTAACTCCTGATTAGTCGGGTAAATAAAAGGATGTAGAGGGATATCTATACAATGTAAAATAAAATAAACAAAAAATTACATTCAGTGAAATCTTACAAGTATAATCAATTAATATTGAATTATATACCTACTATCCTAAGGCTTACTTGGTAGGGTAAATAAGATGGGTACGTAATTAAGTATGTTAGGGAACAGTAGATTGGTTGAGCAAGATAAATCTATGGAAGAAGGCTTCCATATATTCTTCCAAAGATTGACTGCGATTTTATGTCTTCTCTACATTAAACTAGACAAGCTGTTGCGTGAGCTGATGAGCCGTCAGAATCTATAGTTTGAAGACGTGGTCCCCGGCACCCCCTTTTCTAACAGACTAGCTTCTGATTGCGGCTTCACTCGCGTGGTCTAAGGTATACAACAAATGACATATTTTTAGAAATTTTAGAAAGTTGTTTACAACCTAGTTTAAAAAGTAATAACCTAGTATAAAAAATAACAATTATTCCTGTCTATTTCATAGATCATCGTCTATGCTTCTGAATGATTTTCCTCTCGTTGAAGGGATGCCTGGAAAAGATTGCTTTCAGCGATAAGGCCGTCACCATGGATGGATTATTTTCATGTAATGTCTATAGTGTACCTATCAGTGTTTATTAAACAATATATTTAGTAAAGATTTGAAACTTGGTATACAAATGTATATTGTGAACCGCAATAAGATTATAACGCAATAATATTTTAAATATAATAATTTGGGAGTTCCCCATACCTATAACTGAAACTCACAAACATCAAACCTATGCGTGTGTCTATGGATAGGTCTTCAAAAATGATATCGAGGTTTATAATATATTTATTTTGTAAACTGAATAGTTTCCGCGGGAGACACTTCCAAAGTGGAAAAAATGTTGCCCCCCCCCCCCCATCTTCTAAAATAAGAGAATGATAAACCTAAAAAAATATGTCGTACATTACCATACAAACTTCCACCGAAAATTGGTTTTGACGAGATCTAGTAAGTAGTTTTTTTTAACACGTCACAAATCGTAAACCGCCATTTACCTTTAATTCAATCAACTCAAATACTTTTAATTTTATAAACATAAACCTTTTATATGCATATAATGTTACGGAACCCTTCATGGGTCGCGCACTTAAGTTGTGTTCAGTGTCGTAACAAGACATTATATAAGAATTAAATATGTGTAATAATAAATAAAGTAGGAATCTGTTGATTTGTAACGTAGTTAGCTGTAAATAATAAGTATAATTGGTTAAGTATGTGGAATTAATAATTAATAATCTCTTGTATTAAAATACTGATTTATTACGAAAGTTTATACTGTTTCATTCAAGAGTTAATTACAGTATTAAGGGTTGATTATCAAAAAGTTATTAATGCCATTCTAATTTATTTCTTTTGCTTAATTTATATACCAAGTTTCTACTTCATAAATTTATAAATAAAGATTTTTCATACTAACGTTACAACCTTTTTTTGAATGTTCAACTATTAAGCAACTACCTTATCTGAAGTACTCTTTTCGGCATCGGGCATTCAAGCATGTATGTATGATGGAGTGGTAGATCAATATTCGTTGAAATCTATGGATGTTTCAATCGTGTCTGTGACTTTTGGTATTTTATTTGGATGTAACGAAGTAGTTGAGGAGTCTCCTTTGCGTTTAGATCCTCGCAGAGGCAAACATCGCGTTTGTCTTGGATCCAATAATTCGGGTAATATATGGTCATAATAAAAAGTCGATAGCTTAGGAAGTATTTTTTTTGAGAAGAAATCTGTGTCTCTTTCTATGTTTTCTACGTGTAACGGCTTGTCTTCTCCCAACCATATGCCAAAAACACAAGATTTTCGCCTAGTAATATGGAGTTGGCCCTGCGCTTGAAAGTACCAGTCGTGATTTTTGTTTACTACCAGTCTGTCATGCATAACTTTGTAAAATGGTAGTTTTTTCTTTTGCACGGCTTCTTTTACTGATATGGAATCAGAAGCTGATAAGGGGCATTTAATTTCTACAACTTTATCTTCTCCAATCAAACCATCAGGTGTTGCTCCTAAATACGGAATTTCTGGGTCAATAAATAAGCCACAGGGTTCAATGTCGACGTCAAGTTGTGCTGATAACTGTTTTAAAGCGTTACATTCATTTTCCACTCCATATTTTATTGACGTAACATTGGACAAGTCGGTTTTGTACAGCAAGGCTTTGACTATTGACGCGTTTGTTGACTGTCTTTTTTTAACGATTTTTCCAAAATTAGATGCCGTTATCAGCTGCCTACGCAACTCCAACCATTCTCTATTGTCTCGTTGGAGAACAGTTGCTCGTTCTATTCTGTTTATTTCTACATCGTTTTTTATTAATTTTTTTAAAAATGTCTCTTTGAGTTGCGTCAGTTCATCTTCAGTTAGGTCCGGTTTTTGACAGCTTTCGCCGTAATCTTTATCAGCTGCAGCCTTATTAGAAAATTTAATTTTCCGCCGTACATAGCTGTTTCCTAGAATATTCTTTCGAATTCTGCGTTCCTCTATCAGTTTTGATTTGCATTTTGGACTAAATCCCAAAATCTTTTTTTGCAGTGTGTACACAGGTTTTTTCGTGTTAAATGACACTACCGCTGCGTGACAACGTGTCTGGTAGGTCTGGCGCAAACTGTTGTTTATGCGTTTTCCTCCAATTAATTTGGCTATTACGCTATTAAAACATTCTACCCGATTGCTGGTTACGTTGTGAACTAGGCTGCGAGAATTTGCTGCAAGAACACCCACAATTAATTGAATTTTGGTCCATATTACTGATGCGTTTAGTTTTGTTACCATATTTTCGCTTTTCTTCTGGCTTTCGCAATAGTACGGCTTGCATTCACTGTGATCCCCAAATGCATGGTTATAGGAATTCGATATGTCACGGTAGAGAGAGTTTACTTTTGTGTTTGTCCAGTCTTGCTACTAATTTCTTTGATTGCCAAACAAATTGCTTTTCTAATCGCAAGGATTCGCTGAGTGGTCAACAATTTTCGTTGTGCTAGAGGGTACTTCGTGTCACTTGCAAGTGCCGCAAGCTTGTTGCACATATTTCGAAGTAGGTGGTTTTTGCATTCGAGCTTTTCGACAGTAACACTTTTATAAGGCCTGGCTTCAACGATTTTATTATATTTACTGCAGTCACCATCCGCTGAAATAATATTAAGGAAAATATAGAGCTGATGAAAAGTACTAGCTACAAAGCAGGTAGATAGAATATTTAAGTTGTTATTTGTAATAAATGCCCGCTAGAAAAAAATAAAATAAAAGATAGGTATAAAAATAGTTTAGTAAGTACCTATTAATCTGCCGTATATAACTTGATGCATGTCTATAGAATGTTTAAAACCTTCTACTATAATATCGGATTCCATGCCAGTGGATGCTCCTGTGTAATTTTTATAGCATATGTGTTCTTTCGGTATTGAATTTTTATTTTCAGCGACGGCGCAAATTGAACAATATTTGTTTCTGACGCCAAGAAATAACACTTCGCCGAATCTACGTCCCAGTATAGCTGCTGCACCGGATAGTGATGAATAATTTTTCTTATACGTTCTTTTCCCCCAGCATCCATCAGCAATTACATCGATGACAGCTAAACCATCTTTGACATGCCCTTCCTCAATTGCTGCATCACGCTCACGTTTTGCTGCTGCCTCCATTACATCTTCAGCGCTTTCTTTCCATTTTTTTGAAACTGTGTTATGTATTTTAGTGTAGGTAGTTTGGGACATTTGAGGCAAATTCATGGCAGCAAATAGCTCTGACTGTTGCGTTAATCCTATACCTGTCACTGTCATTCCTGTCACTGCAGCTGTGTTCAAGTCCAAAGTATTTTTAGGCTTTGGATCACATGTATTTACATGAAATTTGGTATTGCACATTTTACATACAAAAGTGATTTTCGATGATAGGCCAAATCTTTGCTCTGAATGAAACTGTATGTTATCCACACCACAATCAAAGGGTGAATGTTTTGAAACCTGATTCAATAAGTTGAATGTATAATATTGAATATCAACTATGCGTCTTTCCTCTCCTCCACTTTCTATCCTGTAAAATCAAAATTGTGTGTCAAATTTTATAAAATCATACAGTCCCGATCTTTAAAATATGCACAGGATTATAAATATAAAAATAAAATATAACTATGTAAAGGATATAGATTGCCAATGCATTGAAAACGTACTCAATTTCGTCAGCAAGTGGATTTATATGCTCCTTTGTACATTTTTTCTTTCTTCTCTGTTTCTGAATTGTATTAGAATATATTCTGGGACGGTTTATTCTGTAATAGTTAATATATTATTTAAAATAATAATTGTATTTGAGTTAGTCAGAATTTTAACCTAGGTTAGTTGTATCAAAGTACATTGATAGTAAACAGAAATCAAGATAAAACACAGTTCACGAACTAAAGCTAAAAAAATTTACCTGTTCACTTCAAGATCTTCATCTTCTTGAAGAGGGCTAGTTTCAGGTGACACATTTTCAAGGTTGCTGCTGCCCAATACATCGCAGGTGGATCTTTATAAAACAATGGTGCGAAATATTAATACTGTTTGCTTCTTCAGTATGTGACTTAGATGACTCGTAAAAATACAAAGTCTATGGTAAATATCCAAAATTCAATATTGAAAAAATATAACCAATAATTTAATTTATTATTTGAGTTTATAGTCTTGCAAATTATACATCTGGTGTCTATACAAATAAGTGAGAGAATCGGGATATGAATAATTATAAGGAATAATACTCTCTCTCGCTCAACATACTCGTAGGTAGCTCTAAAATATTGTATTTATACTATCGTATATAATATAAATTATATAAATAATAATTATTAATAATAAATATTATTATATAAAAATATAATTATATAATAATAATATTACAAATGTCTTACCTTTCCGAATTTATAGCTATACCAGGTCTTACATCGCTGTTTTTTTCAATAGCCCTTGGTATATTTTGAAGTAATGTTAGATCAGATCTGAAATTTTATACAATTTGTAATATAAAGTTTTGTTCCCACCTGGTAGGATAACATAATACGATGCACGGTAATGATCGTGATATCTCTTCAAATTTGCCAGAAAATATAATTAAAGGTCTTACATTAAATATATATCGTCATTGTATTCAGCCTGCAAGTAGGCGCGCAAATATTTACAAAACTAAATTAAAATTGTTTCACAACATTATTTACCTACAGTTCGTCATCAGTCTTATAGTTTATTTATAGCTGCCGCAATTTCGGGTACTGTAACAGTCATATGTCGCCCTATACTAAGTTTATTTTAGCAGTTATAATGAAAAATGACTTTTAGTGAAAAACGCTTACAAATTAAAAAAATGTTTAGCATCTAAGTTTGCATACTTACCTTGCTAATCGACGTAGACGATGTGCGCAAAAAGCGGAAATACAATAATTATTCACATATTATACACTTTTTTATATACATATTTACATATATTATTATAATCCACAGGAATCAACACGGTGAAAAGTGGGCATATAATATGCCTCTGCCATACACATCGGGGATAAGGCGTGATGGATATTTATTTTATTTTATTATATCCTCGTGACAAGGGGGCTGAAATAATAAGTTATCAAATTTTGCTACTCTTATTAGTCTTGCTATATGTTCGATTCTAACTGATTTTTCTATACTGTGGTACTGAGATTTTTGAAGCGTACCTACCTATGTCGGGTCGGGTTGATTTCCGGCCGGCGCCACGGGTTGAGTTGAGAGCGATTTGCTAAGGTAGCGAGGGGTCTAGTACCTAACTTACCTAGCTACCAACTTACTTACAACTATATACCTAAGTAATAAAATATAATGTTCCCACCTGTCGTCATTATCTGTTGACTCATTTTGATCTTTCTTCTTTGATCTGAAATCATAAAATATTATAAAATAACATAAGTGGGCAAGGTTGGTACCTACCTACACACTTACTCCTTTCTGAATAAAAAGCAACTACTTATCTCAGGTAGGTACCTACCTACCTAACTAAAAGTTTTTACAAAAATCTTTACCTACTAATAAATTAAAGTTGGTAAAGTTTGTAATTTGTGTTTAGTTTGTTTGTTTGATTGGGGTATAATCATTGAAACAAGTCTGACCGAAAACGCGGAAATCGTTCAGCATTTTCAGCGTTAGCAGGGGGAGCTACCGTGGCGGACCAAGCGCCAGGCAGCGCTGACTTACTCTGCCATTACTCGACCTACTCTGACCCATTGAAATAAACGGAGCTGTGACTCCTCACCTCGCCGCGTTATAGCGGTTTCAGTCAACTAGTTACCCATTTACACCACATACTACACTTACCCATTTCAAAGTAGTAAAATAGAATACGGCAGGTACCTACATACATTCCTACCTGTTACTTACTTTTTATTCCTTTTAACAATATATTTTGTAGGAAGGTATGTATGTAGTTACACGAACCTCTATTCCTACTAATCCTACTGCAAAATCTTCAATCAAATGTTTATATATTTTTCATTCTGATTTCGAATAGGTATTTTATCGTAGGTATCTATGATAAAATAGGATTAATTATAGTGGTAGGTACTTACTTCACTTCCATCATATGTTTCCAGCGCCTCAAACACGTCTTTTTCACTGATTTTTTTGGCATTTTGTTTTCGTATACGATCGGCACAGGTCCGTCTAGCAAGGCGGTATTCCGCGTAATGAGAAAAACCGCGACAGAATGCGCGAGATGCACGTAGGGGAAGAGTGCGAAATAATTGTTATTTACTCCGAAGTAAAGGACTTAAGCGCCATGCCTAAATATCCTCAATTGCGTAAAAATTAAACGCTTATTCAATAATCGAACTCGGCCAAGTATTTTATAGTAATAATAACTATATGTATGTGAAATTTCAAATAGGAATACCTTAAGGTTGAGAAGAACAAACTGAATTTCTCGATTTTCAGACCTGAGTTTGGCTATTTTTTGTATCGAATTTTTTTTGTCTTATCGTGTTTTGAGCTCGGCGATTATGTCATATATATTGTCAAGTATTGTGTACTAAAATTTCAAAACCATATAGTCAGCAGAATTAAGGCAATCACAGGCACAATATACGGTATTAGGCCCCTTAACAAGTAGCAAAACTAAGCCAACTAAGACTAGGCGCACTGCGCGCTTTTGATAAATTTTACAATTATATGGATGGTTTTATCTAATATTTATTAAAATATTATAAATATTCAAATAAATTTCTTAGTGATATCAATACTTGGAAAATAAATAAATTAAAAAAGAGTAATTTTTGTTACATCCTCATTGCGAGAGGACTGTCCAGATTTGATTGTACGTGTTATTATTGTGACTTATTGCAATACAAATTCGTGTTCCTATTGTGCCGTCTTTGCTTAAAAAACTCACACCACGTAACTGCAACTGTTCAAGGTAAAACATATAAGTTTCCTTCCTGTTTCTTATACGTTTTGTCTTTGTTATAACCTTCGTAAGTACTTTTGAGGGATACCTACAATTTGTGTAGGTACCTAGATGATACATAAATATATTCACGCCTTTTCTCCCAAATGGTTACACAGAGGCAAACTACCTCGGTGCCGTAACTAAAATGGTAACTGCCTCGGTGGCGTAGTGATAGTGCATGCGATTGCCACGCTGAGGTACCGGGTTCGATACCCGAGTTTCGTTTCGTTTGTTTCGGAGTTTAGATGTTTCTTATGTACATCAGGTATGTTTTCTCTGTGTTATCAGTTGTCTAGATCATAAACTACTATGTATTACGGTGATCACTTTCTATAAGTTGGGCCGTCAGTTTGTCTGCCACTTCAATGGTATATATAAAAAATAAGCTTACTTTACGGTTTAAGGACGCTATATAAAACTGTCCTACGATAAACTATACGCTCATATTTCCACAGTTCTATGGGGAAATATGTGTAGCGTAGTTATATACTCTAAGTAATGTGTGGTGTGAGCATACTCTAAGTAATGTGTGGTATTGTCGTTTTGTAATAAACATGCACAGGACTTTGCTAACAGCTGTTGAAATGTATCAAACCGCCTTAATTGCCATCAACTTGACTTTAAGACTACCATGCTAATGACAGCCGCGGCCGCGTGCCTTCTGAAGCACAAAAACGCTCGTAAATGGTAATATGTCAAACTTACCATCTTAGGGCTGATAGTATCGTGAAGATGCTACAAGTGCCTCTGCCTAGCTTCATCCAAGCATTAGTACATACTGAGGCTTCGCTTCACGCAATCGCGAACGGAGCACTCTTTTACGCAATCCAGGCAGTTTATCTTCATCAGTGAGATCTTAAAATACACATAATTGTGGATATACCTACCCTTGTACCCTTGAAGGCCTCTAGGGCAGCGTGAAAAATTTCAACAACCCTTGAAGGCAAAATGGGCGGCTTGAAAAGTATATAAATGACAGTCAGTCGCCACAGCCTACGCCTGTCCATTTCAACACGGCAATGGGCTCACCATCTGTTACGTGGGACAAAAAATGCTTACGGTGAATTGTGGGCGTCTGCCTACCCCCTTGAGGATAAAGGCGTGACAATATGTATGTAGGTGTATGTATATAGATATATATCAATGGACATCCTTCCACTACGGAGCTAACAGTGACATAGTTGTCTCAAAGACCCACTAATCCCACACGGTGTTGTTTCACAGTGGTATGAGGCGGGGAACCGAGTATGCCCTTGAAGGAAGATTCCATGAGACTGGTCAGAACTCATGGAATCGTCGTTCAGTCAACCCTGGAGACATTTAGCATCTCTTCATAGGTAGCGCTCTCTTACTGAGTTTATAATAAAATTGTTATGGTCCATATTGTATATACCTTTATTTTAAGACTGCATTAGATTGGATAACGTTCATATCTCAATCACACTGTATAGTGGCGTACACAATCAAATATGTTAAAAATCGTTGTTTTTTACATTCTATTGTTCTTTTATAATTCCGTTCCCATGATGATAAAAATACAATTCATAAATGAATTCTAAGTTACGAGTATTTATTCGTATACGTAGTGAAACCACATTAATATTCTTACGAATCTTTACCTTTTAATTTATCAAACTTAATTCAAACTCTCAATTTTTAATTCTGGTTATTCTAATGTACAGTTAGCCTACAAAAAAATGTTATTGTCCTAATGCTTTTATTTAAGTATATTTTCATTAAGTAATTTATTTATTTTTAGTTTTAATTATTTTTTTTATTAAAATTGAATTTATTTATATTTTTTTATTTATTTATGTTGTGCAAGATAAATTAAATCACCAATTTTATAAAGGATATTACTGAAAACCACCTCAACAAATAGAATGTTTAACAAATAAATCTTCTTAAGTCTTTACCCAGTTGCTTCTAATCTCTAGCTGGGTTTGGCGATTTGGGGGTCGTGTCTGCTATTTCAATCGTGTCGAAATCGTAGCTCAATAGAAAGTCACCGGTACAATTTGACAGTTTTAGTCTACTATTACAATCGTACTACAATAGACTTCCATCGGTCGGCCGATAAAATTCCACTAACACGTACCGCGCCAGTCAGTGACATTTTTGATAGTCTACTTACAGTTTGACAGCTAAAAACAGCGATTCTGCGGATTCTGGTTCTATTCTACGGCTTGTCTATAGTAGACTCCTATACTATCAAAATGCCTAATAAAACAAAAATAATGTTTTAAAATACTTTTTTAATCCAACTGGACGTGGATATTCTGTCGTTGGAGAATCAAGTCTCCAGCAAGAGCAAGTGGGACGCCGCTACGTCCTTCAGCGATGAGGTCATGTAAGCGAAAGGAGCGGTGGAGAGGTTGCTGGAGGAACTCTACCACCAGAGATCCTCAGTCTGCGGTGAGACTACTAGACTATCGGCCTCCATGACCTGACCCTGAGGACGTCGGGTAAATCAACCTCCAAAGAATCAGGATGACACCCGAACCAACCTGAGAGTCAAAAGTGTATGTAAAAATGTATATGTAATAAAGTTAGTTTTTTATAAATAGCCATTTACGATGTTCACCCTGAAAAGGCTTGATCGGAAAGCCGTCGGGGCCGGTGCCGCGGCCTGGAAACCGATGGGTTTTCGCGGTATCTCTCTTTCTAAGTATATCTATATTAGCAAACCTTTTTAACCACGTCCCTACTCTTCAGCGAGCAGATCTCAAACCAATGGGGGCTGAGAATTATTATTCCAGTCTTTATTTACACCCGTCTTCAAAGGTTCAGGCTTCAGTTCAGGAGTGCGGTAGCTACCGCGGTATAAAGGTTATGTCCCACACCATGAATATCTTCCAGAGGGTTTTTGACTCTGCAGAGGATTGTACTCTCGCGGAGTGTCAAGATGGGTTTAGAACATAGGCTAAGTTAGTCAGAGAAGAAATCTTCAGATATCAGAAAAGAAGTCAGAGAAAAAAGCACTTAACACTGTTTGATCAAATTTGTCCCATAATACGACATCTAGCCATAGATGGTTTAGAATAAATTAAATTGAAAATCAGACATACCATGGAGGAATAATCACCGAAAGTTCGTGTTCGGAAATGGTGACGGCAAAACTTTTAGCTCCATTTATATTTACCGGGGACGGTAAGTGCACTAGTTTATTCTTGACTTTTACAATTTCAGCTGGGTCATACTCGTATAGAAAGTAATAAATAGCATACAGTATAAAACTTAAATGGAAACGAATTGGACACACAATTCTCAGCCTAAATTTAGGTCAGTCAATGTCTAGATTACGGACGAACCGCTGATGCATTCCATCCACAGAACTGGTATCAACCGGTTTTAATACTTTGCTGGAACGGCCCCGTAATTACAGAAGATCACTTAACAAAATTGAGGGACCACCTAAGAGAAACTTAGCGGTAGGCACATATATAAACGGCGGGAGAATAAATTTGATAACAAGTTATTTTAAATTTAGTAGTCAAAAGCCAAGGGTAGCTAGAAAAAGGCCACCTCGAAGGTGACCTCAACTCTCTCATGCCTCTATACCTCTCTACAATTGTTAACCTATATCTATGTCACAGACTATTAAGACCAACGGCAACGATACACTGTTCCTATGGCTATATAATAGTGCCAATAATATAGCGATAGGGAACGGTTATAGGTTATAGCGAGGATTGGAAGAAGTCTACTGTTAACAGTAACGTATACAAGAGGCTGATTTCATTGATTGAAATATATACTAGTGATAAAACGTAAGTTTAAATTTGAGGGACGGGCCAAGAGATGCTGTCAGTGGTCATGTGGACTATGAGAGGCTCGATAGATGACGCCGTTTTTAGGCGAGTAAAATTACAAAATAAATACCAAATAGCCGCTTCTAGTCCTCTTAAGTCGTTAGAAAGACAAGTAGTTGTTCTCTGTTCCTGTTGTCGTATAATTATTTGCTAGCTCTCCGTTAGTACCATCTTATGATGGTGGATCCACTGCGCACTTATACTTACTGCGCGATATTATTGATTTGGTTATTACCATTGACATAAAATATCTAGACCGGACATAATAAAAAGTAAAACCAATGAATCTCACTATGATGTGTCCCAAAATGTGTTGAACATGTAAGATGTGTTGAAATTATATAATTTATTTTCATAATCTGTAGTTTATGTTGTTCTAAATGAATTATGGAATGAAGAATGGCGCGGGAATTTTCGGGCTTGCAGCTTTATTCGCTATTTGAGATGAGCACCTTATGTCTTCGCGATGTTATTGCCAGTACCTAAGAGTGTACTAACTATGTAGGTACTATCGTTAAGTCAGTACCTACATAGTTAGTACATAGTTAACCCTTCCTGAAACATTTTGACCTCTGACAAGTATTTACCCTGTATCGTAATCGCTCGTGTTTTGCTCAAGTACATTACTTTGTATCAACGCATAGTGACGAAATCAGTATTATAACCTACTAGATAGACGATAGACTCACAAAATAAACAACATAAAAAACATACTTTCACGCCTTTATCCCCGAAGGGGTAGGCAGAGGCGTACTATACGCCCACGTTTCACCGTATGTTTTGCTTTTTGTCCCACGTAACAGGTGGTGAGCCCATTGCCGTGTTGAAATGGACAGATGCAGGTTGTGGCGACCTGCTGTTGAAATTTTTCAAGCCGCCCATAAGGCATTCAACTGGCTTAACGACTGCCATGTTACTGGCAACCGGGACGATCACACTATTTTCTTTAAATTTAATATTATAAATTAGGCTTAAACATTATTTTCTTTGTTTCAGAAATTGCCTTACCCAAAATCTGTTGGATTTATCGTAACAAATGAGTTCTGCGAAAGGTTTTCTTATTATGGCATGCGAAGTAAGTTCACGTTCTAATGTTATTAAGTAACTAACAACTATTATGTAAGTAATCATTACTTTAGCGCGCTGAGCGGAAATGCTAATGCTATTAAGTTGCAATTAAGTATTCTACAGGTTTATTACATTAGAATATTATTTTTGTCAGATGACGCTCTTTCCATATGAAAAAAAATTTAAGTTTGTAACGAAGTGATAAAGTGATAAGAATCACTGAATTCACCGAAATCTTGTGTACCTATTGATCGAACAAAAGAGAGAAAAAATACTAAAAATAAATCAAAGGAAGCTCCGTGCTCAAATGATAAAATTATAATTACATACAATCAATAGTAATCCTAAGATGAAACTTTAGTAGTTACTTAGTAGAAATCCAAATACTATCTACAGCAGATAAAACTTCAATGTCTCAGATAATTTTCAAGGTTAGTTTTATTAGTGTAGTAGGAACAGTGTAAAAAGGTAGTTTCTTTTAGTATTTAAGGCTTATAGGATATTGCAGTACTAGCCTCATTTTTTATTCATCATGAAACATTACTTCTCTTGGCTCGGTGGATGCGATATCGAATTATCCATAACTAGCTAACCCGCGCTACTTTGTTAGTGCCACATAAGAGAAATAGATTAAGAAAGAGAGATTAGTAAAAAAGGGTGGCGCGTAGGCATCTATATTCTTATGAATCATTTTTTGAGTTTCCCCTTTCTATCAACAAAGAACTGAATGCAATCGGAATACTTGTTGATTGGTTGCAACTAAATAATATACACGCGGGCGAAGCTGCGGGAACTGAAAAAGCAGTTGGAGCTTCGTAGTTTCGGTAGTTTCAGATATTTCGTGATCAATGAATCAATGAGTGATTTTCCCTTTTATATATATTTAGATATAGATTAAGATAGCTCCCCGAAATTACCCGTGATGTAGGTCGAACTCCCGTTGCACCCCACACCCTTAATGCATGCCCCGTATCAGTTTCCAAATATTATCTTTCATATAAATTTTTATCCCAAATTACATTATTATTTCCTTTATTCATTTTATATACTTATTAAATACATTTTTAAATAAATTTAAAATTAATCAAAAACAATCTATTTAAAAATATATAAAACAGCATCCTACCGGTATCGGATACAAGGACCAAGATACCGGTGGTTAGGGCTCCAGAGACAAAAACCTTCTCACAATACGTGCCGTATCGAGAAGTACTGCTTTCTGAATCTGCCCCTTGACCCAGCTACCCAACGCGAGCCTCTTGAGATGTTGGTCGAGGCTCTTGGCAATAAGTCCATTGACAGAGACAACTATCGGAACAATGATTGTCGAGTCCACCTCCCACATATCGACAACCTCGCGAGCTAAATCTAAATACTTACTTTGCTTTTCTTTTTCAGCTTTCACGAGATTGCCATCATGAGGGATTGTGACATCGACAATCATTACATGACGCTCTGACCTGTTTATCACCACAATGTCAGGTTTGTTAGCTATAACAGTCCTGTCTGTGATGATAGACCGGTCCCAGTACAATGTGATATGACCATTTTCGAGAACTGACTCAGCTACATACTTATAGTACGGAACCTCAGTATCCACCAGGCGGTACTTCAGAGCAAGCTGTTGGTGAATAATCCTGGCTACTTGATTGTGCCTGTGCAAGTACTCGCTGTTAGCAAGTCGAGGACAACCGGAAACGATATGTCTTAGGGACTCACCTGGTTGGTGACACGCTCGACAAATATCGATCGTGCCGTCCCTCATAATATGCCTCCTATAGTTGTTCGTCTTGATAACCTCATCTGCAATTGCACAGACAAAACCTTCGGTTTCTCCGAAGAGGTCACCGAAACGTAACCAGGCTACGGACGATAAAAAGTCCACATCAGGCCCATGTAAGGCCTGATAAAACCTACCATGAAGCTCCTTGCTCTGCCATACCCTCTGACGGTCACCAAGGCTTAGCACTGTTGGCTTATGCCAGTTCTCTTTAGCCAAACAAGCATGGTGAGTCCAACGTCCACTGCAACAACATCTCGATGCATTTCCACAGTCATATTAATAAAATGTTGTCTAAGGCTGTACACCTCACTGTTATGAAGACCTTTCACATTTAAAAAACCTCGTCCTCCACATCGTCGTGGGATGTACATCCTCATCACAGAAGAACGTGGATGATCCATCCGATATGCTGTTAGCAATGTACGTACACTTCTATCCAGAGCATCCAATTCAGTCTGAGTCCACTTGAGTATGCCAAAGGAGTACATCAGAAGTGGCATGACCCATCCATTATAAGCACGCACCTTGTTGCCGCCTGATAAAAGGCTATTTAGTACCTTTTTCAGGCGACCAAAGAAACGTTCTCGTAATAAATGTTTCATGTCAGCTTCATTGATGCACAAAGCCTGCGACATACCCAAGTACTTATAGGTATCAGTTACGAGGAGTGACGTCAGGTGAATGGAATCAGAGAGCTGAATGCCATCTGATTCCAATATCTGCCCTCGTTTAATATGCATGACTGCACATTTATCCACACCAAACTCCATTTTGATTGAATTACTAAAGTTTTCAGTTACCTTTAGTAAATCTATCAAGTGGGAGTTAGTTGTAGCAAACAACTTTAAATCATCCATATAAAGCAAGTGCGATATTACCTGACCACCTCTTCGCAACTTATAACCTAACCCTGAACTCTCAAGTAGAGTACTTAAAGGGTCCAGTGCTAAGCAAAACCAAAGAGGACTCAAACTGTCACCTTGG
This sequence comes from Thumatha senex, assembly GCA_948477245.1. Lineage (NCBI taxonomy): Eukaryota > Metazoa > Arthropoda > Insecta > Lepidoptera > Erebidae > Thumatha > Thumatha senex. Next base: position 14,397,817 of record OX419725.1, on the reverse strand, counting down.
AATATTCCCCGCTTAATTTTTATATGTTCACCACCACCGCATATCCCTCGGTATCCTGGATAGCTAAGTATAGTTCTCCATTGGCCCATACATGACTTTAAGAAGCTGCATAGAGTTGCATCTATTTTATACAACTCCAACACCCTCAAAAGCCACGTATGAGGTACGGAATCGAATGCTTTCTTATAATCTATCCAACATACGGAGAGATCTTTACGGTTGCGGCGAACTTGCTGGCTGATGATCATATCAATGATGAGGAGCTCTTTAGTACCTCGAGCTCCACTTCTACATCCATTTTGCGAGACACTCATTATCGCATTGTAGCTAACATGTTCAGCAATTTTGTCTCTCAAAATGGAAGTTAGAAGTTTATAGACCGATGGTAAACAAGTGATCGGTCTATAATTACTGGGGTTCGAGGTACTGCCGGCCTTATGGAGCAGATGAGTAACTCCTGTTGTCATAAAAATTGGCAGCGTACCAGATTCAATGGCAGCCTGAACTTGAGATGCCAAAAGACCATGTGAACTGCGGAACCATTTAATCCAGAAGTTTTGCAGTCCGTCCGGTCCTGGAGCTTTCCAATTTGATAATGGACGGACTGCATTAGCCACATCTAAATTATTAATTTGTATGGGTTCCATATCTGCAATACTTTCACATGCTCTCTTGACATCACAAATCCAGTCACCCTCAGTATGAATTACTGGTGCCGACCAGATACTACGCCAAAACACATTCGTTTCATCCGTATCAGGTAGGCAACCGACATTCACATCTTTATCTGGTCGTTCCCAATTTCTATAAACACGCCTCTGGTCTCTTTGGAATGAGCAATTAACATGAAATCGATTCACGCGTTTTCTATACCTACGAATTCTTTGTGCCCAAGCATAGATTTTTTGTTTCAAAAAATCAATGCGCTCTGTGACACGAGCCGTATAATCCTGTGGACTAGTCTCGGAAAATGCTCGCTTCACGAAGCGCATGATTCTTGGTCGAATGTTACCAGCTTTAAAACTGGTTAATTTGCCAATGAGCACTCTTGTCTCGGCAATACGTCGTTCGATCCTGGACTGCCAAACAGGGACGATAGGTTTTGACCGTGGAACAAGGTCTTGCAAGGGCATTTTTACTCTTGCTACACGGCAAACCGCAACTGCTGCACAATACAGAATCGAATGGGTATCACCGAGAGACTCACTATTATCTAAATAAATAGATAATAATGAGTCAACAGCACTCACTAGCAGCATGTTCTTTCTATGCATGGGCAACCGAGGTAACCGCGGTCTTAAATGAATTGGCATGGTGCGATATTCACCAATTGCACATTCCAAATATACTCTTACCTCGTCATTGTACTGTGTATCTGCAGGAATAAACGTGTCATCCACAACAGTATTATTACCATTCACAGTGGTATTTAAATTATTTATGGTACTTACAGTTTGTGGCGGAGGAGCGATAACACGCATATTCTGCAAACACTCCGAGCGTAAACGATCAAGAACGGCATTATCTAACATATGGTTACGTTGAATGACCCGCACTTGGTCCGATAGTCTTTGAGCAGATACGTTGATAGCTGGTTCAAGCTCCTGAAACAGAGGCAATATACGATTACGATACGCTGTAAGGTTGGTTTCAACCTCTGTGGCCACAAAATATGCCCGCATGACATTTTCATTGATTGATTGTGTCCATCTCATGCGGCGCACATTACCACCGGTAGCGGGGGCCCTATTCGAGACCGGTGGGCCTCGGGGTCCCATGCAAGTCGGCGGCCGGCCTCTCCCTTGCCGCATACAGGTATTGGCGACGCCGGCGGGGAGAAGAACTCATCACTGGAGCTTGAGCTCGACGCCTCGTCATCTTGTTTCTTCGTCTGCGAGGCGGAGCTAAGTGATGAGTCCGGAGGTGTATTTTGTGCATCTCTGCATCTGGCTCGTGTTAGCATCACAGTCTTTCATATCATTTCCATTATTTTTATTATGTGTTTCTTGATCTTTATTGACTTGACGTATAATGTCATGTCAAATATATAAGGTATCATAAATTACATTTGATTTTCACAATTTATTTCATTAAGTTCTTCAACATAAATAATCATTTTGATACAATGAAACATTAGCTTTTCTGTAAAAATAGTTGTATAAAATATTAATCGAAATTTAATATTTTAAATATTTATATTATGTTTATTATGACTGTTAGCTTATGGGGTTGCCAGGTTACATTATTATTATTATTAATTATTTTTATCCCTTAAGAGACAAAATTAAACAATACACGTGCCAGTTTATTTGTATCTAAAAACAGGTGACCGTCAGTTCATGTCACTAACTTTTAAATTAAAATCTTCCATACAACCGTATTTCGCAAAATCCATTTTTAGGGACATGTTAAAAGGAACACCCATGCGTAATTTGGGCTTCATAGCTCCGGCAGTTTCAGAGATTTCGTGATCAATGAGTCAGTGAGTGATTTTGACTTTTATATATTGGTTTGGACACGTCCAACGAATGAGTGAGGAACGATTGACGAAGAATATACATTGTGCGAAAGTAGAGTACATGTGAAGACCACGTAAGTAGATTGCTCAAAAACGGAAAAGTCAAAAGTACTCGGATACCCAGACATGCATGTATGAATTGATGTATCTGCAAGCAGCGAAAGAAGTATGCATGGATCGGGGTGCCTGGCGATCTGTCCTCTCTGACTACCCCGTCAGGGTTACAGCGTGAAGATAGTTAGTTAGTTATATATTTAGTTAAATATGTACCTATACATGCATTGGAAATGATTTCTGATTTGTAACTCGGATAGGGTGTTCATCCTTACACTTTTATTACAGAGGGATCGTATACGGTAAGGTTGGACCAAGAGGCTTCCTTCCACGTACACTTAAATTATGGAATCTGCCTCGGTCTTATCAAACATCTCTCAGTATGAAGTTCTTGATAAGCGATCTTAAAAGGTTGATGTTGCAAACGTTCGTAGGCTATAGCGATAAATTTTCGTATGTTGGTCTGTTCCAACTTATTAGTAAGACTAAAAGAATTTTTACATTTCTAAATAAATAAAACATTGTTTCTTCCAGTTTGCAGAATTGTTTTTAAACTTACACTTTTCATTCACGTCTTTATCCGCGAAGGGGTGGCAGAGGCCTATATACATGCATTTCATCGTAAAATTCCTCACACGACTTGTACTTTGGCTTAACGATTTTTTTTGTTGACAGCCCTCTTTTCAAAGCCTTTGTTTTGTCTATAGTTTGAATGAATCAATTGATTGCACACCAATAGAATCGTCGATAAATTATCTGTCTAGTGCAGGCATAATACCTACATGCAGATTTTGGCGGGAAGAGTGACAAGTGCGGACGCTTGCTTTATATTATTTTCTAAAACTAGTGCATTTATCTTGTTTTATGTGCGGGAGTGGTGGTGTCTTGGACATAAAAGTTGTGTTAACGTGCTATAGTGAAAGACAATGATATATATGCAGTGAAATGCTATTTTCTCTCTTGCCGCGAAACGTCCACTGACAACCTTAGTATAAGAATCACCATTATACTGAGGCAAGGACCAGGACGGACAATAAGGACATGACATCGACAGGACAGGACTAATTAGAAGATAAGATTGAAGAAATATGATATAAAAATAAGATTTAGCTAAAAGGTCTTAAAAACCAGGCCATTAAATAATTATTAAAAAAAAATACCTACATGCGTCAATGTCAAAATTAAAAGTAAACACAATATAAACATTGACGGCGGCCATTTTAAGTACATTTATCGATTCTCTTACTTATTACGAATCATTACAAATACAAGATAACGAACTAATAAATTACCAAAGTATTGATGAAATTTATACTTATCTTATTATATTAACGGTTATTTTGTAATACCGATATCAACAGACATCAATATTACAAAATAGCTATATTGGATTAGTAAGATATTCATTAACGATTTTATCTTTTGGTAACTACTTACACAGAAGTAATTACCGCAACTTACCATTTTATTAGTACCTACAAAGATATGAACCCTACCCTACATACTTAATTATATTAATTGATCAAACATACGTCGGCGTAACAAAAGAAAATTTTGTCACCTTGGACCATTCCAAACAAATTTTCATTTGTTTATTTTTTTCTCATCTCTTCTACAAGTCGAAATTATGAACAGATTTTCATCAAACTGGTATTAATGGTAATTGATAGTACGAATATTAAGTATATGCCGGGAAAATATGGAGAATTTTATTGTAGTATCAATTTCATTTTGAGAATACGTTTAAAATTCACCCAATTGCTGTGATTTCTTCTACGGTGTCAAAATTTTACAAGTTGCCATGTTCAGGGACCTTTTATTTAATATACTTTAATAAAAAATATTTAATACGAATACATGTTGTCTATATTTTGGTTACAAACTATAGTTTGGTTACAAGATATTATAGAACATTTCAACTCATGAATCAACAACAGCTTTATATAATGGGCTCACTGCTCTCACATGAGGCACTTGTATGTAGGTAAGTTGCACAAATTAAAAAGTTTTGTATAATGTTTTTAAATAAATCACTAAATTGATTTTAACATAATTTGGTTGCGCTAGTAGGGCTGAGTAATGTTCTCTTTTTAATTATGAAAAAATTTCAAACTTCTTCAAATGTGTGTTATCTCAAGGAATTTGTGTCGTGTTACATAATGGTATACCATATCTATGCACCCAAGACTATGGCTGTAATGGTGTATACTAAACAACCACTTGTAGAGTACAGTCGATGGCACTAGAGAACTACTGGAGTATATACTAGTTGTACAAGGTACTCTATTAGCCAAACCAAGCCCAGTATAATACTCTAGTAGCCAAAGTTAAACTAATATAAGTTTGTGCTATAATGTTATATTTATAACAAAAAATAATAAATTGGAACCATAAACATATCGTCAGTTCCCGATACTTTGTTGACAGTATACATATTATATATATTATGTCATATTTTTTTTATATTTGTCACGTAAAATGGCGTAACCCGCCTGATGGTAAACAAAGACGACGACCCGTGATTTTGGGCCGCTATATCAACCCACAGGCGACCATCAACTTGACGGCCCAGAAATATGCCTTTTCAGGCTTCTAGACTTCCAAACCCTAAAGTTTAGAAAGTCTTATAAGTCGGCTTAGTCTGTCCGTCCGTCCGTCGAAACGCATTTATTTTTCAGAAACCATAACCATGACCAGGACACCATGAATACGTGCATAGGCGATTTTGAAGTTTCTACCACTTCCAGTTTTGAAACTGGTTTCGTTTTAAAAGTCGTCTGATTCCAAGAAAATTACGTATACGGATAAACGTAAAATTTGACACATGTAAAGTTTATACGCGGTTAAAGTTTTAAGAGATTCTTTTTAAAATTGAATTATGGTCAGATTTTTACCCCTATGCTACGCCTTCCATACGGAGATCAAATTATTATATAGTTTAACCACGACCGCTATTCCGCTCACTGCGTACAAAATTGTACAGTGAGCGGTACAGCGGTCGTGGTTAAACTATACCTCTCCTTGTATGCTTGATGATCTCTGTATGGGTAGGTTTATGTGTCTTAACTTCCATGCATGTAGTTTCTATTGTTTGAACGTTAATCTAATTAAAATTCATTATAATTTATGAAAATCTGTTCAGGGGTTTGAAGATCATAAACTCATTTCCGAATTGACACAGTTCTAATCGGTAAAGAAGGTCTTTAATATTGAATTGAATAATATTATCCTAATATTTAGTTTTTCGTCAAGTGTTATAATAAAAAAAAACGAAAAAATGAGACTCAAACTCACCCACAGAGGGCTCCGTAAAAATTTGCAGGTACATTATGTTTTAAATAACTAGCTTCCCCCGAAGAATAAATTTTCACTTCTCATGCTCTGAAAGTGCTTATTTGTGCAGGATATGGGCTGCACAAAATCGTATATTGTGCACAAGTGCATTAGAACGTATCTTTTCATACATAAATGTATCTATATTAAGGCAAATAAAATGAGCCATACAGCCAAATACAATGAGGTTCATAAATAGAATTTGTTATTTTATTATATTTACTTTAATTTATTTGTTATTTTAGGACATAAAAGATATTAAAATGTAAATTGAAGTACGGTAGGTTATTTAATTATTTTAATAAACTTATTATTACAAAAATATTTTAATAGTAGGCTGTATGTCATCTTTACAAATTCAGAAAAATGCCGTTAATACTCGTATGCCGGGAAAAAACCATTTCCTTGAGTATTCAAAACTGTACTCATTTTAATAAAAGAATGTTATGTTATACTACGGTTTTATTTCCTCGCAATCGTAGAAAAAAACAGAGTTTATAACTCGTCTACAAAACCATTTTATACTCGAAATTACTATCAGCTAAAAGTCTCGGATAAAAATGGTTCGTTTTGTGCACTTGCTGTAAAATCTACTAAGTAAAATAAATAAAAAAAAAATATCCATCACGCCTTATCCCCGAAGGGGTGGCAGAGGCATATTATATGCCCACTTTTCACCGTAATTTTTTTTTTCTTGTTATTATTCCCTTGAGCGTGTCGAAATATACATAAAATAACAAATTCTATTTATGAACCTCATTGTATTTGGCTGTATGGCTCATTTTATTTGCCTTAATATAGATACATTTATGTATGAAAAGATACGTACTAATGCACTTGTGCACAATATACGATTTTGTGCAGCCCATATCCTGCACAAATAAGCACTTTCAGAGCATGAGAAGTGAAAATTTATTCTTCGGGGGAAGCTAGTTATTTAAAACATAATGTACCTGCAAATTTTTACGGAGCCCTCTGTGGGTGAGTTTGAGTCTCATTTTTCCGTTTTTTTTTATTATAACACTTGACGAAAAACTAAATATTAGGATAATATTATTCAATTCAATATTAAAGACCTTCTTTACCGATTAGAACTGTGTCAATTCGGAAATGAGTTTATGATCTTCAAACCCCTGAACAGATTTTACTTTAATTTACTTGTTATTTTAGGACATAAAAGATATTAAAATGTAGATTGAAGTACGGTAGGTTATTTAATTATTTTAATAAACTTATTATTACAAAAATATTTTAATAGTAGGCTGTATGTCATCTTTACAAATTCAGAAAAATGCCGTTAATACTCGTATGCCGGGAAAAAACCATTTCCTTGAGTATTCAAAACTGTACTCATTTTAATAAAAGAATGTTATGTTATACTACGGTTTTATTTCCTCGCAATCGTAGAAAAAAACAGAGTTTATAACTCGTCTACAAAACCATTTTATACTCTAAATTACTATCAGCTAAAAGTCTCGGATAAAAATGGTTCGTTTTGTGCACTTGCTGTAAAATCTACTAAGTAAAATAAATAAAAAAAAAAATATCCATCACGCCTTATCCCCGAAGGGGTGGCAGAGGCATATTATATGCCCACTTTTCACCGTAATTTTTTTTTTCTTGTTATTATTCCCTTGAGCGTGTCGAAATATACATATTTTGCGGAAAAACGGCCTTCAAATTTTTTTTTAGCTTAGTTAGTTTTTTTCTTTTGACATTAAATTAGAAACTTCAAGAGACCGTAGACCGTATATAGTTTTAATTTCCACTCGATATCTTCTCGCATTCCCGAGATAAAGGATCTTAATAGAGAGTCGGATGCAAGGTCAGACTGACCGACGAACGGACGTACAGAGTACAAGTGATACTATAAGGGTTCAGTATTTTTTATGCCACTTAGGTGGCAGACAAGCATACGGCCCACCTGATGGAAAGTGGTCACCGTAGCCTATAGACGTTTGCAACACCAGAGGTGCATCACTCGTGCTGCCGACCCTTTAAAAACCTTCTAAGACCCCTTTTGAAGAACCCCGGACTGTAGATTTTTCCATTTGTGGTACAGAACCCTAAAAATTGTGTGAACTGGTAATATAGGTCACATCATCATCATTATAGAGAACGATTAAGGTAACTGGAACATCGTATCAGACACTTAAGTTTGTTGCATAGTACTACCAATACAATCTGAGTAGTTGGTAAATGTACTCGTAAATAGACGATTACAATGATTAAGTATAAGCCACTTTTTATCTAAATGAGGTATTGTACTACGACGATAAGGATTTATGAGTAGGAAATAAAAATGTAAAAAATGTCTTCATGTACATCTTGGTACCGTGTCGTAGGACTCAAGTCTTAAAATAACGTTTATTTTGCAGAGACATTAATAGATAAAGTAAATAACGGCACAATATGAATGAAGGTAAATCCCCGAAGGGGTGGCAGAGGCATATTATACTCCCACATTTCACCAGGTGCATTTTTGTCTAACGTAACAGGTGGTGAGCCCATTACTGTGTTGAAATAAAGAAGCGCAGGTTGTTGTTCAAGCCGCCCATATAGCCCTCAACTTGGATTAACGACTGCTATATTACTGGCAACCGCGACCAACGGCTTGACATGCCATTCAAAACACGGAAACGCTCGTAAATTTAAAGGCCACTAAGTGGTCATCCATCCGGGGACCAGCTGTAGCGAAAGTTGCTTAACGCAGTGATCGTTTATAGAACACTGAGTTAGGGGGGCCACGGGCGCTTCAAAGTCAAGAAAATAAATCGTAAAGAGAACACCATATTCGTCTATCGCAGTCTCTGCACGTAGACCTCGTAATTTTATTTCTGTGGGAGGTGTCATCATTAACAAGCACAACATAATTATAAGCGAGATCATTAACATGCTCTTCATGTACTCGTATTTTCCTGTCCTGTTCAGACTTAGCAGAAGTACTCAATGTCATATTCTCATTGCGTATCTAAATGTGCACAAACATTTTCCATAATACGCATGTGCAATGAAAAACGTTTCTGCTACTGACAGTTTTCCTTCCCCACCCTCTAGTTTCAAGTAAATGAACAGGGGGCCAAGTCTACTAATTCAATCGCGTCAGAAGAGAATTAAAATTGTCGCTCAATAGAGAGCCTACAGAAAAAAAAAAGCCAGATTTCGTAGTCTACTGTTACAATTGCGCTCCAATAGAATTCTATCGGCCGGCCGATAGAATGTTATTAACACATATAGCGCCTTAAGTATCTATTAATTTGCATTTTTAGTAGTCTATATTAATATTTTGATAGCTAAAAACAGCTATTTTGTCTCTATTATGCAGCTTGAGAAGTATGATTGTGAAATATATAATAGTTTTAACCTAGTTTTGGACTAATCGCAATAGAACCGTTATGGAATTGAACTAGAACGGCTTTCTATTGGAAAAGAATAGACTCGGCCCCCAGGATATTAGTTTACGCTGTCAGTTGCTTCGCTGTCATAAAAACTGCAGACCTATTATAAACACAGATATCCTTTGATATGTCTTTATCAAAACCGACTGTTTCTATTTACATTATGGTAACGGTAATCTGCGCTCCGCACATTGGTGGAGTGCACAGCGTGGGCGCAGCAGCGCCAAGACCTTGTGGCGAGTCTGGGCATAGACATTCTCTCGTTGGAAACCATGGTGCAAGCCATGGTCTACAGCGGGAGCAAGTGGGACTCCGCTGCGTCTTTCTGCGAGCAGGTTATGCGCGTGAAAGAGGCGGCGGAGAGGGAACGGGAGAGGACTCTCCCACCCGAGTTCCACAGTCTATATTGTCTTCGCCTAAGACTACCGGCCTCCATGACCGGGGGCCTGAGGACAGCGGGTGGGCTGCTCGCTGTCCTTACAGAAGCAGGTCCAAGACGTCGGCATGATGTGAAAATTTTACGCACGCCACATGCCCCAAGAAGCGGGATAGTACCCGAACCAACCCCCAAAGAAGCCGGATAACACCCGAACCCTAGGCGAGGCCGCGGTGGTAGACAAAATCTGCCGGGAGCACTGGGACATCTTTCCGAGGAGTTACCCGGGCGTTCGGAAATAGACAGATAGGCAGAAACCGTGTAATTTTAGTCGGTTCGAGTCATCAGAGAAGGATTTCATCACGTAAAGAAAAAAAATGGTAACGGTAATCTATTAGTGAATATACAATACAAAATAATGGTCAACAGGTCAACCTGGTGTATCAAATTTTATATGTCATCTGTGCATTGTTACACACACAATACAAAATAGACCGTATAGATTGACACGACAAACGAACACATTCAAAAGGTTTTAAAATTGCCCGCCTGTTCAATGGATACGTGACTTTTGGTGCTTTGATAACGAATTGCACATCGTTGACACAAAATTTTGTTAATACGTTCGTTAGATGACACCGCATTTAGACTAATGAGTCTTATTTCTCAGACCTCCACAATAGAGTAGATATTATCCTACTAAGGTGTTACTCGACACTTGACAGATATGTAGGTAGCGTATGGTTTTCATCAGTTCGAATTGGGAGTGACATGGAGGATTTACACACGTTGAAGAAAATGGACGCAACTGCACAGCGACCTGACTAGAATTTGGTGCTATTTGCTTCAACGTAATTATAACTATCTTCACGGGATAGCCCGAGAGGACAGATCGCCAGACCTCGCAATCCATACATACTGTCTTTTGCTTCCTGTAGATTTTTTGATCGCTTCATACATGCGTAACCGAGTATATATTGTGGAAATCTAAGAATTTCACGCATTTGCTAAAGTTTTAGTAAACAGGCCGACATACCTTATGATTACGCTCTAACAGCTTCAAAAAGAAGATTTTATAGGGTTTTGCTGTATTTTACAGCGCCATACAGCACTGGCGGTTCGACGTTTTCCTAATATTGGCTCAAAGTTCTACTTCTATGGTAATGTAAAAGTATCTGTACTGTACTGATAAAGGATCTCATAAGGTGACTGCTCCAATGATGTTTTCGCATTCATTCACACACACAGACAGACCCATATACAAACACACACACACACTGTTTAATGTAGATATTTAGGGTACCGTACCCAAAAGGCTTAAACGGAACCCTCATAGGATCACTTTGTTGTCCGTTCGTCTGTCTGTTTCGACCCTTTTTCTCAAGATCGCTTTGATATATTAAGCTGAAATTTATATTACTTAGTTTACTATCTCTTGAAGATACAGTCGTTTAGGCCGCAAGTTTCCGCAAATTTTAGACTCTCGCAAGGTATTAAAACCTACAGGGTACTTCCCATGAACTCAGGATCTTGAAATAAGGTATAAAGCAACGTCTTATAGCATAGATAAAAAAAATATAAAATTTAAAATAGTTTAAAATTAAGGGATGTCCCCGCAAATTTTCGACAATCGCAAGGGAATCAAAACCTACAGTGTATTTCCCGTGAACTCAGAATCTTGAAATTTGACATGAAGCAACGTCTTATAGCACAGATAAAGGAAAAATATCAAAATATAGAAAATAAATGAAAATTAAGAGTGTCCCATACATATTACCACCAATTAACATAGACCTCTAAGTTGTACGGACGCTCATACAATTCGGAGGTCTAGCTTAATTGGCTTAAATTCAAATAAGGTACTCATTATTTACGGAACGCTCGGTGCACAAGTTCGACTCGTGCTTGACCGGTTTTTTAAACAATTTTATAATTTTGCTACTTGTTTGTAACTATATGCCTTGCAATGTTCATTTTAGCATAATATTAGTAATCCCAGGAGAGGGCGTTGATGTCACTTTCACAGTTTATTACTATTGCATATCTAATTACTTATTACAGCGTAAAACATGTATATCGTCAAAATAAACAGAAAAATTTAAATTTAAGAGCTCAATAACGTAGTCCAATGTAGGTATATGATTGTAAATAAGCTGGTTTTGTTAACACAATGTTATCAGTTTACGCTAATTTATTCAAACATTTATTTTACGTTTGCTAATTTTAAGGGTTCTGTACCTCAAAGGGAAAATCGGTACCTTTATTGTCCGTCCGTGTATCTATCTGTCAAGACCCTTTTTCTCAGGAACGCGTAAAGGTAATCAGCTGAAATTTGTATCAAATACTCATGCTTACTTACTGAAGTTACTGACCCTTGGAGGGGAGAAAAAATCTAACTTCTAAGCCAATGCAATCAAAGGATATGCCGCAAATTTTCAACACTTGCAAGGGAATCAAAACCTACAGAGTAGGTACTTCCCGTGAACTCAGAATCTTGAAATTTGGTACGAAGCAACGACTTATAGCACAGATAAAAGAAAAAATCTAAAATATATATAACAATTGAAATACATATACATAGAATCACCTATTAACATATACCTCTGAGTTGTATAGGCGCTCTACTTTATTGAGTCTAGCTTAATTGGATCTTACCTCAAATAAGGTACTAATTTTTACGGAACCCCCGGCGCACGAGTTGAACTCGGCTTGACCGGTTTTTTTAATTAGGTCCCACACGTGTGGCAATAAAATTAAATTTATTTATTAGGAAATTTCAATTGCTTAGAAGCATTAGAAGGCGATTGGTATTAAATTAGAAACCTATCCTTCCTTCCCATCTTTCCGAGGGCTCACTCGGGACTCCCTACCAATGGCAGATGGAAAATCACCATGTGACTTTATACGTAAATAAAATGCCTATCCTGTAGTTGTAATAACCGTAGTCAGTTGAAGAGGGTATAATGTTGAACCTTTGTAACACAGAGCCCTTGCACTAAATGCCTGCCTCGGTGGCGCAGTGGTAGTATATGCGACAGCTGTGACTGAGGTCCCGGGTTCGACTCCCGGGTCGAATAAAATATTTGTGTAATACAGAAACGTTTGTTTCGGAGTTTAGGTGTTTCCTATACATGCGAGTATATATGTATAATATGTGTGTACTTAGAAATATATAAGTTTGTTTATCAGTCGTCTAGATCCCATAACACAAGCTTATATTAACCTACTTTGGGCTAGACGGCGCTGTGTAAAAAAATGTCCTACAAGCGCAGCACTAACTTGTAGAAGTATACGGTGCCCAGAGGTGCTTTGGTGAATTTAACAGGTCCCAAAACACCTCTACAAGCGAAGAAAGGTATCCGAGGAGTTTTATTGGATATTCGCAGTGCCACCACGATCAGGTGCTAGGCAAACAGTTCTCTCTGCCAGCGCATGTGTTTTTCTCCTCTAACAATCCTGGGTCCTTTAAGAGAAGCGTAAAAAGGCATATTTTTGGGCCGTCAACCTGAGAATCGCTATCAGGGTCCTACTGGCTTGGGTAGCGGCCCTCAGCCACGGATAGTCGTCTCTGCTTTCAGCCAGGCGGGCGGCGCCATTTTGATGTGTCAAACATTAAAAACACACGATCATTGCCTAATCAGCAGTGGGTAGTAAGTAATAGTATGGTCGTAAGCGGATTACTTCTTGAAAAAAAGGGTAAAATAGACTGCGCTCCACTTGAAACTAACACAAAGATTAGATTACCAAGGCAATTGGTAAAAGTAATTAATTCTGTATAAATTGCGTAGTAATTTCGAGTTTATATGCTGGGGATCAGCTAGTGACAATAAACGTCTCTTTATCGTATTATTATCATCTCATATTTTATGAAGTATGTGCAAATAACAAAATCATTTATTTCAGACACAGCGGTTTCAGAAAGAAGTATTTCTTTATATTTAAAATCGGGCCGAGCGGGACTCGTAGCTTGTGGTTAGCTGCTTAACTAACTAATGCCCGTATTCCAGAACGTTTCTCAAGACTCAATCGACGCTTGAGAGTAGATTTTATTAGGCAAAAACTAGCCTCAAGCGTTGATTGAGTATTGAGAAACGTTCTGGAATACGGACCTAAGCGACGTCAACACCGAAACTTTTTCCACTTTAAATTTAATTATAATCAAACTATCGTCTCGATAACCTGACGTAGTAGTAGATGCGATCGTCAGCTTCACGATCCATGCATATACTACTATATCTATATCTATTAATTTCGCCTTCTTTATAGGTTCATATCGGCACGTCCGAGTATTCGAGTACTTTTGACCTTTTCGTTTTAAGTGGTTTTCGTATGTAAATCTCGGTTTACCTTGATTCATATATATACAGGTTTTTACATTAATTATTATAATCAATGAATGAAGTAACTACCTAACTGTTTCAGGGAATTTAACGGGACTTTCACTAATAGATAGCTAATGTCATACGGTGTGTCTAATTCTATATTTTATATCCACAGGAACTAGCACTACACGGGAGTAATTTGACTGCCTCTGTGGCGAGGTGGGAGTGTATCCGACTGCTACGCAAGAGGTCGTGGGTTCGATTCCCACCCAGGATAAAACTTTGGGTGATGTGCACGATAGTTTATTGTGTCTATCTATAATATGTATGTATTTAGAAATATATAAGTATGTTTATCAGTTATCTGGTTACCATAGTACAAGCTCTGCTTAGTTTGGCATCAGATAGCGGTGTGTGAGTTGTCCCAGCGATATTTATTTATTATTATATTTCTTGATATGGCCGTTAAAAAAATTACTTTTTTTCGCCTATAAAGTGGTATGTTTTGGTTATTATATCAATACCTAATGTTATGGCTCTGTTTATCGTAAGTCATCAATATGCATAGCGAGGTATTACTTTTTTATAGCTCAGCGAGAAATTTCATTAAAATTATTATGGGCAAGGCGGAACAGAAGAATAATGACATTACATTAAAGGCATTGCATCAATTGATATTGTAGTTGTAATGCTTTAAATGATGTTATTTATTTATCCCGGGTTCGATTCCCGGGTCGGAGTAAATATTTGTGTGATCCTCAAATGTTTGTTTCAGAGTTTGGGTGTTTCCTATGTAAAATATTTATGTATTTAAAAGTTTGTATAAAGTTTTTAATAATTTTTAAAGCAATTATTTTGCTAGCATAATAATTGCTTTAAAAATTTATCAATATACTGAGTGGAGTCCATTGCATCAATGTTTAAAAATGGTTGTACCACTGTTCATTGGTATCGAGTTGTTCATTAGCTCGATAGATGGCTCTGGTATGTCTTAAAAATGACGATTAAAATATGGTGGAGAATTTCAACTTGATTCGATACGGTTTGGGTAGTTCAGGTGGCTAGACCATTGCCCTGGTTAGACAAAGGTCACAGATTCAATCCCTGTCTCGAATCGAATTGTCATTTCCACTTTATTAAAAAATTATGAGAAATTTAGCAAAATAAATGATTAAAAAAATATATATCAATAGTTTGTATAAAAGTGTGTTTATCAGTTGTCTAGATTTCATAGCATAAGCTTAAAGCGTAGATTAGATTAGATGGCGCAGTGTGAAAAGTGTCCTACAATATTTATTATTTCCGATGCAAAAGCAGACTAATATTGGTATAATTATTACTATTGTTTTTAATTGGTATTGGATCCTACTACTGTCTCGCTAGCGCCGTGATAGTGGTTACTAAGGCTTCTGGCTAGTTCGAATCCACGGGTCCAAGCAAATATTTGTATGATCCAAAAATGTTTAGATCGGAGCTTGGGAGTTTTCTATATATTATTGGTGAGCATAAAAATACAGAGCTTCTAGGTGAGGTTGAGGCTCTACCAATTTTTTAGGGATCCACCTAAAAAATTGGTAGAGCCTCTCATTAATATCCTATTCGTCATATGGTCATCTTTCTCGAATCACTCTATCTATTGGTAAATCTTGCATGACAATCAGTTTAGTAGTTTTTTATTTATCGCAATCAGACAGATAGTTACGCGGATAACTGTGTGTTATAATATGTCAGGATACTATACAATATGCGAATTAACTATAAGTTTTTGTATTATGCATTATAATATTGCGGAGATGCGGCCCAGAACGATATAAAAGAAGGTGAGGACGAATATAGGACGTGTGGTAGGTTTTATCCGTCCTTTATTTGTTTCTGATAAGCGAAATGTGTGTTTCCTATACTAATATTATAAGCTGAAGAGTTTGTTTCGTTGAACGAGCTAATCTCAGGAACCACATTTTGATTTGAAAAGTTATTTTAGTGTTGAATAGTCCATTTGTCAAAAAGGTTTGTAGCCATATATAATAACGCTACTACCCAGGAGAGCGGAGTAGTAATCATAAATGTTAAAATAAATCGGGCAAATTTTCAAACATTATTGTAAAATTAATAATCGATGGAATAAAATGGGTGTCACAGGGTTTGAATTATTTAAACGGCAGACTCAGCTAGTGTATATAAAAAGTCCCGGTTAGATGAGAGCAGGGTTAGCTTGGATTTGATAATATGTTTTAGAAGAGACTGTCCTTTGAACTATCAACCCCCCTTATTTACGACCACATTTCGTCCACCAGTCAACAGGTGCGATACTTGGAGTGGAGGTTGATTTGAACTAACACTATAAGCATTTGAATGCCTCTGTGGCGCCGTGGGAGTGTATCCGACTGCTACGCAAGAGGTCGTGGGTTCGATTCTCACCCAGGTTAAACATTGAGTGATGCGCACGATGATTTATTTTGAGCCTGTGTGTTATTTATCTATAATATGTATGTATTTAGTTTTTAAGTATGTTTATCAGTTATCTGGTTACTATAGTACAAACTCTGCTTAGTTTGGACTCAGATGGCGTTGTGAGAGTTGTCTCAAACATTTTTTTAATGTGCATCTATCATCCCTTTGGAGCTACAGACGTAATATATAAAAAGTACATAAATTAATATTTCTTTTTATTTTCAGCGGTGCTGTCACTATATCTTCGAGACAAGTTGGGCTACAGCGACAATGGCGCAACAGTCATATACCACGTGTTCACAATGTTTGCTTACTTCTTCCCTATACTCGGTGCGATGATTGCCGACGTCTGGTTGGGTAGATTCAAGTATGTAACTACAAATTATTTTGTGTTTGTTTGAAGTAGTCTATTTTTTTTTTTACCTCAATCTACTACAATATCTAACTTATCAATTTGATCCTACTATTATTTTAAAATGTAAAAGTCTGTGAAGATATTTGAATGCACATGCAGGCTGATGGCGTCACGTGTGTGTGTGTGATGTATATTACTTCGTAGAGACGCAGACACGGCAATGGGCTCACCACCTGTTACGTGGGACAAAAATGCATACGGTAAAATGTGGGCGTTTAGTATGCCTCTGCTTCGGGGTAAAGGCGTGACAATATGTATGTATGTATGCGGAGACGCAGTTGGGCTTTATGAGATTTCAACATTGATAGATATGTTAATTAATTACGGTGAAATTTGGGCGTATAATATGCCTCTGCCATCCCTTTGAGGATAAAGGCGTGACGGATAAATATCAGGGGTGGGCAGGGCAACCAGTAGATGGTGATAGAGTGGTCTATCGAACTATACCTAAGTTCAGTTAAATTTGGTAAGGCAAAAAAAAAGTATAAAAGCAGTATAAATAATTCATTACTTTCTGTTTTATTTGACATACTTTGTAATTTATTATTTTAATTGGAATAATTTGTTGCAATGCAATGTCTGATATAAGAGTATAATTCTGATATGCCATTTTTTTATGTATGTTCGAGGCATTCTTAGAATATATCTGCAAATAAAAATATCAATTTATATGTGATAACAAAACTGTAGGTAGCCATTATTGTGTAGTAATAGAAATTCACATTGTGACACAGTGGTTTGATCATCATGATAAGCAAATAACGGTTAAAGTAAAAAAAATATTTCAACATAACATGTATAACAGCTACTAATAATAATATATTTATATATATATATATATATATATATATATATATATATATATATATATATATATATATATATATATATATATATATATATATATATATATATATAAATATAACGGCGGACGGAAATATAACGGAACGGAACGGACGGAAATATAAATATAACGGAAAACGGCGTCTGCCTTTTTAATTAATATTAAAAAGGCAGACGCCGTTTTCATCAATAGCTTAATTCATCCGATCCATTTAACCCCCAACCCAATAGCCCATTTCATAGTAAGCACATTTTACAATAGTTTAACTCCCATTGGAGGTGATCCATTACCGTTCTTCTACATAAGGCGGGCGTGGACTATCTGCAGTGGGGGTCCCATTCCCTATTACATTAAAATTCTTAAAGGGCCTCTACGTGTTGGACCTATGTCCCCATGTAAGCCTATCAAAAGTCCGGGTATCTTCATGAGAAAAAAAAAGAAGATATATATAATATAGATAACAAAAAGAAATAGAAAAAATAATTTTGCAGCTCATTTGACATTTTCTTTTTAAAGATATAGTGTTGACTTGATCCAATCAAGTCAACACTAACATATTTTATGATACGTCATCTTGATTGACAAAAGGTGGTCTTGTCCCAAAGTTAGACCAACGGTCACAAAATAACCCCAGTTTACAGTATCTACAATGCGAAAAACCCCTAATACGACAGTTAATTTGAACGCATGTGATTAATACATTCACGTGTTATTGTACTAATAATATAACATTACGATGAAGGGTTAAATAACTTATATGTTATTCGATTGCTAATAAGAATTAGGTCCCCAATTAGGTGCTTTATATCTGGTAATTCAGAACTGGTTTGATCGTAACAGGACAAGTTAATAAGGAAAATTATATACTCGTATCTGCAACCGGCGATTTTGAGTATTTAGCTTCTAAAAAAACCAACGAAATCGCCGGTTGTGGCATACTAAAAGTAGCAAGTCTTCGGTGGCACTAATCGGAGGTACGAATTACTTTATTGACTTCACTTATCGATTATTTAATGCCCTTAAAAGATTTGGAAGCAATTAGGTAAACACTAAAAAATGAAGAAGCAGAAATGTGAAATGGTAATGAATATATTATTTATTTAGATAATATTTATAATCCAATAAAACGAAGTTCAATAAAAAAATTCAATCGAACCTGATCAATTGAACTAGTGGGAATGATCTCAATGACAATATAATTTGTAGGTAATTTTACAACAGAGCACCTACATTGCCAATGAGTTAATGGGTTATTTGTAACGTTGCTCCAAAATGTGGTAACATTTTTGCGATGTTACCATTTTTGACTACCATTTGGTAATTATTGTCGAAGATTGCAATGAAAATTTTTTTAAAAAAACAAACTACTTACATATTTTATTTTATGTTACATTAACATTTTTAAGTTCAAACCTGTTATAAAATAATTTTGTTTCAGAACCATATTTTATCTGTCTATTGTATATGCCGCGGGGAGTACACTGATTTCAGTCAGCGCAATGCCACAACTGAACATGCCAAATTTGTGAGTATTGAATTTTATTTTATTTTCCCTTGGGCTTTCCTTCTCTTTACATCACTCTCTTCTTTTACATCTTCTTTTTACACCACCACATGTACAAAGGGGTGTTGGGTAGGACAACCTCCACGTGGTACACCCTGGTAACGTGGACGACGATGTGCGCTTTATTGGAGGCGCACGTCGTCGCCCACGGCCAATAGTCCACCAAGGAGGGGGCCGTATTGGCCACTTCGGGTTGCTCCGTCTACACTCTGCTTTAGGCAGAGCGTATTGAGCGGAGAACCGCAGGACGTGTAGGCTCTCTGCTCACGCAGGGGCTTACAGGCATTCGTGCCAGCGTCGGTGTTGGGGAGGTATAGCCATCCCCCCGCGTCTCGTAACCCCTAAGATTATCCGCAGCGACCCAACTGGTGGCACCAGTTGGTACGCGGTGGTCCTGGGGGCCGAGGGGCTTGCCTTAATTGGCCGGCTCGCGACAAGGACAAGTCTCTAAAACCCGACAGCGAAGTCGTTAAAACCTGTGGGGCACCTGGAGCACCCCACAGTATACATCCCACTCCCCGGAATGAGCGTCACCCGGGGAGTTGTCGTCTGTTCGTCTCCACTCGTGGGATCAATTATGAACAATTTTTGCCAAAACCCAAAAGGCCCGGAGGTGTGCCTCAAAACCACCCCCCAAACTGACGCAGAGGTTGCGTCAATCCCGGCTGAGACTGACGCCGAGTCAGTTCTCAGCATAGACACTGAGACAGAGGGCCTCCGTAGGAAGAGGCCACGATCCTCTGAATCAGGCAAAAGCCTGTTTCGTCGGCCGGGGACAATATCCTCCAGTGAGGATGATGTACCCGCCAAGGTGATAGCTACCACCGCGGGTAGAGGTCGAAAAGCCGACCTCCACAATTTGAAGGGGCGGGTTCCAAATCCGCCGATACATGCCCCTCTGCTGCCCAGCGGCAAGGCCACGGATGTGCCGGCGGCGAGAGAGCTCCTAACGGCTCTTGCTCGCATTTCTGACGCCGTAAAGGGCGCCAAAAATGTACAGGGCAGAAGGAAGATAGTGGCCGAAGCCGTCACAGGCGCCACTAAGGCCCTAGAGGAGCTCCTCGACAGGAGCGTCTCCAAAGAGGAGGAAAAACTCCGGGCTCGGGTTGCGAGCCTGGAGGTCGAGCTTGCTGACTCCCGCAAGCAACTCCTGGAGATGCGGGAGGAAATGGGCAAGCTGACACAGCTGGTTCAAGGGACCGGGGACGCTCAAGGGGTGAAGAACCTCCCTCCCCAAAAGGCCCTCGAAACTCAAGCTCGTGTGCAGCCAAAGGTAGGGCCTGCTCCTAAGCCCTCCAAGGTGACACCGAGCTTGACCCAGCTGCTGGAGGCCATAGAAAGACGCCTAGGCGTCCTTGAGAACCGGGCATACCGCCCACCGCTGACGACCCCCATGTCGTATGCGGCGGTGACTGCCACCAAAGGGGCTCCCGGTTCCAAGCGGAAGGCCTCCGCTCCCCCCGCCCCTGCGAAGTCAGCACCCGGGAAGAGCGGCATTCCGGCACCCCCTGATACAGCCGCCCCTTCCGTTGCACCCCTGAATCCCTCCAGAGAGGGGAGCTGGGAGGTAGCGGGAGGGAAAAAGAAGGCGAAAGCCGCCAAAAAAGCGGCTAATAAGGCGGCAAAGGCCGCCGCGACGAAGGCGCCGAAGAGGCTTCGCGCACCGCGCTCCACTGCCGTCGTCCTAACAGTGACGACACAAGGCTTGGAGCGGGGCGTGGGGTACGCCGAGGTCCTGAGGCAGGTGAAGGCCTCAGTTGACCTAAAGGCCCTCGAGATAGAGGGGGGACTCCGGTGCAAAACGACGCGCACCGGAGCACGCCTACTCGAGGTCTCCGGCGCCACCAGCGGCCCCAAGGCTGATGCTCTAGCGGCTAAGCTAAGGGTGTCGCTGGACACGGACGCTGTCCGTGTCACCAGACCCAACAAATGTGCTGGTATACGCATTTCGGGTCTGGATGACGCGGCCACGACGGAGGAGATAATCTCTGCCGTTGTGGAAGCAAGCGACTGCCCCCGGGATCAGATAAGGTCAGGCGAAATTCGCTTTGGGCCAACTGGTCACGGGTCAGTAGTCGTGAGCTGTCCCGTCGCGGCAGCTCAGAAGATTGCGGATGGACGGAGCCTACTCATTGGGGGCTTCCTCAAGGCGCAGGTGCATCTCCTGCAACCTCGCGAGTCCCGGTGCTACAGGTGCCTGGTCGCGGGGCATGTGGGGGTGCAGTGCACAGCGGAAGTCGACGTAGGTGATAGGTGCTTCCGCTGCAGCCAACCCGGACACAAGGCCATTGCCTGTAACGCTCCACCACGCTGTTTTAGATGCGTGGCGGAGGGCAAGACGGCTGAGCACCGGGTGGACAGCAAGACCTGCGCCGCCTCAAGGCCAAAGCCCCGTTCATCCCTAGGGGGGAATAAGAGTGCCGCTCAAGAGCGCCCACGTTCGCGGCGGGATGCGGATATGGATGTTCATTAATGAATGCACATATCCGCATCTTGCAGATCAATCTGAACCACTGCTCTGATGCTCAGGATCTTCTGTACCAGAGCATCGCGCAGTGGTCCGTCAACGTGGTCGCAGTCGCCGAGCCGTACTGGGTTCATCCCGGAAGCCCGGTGGCCCTGGATCGCAAAGCGACTATCTTTGGGGGGTCCGGCGCAGATACCTCGCGCCTTGCAATAATTGCAAGGGGCCCAGGTTGCGTCGCGGCGGACTATGAGGGAGTGGCGGTCGTGGCCGTTTACATCTCGCCGAACCGCGACCAGCATCAGTTTGAGCTATGGCTCTCTGAACTGGACGTCGTTCTCACTGCATGCCGTCCTCGCCCTGTCCTGGTCCTGGGAGATTTTAACGCCTGGTCGACGACTTGGGGCTCCCGCGAGACCAATGGCAGGGGGAGAATTCTAGAGGATTGGGTCACTACCCGTGGCCTAGAAGTCCTCAACCGGGGGAATGTCGCCACCTGGGAGCGAGGGGGACTCAGTTCAGTCGTGGACGTATCGTTCGCGACCCCTGATCTCACTCGCCGTGTCCAGAACTGGCGCGTGGTGGTGGAGGAGGAGACGAGGTCCGACCACAGATATATTCGGTTTGACGTCTCCCCTCCGCCTAATGTACCGCCAGTAATTGCGAATCCCCCGGAACCGCGTTGGGCGCTTAAACGGCTAAATCGGGAGGCTCTCCAGGAAGCGGCCATCGTGCAGGCCTGGACTCCAGCACCGGAGAGGCCTGCCGATGTGAATACCGAGGCAGAGTGGTTCCGGAGAGCCATGTCGCAAATATGCGATGCGGCGATGCCTAGGGTCAAGCCCGGGCCGGTAAGGAGACAGGTGCACTGGTGGTCGCCGGAGATTGGACAGCTGCGTACAGCTTGCCTGACCGCGCGCCGCCAGTACACCAGGTTCCGCCGAAGGCGTCGCCGCCCCGAGGAATTCCGAGAGGAGGAGCTATATGAGGGGTACAAGAGAGCCAAGAGGGCCCTCCAAACAGCCATAAAGCGGGCCAAAAGGCTGGCCCGCGAAGAGCTGCTGGAGACCCTGGAGCAGAACCCCTGGGGGCGCCCGTACCTTATGGTTAGGGGCAAACTTCGCCCTAGGGCGCCTCCGCTGACCCAGAGCCTCCAGCCAGACCAGCTCGAGAGGGTCCTGAGTGCTCTGTTCCCTGCGGGAGCACAGGAGCACACTGCCCCATGTATGGCTCCACCTCAGACGTCCAACGCGGATCCCAGTGAGGATGACGTGCCCGAAGTCACCGAAAGTGAGCTAGGGGCGGCGGTATTGCGGCTCAAAGCCCGCAAGAACACCGCCCCCGGACCCGACGGCATACCAGGCCGAGCATGGGTCCTGGCCCTTGAGGAACTAGGGCCTCGACTGGCAGGGCTCTTCAGCGCATGCCTTGAAAGGGGCCAGTTTCCCAAGGAGTGGAAGACGGGGAAACTGGTCTTAATTCGTAAAGCGGGGCGGCCGGCGGACCATCCGTCCGGTTACCGGCCGATCGTGTTGCTCGACGAGGTATGTAAGCTTTTTGAGCGCATTATAGCGGAACGCCTCGTCGAGCATCTCACGGACGTGGGGCCAAACCTGGCGGATAACCAGTTCGGTTTCCGCCAGGGGCGCTCCACCGTCGATGCGATCATGCGAGTGAGGAGCCTGACAGAGGAAGCTATCTCAAGGGATGAGGTGGTGGTGGCGGTGTCTCTTGACATCGCCAACGCCTTTAACACCCTACCCTGGAGTTGCGTCAGGGAGGCACTTAGCTATCATAGAGTGCCTTCCTACCTCTGTCGTATTGTCGGGGCATACCTATCCGAAAGGGCGGTGGCTTACCCGAGTTGGCTAGGGCTAGGTCGGCGAGATGTGTCGTGCGGTGTTCCACAGGGGTCAGTCCTAGGACCGCTCCTGTGGAATATTGGCTACGATTGGGTGCTGCGTGGTCCGTTGCTCGAAGGTGTCGGCGTGACGTGCTACGCCGACGATACCCTCGTTACGGCGCGAGGAGTAACGCACCGACATGCAGCCCTAAAGGCCACGGCAGGTGTTGCTCAAGTCGTGGGTCGAATTCGGCAGCTGGGCCTGGAGGTTGCCCTGCACAAATCCGAGGCTCTGTGTTTTCACGGGCCTAGGAAGCAGCCTCCTCCAGGATCCAGCATAACAGTGGGGGGCGTTAGCATCGGCATCGAGCCCTCGATGAAATATCTGGGGCTCGTACTCGATAGCCGATGGAACTTCGGACATCATTTCCGAAGTTTGGTCCCAAAACTGAGGGGGGCCACAGCTGCATTATCGCGGTTGTTGCCCAACATAAGGGGACCTAACGCTCCCTGCAGGAGACTGTACCTCGGGATCGTGCGGAGTATGGCCCTATACGGGGCCCCCATATGGGCGGAGACCCTGACGGCCCGCAATGCGTCGATATTACATAGCCCGCTAAAGGCGATGGCCGTCAGGGTGATAAGAGGGTACCGCACGATCTCCGTTGAGGCGGCATGTCTCCTTGCCGGGACCCCTCCATGGGACCTGGAAGCGAGAGCCCTTGCGTCATTGTTTAAATGGCGCAAGGAGGCGCGGGAGCAGGGCCATGGGCCTACGCCTCGAGAAATCGAGGCTCAGCGGTCCCAGCTCCGACAGGAACTCATGGAGACATGGAAGGTGCGACTTGAGCATCCAAGGTGGGGAAACGCCACAATCGGGGCGGTCAGACCGGTCATGGATGAGTGGTTGGAGAGGAGCCATGGCAACCTCTCCTACCGGTTGTCACAGATACTTACCGGGCACGGGTGCTTCGGTAAGTGTCTGTGGCGTATACACCGGGAGACCACAGCCGAGTGCCAGCACTGCGTAGAACGCAGCGAGGACACAGCGCTCCACACATTGGTGGAGTGCTCAGCGTGGGCGCAGCAGCGCCAAGACCTCGTGGCGAGTCTGGGCGTAGACATTCTCTCGCTGGAAACTATGGTGCAAGCCATGGTCTCCGGCGGGAGCAAGTGGGACGCCGCTGCGTCTTTCTGCGAGCAGGTCATGCTCGCGAAAGAGGCGGCGGAGACGGTACGGGAGAGGACTCTCCCGCCCGAGTTCCGCAGTCTGCGGCGACAACGCCGCAGACTTATCTTCGCCCAAGACTACCGGCCTCCATGACCGGGGGCCTGAGGACGGCGGGTGGGCTGCTCGTCGTCCTTACAGAAGCAGGCCCAAGACGTAGGCATGACATAAAAATGTCACGCACGCCTCATGCCCCAAGAAGCGGGATAGTACCCGAACCAACCCCCCAAAGAAGCGGGATAACACCCGAACCCCAGGTGAGGCCGCGGTGGTAGCCAAAGTCTGCCGGGAGCTCTGGGACATCTTTCCGAGGAGTTACCCGGGGCGTCCGGCAATAGACAGCTAGGCGGGGACTGTGTGGTTTTAGCCGGTTCGAGTCCGGCATGACATCCGAGGGGATTTCCACACGTTAAAAAAAAAAAAAAAAAACCACATGTACAAAGTCACGCCTATGTTGGTAGGACGTATATATGTCTTTCTACTCTAGGAAAATAGTCCAAAATAAAGAAAAGCTTTCAATATTAATTTTATGCACAACAAATTCAAACTCTTCTGCAACTGGACATGAGAAAACAATAATCACAATTGCTCTTTAAATTTATTTGCAATGTTTGTTTTCATTATTAATTCCTAATCGAAATGTTTTATTGTGATCACGATTTTATTCATATGAAAAAAATTCGAATAGAGCCCATTTACCCCTGTATGTTGAGTAAAACTTTTGTTGTTGTAAGTATCCGAATTTGCCTGTCATTTTGACCTGGTTACGCAAGCGGTGGTCGCATTTTATCATGTTAAATTTCACTAAACGCTATTAAATTCATCCTACATAATGGAACTATTTCTTTTCCAGACAGTTTACGATAATAGCCCTTCTGCTGATAGCCTTCGGAACGGGCGGTATAAAGCCTTGTGTATCGGCTTTCGGTGGTGACCAATTCAAATTGCCAGAGCAAGAAAAATACCTGGGCTATTTCTTCTCTTTATTCTACTTCTCTATTAACGCCGGTAGTCTCATCTCTACATTTCTCACTCCAATATTAAGGGCAGATGTCCACTGCTTCGGTGATACTGATTGTTATTCATTGGCTTTCGGCGTTCCAGGGATATTAATGATTGTATCTATTGGTAAGTGTAGTATGTATTCAAACGCTGTAATATAGTTGTGTCTGTTGGAAAATATTATTTCTGAAAAAAGAATTCCATAGCTACTTCAGGAATTTTTTGAATGTGTAGGACATTTTTAACACATTGCCCTGTACAATATATAAAGCTAATATGAGATAGCTAAGATCTCAAAAAAACAAATAATGTAGAGAACAGAAAAACATTTTTAAATGTTTCTAAATATAAATACATCAAAATTGAAAACTGTTTTTACCTACACTTTATTTACTTCTAACTACAATGGTTTAATTGATGTATTCTGTGTATGTGCGTATGCATTCACTACAAACACTACAAATATTCCTTACTACCAATTCTTGGTCATAAGCTCGGCTTAAAAACTTAAAAGAAACTTTTACCAGTCACACCTTTATCCCCGAAGGGGTGGCAGAGGCATATTATTTGTCCACATTTCACCATTTGCGATTTGTCGTGAAAACTTTACTCGTAAGGCTTATTTGGGGGATATTTCGACGTCTGTTGAATCGGCAAACAGGGTTGTGTCATAGCCACCGGACTGTTCACGTAGTGAGTTCTATTGTGAGTTTCCTGTAGAAGTTTCACGGGCAAGACTTTTCAGAGAAAGTGAAGTGCAGGCTACGAGTCAAATATTTAAAAAGTTTTGGTTCTTCAAAAACGGGCAATCGGAATCATGTTACGCATCGAGTTTAAAGATACATGTCGATCATATTTCAAAGAACTAGTTTCTATGTGATGGTCATCTTAATGAATCTACAGATGTTTGACCATACAAGGAATCTTAAAAAAAACATAATATGAAACTGAAAATAAAAGATAACTGCGGGAAAGAACAAGCAGTTAGATATAACACTCTCGTTAGCTACCATTCTTTAAAGCAACCAAAATTTTTTATTAACCACTACTGATTATTTAAAATAAAAGTTCTATTTATACCTGTAAATTCATAACAAGTTTAAAAGCGTTTATTTTGTATAAAAATATTTATTAATAGAAGGGCTACGATTTAAGAATATGACGCATCTAATTGGCATTTATTATTTTTTATTAATTTGACACAATTATTTTGACATTTAACATACATGACATTAAAGATTAAAATGTCAGTCTAGATATATACACATGGAAAACTCCATTGCACGTTAGACAGTGGCGGAATTGCCGGTACCCGCTCCGGCATAGGGGCCATAACAAAAAGAAAGAAAAAATAAAAAAAAAAAAACTAACACGATTTTGTTTAATGTATGTAGAAATAGATATCATTACCGGCACTTAGGTCCGTATTATAATAATAATATATCTCTTCATTGTACACCAAATTTACAATAATAAAATAAAAAAATACATTATATATGTAAGTTGTAGGTACAAATACGTATTCCAGAACGTTTCTCAATATTCAATCAAATCTTCTTTCAAGCGTCGATTGAGTACTTATTAAGAAACGTTCTGGAATACGGACCTTAGTTTTGGTTTGTTCCAATAGTTTCTCTATCACTAGCATTGCACCGCTGCCAATGGTGTAGATTATATTTTTCCTCTTCAACGGTCATGATTTTTACCTACTTACCTAAATCTGGCTACAAGTTAACTTATGTTTCTATAAGAAGGGCTCGGCTCCAACCGTGTGGTGAAGTATTCCCGCATCCGTTTCCCGTAGAAACCAGTTTTTAGTAAAAAGCAGCTTATTAATTAAATAAAGATATCAGCTCCACACCCAATTTGATTCAAATTGATTCTGCCGTTTGAGCGTGTAGAAGTAACAACTTTTAACTCCATTGGTACGGGTAAAATGCTATTGATTTTCGACCGGATGGTCATTTTGTCGTCGCGTCCGTCCGTCCGTCTATTCAGTCTACAGGTCGCATTTTTTATCGGATCTGCATGCAACTTGGCATGGAGAATCCTTGATGTAGGAGGAAATGGAGGCAGGGGAAGGGAAATGGTTCCGTAGTGGTTAACAAGAGCGCTCGAAACGAAAAAAAGAAATCAATTAAAAAACAAATTACTCCTATATTTACGGTTCACAGAACCACTAGTATAGGATTGGCTATCTTCATACCAAATTTTAAACATAAAATCCAAAATTTTAGAATGGTCTTAAAAAAGGTCTGTCTATCCGTCCGTCCGTCCGTGTGTACATATATTTCTCAGGAACTATAAGAGATAGAAAATATAATTCAGAACACCATGAATACCACGTGCGAGTGTTGCACTTCTGGTGTTGCAAACGTCCATAGGCTACGGTGACCACTTTACATGAGGTGGGTCGTATGCTTGTCTGCCACCTCAGTGGTATAAAAAGAATAGGTGATTTTGAAGTTTCTACCACTTACTCCTTCACGTTTAGTATTGAGAATGTGGAATCTGTATGGCAGAACCTTAGGAATAGTATGGTAAATACCGCTGTGGAAGTATGTGGAGAGACGAATAGAGGTAGTAGTAATAAGCGTGATGCATGATGGAATGAAGAAGGGAAAAAGCCGTTTGAAAGAAGAAGAAAGCATGGTTGGGCTACTTAACCTCGCGGATTGATTTTTTAATATGAAAGCGAGATACAAGCTGCAAAAAGATAACACGAAGGCACTGATAAACAAAAGCTCGTGAAAGGTGCAGAATAAAAGCGAATGAAGGTTGTCATCCAATTTTCGGGATAATGCCAATTTCTTTCATACTAATGACTTCAATGACATCAGGATCCGGAACATCGAAGAGAGCTATACTTCCCGATGTGGCATCTCTGTCTTTTCTTGCATACATCTTTCCATAATATTCACTCCATCTCTGCAGGACGTCAGTTTGGTCTGTTAGGACGTCATTGTTAACATTAAGCACTTTATTCATACTGCAGATTGCCGAACAACTCCGGGTCTTACCTACCTCTTCTTCTATCAGTGCCTTCGTGTTAACTTTTTGCAGCTTGTATCTCTCTCTCATATTAAAATCATTCCGCGTGGTTAAATACTCTAACCATGCTTTTTTCTTCATTCGAACGGCTTCTTTCACTTCCTCATTCCACCATGCATCACGCTTATTACTACTGCCCCTTTTTGTTTCTCCACACACTTCCACAGCGGCTTTTACCATGCTATCTTTTCGGCTTCGCTTTCTTTATATTTTTCCCTAATGGATGCATCCTGCAGCTTCCAACTTTTGATGCTATAAGTCGGCTCAGGTTCAGGACACTCGGTACGATGACGCCAACTCGCGAACAGACCCCTAATCCTAGTTATGACTAGGTAGTGGTCTGATCCCAGCTCAGCGCCTCGATAAACCCTTGTGTCCATCACCTGTTTACGGAGCCGATATCCATTAGGAATAGATCTATCATGCTTCTCTTTGACTTACAGCTCCTCGTATACATATGAATTTGTTTGTGGTTGAACATTGTGTTCGCCACAAACAAATCCTTTTTCTTACAAAATGCCAGTATAAGCTTGCCAGCGTCGTTCACCCTTTTATCCCCATACTTCCAGAGTACCGACTCAAAACCATCGCGAGCGGTACCCACCCATCCATTCAAGTCTCCACATAATTTAAGTCTTTCATTTCCTTCTATCACATTTATAGCTTCTGTTATGCTCTCCCAGAAGTCCTCTAGCTCATTCGCGTTCGACGAAGATACTGGCGCGTAAGCAGCTACCAGGAAAATCTTCGTCAAACCAAGTTTTAGACAGATCCAGAGGATTCTAGGACCTACCAGTTTGTACTCATACATATCGGAGGCCAATCGCGAGGACAACAAAATTCCAACCCTCCGACTGCCATGCTCGCTCTCTGGTACTACAGACCATAGCGCGAGCACCCCACCCGGGAGCTCCAAGACTTCGCTGCCCTTGCGCTTGGTCTCTGTCAAGCACACTACATCTAACTTTCTCTCATCCATAACATCCATCAACTCATTCATCTTATCTGCCATTCCTACTCTAACCCTGCACTCCATCCTCCACTTCCTGCCGCGTCGGGCCGCGCATTTAGGGTGGCGAACCCCCACGCCGCTCTGGCTCACACTTTTTGCACCAGCGGAGACGAACTGGTGCGCGTCGCCTCGGGGGCACACCCTAACATAGTTCACCCTTGCGGTGCTCGTGTTGGAGTAGAATTGCAGCCGTAGCTGGCAGAGATGGCGACGTGCACGCTTCTACTCTTCATCGCCTACTCATGTATAATACCTAATTGTTCTCTGCCAAGCTCTTAGATTATGTAGCGTGATAATATATAGCCTATGTGTAGACTTGACCGCTTATTGATGTTCGTGCAAAATTTGAATAATATCTAATGAGTAGTTTCTGAGTATATCTTGGACAAAGCCTACCGCAGACAAACGAACAGACAAAAATTTTAAAATCTACATTTTCGGTTTTGGTATCCTTTGGTGAACATACAGCAAGTTTTTTTTGTACAAAATATTCAATGTACCGTTTTTGTTACGATTTTATTATATGTAGATATAGATTCCAATCTACAACATCGATTGGCATAATACCTGGGTTATAAGATCGGTATTGGCCTATCCATTTCAACACGGCCATGGGCTCACCACCTGTATGCCTCTGCATACCCCTTCGGGGACGTGACAGTATTTATGTAGGTTATAGGATTGGTTAGGCAACACAATACACACACGTGATAGATATTTCCATGAAAAGAATTACGAAAGATGGTTCTTTACTCCTACCTAAATCTAATGTTGGTGTTTTCAGTATTCTTCGTGGCCGGTAAGCGACTGTACGTTATTAAAAAGCCTGCCGGTAATATCCTCGGGAAAGTGTCGGCGTGCATCGGTGTAAGTATCAGTTTAATATGCACTTTCTACTCATTACTTTTTATGCACCTTTATTAGTGAGATAAAGAGTTAATCGCTGCATTCAAAGTGATCCAGAGCGGACGAGTAAATTTATCAACACATTAGTTTTTTACGATTAGGAGTATGAATCAACTGAAATTTTCAGTTTTGAATTTAGTCCAGTTTTATACTTTCTTTTTTAAATTAATCTTTTTTAGGATTCCGTACCTCAAATGGAAAAATTACACAACCCTTTAAAGAACACTCTCTTGTCCGTTTCTCTGTCCCTGTGTCACCATCGATTTTCTCAGGAACGGGTTGCCCTAGCAAGTGAAAATTTATAACAAATATATAGGGGTGTATAGTCCCTATTAGGTGTATAAAAATCAAGGTCAGAACCTTCAAAAGAAGAAGACTTCTGAAGTCAACACTATAAAAGATATGGGAAACTTTAGATTTTCGCGAAAACTTGTAAGCACCAAAATTTTGCTCAGATTTTTTATTTATCGGAATTTTCACTATTATTTGTGCTATAACATCTTGCTTTTAACTTAATTTAGACTCTAGGTCTGCCGGAAGTTCTCGAAAGGTTTTGGGTCTAAAACCTATATAGTAGTTCCCGTTGACCTAGAATCACGAAATTTGCAAAATGCATTAATGGAATTATTCCAATAAGTAAAAATTTTTGAAAATTAAGGCGTATCCCGACAAATACATAGACATAAAAATAATTACGGAGTGGCGATTGCGTCCTTCGCTGTTTCCCGCCAAAATCCATATCGGGTACACACTCATTACACTTACATTGCGCGATTACCATGTTGTTGACTGGGGTAACGGTACTTAAAGCATCGCTTACCGGCGATTTAGCCGCTTTTTTGAAGATAAATACAGCAATAAAGCGCTTCTCGCCATATTTTATAAAACACCAGTTGCGGCTATTGGGTTCCACCGTGTCCGAGCACAGAAAGTCGCGATACAGTATTATAGTAGTCGTTAAAACGCGCGATTTCGAGGCTGTGTTTGGACGCATAAAGTCACCATATCGCGATGTATCAAGTAGTATCAAGGTACAGACGCAAAATCGCCGTTCGCCGATGCTAAAGCTAAAAGTAACTAGTCTGCGACGTCTTTTAATGACTACAAGGGGTCGTGTGTACTATTTACCAATAGAAAGGCGTTCTAGTTCTATTCTATAGTGGTTTGCGATTAGTCCAAAGCTAGGTAGTCTTCTAGAACTATTATTATATTATATTTTTTCACAATCACACTTTTCAAGCTGCAGAATAGAGACTAAATAGCTGTTTTTAGCTATCAAAATATTAATTATAGACTACTAAAAATGCAAATTAACAGCTACCTAGGTACTTACAGGCGCTACAGGCGTTAATAACATTCTATCGGCCGGCCTATAGAATTCTATTGGAGCGCAATTGTAATAGTACACTACGAAAACTGTTTCTTTTTGTATGTCGGCTCTGTATTGAGCGACGATTTCTATTGTCTTCTGACGCGAGTGAATTAGTAGACTTGGCCCCCGTTATGTCACTGGCAGCCACTCGTAAACGTTAATGCCACGAACATTCGCTCACCTCAGGAGC
This sequence comes from Thumatha senex, assembly GCA_948477245.1. Classification (NCBI taxonomy): domain Eukaryota; kingdom Metazoa; phylum Arthropoda; class Insecta; order Lepidoptera; family Erebidae; genus Thumatha; species Thumatha senex. The sequence continues at coordinate 14,365,474 of OX419725.1, read as the reverse complement.
GACCATAGCCAGTGATCGTTACGTTTAACAGTGATTATGCGAGTGTATTTTCCAACAATGCTATTTTTAGTACCTACTATTACAATATTATCTATGCTAATATTATAAATTGAAGCGCTCGTGGCCCCCCGGTCTCAGTGTTCTGTAAACGATCACTGAGTTACGCAACTATAACTAGGGCTGGTCCTCAGATGGGTGACCACTTTGTGGCATTTACATTTGCGAGCGTTTCCGTGCTTCGGAAGGCACGTTAAGCCGTTGGTCCCGGTTGTCAGTAAATGGCAGTCGTTAAGCCTGGTTGAAGGCCTTATGGGCGACTTGAAAAATTTCAACAGCAGGTAGCCACAACCTGCGTCTGTCTATTTCAACACGGCAATGGGCTCACCACCTGTTACGTGGAACAGGAATCCACACGGTGAAAAGTGGGCATATAATATACCTCTGCCACCCCTTCGGGGATAAGGCGTGATGGATATTTATTTATTTATTTTAATATTATAAATGTGAAAGTTTGTAAAGATGTTTGGATTTTCGTTACTACTGAACGACTGAAACTTGGTAAACAGATAGCTGTAACCCTAGATTATTACTAAGCTGCTTTTTATCCCGGGAACAAAATTAAATGCCTGTAGGAAACGAGCTCAGGAAAACTTCACATTCATTAACTAGTATAAGTCTTCTCTTCGTCTTAGTGTATTACCAGTTTATACCAAGCTCTACCTGTATTTGGAGCCTGTGGTTAATTTTATTTGGCTACTAGGAGTAGCCTTCGATTGGCTTTTGATTTTCGGCATTATAAAACTCTCCTGTGATACTACTTATTACTATACGAGGTAAAGTACATGCGTGTTTTAACCGACTTCGAAAAACGAGAAGGTTGTGTTCGATCGGTATTTTTTTTAATACAATATTACACAACAGTTGCATAAATTACAAACATCACTGCAAAGGCCGGGACATCGTAGTTCGTAGTAGTACATGATATAGGCAATGGCCATTTTCGCCGAGGCATATATATAGTGATATTCTCAAAATAATGTAGAGAAAATAAAACATACATTTTAAATTAAACTTTTAACTAGATGACAGCTTCGCCCGTGGAATATTTCGACCTCCCGTCGAATTTATCCCTATTAATCCCGTCGCTTATAAATTCTACAATAATGCATAAAAATTTGCCCGATTTGTCGACATTTATGACTACTTCTCTACTCCCCAGTGTAGTTGCGTAATGATATATAGCCTATAGCCTTCCTCAATAAATGGGCTATCTAACACAAAAAGGAATTTTTTAAATCCGACGGTAGTTCCTGAGATTAGCACGTTCAACCAAACAAACAAACTCTTCAGCTTTATAATATTAGTATAGATTTTATTTATATTTAGAGTTATATTAGCCATATTATGGGGAATTACCTACTAAAAGAAAATATTTTTGATTTCCCTTCAGTGGATTATACACAGCAAGACGGAAAATCTAAAAAGAAAAGTATATGCGACTGCCGCGCTGACCTCATAGCTTAGTTTTGGCTAGATTTTGCAATGTGAAAAAGGGTTCCAGAATCATCATTCATTTATTATTTAAAGCATGTTGACACAACTTTTATGTCCCAGAGTCCACCACTCCCACGCATAAAACCAGATCAATGCACCTTTTTTTAGAAAATAAAATACAGTCAGTAAGCGTCCGCTGAAGAAGAATAATAAAAGAGTCCAATCAAAGAGTACCTTAATATATACAATAGCCACAGATATAGAAGAGTAAGCAGATCAAACATTTGCGAAAAATAGCGTAGCCTATTTCACACATATAAACAGGTAGCTTAATCCAGGTTCGCATTCAGCTATCATATCATGTCATTTTAATATCTTTCATAATTTATGTTTATTAACCAATCATCTTATTTAATGGTATCCTTAGGAAACCTAAAACAATATTAACATAATTAATTGAATCGGGCACTACATTTAGCTTGACTTTGGATATTGAAATTGCAAACAAGTTGCTGAACTGAATTCGTCCCCATGCCGTAACAGTACAAAATGTATGTAAATTAACAAAAATCTTAGATATAGATGACGATAGCGACCAAACGGTTTATGGAACAGATGCTATGAACCATATATTAACAACTTTTCAAGTGTTCGTCTAGAATAATCACCAATTTTGAATAAAAATCTTAGAATAATAACACGTAGTCGTAACTAAAACATCAATTATCTGTGAAAAGTTATTCCTGGTGATTTCTTGTGACTATCACAACATTTTACACAACACTTCACCATGTTTTTTATACTTTTATAACCTTTATTTAAATATATATACACAATATTTTCCCTTCGGCACAAAACACTAACAAATTCCTGATTCAAAAATGGCGGCAATAGTTGAAATTATGTAGAAAATTAGGCTACGCGCTGTTCGCTGTCTATTTGTGTGAGTTACATGTCGCTACACATAACAAAAAAAGATAGCGTTATACAAGAAATAAAAAGAGTGAAAAGGATGAAGTATTACACCATAAACAAAGGAATATGTTTGATCTGCTTACTCTTCTAAATCTGTGATAATAGCCCCAGCGCGCCGTTTAATACAACATTGCTGGTGCGTTGTGAAGTTCCAAATTCGAAAAACACTCCAGCAATGAATCCCATCTTCTCTGTCCGAAAATGCGATACTTCGCGTGTTCTTTTTTCGAAATAATGACAGTATTGCATTATATGCATGTTTGAGAAAAATAATATTACGGTCTTCTGATTCAGTATGCAGTGACGAACTCATGGAAAAGCAAGCAAAAACGCGAACATTGGTTGGACCATGCCGATGACAAATATGACAATAATCTCATTGAAGACATCAAGTCGCTACTTCAAGTGCTGGTGCTCTTCATCCCGCTACCGGTGTTCTGGGCGCTTTTCGATCAACAGGTACGAAGGTTAACTGATATGGTATACTAGTATGGTTATGCACCTAACTTAAAAAGCAAAACGCTGATTTGAATAATAAAAATAAAAAAAGGCTTATTTAAGCTAACAAGTGCTAGCAAAGTTACAAAACACATTTTAATCTAAAGTTAGTAGTAATGAAAATAAAATAAAACTATTGTTATTAAATATGTTTTGTGGGTTTGAATAATACCCAAGATAAATCTGGATGTCAAAAAATGTGTAAATAATAATTTGAATATTTCAGTATATACATGACACGATCATATTATACTATTTAATTATCAAATTAATTTAATTTTAGTTTTTGAAATCAAACTGTTAAGTTTTACTACTATAGTGGAAATATTAAATTTTTTGGAAGTTTGATTCGATTTGGTGCAAAATATACATACACACATATTGTCACGCCTTTATCCCCAAAGGCTACCCCTTCGGGGATAAAGGCAGAGGCATTAAACGCCCACATTTCACCGTATGCATTTCTGTCCCACGTAACAGGTGGTGAGCCCATTGCCGTGTTGAAATGGACAGGCGCAGGCTGAGGCGACCTGCTGTTGAAATTTCCTAAGCCGCTCATAAGGCCTTCAACTTGGCTTAACGACTGCCATTTTATTGGCAACCGGTACCAACGGCTTAACGTGCCTTCCGAAGCACGGAACTGGGGTGGGTCTAAAGGGCCGAATAAATTTAATAATCTGTGTCTATTTTAGATGTTAAATTTGTTAGAAATTTTGAACCCGTTGCCTTTTTAGTGAAGTGGTACAAAAAGGCTAAAAGGTCTTATGTGCTAGACACTAATTAGTACGACCAATTAAATTTCTGGTAGTCTCGGACAATAAAATATAGATACTTAATATATTGGAATTATGTGAATAGGAGACATTATTTTTAATTATCAGAGCTACGTGAATGTTAATATATGTATTTTAAAAATAATATAAAGTAATATTATTTAAATATAATAATAGTACGTAGCTTATAAAAGCGCACTATTTGCTTTTTTTTAATTAGCATAGTGTTTTCATATAAACAGTATGTAAATATTTTTGTTAATAAATAAACTTTATTACCTAAAATATAACAAATAAACGTTTATTTTCACAGTTTTGTCTACAAATTAACAGTGATTTGTGTTAATTATTAGAAAAACCTGTTTCCTTGTACTTATTTGTAATGTTTTACAAAAAAAAACACTTTTTAATAGAAACTCTTGTAAATAACGGATTTCCAAAATGTCTGCTGTCCTTCTTATTCGCGTAATATAAGTTTGAAAATAATTTTACAATGTAAGAATCTTCATCCAAATACCCCTTTAAACCCTTGCCGCCACGAACTATACGTAAATCTTATTAAAACTAGTGTTACTTAATATGAATCAGGTTATTATTATGACGCCTTTTTTCTGTTGTAGGGTTCAAGATGGACATTCCAGGCGGACAGGATGGAACAAGACATTGGTTCTTTTACATTGAAAGCAGATCAAATGCAAGTGCTTAATCCGCTTTTGATACTTGTGTTTATTCCGTTGTTTGAAGTGGTAAGTAAAGTGCAGTGCAGCTTGACAGTTTTTTACACGAGACTGTATTGATAAAATGTAGAAAATTATGTTTTTTTTTTTAACTTTTCTCTACACCTCTCACAATCTCTCTGGTCACCTGTTTCTAGAGATGTATCTTACATAGACATGGAATACAAAATAATTTAAGCTCAATAGGAAAAAAGTAGTAATTTTTACTACTACACCCAACTGTTTAAACTTTTAGCTACTTATATTCCCTTACACTATCTACTTTTTCAGGCCATTTACCCATTCCTTACTTGGTGCAAGATGATAAGGAAACCTTTAGATAAAATGGTCTGGGGAGGAGTACTGGCTGCCGCAGCGTTTGTCCTTTCGGGGATTGTAGAACTCAATCTATTGGTAAGACCTTTTTACAAATAAAAAGCACTGGGTCCGATGAAAGATAGTTTCTAGAACTGACAGATACCTATTTTTCTATTCTATTTACGATTCTATTTTTATTTTGTAATGGCAATTTTTGCCGGTGCCGACAATTTTGCCATAGTCTTGACGTGCTGTGGAAATTCATGTGCTGATTATTAAATATATAATAAAAGTATGAAATTTGAGGGCAACTACTTATTTACAAATAACAGATATTGTACAGTTTTTTTTTTTTTTTTTGTTCTTGTGGCGATACTATTGCTCCGCCAATAACTCAGTGTGGATTTGGTAGGGGTTTAGTAAGTCGGTCCACACTTAGGTACGATCCAAGTTTTGTGAGTATTGTACAGTTTCATTGAGATGTGCAAATACACCCTACGAATCTGACATTGGCAGAGTCGTCATTTCAATATTACTCTTTGGTCGTCATCAGTGACATTGCCATAAAGAAAATAGCATAGAATTGCAACAAAATAATTAAGTACTTTGAAGTTTTCTTACATGCCCCCAGTACTCTAATCTCTTTTGCTATTTACTTTACAGCCAACCTATGGAACACCAGTGTCTGAGGGGCTAGCACAATTACGAGTTTACAACGGCTTCGATTGCAACTTCACCATGGCATTGACAAATCAACATACGCTAAAATTCAATAAAGAAATAAACCAATCGGTTATCGGACCTCTTTCAGTTTATGAAAATCTCGATATTTTGGCCGACCAACACGTTGATCTTCCTTACTTAATACAAGGACAAGAAAACAGTACATGCGATGGCATAGAATTTAGAGGGACCTTCCCACTTGAGGAAAAATCAGCAAATTCATTCTTCATACAAAAAGAAGAAGTATTCGGTTTTAAAGATAACAATGACAAAGCAATTGACGGAGTTTCTGTTAGGTAAGTAATTATACTTTTATTTTTTACAATTCGTCATGTCTCCGGTTACAATTTTCTGTTTTATAATAGTTTTCGTACAAAAGATTCCAAAAATTGAACACAGCATTATCATCTCTCGCATTTATCAATTTAAATGTTTTTTTGATTATGAACACGTTTTCTAGATTTGAATTCACCGGTATCCATGTCATATTATGTTCGTAGTTACTTGGAGTGGGATTACCAAATTTCGCAAAGTTTGCCCATAACAATGATATGTCTTTTATGAACTTTCTGTCTTTATTTTCGTCATCTTTAGCCATTTGCTTGTAGGTTTCCCAAAGAGGTTCGCACTTAAATATGTAGCAAAGTTCATCTCCACTAGCGACGCCACTGACTCTAACTTTACTTTCAGCTAGTGAGGTGGCTTTAACTGCGTTCATTCTCCCTCTGTAATCGAATTTATACATGAATATTTTGCTTTTGCTTAAACTCAGATATGTTTTTACAAACGTAAGTATTGGATATTTAATAAGATCCGATGCATATTTTAGTAAACCCTTAAGTAGAGTATCAGTATCGGTAGCCTTAAAATATCTATCTTTTATTAGCTGTGAAATTTCCTTGTAAATTTTTGATGATCTATTGTAATTGCATCCGTCTGAAAAAGGAACCATGTACTTAAAGAAAGTGACAAACGTTTTTAAGTAATACGGGTTATGAATAAATGGCATAACTTCTGAAATACTTTCTTGTGTATTATATCCCATTAAAATCGGCTTATTCAAGTACAGAGAATTGTTTTTCAAAGTTTCATAGAATTCCTTTGGTGTCCACACAAGTAAAGAAGTGTTTTTGTCAGGTTCAATAGTTGGTGTAAACGGTACAATTGGTCTTTGAGAATTTTCCATATCTTTGTTATTGCGAATAAAAATACTATGCGCAGCATCTACTATATCTTTCGCCGATGCACTTTCCAATTGTAAGTGCTTGCGCTTGAGTTCCTGCTGTAATTTATTTCTCTCTGCTATGGGATCTCCTTGAAATATAGATGGAGAGAATATTGAACCACTTTGTAAAATGACTTTAGAAAACATATTTCGTACATCTGTTGTCATCAAAAGCGATATGAAAGTAGCGCCGGAACCACTTGCCATAAGGGTAACTTTATTTTTATCACCACCAAATTGCTTTATATTAATCCTGATCCATTTTAAGGCCATGGCAATATCTTTTAATCCCATATTCGCATGAGTATCGGTATCATTAAGCTTCAGAAAACCAAATACTCCAATTCGATGAGCCACAGTCACTAAAATAACATTCTGATTGACAAAGAAGTCTGGTCCATGTAAATGGCTATAGCATGAAGCGAAAGCATATCCATGTATCCAAACAATAACAGGTATCAAATGTGCATCTTTAGTTTTAGGGATATAAGGCGTGTATATGTTCATATACAAACAGTCTTCTACTCCATATATGCCGTTTTTGTGAACGATATGTGTTTGAGCACAGGTTCCGTGATAAGGAGTGGTTCCTGATCGAATACCTTTCCATTTTTTTATGGGTTGAGGGTCTTTAAATCTTAAACGACCGTTTGGTATTTGTGCGTAAGGAACTCGGTAAAATGCAAAGTATAGTCTTCGGTCAAACACTGTACCTTCCCTTTCGCCAGATATTTTACCCTGTTTGACTTTAACTACAACTTTATCGGCGCCCACCAATGTAAATAGTAAGAAAAATAAGTAAATTTCTCGACACATCACTCATTTTAAATAATAAACACTATACTGAAATGGTTATCGAGTAGGTTATGGCTTTTGTTATCAGTCGTAAATTAAATTCGTCTAACCGGAAAATGTTTTCATTTGAATAACTGGAGCAGAGAGAACGCAAATATATAATAGCAATAAGTTAATCTTTATCTGCGCTTAGATCTTAAACATTATACCTAGGTAACACTGAAAATGTTTAGAACTGGCCAGAAAGAAATATTGCAAATGAAAACATTTCGAATTTTAATTATATAACTCTTTGGTAACCTAATGTAATATATTGCATTCATTTGTCATTTGTTTTTGTGAATTGGCGGCAAATGTAAAACTCTTGTTAAACGTGAAAATGACCTTAACGCGAGAAAATTTTCGGTCAACGATTTATTATGACTTTCGTTGTGGGCTTACTCAACAACAAAGCTATGATAGGCTGCGATTAGCATTTCATAATGAAGCCCCATCTCGTGCCACTATTTACAATTGGTTTAACTGAAGATGCGGTGAAAGCGTACGAAAATGCCATAGAAGAGACCCCTAAGGAAGCATGGGCCCACAGCTTTTCTCAGTGGTTCCATCGAATGCGACGATGTGTAGAGTAGTAGTAAACAATAAAAGTAATAGCAACTTTCTACATTAAGCCGTTTTTTATTTTCTAAATATTTTCAGTGTTACCCACGTATTACAATTACCATCTTCAAAAAGTCTTAAGAATGAACGAACTTATTAGAATAATCATCTAGCACCCTCTGCTGGGCAAAGACAACAAGCTCTGTCTTGCGCCGCCCGCATCCAGCTTGCTCCAGTTTTCTTGTGTTACAATCAATTTTGGTAGTTTTTTTGGTCTTAATGTTTATAGGGTTTTTTTTTCATTTCGAAGTTTTCTTTTCTCTAAGTATTGTGTCTATGCTGAATTGGGTTGGTGACTTTTTATTCTATCCTGTCACCAGTCCCAGCCTTAATATATTTAAGCCAGATCTTAATATATTTAAACTCCATAAGTGCAAATTCGAGGCTCAAAGGTTCTAGGTCGTCCACGACATCATGAAGACTTGGTAGGCGGGACTTGAGCAACCTAAATGTGTAAATGCTACAATCGGGGTGGTCAGACCGGTCATGGACGAGTGATAGGAGAAGAGTCATGTACCCTCTCCAATCGGTGTCAAAAATAATTACGGGTGCTTCGGCAAGTGTTGCCCGTGAGGGATGGAGTGCTGCTCTGACATCTCTACGGCGCTGCCAGAGCAGCAAAGGTACACTGACAGCCAACACCTACCAGATCACACAGGTACTTGACAAAGTAGCCATGCCCTGTGAGAAGTTGAGTGAGATGGTACATCTGAGTACAGCCTTTAGTTTTACCTAGATGGTGTTGTGTAATAATGTCAAACGTTATGTTTGCATTTTTCAGATTTTTGTCAAACATTGATGATGTAGTGACAATAACTATAGAAGACACGAAAACAAATAATGTTAAGTTAAACATACTTAGTAGCAATTATACACAAAGTACAATAAAAAAAGGAAGCAGCGACGTCTTCATAGATGGACAAATGGTTAAGAAAGACTTCAATTTTAGATCTGGAGCGGTTTATACGATCAACGTGTACCGTGATACAAATGGAAATTATGTAAGTGTATGACAATTTATTTATTTTTTTACATTATGTCCTTAGTCCTCACTTACACTATTCTTGATCTTAAATATTTTTCCATATGCTTTCAAACACTACTTGAATTTGAAACCTAGTTTCCACTTTTATTTGGTTGCTAGGTGCAGCTTTTAATTAGAATCTTGAAGTTTCTAACTTTGACCAAGATCTTTTGGTTTAGGTGCCATAGCAACAACGCAGTTTAGTTTTTTTTTTTTTACTTTATGCAAACCTTTTGACGAACAACTGCAACGCAAAATTCTAACACCTAAAGATTTAAAAACTTTTACGGTTTGATACTCGTATAAAACTACATAATTATTACTTCCTCAGTTTAATTATTTTAATTGTCTTTGTTCAAATTAATAAATCAATTTTGAATTAATTTAATAAGACCAATTTTAAAATAATTTTTTAAACCTAATGTTTTATCTAATAAATAAAAGTAAAAATTACCTCTACAGATCGCCAATGCTGTGATAATCACCCCACCGAACAGTATCCATATCCTTTGGCTCGTCCCTCAGTATATAATAATGACCATGGGCGAAGTGATGTTCTCCGTGACAGGCCTTGAGTTTTCGTTTACACAAGCTCCGGCCAGCATGAAGTCAGTACTGCAATCCGTTTGGTTACTCACGGTAGCATTCGGAAACTTAATCGTGGTACTCATCGTAGAAGGAAACTTTTTGGATGCGCAGGTATAAAACTAAGTGAAATTACATTTTTCTTTCAGATGTAGATTTAGGCAATACGGTGTACGATATTATGTCTAAACTATCTAATAATTGATATTACTAGAATATTTATTTTTAATAAAGTATAAAAAGACAACTTAGTTCTAGACGGGGATTGAACCTGTGATCTTTGCTTAACCAGGTCAATGTTAGATAGCCACTGAAATACCCGAACCGTACCGAAACATCTTTAATTTATATGAAAGTTAGCATACTAAATGCTTTGTGGAAAATTATTACTAAGTAGAATCGTCACTGTCAGGGACTTGAGAGTGGTCATTTTGGTCACACTTTTGAAAAACCACTTTATCTAAACTTACTAATGATTCTTTTTAGAATCTTTAGATTATCTTAGACTACTGAATCTCCCAGAAACCCAAAGTACTTCTCGCAATATATAAAAAAATCAAACCTCACAGTTTTCGTTCTAGAACGCTTTCGAACCTGCTGGTCAGATTTTTACGATATTTTTATGTATATTTGGTAGAAGGCTATGTTTTAACCTCTAGGTGATAAGTGTGGCCCTTTTATATGGCTAAACAACTGTTACCACGTTAGCTAGTATTACTGTATAAGTCACATGGACAAAATGTCAGTATTATCCCAATTTCTTTTCTTCTAGATACTCTTATAAAGTATCTGTATAATTTATCGTTTACAGTGGAAAGAATTCTTCCTGTTTGCCGGATTAATGTTCATTGATATGTTGATATTCACAATGATGGCCCTCCGATACAAGTATGTGGAACTAAGATCGAGTGAAGAAAACCTCGCGATAGAAGAAATCAAAACCCCGGATAAGAAAAGCCCTTCATAACAAAAACTGTTAATTGTTGAAACTAATATAGGATATTTTATTACTAGCTGTTGTTTTATTCATACTATCATGGAGGATGACATAATTGAGCCAAGCTGAGCAGCTTACAGTAGGGTATACCTAGGTAAAATTTATTTATTTTCCAAAACCTAACACTATCATTGAAGGATTTTTTTTGTTCCCCAAAGCGAAGGTGAAGCAAATATCTTTTATATACATATCTATCATATTTTACCTACATAAATATCTATATAAATGAAAATGAATCGCAAGTTAAGCTGCTAAGCTCAAAACTCGAATACGGCTTGACCAATTCGAGTATTACTCCTTGAACTCTAAGGAAGGTTTTACAGAGAGAAAAATTGCAACGGGAATAGGAGAATTTCATTACGCTAAAATAATCAGCACCAACACCTATCTAACAACTATGTAACTAAACATTATCTGTAAAGTTCAACTAAGTTCTATAAGTTCTTCTCTCTAAGTTAAGTTCCATAACAAATAATTTGCAAAGCTACTTTCATAAATTCACTCATGGATCAAATTGGATTCGTTTAACTTTTAAAATAAAAAAGGAACAATTTTTGTCAATCAAAGTCATAGTAGGTATTAATGATTTCGATTTTATAATCTAAATCATTAATACCTACTATGATCAGCAAGTATTTAAAAGTCAATTAGAATAACTCTAATCGACTTTTAAAGGCTTCTATATAAAAGAAAAATTTCCATTGCTATGAAAAATAAAACTGCATAGCATGTACAACAGTATCTCATTTATGTATTTTTAAATATCATATTCTTCCTCTTTCTTTATCGCTGATATTTTCCTTGCATTGTTTTTTTACCCATTCTAAGATAAAGGCCTTATTTTTGGTAGTCTCGAAACTTTTTTAATTACATACAGACTGACATCTCTAACTCTATTACAATGTAGATATTTAACTAAATCTAAAATGCAGGATATTTATAAGAGCAAATAAATAATATTGAGAGTCTGTCTGTGTGTATGTTTGAATGTATCACACATCAAAAGATGTATCAAAATATAATAATAACCCTCGTCAAAGGTTCTTGTGGGACAACTAAAATGTTATAAACGTATGATCTATGTACAATCAATCCAATAAACTTTAAAAACTTAAACAAACACCGCTAAAATGTTTGTGCACGGATAAACAAACCGCGAAAAAACCACTCAGAACAATCTGTTTGGATAAATGGCGTTAACATATTAAACAATTAGTTTTGGGCAATTTGTGTGTAGTTCCCATAGGACTGTACTTGTACCATCTCTGAAGGGACGAGACGCGTGTACGGTTAACCCCTCTTGTTACGATGCAGTTGATGAAGGGACCCTAACAAAGAGATTCTCAAAGTGTTCGAAACGATCTCATTGAGTATTATAGATTTCACTTTATGTTATAGTGAATAAAATATTATATATATACACTTTATAATATATTTAAGCATATCAGCTAGATAAAAAAAAAATGAAATGTGTCAATGTTTCATTTTAATTCGTTATCTACCGATGCCTGTCAATCGATTGTTTTTTCTAATATGGGTAATAAATATAAGTATACCAAGAAAAATAAAAAGTAGGCAGTATTGAAATAAGGTAATTTAAAAGAACATATATTGTTGCCCAGTTCCTTCTTAAAAAAGATATATATCGCCACTACCAAAATTAATCTTCAAACGGAAATCAATATTTAGAAATAACTTTGAGAAACGCTCTTCCAGTTGACATGCTCGAATCTGTTCCCGACTTGTTAATAATTGCGTATAATAAATGCTTAAATACAACAAACATACAGACAAATAGGGGCAAGGGGGTCATCATAATGGGACCGATTTAGTTTCCATCCAATTGAATGACTATAGCTAGATCTCTATACCTAGGTTTGAGATGACGTAATGCAGTTGTCATTCAAATATCAGGAAACTTCAATCTGATTATCTCCAAAAAAAACCTATTTTTTATATAATACGAGTATTGTTGGTACAACTAACACAATGCCATCTGATTCCAGACTAAGCAGAGCTTGTACTATGGTAACCAGATAACTGCCAACATTGCCCTCCATGTACATTATATGAAACGGTCCTATTAGTTCTTTATTTATAATCTTAGTGTCTATTCTCCAAGATCACACTGTTATAATTATTATGTTGTACATCAGAGTATATAGGTATTGTATAGGGCTGAAAATTTTTATAACAATTTTTAAAACAAACTTGTTTGATAACAAGGTCCCAGTTGCCCTTCGGGATTAAACTGACAGAAATAGTTTGAAAAGACACGAGTAATCTCTTACTTGATAAAGCCTATGCTATTGACGAGTATATGACTGATCCAAATTTTTAGTAATCACAATATATTTATACCTAGCTATCTAGGTAAAGACTGATCAATTTTCTGACATTGTTTAATTTAATTTATTTTATTGACATTCTATTGTAAAATAATATATTTGTGTAATCGATACATTTTGTAAGTACATACCTATTACGCGCATTATAAACTAAAAGGGTGATAAGTTTAATTTTAAGCTACCCGCTATTTGCATGCCTGATGGTGGAATATGGCTTCAAAACTGGAACTTTAATATTGTTACATTTTTCATCTTATGTACCACCCATATTCGCAGACTGTATATTAAATAAATACATGGCGAAAATATATCATTGAAAGATAATAAAGTAGGGTAGGTGTTGGGTAGTGGGAGATGGAACCCACCATACTTAACACAACAGTTAAGAGCAACCTTGACATTCAAGAGTACAGTTTACCTACTGTATTTTTGTTTTAGGTTACAGTTTGGCGGACGAACGAGGTTGTGTTGTGAATTTCTGTTCCCGTTCTTTATTATGGTTCTAAAATAGTTTCAGCCATTTGAGCCTTGTTACCTAACGTTATTTATTTCAAATATAATATAATTTCATACTCGTAGGCATCTTTATCACACATCAATTGAGACCAACTTCTAAGTACAGGATGCCCCATAGCTGTCATAAGAACGTAGGCATATATGTTTTTAAAAATGGAATTTCAATAACAGTCCTTAACCAGTGAACGACAAACCATCACGGATTAATTAAGTGCAGTCAAAAAAACAGTTTTGGTGAAGGCGTCAATAAATGTTCCGGGCACTTTGCGCGGCGTGTGTCGGACACGCGCCGGAGCCACGCGTTACAAGACACAAAGGACTTCGCCACCACGTGCACCCACTCCCGGGATAATCCCCACCAACCATACGCACCCAAATAAATAAATTAACTGAATCCAGCGGTTTTTAAATCTTGGATTAAAATCAAGGCTCATGGGAATAAAAAAGCTGAATTTTATTACTCGGTGATAATTAATGAAGTTCGTTGTTAGTGGTGTTTTAAAACAATATTATCAAGGGACTTTAGTAACATAATATTTATTTATTTATGTACATACACACAAAGAACATGACAGATAGACAACCAAAATTACGTATATAGACACTACTTATTTATAATGAAATCTCTTCCAGTAGGGCCTGTAATATTAGTGCTAGCAGCTATTAAAATGACAGTGATTTTAAGTAGCTATTAATTTCAGAAAATAAAACTTCTGTGTTTGGTGTTGACAAAAGCATTGTAATCATGCATCCCGAATGCATTACAAATTTAAAATAGGTGGCAGTGGCCCAACCAAAAGTGGCCAGTGGGCCAGCCTATCCTGGGAGGACATATCGAGTTATTAAATATCTTCTCAAGGAATTTGTCGGCTGTGTGTAATCCTACTAATATGATAAGCGTCAAACTTTGTTAGAATGTGTGGATGTAGCTTTGTTACTCGTTCACGCAACGTACTGAATGGATCTTGATGAAACTTTACACTAATATAGCTTACACATCAGAATAATACATAGGTTACTTTTTATCGCGAGAACTAGTTCCTGTGGGAAACGCTAAAACTCAACACGCGGGCGGAGCCGCGGCAGTCAACTAGTACCTAATATATAATGAAGGTTAATATATAAGGAGTCAACTAGTAATATAATATATATTGAAGGTTAATAAATAAGGAAGAAAGCCTCATTGAGATTTTGTGCTTCCAAACACTGTACTTTCTTCGACAAATACCTAATTTAAGAAGGCGAAATAAAATGATATTTTCGCTGAACAATAAAATATAAAGTATTAAATTCATCAACCAGAAACTTTTAATGTTAACAAGATCTGCACTCAAGTACTAACAGAAACCGACATGAGATCTCACGCGCAAGCTATGAAACATGTTCTTAAAGGGCGTGGCCGCGACACGTGGCGAGAGCAGCAGCCAGGCGCAGGACGCGGGGTCGCGCGTCCCGCGACAAATCAATTACAGGGTCAACCCCGACTACAGAGGGCATAACTTCCGAGCAAAATTACCACCAAATTATAGTAGTTACTTGTTTATAAAGGGTGACTCGCTAATTTATAGTCATGACAAATTGTTGCTTGTTACAAATAAAATTGGTTATGTTATAAACATCCACTTAAGTGTCGCAAATCCCACGGTAACACGAAACGGCTTCTTTGTTCTTGCTTCTAAAAATACTTTGACAATGATGACTGGAATGTCATCGACAAGGGTTTACTTTCACCTACTCATTTTATTATTTTCTATATTGTAATATTAACATATGAATACAATTATTACATAGATAATATTTTATCCCCACAAACAAGGTTGGCAGAAACACCCTTTGAATATCTAATAGCCCTAACACACGACCAAATTTGGTCTGCCGGACCTCGACAGATTTGATCCGCCAAGTCTGCCGACCAAATCTGTTGTCGCAACAGACGACCGGATCAGACCGC
The DNA here is from genome assembly GCA_948477245.1 of Thumatha senex. Classification (NCBI taxonomy): domain Eukaryota; kingdom Metazoa; phylum Arthropoda; class Insecta; order Lepidoptera; family Erebidae; genus Thumatha; species Thumatha senex. Next base: position 14,349,876 of record OX419725.1, on the reverse strand, counting down.
ACCGGAAGACCAGACGACCAGACAGGGTGTTCAGATTAGGGGCTTTTTGCCTATTCTAGGGTACAATTTTTTTTAAGGAACTTTTGTGGAAATGAAAAGTTTCTAATAAAGTATATTATTTTATATGCATTTAGTGAAAAGCTGCAAATTTGAAATTACACACACACATATTTCAATTTTACTTATCTATGTAGATAACTGGTATGCATAGTATTCCTCTACATAGAGTAAATAAACACTACGTTATGTATTAACGTAGCTCTTTTTTCTTTCTGGAAAAAAATTATGAAAAAGTAATTTTTGGGGAAAGGTAAAATCGGTACTGGGGACATTTTTGACAAACTAACTAAGATGGCAACATTGGGAAAAAAATTATGAAAATGTGTCTATTTGGGGAAAAATTAAATTAAATCTGGGGAAATTTACGAAAAAGTAGCTAGAACGACAACATTGATCATATTCGATGCGGATCGAGGCGGACTCAATTAATAATAATTATGTTCGCCGGACTGCTCTACACACGGTAAGATTTGGTCGGGCGGCCAATCAATTCCGCTGTCTGGTCGGATCAAATCCGGTCGTGTGTTAGGGCTTTAAAGAGCTAATAGCCCTAACACACGACCAAATTTGGTCTGCCGGACCTCGACAGATTTGATCCGCCGAGTCTGCCGACCAAATCTGTTGTCGCAACAGACGACCGGATCAGACCGCACCGGACGACCAGACGACCAGACAGGGTGTTCAGATTAGGGGCTTTTTCCCTATTCTAGGGTAAAATTACTTTTTTTAAGGAACTTTTGTGGAAATGAAAAGTTTCTATTAAAGTATATTATTTTGCATGCATTTAGTGAAAAGCTGCAAATTTGAAATTACACACACACACATTTCAATTTTACTTATCTATGTAGATAACTGGTATGCAGTATTCCTCTACATAGAGTAAATAAACACTACGTTATGTATTAACGTAGCTCTTTTTTCTTTCTGGCAAAAAATGTATGAAATAGTATTTTTTTGGGGAAAGGTAAAATCGGTACTGGGGACATTTTTGACAAATGGGAAAAAAATTATGAACAAGTGTCTATTTGGAGAAAAATTAAATTAAATCTGGGGAAATTTACGACAAAGTAGCTAGAACGACAACATTGATCATATCCGATGCGGATCGCGGCGGACTCAATTAATAATAATTATGTCCGCCGGACTGCTCTACAGACGGTAAGATTTGGTCAAGCGGCCAATCAAATCCGCTGTCTGGTCGGATCAAATCCTGTCATGTGTTATAGCCCTAACAAGGAACTTTTGTGGAAATGAAAAGTTTCTAATAAAGTATATTATTTTATATGCATTTAGTGAAAAGCTGCAAATTTGAAATTACACACACACACATTTCAATTTTACTTATCTATGTAGATAACTGGTATGCATAGTATTCCTCTACATAGAGTAAATAAACACTACGTCATTTATTAACGTAGCTCTTTTTTCTTTCTGGCAAAAAATGTATAAAAAAGTATTTTTTGGGGAAAGGTAAAATCAGTACTGGGGACATTTTTGACAAACTAACTAAGATGGCAACATTGGCAAAAAAATATGAAAAAGTGTCTATTTGAAGAAAAATTAAATTATTTCTGGGGAAATTTACGACAAAGTAGCTAGAACGGCAACATTGATCATATCCGATGCGGATCGAGGCGGACTCAATTAATAATAATTATGTCCGCCGGACTGCTCTACAGACGGTAAGATTTGGTCGGGCGGCCAATCAAATCCGCTGTCTGGTCGGATCAAATCCGGACGTGTGTTAGGGCTTTAAGAGGATAAGTAATCAAGAACTTTTTCGGCTTAAAGCCCTAACACACGATCAAATTTGGTCTGCCGGACCTCCACAGATTTGATCCGCCGAGTCTGCCGACCAAATCTGTTGTCGCAACAGACGACCGGATCAGACCGAACCGGACGACCAGACGACCAGACAGGGTGTTCAGATTAGGGGCTTTTTCCCTATTCTAGGGTAAAATTATTTTTTTTAAAGAACTTTTGTGGAAATGAAAAGTTTCTAATAAAGTATATTATTTTATATGCATTTAGTGAAAAGCTGCAAATTTGAAATTACACACACATTTCAATTTTAATTATCTATATAGATAACTGGTATGCAGTATTCCTCTGCATAGAGTAAATAAACACTACGTTATGTATTAAAGTAGTTCTTTTTTCTTTCTGGCAATAAATGTATGAAAAAGTATTTTTTTGGGGAAAGGTAAAATCGGTACTGGGGACATTTTTGACAAAGTAACTAAGACGGCAACATTGGGAAAAAATTATGAAAAAGTGTCTATTTGGAGAAAAATTAAATTAAATCTAGGGAAATTTACGACAAACAACGAATATCCGATGCGGATCGAGGCGGACTCAATTAATAATAATTATGTCCGCCGGACTGCTCTACAGACGGTAAGATTAGGTCGGGCAGCCAATCAAATCCGCTGTTTGGTCGGATCAAATCCGGTCGTGTGTTAGGGCTATTATTTATTTATTATTATTTATTATAGCTATTACTACTTACTAGGTAGGTATTTAAATACCTAAGCAGAAAAAGTTGAATAGATACCTAGTCTTCTTAGGATGTAAAGTATGTGTTAACTAAGGCACCATGCCCTTTTTTCGCAAAACTGAAATAGTATGTTTTAGTAGTAGTCTTAAAACAATTGTAGAACACATCTGGCAATTTGTAAAGAAATAAATCAAAAACTATTATTACTAGCTGTTGTTAGAACAGCCCTTAAAGTATCTGCAAGGTTAAGGTATTGTGACTATAGGCAATTAGTAGAACACTTGTAAAAGATATTAATTAAATAACAGACCAAAAACCATCACAGATAACAAATATATAGCTTAACTGTGGTCTTTCACGAAAGAAAAATATCTTGTGAATATTATCCAATCAAATTGAAAAAATCTTTTCTTTTCTACATAAAGTTTTAGTAGCACTTTTAAAACATTTTGTAAAAAGGAATGGAGAAAATCTATCGAAGCTATGCGATAATGGCAATTGTAAAAACTGGACCCTCAATCCTCATATATAGGATAGGAGGATTGAGGGACCAGTTTTTACAATGCTTCAGAAGGCCCGCTAAGCCGATGGTCTCTGTGGCCAGTAACATGGCAGTCGTTAAGATATAGATCTTAAAAGCGGCTTGAAAAATTTCGGCCACAGGTCGCCACAACCTACACTTGTCCATTTCAACCACCCGGTTGTAAGCCAAATGTAAAACCAACCGATTCTACTTCACAGGCTGTAGGAGACTAGGAAAGTGAGTTTAACGTCAATAGGCAATCTAGCTAGAAGCTGACAAAGTCATATTAGGTGCAGAACAATACTCAAGCTTCTGGATCATTCATGATCATCATCATCATCAAGATAAAAACTAACCTCAGGGCTACTTAAGTATTAAATCTGCTGTTCATCTTAGTGTATTCTCAGTTGATTTCAAACTCAACCTGGATTTGGAACACGGGGTTACCGTTTATTTGAACGCTAGGCCGCCTGCGTCGTTGCCTAGTACGTAAGTCAGCAGGTGCACAGATAGCAAGAGAGGTCGCCGGGGCACCTAAGATCTTGGTGGGGTATCTAACGCCCAAAATTCTTAATTATTAAATATCATTTTGTAATACGGATTTTAGCCTTTAACTCTGGCGACTCCTGTTTGGTCTACTCTCTATAGAAGGTTACTAGGTAGTGGTGTGGCGTGCGAGGTACACGCACGCCTTTCTCCACCCCCAAAGAAGTGGGATAATTCCCGAAAACCCGAAGAAGCGCCATAACACCTTAACTCCATAAAGAAGCTGTATAACACCCGAACCCTCCAGAGAAGTGGCCACAAAGTCTGCTAGCCTTTAGAGGGTGCACCGCAACTCCCGGCCACGAGCCAATGAGAGAATACTTTACAAAATCTGATGTTTAATAAAATCTAATTATTTATATTTTATATGCTTCAGATTTCATATTAACTTACTTGCATCGACGATTCAGACGCGTTGCATCGCTCTTGGTTGCCGTTGGACGAATGTTGAATTACTTATCTAAATTAAGGGATTCTCTTTACAAGTCGTGTAGGTACATAAGTAATATTAGGATTGAGTTATTTTAATGTAATTAAGAAGCGTGAAATCTGAAAAAGAAAAATGGAAAAATGGTATAAGATAGAAAAAAGGTATGTAGAAAAAGGTATACTCGTGCCACGCATTTAATCTCGTCGCTTATTCATATTAGAATAATGTATGAAAATTTGCCCGAATTGTTGAAATTTACGATTACTGCTCTGCTCATCTAGCTAGTAGCGCGTTCACCAAACCAAACAAACACTCTTCATATACCTACCTATAGATGAGTAAACACCACGATAAGTAGTTTAAAAATATCAATAACAAATTCATTTTTATAACCGAATGGAACTGTAGACGTGCTTGGAGCAACAACAGTAGCAGCAGGGATGGTGAGTGTTTTATTATCATGGCCTGTCAGAAACATTCTGCGTGCAGCCAATGGCGGCAGGGGTATAGTATCGATCGACGGAGACTCCCACCCCCGAAGGCTTTATGTCTTTGTTCGAGGGGTGAAAGGGAGAAAAGCGGCAGTGACTACACGTTTAAAGAAAAACATAAGAATATAATTTATCTTGAACATTATTGAAGTATTTTATCATAGTTTATCATTTATCTGGTTTTCATAATACAAGCTCTGCTTAGTGTGGAATCAGATGGCGTTGTGTGAGTTGTCCCAACAATATTTATTTTTATATTTATAGGCACTTAAAATAACATCGGATACCCAGACGTGCATTTCTAACGCGATTGATGAATCTGCAAGAAGCGAAAGTAGTATGTATGGATCGCGAAGCCTGGCGATCTTTCCTCTCTGACTACCCCGTCAGGGATACAGCGTGAAGATAGTTAGTTTCAAACTAATCAAACTATCTTCATCATAAATAAACTCATTTCTCACTGGCTACATTTATTGACTGCAACTATGGCGCGGTGGGAGTGCATCCGACTGCTACGCATGAGGTCGTGGGTTCGAGTCCCACCCAGAATAAAACTTTGTGTGATGAGCACGATGGTTTATACTGCGTCTGGGTGTTATTTATCTATAATATGTATGTATTTAGAAATATATCATTTATCTGGTTTTCATAATACAAGCTCTGCTTAGTGTGGAATCAGATGGCGTTGTTTGAGTTGTCCCAACAATATTTATATTTATATTTATAGGCACCTAAAATAACATCGGATACCCAGACGTGCATTTCTAACGCGATTGATGAATCTGCAAGAAGCGAAAGTAGTATGCATGGATCATGAAGCCTGGCGATCTATCGATCTAGCGTGAAGATAGTTAGTTTCAAACTAATCAAACTATCTTCACGCTGTATCCCTGACGGGGTAGCCAGAGAGGACAGATCGCCAGGCTTCGCGATCCATACATACTTCTTTCGCTTCTTCGAGATTCATCAATCGCTTCATACACGCACGTCTGGGTATCCGAGTGCTTTTCACCTTTCCGTTTTTGAGCAATCTGCTCAAGTGGTCTTCATATGTAAGTCTCGGCCTACCCTGACTCCTTCTACCCTCTACTTTTGAACAATAAATATTCTTCGTCAATCGTTCCTCACTCATTCGTTGGACGTGTCCAAACCAACGGAGCACGCCCTTTTCCAGCTTAACGCTGACATTTTCATTCAAACCTGCAATATTGCGTAACACTTCGTTACGTATTCGGTCGGCCAAGGTAACGCCGCACAATTTTCGAAGTGATCGCATCTCCACAGCATTCAATTTACTTTCATGCATCTGCTGACATACCCAGGTTTCACTATCGTAAAGCAAAGTTGGCACTAGCACTGCGTTATGAATCGCCATGCGTGCTTCTTTTACGATGCTTTGTCGCTTTACTAACTGGGACAAAGCACCGTTAACTTTGTTTCCGGCAGCGACTCGCCGTTCTACATCCGAATCACATCTTCCATCCGCGCTAAACATACTTCCTAAATACACAATTTCATTCACTTGCTCTAGACGTTCCTGGTTTACCCTAATCTCGCATTTAGTTTTTAAAGTAACATATTATCACCATTTGGGAATGAGTGCGAAGAATATTTATCGCCCAAATTACCGATGTATTTTTTTTTTACAAATTTTTGTTTAGAATTGGTTTACTTCCCTTAAATCTAAACTAAGCTATAATTTTGGCAGTGTTGGCGTAACGTATGCCGCTGTGGCTGAAAAGAGGAAATACGCGGTACGTGTATGTTTAGACACAATACAATTCGTCGAACCCTTTTTTCTAAATAAATTATGTAGTAGGATATACTTTTTACGCAGCGTCATATAGACCAAATTACTAAAATTTAAATTTAAAACAATTTTATCATAACTATCACTCATACATAAATTTCAAACAAATATATGTAATAATATTTGCCTTATCCTGAAAACCAAGCATGGTTATCCCCAGTGTCTTCAACAAACTACTTAAGAAAAATAATTACATTCGTGTTAAAAATTAGCGTTGACTCCGCCCCTGGCCGGGCCACTAACATTTTCAAAAGCTCCACCCCTGTCACAGGGGTGACTCGAACACAAATACACGTATTGCATAATACTCCATGGAATAAAGATATAAGGTTCATTTTTCAATAAAGAATACCTGAATCACAGCACACCGTCTAGATATAAATAAGCGTCCACCCCTTATAGTATAAAATTGCCTAATGCTGTCACAGAGATTCAGTCGGCTTTCTATAGCCGGTCAGGAAATTGCAGGTCGGACATAGAAGCAATGTCTGGCGCGAGAACGCAGCTCGCAGACTCCTCCACGTCACCCCCTTTGAGGTAAATTACCTACTATTATTCATAATGAAGGTCCATAATTATGAATTGTATTTTTTTAACTGTGTGCAAATTTATTTTCTGCGTATCTAGATAAATATTAAAACATTTAACGATGGTTCAATGTTAGTGATGGGCGCCGTCTGGACTACTCCGGTTTGAAGTTCGCATACGGGGATGGATCGGATGACGAAGGCTCGTCCCTAGCTGCTGAGCTGCCATCATGCGTCTACGCGGCTGCCAGAGGCAGGCTACAATTGCCCCTTGCCGCCTACGTTCATCAACATGGAAGGCAGCTTCATACAGGTTTGTAGTTATTTACATCTTTTTTTTTTTGTTTTTGTTTTGTTTTCTTGTTTTTTTTCTTGTTTTGTTTCATTCTTCTCCGTTCATTATAACCTAATCGTAATCCCGGACAGGGCTTACAAAAAAATCCCCATCTCAGGCTACACCGTACTTATAAATAGAGTTCCAAATCATTTATAGGTAGAGAGACCTATAAATGATTTTAAACTCTATTTATAAGTACGGTGTAGCCATTTTCTATATTCATACTAGATGACCCACACGGCTTCGCCCGTGGTCTAATTCGAACTCCAATTTTATCCCGATTTGTCGACATTTATGACTACTGCTCCGCTTTCCAGGGTAGTAGCGTGATGATATGTAACCTATCTTTCAAGTTGGATCAAACAGCACACGGTGTGCAAATTTGATTAAAATCGGTTAAGTAGTTTAGGAGTCCATCGCGGACAAACAACGTGACACGTGATTTATATATATTAAGATAACGGAATATGACTTTTTGTCCGGAAGGCTCGAATAAAATGTTTGCTTAGATATTATTATAATTTTATTTATTGTGGCTTGTGGAAAGCCAATCCACGTTCTACGAACAAAGGTATCCTGGCCATTGCCACTAAGCTAGTTAATGTTAGAGCTTTCATGGTGATCCGGGTTCATCGTTTTTGATTCATTCTTCTCACCATCACCTTTTGGGAAACAGCAGGTGATGCCAATTTTAATTATCGGTCCAAACAAGGCCTTAGTGCAAGAAGTCATCACTGGCAAATATATACCTAAATAAATTAGGTACCCTTGAGACACTACAGTGTGTAGGAAAATCTTAAATGTGAATGAAAGGGAAAAGACAACCTGGCGAAAGTCGAACACGCAACCGATGAGTGAGAATGGTCGTGATCATACTCGCCTTAAGCTGAATGAACTTAGTTCAATCCGAGTTTGCATACTTAACTATAACTTTTCCATACAGTCACTAAGGCCAATTTTACAAAATAATACTCAAAACTCAAGAAACGCTTAAAGTTAGTGTTCGTCTTATAAAACACGCTTAGGCTGGCAACTAATATAGCATTGTTTTTATAGCGTGCATAACACCAAAAAACTTCGACAATATGCCCCGACGTGCCTAATAGTCTCACTAATGTATTGTTTAAGATACATTTCATACATCAGTGGTAGTATACTACCACTGAAGTATGAACTTTGAATTTGTTTAAATTTGCTAGCTTGGCCTGACATAATAGTACTCATTTTTTACAAATTCTTAAGGTTGATTTTTACGTATTATTATGCTGGAGATTTCATTAAGCATTACCATTCTTTAAATTTATATTAAACAAAGTGTCATCGAAATTACCTATTGTTTTATAGACCTATCGATGCCATTATGTCTGGATAATAAAATCGTTCAATTATCCGCCACGACTTCTCTGGTTAGAGCGCATCCGAAATGTCTAATTTCCATGACTGTAACGCATAAATCAGCCTGAATTTGACCGATGGCATGAGATATATGTTGGCCTGAAAACCACTATGGTCTATAGACCTGCAACTTAAAAAAACCCCTACAAGAAAATGTCTAACGGGGTCAACGGCACACGGTCGGGGACACGATCTCGATGGCCAGTTCATATAACTTCTACGTGAGATGATCATGCCCTCAAATCGCGTGCAGAATATTCTGAGCTGTATAGCACGTAGCAACGTCCTATTGATACCACATGTCGTTGGTGTTCCGGTCACCTAACTCAGGCCAAAAGAAATTGATAAACACATAGCGCTCGCCGTTGACAGTCATGGCCTGACTAACTTTCTCAAAGAAATATGGACCCATGATGCCGCCAGCAAAAAAACAACACCATACAGTGACTTTTCGGAATATTTTGGGCACTCATGGATCTCATATGGATTAATATAGTCCGACGAGGCAAAGTACCACGATCACGCTATTATTAAATACGAGTACACGCTATGCTATTGCATAATAACACACGGTCAGATGAATTATAATTTGCACGTGTTGTTAAATTCTACATCCATCCATGGTGATTTGGCAAAATAGACTAAATAAATATTATTTGATTGCTAGTTGCAGCTATCGATTGAATTTTAACTTTAGGTATTATTTATTGGCTACCATTGGACCTCCCAAACCGTCGTTGCCTCTTCCGTTGGTCAGCAGGTACACAACTAGCAGGGGCCTCGGAGGTCTTGGTAGGCACATTACACCCAATCTTCAGTCTATTATCCCTTGTACTGTTCTGTACCTAAGTGTGTATTTGAGAACAACTGCCCTAAACTGCCGTAGTTTTTGTTTTTTTTTGCAAATTTACCAAAAAGAAAAAAGTTTTCTGAATCGAATGACACCTCCTGAGAATTTTTTTTCACCTAAAAAGCACTCATAGATTACACTATTGCACTTTATCGATAATAAGCGAGTTCGTACGACTCGCAGTTTTCGGGTGGCTATTCCTGTGCCCACAACCTTTTTTGAGGGTTGGATCCGCGCCTGACACTGTCGATTCATCTTTGTAATATCGACACGTGTTAAATTTTTTGCTTGAGTGAGATAGTACTGGGAATTTTACATTTAAAACAATTAACTGTAAATGGAGTAAAGAAACTCTATATTTACCGTTTAATAATAAATTCTTTAAAAAATGCTTAGATATATGCTGTCACCAAAAAGTCTCTACTACATTTCACCTTTATCAAATCATGAGTCCTGCATCGATGACCCTGTATTGTCCCTTATTATATAACCTACAATGTGTACGATGTACTTATGTAAAAAATTATCATTTAGTGATTATTCTAAAATTCAAATCAAGGTGCAGTAGGTAACTTAAGGTCGTATTATAGAACGTTTCTAAAAACTCACACAAAATTAATCTGAAATTAAAAATCCTCTGAACCAAATACAACTACTAAGTACTCCTAGACACCGTTCTACTAAGTCTGAACATGGTATAATGATGTATTTTTTTTCGAGTTCGGTATGCCGCAGTCTAATTGATGTAGTAGCAAGTTCCAGGTTACTTAAAATACCGTCAAAGTCATTTTAATGAGTTTTCTTCATCACCTAGGAAATGGGCTGATGATCTTTAAAAATACAGTTTCGAAGAACAATTTCGATCATATCGGCTCTTGAACAAAAAATTGGCATCAATATTGCTCAATCTGTTTGGGAGTTAATGCCACAAACAACAGATACACAGTTTAAACTTATAACATCCCTGGCTTAAATACCCTTGAGAGTAGAATTATAAGTTGAAAACTAGCCTCAAGAGCTTCTTGAGGGTATCATTTTGTAATAAAGCCCTAAGATGTTTCCACAAAGTCAGTTTGCGTGGTCTGTCGTGCACTTATGATATGTATTATATTTAACCTCTCTCTAACATCACAAACACTTTGTACACGTTAATTTATTTGCACAAATTTGTGATTCCGTGACATTCAGGCATATCGAAGTCTATTGTAAAATTCGTAAACCTAAACTTGCTTGCACCACGCATAAAAGAAAATAAATATCATGCACCGTCTCTAATATCGCCGTCTGCGCCTGACTGCTTCTCTCTCTCGTCTTGTCTTGTCTTCATGTTTTTAACCACACACTGAATCTTTGCCCCATCACTATATCACTGTTTTAAGATTCAATATAGTTTATATGAAATGTTTCTTTTGTTAGGTATGTGAATTATCTCAAGAACTGTCACTGCGTGATGCATGATTAGGTAGTACTAAGGTAATTTTGAAATATATATTTAGGTGAGCACGAACGTTGTATGTGTCATATCGCAATCTTCAATTAAACCCGAATTCTAAGAAATGAAGTAGATTTAGAAACGTGCTAGAGGCAGAACCTATGTATATACGTTGTATCACATTGTCTCATCTCTATAAGCAATCGCAGCGTGGACGGGATGTAATCTTTCTTTGGATCGCAGGCACCTTAACCATTGATTATGGCGAGAAATTTTACTTCTCTAGACGGTGCTGGATGGATTTAATTAGGAATGTTATTATTATGGTAAATGTTAGTAGATTATACAGTAGGTACTACTAGTCCTAATGAGTTTTCCATTGCCTTAGAATCTGGTTTCATCGAAAATGTACATCTTATTTCTCATAATTTTTTAAAAATATTTCTACCTCAACGATCGTAAAAATCGGAAAACCCGTGCTTTAATTATAAAAGATGTAACTAACACGACTTTGTTTTATACTTAGTCTGGTCAAAAATACTGCAACAATAAAAAAAACATAATATTACATTTGAATTTGGAATCTGTTACATTGTGTTTTCCCATTTTCACGTCAATCGATGTTAAATATTTTTCTGATTTTAAAATGGAGTGGGGTGATAAAGAAAACTGAATTGCTATGATAGAATTACTTAATTTTTTGAAGCTTAACATCCTCTTGATACCTATTAGTCGAATGTTTGTATACCAGGCTATATACGATAGGTACGAGAAAACTAATGAAAAAAAAGTATTATTATTATTATCTCGTACAATGAAACCTCCACTGCTTGTGACAGAATAAGATCTGACCGTCTACGTAGTAGGTAAAAGGTGTAGTCCACAAACAAAAAGGCGATCAAAGTAGTGAAGGAAATAATTCGAATAAATCCTGTCAAAAAACAGATTTTATATCGGGAAAAAAATATAGCTCCTAGAACCATGTCGCGTATTTAAAAAGATGACTTAGGACTTGCAGCCTGTAAGAGACGCACTGGTCCTCATTTAGCTGCTAATTCTAAAATGAATAGGGTGTTAAAATTAAAATTCTTCTTAAGGAGTACGCAAAGGGAGTAAGTGTTTTTTTTACTATTGAGCAAAATTTTAACATACGTAGGTACTCGTATGACCGGAGTTTATGCTCGAAGCTCTATTATATTACAAATCGATTGAATATGTATACAATATGTTAAGAAAACCCTGTCCGATCCGTGAAAGTTTTAGTAGCTATCGAGATGCGATTTTATTCGTGTAATCCTTTTTAGAAATTATTCCAAAAAATTACCCCATAATATTTACCCCCAATAAAATAAATAAAAATTAATATAATGTGGTAGCTTACAGGGCTTCACAGGGAAGCTAAGGGTTATTCGGAAATGCAAGGTCAAAAGGTCAGCTTACACCTGCCGGCAGCTTCTTTAGATATCACATACACTCGTCGCCGCATGCCAACAAAGGCGTTGTCAGTTTTTGAAAAATTGATAAATATATTTAAAGGAAATTGGACAAATTCTGACACTAAAAACACGTATTTAAAAAAATGATAACTATTTTAGACTTATAAATAAAATGTTTATTTTTGTTTATGTTATTGAAGTGCCTATGTGTCCCTTGCGAGTTGGACAGGGTTTTCTTAACACGCAATTCTATACTTTCGTACAGTGCATCTTTGGTACCAGTGGATGGTGCCTTACGTGCGTCGCCGTAATACGTAAGGTGAATTAATTCGTCAGTTTCGAGTAGGTCTCGGTGGTGTAGTTGGTAACGCGTCTGGTGCGTTGAACCAGAAGAAGCTGGTCCGAGTCGAACTCTAGACTGAATAAAATTTCCACTTTAAAGTTTAAATGATTATAGGTGCAATTCTATACATTCGTACCGTGCAACTTTACTTAGTGCTGGTCGATGGCGCCTTACGTGCCTTAAGACGTAAAAAGGTGGATTAATTCGTCAGTTTCGAGTAGGTCTCGGTGGTGTAGTTGGTAACGCGTCTGGTGCGTTGAACTAAAAGAATCTGGTTATATAGAGTCCAGCTCGAGACTTTAACCGAAAATTTAAATTTATAAAAGATAGCATACTACCTAATTGCATTTTAAAATTGTTTCTATTATATTAGATTCTTAAATGTATACGAATTGCATGTGATGGTTTAATTTAGGCAGTAAAGGAATAAAAATTAAGCAATAAATCAATCAATCAAATCCATCTTCTTACTGTTAGACGGTCCCTCCCACTTTTCTCCATTACATACGATCCTATACCTACCACATTCAGGAGAAGTCTACCTAGAAAATATCGCTAAGACTCTTTGACTTTGATCCCGGCCAGAAGAGTTCATTAAATAAGAGCTTGGTTTTATCCAAGTTCATTCAGAGATCAATATGTGGTGAAGCCATTCGGATTTTATTTATACTACTGAGATGGCACACACGCATACGGCCCACCAGACAGAAAGTGGTCACCGTAGCCTATGGACGTTTGCAACACCGTGCAGAGGTGCAGCACTCGCGCTGCCGACCCTAATTAACCTTAAAGGTTCAGATTGTGACAGTTCAGTCATTTAAATAAATTGTGCAGTATTTCGTTCTAGCGTTGCTACTATGACGATGTTGTCAATACACCAAAAATGTGAGATGTAGGTACTCTTTTATATTAACACCCTGTCCATCTCAATCCAACCTCTTTAATGAGACTTCAAACGCATTGATGACAAATAAGGAGTGTTGAATCCCTTCTCATAGTCTACGCTGTTTAATGAATTTGGTCCTGCAGCGGGACAGTCAGGACATTATTAATCCAAGTTTGTAAATATCCTACACTTCGATATGTCTGTGTAGGTAGGTACCTACTTAAGATGAAAAAATTCGAGGGATGACAGGTAAGAATGTAATATTAAGCGAAACATTTCAATGAACACTGCTTACCATTACATATTATTGTAATATTAATTAATGGCATTTATTGACTCAGATGTGCTGTTGGACACAACCGCGGAGCCTGAATACCAGTGCGGAGGGTCGCCGTACCGGGTGCAACGGGCAGCAGCCAACGTGCGCGAGCGTCGTCGAATGCTGAGGTCCGGACCCAATGGGTATCCTACTTGTTTGTTGCACATATTATCTAATACTTAGACATATCTTTGTTTTAGAAAGAAGGTAACTGTACTTAAAATAATTTGAGAATTCCATTTAAAGTTTATGTGCCGAAACCAATTTTGACACGTTCTGAAGCTATAATGTTTGTGTGACATTCTGATTTTAGCAGTATAAACTCGGCGTTCGATGAGCTGCGAGTTCACGTGCCGACGTTCCCCTACGAGAAACGACTCAGCAAGATTGACACTTTAAGGCTTGCCATCGCTTACATAGCTTTGCTCAGAGAGGTGAGGATTGTGGTGTTTTAATAACTTTTGTACTGATATTTTCAAGATCCAGATATGTTGCCATAAACAAATTATCTTATAACATCCAAAAGCTTTATGTGCAAGAATCTGCTAAGCCCTAAGTCCTTAGGGCTTAGAAGATTCTTGCACATAACATTTGGGCAGATCTAGAGATAGCAGTGCACGGTGTACCAGGGCTAATACTTATTACTTACTCGGAAACGCGATGTTGTATGTAATGTAGTTTCTACTAGAAACTACCTTGCAAGAGCGGATCTACTATTGTGGACACGATCGGCATGCTCACAACCAAAACACTTTATTTTGTCGGTTTGAGTGGGTTTCAGTAGCCTAGTTGGTTAAAGCGTTTGACCCGGCAAGTCTCACGACGCTGGTTCGAGTCCAGCTCGAGGCTGAAAATTGTTCCACTTTAGGATAGGTATCGTAGGAATGTATTATATCGATAATGAGTGAGTTCATGTCGACTCGTAGTTGACCGATATTCGGGTGGTTGTGGCCACAACCATATTTAGGGGATCGGATCTGCGCCTGGTACCTTGTCCAAATTGAAGAACATAATCACAATCGGTACCTACATTATATTATTTAATCGCCATTCACCAACCACTGCGCCACTCGTTATAGCGATCTGATACGAGTGTGTGCTTTGCAAAGCGCTCTTGAGCTCTGACATGATACGTAAGAAATTTCATCGACGTTAAAATTATAATGTATCTCGTTGTAGGTACTCGACGCCGACTACGACCCATTAACATACGTGGAGAAATGCCTGCGCGGCGAAATCAAAGCAGACCGTGCACACTGGAATACAAGCGGTAACAAGTTTTTAATGTACATTTGTTAGCTAGATCAACGTTTCGCCCTATATAAATGATACCTAATGGATAAATGTATTATAGCTATATGTAGTCCCTTCCATCCTACCAGTTCCTCTCCCTCATACGCAAACGTAGGTACTACAGAGCCTCGGCCGTTAGTCTTTACCGAGACAAAAGTAGTTCCATTACCATCTTCGACCTCATCGTACCCAATAGTTGATTGATGCATGCTAGACACAGATCTAGCTCTAAATTCGCCAAATTTGGTTTTGTGTTTTGCCAACATGGGTGGATAGCTTAATGAGAAATATTCTAAAGAGATCCAAAGGGAAATATTCTAAAGAATCATCCTCCAAGGCATCCAGGCCTCCAAGGCTTTTCCTGTTGGATGTATAGCTGCGCACCTTATCCATACATAGCATTCGTACCTATTTTGCATTCGAAAATGTTTATTAAAAACAGAATCATAAACCTGAATGTTGAAATTTTCACAGATTTAACTGCAAGACTGTCATGGATCAACTGGGAGAACCTGGGAGTAAATCCTCAACGTCGAAGCGTATTAACATCACTGGCCCTCAGCTCGGATAACCTTCAGTATGGACACAACTAGCAAAATGTGTTGAGTCCAATACTAATGACGATGTTATATACAAACACTCATACCCATCTGATGAAATGTACTTAGTTACCGTAGTATATGTAAGTAGATAAGTTTGCAACACTTAAAATGTGATAATCTCGTTTCTGTAAGTATATGCTAAGAAACTATTGTTCTAGACTTTAGAAAGTTCGGTAGTTATTAGTAGGTGCCTGTCAGTAAATTTATTAATGAGTATGGCGGTAATATAGTGATGACGTCAGATCCTTATATTATCTACAATTTAGAAGATTAATTATCTTCAAAATTGTGGATAATATAAGGATCAGGTAGATTTTTTTATTACATTCTAGCTGACCAGATGAAGTTTTTAACGCCTGAGAATCAAACTATGTCTAACTAATGTCTGTTCAACGGACGGTACGAACAGTTGTCATGGGAAAAAAATGAGTACTTTTCACTGTATTTTCTATGAGTAAAATAAAAAAAAACACTCGTTCACTAGATATTCATATAAGTATTATTGAATATTAGAATATTCGTGAAACTTTTTTTTTATTTTGACTAATATAAACGGTTTACGAACCTGAAGGTCTGCCTTCAAGAGGTTTGTCAAGTCATATTAGGCACAACTCTACGCTAGGATATGTCAGTGTGTGAGCGAAACTAGTCAGGAATACCGAAATTTCCATGTGATACAACTGTTTAATACTTACGTAGTAATGTAATTGAATAATGTGCAATATGTTGTATATAGTACATACTTTAGATATTTATTTAGCATTGTAGATATATGAATACGTAGGTTTACCTTTTTATATAGTAAAAAAAAACGGTTGGCAATATTATTATAACTACTTTAAAAAAATAAAACTTCATTCGAGATCATTGTTTTATTTCGGTAGGTACCTACTACTTCGTCATAGGTTTAGCAATAAATCAATGGACATCTCTCATCGTCCTTAACCGACCTTCGTGACTCCGACTGAGATATTGTAAATCTGCGCGATCAGGCGCGTGGATGGGGCTCGTAAACGGCTTATTGCAAGAAAGGCTTTGAAACCCTGACGGGTAGAGGTCACCAGGGTTGACGGCCAAGGCTGGTTAGTATGCCAGGTATTTCTTTTCTAGGTATATTGACTTGGGTATTTGGCGCTATATAGAAGGCACTTTATAAACCAGCCAAGCACCATCTGATTTTATTCAGTTCCATATTTGAAATTCTACTAAATTTACTGCCAGTAAGACCTTTGTGATTCCATAAGTTACAACACTTCTCATTGCAAACCTCCGACAAAGTACTTACTTAAATACATTATAAAGTACATACATACATCTTTGCTTTAATTCTAATTATAAAACATTATAATATACAATTAACATACTGTCGCGCCGATTGCGAGGCACTCTAAACATTTAAATACGTCAGTTTCGTGCTCAGTGCAGAGTAGCTTGACAATAAGTAGTATGTGGGCATGACCCACGTAGATATCTCAGCCTTTGTTCGAATCAAGACACTTACGGTCGTTTAAGCGTTGAGCGCAAAAGTGACAAGTAAATTTGGTGGTGGAACGACAGAGACTATAGGGAGAGTAAGGAGAAGTAAGCTCTCTTTAAAAAGTGGCAAGTGTCAGGGTCTCCTGAAGATCGGAACGCATACAGGGCTTCGAAGCGTGCCACTAAGAGGCCAGACGTCACCATTTACAAACTCTATATGAGAAGGTGGAATCGTCTAAGGGGCATGGAGAGATGGCGATCGAACTCCACGAGCTGCTCAATAAACAGCATAAAGAGGTGCAACCTTCGGACCTCCCTCCCAATCATGGACTAGTGCCACCGGTAACGCCTGCAGAAGTCGAGATTGCTCTTTGCCGCATGATGAATCAGAAAGCTGTTGGAGCCGATGGAGTCCATATCGGGCCTATAAGGCGATGGGGCCTCGCAGTCAGGTCACCTTAGTAAACCTTTTCAACTGCGTACTCCTCAGCGGGCAGGTCCCAAACCTTTGGAGGCTGAGTATTATTACTCCAGTCTTCAAGGGTAAAGGGTCACTGCAGGAGTGCGGGACATACCGCGGTATAAAGGTTATGCCCCACACCATGAATGTTTTCGAGGGGATTATTGACTCCCGGATCCGGCAGGAATGTACTCTCTACGAGTGTCAATATGGGTTTCACGCCACGGATCCTGTTTTTGTCCTGAGGGTTGTAGCGGAGAAATACAGGACGAAGAACACGCCTCTGCACTGTCTGTTTCTAGACATGATCCTCGAGCGATGATCTGGTGAGTACTGCAGCCCAAAGGGGTTCCAGAGGTTAATATTGACACTATCCGGGACATGTACCGCGACTCAGATTGCGTGGTTCGGACTGCTGTTCCCCATCACCGTCGGGGTGCACCAAGGTATTGTCACACAGCATCGGGGACTCGCTTGAGCAGCCTCCATGGTTGCACGTATGCTGACGATATTACGCTGGCAGACGCGAACAGGGGCAGTGTGGTGCCACGTGTGAAGGCGTGAAAGAAGACGCTTGAGAACGGCGGTCTGAAACTTGATGTGGCGAGTACTTGGGACTTAACTCTAAGGATCGCAATTCAGTCCACATAGGCAGTGATTTGGTCGAGCGGCCGGACCATGGTAAATACCTGGGTCTGTATTTCACACGTCTAGTGACATCGACTGCGATGTCAAGCACACATTGCTGCCGCGTGGGCCAAGTGGCGGGAGATGACCGGTGTCATTTGTGACCCAAAAGTAAGTTGTCAGAGACAGTAACTTGTATACAACGTATACACAAGTTAATAATACTCATTCCTATTGTCATTATTCTGGTGTAAGCCAATAGACACATAGGACGCAGACGTCTGCACCCCGTTCTTGTCTGACGTCATTTCATTGTTACAATACCGAAACTTCTCTCACACCAAAAAAGAATACATACAACCCATATTCGTACATACCTATAACACACTTTGTCGCGTGGCTAATATACTTACATGGTAATGGAATTACTTAGATATAACCTAAGGCATCATTGTGTTATTACTTGATGCATAGTCACGACACTTATTGTTTAATTTACAAAACAAAACTTTAAATAGATAGGTATTCTACTTATTACTGCAAAATATATATAAATAGTTTCTAAAATAGACACAGCGGAGCTTCTGTTCTATTCTCTATTTTAAATTGAAAGGTAAGTATAGGATATCTAAGCATACGATCAAAATCGATTAAACAATGCACATAAATTGTAACTAAGAAAAAGATCTAACAGTATTACTTATGATAAGAACGTTTCGTAAATGACGAAAAATTCCTATCGTATCGTTGCTCAGATGTCATATTTAGTAGGTATAACTTTAAATGACCAAAGAGATCTCCCATATAATAGATGGTGATGTCATGTGCGCTATTCGCTAAAGGAGTGCCGAAGTAGGGTCGAAAGAGATTTGACACGGATTTGAGCGCGAATAAGACTTACATGGCGCACGGTTCCCGTATATTATTTTCCAAAACTAGTGTATTTTTGACAATGGTGGATACTTAGACAAAATGATCGAAAATGTGCATGAGGGTAGGAAAGTGCTATACAGCAGTGAAAAGTGGCTTCATTGTGTTATTCCCTCCCAAATCTCCTTAAAAAGCCGCAGTAAAGTTTCCATCGGTTTACTGGGACAGGGACAAAGGACTTAGTGTTGGACCTGACACACTGGAAAGCGCTGATCCTCCATGAGGAGGTGAGTAGCAGATTAACCGCGTTTGCATTGAAGTAGCGCTGCAGGTTATCAATCAATAAGAAATATTTTTAAAAAATTGAATTTATAGGTATGGATTATTTTTGTATGAGATATTTTTGACAATAAAACTGATAACATCACTCAAGAAATCATCGCTTTATTATCACATACATTGTCACAACACGTTTTTATTAGCTATTTATTTACAAAATATTTGAAATTTATGTTGACTACTTGAGCAGTTTTAGCTTTTACATAATATTTAACGTTTTCTGTTGATTAAATTTATACATCTGTCATGTCTTTTTCTCCGAAGGGGAATACTATGCGCCCACATTTCACCGTAAGCATTGTCCCACGTAACAGGTGATAAATCGTAAACAAATTAAAAAACTTATGTACAAATAGGAATAGAAAAAGAATCTCATTCACCAATCTTTTTTCTCCCATGCCTTAGCTCGTTATATAATAGCACAGTCACGTTCTTTAATTTAAGACCTAGATTTGTTGTTGTAACATAAAAATGTATTAAGGATGAAAACTTGACGCCATTAAGCTGTTGTCTCATAGCACAAGGAATATAGGTTGCCTTGAAGAGATTGCCGCTTGCAATAAGGCCGCCCATTGTACTTACTATATATAATATTGGTTTCTTAGTTTTTAAATTTATTCTTGGTGTACAATAAAGCATATTATTATTATGTCTCTTCTTTTCTCGGGCATCTTCTTTTTTTTTTCTTGAAGATACCCGGGCTTTTGGTAGGCTTACATGGAGACATAGGTCCAACACGCAGAGGCCCTTTGAGAATTTTAATCTAATAGGGAATGGGACCCTCACTGCAGATAGTCCACGCCCGCCTTATGTAGAAGAACGGTAATGGATCACCTCCAATGGGAGTTAAACTATTGTGAAATGTGCTAACTATGAAATGGGCTATTGGGTTGGGTGTTAAATGGATTGGGTGATTTATTATTATTATTATTATTGCTCGCTCCCTGTCGCTCTCGCCCTATTAGAGACGAAAGTAATAATAATACCGCGTGCTAAGTTTACTTCAAGCTGTAGACGAAAATCGCATACCCCCCTGGCACTATAGTAAGGCGTCGGTTGTATCAAAAATATAGAGCTAGTGGACCGCGAGCGACATTGATTCCTTACCCTGTGGTGGTTGCCGCTAGACACGTATAAACAATATCAGCTCTAAATGAAATCTTTTGCACATTTTTCACATTAGGTAGATTCCAAATTATAGTTCGCTACCATTGAAATCAAAATAGAAGAAATGCCATGCATATAAACATTCGTGTGTAGCCGGGTCATGTTCTACGTGCTGAAGCGTTCGGAAACGGCGCGTCGGACAAAGAGTGTTCTCTTAACCACCACCACGAAGTTTGCTTATAGTAGAGTTTACATGTAAAAACTAAATTAAAAACCTTCGCAAGCCATGGATAATATCTATGGTACGCGATTCCAGGAATAGTGTAGGTTTTATTTGTATTTGATACGTACTAGCAACACACAAATGTTCTCTCGTAACATTGCTTCTGTTTTTACGATTTCTATATTCGTGACTTACGCGGTTCAGTAATTTCACTTACAAAACTATCAAGAAGGATACTTAAGTCCTAATACAACTGCTTACTTACTAGCCTACGCTTACAACATACAACAAAACAATACGGTACAAATATATAACAAAATATTAGACTAAATCACAACATCAAAATGATTTTAAAGTTAGCACAGCACACTCATAGGGTCTATTATTTCGAAAACGTTTGGAATGAAGTTCCTTATCGCGCGTTGCGAAAGGGGCTAGACGGAAAAAATTAAGACCAAAAGTTGTAAAAAACCTTTTTGCTATAGTTTCTCGTGTTTCTCTGTCTGTCTCTCTCTCATAGTAAGCAAGCCAGTTATTTTCGTTTCGTCTTTCTATTTCGCATTGAACAGTGTGGTGTCGCGACAATTATTTTGTTGAGTGTATACCTGTTTTTTGTACATAATAAATAATAAAAAATAATGACAATAATAAATCCTGACAGTGATTCTGCACAAGTTCCGGATATTGCTGATGGAGTTAGGTAAGTAGAGATTTTATACAGACACCTACACTAATTAATCGAAAGGAACTTCGTTCCATCCGGGTGTCCCTTGACACCTCTCAAGTTTATATATATATTTTAGTGGATACGAAACGTCATACCTTTGCATGTGTGTAGAATTCTATATGTTTTTTTCTATTCAGTAGATACTTCGCTGGACATTGACAAACATTTGGCTAACCACGGAATTTTATGTTATAAGCTAGAAACATGCATGTACTATCATTTAGGCATTGTACATGTTCCCCTAAAACTGTAGAAAAATCTCGAAGTCGTGTCTCACGTTATTTAGGTCAAAGTCACAAAAATCGAGTTTTTGCTAATATTTTCCGTCCTATATTTTTCATAATGGCTGCATTAAGAAAAACATAACAGAACACAGATGCACTCACTCTGAATGCGCTCATAGTTTTCACAGAGTTTCCATTCTTTATTTTATAGAGTTTATAGCTTAAATTAGAAACGCATGTTGTTTTTCAAACAGTGGTAGGTCCCGCCATGTAGTAGGTATTTAGACTCCTCGCGCATGAAACTGGCCATGGGCAAAACGTACCCTAAACGATTCAACGGGACAATGTATCGTAGGAAATTTACAATACAGTTTCAAAATAATTTTTGAAAAGAAAAATAACTTACTACTTTATATACCTACGAGTATGTAGTAGATATTAAAGATTTTTTTATTAACTTTTCACCTTATCACTCAACAAAAACAGAGGTACAGAATCCTTCACGGCCAATCTTCTAAACTGTCATGTACTGTATGCCAAGTCAATCCAGTACCAACCGGAGCATGAGCAGATGGGAACAAAACATGTCTCAAAAACGTCCTACCTTGGATCAGTCCTAAGAATAACTTCCAATTTTTTTTCCTACCAAAATCGTATGGATTTCTAAAGTTACCTTTCTGGATAGCTTTTAGTTTTGCATTTATGTGTGCTTCGACGCTCGTCTCTCCCCTACTAATATTTTTGCCATGCATGATTGTTAGTGTTCCAAGTGCAAATAATACTGCAATACATGTGACCGCCATGAAAATAACGGCTTTTCTCTTCCACGGATGGGCGGTAATACGCTGCGCCTCAGTGATTG
Source organism: Thumatha senex (assembly GCA_948477245.1). Classification (NCBI taxonomy): domain Eukaryota; kingdom Metazoa; phylum Arthropoda; class Insecta; order Lepidoptera; family Erebidae; genus Thumatha; species Thumatha senex. Next base: position 14,327,184 of record OX419725.1, on the reverse strand, counting down.
GTGGCACTGGTAGGTCATGTTCACGAGGAAAGTTCAAGGAGTCGTCATATTCCACGATCACTTTCACTGGTACTAAGGCACCACTTTGGTTTATCTTTACTGGATGACCGATTAAATCTGGATCATCGTTCGGGATGATACCACCTGGAAATGAAAATAGTGTGTTAAATATGGCCTAAAAAATTGTGTTTTATAAAATTGATAACTGGGCTAGAATTTACACATCTTCGTTTGCGAAAACTATTTAGTTCTATTTATAAACTAGATACTCGTATCGTTTGTAATATATTTCAATTAATCTTAGTATATTCCCAGTTGTTTCCAAGCCCTAATTAATTTGGTGTGTTTATTTTATATGTGGCACGTCAAAATGGCGTCGGCCGCCTGATGGTAAGCAAAGACGACGACCCGTGATTGGGGCCGCTATCTCAACCCGCAGGGCTCCGATAGCGACCCTCAGGTTGACGGCCCAGAAATATGCCGTTTAACGCTTCTCTTAAAGGACTCAGGATTGTAAGAGGAGACAAACACATGCGTTGGCAGAGCGTTCCATGCTTTTTGGTGCGACATAAGAAAGATCTATGGAATCTTTCGGTGTCTGAGGTCCACTTTTATTTGGCTTCTAGAAGTAGGTATCGTTTAGATATTGTTTCACGAGATGGTTAGGAGTGTCTGCGGTCTGTCCTCCCAAACCTATAAGGTCGCCAGGGTCACTGGCTCGTCTGTTAGTCAGCAAGTGCACCGCTAGAAGGTGAAGTCGCTTTCACCCCAGAGATCTTGGACTCAATGTATCCCGATACCATCACTGATAACAAATAATAAAATAAAATCTTAATAAGTAATATTATAAATGTGAAAGTTTATACGGATGTTTGTTACTCTTTCACGTAACTGAACGGATTTTAATGAAACTTTACAACAATGTAGCTTATACATCAGAATAACATATTGGCTACTTTTTATCCCTGGAACAAGTTCCTGTGGGAAACGGGAACGGGAAAACTTCTCTACGTGAGCGAAGTCGCGGGCGTCAACTAGTATACTCATAAATTTATTTATAGGGAAATAGATCACCTGATTAGAAACGGAACTTACAATAAGAAAAAATATCCACACTACGTCAACACTTATAAAATACCTACCTAGAAGTACTACAACATAACTATTGAACCGTTTACAAAATTATTTTAAGCTAAACTGTCTTCACGCTGTGTCCCTGACGGGGTAGTCGGACAGGACAGATCGCCAGGCTTCGCGATCCATGCATACTTCTTTCGCTTCTTCAAGATTCTTCAATCGCTTCATACACGCACTTCTGGGTATCCGAGTACTTATGAGTTTTTCGTTTTTGAACTAACTGCTCACATGGTCTCCATTTGTAAGTCTCGTCCTACCCAGACTCCTTCTACCCTCTACTTTCGCACAATATATATTCTTCGTCAATCGTTCCTCATTCATTTGTTGAACGTGTTCAAACCAACGGAGCACGCCCTTTTCCTGCTTAACGCTGACACTTTCATTCAAACCTGCCATATTGCGTATCATCTAAAAGAAGCGAAAGAAGTATACATGGATCGCGAAGCCTGGCAATCTGTCATCTCTGACTACCCCGTCAGGGATCTGTATCCCTGAAGAGGTAGTCAGAGATGACAGTCAGCGTGAAGATAGTTAGTTAGTATAAAGATATAATTATCAAGCATATATTTTACTTGTCATGGAGTGGCAATACGTCTACTTAACTCTCCGAGCCCAACTTTTTATTTTAACTCGCATCATGTCCAGAGAACTGAAGAGTAAGAATGTTCTCAGACAGCATAGCGGCGTTGTGGCACTGAGGAGCTACACAGTTACAATAGGGCCGTGCCAGGACCTCGTCAGACAGGCAACAGGTGTAAGACTTGCAGGCGAGATTCGGGCCTGGGCTGACTCGTTCCTACTATGATCATCGGGGGATGATCATAGTAGGACCGAGTCAATCAAATATATTGACGGCGTCCATTTCTATGCAGATACGTGATGTACGGGTGATACTTATTACACGGGTCGCTCAAGTATCCCCGGTCTGCAGTAGAAGGCAGTCGTGAACAACTTATCAAGGCTAGCTTTCGGAGATCCTTACTGTACGAAACTGCCAGATAAATTGATACAGAGTTTTGTTTAGGAGTTTTACTTCTCTTTGCTTGACTTTGTCGTTAGTTAGCACGTGTAGCACAATATAAATACACATATAAACATACACAGCAGTGCTTACCTGTATCATTTATCCAAATAACTTGGTATCCAATATCCACGCCCGCGATTATAACGAATGCTACACCAGTAACCATGTATATCATATAGAGGTAAAAGTACCTCGCATTATAGTAGCCCACGCAGTTGTTTAGCCACGGACAGTGGTGATCCATGGCGAGGACGCATTTATCGCATACAGAGCAATGATGTGTCCTTGGGGGTTTTGGAGAAATACACTTCTTGCAGATACTCGCTGCTTCGGATATCATCGAGCCCTGTAAAGAATGAATTAGAATTCTTGTAAGATTCGAAGTTATAATAATCATTACTTTACTTTAGTTAAATGAGTCAGGCTATAGCGGCCAGCCACGACCGTTGCCTCATCATAACGTCAGGTATCAAATGATGTAAGTATGCTATGCTTACAAATATATAAAGCACTTTTGATCCCCGTATTAGTAAAATATTACATAGAATAGAACGCTATAGTTTACATGCATAAACATATACATAAAGTCAGAAGGCGTATGTAGAGACGAGAGAGGCGTATTGAAGAACCCATAGTAGCTGCGGTTATGGGTTTCTTTATATGATATAGGTCGAAATTGTCGGCATGTTGTGGATAATATGCCGAACTCCTACCGACTACCACACGGTGCTCTTTCATCTGTCTATAGCAGGAAGTCCAGGGTGAGCCCACAGAAGGATTACCTCACGGCTCCCGATACAGACGTGGTGCGTGCCATTTCGGGGGTGGATCGGATGTTATCCATCTTTTGGGAATGAAGGGCGTGAGTGGTGTCGTAGCCGTCCCTGCAATGCTGGCCGTCTGGTGATACATCCAGATTTATCCGTCATAGAAAGTTAACGAACCACCCGTGCCCGGTAAGTACGTGCCCGGTAAGTATCTGCGACATCAGGTTGCCATAGCGGATGCAACAAATAAGTGTTTATGGGTTCAGTCTAAAGCTCCTGTAACATAGTTTATGTATTGCTATTCACATCGGTTCGATTCCAACCTTGTTCAGTTCGTTAAAAGCTTCATAGGTACATATACAATAGGGCTATGTGCCATCCTTCTTCAATGTTTTAGGTACGTATCGTTGAACTACCAGGTCCAGTAAATACAACTACAACTAGATGGTTAAGTATTATAAAATTCTTGTTAGTGATATAATTGTTAGTGTATAATATAATAAACCACAGTGGTACTTATAAAAAACTCTCAGATTACGACTTTATTGTATTTTAACGTAACAATGGTATATTATTATTAAACACTAATCTGTCTTTACTTAGTATTTACGTTTTATTGCTTGACATTTCAAATAGGTTGCACCATCCATTGTCCAAACATTAAGGTACAAAGACAAAAGCTTTTTATTTAATACTAATATATTTCCCATGCTATCGATTTTTAAAAGGAAAATATTTACCTATCTACTATAAATGTTGAACACATAACCTCTACTGACATCATTACATACATACATACATATTGTCACGCCTTTATCCCCGAAGGGGTAGGCAGAGGCATACTATAGGCCCACATTTCACCATATGCATTTTTGTCCCACGTAACAGGTGGTGAGCCCATTGCCGTGTTGAAATGGACAGGCGCAGGCAGAAGCTGTTAAAATTTTTCAAGACGCCATTAGGCCTTCAACCAGGCTTAATGACTGCCATTTCAATACTAACCGGCCAACGTCTAAGACAGCAGAGGCATAACACACACCTTTATTTCACCATTAGCATTTTAATCCATGTAACAGGCTCATTGTCATGATAAAATGGACAGACGCAGGTTCATAAGGTCTTCAACTTAGCTTGTTACTGACAACCAGAATGAAAATGCTAGTAAATTCACTTGGCACAAAGCGGTCACCAATCTCAAGATCAGACATAGCAAGAGGTTTTAGTGGGGTTATTCAAGCTTTTATTTTTTAAAGTATAATAAGATTTAATACTTACATGCGGTGGATACCCAGGCGTAGTGACAACACCCATATAATAGTGAAATACAATATTTAGCAGGAGCCAGTTGCCGAAAATGACTAGGAATACTGTGGTATAGGGACATCTCTGCCACCAGTATGGTAGCCCAACCCAGTACGCAATCAATACTACAGCAGTTGTTAATACCGTCACGCAGAACACAAACACCTGGAAATATAAATAGAAAATGTATCAGCATGAGTACTGCCTATGTGTCTGCATCTGTCCAAAATGTATTCCAGTTCATCAGTCATATTAAAACTCTAGCTAACTTTATGAAATCACTACTAGTCTTTTATCAAATGACATAAAATGTTTATTAATAAAAGCTCTGTGAAAAAGGCTATAACGCAGTAAAAGACTATATTATATAGGACAGGGGCACTCGGAAATAATCAGCTGTCTTCATGAAATATTATTAATTTGTAAACAAGCCATCAAAAAAATCCTTTCCAACTTTCCTGATGGTTCTTTGCAGGTTCAGGTTCTTTCTTTGTTCCGAACCAGTCGTCAAATTAATAATTTAAATTTAATTCAAATATATGACATTTTGTAAGCGCCTTTAAAATGATCTATGCAAAATAAAGACATTTTTATTTTTTACTCGTGGCTACTGATCAAGGTAGAATTCTTTGGCTGCAAAATAATGTGCTGTAAAGGAGCGGGTTGAGATGTTCCTCTAACACAAAGGATTTGGATATGTGGTGTTTGTCTCTCCAGAGTTTTAGATGATATTTTTACACATACCTACATATATTCATGCCTTTTCCTCAAACAGGCAGAAAGAGTCTCGCCTGAGACTCTTTCTGCCTGTAGAGTATTTGAAGTTGAACACACTTACAAGTATGAAAATAACAACTTCATGCTCAACTCAAACTAATATTATACAATATGTTCCGGAATTATTCATGAGTTGTTTTAATTTAGAAGAACAGCTTATTTAATGGACTGATTGTTTTGTTTGCAGCTAACCCAAATTAATTCAAATGTTGGCAAAATTAAATGTCGATCAGCCTAAAAAATGTTTATAAAATAAAAAGAATGCCACTGACATTGTAGCCACCGTAGTACTTATAAAGTTATAAATAGAAAAAGATTAAGCATAAATACTTACTCTTCCTAAATATTTTGCAAAGTTATCAACAAACCAAAATATAGGTCCAAGTAAAATATCGATTACATAGCTTTGGCTCATATGTTCGTTGTAGGTGAGTGAACGGATTGTAAGCTGAGATTGAGAAGTTTTCCATACCAAATAGTCTCTGAAATATAAGTTTTCATATTCAGTGCAGTCAAGAATTGCCCATAATATTACATATGTACATTACGGAACACAAACTTTATTCTTTTCAACACCCCGTGGAATCTCCATTTTATAACCGCCATAGCTGCCAATTATACAATCATTCTTTCGTAATGCAATTAGGATAAATAGAAAAAGATAACTTAAATTAAATTTGAGCTTAAAAAGATTTCGATCAAACGCACAAGAGTAAGGTTAAGGTAAATAAACTTTTAATCTGTCAAATGTTGACAATGACGCTTGTAGTGATGTCCAGTTGTCCTAATACATGATAATCAATTTTCATTCGAATATTACTACCACTCAAATCGATAAAATTAAGTTACACAGAGTAAGAGTTCTGGAGGTAATAGCTACCTAACTTACAAAATAGGCACATCGCCCTTTGATACATGTAATATCGTCTACTTCTGCCTCTGGAGTTTACAATTAAATAATGCAATCAATAAAATCAATTTGTTGACAGCGCCCTAGGGCACGTATAGAACACAGTCGCTGCAAAGGACCTTCTTGTGCCATAAGTACTTTGATGCAAGTGTCACTAACATATTCTATGGAGCAAGCCCGGCTAAGAGCCTTATCTCATACAACAGTTGCAATGAAAGTCGCAGGATTGTAACGTTGCTTTGTTATTGGCAGTCGGATTATGCATGCTGCACTATAATGTAGAGTTCTGCTGGTAGCCGGTCAAGATGCCTATCGAACAATAGATCGTCAATCAACAATAATGGACAATTCAGTTGGGGACAATTCAAGGAGTCAAGTGTTCCACAGAGTGAATGAAATGGGACTTTTTCTCCGTTTTCTCATGTTCAATAGCAGAGTCAGTTCAGAACCTGCCAACCTACTTTCCTTGGTAACCCGCGCAACTTCGTTAGTGCCATAAGAAAGGAAAAGAGAGCGGGGCGTAAGAGTCTATAATACAATTCTAAAGGGTTTGAACCTTTTTATCTCCATTATACACTTGACACCTACATTAATAATATTTATTTTAGTAGGAATACATTCCCGTGGTAATTCCGGGCATTCATTTTTAGGTACTTATCTAAGATTCTTAAAGAAGACGTTCACAAATTTCAGGTATATATGTATAATAATTTAGACTGTGGGGTTTCACCCGCATAGTTCCCGTTGTCATGACAATATCGGCAATTCCTTTGTTAGTACTCATCCAAAGTACTTAAAGAGTACATTCACCATATTACATGTTTTTATGTTTGGTACCGAATCTAGGCCATTTGTGGTTTCATCCGCAAGAGTATTTCTCTTATAAATTTTCCCTTGCTTATTTGAATATGTGGAATTCCTTTCTTAGTGCTTATTTATGGTACTACCTAAAGAAAATTATACTTTTAATATTTTAATTTATTTTTGTTTTTTAATTTTAGGCTATGTGTGGTTTGCCTGCATAGTTCTGCCTGTATGTCTGTTCGCGATAAACTCAAAAACTACTGCACCGATTTTTGTGTTGTTTTCACCAATGGAAAGAGTGGTGCTCGATGAATGTTTTAGTTTATGATTTGTTAAGTTTTTGTATATATATTGACTATATTATATTTTAGTCAAAAAAATAAACTAAAATTGTATTATAGACTCTTTAGATATTTGCCAAAGGTGTCAGCAAAAAAAATATACTCTGGAAGAATTTAACGGAAACGCTATCTGAGATAAGCCTTTTGAGATATGATAAATTAATGTATGGTGGGATTGGGTATCTTATATAGGTCTACGGAAAGGTCCGCATATATCTCTTAAGGATAATATACTAGTTTACTATACTCTAGGGGAAACGGGTACAGTTAAACTAGACACTAGTTTACCTATATATATGCTTACTTGAAGACGTTGTGTAAAAAATGTCCGTCAATATCCATCAATCATACCGATTTATCGATTTCAGCAATCGATTCAAACTCGATGTGCATCCCTACGTGGCAAGTGGCGGAATCAGTGGTTGGCATTATTTGGCATGGCACGGCAGGCAGGCAAGGTAGACAGGGCGACTGCGGAGCGGCGATGGCAACAGCGGCGCGGGCGGCGGCGGTAGCGGACGCTCGCCGGGATTTTATCCTTTATTGTATTTTATTCTGTTCTTAGCGCTCTGCCTCGTCGAACGTCCCAACCGTACATCCCTATTGTACTACTCTACGTTTTATTGTAACAAAGCCAGTTTTAACACTCTCATAATATGCCAATATGATAAAAACTTGGTCATTCTTTGCTCCGGACGGTCTGTTTTGTGTGAACGAGTGTTATAAATAAATAATAATAACGACGTAAAACTAAGTATTTAATAAAAATTGTTACGTAGGTACCTATATCAAATTAACATTATGAATTTAAATAATTTTGTGATCTGGTTAATTTTTATAAATATTATTTATATTATCAATGGAGCTGCAACGGATGATAAGGTAAATATCAATATTTTCACTTCTACTACTTCTACTGTAAGTTAAAGTATCATTTATCTAATAAAGTAATATACTTTATTAGATAAATGAAGTAGTCTCGTTATGTATCGCATTAACTACTGAGATTGATGTTAATGTTCCAATTTTAGCGAATTATCCAGTACATATGAGCGTAATACTAATCCTTATTTCAATTGACAAAGTGCAAAAGACTTCAATGCTTAACCTGTCTACCAATCGGAATTAAATTTCATCGCCAAATTCGTTCAATTATGAGATTTTTATAACGTGTGGAAATCCTCACGGACGTCATGCCGGACTCGAACCGACTAAAACCACACGTTCTCCTACCCGTCTAGCGCCGGACGACCCGGGTTATTCCACTGTGAGAATTTTTGGAAGTTGCCTGAAAATAAATACGTGGTTACATAATTAAGCACTAGCTGATGCCCCCTACCGCGAGCATTCGGCTCGTGGGAACCGTCCGGTCCGTCCTACGGCAGTGGGTAGAGAGGGCACAAGGTACTCCGACGTACTATCTCACCCAGTTTCTCACAGGTCATTGCTGTTTTACCAAATACTTATGTGAGCTGGTGGGTGTACGTCCTGGGACGGGCCCCTGAAGTGCCCTCATGGGCAGCGCTGGGTTGGATCTGTCGCTGCCGGTCGTGCTACGAGCCATGGCCGGCAGCCGACAATGTTGGGCCGCCGTCGCCTCCTTCTCCAGCGAGGTGAAAAGAGAGGAGTTGTAGATGCTACTGCTAGAACGCAGCGTTCCACCGCCAAATCGGTGGCGACTCCGGGCGGAGCTCCAGCGCGCCCCCGACTAGTTTATGGTCGTGGGCAGAAGGTCGGGGGACCCCGTTCACATTGACATTCTGGCGGCTGGCGCCCCTCGTGTTCTTCTAGTGGCCGCACGATCGCTCTCCACCCCTCTGTTCTCAGAAGGACGTTCGGAGACGGTTCGAAGCGGGCATAGGCTAATCTACTCCGGGAGATTGTGGGGGGCAGCACATAGAGCCTCTCGCCGAGAGCCTCGTATTGGGGCATAGCCCTTAGCCGGGCCGCAGTGAATAGCCCTCAGGCCTATCCTGAGACCTGGTTGGAAAAAAGGCGGAACACCGCGGGGCTTACTAGGTAGGACGACCCCCAAAGGCCGGGAGACCCACACACTAGGAAAACGCGCGAGATGCATTCCCCGCGCCCAAAAAAAACTAAGCAGATGCCGGTGACTTCGCATGAAATAGATATCTGCTCGCGAAAGTTAGTCAAAATAAGGGCGTATCCGACCTTAGCTTTAGTCCTGATAGATTCCGGCGCCCCCGCTTAAGAGCCCATGGTTATCTTTCCTATTTGTATCCATCTAATTTGCAAGTTATTCAGCATGCCTTGCCACAAATCCACATTTCGTCGTTCATCGTCTTCAGCCAGGCTTTCCTTGATCTAACTTTCTTACTAAGATCAAGTGAAGGTGTATTGTAAACCGTGAAAACTAAACATCTGTATCATGCGTAAGACTACTATAAAACTTTGTCGGCAATATCACGAATATAAACACTATATTAGATACGGGTGTTCCCAGACCAAATACATCTCTGCAGTACCTAGACAGTTTTTGCTTGTGTCGCTAAAACACAGCCCACCTTACCAGCTGGAGCATAGAGAAGAAATGATCGTCATCCTTTGAGCGTAAGTTTTGGTTACATTCTTACATTCGAAGTCCTTAATCCAAACTGACTTAACTTGCGACCTCAACTTTCTACTTCTCATGAACTCGCTGCAAATTCATATAAGCATTTTAAAAACGAGTATACCTATATAGTTGGTCTTGGACCTAATTGGAAAAGATGGACAGTAGAACCTCTTTCTGGAGGGGTTATTTCCTGTGTAGTTCCAGTTTGAATTGCGTTTTATTGTGTGAGGCACGACGCAAGAGTGAGCATGCATAGGTACCTACTATCCTTCTCCTGACTACGTATTTTGAAAACAGTGATAATACCTTTTGAGATGTCATCAACACCAATCTGTTATTTATAGGGGGATAAACGTCACGGGGCATGATCTACTACAGGCAGTAGGTACCCCGACACCTTAAATAAAAATAATAAAATGCCTGGTGTTTACTATATTTATTGAAGCTTGAAGCATAGAAGTGTAAATTGATTTTATTTTGACTAAGTCACTACTAAATAGAGTTGTCAGACAAGCTTCAGTGACGTAGGCATGTGCTACGTAAATTGTTTTCTGAGTCAACAGAAATAAACTGAAATGAATATCGCCAAAGTATCAGCAAACCTCGCACAGCTTCGAACCATTATGATGAACTCGGATATTGACACAAAGTCACCTCAGTGATGTGTAAACTACTTATATAGCCCTACGCTACGGTCCGTTCTGATTTTGGGCTACCGTTTGTGGCAATTAATTTTATGTGCACTTTCGTATGTAATTTGGTACTTCAGAACGCAAATGAACATCCCGTTTGCCCGTAACATGATAGTGGTTAAACCAAATTGAAGGTTTTATAACTTATGACAGCAGCTAACATGGCAAAAAGGTCGACTGGGCTAGTGTAACACCTCTAGTATTGCCAACGTGCAAAGTTTACGGTGATTACTATTGATCAGATGAACCGTAATTTTTCTGCGACCTTAGTGGCACAAATATCTATACAATGATACTTTGATCTTAGGCCCGTATTCCAGAACGTTTATCAATACTCAATCGACGCTTGAGAGTAGATTTTATAAGGCAAAATCTAGCCTCAAGCGTTGATTCAGCATTGAGTAAGGGCCATATTTTAGAACGTTCCTCAATACTCAAGAAACACTTGAGAGTAGTATTTTAAACTAGCCTTAAGCGTTTCTTAAGTATTGAGGAACGTTCTAAAATACGGCCCTAACGTTCTGGAATACGGACCTTAGATACATGTTTTAAAAATACGTAATCAATGATCTCTCATCTTAAACCGTCGTGTTGGCTGAACCTAAATACAAGCAATCGCCAAATTAACTCTTTATACACTGTGAGGTGTACCATAGGTACCTACTTAGTGTCGGGAAAATAATATACCTAATAAAAATAAGTATAAACATCGTACGAATACATTATGTCAAATTTCACCCTGTCCTTCACATAATTTATTAAAAGTGGTGAAATTATTACTATTCTGTTAATGAACACAAGTTGGCACGTTGTATATTGTTTTACACTCGTAATTTAATAAAAGTAATCCCTGCTTCTTTTGTCATTTTCGGTATTGATTTCCGACGCAAAGTTTGAACAAATAATTTTGGGACGCCTGTATATGATAAAGGTCCAAGTTGTAATAAAGTGCCTGCCATATAATTAACACAATTAAATGACGTTTATTGGATGTTTATCGGTAATTTAAATCCATAAGGTCCTTGCATTATAATTTATAGGTACCTACTTAATATTATAAAATAAAACTAGTTGAGTTATGAGTTTGTCATACTAATGGTTCAAATTGAAAACAGTAAATAAATATATCTTGTTGGATAACCTAGTCATCAAGACAGGCTATATATAACATCAGAATACAGACAAAAGAAGTAGAGTAGTAATCATAAATATTAACAAGAACTCTCTTAAATATTTATTTAATATTATTAGAAATCAACAACAACAAATCAACGTTGCTTTACGGTAGCGAAACCTGGGTATGTCAGCAGATGCATGAAAGTAAATTGAATGCTGTGGAGACGCGATCATTTCGAAAATTGTGCGGCGTAACTTTGGCCGACCGAATACGTAACGAAGTAATACGCAATATGGCAGATTTGAATGAAAGTGTCAGTGCTAAGCTGGAAAAGGGTGTGCTCCGTTGGTTTGGACACGTCCAACGAATGAATGAGGACGAATGACGAAGAATATATTTTGTGCGAAAGTAGAGGGTAGAAGGAGTCAGGGTAGGCCGAGACCAGGGAGGACTGGAGGATTGTTTGATATGATGCCCACGACTACTTTCTATCATAGCACGGCTCACCATAGACAGGGTGTTCACCCTCACACTTTGCGTCCCGAGCGCTCGCGTATGGTTAGGTCCAATAGGGCCTTTATTCCGCTTACGCTTAGATTGTGGAATGAGCTCCCTGCCTGGGTTTTCCCAAACTTCTACAGTATGGGGTTCTTCAAAAGGGATCGCAGAAGGTTCTTACAGGGTCAGCAGAGCGAGTGCTGCACCTCTGATGTTGCAATACGACCACTTTCCATCAGGTATGCTTATCTGCCACCTCAGTGGTATAAAATAAATACCTAAGTCCCAGTAGTGTACCCAGAAGATTTAGCAGCATTGCCACATTTTAAGGCAATGCTAACCTTTTGGCGAAAACGAAACCAGCCTTTTGGTCAAAACTGTCACAAGTAATGTATATTAAACGCATTGCAATATCTCAGAGGACCCTTTTTATTAAATTTATTTGATCTCTTATACGACAGTATAATATTTGCCGCATAACCCAGTAGGTTACGCTATACTTATTTGATAAGAGCAATGCACAATGAAGGAAAAAAATGTCATAATAGTAAGAATGTCGTAATGATCATAATAATGTTACACCGGTGAATGCATACATTATAAGTATGATTATTAATTTATTGTTTAATTATAGGCTTGGAACTTGTTATCGATATTCACTTGTTTTCGCCGAGATGTTCATTTGTTGATCACGGGTATGCCTCGCGATATCTTGCGACACCGGCTGGCGCGTCCTAGTAGCAAGAATAATTAAACTACAAACTGGGTTAAATATACTACTGAGGCAAAATGTGTTTATGGACGAGGATGATCAGACCCGAAGCGGATTTCCCTGTAGTTATATCCTTGAAAATGCCACTTCCAACATAATTATCTCTGAGTTTCTCCCTCTGACCGACCCAATAACGCAACCAAGAGTTGAGATTTGTTACACTCATAGTAACAGCGGAACGCTCGCCTACTAGACTATAATAGGCCAGGTGATCAAGAACGGTCACTAACTCTGACGAATCGGCACCGATGTGTAGTCATACGTACAATCAGCTCGCACTAATTATTACGAGAATTAGCTTCTGGAATCCAAAGTGCTGGGTATAATTTTATTCTTCCCCGCAAGTGTGACACCGCGCCTCAGTTTTGTTTATAATCCGCTGTCTATCCCTATGTATGCTTAGATGTTCAAAACTACGCTACGCAACGAATTTAGATGCGTTTTTTTTAATAGATCGATTGATTCCTAAGGGCGGTTTTTTTATTTATAATTTCTTAAATTTTGTATACTCGTACATTGGCTAAATTATAACGATATTTGTAGGGGGTGTCAGAAAAGAGAGTGTCTAGAAGCTTTCAACAGAAACGATGTTTGAAGTATGTCACGGGTTTGAAGTATGTCACGGGTGAAGCCTGGCGGGTCAGACAGCCTATAATATATTGAAGTAAATTGTATAAAATTGATAGCAAACATTTTCGTTTGTGATTGTAATGAATTTTATTACCTAACAGAAGTACTTTAGTATTGACTGCGTCTGTGGCGCGGTGGGAGTGCATCCGACTGCTACGCAGTGGGTTCGATTCCCACCCAGGATAAAACTTTGTGTGATGAGCACGATGGTTTTCTGTCTGGGTGTTATTTATCTATAATATGTATGTATTTAGAAATATATAAGTATGTTTATCAGTTATCTAGATCCCATAACACAAGCTAATATTAGCTTATTTTGGGCTAGATGGCGCTGTGTGAAAAGTGTCCCACAATATTTATTTATTTATTCATTTAGTAGTAGTCTGGAACAGTTACGGATTATTTTTACAAAAATAGAACTTGGGACATTTATGTTTTAAAGTATGGCAATTCCTATGAATGTTTTCCGGATTCCAATCGACGACGAATGTCTGTCTTTGTATCGGGAGATATCAAATGACTGAAATCACTACGCAAAAGCTAGTATTTTACGCTTGAGGATTTAAGTATTGTAAATATGTAGCTTTATTTTCTTACTAGCTGACCTGCCCGGCTTCGTCCGTGACATACTTCAAACCTCGTGGCACCCATTTAATCCCGTCGCTTATTACTTTTCCAAATATGTATGAACGTTTCCCCGATTTGCTGACATTTATGATTACTGCTCCGCTCTCCTGTGTAGTAGCGTGATGATATATAGCTAAGAACCTTCCTCAATAAATAGCCTATCCAATACAAAAATAATTTTTCAAATCGGTCAAGCCGTTTTCATGCTATGTCGTGACAACGGAAAACGGGTTTCATTTTTATATATATAGATTACTGATTGACTTTGGTTTGCTTTCATAGCAAATGTATTTTATTGAATTGTCTATTGTAATACCTGTTCTATTGTGCTTTCAAAACAAAGAATCTAGCCAAACCTTGATAATAATGCTGAAATGGCATGATAAGCAATATTTAACAGTAATCTTTTTGTAAATCTAAATTACGACTGTTGTTCTTTATTCTTTTAGAGTTAGTTTCATTCCAATCTAGCTTATCTGTGTAAAAAGCACGTTTCTACGTAAATAAATATCTACAAGGGTACAAATTTGGTGTCAAAATTTCTAAAAGTTGATAAGTAGGTACGGCTACTTTTCCCCAAATAACTTAAATCTGTTTAGAAGACTTGCGAATTGTAATCACGAAGACAGTTACAATACAGTTATCATGGGATTGCAGTACAGTCAAGTGAATATAACTTTTATTCACCATACACTTAGGCGTCCTTAATAAAGAAATGCAGGAACCTGGTCGTTCGAAAACAATAAAATGAGAGTTTATGCCCAAACGCTATTTACAAATGGAACCTGAAACTTGTGTAGCAAACTATTATACATTCGTAATGTTCCTCTTACAATTTACAAGCTTTTACATCATTCTAAGGACGATCACAATACTATCCTGAGTCGTAAAATAGCTTAGGTAGGTAGGTATTAACCTGCATTAAACAAGTTTGCAGATTAACAAGATATCGACAACACAAAAAAACTATAGAGTATTTATGTTGCAAACTTTTTGTGAATTCGTAGGGTAATCTCGCAAATGTACCTACTCTAGCGACGTTTGTTTGTTTCTTTTTTGTTTGGTTGACAAAAACAATTTTTTTTTTCAGTTCTGATTGGTTTGAAAAAATATTTTTGTGTTGGATAGCATATTTATCGAGAAAAGCTAAAGGCTATATATTATCACGCCTTTACTCAGGAAAGTGGAGCAGTAATCACAAATGTCAACAAATCGATTATATTTTTTGATGTTGTTGTAAAATTAATAAACAATGCGATTAAAAGGATGTTAAGAATGACATCGGCGAAGCCGCTAGTTTGTTATATTACCTAATATTACAAGTGACTTTGCAGTTTTTCAACCAGATCTTTCTTTTCCAGACCGCGATATGCCTAGGTCGCGCCGCCGCTTGCGAGGCTGGTTCGCCTGGACAAAGTTCTAAACGGCCAGTTTGCGGTACTAATGGGCGCACATACTCTACAAGGTGTCACCTCATAAGAGCGCAATGCAACGGTGAACCAGTCGCCGTCGCCAGAAAAGGGCCCTGCGTGTGTAAGTGACCTATCTTGTAGTCATACTTAGTTAAGGATAAGCTTACGGAATTTCATGAGACGCTTAGGTATCATTTACTTTTCTAAAATAATTCTAATTGTACAGTCGGTCGTCACCTTAATAGTAACTGACTGTATGTGCACAATAGTATGTGATCAGAAACTACAGAACCATAAAGTACTTATTATCCTTAGGTCTGATCTAGTCTACAATATGGTTTGCGGTGAATAGATACACATAGCGCAGCACAACGCTATATAGTCCACAGTAAGCTAATATAAGCTTGTGTTATGGGATCTAGACAACTGATAAACATACTTATATATTTTTAAATACAAACACACCTAATTATACATAGTAAACACCCAAACTCCGATACAAACATTTGTGAAATACACAAATATTTTTTACAACCCGTTAATCGAACCGTTAATCGAACTCGCATACACCCACTGCGTCATTAATAGATTCGGGATGCCTGAGCCATGCAAACTTAGGTAACAGAGGAAGAGTAGACGGGATGTAGGTATAGAATGAGGAGAGATAGGTACCTAACTCATTGTCCATCGCGCAATCTCAAACGACTGCTGATCAATCCTGGAAAGGTGTATTGCTCACAGTGAGAGGTAGGTAAGTATTATCAATGGTCATTTGAAATAGTAAGGACCGTATTCTAGAACGTTTATCAACACTCAAGAAACACTTAAGAGTAGATTTTATAAGGCAAAATCTAGTCTCAAGCGTCGATCGAGTATTGAGAAACGTTCTGGAATTCGGACCTTAAAGTTGCAAAGTGATATTGTCCTTTATGACATTTTTACATGGCCCTTTAATATAACCTTTGAGTCTAATTTTATTTCACATCAGAACTCCTTCGACTACCCCGAATGAAATTTCGAATATTCAGACACTTCACAATTTATAAATAAATAAACAATTTATACTCGACATTTTAATCTTCAATCTTTGGTTGTACAGTACCTATGTCTAGTTAATTAGAGGTCAGAATCAATCTTTGTGTCCTCTCAACCAATTATTAGAAAAACACGTGAAACAGTAACAGGAATATTAATTCGCTGAATTCTTCATTAACCCCGAATAAACAAACAAACAGACACGAAAATACCACACAGAATCCCATAAATAGCGGATACATTTTAGTATTTTCAATTTGTCTTTTGTATTATTCAAAACTACCTATTTTTACATTTTAAAATAGTATTGATAGATACATAAAAATATAGATCTGATTATACTTAATTCATCTATCTTAAATAGTCTTCAGTCAAATCTTTGCAAATGAGGGAAGAGGCATAACGTCCTTTACCCAACTTCCTCAAATTATCTTCCGATTAATTTCGTTGCGGGTTCCAAGACATGCTAACTTCTCCTGGGACTTTACCGAGTATGAGCTCCGTGTAACTTTTGTGGTCTTGGTGATTGCTGTAGATCCTGGTCAACAGGAGTCACAGTAATGGGAATGCGGGTGGGAATAGTCCCAATTTAAAAAAGTCCTTAGTCAAAATATAATTTGTGTTAGCAGTCGTTCAAACCTAAAGGAATTTAGTTTATTATGACGAGCTAAATCACAGTCTTACAAGGACTACCTTTCATTTAGTAGGTACTTAGTGTAGAAAATATATAACCCAAATGACTGTGTTTCAATGAACACGATCTTTGTTAAACTTGACCTTGCTTGCACAATCGTCCTTTATGTAGTCTTGGAAAATTGTTCACCATCTACGCCCGTTTAGTAACGCATCGCTGTTCGCAGTACCAACCGTGTAGGTACCATGCATGCGATATGTGCATGTTTCTATAAAACTTTACGGTATTCATTAAATCAATCTATCCTACGAATATATACACGAAATTTTGTAAGAATGGATGTTTGTTACTCTTTCACGCAATATCTACTGAGTGGATTTTGATGAAACTTTACAATAATATAGCTTACACATCAGAATAATACATAGGCTACTTTTTATCCCGGGAACAAGTTCCTGTGGGAAACGGCACCAATAAAACTTAACCACGCGTGCGAGGCGCGGGCGTCATCTATTCCTTGATAATTCCTTATTCTTAATCTTTATCACTATGCAAAAACAAATACCGCGCCCTTCACTATCGCAGCGAAGGAATTAGACGACTTCTACACTGAAACCAGTTTTAAAACCGGATGTGGTAGAAACTTCAAAATGGTTTATGCACGTTTTCATGGTATCCTGTATGGAATACCGCAAACCGTTTGACTTTATCTCTTATGGTTCCTGAAAAAAATGCGTATAGACGGACGTACAGACAGAGCCGTTTCATAAGACTTCGAAGTCTTACGAAATTTACCCTTTAAGTAAATGAGAACCGAATATAGTCGTGGTAGGCCACTTGATTGTACCGGTAAATCTGAACCGATAACTGTTTATCTGCAGTTTGTAAAACTGTGTTCAATTAGGGTATTACCAGGACTTTGATCACAGGTCATTTGGTAATATTAGTTAAGGTTAACAGCTCTGCTATGTTTAAAGTATTGGCTCTGATTAAAAAGCCTCAAGCTAATAAAAATAAAAAAATATCCATCACGCCTTATCCCCGAAGGGGTGGCAGAGGCATATTATATGCCCACTTTTCACCGTGTGGATTCCTGTCCCACGTAATAGGTGGTGAGCCCATTGCCGTGTTGAAATAGACAGACGCAGGCTGTGGCTACCTGCTGTTGAAATTTTTTAAGCCGCCTATAAGGCCTTCAACCAGGCTTAACGACTGCCATTTTACTGGCAACCGGGACCAACGGCTTAACGTGCCTTCCGAAGCACGGAAACGCTCGCAAATTTAAATGCCACAATGTGGTCACCCATCCGAGGACCAGCCATAGTGAAAGTTGCGTACCTCAGTGATCGTTTACCGAACACTGAGACCGCGGGGCCACGAGCGCTTCTTTACAACACCTTTAACCTTGTTCTAGACTTTTTATGATTTGACTCTAGTTTTGGCATTATTGGAAGTGACTGCGCTCCGAATTTCAGCCCCAGTAGAACTACGCAACTTATCCTCGTCCGTGCCGTAGCTTGGCGCAAATCTTGGTAGGGCCTTTTTAAACCCCTTTCTTCTATTGGTAAAAACCATATGATATTCAGTTATTTTTAGGTCTATTTATTACCACATTTATCCTCAGTCATTCAGACACAAGCCGGTTACGTATAATATCCTTATGGATTATGGGCAATACTCTATATACTTATCCTAGTAAGTAATATTTATTTCTTGGAAAATTTTATGTCATATATATTTTTTGTGCAGTGGATAACCAAACACCGTGTCTCGTTGCATTAAAGTACGCTTTGAATGCGAAAAGTGGAGTATGGTCGGCCTACGTGCCGAAGTGTCGCGGCGACGGTACTTATGCTCCTGTACAATGTGCCAGCGCAAGCGCCAGTGCTGCAGCAGGCTGTTGGTGTGTGACCCCTGACGGAAAGCCGATCCCTGACACCTCTGTTAGGAATGGGCGACCAGACTGTACCAGAAAAGGTAAGTTGTTTATCCTCATATACAACACAACAACTACAGATAGTAGTAAACCTATATACGAGTATTAAGTACCTATAAAAAAAGTTTTTTTTTTGGAATATATGGCCTGGTTACTAAGACCTTTGGGCCAGTATAAAACTTGTAAATGTCAAGTAATTAGAGAAACTCTTTTAATGAATACACTTAATGTCGTGCATGGGACATTTGATTAATCGTTGATAATAATTTTGCTTCTTTTGCGAATCGTGATCAGATCTATGGATTATATCATAGCAATGCGAATTTTATCATATTTGCCAAGCCTATCTAAAACGTACTTATTTGTGAGGATAACTTGGACTCTAGTACCAAAACAATTCTTATTGAGATGATAATGTATTCCTGTACTAAAGGTAATGCCCCGTAATGTATTGTTCCCGGTGAAGTTGAGCCATTTAGAGGAGGAAATCTTCCTTAAAGTAATGAGATTTTAGGTTATTTTAAAGGCCAACAGTAATTTATCCCGTGTGTTCATTGATTAAACTATTAAAAAATTCAATGATGTAAACTGAAAAGTCCGAAAATTATAGTCCAATTTAAACGTAACAATAATAAATAATATGAAAACGTACCCTTCACCATTTCGGGTAGTATGGTACATTGAAATAATGAAAATAATAACAGCTTGATGAACAACGTTTGCTCACTTCCTCGTAAGCTACAGTATGTACAGAAGAATTCCACATTCTTCAAAGGATTCATTGTAGGTTTTATTAACAGCTTTATTACTGCTTTGAAAAAGATGTTGTACATTGGTTGGCTAGGATGAGCGCTTCCCATCACGAGGGCCAATAAAGGGCCCAAGTCAATGTCACCTGGTATACGATCACTAACTTTATTTCAATCCCACTTAAGGCGGAATATCGTATAGCAAACTAAACACATTTGTAGCTAATATTGTATATGAACCGCTTATTGAATTGAAGTTTTCAATCCTATTGCATTGTGAATGCTCTAAGAACAATCTATATTAAAGGCGATTTAGCTCTAGGTTAGAAATCGACAGAGACCAACAGCAGTCGCTGAAAAGGTCTATTAAATTACCTTTGAAATCAATGAAAGCGGTGCATCTTTACTTTTAGCTGATCCATCCCAGAACTGGGTTCCATTTATGAGCTAACTACGAAGAAGAAGCTTCATCTCTTCTATTCATTTTGGGTCCATAGTTTCGGTATATCATTCATTATATTATAAGTTTACTCGTAGTTGAACCTAAAGTTTCGCCTTTCTAAAGATTTTACCCATTCATGCTGTAGTTTTGATGTGATTATAAATTGCCCATTGTTTCTAATATCCAAATATTTTGTTTTTGAAGTTATGTTTGTATTTGCTTTGCGAATTGTATGGAAATATTGTCTATTCTTTACAGCTGCCAAATTATGTAATCACAGATCAGAACAGAGAGAAGACACAATCACATGTGTCATCATTTACACAATCAATATTAGATGAAACCTATTCATATGAAACACTTGTTACGATCAATATTAAAACAAATACTGAGTCTTTCGAATGTACTTGTATGAGTAGAACTTAATAATAGTGGGATGTGTAATGCGGTTAATAAATCATAGTAAGAGTAGCAGTAGGCGGCACATCAGTATAATGATGATTTATAAGTTCAACTGCTCCTTGGAAGATCAACATTAATCAGTTCTAGGTAGTCTACAATGAGATGCATTTTTCAGAATTTGTGAAAACATCTGGTTTATAACTAAAAGCGATGAATACACTGTACTTACTTTGTAAACATGAAATCCAGATGAAAGCTGGTGTTTACATTAAAACTAGAGATGGTTTCGGAATGGAAAA
Organism: Thumatha senex; assembly: GCA_948477245.1. Taxonomy (NCBI): domain Eukaryota; kingdom Metazoa; phylum Arthropoda; class Insecta; order Lepidoptera; family Erebidae; genus Thumatha; species Thumatha senex. The sequence continues at coordinate 14,306,302 of OX419725.1, read as the reverse complement.
ACCCATCGATAAGTATCTTTCACGTAGTTAATATCATAAACAGTTTCCAGTGAACTCGCTCAATTCGTTTGAAAATGTTCCAAAACAGTTTACTAAGCCGTCTCATAAACATTGCACTGATTCTGTACTCATCGAGTATAGGTTTCTATGAGTTTAGTGTTATTAAACAACGTCTTCATTTTTGATATTCTAAGTAAATGAGTCATCTCGTAAAAATCTAATATTACTTACTATAAGGAGGACGTAGGTATAGGTACATAAATGCAATGATGTCTATTGTATGACCGACGACCATTATACCGTCTAGCAACAGCTTTTATATCGAACGTTATCTCTGAATTTAAAATAATCTTTTTCGATTCTATTTAGATTTTGATGTGTCTGCCTATATTTTACTTATCTGCTGTTTTTTTTTAAATAATATGTGTATGATGATCTAAACATATGTACAGTCAACTGTAACTTTGTTTAATAAGTTTGTATAAGACAAATAAGTACTAGAATATAGTATAAAGTTGTATGTAACTGTTGCTTACATGACGCGATGGCTCATTGTTTTCTCATATGCTGTCATGAAAAATTTGAATAATTATTTGCTAGGACTAGTATTTCCTTTAACTTCTTAACTAATTTATTATATGCTATTGGGACTAATCCCACCCACATTCCCATTACTGTGACTCCTGTAAACCAGGATCTACAGCAATGACCAAAACACCAGAAAAGTTACACCGAGCTCGATCTCGGTGATGTCCCAGGAGAAGTTAGCATGTCTTGGAACCCGCAACGAAATTAATCAGAAGATAATGTGAGGAAGTAAGAAAAGAACGTAATGCCTCTTCCCTCCTTTGCAAAGCGGGAGACCTGTAAAAGCAACTAGGTGTAAATCCTATAGAAATAGGAAAGCACCACGGTAATAGCGGTGAGCTATGTTTGATTCCAGTAATATGTATGGCAGAAACGTTTAAAAGCACGAAAATTTACCCTCGATGCCACGAGATCCCCATAGTAAACTACTCCCGACGTTACTTGTAAACAATTAAGCATATTATATCGCTCATTTTGCCAAATGCTACACTCCCAAAGTATATGATGGGCGGTCTGATCATATTTGGCGTCAGCAGTTGAACACTGACAGAACGGTGACTCAACCAGCTTAAACGAATGTAATTTGCTCCTAAAGTTACCATCTCCCGTAAGAAATTGAGCAACACAGTGATCAACCTCCAGCTAGGACATTCCCAGGCGTTCACGAACGTCTGGGAAAAACTGGTAGAGAGTCATCTTCACTTCACTTTGATGGAAGTGTTCCAACGCAGCTGCCATTCGTCTAAAAGTTCTTCACGTACATTATCACGATACAGTCTGGCAATTCTATGGCGATCTCTTTCTAACAAAAACCTATCATCCATGCCATCCGTAGCCGAATAGTATAAAGCCGCGCGTCTCTGAATTTCGAGATCAACCTGGAGGACCCCTGCCATCACCGGCAGAGCCTCCGTGCTAACCGTCCTGTACGCCTTGTATAAAAATATTAATGCAAGGCGTTGACTTTGCAGTAACTTTAAACGTGCAGCACCAATAGTAGCCTTATCTGCCCATACCGGCGCCCCGTAACACATACAGCCTAGATAAGTGGCCCCGAAAGATGCCCCAACGAAAGTCCCCATGTAGCAGTAGATATTCTCGACAACGCATAAAAGCTATTTTTAGTATATTCACCTACAGTTTTTATGTGCTCAACGAATGCAAAATTTCTCTCTAAAATCAATCCTAAATAGCAAACCGAAGTTTTATTTTTAATGTAAACGTTATTGAATTTAATGCGCGGTGGTACTTTCAAACTTCCTTTTAAAAGCAACTGAAATGTTTTGTTGGGTGCAAAAAATAACCTGTGTCGTACGCCCCACTCCGCAACGACGCGCAAACAAGTGTGGGCCAAGCTCTCGAGTCCCGCACGAGTATTCGACTGAACGAGCAACATACCGTCATCGGCGTATCCTGTCATTGAACAGCCCTCCGGTAATGGTAAACTGAAAAAGTCATCAAATCCTAAGTTCCACAAGTGTGGGCGTAGCACAGACCCCTGAGGACAGCCTATTGTTAACGTTTTGGTAGCAGAATAATTTCCTAATTTTAAAGTTGTTGAACCTTGTGAAAAATATGTATAAGAGAGTAAATATTTCTATAGCAACCGCGAAACTTTAATTTCATTAATAGCATTGGCCACCAAGCGTTTTCGAAAGCCGCGGAAATATCTTGGAAGATGGCCAGCACATATTGAGAAACCGATGAAGTGACAGTCTTTCGCACTGATATCACTGCGTCAATAGTAGGTAGATTTTCCTACTGTAAATCCAAATTGGTTTTCGTGAAATTTAATACCGCCCGGCAGGAGCCGGGGTCCTATGAGACGCTCTAAAAGCTTTCCCAAGCAGGGCAACAATGTGATCGGTTGGTACGACTTAGGGTCATCTGGCGGCTTGTCGCCTTTTTTAGGAATAATCCGAATATAGCCACATCGCCAAATACGGGGGAACACTCCCTCGTAAATACACCTGTTAAAAACATTTAATATTACTTCACCCGACAGCTTGCAAGCCTCCTTTATCATTTTGTTAGATATTTTATCGTCACCCGACGCCTTACCTATGGACAACGACCTAACAATTTCGAGGAACTCATCAGAAGTTGGTAGGTGTGACTGGGGTGAGTATGGTGGCTCAAGAGCCCACTGTCTTATCTGTCGGTGATAATCACTATCGTTCTCCGAGCAGTCGTCGGGTATAAGAGAATCCAAAAGGTTATCCGCGGTTTCCTTCAGACCTATAGTATGCGAGTTGTTAATTTTGATATTTCGTACAAGTATAGGCAAGATCAACAGAACGGTTAGCCATAAACTCATGGTATATAGGTGACCACGGACCCTCAGCTTCCAGCCCATGCACTAGTTTACGTAGCAAATTACCCTTTGATTTTTCAACAGCCGCCCTGTAATGGGACCTGGCAACTCTAAGAGCAAGTAAAGCGCTATTGTATTCCGCACCGGCACTAATTTTATGCTTTTTTAAATAATTTAATTTTCTACGAGCTCTCCGGAAACGCCTTCGAAGCTCAGCTAAACGATCACTCCACCAATCGCATCTCAGAGTGTTGTTAATAGATCCACGACCAATGGCCACGTCAGCACAGTAGGTAAAAGTTTCTGACATTAACGAAGCACTCTCCTCGACAGACAGATTACCGCGACCAAAATCTTTAGCGTGAGCCGCAAACAGAGAACCAAAGAGCTCCCAGTTTGCGCCAATACTTTTATATTTGAAATTACAAGTAGTACTTTGCGCCTCTCGTGTATCACCGAGTAAGAGCTTATAAACGATTAGACGATGGTCACTACAGGACGCATCCGGGAGGACACGCCATTCGGATATCGAGACATCGCCGCGTGAAAGCGTCACGTCAATAGAAGACTCACCCATAGGGCCGCAAAAAGTAGGTGGTGCATTGGGACAATTGTGTATAGATAAATTCATTTCTGCAATGAATTCTTCGACGGCACAGCGCCGGTCCCTATCGATCGAATACACGTAGTTTGTATATATACATACATACCATAATGTAGACGAGGCATTGACATCAGCGCCTATGATTATTCTTTGACCCGCAAGAGACTACAGGACGTGACGAAGATGGTGTAAGTGCGGATCGATATGATGTGAATATTGAAAGTAGCACCTCACAACAAACACCCTATAGGCCGAGGAAGTAACCTCAGCAACAGCACAATGAGATGTCATGAGGTTGCTCAAAGATGTTACAGTAAAATTTGTACTAGAAACATAAATCCCAGTTCGTGCCTTAGCATGTAATTGTACCACTCTGATACCCAGGTGGGCGCTCTGATATTGTTCCTAAAAGAGGACAATGTCTAATTTGTTCTCTATTACTAGGCGGTCCAGTTCCGCCGTGGCTGCCCTATCGTTGTGTAAATTAAGCTGTCCTATAATTCGACTTTTCATGTTCCAAATTTTTTTTTTTATTTAATGAAACAACTACAGGTAGTTTGTGCTCAGAATGAGCTGCTGCAGCCACGGTGGCCATGGGGCTTTTTAAACCTTTTGCAGGTTATACAGATGGGTTTAAAATCAGGACTGTCTTTATATGGACATGCTCGTGTATCATGTTCCTCGCCGCAATTAGTACAGCTGGGTGACTTGCTGGTACTAAATTTGTGAACATGACCGTATTGTTGACAGTTCATACAACGCACTACCTCGAGGTTATCGATAAATCTACAAGTGACCCAATCAATAAATAATCTATCCTTCGTGGCCACCAAATGATTCCGGATCTCCGGCTCCAGCTCCAAACCCACCCACGAACGACTGTTAGCTAAACGACGCCTACGAACTATTTTGGAATTCTTAATAAAGTCCTCCTCGCTAATTTTTAATTCGTCCTTAATGTTTTGGCGATATAAGGCTCTAATAAAGTCATGGTCTTCCATAGACCCAGGAACATCTTTAACTAGGATTCGCGGTTTACGACCCTTGGGTTTTTCTAAGCGCAAGCCCGCCGATTTGATTGCGTCCACTGACTCCAACTTCTTGAGTTGGCTTTCGCCCGCAACACGAAGTACTACACCCGATTTCGCGGTTTTTTTAATGCCTACAATTTGGAAGCCATCGTCACTGGGCTTTTGATAGCTTTCATAAGTGCCTGTTTAGTCGCGGACGCCGTTGAGAACTCGGTTGAACGATCAGGCGCGGGGTAAGCCACCACACATGGTCGGGCTGGAAAAGCCTTCACTGCTGCTGGGGCGGGGGCCGATTTAGCTGGCAAACGTAACTTTAGATTATCCGCATATGACATTTTTGGTTGTTGACATTTAAGTGCTTGCAGTTCTTTGGCCATATTTGCCACCTTAGTTTCGTTGCATGACGATTTTAATACCAGAATAGAAATAATGCCGGTCAAGCGCTGGTTTAAATCCATGATAGAAGTTTTATTAGACAAAGTGATTCGCGATCCCTGATCGTTGATTATATTATTTATTGTAGCAATATAACTGTTTGCCTGCTCGACTAACGTGCAATATTCGCCTTGATTATGGTATTCCGACAAGTCACTATTGACCAATTTAACTGATTGTACCCGTTTGTTTACATCTTCGGGTGTTTGGAAAACCGGAGACATTTCACTAAATAGTCGCTTTGCCGGTGGCGACCTTATAGTAGCACATACGCGTTTACCTCCCCCTCTATCGGGAGGCGCAAGGTACAATTGCGAAGGTTCATCTCGGAAGGGCATTATTTTTTAACACTAATTATACTGCACATATAAAAAAAGTATCTAAATAAAGTGTAAACAATAAAATTAACGGCGCTACTTAATTCACTGATACCCACACTTTAGAATGAAAATCTAAAAAACTTACCGATTGATAAATAGCAATATTTACGCGATTAACGACAATAAAACCAAGTTTCACGTACGTGTTACCGAAACACAATCACTAAAATATCACATAAACCAATTCACGAGCTGGGAATACAAAGTTAAACCAAAGAAAAATTATTAAAATTACGGAGCGATCGCACAGACCCGCTTGCTCAACAAAGGCGAGAGGTAAGAGTGTTATTATATACTAAAGAAAAATAAGAATAAGAGTGTCTTGATAATTCATTACTCATGGAATAACATCGTGCCTTGTCCTATTGCTTATTCTATGAACACCCTTTCATTAGCTTCAGTTGATGTTAACTTGTTACTTAGGCATTACTTTAAAACATCGCCATATTGAGTAGAAACTTTTAACGCACTTATCATAGGCGATGACATTAAAATGATACGTTGAGCCGGTCAATAAAAAGATTATCAAATATAAAGGTTTTGTCTAGATGAAGCAAAACGTAAAGAACCTCACGAAATTTAATTCGCAATCAAGCATTTTTCAATTCTCTGTCCTCTATTGTATAGAGCTGGATGGCCAGCTTCATGCAAGCATTGAGAGGCATTGAGGTTTACTGACTTCACGGCTATTGCTGTTTGCAGAATAACTTTGGAATCCGCAGTGGTCTATTTTGTCGCCCACTACTTTTCTCCTGCATATAATCAATGACATTTCCTTCGGGAACAATTAATATTGCCGTGTTGATAGTTATTTGCATGGGGGCTACTCTAACCGTCCGGCGGATAGATATTGAGGTAGAGATGGCTGCTTATCTCGACTGAGACATTAGACGCCTATGTGTATCCTTGTGACCTCAGATCCGTTAGGTGGAGCTTATTAAGGCAAATCCGGGCGTCAAGCTGAGAACCACCAAGGACCTCAAGGACAGTCATCTATCCAGTTGTGTCCTTTCTGTCCTGTCTGTCAGTCCTGTCCATCTTTAGATGTCGTCATCATGGAGTTTCATCAAACAGGCGACTTCATTTTTAAGAACATAAATATAACTAAAATCCATCCTTAATATTTGATCCGCACCTGATATAATAAGGGTTAGTCCATTTAGTTCTATTAGTTCTACGATGGAACAAATTGGACAAAAAAAAGTCCAGATTGTTCTACTTAGGCACGTTTTACGGTAAAGCTGTCTTTAATACATTTGGTTTGTTAGGTAGATAGATCGATACTAATATTACTATTATTGCCAACGTAATGAAATTAACGCTGGTTTAATTTTTTGTTGATTAAAATTATTTTAAAATATTTATGCTAACTGACAAGTTAGCATAAATATTATAAAATAATTTTCACAACTCACGTCAAGATACTATAGCACCTACTTCAATAATATATTGAACATTTAGCACAAACGATTTTTAGAAGAATTTAAGTCTTCTACGGCTCTGTTTCTCCAGGAACCATTAAAAGATAGAGATTATGAAGTTTATACAATCTACGGATTTGAAACTGTTTTAAAAATTGCGTTCGTCTTCATATCTTGCAATGTTTTTACACAAATACGTTTCCCTTTATCACTCCACTTCATTTTATAATCAGATTTATTTTTAACACAGTGAATAATATTCACTGTGTAAAAAATAAGTAATATAATAAGTATGAAATAATAAGTATGAAAATGACAGATTTCGAATTCAAAATAACATTTTTTTTAAATGTTTAATAATTAAAACACGATAAAACTTTGTGTGATGAGCATGATAGTTTATTCTGTGTCTGGGTGTTATTTATCTATAATATGCATGTATTTAGAAATATATAAGTATGTTCATCAGTTATCTAGATCCCATAACACAAGCTAATATTAGCTTACTTTGGGCTAGATGGCGCTGTGTGAAAAGTGTCACAATTATTACAGAATTGATAAAGTTTAGAACTTAGACAAGAGTAAGAACACAAAATACAAATGCGTAGGTAACAAAGACGGCACATAGGCACGTAGTTTGACAACCATTATAAGGATAAATACACTAGTACTTTACTTACTTATGTGAGAAGGTGGTGTGGCTTAGTGACTTGGAAGTAATAACCACAAAAAGAAAGTATTGGTAATACAATGATATTTTTATAATTACTATAAGTCAGAACAAGCAGGAAGTGATAATAATATTCTACGAAGGTAAACAATTGGAAAAGAACGAGATGTTGGTAATGATAAAAAGCCGCAGCCTTTTGGAATCATCAACTAGCTAGTACCTAGTCAGTTTCGATAGCAAGGAGTTTTAAACACAGAGTTTCTTCATCAGAGTTTCTTTCATCCAAGCTCAAGGGGGAGAGCTTGGATTTTCTATATATATATTTTTCAGTACCTACATAATTTAGCTTCTGTTCTAAAATTGACGGAAATCTTCTATATCGACGTATGCGAAGAATTTTATAGCTGTAAAAAAATGGTCTCATTTTTCGGTTACGCGCCATGTTGTTTTAAGGTGAAACTTCTTTATCAACGTATGCGTAAGCCTTGTCTACACAATTTTCGTGAAGTTGTAACTAGTAGAAAAATGATATGTCGTAAAGAAGTTTCACTTGTTACCTGCAATGTGTACTACTCACTCACATTTTTTTATTCTAGTAGTAGCTTGTAGTACAAAGCGACAAAAGACAAGTGCTTACAAGATATACGAATCACATTTAGATACATATATAATATGATAGGGAATATGGGCAAAGTACCTGTGAGATGGTATGTGTTAACTAAAAATTAAAAGGGGTCAGGAACCAGAGCATTGCGGAAGGCAGCAATCTCTGACTGTTTACTACACAGTTACCTATTATCGAATAACATGACATTGATACTGATAGTACTGATACGAACAAGCCGCGGCGTACGTATGTTTTTTTTTGTCAATAATTTGGGACGTAAAAAGTTCAATATTAATGATGTGGGCTAATTTACTATCTTCACGCTGTATACTTGCTGGAGTAGTCAGAGAGGACAGACCACCAGACTTCGCGATCCATGTAATTTATTTTTGATTCTCTGCAGTATAAGGTTTTTCAATAGGGGTCTCAGAAGGTTTTTAAAGAAACGGCAGCGCGAGTGCTCCGATTCTGGTGTTCCAAACGTCCATAGGCTACGGTAACTACATTCCATCAGGTGGGCCCTATGCTTGTCTGCCACCCTAAGTGGTATAAAAAAATCATTAGTAAAATTTACATTAGCGTAATAAGAATAACTGTAGTGGTTGTATGGAGCTACTGGAGTAGATGCACCTATCTCCTAACAGAACCTGATGCTGGTATGTGTGTGTCTGTCTCTTGAGGAAAAGATGAACTAGTCTTGTGATTGAGTAGGTACGTGTACCTTTATATGGACGGTTGTACATTCCTGTCGCGTAATATGAGTGACCTTTTTTATTACGTGGTTTGCTGGTCGGTAATGTAATAGACGACTATACTATATTTTGTAGGTCTAATACGGAAGTGATGGTTGACGTTCAACAAGTATGTACGATATTCATTGCCATTGACAACTAAAGACTGCCATATTCTTAAACAACTTACAGCCTTGTGTCCATATCAAGGATGAAGTGATGTAGTATTTCATTTGTATTTGTTAATGTGTGACACGCTTGAATGAAAGTATAAGCAAAGAGGAACGATTGTCTATTAAAATTTATTGTATGAAAGGAAAGGATAGAAAGAATCAGGGTAGACTAAGACTTATAAACAAAGACAATATGGACAGGTTCCTAAGGGCCGTATACTAGAACGTTACTCAGTACTCAAGAAACACTTGAGAGTAGTATTTATAAGGCAAAACTAGCCTCAAGCGTTGCTTGAGTATTGAGTAACGTTCTAAAATACGGCCCTAAAATCCGAAAGTTCAGTACTCAGTTACGTAGACATGCGTGTATGATACAATTAATAAATCTTCAGAAAGCCAAAGAAGTATGCAAGGTTAGCGAATTTTGGCAATCTGTCCTCTCTTTTCTGTCTCCCGTCAGGAAGATACAGCGTGAAGATAGTTAATTAGTTAGATTTTAATTCCAACGCATTATATAGACGTCCAAATCCACTACGGGCCGTATTACAGAACGTTTCTCGAAACTCAAGATACGTTAGTAGTTTTATTGAACAAAAAACAACCTCTAGAGTTTCTTGAGTATTCAGAAACGTTCTGTAGTATGGCCCTGAAGTGACACACTTACTCGGTATTATTTAGGCTCACATTTTACACTTCACTTTCCCACACCTCTTCCATATAGACGACATAGCAACGAATGTTTCTCGCTGCCTCTCGGTACGGCAGGCGCAAGTGACTTCGGTTCCTTGGTCTGTGATGTAGACTTTGAATATAATAATGTTATAACAAGTCACTATTCTAGGAACTATCTTGGTAGCCTTTATTACCTTAGTAACAGTCGTATATAAAAGCTTAAAGCAATTGATTGTGCCGATAGATAAACATCGTCGATCTGTCGCATTAATTATACAATCCCATCCGTGACAAGTTCTTCGAAGAAGAGTCGCCGGTACAACACTCAATATTGAATTAAATTCGCCTATATGCGCTATGTTTTATGTCGAATATGTATTGTGCTTTTGTGTACAATAAATAATAATAAAAAAGTGTGTCTGTACTTATGTACACGCGTTAGAAGTTAAACTTCTTTGGCGTAACAAGATAACAATATTCTTAAAAAAATTATCTTGCGCCTTATCTTACTTTTGTAGAATAAACTAAAATATTGACTATAGCTAACTTCAGGGTGTTCGTAAACTACTTTAAATGTAGTTATAAGTTGGAAACACTTATCAGCTAACTTCATGGTGTCGGTTTATAGAGACGGTATGCGCGCGCATCGTAAAAAAGTTTGGAAAATCAAAGTGCACTCTTTTACTATACTCACACGCTTTTACCATATTATAAAAAAAAAGTAAAGATAATAACAATTAAACCACATCGAATCAGACGAATCAGACCGTGAAAATTGAAAGGGTTCTATTCCTAATTATACTGAAGCGAAAAAGACTCGATTAGTAAAGTATTTCGGTCGTTATCGTGTTAACAAGAAAATAATACGCACATACAGACACACGGACGTCCAAGACAAAACTTTTTTAAACGTTCTTTAACTAGTTTAACTAACAAAAATGGCATCAAAAATATCATGAGTGTTAAAAATAGTGTTTTTTCTTGATATGTGTGTGTATATATTATTTTACAAGTGCAATATATGATAAATAGAGACATTTTAAGTTTGAAAAATCAGATGGGTTGCGCGAAGTGACAGTAGTGCCCACCTCAACGCTTCGCTTATGAGGCGTGCAAAATTACTTTATAATTTTTCCCTAACGCGCTAAAAGAATTATAACTTAAAAAAACAAATCAGACTTTAAAAAGAGATTCGCTTTTTAAACGGTTTGATATTGAGCATAGGCCAGTATATACCCTTCAGACAAACGGTCGTCCTACGCAGGGCATCGCCCGCTATTCGGCTAACAGCGTGATACCTCATATGGTATCTACTTATATACCCCTATACACATGTCCTTGTTATATTAACATCATCATAGATGCTCCACGATTACCGACTTGTAGTAAACCTAGACGAAGTAAATTTTGGTTACTACTACAAACCATATCGCGGTTAGAGATATGGTTTGTGGAACTCTAGCCCTCACGGTTTCTGTTTCTAACCGGTTACATACTGTAACTGCGAGGATTCATATCAGTGGTATATTATATTCAATGACTTTGAAATGGAGCACGCGTGATGACATTATGACGCGTTTAATTACAGTGCGGCAGCTATTACGTATGTATGTGTGATCATAACAGACATGATTGTGTAATTCACAATATCAACAGCTGTTTTCTTAAGAGGGAGATTTTATTTATACCATAATAGCATCAACAATCGGCTTATCTGAAATCATCAACATAATAAAAGTATTGTGTTGTTACGAATTTACATATGCACTTTTCATACATTTAATATGCACATTTCTAACACCCGTTGGACCTCACACCTTTAACCTATGCGGCATGCCATGTTCAAATTCTTTCATATTAACTTTGATCCCCTATTTTACACCGCTAAATAGTAGATTTTTTTGAAAATCTTGATACACAGGTTTATTTATTTAAAATCAGTTGCCGTTATATAACATTTTAAGACTGGGTAACCAGAAGCTTAGTTACATTATGCACTAAATGGTAAGCCTATTGCAGTGTTGAAACGAACCGGAGCAAGTTGTAGTTACCTGCTGTTGAAAATTTTCAGGCCGCAACTATGTCTTTCAAATTGGTTTACGAGTACTTTACAACTTTCTGATCGAAAACCGAGATTAATGACTAACGTGCCTTCCGAAACCAGAAACACCCCGTTGTTGCCTCGTCTTAATATCTGTCTGTTAATCAGCAGATACACCGCTAGCAGTAGATCTTAGTGAGCCACTTTGCAGAGTACTGAGTAAGGAGCCACTAATACAGTTACTGATACATACTAATAAAGTATTCACAACAAATTTTACAAGCAGATACACATGTAAACTAAATTGCTACTTAGGTTTGTAATTCATACTTGTAAAGTTTAAGTAGTAAGTCTAATAACACATCGGGAAAATTAAATACAGAAATATTTTTATTCATTTACGACCGAATTTTAAAATACAAATAACATTCTCGCATACACCGGAAATGCTAGAATTCCAGATAAGCATCTCATCAGCCCGAAGCAGATAGATATAGAGCGTTTCTTATAAACTGACGCAAGACCACAATTTATTTAAAAAAAAACTTACATGACAAATTGTGTTGTAAAAATGAAAAACATGTTATAAAAATATCCTCAGGTAAAAATTTGGTGTGACCTGTGTTGACTTCAGTATGCACTTAAGCAACTCTATTCAGGAATGCGGACTGTTGATCAAAAAACAACTTGTATCTAAAATCACGAAGTACTAAATCAAACAGATGTATTCAACCTTTTGCATATTGCATGTGTAATCAAAGGTTTCATTCGAAACGATTCGATTCTGCAGCGACGCTTTATAATTTAGCTTTAAATGATGTGAATACATACATATTGTCACGCCTTTATCCCCGAAGAGGTAGGCAGAGGTATACTATACGCCCACATTCCTCCGTATGCATTTCTGTCCCATGTAACAGATGGTGAGGCCATTGCCGTATTGAAATGGACAGGCGCAGGCTGTGAATATTGTTCGTAATCAAGGTATTCTGGAATAGCAAATCTCCATTTCCAATAGTCCCTGTTAGAGTGGAATGTATGATGGGATGGTAAGGGGCCTCGTCAAGATCGACTGGACCCAAGCTATCTCATCTGCTAGCGGTGCACCTGCTGACTAACAGACGAAGCAACGATGCAGGCGTGCTTATGGGGTTGGGAGATCAGACGACATTCACTCCCAACTATGCTGTAAATCAAAAACGATTAGGGACAATGATAGCGGCTTCTAGCCGTCAAATATAAGCGAACCCCAGGTCCCAAGTCCAGGTCGGGTTTGAAAGCAGCTGGGAATAGGTACATTTCGTAACCACGGCTATCTACTTTGATAGTATACAGAAATTCGAATAGGCTTAAGAATCACTCACACACACACCACGGACGAACTCTCAGACCAGTAGTCAATAGTGTCTTAACTATACTACATGTGTATTTAGCTATTAATTACATATTTTCAGTACTATTATTGCCACATCGTACTGACTGTATGTAAATAGAGCAACGTCTTCTAGTACATGCATTACAATGCCTAAAAGAAGACTGAAATGTGATAACCAATAAAATCATTTTGATTTTGAATTGTCTGTTACTAGTTTCGGATACTCTGAGCATAAAATATTAACTAATTAACGATTAACCACAGAATGCCAAAAATCCTAGATATCAAAATAATAATAATAATCTAATCTAGTACCTATACAATCAAAGTTATTGTGCATTTACAACTAGGTAAACCATCCTTGTATTATACAAAAATCTTACTTTTGAAATCCTACTTGCTGAGTCGATTAAAATAAAAAACCCGAATTGAATTAATTAACAAATACTTTTTTAATTATATATTTTAAAGTAGACTGAGCTTATGACACTGAAATTCTTACTTATTACAGTACATAAAATTTGCTTGATCTTGAATATTTTATGCCCTACTCTTAGTGCATGACATGACGAAACAAATCCTTTTTTAAGACGCTCGCGACGCCCGGGGTCCGCTTTCCTACATTTTCTCCTCCACTTCGCACGGTCTTCGGCATCCCCTGTAGTGAGACCATTGGCACCCATGTCATCCCTTACGACGTCAAGCCAGCACTTCTTGGGTCTTCCCCTCTTACTGGGACCCGGCGGGGCTGACATGGCCAGACATTTGTTACCTACGTAGCCCGGCGGTTGCCGCAAGACGTAAGACCGAAGGCGACACTCTTGCAACTTGTCTGCAATGTCACGGACGTGAAGGCTGCCGCGGATGCGAGAGTTTCTCACGCGGTCCATCCGCGTGACCCCACACATCCACCGCAGCATCTTCATTTCCGTGACACGCAGCTCCTGCTTGTGTTGCTCCAATATAGGCCACGTCTCACTGCCATGTAAAAGGAACGGGTCTAATAATGGTTTTGTAGACCTGTCCCTTCAACCGGATCGGCATTTTAGGGTCACAAATGACACCGGTCATCTCCCGCCATTTGGCCCACACGGCAGCAATGCGTGACTTGACATCGCAATCGATGTCACTGGACGTGTGAAAAACAGATCCCAGGTATTTAACCTGGTCCGTGCGCTCGACCAAATCACCGCCTATGCGGACGGATGTGGGATCTGTCGAGTTTAGTGCCAAGTACTCGGTCTTCGCCACATTTAGTTTCAGACCGCCGTTCTCAAGCATCTCCTTCCACGCCTTTACACGTCGCACCAATCTGCCCCTGTCCGCGTCTGCCAGCGCAATATCGTCAGCATACATGAGCAACCATGGAGGCTGCTCATGTGGGTTTCTGATGCTGTCCGACAATTCGTCTAATATTACACTGAACAGAAGCGGACTAAGGACCGAACCCTGGTGTACCCCGACGGTGATGGGGAAGGGTTTCGTGTCGCCAACAGCAGTCCGAAACATTGAATCGGAGTCACAGTACATGTCCCGGATAGTGTCAATATAGACCTCTGGAACCCCTTTGGACCACAGTGCCCACCAGATCATCGCACGAGGAACACAGTCGAAGGCCTTCTGCATGTCTAGAAACAAACAGTGCAGAGGCGTGTTCTTCGACCTGTATTTCTCTGCGACAACCCTCAGGGCAAAAACAGGGTCCGTGGTCCCATAACCAGGGCGAAACCCATATTGACACCCCGAGAGAGTGCACTCCTGCCGGATCCGAGAGTCGTTAATCCTCTCGAAGATCTTCATGGTGTGGGACATCACCTTAATACCGCGGTAGCTCCCGCACTCCTGCACTGACCCTTTACCTTTGAAGACTGGAGTAATAATACTCAGTCTCCATTGGTTTGGGATCTGCCCGCTGAGGAGTATGCGGTTAAAAAGGTAAACGTTTCAATATTATTATTTTTAGTATTTCTATTTTTACGTGTGTTGACTTAATTTTTATCATTTATATTGTCTGTATTCCAACTAATACATTGTAACATTAGATTTGCCGACATGAATTTTTGTATCTAAGTATATGACATCATGCCATGCTACAATTTCTTAAAACCGGTAGCGGGAATAAAAAATCTATTTAGCATCAGGATTGGAGTGCTCACAAAGATATTTTGATAAAAGTTATTAAGACTAATAACCAAAGAGCTTTAATAGTTATATTTCTATGACATTAAGCTGCTTGCCAATCAAAATCCCGTTAATAGCACCGGATAACACGATGTTAGACTAATTTGTATGGACAATTTTAAAATATACAGAATCAAAAAACATAACCTAAAATCTTTTTTTTTTTTAAGAGTAAAGATTTCTAAGTTTGTATATAGTAAATAAACAAAAAATTAAAAAAAGGCCGGTTTTAAAACTTAAAAAAAATCTTTATTAGAAAGCTAGATTTTCAAAAAGTTTAGGGTTTTCTTACGAAATCTCAAATTGGAAGACTTCACCACGCGGGCGAAGCTGCGTGCATCAGCTAGTCAGTCTATAAATGCGATTTTGTTGACCAGTGAATCGAATGCATATTATATTTTATTCAAAATACTTATTGTTTCATCATCCTCTTGCCCTTGTCCCAATTTACTTGGGGTCGGCGCAGTATGTCTAAATTCCATACTGTAAAATGTTTTGGCTAGGTTTTTATGGTCGGCCGCCAGCCTGACATCAACCCTCCTTGGGAATAAAAAAAATATATGAAAAATATATAAAATACTTATTCTGTTTATCGATATTAATAGAACAAGTCGAAAATGTACTGAAACCATAACAAAAATATTTATAAAAAAAAATTTGTTGTCGTGGGACACCAGGTAGGAACGAAGTTCGAACATTCGAAAAAAAAAATTTAAACAAAAAAAAATAAACAAGAAATCGTGCTCAATTTTGTGTAAAAACAAAAAAAACACCCTCTCCCTCACCCCCACCCTCACCCTCACCCCTCACCCTCACCCCATCCTCACTGAAAGAGGGAGAAAGAGAAAGGTATTATACACTACTCGCTTGTGTATACGACTTTCGCGCCTGCGCACGTCTCATTTAACGGTTTTATTCCACCCATATTTTCTTACTTGTTTTACCATAACATTTTTTTCAGTTCGGTCGCGTAGCAAAATCCCTATCTCCTCCAAGCCTGCCGTAAGGAACTTCGTTCCGAAAATAAGTAGGTACGATCATCATATTTTGGACATTTAGTAATTTGTAGTTTAGTTTAGAGCATTTTTTAGCAAGTCGAAATTTGCACCGCCTTAATGTCTGAGAAAAAGAAATCTTTTTTAACTGTACTGTTTATTTTCACTTATTGTTCAGAGTATTGAAGTAATACCTAGGTATGCAGATCAAAAATTTTCGTATCTTAAAGCACTTGGCATTCTTGTTAGGTCCCCTTCTATCGCGTCTCGCATCCGTAATAACTTAGCCTTATGAAACTTGACCGTAAGTGGTAAATTGAAATGGCGCCATTAAAGCCATACCTTCTTGGAAAACCTATACGACATGCTTATTTTTAATTTGTACTTCATTAGGTTTTGTGCGATATTGCAGGTAGGCACTGTTGGCTATTGTTTTTCAACTAATATTGTACCTTGTACTTACATAACTGCATATCAAGCAAGAGCCAGAATTAATATGATTTTGTAGTCGTATAGTAGTCGAAGCTCTATGAATCTTATCATCTTATAAATACTCTTTGGAACCACCTGTATTTTTATTAAAAAACTAACTATCTTCACGTTGTTTCCCTGATGGAGTAATTAGAGAGAACAGATTGCCAGGCTTCACGATCTATGCATACTTCTTTCACTTCCTGCAGATTCATTAATCGCTTTATACATGCACGTTTGGGTATCCAAGTACTTTTGACCTGTCGGTTTTTTAGCTCTGCTCACGTGGTCTTCATATAAGTATGTAAGTTTCGGCCTACCCTGACTCCTTCTGCCCTCTGCTTTCGCACAATATATATTCTTTGTCAGTCGTTCCTTACTCATACGTTGGACGTGTCCAAACCAAATTCATTCTAAATATATTAGTAATTTAAATAGCTACTATCGACTTAGTAACTACGTGTCATGCTTCGGACATTTCGTTACACATCCACATATCTAACCCATGCCCGTTGTAGGAAAAGTTACTTCTGACTAAAAATCCTAATAAATTTTGATAGAGTCGATCGATTTTAATGAAATGAAGAATTGAATAAATTACCATAGGTCATCCTACATGAACATTTTTTAAATTTCAAAGAGTAGTTTTCATAAAATTCTATCTGAAATATACAGACAAACGGACAGACAAATATTTTAAAAAGAATAATAAAAACTTCAGTATCGATAATAAAAATATATATTCTTTGTCAGTCGTTCCTTACTCATACGTTGGACTTGTCCAAACCAAATTCATACTAAATATATCAGTAATTTAAATAGCTACTATCGACTTAGTAACTACGTGTCATGCTTCGGACATTTCGTTACACATCCACGTATCTAACCCATGCCCGTTGTAGGAAAAGTTACTTCTGACTAAAAATCCTAATAAATTTTGATAGAGTCGATCGATTTTAATGAAATGAAGAATTGAATAAATTACCATAGGTCATCCTACAAGAACATTTTTTAAATTTCAAAGAGTAGTTTTCATAAAATTCTATCTGAAATATACAGACAAACGGACAGACAAATATTTTAAAAAGAATAATAAAAACTTCAGTATAGATAATAAAAATATATATTCTTTGTCAGTCGTTCCTTACTCATACGTTGGACTTGTCCAAACCAAATTCATACTAAATATATCAGTAATTTAAATAGCT
Organism: Thumatha senex; assembly: GCA_948477245.1. Taxonomy (NCBI): domain Eukaryota; kingdom Metazoa; phylum Arthropoda; class Insecta; order Lepidoptera; family Erebidae; genus Thumatha; species Thumatha senex. The sequence continues at coordinate 14,288,405 of OX419725.1, read as the reverse complement.
ACTATCGACTTAGTAACTACGTGTCATGCTTCGGACATTTCGTTACACATCCACGTATCTAACCCATGCCCGTTGTAGGAAAAGTTACTTCTGACTAAAAATCCTAATAAATTTTGATAGAGTCGATCGATTTTAATGAAATGAAGAATTGAATAAATTACCATAGGTCATCCTACAAGAACATTTTTTAAATTTCAAAGAGTAGTTTTCATAAAATTCTATCTGAAATATACAGACAAACGGACAGACAAATATTTTAAAAAGAATAATAAAAACTTCAGTATCGATAATAAAAATATATATTCTTTGTCAGTCGTTCCTTACTCATACGTTGGACTTGTCCAAACCAAATTCATACTAAATATATCAGTAATTTAAATAGCTACTATCGACTTAGTAACTACGTGTCATGCTTCGGACATTTCGTTACACATCCACGTATCTAACCCATGCCCGTTGTAGGAAAAGTTACTTCTGACTAAAAATCCTAATAAATTTTGATAGAGTCGATCGATTTTAATGAAATGAAGAATTGAATAAATTACCATAGGTCATCCTACAAGAACATTTTTTAAATTTCAAAGAGTAGTTTTCATAAAATTCTATCTGAAATATACAGACAAACGGACAGACAAATATTTTAAAATGAATAATAAAAACTTCAGTATCGATTTATTATCGATACTGAAGTTTGAAGCCCAGCCAAAAAAAAACTAAATAAATTCAATGTACAGAATTGGTTATGGTTTATTATAAGTATAGAATAGCAGATTGACGCTTACCTGTATAATGCAGTATCTAAGTGTGATTTAAGTGTTGTAGTTCAGTGTAAATGGTATATTTAATTCAATAACTCATTCTCACTCACCTCTCTATTAACTGCAGTGCACTATGACGAAGTGTTTACTCATAAACGGTGACCAAGTGTAGACTTATCAATCAATAACCACAAGGATTAATTGTGGCGTTATTCCTGCCATGTGTTTAATGGCCGATATAACTTTATAAGCCAGCCCGCATCCATTAATGTCGTTTTGCTAACCAATTACTAATTCCATTAGCGGCGGCGCCTGCCCAGCCAATCACACATTGACCACTTGTGTTGACCTGGTTGCGCAGATTATATCTAATTAAGTACACTTTATAAAGCTCAACTTGGAATTAACAATTACGAGCATCTTTTATCGTATATCAAGGGACCGAGTCTGCTATTTTAATCGTATAAAAATTGAATCGAAATCGTCGCTCAATAGAAAGCCACCCGTACAATTTTGACAGTTTTTCGTAGTCTACTGTTACAATCGTACTCTAATAAGTAGACTTCTATCGGTCGACCGATAGAATTCTACTAACACGTACCTCGCCAGTGGCCGCTAGTCAGTTGCATTTTTGATAGTCTACTAACATTTTGGCAGCTAAAAACAACGATTCTGGATCTATTCTGAGGCTTGTCAATAGTAGACTCGGCCCCGTTCGAATATTAGCATCTATGGTAGGTAACCTAATGTTTAGTGTTTGATGCAGTACTAGAAAGTTACGCTTTTGTTTTGACTTTTTATGTACCGTTTAGTTTATTAAAGCAAAAATAGTAATAATTTTTTTATGAAATTTGAATGAGTTATGAAGAAATTCCATAACAACCTTAAATATAGATAATGGATAAATTTCTTAAGTAGGTATTTGTTATCGATATTATAATTTCAAATGTTGTACCAAAATGTCCTACCTACTTAATTAATTATGCTGTAGAGCTACAATTTGCATGCATTGGTCTAAGGTTCATACGATATTAAGTAAATGGGTACTTTTTAAAAACCTAAAGTAAAGTGTTAATATTAAGTACCTTGTAAATATTTAGGTACTTACTATTTGTATTTATTGAAAATCGCTATCGGTGGTCTGAACAATATCCTTGCTATAAAGCAGGCCACAATGCTTTGTAAGACTTTTTTCTAATAGGCTAAATTCTGCCGAAACGAAAGAGGATTATAATCCTCTTTCGCCTTAATTATTATTCGACTTTGTACTAGAAATATCCTGTGCAAGTTGGATCTTACTTTCTCTAGCATCTTTAGACTTTAAAAATTATCATTATGCCTCTTAGTTTTTTTTTATGTGCCGATCTTTAGTCTAGAACTTCTTGTATAACAACAGCAAAAGCTACCGATCGATTTTTAAAATAATCAATTAAATAAGTCTGTGAAAATAATAATTTATTCTATCTGTATCTCATTTTTAATGTAACTTCCTGCGTTTCATTAATTACAAACGTTGTACAAGATAAATAAATGTGCAAATTAATAAGCTCATTGCTTTAATATACCCAATTCTCACGCATCGGTCAAATCTACTCGTAAAGTAATTCGACATTCGAAATGGATGGAGTCGAGCCTTCGTATATTTTTTTCCAAGAAACAGCGGGCCGCGTCAGACAGCTCGACGCCGATCACAATGGAGTTTACTTTTTTTTGTCATTCAAAGGCAAAGAGAACTCGTCTCTGGCTTGAGACGACAGAAAAAAAAACGCTCCACAGATAATTTAGAAGCTTTGTTAAAGATCGCCCGCACCTTTGAAGTTTCATGTTTAGTTATGGGGCTTACCTGTGCGCGATGATGAAGTCGTTAAGGATGAGTTAAAAGAATAGACCGGTTTCTTGTGTTATGGTAAATAACTAATAACACTTACAATTAATAGCCGAACGTTATTTTTAATCTCTGGAGATAATTGATGTGTGAACATGGCTACTTTTTTATGATTATTATATCTAAGCTAGATCTTGTTTATTACTATCTAATTCAGCTGAGGTTTAATGTAGGCAGCATGATTGAACTATTTTATTTATAGTTGGAGCATAAGCGATACGCTTAAGTACCGAATGAAAAGCCTGGCATGTTTTATAGACCTGCCTTTGAGAGCTATAACCTACTTTGGATTTCTCATGTAATCCGCTTGATTTAGGTACAAATTTATCGATAATGAAGACGACTGAGTTCAGGTATCTTTCGAGGTACATACGGACTAATTACCCCGTCTTTAGATAGGAATACTTATGCGATATCAAATAATACTATGTATGTATGTACACCGACTATAATTATACCGACTCCAATAAAGGAGATGGTTATCAATTTGTTTGCTGTTTTACGTTCGAAGTCGGTTTAACTTCTCTTAAAAAAATGTCTTTGTCTTTCTCTCACACTTGTAAGTATGAATGTGGGGTAAAGAGATAAGTTATAGTCAAAATAATTTAATGTCGAACATAGATACCTACTTACTTAAAAGTTCATACTGTAGGACAATAATTATGTAATAGGTAAAATCAACAGACGCAGCCCGCTGTTTCTTAGTAAAAAATATTCTAGTCTTGTCTCCATCCATTTCGAATATCGAATTTACTTTACGAGTAGATTTTGGCCATGGCGTACAAGCTCCAGAGTTTCAATGCAAATTCGAACTGCTACGAGTACTTCTCGACTTTCGCGATCAATAAAGCTATTTAATTATTATTATTATAATTTTATTATTATTTCTTGATTTTACCTATTAAATATAACATTTCACGCCTTATCCCCGAAGGGGTGGCAGAGGCATATTATATGCCCACATTTCTTTCTTTATCTATTATACAAATATACTAAAGAAATCAAGGCTGAACATGTACCTATCCCCTACCTATAACATCGGATTACAACTATAGAATAATAACGAAAATTACACAGTCAAAGTTAAAGGAACAGAGACTTTTAACAGAATACTAGGCAAAGGCGCCAAAGTGTCTGCCAACAGAGCACAACCCGTTTAGAGTTGTTCTTTTTTGAAACGTGAAACCCTATTCGGTTAGGTACGTCGTAGAAATAAGGTTCAACGTTTCAAAATAGAAAACTAAACGTGTTTTTATCACAATATTTATGGCATTTTAAGCATATGCTTACAAAATGCCATAAATATTTTAAAAATTGGTAAAAATATTGAAATTTACGTAATGTCTGAGTTTCTGCAGTTTTTTTGCTTTTTTTTGCACACAGCACCTTTTATTAATCTGCACTTCAAAATGGCACTGAAGTTATACACGTAACTTAGGTCTGTGTACTCTTATCGGGTGCGTAGTCATAGACCAGTCTATCCTGCAGAGAACTTAAGGGGATTACCTCGCTCAAATCCCAAAAACAAGGTAAGTTTAAAGAAGATTGCAGATGAATCCGTTTGTGCGTTTCCCTTATAAAAATATATGGTATATTTAAGGTCATCACAAATACATTGTATTGTTTAAAATATTAATAATCTTCCCAAAAATTTGATAAAAAATCTTATTAAATAGGTCCTTTTTCAACCTAAATTGTTAATTTTCTCTGTAACGGCTAAATAGTTAGGCATGAATTTTGTATCAAAAAATATGTAAAAAAAAAAAAATGTTCCAATTTCACAATTTGTGTTGCTTTTTTTTCTTATTTCTTTTAATATTTTTAAATTATGAATAAAAACCCGAAACCTCACCAGCACCCCGCTTGAAGCACCCCCGCTAAGGCCTGTGACGCGTACTCGGGACGCGTTACTTCGGTGTCTCGATGACTCTTGTGACGGGTGGACTATATTTTTTCGTTATTTTTTCCAAATGAAATCTAAAAGTCCACGTTTTGAATATTTTATGAATGAAATCTTCTTGTAAATAGTACAAATATAATAATTTCGTAAAACAACATTAGTAATTACGTTTGTAAATATATTTAAAGTAGTTTGTAATTTCGTTTTGTTTTTTAAACCGATCATAGAGTAAGCCTGACTATGCCTAAATATAAGAATAAAAGTAAGGTGAAGCGTGCCCGAGCTCTCCAAAACTATTGGTAAGTTCCTACCCTATTGAGTACATTATTTCTATTGTGTTTATTTTTTATCGTTCTAAGCTATCTTGAGAATTTCGAATGACGGAGGATGGAGACCTTGGTGACTGATGATGTCACCTACCTGATGGTGGACTACGAAGGTGGGTATAGGATCTCAGTGACGGTGCTACGTAGTACCAGCGTGTTTGGATCCATTTGAAAGAGGTCATGGAAACTAAGGTCACCGTAAAAATAATCTTGTTTAAAAAAACCTAGTTAAAATACCTTTTAGTTTTTTTGCGGTGTAAATATGGCTATTATCACCAAACTGTAATAGCAAAAAATATTACTTTAGCTCATTTAAGTTATTATTTTTCAGGCAACTAAAAAAACCAGCAAAACTCCGAATCACAAAATCAGGAACTTCAGCCTTTAACAGATACACACGATCTGTCTAGTATGGCATCTGTATATATGAGGGGGCAGAGCAAATTATGCCGGTAACTTATTGTGTTTGCTTACACTGCGGTATATGTTCGATAGTTTCCCTAGCTAATTTAATTTGACACTGTATTGTTAAAATGTTTGTTTTAGGTTGAAGAAGATGAAGAAGATTTACCAGATTTGATTATTGAAGAATAAGAATCACAAGCAGAAACAAAAAATATATCTGGAACACGAATTATAGATTAGCTTACTTCTTTTCCAAAATACAAGAAATAGGCGGCCATGGTGCTTTTAACTGGTTTTTACAAAGTTTGAAACTTATAGGAGAGAAACGTGTTGGAAGTTTACAGTAGAATGTTTAGAGAAAACTTCTCTTTACATTTTTTTTTGTTTTAGAGATAACTTCTCTTTACACATCTGCAAAGAGAAGTTTTCTCTTTGTAATGTCACTGGCGACTTAGATATTAATACAGCAGCGGTCGCGGGCGCCGTTTCAGTTGGTATAGGGTATTCGCAATTAGAGGAACTGTTATCAGCATTTGACTTGCCCGTGATGTCTGAACCTGTATAACAAAAACGCCACGACATTGCTTCCAATGCCTGGGACAAAGCACTTAGCAAATCCATGAAAGATGCTGCTGAAGAAGAAAAGAGAATTAAAAAATTTACGGGATCATCGACTGCCATGGAGTCAACAATAATTGTGGAAGGGTTTAAAGCATCTATGGAAATGTATGGTCTGATTTATAGTCGCCTCATTTCTGACGGAGACTCTAGCACGTATGCGAAAATTTTGGAAGCAAGACCTTATCCTCAATTTACAGTTGAAAAGGTAGAATGTAGGAACCACCTTCGAAGAAACTTGTGCAACAAATTAGACAACCTAACCACTGATATGAAATATCCTATAAGTTTCAGAAAACTAATCACAAAAAAACGCATCATGAGCATTAGGTCAGCAATACGAAAATGCAGCGAAAAATACCACGACTCGTTTATAGAAAATTTAGATTTTAGCACCCAAAAACTTTTTGAAGACATCCAGACTGTACATTTTGTAACCATACCAAGAAAAGGCAAGTGCCTTTGGTAACTATACCAAATGTAAAAGCCATTTCTGTAACAGTCCACAAAATGTTGAAATCTTACCGCAAGCATTTTTTACAAGTTCCTTATGGCAAAAATATGTTTTTTTTATTAATATAATTGCGGGGCATTCCAGAAGTCTTGTTCATGATGTTGACAGTAACATCGTGGAAAGTTTTCATAGCGTGGTAGCCCAATTTGTGGGTGGTAAAAGAGTGAATTATTCGTGCAGCCGTGGATACCAAACTCGATGTTCAGCGTCTGCAGTTAATTTTAATACTAAAAGAAAACCTGTTTCCTAAATATTAAATTGTAAATTGTATAAAACAATTGTCGGGCAAAGTCCTAAGGGCAAAATGAGCACCTTAGAAAACAAGTATCGCAGAAAAAGAAATTTGTTAAAACATATTTATTACAAAAAACGACAGACACATGGTGCCGTAAATAAAGATTATGGAGAACAAACCATAAGGCCCGATGTGAGTGATGCGATGCTAGAACAAATGAAGGAGAATTTTCTATCCAACTTAGATAAAAGTAAGGAAGAAAGAAGACGAATTGAAAGACAAACTATTTTGCAGAGCGAGTCCAGCGAATGGCTCGAACTCCGGCGCTCCTTGTTGACGGCTTCAAACTTTGGAAGAGTTATTAAAATGAGGCCTGATACTAGTTGCGCCAGCGTAGTCAAACAACTTCTCTACAAAATAAATATAGATGCTGCGCCTATACAGCATGGAAGAGAACGAAGTAAGTCATCATCAGACCTTCAGAATGTACCATGTAGTATCACCAGTGCTTAATTACATAAATGTTGAAAGCTAGGTCATCCTAATTATTAAAATAATTATTAAAAAAAAATATTAATAATTAGAAAAAAAAAGGGCTAGATCAGCTATCCCGAGATTCCATATTTAGGAGCTACTCCAGATGGGCTTATTGGAGAAGACGCGATAGTAGAGGTGAAATGTCCCATCTCAGCGCACAAGATAAGACTAGACGAAGCCATAGCTCAAAAAAAGTAAATTTTTGGGTTAAAGATAACTCGGGCATTTTGCAGGTTAATAAAACCCACAATTGGTATTACCAAGTTCAAGGGCAATTGCATGTGACTCGGAAAGCAAAATATTTATTTGGAGTATGGTTTAATGAGTCAAAGCCTCTGAAAACAGAAACAATAATTAGAAACGATAATTTTTTTAAAAATAAAATGAAAATACAATTATGTACATTTTATTTAAATTGTATTATGCCGGAACTTTTAGATCCGCGGCACAGTCGAAATATGGCAATTAGAAATCCGCCATATATTTTACAGGCAATAAAGAACAAGGAAGACCGGAAAAAGGTGCATAACTTACAAAAACCAGAAGACGAAAATATGTGCGTACTTCAAGAAGAAAGCCTACATGCACCACCTTCACCAACACTTATCCCAATAAATGACCAACCGACCTGTTCACGATATTTAAATTTCAGTGACTTTTAACGGGAAGAGTTTGAGATTTTGTCATTATTATACAATTAATTAATAATTATAATTGTAATAATTGCTTGACAGTGATAAAGAAAATAAAGGTGATTATTTATAGCTTATTGTTTATTTTGCTAATAACCCTAACTATTTCTGTTACTGAAATCCAATAAGCACTTACCTGGTCATCATCAGACCTTCAGAATGTATCATGTAGTAGCACTAGTGCTCAATTAGATAAATGTTGAAAGCTAGGTCATCCTTACTTTTTCCGTTACTGAGAACCAATACCCACTTACCTGATCATCATCAGACCTTCAGAATGTACCATGTAGTATCACCAGGGCTCAATTAGATAAATGTTGAAAGCTAGGTCATCCTTACTATTTCTGTTACTGAGAACCAATAAGCACTTACCTGGTCATCATCAGACCTTCAGAATGTACCATGTAGTATCACCAGTGCTTAATTACATAAATGTTGAAAGCTAGGTCATCCTAATTATTTCCGTTACTGAGAACCAATATCCACTTACCTGGTCATCATCAGACCTTCAGAATGTACCATGTAGTGGCACCAGTGCTCAATTAGATAAATGTTGAAAGCTAGGTCATCCTAACTATTTCCGTTACTGAGAACCAATAAGCACTTACCTGGTCATCATCAGACCTTCAGAATGTACCAGTGCTCAATTAGATAAATGTTGAAAGCTAGGTCATCCTAACTATTTCCGTTACTGAGAACCAATAAGCACTTACCTGGTCATCATCAGACCTTCATTATGTAAACAAATACTAGTACAGGGATCAAATCTTCAAGGTCAACGGGCAAAGTAATGGCCTTAATGAACGTTGTCAAATTGTCTGAGAATGTACTAAAGTTGTAATCGCCTGTACCTTACCTACTCATGTATATACTCGAAATGTTGCCAAATTACGCATAAAACCTCAGCAAATTCAGCGACGAGGTTTTAAATACGAGTATGTTCTAACAGAATACCTGTAGCATTACCTACTGGTGCCATATTTTTGAGTGCCATTTATGCAAATCAAATTAAGGGCCGTATTTTAGAACGTTACTCAATACTCAAGAAACGCTTGAGGCTAGTTTTGCCATACAAATACTACTCTCAAGTGTTTCTTGAGTATTGAGTAACGTTTTAAAATACGGCCCTAAGAACATGAGTACCTCCTTATGTTCTTGACAACAACAAAAAACATAAGCGATAGATAAGTGTCGTCAATATATTGAAATTAAGAACTCTATCTCATGAAGTAATTGATTCATGGAATAACTTAGACGATTTTATTACTTTTAAATCTTAAGATATTATGTTGTTAAAATGAGATTTGCAGGCTACATTTGTACCTGTACCTGTCTATATTCAAATCCTGTCAGATATCTAACCATCTAAAACTTTTTCTAGATTAGAGATCCTGTTTCTCTTATTCCTCATAGTGAGGTCATTGACAGTGGCATGCATGTCAATCGATAATATTGTACATATTTTTTTAATATAAAACTTCTGTATCCAGACACATACAGACACAAATCAGCACTCGTTTGACTTGTTGTAAACGTCCATAGAAAAATGGTGTCTTTTCTACAGAGGAATCAAAAACGACTGAATTGGCCTCAGACTGATTTTTTCAAAGATAAACTAAACATGTTATAAGTACCTACCTAATACCTTTAAGATATTCTAACACTATCTTCTCTATGTATCCCTGACGGGGTAGTCAGAGTGAACAGATCGGTTTTAACACAGTTATACCTAACGCAATAATGTAAAATACCAATGCGAATTGCGAATTGATGTTTCAGATTTGTTTATGTGCAATAAGAACTAAGTACCTACCTAAAAGTACGAGTGCCTATGTATTAAAACATCGAACGTTTACTGCCATGTCAATGGAGTCATAAACTAACAGGAAAGATGTTTTGCTCGCGTTTTGTAAAATCCCTTATAGTAATTCTGTTCATCACTGTTCTTACTTTCTTGTAATATTAAAAAATGTTGTATGGCAAAGTTGTATGTCGTTAAATTTTTTTGTTACACTTTGCGGCTATCTCTAGTCTAAGAGATGTAGGAATCTTATTGACAATTATTTATTTGTGTACATCCTGTTTTATATTTAGGTAATTTGTTTGTACTTCCAGGGGGAAAATCCCACACAAAACGGAGATCATCCACCAACGGTAAACGAAATAAAAAATGTAAGTAATGACATTTAGTTCCCCCATTTATAAAAAAATACATTTAATGTCATTTTGTGATGTGTTTTTTACTTATGTCAAACGTACCTATTTATACCGCCAGCATGCAGTCGAACTGATCGTGTCCAGTTTAACGGGAACCTCATCAAAATCTTCACTGGAGAATACGAAAGGGCTCGGTCTGGGTCCGCAGTCAAAGCAGACCCGCAGACAGTTGCTGATTGGAAGTTCAGAGAACTTGATCGAGATAGAAATGGCGCTTTACAAAAATCTGAGTATAGAGGACTCAGAAGACTAATCAAAAAGGTACGGTTTAAAGATCCCTTGTCTTCAAACAGACCGCAGTACTATTTGGTACAATGTTATTATATTGGGTGTATAGTATGCCTCTGCTTACCCCTTCGGGGATAAAGGCGTGACAATATGTATGTATATTGAACAAAACTTGGTACGCCGATACTTAAAACTAAGTTTCGAGAAAATATATTGGTGCAAAATGTATCTGACTTACTTTCTAGTGGTGGATTTAGAATGGGTTGCTAGTTGTATTCACGTCAGACATTCTACAGCTGTTGGTGCATCTGTTTACTGGCATATGATGTTTTTTAAAAACTGGCAAATATTCGATGTGATCGTTTTCAAAATAAATTTATGATTAACTGTTGCTCTAACTGCAAGATATAAAAGTGCTGAGACAGAAAAGGCAATAGACGCTACATTTTGAAACAGTGACCTGCACTACACTACATCTATTAATGTGTAACATGTGTTTGTGCATTTATCTGTTAAGGTGGTGAAACCAAAGAGATGCGCCCGCGCTTGGACCCGCGGCTGTGACGGAGATGGCGATGGTGAAATTACCCATTCAGAGTGGGTCGCTTGCCTTCTCGTGAACCCTGAGCCTCCAGCACCGGACTGTGAGTACCTTTGTAGGCTTGCTTCACAATTTTAGCGTTGGAGATCTCTTTAGTGGGAATGTAATGCGCTCTATCAATGCATCGTGCTGTGTACGGGACCTTCACAACATAGGTATGGGTGTCTTGTTAAAAAACTGGATTAACATTATACAGTGCCGTCGTGTTTAGTCTTCTCTTTCACCTTCATCACTTCGTGTTCATTACATCGAAGAAAACAATTCTGATTTATTTCACCCTCGCTTCTACGAATTAAACTCTCCATATTTTTTTCTAACCTTATTATTCATTTATTTCATCATCTATCTATTGTGTAGGACGTTAATCATTTAACGTCTCTCATAGTGTAAATATTTTTGTAAGCATGTCTCATGCAATTATACGTTGCGTTTCGTAGCCATTTTGTTGTTCCCTCATTACTGTATCTCGCTTTTTCAAACTTGAACAAAAAAGTATCCTTCGCAAGTGTCAATTGCACAATAAAACTACACAATAAAACTCACAACAATTATATATAACTAGCGCAGGGGGCGCCAGTAAAGGTAGAAAGAAGAAAAGAGAATCTTAAAATGTAATGAGGGTTCATAACATTTTAAGATTCCTCAAAACTGGGTAGGTTATGTCAATAAAGAATAGGTAGGTATAATTATTATCTAGATATATAAGCTAATTATGAAAATAAGTGAAACCTAACTTCCTACGAATACCTATGTTATCAGTCAAAATTTAAATACACAGCCCGTTTTTTTAAATATCATCATTTAACCCGAATGATTGAATTCATAACATATATATCCAGCTAGCAATCTGTCTTGACTCTTAGCTGAGTAACGATTCTGAACAACTTTATAGAGTTGTTCAGAATCGTTACTCAACTTTCAACTTCGTTTTATGAAAGTACATCACTATCGAGACATATCTTTGACAAGGTTCTTCAATAGATAGACAGAACAAGTTTTAAACCTAGGGGATTAAATATTGTGCAAATGAAGCAAAGTTTAATGTTTACATACCTACACTAAGCTTGTTTCCATTGTACCTAGAAATCTGATAAAAAGTTCATTAGACTGTTCTCATATAGGTAAAAATATTAACATACATTTAATTCAAAATAAGGCTATTAAATTATTACAAATATACAGTAATTATGTTTAAGACTGAAATTGAAGACTGAAAATGTGATATCTATACATTCCTTTAATTCTATCTAAAAGATTGCAACTACTGAGTTGCAATCTTTTCAATTATGATGTACTTACAATTTTATCGTAGTAGATTTTGACATTGCTCAACTACTTAGGTATATGTAATACCTAAGTAGTTGAGCAATGTCAAATATCTAAAATATCTTGATTTAACGTGAACAAAAACATAACGAAGCCACTGTTTCTGTAGTAATAATATTAGGTATAAGTACTTTCTTTTCGTCTCAACAAGACCCTAAAAGAAAACTAATAATATAATCCAAGCGATTTATTTCTCCGAACATACAATATTTTTACTTGTTCGCCGTGTGTTTCATTTCAGTCAATCCTCTCATTAATAATTCGGACGCGTGTAAATTAAATAATACAGACATCGACTATTTGCGTCAGATACTTTAGCTTCAGCTCGATAAATATTTACAACAGTTTTAATTTGCGCATGGCTATTTAATACAAGCTTTTAATTATCTAGTAGGTGCGTCAGTGTGTGAATGTGTGTGCAAACATAATAATAATATATAGTCTCTCTCCGTTTCTTCATGTCCTTGAACGCAGACGATGACAGCGGTCCAGAACCTGAGCCCGATTACAACGAAGAGGAACCGCCCCCGGATCCCAGCTCAGGTAAACAAAGTCGTCACTCAAAAATACCTACCGTTACTCTATAGTTTTATGAAGGTTAAGCAAAATCATTGTTGAATTCAAAACATAGAGGTTCGTACACATACTATGAACTTTGGATTCGTAAATTACTCATCTTGTCTTGAGTATAATTCGAGTATTAGGTACCAAAATGGACAATTCCAAGCCAGTTAATATATCTTTTTATTATGTAAATGATAATATATGAATATTTGAATTAAGTCATATAGGTATAGATCTACATGTCACGTGAGTCGCTGAAAGTGACCCGAGTTAGGCGATACCTCGCTGTGATCGGTAGTGTAGTCTAGGAGGGGCGCAGTTTTCGCCTAACTCATTTTAGATGGTGTGAGGTGGAATTGAGTCCCACCTGGGGTATAGCCACTCCGAGACATGCCCCAGTTATGGGGCATGCCGCATGGTAGGGAGGACTTCAGTACCCGCTAATGCATAACTTGTGTTCCTCCTTTCTGCTGAGGTAGCCCGCAGCGTTTAGTAGAAAAATAAATATCTACTAGTTTATCTATAAAGATACTGTAGCACGCGTAAAACTCCGAAAGTATCATTTCGGGATATCAAACGGCCATAGACATTTTAGAAAATGTAATCAATTCAACCTTTCTCTCGAAGTTATAACTATCTGTAGATTGTCCGATCGTAACTGGAAAATAGTAAGGGTTCCTGTGTTAATGTATATATCTATCCATAGAATCTTCGTAGGTCCATATCCGGAATATTCGCATAGGATCAATCCTCTACGAATATTTCGGACATGATTGGATGACGACTCTGCTGTCACCGGTTTTTATTTTCGTCACCTGGCGGCGCTTTCAGCCCTTTGTCTTTTTGAATTTGACTGTTGGTGTTTCTGAGTTTCGCGGTGTTTCGCTTCGTCTTAACCGGGTCGCAGGCTGGGACCAGGGGATGAGTCACAGTGACTTGGCAAAAAGATGCCCGAGGTGCTTTCCTCAAGAGGCCTGACGTGCGGCTCCCCCACGATTTCCTTTAGGAACTAAGTCTGTTCATTGTCGAGCCGCCCTCGAATGCCGAGAACGATCGAATGGCCGCTAGTTTGTACCTGCGGAAGATCTAGTGGGTACCAGCGGCCATAAGCATAAACAAGATGTTCTTCTAATTTTTGGTTATCTTTGTTGCCCACACGGATCGATGTAATCGCTTAGCGGTAAAGTTCTAAATAAAATAAAAAACTAGTTTTCTCTGGCCATCCATCATAGAGTATTGTATTAATGTATGTTGTAAAAATGTATATTGGACGATTAATTTTAGATGTCTTAAACTAAACTTAAATATCTTCACGCTGTATCCCTGACGGGGCTGTCAGCGAGGACGGATCACCAGGCTTCGCGACGAATAACGACTCCTGCTTACTTACTTAAAAAAGTAGTCAATACCAAATTACTTATTAATAAATAAATTCAAGATTTCCCCACAGTTATTATTTGGTTGTCAGGTATTTAAACTCTTTTTTTTTTTAATATTTTTTATGGCATGGCTACTTCGGCCTTTGTGACATATTTAAACTCTATTTCATAGACGTCAGAGTCGGTTGGGCCGAAGTTATGCGTTACACTTCGGAAATACACGATTATGGGGGCACTGAAAACCTTTTTGGAGTAATCGTCTACGCTACGCCTAGCTCTACTACTATTACTACTGCACGACCTGTGACTGAAGTTATAGAAGGAAAACGTACGTTACTAATATGAAAGATAAATATAATGCGTAATTGCGCATAATATTCGTATTTATTGCACGTACACCTTAGACCAGATATTAATGATGTGAAACTGCATTAATTATATTTAGTTAGAAGAATGCACCTACCTATAATTCACATAGTATTTGTTAACTATCTTGTCAACAAATTGTGTTAGTTGTACTTAATTAAAGAAAATACATTCTTGAAACACATCGACAGCGGTTTAGTGGGTGCCATTGGTGTTATCTTGTTAGAGTTCCAAGTGTTCACGGAAAAGTTCTCGAACGAACAACTGCTGATACATACATACATACATACATATTATCACGCCTGTCTCCCATCGGTGTAGGCAGAGACTATGGATTTCCACTTGCTACGATCCTGACATACAACTTTCGCTTCTTCTAATTTCATAAGTGTTTTCATACACCCTCGCCGGGTAATTGTACTATAGACCTGGCCTTTTTCCAAAATATCTTCGATTTGATTGACATACGTACGCCGAGGTCGACCCCTAACAGTTTGCCCATTCACTCTCGCCACATATATCTGCTTCATCAGTTTATTTTGATCCATCCTCTCCACGTGTCCGAACCATCTAAGCATCCCTTTTTCTATCTTAGTCACTACATCTTCTGTCATACCGCAATGTTCCCTTCGTAATAAGGGGTTCAATTTTCAAACTTGGCCGCGGTTGTCCTTTCGAAAGTTTCGCATAGTTTTTCTGTTACAGAAAATATATAAGTACATACATACATACATATCGTCACGCCTGTCTCCCATCGGGGTAGGCAGAGACTATGGCTTTCCACTTGCTACGATCCTGGCATACAACTTTCGCTTCTTCCACTTTCATAAGTGTTTTCATACACACACGACGGTTAAGGGTACTCTTGACCTGACCTTTTTCCAAAATGTCTTCTATTTGATTGACATATATACGTCGAGGTCGCCCTTTACCAGTTTGCCCATTCACTCTCTTCTGATAAATCTGTTTCGTTAGTCTACTTTCATCCATTCTCTCCACGTGTCCGAACCATCTAAGCATACCTTTTTCTATCTTAGTCACTACTTCTTCTACCATACCGCAATGTTCCCTTATCACACTGTTCCTTTCTTTGTCCATCAATTTCACTCCAGCTATACTCCGCAGACTTCTCATTTCCACTGCATTTATTTTACTTCTATGCTTCTTCTGCCACACCTTTCACTGCCATACATGAGCTATGCACAGCCAGTCTTGCCTTCTCAGACACGTTCTGACTGCTCATAAAGGCGTGAATGGCTCCATTTACTTGATTTCCAGCCAAAACTCTTCGTTCAATGTCACAATCACACTTTCCATCTCTCACAAATTTTGAACCTAAATATACAAATTCTTTCACCTGTTCCACTCGTTTTCCTTCCAAAAAAATCGAGCAATCCGTCATACTTTCCTCTCTTTCAAAAACCATTACTTTTGTCTTATTTACATTCACTTTCATTCCTTTGCTTTTAGCGTATCATGCATAATGTTAACCATCAACTGCAACTCCTCCGCCGATGATGCCAGTATTACCTGGTCATCAGCGTATAGGAGGCATTTGACAGTTAGTTCCTTCATTTTTAAACCATACGCACTCTCTTGCAGTTCTTTCAAACAACTGTCCATGTATAGGTTAAACAGCGCCGGTGACGCTACACAACCCTGTCTCACACCTTTTTCAATGTGAAAAAAGTCTGTGCAAGCTCTGTTGATCCTGACACAAACACTGGAGCCCTCATAGAGAGATTTCAGTGCTCGTATCAAGTACTTGTCCAGTGTTGTCCATAGTTCATGTCTCACCCTCGGTCATAGGCCTTTTACAAGTCTACAAATATGCAATAGACCTTTTGACATTACGCCAAAAATTTTTCGGCTATGCATCGTAAGGAAAATACCTGATCCGCGCATCCTCTTCCTTTCATAAAACCTGCTTGTACATCCCACATTTTCCCTTCAGTTTCATTCATCACTCTTTTTATCAAAACTTTTGCATACAATTTGCCGACCAATCTCCTGGCACGCTGCCACTCCTCCAGCAAAGAAATAAAAAGGCGGTACAGCTGGCAAGCTACCACGCCATATCCCGCTTTCAGCATCTCGACAGAAATCCTATCAAATCCAGCAGCCTCACCCAATTTCATACTACTCAATGCTTCCACAATTTCTTCCATACTTATGATGCTTTCGTTGCTTAGTTCATTCCTTTCCCAAGAACTCGTTTGTGCTTCCATATCCTCTTATTCATATAAGCTTTCAAAATAATCTTTAAATCTTTTTAGCACACATTCTTCTCCTTTTAGAAAACTGCCATCCTGGTTTCTGATATTACTGAGTTTCGATGATGTTTGTTGACCCCTCACAGATTTTATAGATTTCCAAAAGAATTTTATATTCTGCTGGAAATTATCAGATAACCTACTATTAAATTTATCCCTATCATTCTCTTTCTCTATTTTTATAACTTCTTTTGCAACTCGTTTATAACTTTTATATTCATTCTTTGCCATTTTTACATCCTCATCCGTTGCCCTCTGCATTCTTTGATTCACCTTTGAAGTCAGCCAGTCCATCCATGCCTTCTTCTTGTCGGACAATGCTTTCATGACTTCTGCACACATTCTCTTCACCTTACATCCTTGGCTTCTTTTATTTACCCCACACACTTCTAACGCAACTTCCACTAGACCTTCCTTAAGCGTCTTCCATAATTCTTCAATCTCACATACATCATCTAAATTTTTAAATTTCTAACTAAACTAAAACTAAACTAACTATCTTCACGCTGTATCCCTGACGGGGTAGTCAGAGAGGACAGATCGCCAGGCTTCGCGATCCATGCATAATTCTTTCGCTTTTACAGGCTTATCAATCGCTTCATACACGCACGTCTGGGTATCCGAGTACTTTTGAACTTTCCGTTTTTTTTTAAATTTCTTACTTAATTTACTCACGAATCCTTCTTTTATGCTCATCTGTTGCAAATTTTCGACTTTTATGCGCTCTAGTACACTTACAGGTTCACACACACGATGCCGCCACTGTTGAAACAGACCTCTTACTCGGCTGATAAGCAAGAAGTGATCTAAATCAATCCCGGCACCGCGGTATGCCCGAGTGTCTAAGACTTTCTTTCTTAGTCTTGTATCTACAATCACAAAATCAATCATACTTCTCTGGTTTCCCTCTTGTCTAGTATAAAAATGAATCTGTTTGTGGTTAAATATGGTGTTAGTTACCACAAGATTCCTCTCCAAACATACTTCATGCAAACTCTCACCATTTTCATTCACTCGTTCGTCACCATACTTGCCCAATACACTTTCATATCCATCACGCTTCACTCCAACCCAACCATTAAAATCACCTAACATTACAATTCTCTCGTTCCGTTTGCATTTACTCAGAATATCGCTCACACTCTCCCAAAATGCCTGTCTCTCACTTTGGTCTCTTGAAGATCGGCGCCACCGCACATCTTGCGGAGCATAAACGCCCAAAACAAAGATGCGGGTAAGTCCAACCTTCAACCTCAACCAAAGGAGTCTTGGGCTCACACATTCATAGTCAGTCACACATTCATTCATTCTCGCGAACAGTGACACCCTGGCTCGCTGTACTGGTTGTGGCTACACCTGTAGGCTGTATAAGTTGCATGTGTAGTGGTGTTACATCGTTTCCTCTTTGTTTCATTCACACACAAAACATCTAGTCGTCTTGCTCGCATCCTCTCGCATACCTCATCAATTTTGTCTTTCATTCCTCCTCTAACATTCAATTTAGCATAGTGGCTATCCCTAGCCCACTTTCCGCCTCTGTGGGAGACGAGACGTGACGGGTTGCAAACCACATCGCCGCCATTCCGGATTTTTAAATATTCATTATCCATTGCGTTCCCACGAGTGGCAAGGGAAATTCAAAGTCCGCCTAGACAGAGCCCCGCTTGTCTAGGGAAGGCTAGCCTTATTCTGGGTTCGCCCGGTCCCAGGGCAGTCAGGCACGTTACGACTATGCGAAAATTGTAATATATTTAATATATATTGTTAATATATTGTAATATGTAGAAATGAAAGTTATAGTTTTTCATTTTTATAGTATTAGTTTGAACAAAGTATGGGTAAAGCAAAACCGCAGAAACCTAATATTTATGCACCTTTGGAAACAAAGCATTTTCCGTACATTCTCCCACACTCATGGTATAGTTATCTAGTAAGAAAATAATATTTTTGCACATTTTAGTAACTATTGCTTTTACATTCTTATTCTTTAGAGGTCATTGTCACCATGTAGTTGCAAACTACACATTTGTCCTTAAAACTATAACGACGCAAGAACGCTGACACTTAAGTCGGATTTGAAACACTTTCGCAAATCCACATGCGCGAATGGCTTTGTCCATGCAATGACGTTTGCAGGTGTTACGTGCAATTTTATGAATATTTACGCAAAAGACTGTAATGGACTTATTTTTCAGAGGTTTAATAAAAAACCATAAAGACGATGGCGGAATCTGATCACTCGCTTCGCTCTATCATTGGAATTGTGCCATCCCTTTCTAACTTTACCTGTCCGAATTGGTTTACCTTTACATCCTCGCAGTCCATTCGGCTTTTGTCCAAAACAGATAATATCGATAAAAATAATAGTAATAAGCCGCACCGCTCGACACCCCAAGCCGCTCACACTGATGTTGCCTCCTGTCGCCTTACAGGCTTATCATGCCTATGGCATATATTATTGTATAGGGGGCCCATCTAGTGAGTTGGCGAGTCACCGTCTGCCAAAATTTTGATAATTAGATATTAAAATCGCAGACGCCGCCTTTATCCATAGTTATAATCACATAACTAACTAACTAACTAACTATCTTCACGCTGTATCCCTGACGGGGTAGTCAGAGAGGACAGATCGCCAGGCTTCGCGATCCATACATACTTCTTTCGCTTCTTCGAGATTCATCAATCGCTTCATACACGCACGTCTGGGTATCCGAGTACTTTTGACCTTTCCGTTTTTGAGCAATCTGCTCACGTGGTCTTCATATGTAAGTCTCGGCCTACCCTGACTCCTTCTACCCTCTACTTTTGAACAATATATATTCTTCGTCAATCGTTCCTCACTCATTCGTTGGACGTTTCCAAACCAACGGAGCACGCCCCTTTCCAGCTTAACGCTGACACTTTCATTCAAACCTGCCATATTGCGTATCACTTCGTTACGTATTCGGTCGGCCAAGGTAACGCCGCACAATTTTCGAAGTGATCGCATCTCCACAGCATTCAATTTACTTTCATGCATCTGCTGACATACCCAGGTTTCACTACCGTAAAGCAAAGTTGGCACTAGCACTGCGTTATGAATCGCCATGCGTGCTTCTTTTACGATGCTTTGTCGCTTTACTAACTGGGACAAAGCACCGTTAACTTTGTTTTCGGCAGCTACTCGCCGTTCTTCATCCGAATCACATCTTCCATCCGCGCTAAACATACTTCCTAAATACACAATTTCATTCACTTGCTCTAAACTGTCCAGATACACTATGAACAGCCAGGCGGACATGACACATCCCTGTTTGACGCCTGTACAGACATCAAAAAGAGGTGACACATCCCCCCCTACTCGTACGCAAGCCTTACAGTTCCTATAAAGCGACTGTATTGCCCGCAGTAGCGAACCGTCCACACCATATCCGGGCAGCAAGTCCCACAGCGTTTCTCTCACAACGTTATCAAATGCTTTCTCTAGATCCACAAAAGCGCAGAAAACTTTCTGGCTAACAGCCAGAAACTTTTCCGCTATCATGCGGAGGGAAAACACTTGATCCATGCAACCTCTTCCACGTCGGAATCCGCATTGAATAAATAAAATAAAAAATAAATATCCATCACGCCTTATCCCCGAAGGGATAAGGCATTGAGCCTCCCATAAATACCTTTCAGACTTTTCTTGCATTCGTGCCGTTATAACCTTTGCATACACCTTACTAGCTAAGCTGACCAAGCTGATCGCCCTGTAGCTGGAGCAGTTTAGGCGCGAGCCTTTCCCTTTGTAAATAGGTACTACAACTGCTACTCGCCAGTCATCCGGGACCTCACCCGTCCGCCAGCACAAGTTGCATAACAGACATAGTGTGTCCCAGACACGCGACCCACCGTACTTGATCATCTCAGCAGTAACTCTGTCTTTAACTTCCTCATTCCACCATGTATCACGCTTATTACTACTGCCTCTTTTCGTTTCTCCACACACTTCCACAGCGGCATTTATCATACTATCCCTAAGGTTCTGCCATACACTAAAGTAAAAAAAAAATAAAAAGTAAAAAGTAAGTATGTAAAAAAAATAAAAATGTTTGTTTACTCCCTTGCTCAGGGTAGACACGGGTGTAGAATAAAAATTACACCGGCTGTGCCGACAGATGTAAAAACTAAATGTATTAATAATTTATTTATTCGAGTTGGCGGTCTGCTATATTATGTACATGCATATATGCACACACTATAGCTGCGTCTCGTAACGGTCTTGCGAGTCCAGAGATTTTATCTCATCTAAAAATATGCGTACCGCGCTAAAAGAAGTTTTCACTTCATAAATGACTTACCTGGGGGAGCCACAGGACCGAATGGAATAGGTATATTCCTTGCTGTTTTCCTAACCTAACCTACACATACAAATAATCACATTTAATTGCATTTTCATTGTATTATGTTGCACCATAAAATAATGTAGTCACGTTACGTTTAATACCACTTTCCCGCACTCTCACTATGTAATTGACAAATAACTAAGAAACTGTTAAACAACATCATAATCTCAACTAATGGGACATCCACAGGGCTCAATACTATCCAAAGACATCAGGAGCGAAATTTTAGCATTAATTCTTATGCCTCTTCTAATGTTTGTAAGTACTACATAATTTTGTATTTCATTGTCAATTTGTTAATACCTAACAATTACAAACGAAATATGAAGCGCTCGTGACCCCGCGGACTCAGTGTTCTGTAAACGATCACTGCGTTAAGCAACTTTCACGCTGGTCCTCGGATGGGTGACCACTTTGTGGTATTTACATTTGCGAGCGTTTCCGTGCTTCGGAAGGCACGTTAAGCCGTTGGTCCCGGTTGCCAGTGACATGGCAGTCGTTAAGCCCAGTTGAAGGCCTTATAGAAGGCTTGAAAAATTTCAACAGCATGTCGCCACAACCTGCGCCTGTCTATTTCAACGCGGCAATGGGCTCGCCACCTGCTACGTGGGATATAAGTGCGGTGAAATGTGGGCGTCTAGAATGCCTCTGCCTACCCCTTCGGGGATAAAAGCGTGAAAATATGTATGTAGGTATGTATGTAACAATTGCAATTATTTAAGCTGACCGCTGATATCGGTCACAACTGGTATTAATGCGCGGGTCATGATGATGAATTAGTTAATAAGTAGTGAGCAGTAATGATTTATGCTAACTATATCCTAACTTTAAATTTAAAGTGGAAATAATTTTCAATCTCGAGCTGGACTCGACCCAGCGTCTTCTGGTTCAACGCACCAGACGTCGCCATTAAGACGAAAAATCTAAAGGTGGAATCATTCGTCAGTTTCGAGTAGGTCTCGATGGTATAGTTGGTAACGCGTCTAGTGCGTTAGACCAGGAGACGCTGGTTCGAGTCCATATCGAGACTGAATTTATTTTCTACTTTTAATTTAAATTTCGTAATGATGATATGTATTGCATAGTGTAATTTTGTATGTATCCTAACATTGTATATTTAGCAGTAAAGTATATTACAATTATAGGCCTTCTTAAATTTTTCACAAAATAGGTATTTTTTTCTCAATATACCTAGTTAAAGGACGTTCACGTAGATAGATAACGTACTGGCTGTAAGTAGGAACATTTTCGCATGTGGCGGGACTTTCTAGCATTATTTTTGCTGTGTGCAGCGTGGGCATTTAGTACAACTATACATAGGGCACTAAGGCTAGACCTATCATGAGTCAATACACTATCGGCCGTATTACAGAACGTTTCATAAAACTCAAGAAACTCATAGTTTATAAGACGAAAGCTAACGTCAAGCAATTTTGAAGTATACCATAAAAATCGTATAATAACAGTAATTTTAAGATTTTTATGGAGTAAACCAATAATTCAGGGACTACCATACAAGTTAAAATATGTGTAGTTTCTTTTAAGCTCGGCGCGTATCTTCTTTAAACAATGATATAAATATATCTTACATAAATCATAGCAGTATTACTCTACGCTTCAATATACATATTGTACACCTTTATCCCCGAAAGTCTACACCTTCTCTGTATGCCCATTGGTGTGTTGAAATAGACAGGCGCAGGTTGTGGCGACCTGCTGTTGAAATTTTTCATGCTGTCCTTAAGACCTTCAACTTGTCCTAACCATTGCTATGTTACGTCAACTGGGATCAGCGCCCTAACGTGTCTTCCGAAATACGGAAACGCTCGTAAATGTAAAAGTCACGAAGCCGGTACCTATCGGAAGACCAGTCACAGCGAAAGTTGCTTAACACAGTCATCGTTTACAGAGCACTGAGTCAGCGATGCTACGATCGCTTCAATCAGTCCTGACATTTGGGTGTGTGTTAAAATGTTATAGGTAGATACTCGTACATATTCCTATGTACCTCTCGCTACATGCGCCGGTGTTGCGAATTTACAACCCCACATTAAAACTCAAATTAATCTTGCACTGCACATTGAGAATTAGATTTTAAAAATTTACGAATTCACATGCACGAATCTGAGGATAGGAGTTCCTATTTTGCCGATGACGACATAGGTGCAATATAATAATAAGTATAATAAAATTGTTTAAATATAATAAAATAATTCAATTTTTTTTTCAGTTTTACCTGGTGAAGTGAGAAATGCGTTCGCACCAGACGGGGCCGACTCTGATTCTAGAAGGGAAGATGAAGTCAATGACTGTCTGACTGATCGGCAAGCTGTTTTGGACGAACAGGTCAGAAATAGAAAAATTGTCACAGCCTTCCAAACAAGTCGTGTACTATTTGTTTATGACAAAACGTCGTTCATTTCACTTTTAAAATGAATTACGGTAACAAAGTAGTGTAGAGACAATTAAACCTACTCCTAACACAAACATATTAGCTTAGTTTGAGGGGTTAATGGGAATATTAAAAATATCTTTATTTCAATTACGATAAATAAGTACTGTGTATACAATTGAACCTACTCCTAACACAAGCATATTACCTTTGTTGGAGAGGTCAACGGGAATATTAAGATTTCTTTATTTTAGTTACGATAAATAAGTAGTGTGGAGACAATTGAACCCACTCCTAACACAAGCATATTAGCTTTGTTGGAGAGGTCAACGGGAATATTAAGATTTCTTTATTTTAGTTACGATAAATAAGTAGTGTGGAGACAATTGAACCCACTCCTAACACACGCATATTAGCTTAGCTGGAGGGGTCAACGGGAATATTAATATATCTATAATATCTATAATATCAAATAAATAAATTATTTATTTGAATTACGATAAATAAGTACTGTAGAGACAATTGAACCCACTCCTAACACACGCATATTAGCTTAGCTGGAGGGGTCAACGGGAATATTAATATATCTATAATATCTATAATATCTATAATATCAAATAAATAAATTATTTATTTGAATTACGATAAATAAGTACTGTAGAGACAATTGAACCCACTCCTAAAACAATCATATTAACTTACTTGGATGGGGTCATATAATACTAGCAGTATTATATGACCCCATCCTAATTAGAATACTAGCAGTGAATGGAGCTGGTTCTACAAAATCTCAAAATGCACCTCCATTATACTCTTACATTTTCCAGTTTTCTATTTGGTATCTTAGATGGACTTCAGTATAAAACATCTCTGTATACTTTTAGAAAGCGGGCGGTGCAGCTCTTTATGTCCCTGAATGTACGGGTGACGGCAGATATGCCCGCGCACAGTGTTATCGATCTACGGGGTACTGTTGGTGTGTCCACCAAGACACAGGCGTACCTATACCAGGGTCTTCAGTGAAAGATAGAAAACCAGATTGCGATGCCGCTCCACAACACGCTAGTCCTATGAGAGGTAAGTGTTCGTCTTAGTTAGGTACTTACGAAAATAAACAACTAGATTAATTAAACTAACTTAGAAAGAACTAACTAATTTTATACACAGCTAAAATAAAAGTTATAAACACACATAGATTTTAAAGAATTTCTTATAGTCTACTTTTGTCCTGTTTCTACGGATGCGGCCCGGCTGTGGTGTTTCAAAGTCATCATTATTATCATCTCGTGCCGCTGAGGGATTTGGCAGTAGTATACTAAAACCATCTACTGGCAGCCCGCCAGTAGATACCTACCTCTTCTTCTTCTTTAAAATCCTATGTCCCCTGGATGGGGCAGAGGGCGTCCACAGTGCGTCGCCATCCCGAACGATTTTGAGCTTCGCGTTTTATCTCGCTCCAGGTCATTCCTATTGCCTTCGCTTCTGCAGTAATCGTCCGCCGCCAGGATTGCTTTGGGCGGCCGCGTTTCCGTTTTCCTTGGGGATTCCAGTCTAGGGCTTGCCTCGGTATGTGATCGGAGTCCCTTCGGAGCGTGTGACCGATCCATTTCCATTTGCGGCGTTTGATCTGCTGGTCAATCGGAGTCTCACCGCAGCGTTTCCACAGATAGTAGTTGGAGATTTTCTCGGGCCAGTATATTCCGAGAATACGGCGAAGACAGTGGTTGATAAACACTTGAAGCCGACGCGAGATGTCCTTTGTGACCTTCCACGTCTCACATCCATACAGCAACACGGATTTTACATTGGACCGGAATATCCTGAGCTTTACTCTCCTAGTCAGTTTCCGCGATTGCCACACAGGACGGAGCTGTGCTAAGGTTACTTTTCCCTTTTCAATTCTCGAAGTGATGTCCTCTTCGGTCCCGCCTGTGTCAGACACTACTAGGTAGTAGGTAAATTTGTGGACTCTCTCCACCCCCTCTGTGCCAATGAGCAACGGTAACGAGCTTGTCGCCCCGCACCTAATCTCTTGGGCCTTCCGGGTGTTAATTTTCAGTCCCATCCTCGAAGCCTCTCGTCGTAAGTCGTCCAATTTGGCTTGCATGTACGTGTATGGCTCAAAAGGCATAGGTCATCGGCATAATCCAAATCTTCCAAAACGTTGGACAGTCCCCATTCTATGCCTCGGCGCTTGCCGTTGGTGACGTTGTTCATGATGCCGTCAAGGACGACAAGGAAGAGGAGAGGTGAAAGAAGGCACCCCTGGCGGACACCCGCTTGAACCGGTATATCCTCCGAGACGAGGCCGTCGTGAGTCACTCTACAAGAATACCTCCCGTAGAAGGCCTTAATTAAGTTAGTGATTTTCTCGGGGGTTCCCAGATACAGCTCCATCTTAGCGTGTCGAAGGCTTTTTCGAAATCTACAAAGGTCAAGTACATTTCTCTTTGCCATTCTGATGCCTGTTCGAGGATTATGCGCAAGGTGTTGATCTGGTCTGTACACGATCGATTGGGTCGGAAGCCAGCTTGCTCTTTGCGAAGAAGGGGTTCGACGGCCCTCGACAATCTTTTAAGAATAATCTTGCAGAGCACCTTAAAAGGTATCGAAAGCAAGGTAATACCTCTCCAATTGCCACATTCACTGAGGTCTCCTTTCTTGGGTACGGTGATGAGAAGGCCTTTGTTCCAGTCGTCAGGTAACACTTCGGCTGACCAGATGTTCCGCAAAAGGGCGTCAGCCTGTTCGCAGCGGTAAAGATATCTGCTTTCAGCATTTCCACTGTTATGAGGTCCGCTCCTGGGGCTTTTCCGTTCTTCAGTGAATGAATGGCCTTTACTACTTCCTCTTCTGTAGGGGGAGCTACGTCAATGTCAAGCTTTTGTGCGGGCAAGCTGGCAGCAGTTGTAGCCGTAGTCACGGGGTCGTTCGAGACTCGAAAGATCTCCCGAAAGTGCTCCCACCAGCGCTGAAGCTGTCCCTCCGATGTCACAATCAGCTGACCTCTCTTATCTTTTAAGGGCTTTTTCTTCCTCTGGTGCCGATTTCCGGCCAAGGTCTTTGTTGCCTTATACATCTCCCTGAGATTGCCGGAGTTGGCAGCGCGTTGGGCGCAATCCGCAACGCCATCAGCCCATACTCGCCGGTCATGAGTGAGTACTGCGGTATATTTTTTTGCGAATCTGTTTATATCGCAGCCTCAGGTCATCACGCGCTGCCACATCGCTGGTTGCCAGTAGTTGTAGATAGAGCTCGCGCCTTGCTTCAATAAGGTTCCAGGTTTTGTGTGATATCCAGTCTTCACGTGAGTATATTTTGTGTCCTAGAGCTGATCTCTGTGTAGGCCATTTTGATATGATTCCACTCCGTGTAGACAGTAGCAGTGGAGTCCGTTTCGAGATCCGAGAAGCGATTTCGTAGCTCCAGTCTAAACACGTCGCCTACCTCCGGGTCCTGTAGTTTGTTAACGTCAAATCGTTTACCCATCCTGGTGGTCGCGCTAGAAGCCCGAGCTACAGCTACTTTGAGCCGCACCTCGGCCACAACCAAGTGGTGATCACTGTCGATATCGGCGCCACGTCGGTTACGGACGTCAAGCAATGATGAGCGCCACCTGGAGCTAATGGTAATGTGGTCAATTTGGTTTTAAGTGATTCCATCGGGTGAGTTCCATGTATACTTATGGTGGTCTCCATGAATGAATAAAGTTCCTCCAATGGTAAGATCATTTTCCTGGCAGAACTCCAAGAATCTCTCCCCGTTGTCGTTTCGGACTCCCAGCCCGTGTTTGCCCATATGTCTTTGACAACCGTTGTTATCTGTGCCAACCTTGGCATTCAGGTCCCCCATGACGATGACTATGTCCTGTTTGCGGATATTCTTTAAAGTCAGATTTAGTGCACTGTAGAAATCGTCCTTGTCTTCATCTAATGCCAGATTCGTGGGCGCATAGCACTGAACGACGGTTGTTTTGCGAGCTTTGCTGTTAAACCGGGCTGTAATGATTCGTTCTGAGATGGGTTTCCAGTCCAACAGACTCCTCCTCGCAGCATCGGAAAGGAGGAATCCAACGCCGTTTTTCCGAATTGGTCCGGTTTCGCACTATTTCAGTTTCAGTAATCAGTTAATGAAGTTTCGGGTAAGCGAGTGATTAGCCCACTATACCTTATCCCACGGGTGGGGCTGCCACCTTGGAGCCTGTGGGCATGCTCGGTTACGTTTCGGGTTTCCTTCCTAGTGAGATTGGTTCTGTTTTGAGGCGCAGAATATTCGCCTTTCGCCCTGCACCCTCAGCTCAGTGGATACCTACCTCACTAATAAGATTCTTTTAAAGTATAGAGAAACTTCTTTATCGAAGTTGAGATAAATTTTATAGCTGTAAAAAAATATCGTCACCTTTTTTCGGTTAGGTACGCGCCAGTTGTTTTGAAGTGAAACTTCTTTATCATAAGTGAAACTTCAATATCGATGAATGAGATAAATTTTATAGCTATAAAAGAATGGCGTAAAGAAGTTTCACTTCTTACCTGTGTACTCTGGAACACACATATTTTTTAATTGAATATGAATGGAATTATTGAGATCGAACCTCACTATTATAACTGGCAAGTATATTATAGTCCTTAAGTTGACGATCTTACTCCTAAGACATACATTTTCTTGCATAACCCAGTTTTGTAACCAGATATTGTTTTTGTTTACAGGTTGTCCCGAACCATCAAAAGCCGCATTCTTACGTGATTTGATTGCGTTCTTTATATCGAAAATGACTACGTCTATCAATGGTACAGGTCCCGGGTACGTCAATGACTTATAGTTTTTAGTACATATCTAGCTATGTCTCTATTTCTTTTTTTTTATACCACTGAGGTGGCATGCAAGCATACGGCCCACCTGATGGTATGTGGTCACCGTAGTCTATGGACGTTTGCAACAACAGAGGTGCAGCACTCGCGCTGCCGACCCTTTATAAACCTTCTAAGACCCCTTTTGAAGAACCCCATATTGTAGACGTTCGTTCAACCGAATGGTGGGCCTTAAATTGGAAGAAAATCAACAAGCAAACGATATCGGTTTCTAGCAGTCAAGCCAAATAAATTAGACCCAAGCTGCAAATCGAGTTAAGGTTTTTAAGAAACTGGGACTACACGCAGATGATTTTTGAACCTAGGATACACTTTTGTTTTTTTTCTTCTTCTGATAAATCGAGTAGGTACTTACACTTACAGAAACATACTGTTGCTCAGCTTTGCTGTACAGTTACAAATGAGATTGTGAAAATTTCTCTTTTGAACACCTGTGAACACTGTCTTCCAAATCCATAAATTTTATTTCTAAAAGGTTAACTCTTTCATGTACTAGATTCATTAATCGCTTCATACATGCACGTCTGGGTATCCGAGTACTTTTGACTACTCCGTTTTTGAACAATCTTCTCAAAAAAATGCATTATCTTAATATTTCTGTACAGTGAAATGGTGAAGTGGGGCGCTTCAAAAGAAGAACAAGCAGCTACATGGACGTACGTAATGTTGGATAAGGATAAAAATAAAGCACTGGAGCGACGCGAATGGAAAGCTTTCCATCAGATGATAGCCAATGTGGACACATTGCGACGTTGCGGGAGAAAGCTGCCACGGTACTGCGATGTCAACCATGACAACAAAATCAGTATTACTGAGTGGATGGCCTGCTTGGAAGTAACTCAAGGGGCGCAAGTAAAGACGTCTGATAGTGAGTTTTATTTATTACTACTTTTTTCATAGCACCCTAGTTCTATGCATGTCGGTTGAATTCCATCTGTGAGGAAAATTTATAAAATTAACCCATTACACAGTCTTACCCCCGATTTTGTCTGACGATTTTCACCTTTTACATACATTCGTCTTTCCTGTTGGTAAATTTGCATCTACTGTCATGTCTTTCCGTGAAGAACAATAATATTTGATCGCGTTAACACATACACCCTGAGACAGAGTTTCATAATCATATTCAACTTGTTTACAAAAACGTAGGTATATCTGTCATTATACCATTATACCAAGGACACATTTTGATTCAATACGTTTCAATATTCCCAAATGACCCTCACGCTGCAAAACTTTTGCCGTGTATTGAGTGAGTTAACACTCAGGCTGACATTGACTATAATATTTATTTATTTATCTTTTATAATAAGTTGTTTGTTTCATAAGAGGTAAAATTTGTGCGATTGTAGATTTGTGTATTCCCTGGATCTACTTAAACAATTTTAACAAACATTTATCTATAAGAAAGGTATATTAGGTACTTTATATAAATATCGTATATATCGTTAATAAATACTCTTTGGGACAACTCACACAACGCCATCTGAATCCAAACTAAGCAGAGCTTGTACTATGGTAACCAGATAACTGATAAACAACTCATAAAACATACTCATATATTTCTAAAAAAAAAAAACTAACTAACTATCTTCACGCTGTATCCCTGATGGGGTAGTCAGAGAGATCCCGGGATCAAGTTCAAATAAAACTAAAACAGCCATTTTCATTTCAGCACAAGAGATGAAACCAGCGCCTAGCCGTAAAAGAAAAGGTCCCAATCCTTTAGAATCCTTTCTGAAAGCTGACTGACGCGGCCGGCAATAGACAGCGTCACCACAACAGCAGTGCTGTAGTGTTATTATTTAAATGCAGTGGAATTATTAAAAGTTTAAAGGACTATTTTATAGGATTATTGGATAACTGCGTTTCATTTGAACCGCGTTCATTCGCATACGTGCCTATTCAGAATTCTATGATGCGTATCTTGTATAGGTACATCTGTAAATTACATAAAAAAGTTAACGGACAAGAAGTGAAAAACCTTCAAACGTGTCGGTCAACTGTCGCATGCCTTCAGTTTATGGTCAATTGAACAGCCCTTCCTTTTTGTTAAATGTCCATGTTTTTAATACGTTTGACTGGTCATAACTCGTTACATAAAATAATAAACGTATTACATTGACAAATAGTCGAAAGGCGCGTGTGGTTTCTACGTGGTTCGTGTGATCCGAACGCAACTTGTGCTTCCTATTATCAGCCGGGTTCACACCTGATGCTGCCGCGATCCCTATTACTGAAGTGGGTATCGCGGATCGCCAAGTGTGGACCTGTCTGATAAATATGTAAGGCAATAATTGGTAAAAGTGTCAGCGAAGCGACAGTGACTTTAGTGAAAATAAAGTCATCTAAACGTAATGTTGCTGGCCGCACTCCCGAAGCGACAAGAACCATTATTTTTTGTTCGTAATGTCGCTGTCGCATAGGTATGTCGTACAAAAGCATTTACAGACTATATTTAGTTGTACAGGTATAACTATTATATAATGTTCTATACAGTATTCTACGCCTTAATAATTATTTAGCTTTTATTGTGACCTGAGTTTCTAAAAGATTCTCATAATTAGAATTATTGTCAAGTCGTGAGTCTTAGTTATTGTCGTAACTTATTAAAATACACTCGTATTCATTTAAATGTTACTAGTCTAATTTTGTAATAGACATAGGTAGGTTAGTGGGACTGCTGAAGAGCAGTACAAAATAAATAATGTATAAATATAAATGTTTATAAAATTTATGTGTATCTTTGTAAGTTGATTTATTATTTTAGGTACATTTGAGGCACATGAAGAGAGCGTTGCTATTTTTCGCTCATATTATTTCCATTGCGCAATAGATTTAAAAAGTTTTTATAAACTGATGTACGTCTTTCAACTGCAATATGTTGTAGTTGTTCAAGGACTTCAAAAGTACTAGTAGTTAATAAAGATCCTTATGATGGTTCGAAGAGAACATAGTCGTACCCATATCCTATCATAATTTGGGACACTAGACAAAGTGTTATTACCGCCGTCTTCAAATCACGGACATTTCGTTATCAATCTTACCTGAGCAGCTAATTCTGTAATATAGGTACGCAGGTGTAAGATTTATTAATAACGAAATGTTAACAAACTACTAGTTACTATATTGATTATTTTTTAATTATTTCTATTTATAGAAAAAAATATTCGGTGTGCTATTTTGTATAGATACCTAAGTTAAGTTGTTACGTCACTGGTGTAGTAAAGGAAAAGATTCTTGATTAGAGGTACGATTCTATATACGCGGCAGTGCTTCCGCAGCAGTACAGGGGGCAGAGTCTACTATTTCAATCGTGTCGAAATCGTCGCTCAACAGAATGCCACCGGTACTATTTTGACAGTTTTTCGTAGTCTACTATTACAATCGTAATAGTAGACTCGGCCCCCTGGTCCCCATATTATTTTATAATGTTTATATGAGATCAAAATCCGACAGGTCAACAGGTCAATAGTAACGTCAGAGGTTTTCGATACATCCATATTACAGTAACTTACTCTTAAACTTTTTCGGAATCGGCGCGGCAGACAACACTGCTGCAACAACGCTGCGGTAAGCCAAGATCGGAATCATGTCTTAGGTAAATGTTATTCTAAATATACGAGTAACGTCGCGTGACATCTCTTAGGTTGGGTTACACAGCGGGTGTGACGGGAATGCACCAGAAGTCGCCGACTCGAATCTCATTCTCAGCACACAGTGAAAGAAGAAGAAAAAGAAAGAAAGAAAACGCGTTTAATTTTCACATTACAGAATTGACACAAGATAAAATAAAAACAATACTTTAAAAAATTATAAGGTACCTACCAAATTATAAAAACATAAAAATATATAAAAAAAATTATAAAAATTATAAATTATCCATAACAAATTAATGAAAAGTAAAAAAATAATAGTGCTGTGTCATTATTAGGTGTAACCGTCGCGGCCTCTGTATAACCCAACCTAACGCTGGATATCCAATTATATGTATATTTATAGTTCAGATAGTTAGTGTCAATTGTAAGAACTATGTGATATTTTGTACTATTGCTGAATAAAGTAATTTAATATTATAACACAATTTTTTACGTCTTTGAGTAGGTACCTAACTGTTAAATGGCAGCCAAGGAACAGAACGTAAGGCTCGTATTGTAGAACGTTTATCAATATTCAATCGACGCTTGAGAGTAGATTTTATAAGGCAAACACTTGCCTCAAGCGTTGATTAAGTATTGAGAAACGTTCTGGAATACGGGCCTAAATCACGTTCTGTACAAATTTTTGAATACGTCATTCAAAAGTTGATAAGTGATAGGTTACTTGTGCTAGACCTTGCTTCTAACCATAATTGACAATTCTAGGTCAACTGGAAGTATCTAGAATTTTGGCAAAAAGTAAGGTAGGCACAAATAAAGAGAAAATTTCAAAAAGAAAAAATACATTAATAATCACGGGGTGTCCCCATACCATACATGCCTAGTAAAAACCGATTAACATAACCTCTGAGTGTATACGCGCTCATACAATTTGGAAGTCTAGCTTAATTGGTACTAACCTCAGATAAGGTACTATTTTTTTAAGGAATCCAGGACTTGTATGACTAGTTTTTTAACATGTGGAATCCCGTGAATGTTATGCCGGATGAACCAACTAAAACCACACGAACCTACCTATGCCCCGGGTTACATACTCCTCGGTCAGATGTCCCATTGAAAAGCAACGACCTAATAAGCAGCCAATAAAGCATACCTACACAGTTGATAAATGATTAGCGCTGTGTCTTCTTCTGAATATTGGTGTATTACTAGTTGCTAGACTTACACTGGACACGGGTTACTTTTATTTGGCTGCTATAGGACCAGCTATCGTTTGGCTTTTGATTATAGGCATAATTAGGAGCGAGTTACTCTCACTCAACCTCGTAAGTCCAGGAGGCCGAGTCTACTATTGACAAGCCGTAGAATAGAACCAGAATCACTGTTTTTAGCTGTCAAAATGTTAGTAGACTATCAAAAATGCAACTGACTGGCGGCCACTGGCGTGGTACGTCTCAGTAGAATTCTATCGGCCGACCGATAGAAGTCAATTGGAGTACGATTGTATCAGTACACTACGTAAAAGGAAGATGACTTTCTATTGAGCGAAGATTTCGACACGATTGAAATAGCAGACTCGGTCCCCTGTATGAATGCGTCGTCCGTAGCATGGGCACCGCTAGCAGGTATGTTCGCTTGCGTCCTAGAAATCAAGGTGTAGCCTTCCAAAGCACGGAAATGTTCGTAAATGAAAATATCACAAAGCGGTTACTCATTTCAGGACCAACAATAGCGCAGCATACTCAACGCAGTGATCGTTTACAGAAAATTGAGTTACCGGGCCTAGAAGCACATTGTTTTATAAGTAGTATACAAAATGTCATTAAACAACCAAATAAGTTTGTAAATGTTATATTACAATAATAACTATCTGTACACATAAAACAATAACAAAAAATACACCTTCACTAACAAGTACACAGTTTAAGATGAACACAGACATCTAATAAGATAGTGGACGAATACTATTAAACTAAATGCCCAAAAACTAAGTTAGCCTGTGAAGTGATCCAGCGTGAATTACGTTTAGATTGATTGTGTATCAGAAAAAAGTTCTTAACCAAGCACAGTCACAGACAATAGATCCCTTCATACTATTTCGTTCTAAATACGCGTTTTGAATTATTAATTGTGTGTCTTTTAAATGTGGCTATTTTTCCTTTAATTCGCCTGGTAGAATACATGTTGTAAAGCATTTTTCCACTACAAAAAAGAAAATTAAAGCAAAAACCAAACGCAAGACGAAGCTATAAGTTTAGCTATGAAAAATTTCGTTTTCTGTGTACAAAACACACAGCGCCCTCTATAAAAAACGATTGCGTTTTCTTCTCCACTGTACTACACAAAAGTCATTGAATAAATAACAAACGTTTCGAACGTGTTGCAGCGCCAACCATGGGTGCCGCAATGCGTTCGAAAGGTCGGTGTATGTAACTAAATGATAATTCGAGTAGTCTTGAATAGTAGTTCTATAAACTATGAGTATACATATACACCTCGAAAGATTAAAAATAATGTTAGCACATAGTTATCGACTGATACAGCAGCAATTCAAGCTGGATCATTCTATAAAGGTTGTCTCTATAGGCTACATCTATTGAGATTACATTTTACTAACACTTTTATCGGTGATGATACATACCAACTAAGATACAGGAATAGTAGCAATGCAGATTGATAATAATGACTTCCTATTGGTTAACATAGAGGGCTTTACATTGCACACGACATTCGATCAACGAGTACCTATTTGACGACTAGTTTCATACACGAAGACCATGATTAATATAACACGCTACAAGATTTCTGTTAGAAATACGTGGATAATATAATTATACTATACATTTATCTAATATAGCTTATTCTACTTAATATGGAATCCACGAGCACTATAAATTACCTATATGTAATATGCTCGAGTTTGGAATTCTAAAGAACACATCGAGTTTGATATAGACGGCAAATGAACAATGGTGATTCGTATTATATCAGACGTTAATAGGTTAATAATTCACATAAAAATAAGATTTGAGTATATATTTAAAAAAAACGAGTTAATTATTGTTAGTTTAATTACAATTCAATACCTCTATGGAAAGTATTGTAAGTACATAATACATAAAGTTAGAGGTCGGAATTAGGCCGTATGATTAATAACAATATGCAATGGTTTTGCGAAAAAAAATATAAGCGAATAATATGGGTATTTATTGAAGATTGAATTCCACTTAATGAACCGCAAAAAAGAATCTAATGACGAGCTTCAAATACAACAAATTGCGTAATTATTCTTCGTTTTGGCAACTTCTGCAAAAGTGCTTCAATTTCTCACTTTGATTAAATATTATACAAGCGAGCTAAATCAACATTATGGAGGTGTTTATATCACACTGTTAAAAACTCCAAATGTGGATAGTTCGAATACCTATATCGAACTATCAATTTCACAATCAAAATCAAAATCAACATTTTGGAGGTGTGTATATCATACTGTTAAAAATTCTAACCTGGATAGTTCAAACTATCAAGTTCACAATCAAATCTTACTCAACTCCAAAGTATGGCTGGGGTTTTACAGTAGTGTAAACGTTCGATGTTGTCGCAGATTAAATTCGGTGTTGTCTATACTGAAGCCTTAAAATATATAATTTTCGAGTTCAACTCAACAAATGTGGCAACTCTTGTTAGAACGCAAGTTACTTCGTGAAGGTAATTTGGAATTTACTGCTTTTAATTGAGCTAATTCTAAATACATTCTATTAATTTACTATTTATTCTATAAGAATATACAGCAGTATATCTTTATATATATAATTCTACTGTCCGTGTGTATGTCACTAAACTCCTAAACGGCTGGACAGATTTAAATGTTTTTTTTGTATGCGTTTAGGTGGTGCCCTGGATGGTTTGGAAGAAAAAAAAGGCGCTAAAGTCGGTATACTGCAGGACAACATCTGCCAAGTCCGCTAGTAGCATATACGTTCATAGTACCTAATCAATGGGTATGCTACAGAAGAAATAAAGTTTAAAACTTAATTTTTCCCTATGTAACCCAGTTGAATCTCCAGCTCCAAATCCTTAAATTTTCTTACGGAATACGTTGAGAAAGGTTATTGACAGTCTAATATTCGTTTAGTAGATTCGTAGCGGAAACTTGAATTTTAGGATGACCAGTTTATAGAATAACTCGATTATTTTAAATTTTACACGTGTCAATGTGTGCTCAGATCACGATGAATGTATCATTAATTTTTTTAAACGTCAAAATAATCAACCCCACCGCTCAATCCCCACAAAAAATTATAGATAACTTTGTATGCTAACTACCCCATGAAGATAAATAGAAAAGCAAATATCCTTCATACTGCTCTATCAAAACATATTTGGTGAAAAGCCGGATTATTTTTTCATTTTCACCTTTTAACAGTGGATTTTTTTCTTCAGAATATACCAAACAAATAGTAACGATTCCCTAATATAAATTGGTGGCTTGAAATGCAAGAACTGTTCTATTTATTATTTATGAATAAACTTTACTGAACTGTACTGAAATGCAATATATCTAATACAGAAATGCGTTTTTCACATATTGCCTAATACATTCTACTTTAAAATCTAGGTTCCACATCATAATGAATCAAGTGTGAAACCTTAACAGGTATACATTTACTTTTACAATTGGTTGGAGGTAATATAAAACGGTTACTATACTGTGCTTTTGATTTAAATTGAAGTAAACTCTAAACCTCGTCCCCTTAAGCCCTTTTGTACATTGATAAGACAAACGTCGTACTTAATAGTACAGGCCTTATCGTCCTCTGGACCCCATGCTGCTTATGCCAGGTTCATAACAGTAAAAATCGATTCGTTGCCTGAAGTTTTCGTTGTATTCTAGTCGACCAATTTAGAAACACGCATATTTATAAAATCGTATCTTTATATCAAACATATAAATTTACGTTAAAAAAAAATAAAAAAAAATACGTGCATGTATGAAGCGCTTAAAGAATCTGCAGGAAGCGAAACAAGTATGGATCGCGATGCCTGGCGATCTGTCCTCTCTGACTTACTCGTCAGGGATACAGCGTGACGATAGTTAAGTTATATTAAAATAAATATGAAAAGTTTTAAATAGATCGATCGAATAGAAAACCATGCGAGGACATTATGGCGACAAGAAAAATACATTTCGGCGCTTAAACAATACAATATAAATATAAAATTAACACAATTTAAATACAAATGGTGTTCAGTCTGAAAAAACGTTGCCTACAGTCTTTTTGTATTCATCGACGGTTTCAGTGAGTATTTTTTGGAAAATAATTTCGAAAATTTGGTTCTTCACGGTAGCTTCGTCGTTGTGAAGATTGGTCCACTCGGGCTCGCAGCGCTTCCACTCCGTAAATAGTATGTCGTCTATGTGGTCCGAACGCCTGCTTGAGACGCCTATAAAATATATATAAAAATCAATGACACTTTTCGATGTAATTTTATAAACCGAGAACGGGCTCACCTATCCGAACCAAATGTTAAGACTATGTTCGGACTATTTAGTAGATGGTTTATGTGAAGTTTGCACAAAATCGGTCGAGCGATTCCTTTACGAGAGATTAAAAGAATTGGTGGCGCTAACGAAGTTACACGGGTCAGCTAGTAGATTATATATTTTTCTAATAAGTTATGTTCTAACCGTCTCAATTTTATAACAAATCGTCTGACTTGATTGTGGGACCTTTAAACAGCTCCATCTAGCTCAAATTAAGCTAATATAAGCTTGTAGTATGGGATTTACACAACTGATAAACATAAATACATGCATATATTTTAATGAATTGAATAAAGACCAAAATTAATACATGCATATTATATATAGAAAACACCCAAACTCACACAGATATTTGTTCCGACACGGGAATCGAATTCGAGACCTCAGAGCGGCAATCGTATGTGGTGTACACGATTACATCACTAATGCAGTTAATTACAGTCATTTAAGTAGGTTGATTTAAAAAAAAAAGGTACAAACACACTACAGTTTACACGTGGCCCTCTATTAATATTTCCTGGATTCTTAAAACTGATTGTGATAGTATATCTATTCTAGTAATAAGTATTACACCGCATGCTCCTTTTTCACTTTACACAATAGTATCGGAGGGTGGAAAGACCATCGGTGTCCTTAACTGGAAAGTCACCAGTGAAGAAAAAAACTAGCGAATCAAGACAAATATTACTGAATTCTGAAATTGTTATACGAGTTCTGCTGAAACAATTTTACTCTATATAAAAATTACTCTTTACGTCTTACGGTCCGTATTCCAGAACGTTTCTCAATACTCAATCAACGCTTGAGACTAGTTTTGCCTTTTAAATACTACTCTCAAGCGACGATTAAGTATTGAGAAACGTTCTGGAATACGGGCCTAAGTCTAAACTCACATAATTATTTATTGTTGAATTAAATATTATTGTAAAGTTACATAAAATCCCGTTCAGTTGTTTTGCGTGAAAAAGTAACAACAACAACAGCATCCATCCACACATACAAACAAACTTTTAGTTTATAATTTTAATGGGAAGAGGAAATGGGATTTCGTTGATAAATTAATACGACAACTTCAAACTCACCAGAAACAACTGTAGGTCCAGCACTAGTCATTACATCCTTAATTTCCACAATAGTATTCTGTACTAGTTTCTCGGCATCCACTTGCGGTTTCTGAGGTAATAAGTTACATGCGTCCCATGGCTTGTCACTTTGATCCAGATTATGCCTTTCCAGAGACTCTTGGCAAAAATCTTTGAGGAAAAAATCAAAAGCATTTGTATCATCTTCAGTTATTGCGACATTCGTTTCAGTAAGATGGTCTCTTACTTTAGTTTCAGCTTCTTCGTCAAGTGTGAACATAGGCGGAGGTTTAGGTTTACTTTCGGTAGGTGGAGTATATGGTGGGGGTGGCTTGTCTGGAATCTCTCGTACTACAAGAAGCCGACTCTGTTGTTGTTCTAATGCTTTAATCTGGAATTGTACAGTTTGTAAGTTGAAGCGCTCGTGGCCCCGCGGTCTCAGTGTTCGGTAAACGATCACAGAGGTACGCATCTTTCACTATGGCTGGTCGTCGGATGGGTGACCACTTTGTGGCATTTACATTTGCGAGCGTTTCCGTGCTTCGGAAGGCACGTTAAGCCGTTGGTCCCGGTTGCCAGTAAAATGGCAGTCGTTAAGCTTGGTTGAAGGCCTTATATAATAGGCCATAAGGATATTATACGTAACCGGCTTGTGTCTGAATGACTGAGGATAAATGTGGTAATAAATAGACCTAAAAATAACTGAATATCATATGGTTTTTACCAATAGAAGAAAGGGGTTTAAAAAGGCCCTACCAAGATTTGCGCCAAGCTACGGCACGGACGAGGATAAGTTGCGTAGTTCTACTGGGGCTGAAATTCGGAGCGCAGTCACTTCCAATAATGCCAAAACTAGAGTCAAATCATAAAAAGTCTAGAACAAGGTTAAAGGTGTTGTAAAGAAGCGCTCGTGGCCCCGCGGTCTCAGTGTTCGGTAAACGATCACTGAGGTACGCAACTTTCACTATGGCTGGTCCTCGGATGGGTGACCACATTGTGGCATTTAAATTTGCGAGCGTTTCCGTGCTTCGGAAGGCACGTTAAGCCGTTGGTCCCGGTTGCCAGTAAAATGGCAGTCGTTAAGCCTGGTTGAAGGCCTTATAGGCGGCTTAAAAAATTTCAACAGCAGGTAGCCACAGCCTGCGTCTGTCTATTTCAACACGGCAATGGGCTCACCACCTATTACGTGGGACAGGAATCCACACGGTGAAAAGTGGGCATATAATATGCCTCTGCCACCCCTTCGGGGATAAGGCGTGATGGATATTTGTAAGTTAAGACATTTCCCAGACTAGAGTAGGTAACGATATAAATAATGTTTTATTTTAGCGTAGGTTGTATGCAAAATCTCCACAAAGTGGATTTTGCGGAGAGATCGATCCTTATTAACAACACTATCGAATGGTGTGATATTACAAGCTGTTATTTTTTCAAAATCATTGGATTCGATTTCTGGCTAGGATTATTGATTTTTCAAAAATCCTATGATGCAGTTTTGTTTTCATCAAAATCTGGCTCGCGACTACTGACTGACCTGACTAGCGAGAAGATAAATTAGTAATAAAATAAGTAAATATATTTACCTCTCTTTCAATTGCAAGCTGCTGTCTCCTTAGCTCTTCGGCCTCGGACGGATCAGGCGGAGCAAGATTATCTAACAAACTGCTATTATTCAGTGGCTGACTGCTCGAACTAATCGTATCTGCATTATAAAATATCGATACATAATGTGTTATTACATATTAATAAAATAAAATGAACATAGTATAGTGCCTAGGACGATTTATCCACTGGACGCGTTATGTCACCGTTTGCGCCTATAACCCGCTTGCCACGCGCGTAGAAACATTACATTACGTCGCTGTTTCGCGGACTCAGTACAAAATAACATACGAGGGCTGCACTAAAAGTACCGGGAATGGAACATTTCCACTGTTCCTGTCATATTAAAATCTTTTTAATTGAAAACTCTTTGGTTTTAGTCGTTGAGAAAATGTAATTGACTCGAGAAAATTCAAGAGCAATGATTTATTATGACTTTCTATGTGGTTTAACACAAAAAGTGTGTTGACCGGATGATTTCTGCATTTGGTGATGAAGCCCTATCCAAAACCACAATTTATTGCTGGTTTGCTGAATTTCAACGTGGACGTGTCAAGCTCAGTGATGATCCCCGTCAAGGTCGTCCAAAAACTGCAGTCACCCAAGAAAACGTTGATGCTGTGCGTAAGCTGATTGAGGAAGATCGACATGTGACATACCGTGAAATTCAGGCAACTTTAGACATTGGCATGAGTCAAATACAAATAATCTTGCATGAACAATTAGGTGTAAAAAAGTTGTTTTCCCGATGGATACCGCATTCGCTCTGTGAAGAGCAAAAAGCGGCTCGCGTTACTTGGTGCGTCAGAACTTTCGAAAGATTCCACGCAGGATCCTCAAATGCTGTATACAATATCGTTTCAGGTGACGAATCCTGGATATACGCGTACGAACCCGCAACAATAAACCAGTCACGAGTTTGGGTGTTCGAAAATGAGTTAAAGCCAACAAAAATTGTTCGTTCATGGAGTGTTGCAAAAAAAATGGTGGCCACGTTTGTCTCCAAAACCGGCCATGTTGCGACTATTCCTCTTGAGGGACATTTGTTTGCCACGGTCGTTTCTGAACTCCGTAAAGAGAACTGCAACCGCCGCATCATCCTCCATCACGACAATGCGAGTTCTCACACCGCGCACAGAACAAAAGAGTTTTTTAGAGCAAGAAAACATAGAATTATTGGACCATCCGCCGTACAGCCCCGACCTAAGCCCTAATGATTTCTATACTTTCCCTAAAATAAAGAATAAATTGCGTGGTCAGAGATTTTCATCACCTGAAGAAGCTGTGGACGCCTACAAAACGGCCATTTTGGATACCCCAACTTCCGAATGGAATGGTTGCTTCAATGATTGGTTCCATCGTATGGAAAAATGTGTCAAATTTCACGGAGAATACTTCGAAAAGCAATAAATACATTTTTAAATAGTAATGTTGTGTCACTTCCTTGATTCCCGAATTTTCAGTGCCGCCGTCGTATAAAGAAAAAAAAGACTAAACGTGCTGTGAAAAGGTGTAAAAGTTATAGCAGTCAAGCAACTAATATTTATCGTTCATCTATTTGTTGTCAATACCAAGTTATCGACTGGGTCAAGCACTAGCGTCGGTGTGACATTTTTTCTATGTGTTGTATTTGCAGTTGTATTTTTATTGGTTATTAGACAGTGACAACATTTCATGCAAGAGTAGCAAGACAATGTTCGTGTGTACAAATGAAAATTGGTTGAAACGTGATTTTATACTTTATCGAGTACGTTTCGCGTCCAGTGGCTAGATCGTCATAGTATAATAGTGCGAAGTTAAAGAGTAACATTGACTGAAATAGTTACTTTATACTATACTAGCTGTCCCGCCCGGCTTCGCCCGTGACATACTTCGAACCCCGTGGCACCGATTTGATCCCGTTGTTTAATAATTTCACATTCACAATAATGTATAAACATTTTCCAAATTCATTGATTATTTCTCCGCTCTCCAGTACCTAGGTACCTACTACGCCCGCACGGCCCGGTCGAATTAAATTAATTTCTTTGCGCTTTATTTTGAATTTGCGATAACTCGTAAGATATTCATTTAGTTTGCAAGTTATAAAGGGACAAAATAATCTTCATGAAATGCTGAAGCCAACTAACATAGTAAAAATGATAAGGATTAATAGCATATTTGTGTAAATAGCCTTCAAATTCCCACTTTATAATTGCTGTATTTTTTAAGTATTAAAATGGATATAGTATGTTATTCTCAAGAGATAGGTATATGTCGTCGCGGACTTTTTTATAGACCTATATAAGATACACAATTGCACCATACATTATTTTGTTATATCTCAAAGGGTTTAGGCAGCGTTTTTGTTGAAAGCTCCCAGACGGCTTATTTTTTCCGACATCCCCTATAAATATCGTTATAATTTGGTAAATATATACAAAAACTTAACAAATTATACATAAAAACCTTCTATGAGAATCACTTTAACTATTAAAAAAAACCGTATCGTAATCCGTTGAGTAGTTTTAAAGATCTAAGCATACATAGGGACAGACAGCGAAAAGCGACTTTCGTTTTATAATATGTATTGATAAGAAACATGCACATATATTGATTATCAAGACATGTGGTAGCTTTATAACTGAGCTTCTCCCTGTGACTGCTGTTTCTTTATTTTGTTCATTTGCCTTAGTTGGGTGCATGTTCTGTTTCATATTGCTAAATAAGACCGTTTTGACCCCAGCCAGGTCTTATTAATATTGGAGACGTTTGATAAACACTCGTCTAATTGACAATAATATGGATTATAACACAATCAACTATGATTTTTGAGTTTCATGAGAATAATTCGTACAAATATTTTTTTCGAAAATTCATTAAAAAGCACATATTTTTCTCGAACCACATTCTAACTACAGTAGGCATTAAAACTGTCCTACTTAAGTAGCGGTGCCTGCTAAGATGTTTCATTATAGCGCTAAACAAACATACATAAAGGTCTCAAGGGTCCAAAACGTCCAAAAAGGAATTTCATAAGTAAAACTGGTTGATAATTAATCTCACGAAGTTCAAAATAATAAAGTTCAACACATTGCTAAATATGAGTAAAATAAATAATATTGCATACCTGTAGAAGTGGTTCCATTTGAATTAGTCAACACCCATGAAGGAAGTATTGAAGGCGGACTTTCCACGATGGCGGCTGCGCCAACCGGAACAGGAAGCGGCCCTGTTTGGGGCTGACTAGTATACGAATCTGCTTCTCGGTCCATGGAATCATCACTATTTATTGAGGTCCCTGACTCACAAACACACATTTTACTAACATCTGTTAAGTCCTTATAACCAATAAGTTCCTCATTCAAACTCATCGTCATAACACTTTGAACTAATTGTTCTTCTGAAGAGTCCCACCGCGTCTCTGCCGGTTCGCTCCCGTGAGTAATCTTACTACTACTGTCACATTCACGATCTGAAGAAGGGGACTTATCTTCCTCAGCTAGAACGCGATAGTACTGATCAAACTCATCAACCAAACTGCGAGCAGTCGACGGTGAACTGGTATCTAATTCTCTATTCTTTATATGATCCATCAGTTTCTCGACCACTTCACTGCCCGTTAAATTATTATTATAATTATTCGTTGAATTGATTATATTTTTTAACATTTCCTCGTTAACTTCATATTGTTTGCCACAGTTGAAAATTTGGGGTAAAGTCAAGTCATGGAATAGAATATTCAAGTATCCACCATCGACAGCTACAAAATTTTCAGCAGTGATTTCAGGGATTTTTTGTTGGGGCTCGGACCAAAGAGTGTCACCGGCTTGAACACACTTCTCGGCGCTTGTGATATGTACTAGCGGATAGTTCGAAGAGACCAATGCGTCTGAATTGACCTTGGACGTTGTGCTGTCTTCACATCCACTACTTGACAAATCGAAACATTTCAAAGGAGAAGTAATTCTATCCCCTGACAAACTTCTTTTCAATTTTTTCTTCCCTAAGATTATCTGTTCTACATCAACGTTGTTTTTCAATTTGAGTTCTATGTTTTTCTTAGTTCTCATAAGTGCTACTTTTCGCTTTTCGGAGAGTGTGAGTAGCGCTTTTCGCATACGTTGCATCTCCCCACACTCGTGTTGAAGTTTGAGCAGAGCCCCTCGTTGTTTTTTCTTCAACGTTGATATATCAGTATTGTCCTGTTTTTTCTTCTTCTCCAACCAAAGTATTTGAGATTTTGTGAAGTCCTTCAATGCATCTTCACGCATCTTCAATACGA
This sequence comes from Thumatha senex, assembly GCA_948477245.1. Lineage (NCBI taxonomy): Eukaryota > Metazoa > Arthropoda > Insecta > Lepidoptera > Erebidae > Thumatha > Thumatha senex. Next base: position 14,243,862 of record OX419725.1, on the reverse strand, counting down.
ACAAGAGATTCTTTGCTCGTCTTTGCTCATCACGAATGAGTAAATTGAGCTATAAATAAAACGAAATTGTAATAAATAAACATTGTAAAGAAACGTTTTAGCGTAAATATAAAATACAAAGCTATATTTTATAATATCAGCGGTACACATGAATATTGATTGTTAACGAGCCGATTACTGGCCTGTTGTGTAGTAATAAGCAAATATTTACAAATTTATGTACAACACTTACCAGAAAAAGACTCTTGGATGCCATTGTTTCAGTGTCGTCAACATTTGCGCCATTTTCAAGCTTCGATAAGAAATTATCATACTCCAAATTCTTTATATCAAATGTAGTATCAAATATCCTAGAATTATTAACCAGACTGTCTACTTTGTTATCAGAGAAAGCTTTGTCGGACAATGAACAACTTTCTAAATACTGTAATGATTCAAAGAAAGAATCTATGAAATTGAGCTCTCGCTGGAACTGTTCACAGATGTAGTCGTTCTGTAATAGATCCTTGTTAACTTTAATTGTACTAATTATCTCCGATGGTTTCATTAATTTGTTAAAGACATAGGAACAACTAAGCGAGTTCAGTTCATTCAAACAGTTTACGTAATCATCACCTGTGTCATTATTCTTTTTGTAAGCATCATCCGATTTGACACATTCTTGCTTAGTTTTGTTGTTCAAAGTATGCTTGAACATAGACACTACATTGAGAGGACAGTTAACTGGTGTAGGCAATATATTAGGGGTAACATTTTTATCGTCACCGACAACATGAATATTAATCTTTTGTCTAGTCATGTACGTTACAGTAGCTTGACTGAATACGTAAGAAGCACTTTGGCAGTAACTCAAATCATTAGCAGTATCTACATTTCGCGGAGCTACTGTAAGTGTCGACATTGCGGTCGGTAATAATTCACTTTGCTGGATTTTTGAATCTTTTTTAGACTCTGACTTGTCTTTTGTTAGTGTAACATTAGGAATTTCAAGAGTATCAAATATTTCTTTGATAGATTCAGTTTGTACAGAACTATCGCATCTTGCCAGTTCAATATCATTCATTTCTGTTATTTGGTCTACCAAAGTTGATGATTTGGTCCCTACTTTAACATCGTGTAATTCGATAGTGCTTGTCATTTCACCTCGGTCACATGTACTGATCGGTGCTAATAATCTGGATGATTTAATCTCTGTAACTACAGGTGCTTCATAGTTTTCATTATCTAGTGGAACCCTTATTGTCAAGTTTTTATTCTGGGCGTACATATTTTTTACACTGATCTTACTTTTGTTTTGAGAACGCGATGGTCGTAATTGTTTTGGTTTATCCACACTTTTATTACTTTTAATGCTATCGTAAATAATGTTTTCGAGTCCGATGAATTCTTCACTTTCACTTGGCGTTATAAAATTTTTACTTACATTAGGTTTAGTGAGACTCGATTTCGAAATTCGTAGTAAATCTGAAAAACCAAAAATGAATTTTAATCGAAGTTGTTTATGATCTACGAATATTTGTATATATAATTAATGCTCACAATACTTATATAAACCGAGGTGCTTTAAAATAGAAACATTAATTGCTGTTATACAATGTTATTAATATAACATTGGGATATATGAAAGTCGAAATAAATTCATATTTCGCGTAGTCTGCCAGTCTAACTGACTGGCAGACTACGCTACATAAAATCAGGTTCAGCCTACACGACCTACATAAAAAAATGATAAAAAAGGAAAAGACTTACTTTTTTCACTAATATACTTTATCTTCGAACTTTCTGTTGATAAACTATCTGCACATTTCAATGCATACCTTTGTGTATTCCCAGTTTCTATTTTCTTTTTACTTACACTATTTGTTTTGGCACTATTTTTAGTTTCCTTTGTATCTAAAAGATTAGAAATACATAAAAAATAATATGCAGACCAGATACAAAGATATACGATAAATGTAATATGCGCGACGGTTAGTTAATAGATTTCATAATAGAGATAAAATTGTTTGAGTAAGATTATTCTGAATTGAGGCCTTATCGTTAAGTACGTCTAACTATACCATAACAGTGATGTTTCTCAGTGGAAAGTCTTCATTGCTTCCAAAATTTTAAATAGTCTACCTACTATAGGATACAATATTCGATTGGGATAGTCTAAATATTGTTCAATTCAACCTTACCAAGACTCAAATTTGTACACTTACAAATCTGCAAAAAGGCTCTATTTACCGTGGCGCCGCAATTAGACGACACACCTCTCACCACCCTAAATAGTACCGAGGTTTTAGATTGAGATTTCTACTGAAGTTCAATGCCATAGTCATATAGATCAGTGGTTTCCAAAGTTTATTATACTCCTCCCCATGTAACAAAAATATCCAATCTTGGAACCCACCTCTTGGCTATCTTAGAGGAAAGGAGGCATAAATATGCTTAATGTTCAGATTCCCTAGTTGCGAGTTGTGTGATTTTTAGTCTTATAGACGTACGAAGGACTGTTGACAAGCTTTAATAGATTCAATATTATTTAAAGGTCAGGTACTCCGAGTCGCGTAGGCACCAAAGCGCTTCCTCAGCCCCCGCCAAGACAGATCGAAGATGTATTTTCCGCTGCACGATACAGTACAAATTTTTGGCAGTAGAACAATCGAAGTGGCACATCGCTCTTATTATGTTACATTTCATTTTTAGGACTTTGATATAATGTTACGATAAATTTATACTTAATGTACAGGTACCAAAAAAATGTCATATCATCTTTTAATATAAAAACAACATAATATACATTTGCAAAAAGTTCATCCACAACACAATAAATAAAGTAAGAAAACTTTTATGTAGTTTAGTGGTAGTAAGGATTTTACCACTATCTGCCCTCTTTGTAACTGATAGTTAACAGATAAGTTTATTAGAATATAATTATGTATTACTGTCTTAGTGAAAGTTTATGATGATGAGTAGGTATAGGATAAAATACATACATACATATTATCATGCTTGTCTCCCATCGGGGTAGGCAGAGACTATGGCTATCCACTTGCTACTCTGGTCTGGTCTTTGATTTCAAACCATTTTGGACAAAGGCCAGGTTAAGAGTACCCTTAACCGGCGATCGTGTATGAATGAAAGTAGAAGAAGCGAAAGTTGTATGTCAGGATCGTAGCAAGTAGAAAGTCATAGTCTCTGCCTAACCCGATGGGAGACAGGCGTGATAATATGTTTGTAAGTATGTCCTAACAGGCTGCAAGACAAGACTAGATAGCATTAGGAAGCAACTAAGAAGACGTTAAGAAAAATTTGGCACAGACTTGGTAGTTTGGCAAGACGAATGCGTGATTTCTATTGAAAGTAAGGCCGTTACGCCTACTTAATATGCCTAAGCAAATAAATATACTTCTTACTGTTATGATTTTTTTAAGTAACTCATATGTTTTTGCTTTTGCCTAATTTTTCAGCTTATAATTATTAGGCACAGCGGATAACGATTTTTTTGTTACAATATCATATTGCTGCAATTTTGATACGGCCTGGGCCCAGATTCTCGTTCATATGATTTAAAAGCGTGGACGTAAATTTACTGGTGAAAAGTCTTTTGTCTCGTTTCGCCGTTTCTAAATATGAAACAAATGACATTTCGTCCCTGGGTCCCAATTCTTTGTAGACGTAAATTTACTGCTAAAATGTCATGCGAAACAAGTCTACGCTTTCAAGTCGTATGATCAAGAGTTGGGGCCCTGGGTAAAAGTGGCGGCATTCATAAGTCTTCCTGTCTATATTCAAGTACTAGCGGAGAATGAATATATCGGTAATATTAAGTACTGCTGAATCATGTTAATTTAAGACACAAAAACATGTTAATTCAGTTCAGTGTGAAATAACGAAGCGCTGAGCCGGCTAGTACGGGTGCACGCGCGAAATGCTATTAAATACTAAAATTTATACTATACTGGCTGTCCCGCCCGGCTTCGCCCGTGACATACTTCGAACCCCGTGACACCCATTTAATCCCGTCGTTTATTAATTTCACAATAATGTATCAACATTTTCCAAATTCGTTGATTATGGTATATGAATTATGGTAACACGAAATTAATTTCTTTGCGCATTTTTTTTGCATTTGTCGTATCTCCAAAGGTATTCATTTAATTTGCAAGGTGTAAAGGTCCAAAATAATCTTCATAAAATGCTGAAGTCAACTAACCTATTAAAAAATATAAGGATTAATAATGTATTTGTGTAAATAGCCATCAAATTACCGCTTTATAATTGCTGTTATTTTAAAGTATTAAAATGGATATAGTATGTTATCCTTAAGAGATAGACATATACCGTCGCGGACTTTATTGTAGACCTATATTAGATACACAATTACACAATACATTATTTGGTTATATCTCAAAGGGTTTAGGCAGCGGTTTCGTTAAAAGCTTCTAGACGGCTCAATTTTTCCGACGCCCTCAACATATATCGTTATAATTACGTTAATGTATACAAAAACTTAACAAATTATACATAAAAACCCTCCCTATGAATCACTCTAACTGTTAAAACAAACTGCATCGAAATTCTTTGCGTAGTTTTAAAGATCTAAGCATACATAGGGACAGACAGCGAAAAACGACTTTGTTTTATAATATGTAGTGATTTCTTCTTTGTATACAGTACGCCTAAATCTTTTAGAAAATAACTTTAACTAAGTACCCTACTCTTCCAACACGTCTGTCTCTCTTTCTAGAAAAACCTGAAAACTCAAAATCCACACACAGTATGTGTGTGAAAACTATGCAAATATTTTCTCTTGTGCGTGTGGACCAGAGGTTAAAGCTTGTCTGGACTTGTCTTGAGTACCTCTATATGAGAAACGGGAGAATTAAGTGTTAACCATGGTTAGCGATGAACACTTACTTTAATCCCTCCTTCCCAAACAATAACGGTGTACTGTAAGGTTTGACGACTTTGGTCTATAATTAAAAATGACGAAGTTCTAATAATAATGACACAATATAAAAATGTCTACATGGAAGAATGACAACACTAAAAAATGAAGTGAAATAATGTTCGTTCATTCGCAAAATGTTTTTTTTATACTACTAAAAGTCGCAGACAAGATCGAACCATCTGATGTGGAAAGTGGTCATCATAGCCCGCGTGGACACATCAACAGCACAGATACTTGCGCACCGAAAACCTTCTAATACCGCCATACTGTAGACGTCCGCGAAAACATAGGCAGGGAGTTTATCCCACATCTAGGTAGTAGCGAAAGAAAGCCCCTATCTGACCTATGATAGTGTTACTTCTTTTCTAATAATTATCCTTCGTTTTTATACCATTGGGGTGGCAGACAAGCATACGGTCCACCTGATGGAAGATGGTCACCATAGCCTAGGGACGTTTGCAAGCATTCGCGCTGTACTCTTTAAAAACCTTCAAGACATAGATAGATAGATAGATAATTCTTTATTGTACACCATAACATACAGTATATTTATGACTTAAATCTATTGATCAGAGTACAATGGGCGGTCTTATCGCTAAAAGCGATCTCTTCCAGACAACCTTAGTATGGAAAAGAAAAGAACAGGAAAGAAAAAGGTAGTTGATGGCGCACTTAAATATTATATAACGATAGATTAATATTTCAAGGATAGGTAATAGTTGTGTTATACACAGTTTATACAAATTTAAAATAACAAAAAGAAAAACAAAGGTATAAATATAAATATATATATATATATTGTGGGACACTTTTCACACACCGCCATCTAGCCCAAAGTAAGCTAATATTAGCTTGTGTTATGGGATCTAGATAACTGATATACATACTTATATATTTCTAAATGCATACATTTTATAGATAAATAAATAAATAACACCCAGACACAGAATAAACCATCGTGCTCAGCACACAAAGTTTTATCCAGGTTAAATACTAAGTTATAAATACAGAAAGTGGGTTTTAACCCTATTTTTGAAGATGGCTAGGGACCTCGCACGTCGAACATCCAACGGCAGCGCATTCCACAATCGTATTGCCAAAACTGTGAAAGATTTGTCAAAAAATGTTGTCGAATGTGATGTCTCTCTCATTTTTAGTCTCAAATTCTCTGATGATCTTAAGCACTTTGAATGAGTACCTATCATGAAGGAATTCAAATCTTCCTTTGAGATAGGTAGGTGTAGAAGGGTTGAACAGTATACTGTATAACAACAAGCTAGCGCAATCTTGGTAGCAGTCGGTAGGAAACTTCGCAAATGATGTAAGGATCCCGCAGCTGCAAACATTTTACGGCTGGTTTCTTGTATTTGAGTATCCCAGGACATATTCGGGTCAATAAATATTTCTAATTTTTTAAGCCTATCGCTAATTGGTATTGTGGTACCATTGAAGTCAACAGGTGGTAGTAGTGACCAGTTAATCCTTGAAACTAGCCAAGGACTGCCAACAATCGAGACTTGAGTCTTCAAGGGGTTCACCCTGAGTCCATAAGAATTGCTCCAAGCGCTTACACTGGACAGATCATTGTTAATGGCATCAATAGCATCTGTAATTGGTGCCAGGGGTGCTTGGCTGTTTATCTGTAAATCAACTGCATAAAGGTGGTAGGATGAACTAAGTTGATCTGAGATTGAATTAATGAATAATGCTAAAAGCAAAGGAGAAAGAACGCCACCCTGGGGCACTCCGACATATGTATTGCACCATGAGGAGAGAGTATTATTGATGCGTATGTACTGTCGGCGTCCACACAGGTAACTGCGAAACCAATCAGTCACTACTGGAGATATGCCAAGTGATCGCAATATGTCAATCAGTATGTCAAAATCCACCGTGTTAAAAGCGTTGAAAAATCTAGCAAAGCCAGAACAGTGACATTCCCGTCCTCCATGCCCTGTCTGATGTCGTCAGTAATATTTACCAAGGCGGACACGGTGCTGCGGCCAGGTCGGAAGCCTGATTGAAAAGAATTTAATAAATTATTTTTGTTTATAAATGCGTTGAGTTATGTACGAGTCGTTCAATTACTTTGGAGAGGAATGGTAATATTGAAATAGGCCGATAATCGGAAAAACATCTTTGAAAGAACCGCAATGCTGTAGACGTATTCATTTTCGTATAATTTCTTGTATACTTTTTTTTATATGTGGCACGTCAAAATGGTGTCGCCCGCCTGAAGGTAAGCAAAGACGACCACCCGTGATTGGGGTCGCTGTCTTAGCCCGCAGGGCACCGATAAGGACCCCATCTTCATTCAAGGCCCAGAAATATGCCTATTTACGCTTCTCTTAAAGGACCCAGGATTGTAATAGGAGGGAAACACGTGCGCTGGCAGAAAGTTCTATGCTTTTATGGTGCAACATAAGTAAGATCTACGGAATCTCTCGGTTCTGAACACGATGATGTCCAAAGTGTAGGGTTGGCTACTTAAATACATATATTTTAATCTACCTGGTAGACATTAAGATACTTCATCATTTTTAAACGTGGACCAATACATATTTGTCAAAATTCATTTTTGACAATTCTATTCTAGACATTTTTATAAATGTGGACATTGTTATAATTAGAAATTTTTCATTTTAGATCAATTTCGTCAAACCCGTATTGTATGACTTTAGTCAAATTCATCCCAAAGAAAGACCAATAGACTCACGTTTTGGAGTGTTGGTAGTTTTGGATGTGGTTCTATTGGATGGTTGCCTGTCTAGTTTATAATCTGATACCGTTGATCTGTTTGCCATGTTGACTGCACTGCATCTCTTATCTTTAGCTGAAATTATATAACATATTTGGTAACAGGACTGGCTGAAATTGGGTGCATTCATTGTACAACAATATTATATCTAGATTCAAAGCATATGAGACTACATATCAAGGATCGCAAGGCTTCATCTCGTATTTTCTCGTATCAATGACAGTGAATATTGAAGATACCAGTTAAAACATGATAGTTCAACATTTCGAAAATTTACTGGGCTAAAGTTTAGTAGGTAGGTGAAATAAAAAAAATCATTTTGTAAAAAAATCACTCTTTTCAAGTTTGCCGCATATGACTACTTCCCAGAATTCGATCCTTATTAACAACACTATCGAATGGTGTAATAATACAGGCTGTTATTTTTTTCAAAATCAGAGTTCGATTTATAGCTAGGATTATTGATTTCTAAAATCTAATGATGTAGTTTATATTTTCATCAATATCGGGCTCGCGACTGCTTTGAGCATTTTTCTATGTTCTTTATAGTTTAGAATTTGGACCTGAAGGCTGACTTGAAAAATTCACCCTGTATACGTATATCATTTAGTCTAGATCCCATAGTACAAGCTTATAGCTTAGTTTGGGCTAGAAGTGTAAAGTGTGCCATTTTATTTATATTATAATTGTAAAATATACTTACAAAATTTAGGATGAAGACTTTGTTCATCACTTTCTGATATTGTTATCATTTTTCTTTTTGTGTAGTTGGTAGCCATGGCATTGGGGAGCGGTGCAACGTTAGATCTTAATGACATGTTAACTTTTAGGTCGTCATCACCGAGGGTGACGATTCGCCGAGTCCGTGACTTTCCGGTGTGATTCTTTGATGCAGCCCATGACACTGTTAAGACGAAAAAAGAAATTACATTTATTTCATTAAAACCAGTGTCAAAAACATCTGTCTCTCAGACTACTCCAAAATGGAATAAATATTTGTTCAAGGAATTATTAATTATTTCGTTACAATTGTCTAATACAGTTACAATTTGTACACTCTGTCTCGCTGTACTCGCTTCAACACTAGGATAGCGCACCTCAGTCTCGTCATATTCAAGTTGACACAGACATATTTTCACGCCTTTAACCCTGAAGGGGTAGGCAGAAGCATACTATACGCCCATTTTCACCATATGCTCTTATGTGCACGTAACATGTGGTGAGCCCATCGCCGTGTTGAAATGGACAGGGGCAGATTATGGCGACCTGCTGTTGAAATTTTTCCAGCCACCCACAAGGCCTTCAACTGAGCTTAACAACTGCCATGTTACTGGCAACCGGGACCAACGGTAGCACGGAAAAGCTCACAAGTGTAAATGCCACAAAGTGGTCAGCCTTGGGATTTGAACCGCATACGAGCGTAAGGTACGCCTTCAGACTAGTGTATATATATTGCCTCCCTAAATTAACTACACATTATAAAACGAATGCTTTAGAATATAATTAGCTAAGTTTTGTATACATTATACATTAAAATCAAATCAATAGGACAAACATCCAGAGCAAGGAGTTGAAGTGTGGCGGCCCCACCCGCTTTAAGGAACTCACATTGTATTTCTGACCTTTCCAGGTGATTATTTATTTTTTGCTTAAGAGCCAGTCTGACACTGTCCTACATTCAGGATGTTCTTTGTGTAATGACACTTTAACACAAAACTGACCACAGAGTCCCACTCTGTGGTCATTTTTGCTAGTTCCCATGAGCTTTTTGTCCAGCGTGCACACAGGTAATAATCATGAACTATGAGCAGTGTAAGTGGAATTTCACAACTGATGTTTGTAAGTTCGATTCTCAAGTGAAAGCTTTTGGGTATTGAGTTTGCTTATTTCAGACTCACATTTTGTAACTTTTTCATCACTGTTAATGTTTTGAGCAAATTGAAAAAAGTTATAATTGGATCTTTACAGGACCAAAGTCTATTTAGACCGTTGTTGGTCAGAGAGTAGGCTTTCTATATTGATGTTAAAAATCAACCTCGACAGGCATGAGGCAGTTGAAGATCTTCATTACTTATTCAAAGGAATGAATGCAAAATGGAACAGCTAAGTGGTTAGATTAACCAGAAGAAACATGAGGCTGATAATATAAATAATTACAGGAAACTATCAACTGAACAGGCACCAAACAGTGATACTAGTAGTTATTAAATAATAAATAAACACAGACTCAACCAAGCGGACTCTATAGTGAGATTATGCAAGGAACCAAGAAGAATCTATGGGGCGTCGCACAGACGAGTATTTCATCTAAAAATCCGATCAATCGAAATTTATTATATATAGCTTTACAACTATTGTATTGTGAGAGCCCAATAGCTATTACGTCACTTTACGACCAATTCGGCCATGCACCGCCCCTCCATCTACCGTAGCAGCAGTCGGAACCCAGTCGTTGCGTGAATCGTATGTCTTTATTCTCGGCACTACAGTTAAAACGTGATCTTTAAATTGCATTCAATCTGTGTTTGTTAAAATTGTGTGGTAAACATTATGGATATTATGGAAGAAGGTATGTCGTTACTTTATAAAAACATGTTTATTTTGGTATTACACTTTATTTAAGTGACATTTTGAACCTTAAATGTACTCCATAAAAATGCTACTTAGTAAACTTTTTAATTAAATTTTTAATTAATTTTTTGTTTATGAGTTAAACCCAGTTAACTTATGATTTTGAATGTAACATATAGTTTCATTATTCTTGATAAGGATTTTAAAGGAAAATGTCCCGCATATACACGTCATTTTTTTTTAAATTATTTTTTACGAAAAAAAACTAACTAACTATCTTCACGCTGTATCCCTGACGGGGTAGTCAGAGAGGACAGAAATTAGTATTATTATTATTATTATTTTTTACGAAATTAGTCGAAATCAGCTTTTATAAAACAGTGTTTTATTTTTATTTTTCTATTCCAGTATCTCCAATGACGCCGATGGAGATGACTAGATAATCGCTCTATGAAGTCATAAAAGAATGTTCAGACAGAAAAATTGACCAGAAGTTTGAGTTTTTAGAAAATCGTCTTAAAATAATAACGAAATGCCCTGAAAATAAACAAGGTTCGTTGAGAAGCGCGTTAAAATCATATAAGTATCAGTTTAAACAAAAATGGACAGCCCTCAGTAACAAGGAAGAACGCTTCTTAACAAAAAATGAACAATGGCTAAATACTTTTATTACACTACCTGCGTGGACAACAAAAAAGGCCGGCCGACCAACTAAAGAATTCAAGGAATTGAGCGATCAAGCAAAGAGGCGCAAAACAAAGGATTTGAGGGAACAAATACCCTTTGAAGAGTTAACCTATGCCGCCCAAATGAGTCAACGTGCTGCAGGACATGGTGACGCAGCTAAAGTTATGAAAGATATGACTTTAACGCCAACAAGAGCCAAAAAGTACAGAACCCGTTATAATTCAAAAAATGTGGTAGTCAAAAAGCATACGCCATCACAAGCATTAGCTATTTTCGTGGAAGCGGATTTGACAAGAAAACAATACGAAGTTATTCATGCTACAAACAAAAACGTTTATCAGTGTTATTCACTTGTTAAAAAAGCCAAGAAAGACTGTTATCCGCGTGAAGAGTCGATGAGAGTTACAGAAACATGTGCTAAAATAAACTTGCAGGATCTTCTGGATCATACATCTGCACGGTTATGTATGTACTTAGATGAAGTGCTCGAAAGTATAAATGAAGAAGAAATAAGCTCTTTAGAGCTATTATCAAAATGGGGTTGTGATGGTTCCCAACAACAACAATTCAAACAAAAAACAGTACGGACAGTGATTCTTCTATATTTCAGAGTTCATTTGTGCCCTTACGACTGATTTGCAATATTGGTGACCAAAAGAAGATAAGTTGGCAAAACCCAGTACCTTCTTCTGCAAGATACTGTCGACCCATACGAATCCGTTTTGTTCACGAAACAAAAGACATCACAAATGAAGAAACCTCCTACATAGAGAATCAAATAAAAAACTTGAAAAAAAGTGAAATACCGAGGACAAATGGTGGTATATTAAAAATAAAGCACACATTAGCCTTTACCATGATCGATGCAAAGGTTTGCAATGCTGCAACAAACACGCTATCTACTATGAGGTGCTATATATGTGGGCAAACATCAAAAGACTTTAATAACCTTATTAAAAAAAACATAGAGAATCCTGATAGTCTTAAATTTGGGCTGTCGACACTACATGCCAGAATTCGATTTTTTGAATCACTTCTTCATTTGTCATATAAAATACCTATAAAAAAATGGCAGGCAAGAACTCAAGAACATAAAAATATAGTGGCAGAAAGAAAGAAGAAAATTCAAGAGGCTTTTAACGAGGAAATGGGGCTACTAGTGGATATTCCGAAGGCAGGGTTTGGGAACACTTCAAGGAGGTTTTTCTCTAATCCCGAAACTTCTTCCCGCATTACTGGGATTGACAACAATTTAATAAAAAAATGCTTTGTCAAGTGCGCTCAAAATTGATACGCAGAAAATTGAAAACTTTGCTGAACAAACTGCAAAACTATATGTAGATTTGTATGAGTGGCACCCCATGTCGCCTATAATGCACAAAATTTTAAGACATGGGGCCACAGTAATTGATCATGCTATTCTGCCAGAAACAAACACTTCCGCATGTATAGGCAGAATTATTCCAGAAAGTTTTCACGCGATGACTGTAACAAAGGTTAAACAGACTTCTGCTAACTTCGGATCCTTTTTTGAGCAGTGCCAGGCAAAGGCAACAAAAAAGAAGTAAGCCATTTTCCGTTGAAGCATTAGAACTCTTACTCCCGGAGACATCGTACGTCTCATCTACAGAGTTTGACAAGGAGGAGGACGATGGATCTAGTGAAGAGGATTCTGACTAGAAGATTTTTATGTAAAAACTTTTTATTCAAATTTCATGTTGTCTGGTGTTTTAAATACAAAATTACCACCTTATACTACTTTTTATTTTATATCCGATCTATAATTTTCACAAAATTATTTTGATCGACTTTTTAAGTCAAATACTCATCTGTGCGTCGTGAAGATTGCTGTGATAACCAGAGCCCAAACATGTTGGAGGAAATCTGTGCTGTCATCCTCAACCCATAAAATAATAATATGTGGAACACTGCTTGCGTCTTGGGGAGAGTTTGGCACAGTACTTGTTGGAGGCTCTTGGGGTGCTGCAGCTATTTGCACTATAGAATATGTTGAAGTCATCAGAAACCTCAAGCCATTACCGAAACACTGAACTACAATTCCTTATGTGCTTTTATTTAATCTAAACTTAGCTAAAAAGCTGTACTGAAAAAAATTAATTTTAATATTTGTATGGTGTCAAAAAAATCAAAAATCTTTATTCATGTAGGTCACAAAGTAACACTTATGAACGTCAAGATTACTGCTTCTACATTTACATTTACTGCCAGATTCGCAAAGCAATAGGTAGAACCAGTGGAAGAACCTGGCAATAAAACTCATGGCCACTCTTTTCTAACCGCTATTTGACACAGTTTGATTAACATGATATTTGACCAATTATACAGTAAAGAAATTATACAAAAAAAAAACAAAATAAATGTTGAGTTCATTAAAATTACACTTACATAGTTCCTTTGAATTTATGTGAGAACAGTCGACTAAACTTAGTTTGCCTTAAATTTAAATAATATTATGGTGGTGGAGGTGTAGTTATGATAAACCTGAATGTGTATTTGGCATAGCAAATTTTAGCAATGCACTTGAAAAGTCTGTAGTTCTTCAGCAAGGTCTTATCCCCCATACTTTCTGGAAACTTTTTCCATATAGAAATAGCATGATGACATTTGAGATACATTAGTGGGGCTCTAAACACATTGTTGCTGGTATTGGTATAAAAAGTAGCTAAAAAAATTTGTAGTAGATAAATCAAAGCTTTATACATAGTAAACTCAATGCTGCTGAGTTTCTATCTTTATCATAAAGTGCTATTTTTATATGTTGAAACTTAGAAGTCACTAGGTAAAACAAATTAATTCTTAATATGTGATTGAAATGATATAAGAATATTAACTTTAAACTACAACAGTTCAAAGTATCTTTAATGGGGACACTGTCTTGTACAAAAATTAGGACAAATGTAGTTAGTAAAAATCATTCTCTGAGAGAGTAAAATGTGAATCAAGACTCCCGCTCACAACTGAGAAAGACAGCTCTCAATTTAGAGACCCAGATATGATACATAATTTATTATGTAGCTATAAATATTGAATATGAATACATAGAACTACTATCATTATAGTAAATATCAAATGAAAATCTTCCTACTATCATTATGTAGAAGTGTTACACTATTTCACTTCTATATAATGATATAATGACAGTAGGAGTTTCGACGTTTGATCAGAAGGCAAAACAATTGTATCAAAGCAGCATCTAGTACTAGAACTACCTAGCATAACAACAGAATTTAAGATCAGACCATGCCATATAAAGCCTCCAAAGGAGCATGCGTCATCGTATCCAGATTTCCAGGTTCCAGGCGATCATTCGAAAATAAGATTAGCACTACTTACGTCGTGGTTCAATATCGAAATCCGGAAGTTTGGTGTATTTAATAACTGTGCTGCTCTTTTGCTGTATGGGCGCGGAGTATTTATTACCATCTAACTTTAACAGAAAACTTAATACATTGTTAATATCGGCATCTGGTTTTGGAGCTTCCGCTGTATCCATTATACTTGTAGATCACTATAAAATTTCTCCATAATTTACGACGCCAATCACTTGACTAATAAATAATATGGCTATGCACACCACCGACGCAATGTTTTAGATATAATTTAGTAATAGTTTTCACATTGTTTAATTTATTTTTAACAGCAAGATTTTTTTGAGTGATTACTTGTCAATAAATTTTAAACAAATATGAATGAAAAAAATGTTGAATGTAGATATACTTTGTCTATGAATGAACAAAACAATAGACAAATAATCTGACAACGGCTATATTACCACAGGCTTAAGCTGCTACCACACGTTCGGATTTGGTACAACCCGACCACGGACTTTATTTGCCTCCCGACCAAATCTACAAGTCGGTAGAGCAATCTAGTGGACATAATTATTATTAATTGAGTCCACCTCGGTCAGCTTGGTTGCACATTGGTCTGCTGCATACCAAATCGGGACGCGTGTATTGTCGGGCCGTCTACTTTGTTGGTCGGTATACTTTCTCGTAAATTTCCTCAGATCTTATTTTATTTTTCCCCAAAAAGACACTTACATTTTTCCCAATGTTGCCGTCTTAGTTAGATCGTCGTAAATGTCCCCAAAACTAATCTTACTTTTCCCAAAATACACTTTTTCATATATTATTTCCCAAAATGGAAAAATAACTACATTAATACATAACGTAGAGTTTATTGGCTATATGAAAAAGGAATACTATGCAATCCAGTTATCTACACAATAAAATGTTTATTTAACCCCAGAATAGGGAAACTGCTCCCAATCCGGTCATTTGTTGCGAGAACAGATTTGATCGGACGGATTATAATAAATAAATGATTTATTTGCTGTAAATGAGGTGGTAGCGAGATGGTAAATCACAATTAACAAAATTATAGTACTAGCCCATTTAGCCATTTAACCAATAGCATGCAAAAGTATTTCATTTTCAATCCGTAATTCAATTAATTTAAAATAAATTTACAATTTCATATGAATTTTTATTTACATTGCATTACATAATATAAATTACATTATGATTCATTAATAAATTGATTACTGATTATTAATATTCTGAATTTACAATACAAATTAATTAATATTTCACATGCATAATAATAGTAATAATACAAAAACAAAAAAAAAACACTACAGTTAATAAACAACCTATAAAAATAACAACATTGGTCCATGCCATTTATTTATACCGGTATGTGAGAAACTCCTGACCCGAGTAAAAACAGTTTTCCAACAGCCAACAGCTAATACTTGGCACAAATCTTTTTAAAGGTAATTCCTTAAAACGACCAGGAATTTTATTATAAATTTTTATGCACATGGAATAACTATTGCTCTGAAATGTTGTGGTTTTTGGTACCGTACCAAGTATCAACAGGTCTGGGTTTCTTATATTTTCCCTTTTCGTATTATCTTTTGCTTTTTTAAATAATTTAGGGTTTTGTTTTACAAATTTTACTACTTCGATTCTACTTGTCTTGAATCTGCATATATATATATATATATATATGTTGTATTTTTTTTTACTTTCTACAGTATAAGTACTGTTTGAAACGCCAGGCCACTAAAGGTATGGCTGCGTTTAGTCCCGGTAATAACTACATAATTATATGTAATTTGACTTTGTTGTTGTGTGAGCACCATGTAGACTAATTTATTATTTTGAAATTGACATGATAGTTGCTGTGCAGTTTTTGAGTATATCATGCTCGCCTAAGTGCGCCTGGCAATGGTGTTGTATGTATCGGGTCGCCTTTTTCCCTATAATACGGTTGAGTAGGGCGATGGCTGATATAATGCGTCATACCCGTGAACGGGTGCCGTCTGTTGGGACTAGTCAGCTCATAGCTGCTGTAGCAATTATTACAAATAATCTTATTTATATTTTAAGTTAAACTTAAGTTTAGTCGACTGTTCTCACATAAATCCAAAGGAACAATATAAGTGTAATTTTAATGTTGTAAGCCATTCCTACAATTTAAAATGGCATCCATTGACTTTCTTGCCAGATTCTTCTTCTTCAAGGGTACATTTGTTTTGATTCAACATTGATTTTGTTTTTTTTGTTTGTATAAATTCATAACTATATAATTGGTAAAATATCATGTTAATCAAACTAATGTAATTACTGGCGTTTAGAAAAGAGTGCCCATGAGTTTTATTGCCAGGTTCTTCCTCAGGCTCTACCTATTGCTTTGCGAATCTGGCAGTTAATGTAAATGTAGAAGCAATATTCTTGACGTTCATAAGTGTTACTTTGTGACCTAAATGAATAAAGAGTTATTATTATTTTGTCTCTTCTTTTCTCGGGTCTCTTCTTTTTTTTCTTGAAGTTACCCGGGCTTTTCGTAGGCTTACATGGAGACATAGGTCCAACACGCAGAGGCCCTTTGAGAATTTTAATCTAATAGGGACTGGGACCCCCCTGCAGATAGTCCACGCCCGCCTTATGTAGAAGAACGGTAATGGATTATTATTATTATGTTTCTTCTTTTCACGTGTATCTTCTTTTTTTTTTATGAAGATACCCGGGCTTTTGGTAGGCGTACATGGGGACATACTGGTCCAACACGCAGAGGCCCTTTGAGAATTTTAATCTAAAAGGAAATGGTACCCCCACTGCAGACAGTCCACGCCCGCCTTATGTAGAAGAACGATAATTTACCACCTCCAATGGGAGTTAAACTATTGTAAAATATGCTAACTAAGAAATGGGCTATTGGGTTGGGGGTTTGATGAACTAGGTGATTATAACTATGGATGAAGGCGGCGTCTGCCATTTTAATATCTGATTATCAAAATTTTGGCAGACGGTGACTCGCCAACTCAGTAGATGGGCCCCCTATACAATCGCCATAGGCATGATAAGCCTGTAAGGCGACAGGAGGCAACAACGGTGTGAGCGGTTTGGGTTGTCGAGCGGTGTGGCGCCGGATTCACCTTCGCGGGACAGACCCGGAGCGGGCTTCCCCGTAGTTATGCCCTTGAAAATGACACTTCCACCCCCCCAGCATATAGCTCTGGCTCCCTCCCTCTGACCGGCCAATTAAGGCAAGCCAGAGTTGAGATTTACTGCACTCCCGGGGGTAGCACCCTCACTGTTCTCCCGTTAGGCCATTAAATCCTAACCGGTGCAGAAGGGCAACTAAACTCTGAGGAATCGGGACCGATGTGTAGCCACGCACATTCAGCTCGCCACAAGCTGCCCTGCGGATGTGAGCTTTTCAATAACTTTCTGATACATTTTTTGTTGATATTGACATTAATTACACATATCAATTACATTTTTAAATACATTATATTAAAAAAATCTATTTAATAATATAAAAAATAGTATCTCACCGGCATCGGGTACAGGGACCAAGCTACCGGTGGTCAGGACTGCAGAGACAGAAATTTCCGCACAATACGTGCCGTGCCCAGAAGAACCGCCTTTTGCATCAAGCCCTTGACCCAACTGCCTAACGCGAGCCTCTTGAGATGTTGGTCGAGGCTCTTGGCGATCAGGCCATGTGCTGATACAACTATCGGAACAATAATCGCTGAATTCACGTCCCACATGTCGACAACCTCGTGAGTAATGTCCAAATATTTTATTTGTATGTCCTTTTCTGCTTTTACAAGATTTTCGTCATGTGGTATGGTTATATCAACGATTAATGCAAGGCGCTCTGACCGATCTATTACCACTATATCAGGCTTATTGGCTACAATAGTCCTGTCAGTGATAATGGATCGGTCCCAGTACAATGTGACGCGACCATTTTCTATAACTGGGTCGGGCGCATACCTATAATACGGTACCTCTGAATCGACAAGATTATATTTTAGTGCAAGTTGCTGATGGACAATCCTGGCCACTTGGTTGTGCCTATGCAAATACTCGCCGTTGGCAAGACGAGAACAACCAGAAATTGTATGTCTAAGAGATTCACCAGGTAGGTGGCATGCCCGACATATGTCAACCGTACCATCTCTCAGAATATACTTTCGATAGTTATTCGTCATAACAACTTCGTCTGTAATTGCACATACGAAACCCTCGGTTTCTCCAAATACATCACCGAAACGTAGCCAGGAGACAGATGTTAATAAATCTACATCAGACCCATGTAAGGCCTGATAAAATCGTCCATGCAGCTCTTTACTCTGCCATATCTTCTTGCGATCGTCAGTACTAAGTATTACAGGTTTGCGCCAGTTCTCTTTGGCAAGAGCAAGTGGGGTCAGTCCGTTATCTACTGCTAATACATCCCTATGCACACCCACGCTAGTATGAATAAAATATTCTCTAAGGTTGCATAGCTCACGGTTATGCAAAGTCTTGGCGTTTAAAAAGCCACGACCTCCACACTTCCGTGGGATATACAACCTCATTACAGACAAACGTGGGTGATGCATCCGATATGTGGTCAATAAAGAACGGACTTTCCTATCCAGGGTGTCTAACTCAGTTTGAGTCCATGTAAGTATGCCGAAGGAGTATACTAAGACTGGCATGGCCCACCCGTTGATAGCGCGCACCTTGTTGCCGCCTGATAAAAGACGTTTGAGTACTTTTTTCAGGCGACCCAAGAAACGATCCTGTAACGTTCGTTTCATGTCAGTCTCAGTAATACCCAACGCCTGCGACTAACCAAGATATTTATAGGTTTCAGTCGCGGAAAGGGACATAAGTTTTGTGAAATCTGAAAGTTGTAATCCTTCAGATTCCACAATCCGCCCCTTCTTAACATGCATGACAGCACATTTATCTACACCAAACTCCATTTTGATCGAATTACTAAAAGTTTCAGTGACCTTTAGTAACTCATTCAAGTGGGGTTCGGTGGAGGCAAATAATTTCAAGTCATCCATGTAAAGTAGGTGCGACACAACTTGACCTCCTCTCCGAAACTGATACCCCAGCCCTGAATTCTCCAGTAAAGTACTGAGAGGATTCAGAGCTAGACAAAATCACAAGGGACTCAAACTGTCACCCTGGAATATGCCCCTCCCGATCTTTACAGGTTCTCCATTCCCAAGAACCCGACGACATCCTGGATAAACAAGAGCCGTTCTCCATTGCCCCATACATGCCTTCAAGAAGGTGCATAGAGTTGTATCAGCTTTATACAACTCTAGCACCCTCAACAACCATGTATGAGGCAAAGGGTCATAGGCTTTCTTATAATCAATCCAGCAAAATAATGAATTTTTTGGACTACATTTACACGCGTTTATTTTATTCATGCTTTTAATCCTTATCAAAATAAATTATTTCATCACTAAGTACAGTTTATGCAGATAATATTTGGTCTTTCAATGACTAAAATTGGACGTTTCGAGACGTTGCGAAGTGGAAGTCTAGATCTATGAGTAAGGTAAAGGTACCCGCGCGCCTCAGACGCGAGGTTGCTCCCTACGCAGTGGTCGTGCGCGAAGTCTAATAGCCAGAGGTTTATTCACTGTGATACAGATAAGAGGTTTGTTTGGAGGCCTGATGGATGCCTCCCTCCTCTTCCTCCACAAGCTCCTTAAGTTGCATTTCCGCCCACGTCCCGCTCTTGACGGGATGGATAGTTATAGCTGAGATCAGAGAGGGAGAGAACGGGCAACTGAGCGCTAGGGGACACCCCTGGCTCACACACCGGTCCCACGCCACGCACAATCAAGCGTAGACTTCTCCGTGTTTGGCAATAAGGTCATGCCATGTGGAAAGTAGTGTGAGGTGTATGTCGGTTTTCCATGCGCCTTCTCAGCCCACAGCCGTAGGACAAACATTTAGTTTGAAGCGAGACTAGATTAATAAAGTCTGGGCCCTAAGCTGAAAGGTGATGTAAGTTGAAGGGTGTATCTTAAGTGTTAGCTGCTTTTCACACGATTAGCTATAAGCGTATAGAGCCACCTCTGTTGCGTGTTGGTACCTCGGATTGTTACTACATCGACAATTTAATGTACATCTAATATAGAGTACATAGAAGCATCGCAGTAAATAACATAAAAAAATTCTGCTGTGCTATTTTTTTTAAGCTACGCAAATATATAATGAGAAATTTTGTACAGTCAGAAGTTAAGAGAAATCTCAAAAATTAAAGCCAATGTTAACCCAAGTCGCGGACAGCATTAATGATAATGTTTTAACATATTAAATACGGGAACAATGGGGACGAATTTAAGGGTAATGAAAATCGTTTCCACGCATGCGGAGCTGCGGGCAACAGCTAGTAATATATAAAGTTATAGTGCTTATAATACATACACTTATAGTCGTCAATAACTATCCAATTGTTCAAGTGACTAGTCCATATTTTTTGTGATTTATTTAGCTTATTTCCTTTAAAATATGGACTAAAACTGATTGGTGCTATATAAATAAATGCCCTTCTCAACTTATTTAAAGCAATATTTAAATTAAAATGTAACATTTGCACTTTTCTATCATTTGAAACCATACTTATTATTACTGTATCACCTGGTTTTAAGGAGCTCGCAATATTATCACATTTTGTTAATATTTCCGTACTAGTAGCTCCTGACAAAATCAACGCAGTTGGTACGTATTTGTCGTTCCATTTGTGTTCTCTCGATCTTAATAAAGCAGCAGCTCTTAATTGTTCGTCTCCAAGAATATACATTTTATTAGGCTTATGATGGGAACTGATAAAGCCATAGTTGTATATTTGTAGAATCGTCAAGTTGCATATTTATCAGGCGTTTGTGATCGCGAGTGCAGCCGCTAGCAATGCTCTCAGGACGACGGTTTGAGTTCAAAGATAATTCGAAAGATGGCAGTCTTTTCGCAACAGGAGTTTGGTTATGGTATAGTTGAGTTTTTGGGGTATTAAAATTAAGTTTTGATTTTACTAAACTTTTACGTGACGTTTTCTTTATTTTTTTTACAGATGTGTTCTTACAAATATGAGTCAGCTGATCATTTCTTAATTTAAATTCATGAATTAATTTGGCTTGCTGGCTATTTTCCAGTAGCAAATTCTCAATTTCATTTACAGCCACTTCTAGTTTTTCTTCTAGTGAGTAAATTTTACTCTTTAGTTCCTTCATATCATCAAACGTACTTTTTGACATGTCAGGATAACTTCGATTAAACTCTGAATGGGAGTCGAATTGAAGGTATCCTTATACTCTGAATGATCTGACAGGACAATAAATTAGTTATTTGTGGGTATGTTAATTTTATGTCTACTACGAAAGGTTACATTCTCTGAAGTGGTATTTATTTCAGTGTTATGTGAAGATAGTGGAGTGGTTGTGACATTATTTAGTATACTATGTGCAGATCTGTTATCAGTCATATTACCGAATTAATACTTCATTTGCCCAGTAGGTATGTATTGTAGTTATGTCAATATCGGTAATCTTCAAGGTTGTAGGTTAACACTACAGTACTCCTTATATAGTTGATTCGGTCTTTCTTGTTACTCTGTTTTAGTTTTTAACAGATTCACAATTAAAGGATTTTCTATTTTTCTTCTTTTTAGCGAATAATTAGTATAAATATTGTTGTTACCGTATTGCCACAGTAAATTATGATTCATAAGAAGTTTTTAAACACTTAAAACTCAACACAGAGTTTATTATATCTTGTATGAGTTGATTTTACTTTCAGTTATATTTTCAAGGTTTCACTTTATGTGACATCAATAACATTTCCACACATTTTTTAGACGCTTACAAGCAGTGATAACACTTTTAGACACAAAAATAAAACTTTTTTTATACTTTTATACGAATTTTATATACAGAGCTAATGTTTACATTACGGCATTAGTGTCGCCACTGATTTGATCAGTCGTGGTCTGTCAAATAGCCCTAATATTGCTAACACCACACGTACAGATTTGGTATGATAGACAAGTAAAATCAGTTCTGGGAACTTTTACAATGAACTAACTAAGACGGCAACATTGCGAAAAAATGTATGTAAAAGTGTATTTTTGGGAAAACTAAAATTAAATCTGAGAAAATTTACGACAAAGTAGCTAGAACGGCAACATCGATCCGACCCGATGGACATACGTCCAGATTTGGTATGAAGTAGACCATGAGCGATGCAGACCGAGGCAGGCTCAATTATTAATAATTATGTCCGCCGGACTGCAGTACAGACGGTAAAATTTGGTCGGGAGGCAAATAAAATCCGCGGTATTTGCGCTACCACATCCGAACGTGTGTTAGCGCCATTAGAACTATAAAATATTATTCACCATCGCACTCGTTTAGTTTATTAATCACGATGTTTCAGATGCATTAGTTTTTTATCCATTATTTAGCATTATTACAAATTTATATTACTATAATATTTCAGTTGGTTTTCTTTCGATTTTACAATAACCATCAATCATTTAAAAACCATAAACTATTGTAGAGCAAAAATCCTAGCTTATATGCTTTGATGTATATAATATATTTTTATAGGTATCTGTGCTGTGTACATGCATTATAGAATTCATGGAAGTAGTGTAGGAGTAAAATCAATCTTTTGTTTGCTATAGAAATCGAATATCATTGTAGTGTGAAAAAACGGTGGGCAAATAGTGAATGTTAATCGAAATATGAGTGCAATTTTACTGTGAATAACTGTTATATCTTTCAATAGAGGAATATTTCAGCTCGTGAAAACCTTGATATCTGTGGTTTTACAAGAAAAGACTGTGAACACTTTGTTGATGAAAAGAAATGTGTCCCTTTATATCCAGTGCGGAAAAAATAATATAACGTAGAAGTTCATGTTTAGATCGGGATGATGCAATCATTAGTATTTCATTATAGAGTTTGGAGAAGAAAGTGTTAATCAGGACAATGAGTTTTTCTATTACTGGCGACTGGTGTGTTCTTGCGTAGAGAAGAAATTATTTTAAAGGATTCATATATTATTAATTGTGAGTAATTAAGAGTGTCCTACCCAATAAACATATTGATCAAGATATTGGCAGTAAGTTTATGAACGTAAAGAAATTTTGTAGGCAAAAGCTCGAAGTAATTATAATTATTTTATCGTAAGATGACTTCCTCTTAAAAAGAGGTAGGGCTTAATGAAAACATACGATCCAATGTAACTTCACATGAAAATATAATATATGAAACCAAATTTATGTGTTACCAATGTATTTAGTGTAATGTTACAGGTAGGTCAGATGCAAAATGCGTAAATACACAGCATATAGGTACTTTGCATGGCGATTTGCTATTGTAACATTGCCTAATTCTATCAAGATTATGCATTATCTTGGCAATCATCCTATCACTTCATTATTTGACAAAACTGCCATCTAAGTAGATCAATACAGTATAATATATAAATATAATATCTTACAAGATTTGGCATTTCTTAAACATTTATTGAAAAAAGAACAGTTTTATTTAATATTTCATAAAATCAGGGATATCAATGTAATGTACATATTAAAAAAAAAGATGCACAATGGCCACAAAAAAAATAACATAAATTTACAGCATTATTATTAGCCAGTTTGTTTCCCACAGGTGGCATTTACAACATAAAGCCTATATTACTGGACTGGACTACTACCTATATGTCTGGACCACATTGCTTTATTCATTATGCTTTATTTGATTTTTTGCTATTCATGAATTATGCAAATCCTATGGATATGAAAATAACATAGCTTTCGTAGAAAAAATATTAAGATCTCAAGTTTATCTAGGACAATAAACTAATAATTACTCATAATATTGATATCTTAGATAACTTTAATATAGATAGAAATTACGCTGTGCAGTAACTATCAAACCCATAAAAAATCAGTCAACAATGTTATATTTTTTGAATTATAGTACGAAAAGTAGCAGTTTTCTTTAAATTTGTAACAATTGTCAATAACTGCCTGGTTTATAAACAGCCATAATGAAGCCATAAAATCAAGGAGTATTTTCGTCATTTGAGTTTTAGGGCCATATTCCAGAACATTTTTCAATACTCAATCAACGCTTGAGAGTAACAGTATAATGATTGTATGCAACTTGATGTACAGACATCATTGGATCCCAGAGTCGTTTCATTTTGTTGGAGATGTTTTACAATCAAAAACTATAGCTATAATAAACACTGAATAATTGCATATCATTGCCCCAGTGCTTTTTTTGTTGAATCACAGTTTATTTTTTAGTTAAACACAAACATAAAATGATGCCTATCATCTCAGGTAGCCAGGGACTATGAATTTCTATTTGCTAAGGATCCTGGCGAACAACTTTCATTTGGGGTAGTTCAATCAGCCAGTCAGTTTTTGTTTTAATATATTTAAAATTCTACTCCTGTGCAGTTATGTAGACATATCAGCAAGTTTGCTTTTCTTCCATAATTATACACTCCCGGACACCTAAATCGAGCCACCTTGATTTGTGCATTTATGACAGCTCTCATACGGTTTGGCATAGAATTAATCAATGTCGTAATGACATGTTGAGGAATGTCCTCCCATTCTTCCAAAATTACATTTTTGAGCTCCTGAATGGTTTGCGGGGCAGGATGATGAGCTCGAACACGCCTCTTCAGCTCATCTCATAGAAGCTCTATAGGATTCATATCAGCAAACTCTAGATGGGCTATTCGGGTCAATTTGGGTCCATTGGCTGGCTTATGGGGCTTTAAACCACGTTCATTGAGTCGCCTTCTAACGGTCCGAGCACTTACAGCCACCCCGTGAAAGTCCCTGAGCTGTTCTTGTATCTGAACAGAGTTAAGGCGTCGATTTCGTAAGCTAGTAGTGACAATGTATTGATCTTGTCTCGCCGTTGTCACTCGGTAACGAGGTCCTCCTGTTCGCCGAACAAAGCCGCCTGTCTCCAGGTATCGGTGGTACACTCTTTGAACAGCGGAACGACTTATGTGAAGTTGTGAACTCACATCTCGCTGAATTAGCCCAGATTGAAGAAGTGCTACAGCTTGCGCAGCTACTTCAGGTGAAGTATCCATAATTTTATAGCCAAAAACGGTTCAAATTATAGAAAAATAACTAAACTAAACTTTGGTTAACAACAATTGCGAAAATTCAAACCAAATCGACATTAAACTGCTTCAAAAGCAACTTTCAACAGTCATTATTTTTTTCAAATCAGTGACCTATCTCGGCTTTTGTTCTTTATTTTAAATTCTAAAATTCAAATTTGGAATAATACATACGGGAAAGATGATGAAATATACCAGCATTAAAAATGCATAAAAACTTTTTTGTTATATTGTATATTTTTTGTGTATTGGGCTTTTAGGCCCGGGAATGTAAGGTGGCTCGATTCAAGAGTCCGGGAGTGTATGATAAGAATATTTTATATTATAAATAGCAAACATTCACCTTGAAACCATCTCAGAATTTGAACCGAAGACTCAGCAGAACAGTTATACTTAAGCGTTCGTGGCCCCGCGGTCTTAGTGTTCTGTAAACGATCACTGAGTTACGCAACTTTCACTATGGCTGGTCGTCGGATGGGTGACCACTTTGTGGCATTTACATTTGCGAGCGTTTCCGTGCTTCGGAAGTGACGTTAAGCCGTTGGTCCCGGTTGCCAGTAAAATGGCAGTCGTTAAGCCTGGTTGAATGCCTTATGGGCGGCTTGAAAAATTTCAATAGCAGGTAGTCACATCCTGCGTCTGTCTATTTCAACACGGCAATGGGCTCACCACCTATTACGTGGGACAGGAAACCACACGGTGAAAAGTGGGCATATAATATGTCTCTGCCACCCCTTCGGGGATAAGGCGTGATGGATATTTATTTTTTTTCTTTGGTAATGATTTGTAACAGAACTTTCATCACAGTGTGAAGTAAGCATTAGGTGCAGGTTTTACTCTCAAAGTGGTTTTCACTAAAACGATAAGTTTGCCATGGTCGAAACGACATTGCTTTATTAGAAGTTTTCTTGAGTACTTTTCCAGGTGCCACCATCAAACACAGCCCTTATCTAAGAAAACACGAAAGGAAAGTTCACAAACTATGCATTCGAACAATTCCTTTATGTTTCACACAATAGGTCTCATTTTCTTTAACCTGACTTGGTTTCTGTCGTTCTAAGTCTAGAATTTATTTCAGATCATTAGACATGTGAAATACTTAAAGTCAATATCGTTAATTATATAGATTGAGAATTCTAAAGCGATAGGTTTGATATTCTTTAGCCTGACCTTGTTTCTGCCGTTCTATAGTCTCAAATATATTTCTGATCACAACTTCAAGATCGTTATTCTAGTTCCATTTAGACTGAGTTGAAACTTGTGTTTTTGATAGACAATTTTTTTGACTAGTGTTACAATTCAGCGGTGAGTAGTATAGCACTTCATGGAGGCGAATATGGTCTCAGTAACTGCTGAAGCGCAGGAGTGCACGCAACACGCAAAGAAGTCTAGCAGTCAGTGACAACCTGCTAAATTGATGTGCCTTACATTTATTTTGCTAATTCAACATTTTAATCCAAGAACGGTCGACACACGGTAGGCTGGTGTTGTAAAAGTTTAGTCCAAAAATGGGTTCACGCAGTGCTGTAATTACGTATAGGCCGCGGCATAGGGGTGGCAAGGATCTTGGGGACGGTATATATCTCGCCGCTGACCCAACCCTTGGACGATGATTATTTTCGTCCTATTACTTTTTTGACGGTGTCGTAGCGGGCGACGCGATGTATGTGGGTGGACTTCGAGCTCCGCATGCGCGTGCTTGGCTCACCTTCGCTTGACCAAAGATTACAGTGTTATCGAATTAGGCAATTGGAATCTACCTTCACCTGGCTACCTTGCTGTAGGTAAGGTCTTTTGTGTATTCTTTTGACTATGATATCTGCGAGACGTAAAGTTTAAAGAGAAAGCTTCAGGACTAAACACTATTTGGTGCACGACCAGAGCCTACCCATATTGAATTTTACATGACGTTATCTGGGATATTTTTAGCAAGTCAATTTGATGATTGAAAGTTTTTCTGTTAAAAATAACTAACTAACTAACTATCTTCACGCTGTATCCCTGCCGGGGTAGTCAGAGAGGACAGATCGCCAGGCTTCGCGATCCATGCATACTTCTTTCGCTTCTTCAAGATTCAAGTAAAAATGAATAGTATAAAACAAAAATGGACCTAGAGGCAGTTTCATTTCATTATTAATACAAAATTGTTTTAGCCTCACATTTGCTTAGTTTTATTAATTTATGTCTCTCGCATCTATCGCATCATGCATAATTTCTGTGCTGCTCCTGACTTCAGTTTTATTCATATACCCCTGGTCTCCGATTCTCGACCGACGACTTGAAAGCGTAGACGAAAATTTACTTGTGTAATGACTTTTGTCTGTTCTAAATATGAAACAAATGACATTTCATTAGTATATTTTCGTCTACGCATTGGAGTCGTATGGTCGAGAATCGATGGCCTGGTCTCTTCTGTTCATTTTAACACTACTTACAATACCTAATTTAAAAATTGCGTCGACATATATGACAGTAATATTGTACTTATTGTTAAAGTGAATACATGTTTCGCGATTATCACCGCAATCGGTGGTTTTCTAAGGTATCCTGTATCATTTCACTGCATGATATCGCTCATCAGGTGTAATAACAACAGGATAAAATCGGTAAAATTGATTTTCCTTCACAAATGCATGCAACTCCTTTCTAGCTATATCATTGGAATATATTTTTGAATGTTATCGATATGTGTAGACAACCACATACCTACTCGTTATTTTCAGAAATGGTAAATGATATTATAAATCAGGAGCAAAATGTGTTTTAATGAAGTTAAGCTAACTAATTAAATGCAGCAATTATTAAGAATTTTGGGAAATGTGTCTGAACAAGACACGATAATAAACATAGATAAAATTTGCTTGTAAGCAATTGTTTCTGACCGAACCCTCTAGTTCAAAATATATTTTTTAGGTATTTCTAATAGTTGTTGCACCTGGGGTGCGATAAAATATGTGTGACAAACTGATGCAGGCCAACATATTTGTGTAGCTAATTTCATGGTGCCTGATACCGCTTCTGTGGTACGTCGCGTCGTCTTCTGTGCCCTTTCGATATTCTACCTTATGTTGACCCTTTGTGTCTGTCTTTTATTTTGTAATGTTGATGTTGATGCTATGATCT
Source organism: Thumatha senex (assembly GCA_948477245.1). NCBI lineage: Eukaryota > Metazoa > Arthropoda > Insecta > Lepidoptera > Erebidae > Thumatha > Thumatha senex. The sequence continues at coordinate 14,215,286 of OX419725.1, read as the reverse complement.
GTTAAAAATGTTGTATGAGTCACATTTGTTCTTTTTCTGTGTACCTTCTTATTGTTTCTTTTTTGCTATATTTATACACTAACATTTATATTCCTACAAAATTATCTTAGGGACACTTCCAAAATGGCAGTAAAGAAGCATGAGTTAGTCCATGACAATCGTAACCAGTTGGATCTTAAAGCGTTGGAGCAGTACATACAGTTAATGAATGAGCAGCCCAACTATTTGCCACCGCCACATGAACTCATAAAAAACTGCCAAGATATTGTTAAATGCCTGGGTAAGTAGTTCATAGTTTTAAGTTTAGTCTAATACTCACCTTTCGTATAACGTGACAACAAGTGCTATTATTTATTATTGAAACATTACAGCACGTGCGTGTGGCGATGAAGAAGAATTATGGACCGTATTGCAAAATGTGGAAGAGTTTCTTCTACGTTGCGTGAATACTTGCCATAGTAACATCCGCCATGAGGTCGTCACAGCGATCTTAGACAAGTTTTATTCATTCATCTCGGATCCTCGTGAGTCTAACGTTATTTATTAAACACATTTCTTTTATTATGTTTTTACACTCAGTTAAGAACTAACTTAAAATTTAACTATTGCACAGAATCCGATGCTTGCCCAGCTACATCGGTGGTACTCGTCGTATTAGATTGCTCAGACACAGAAGGCACCTTAGCGGCAGCACGTTGGCTCGTGCAACAAGGCGATAATGGCCCAGCTGGTGCTGGACTGAGAGCATCACTCTCATGCCTATATAATTGGCTGTATGAATGGCATGGTACACCAGCTCTTGGTGATTGGGTGAAAGCATTCATAAAGGCTCTAGAGGTAAGATGAATACCAATACATTAGCATAATAATTGTACAGCTAGAACTAATTATTATTCTATTTTTGCGTAGGAAAACGAACGATTCGATATATTGATCGAAGTGTCCGTTGATAACTTGGGTCGGCTGTTCCTGGCCTTAGAAGACGTAGCACTACGCCAATCTGTTGCGGATGTCATCTTCCACGTTTTGGCTTCCCTGCGCGAATCTACTGAAGCTTTCGATCGGGTAACTAATATTTTTATACATATCTTAATAATATTATAAATGTGAATGTTTGTATGGATATTAGGAATGAATGTATTTGAATTATAATGTTAATAGGTTGCTCCTCACGTCGATCGCATCTTGACTACATTGGCGAGCGACAGCGGCCAGTGGAGTCGCCAGCTACTGCAGAACGTGGTAGATATACTCACCGGCACTATAGACGGTCTCATTGACTCCCTAAAGGGCGAAACTCAAGAAATGTTCAAGGATAAATACAACGACGTTGTAAGTAATAGTTTAATATCTTTAAGGATTGAGGGGCCATTTTTCGGATCTTACATACATACAGACATGTAATCATGCTTCTATCCCCGAAGGACCAAAAATGCTACAAAAATAAAACAAATTATGATAAATATTTATCTATAATCATCTGACGTGGCTCCTCAATCAAAACATTTAGATTTTGGTGCCAGTTGTGCCACCTTTATGTTCTTTTTTCCTTGAAGTATTTTATACAAAGCATATCTTACTTCTACTGGTTTTATGGTTTCAAAAATATTTAGCTTATTTTTGTACCAATTTTCATGAAAATTGGTACCGGTGTTAAACTTTCATTCCCCATATCTTCTTAGTAGTCGAAGTCTAAATATTTAATCTTGTTAAGTGCTTAAATACGATATTTTTCCTTTTCTATTGATAACGACGAAAATTTATACAAACTTTCATCTCATTCCCTATTTCAATACCATCAAATCTTTTTCACGACTAACAAGTTACGCGCGCTTCACTATCGTAGCGAAAGAATCAGACGACTACGAAACCAATTACGTTATTATTACCAAAACGGTAATTGGTAGTAACTTCAAAATCGCCTCTGCACGTATTAATGGTTCACTGTTTGTCTCTATGTCTTTTGGGTTCTGAGAAATAGATGCGTGTAGAGGGACGGACAGACTGAGCAGTTTTATAAGACTTTTCTTAACTTATGGTTTGGAAGTCTAGAGGTGACCTAAGGATGTCCTTTCCCAACCTCTAGTTACAGAGATAATAATTTAATATCAGTATCTGGGAAAAAAAAATTAGAAAGTTAAAAGATAGGTAAATGAAACAAGTTGCAATAAATTTCGGTAACGTTATTTTAAACAAATGCGACTTTTGCTATGGCTGGTCACGGATGCGTGACCGCTTTGTGGCATTTTCATTTACGAGCGTTTCCGTGCTTCAGAATGCGCGTTAAGCCGTTGGTCCCGGTTGTCAGTAAAATGGCAGTCGTTAAGTCTCAGTTAAAGCCCTTCTTGGCGGCTTGAATAAGTTCAACAGCTGGTTGCCACAGCCTGCGCTTGTCCATTTCAACATGGCAATGGGTTCACCACCTCTTACGTGGGACAAAAATGAACACGGTGAAATTGGGGCGTATAATATTCCTTCCACTCCTTCAGGGATAAAGGTTCGATTGATAAAAATAAAGTTAATGTTACTAAACTAAAATATTGTAAGATATTTTTTTTCATCGCTTCGTCTAGCCTATAGTGAACTAATATTAGCTTGTTTTATGGGATCTAGACGATTGATAAACATACTTGTATATTTCTCAATACATAGATACATATTATACACAGATCCATTTTTTTTCCGACCCGATACCTCTGTCGCGGCAATCGCATACACTACCACTGTGCCACCGAGGCAGTCAATGTAATGCGTATATAAAAAAAAACTGAAGAGCTAGTCGCAGTAGACTAAAAATTCCGTATGACAAAGTATGTTAATGTTATTATGGATATTGTCACCTATGGCCGATGCTAAACGTCCCGCGTCACGGTAGTATCAAAAGAGACGCGCGCGCGATCACAGTGTTTCGCTAAAGGACCCAGCAAGATGACTCGTGCTATGTCGCTGCGAAGCCATCGCCCCACCAGACGGACACAGCCTCGTAATGTATATAATTTCCTTCTTAAAACCATTATGTCAACTAATTTATACTACTAAAATTTAAAAAATTAAAATTTGTTTTGTTGATTACTAAAATGCAATTTTTTTTTCAGGTTCTATGTCTGGAGCGCCATATGGCATCTCGAGGGTGTCAATTCCTACAAACGATCCCATGGCGAGCGAGGAATGTGTGCTTGACCAGCGTCAACACTCATGCTCCCATGAGGAAGGTTGGACTCCTTAACCTAGGCAATACCTGTTACGTGAACAGTGTGGTGCAAGCCCTGCTTGTTACTAGGCAGTAAGTATATAATATATCTATCTATTCCATAAGTGAGTATTTATTGAATTTGCAATTCGTTCCAAACTGTAATAATTCATACAATGTACTACATTATTTATAGATTTAGGCTTTGGATTATCATATGTAGTTACTGATGCTTCAAATGTGTTTCCTTAGCCATGTACCTACTTGGTAGTCAAACCAATAGCTTTGAGGTTAATCTCAATATTGCGCAAACAAAATTTGTTCTGAATAAATTATACAGGCATTATATTTGAATCCCGCCAAAAACCCATCTAGTATTGTGTAAATCGAAGTCAAAAATAACTACATGTCAATGCAATAGATCTCTAACAAACAAAGCGTTGAAAAAACCCACAAAATTGAAAATCAATTCAGATCTCAATCCATAAATACAGTTTTGCAATTATTATTTGAACGCTGAAGGTTTGTTGAAGCGTGATTTATATTCGTGTGCATTCTAAATGATTTTCTACGGTGGCGTCACCTCTATGGACAGGGGCCGTTTATGTAAAATGGGACTGACCCGTTGGTGCCGAGTTCTTATCACAAATTCAAGAAATATACTATAGAACTCGGTAAAATTGGTATACGTCTCATCTTATAAAATAAAACTTAGATATGGCAAAGCAAATAATTCTTCCACAGCATAAAAAGAAGTACAAGCATACGATATTAAAAAAAACTAACTAACTAACTATCTTCACGCTGTATCCCTGACGGGGTAGTCAGAGATACAGCGATATTATTATTACGATATTTTTGCTTATTAAATAAAATACATTATTTTAATAAAGCATTTTATGCATATTACAAAAGTTTAAGGTAATATCAGAAGTTGACGTAACAATTTCGTAGTAGCTTAGATTTGAGCTTTGAGTGCTTTTTTTCCATGGTTAATTTCATGTCATTTTTTTAAAGAGATACCTCTAAAGATACTGTCTGTAAGAACTTTATACTGTCTTTAATTTTGTACTGTTGATATAATAGTAAAAATGAAATAATATAGTAATAATAGTCAATCACTACCACAAGTCCACACTGACACCATAGTACTATAATATATAGTATATACACTGTAGCTTGCCTCGGTGGCGCGGTGGTAGTGTATGCGACTGTCGCGGCCGAGGTCCCGGGTTCGATTCTCGGGTCGGATCTAATATTTGTGTGATCCACAAATATTTGTATTGATTTTGTGTTTTTCCTATGTATAATATGTATGTATTTAGAAATATATAAGTATGTCTAAAAAGCTTATATTAGCTTAAGTGTAAAAAAATGTCCTACAAAAACATGTCCTACTGTACACCTGCGAAGCTGGGGCGGGTCACTAGTTTCAATATAACACATTTGATATCCTACCCTGGAAGTTCTTGATGTTAAATGAAGAATTAAGTAATACTAGCTGATAGTTGCACTAGTAACACACACGCGCATTTGTTATGTATACGTTATACTTGTTAAATACGTATTTAAACGTGTTATTAAAATCCAAGTAAAAAATTTTGCGTATCTAATATTGATGTATGATGTGATAAAAAATGTGTAATGTAGGTAAATAGATGCATGCTGAATAATTTGTCTAGCGATTCCAGAAACGGAGGTCCCGGATTTATGTCGTACATACAAGTGGGATTAGAAAGAATCGGGTGCAACTGAAATCAACTCTCTGTTGTTGATGATTTTTTTCTTTTTTTTTATACCACTGTGGTGGCAGACAAGCGTACGGCCCACCTGATGAAATCTGGTCACCGTAGCCTATGCACGTTTGCAACACCAGAGGGGCATCACTCGCGAATATCTATCTCTACCTTGCTTTGCTCTCGTTCACCCATCACACTTTAGCTCTGCAGTTTGTCAACAGCGTATTTGTATATATTGTCCGATGCTGCGATGCCATGCTCAATAATATACTTTGAAGCGAATGCTTTTGCTGGTTTAAAGATGTATAATGCGATTTTTTTAAAATATTTTGAACATAATTTTAAATTTCGCTACGTTTTCTGCGGCTGAACTATGTGTTTATTTTCTTATTAGGTTCAGTACACACGTTGTCATGAGGATGACAGCTGTACCGTACTGGTCGAGGATGGGATTGCTATTCGGCAAAATGATGCACTCTGTGTCAACCAAGTTGAACCCGGATGAATTATTTGCTGTGGTTAAACCACCATTCTTTACTAGAAACAACCAACACGACAGTTCGGAGTTCCTGGGGTAAGTTTTAAATATTAAATTAGTCCTTGTTTAAGTTACTATCTAAGTTACTTAATTAAAATCCCCATAGACAAACTACGGTTGCATCTATGTTAAGATATACTTATTTCATAATCAATAGATTTTCTTATTTTTGACATAGTTACCATAGTTGTAATATATTTCTATCTTAGGAACTTAACATAAACTTGGATATGCCTTTTAGATTCCGCTTAAATGCTATCCTCGCCTACTGTGGTTCCCTGCCTCTACCGCTGTAGATTACTTCCGATATTCAGTGTTATAAACCAAGACTGAAAACAACATGTAGTCTTACAGCTGTTAGGCCTAATCTCTTTGTAAAATATATGCTTTATATTACAAAGGGTCATTAATCGATGCACTAATAATTAAACACGTTATCTAGAAAAAAACACAAAAATCGATTTTAAAGCTCTCCAGAAATTACCCTAACTTTTAGATGGGTGAGTTAAAAGGATTAACGAAGGAGTAACCGAATAGGCCTGAAGTTTGATTATGGAATAGTGAACCTGAAATGAACCTATTTAGAAGGTGAATAACGCTCTTCCGAACCATCGTATATAGTTTTTTTGTCATAAACCAACGAAAATTCGCATTATTAACTCAAAAATTATTGTATGATTTTAATATAAATAAAATTTTGTTTAACATAAAAAATACATACATACATACATATTGTCACGCCTTTATTCCCAAAGGGGTAGGCAGAGGCATATTGAACGGCCACATTTGACCTTATGCATTTTTGTCCCATGTAACAGATGGTGCCGAATGGTATTGCCGAAAACAGTTATTATTTTAACATAAAAAAATAAATCATTTAAATCGGAAAAAAGGTATGGCACACATAAAATTGCAGGTGAATTGAAAATCTCTAGTTTTTGAAGTTGGTAGTAAATCTGCAATATGCAAATGTTTTTTTTCTCTTTATTTATTTAGGGATTTTTGACTACGTCAATCCCATCGTACCTTAAACTATGTATATTACTAACTACTTAAATAATATTTTTGCTGCATTAGACGTAGGATCTGCCAGGATGCCATGGTGTAATCCAACATCTATTACAGATAATTTTAGGAAATCCATCAGATTTCGCCTTTTTTCTTCGTCGTGTAAAATTATATTTGGACTGCTATTATAAATGTAACAGTGTTTGCCCTTTCACGACGACGTAAGGACTCAATGGAATGACGTCAATTTTACCATGGAAATGTTTAAAGAATACGTAATAAGAATATAGGCTACTTTTCATAAAGGTTGTGTATTCCACGGGAACCGTATTTTTCAATAGCCCAGTGTTACGGTGCTACTAGCACCTAATTATAATAATCTATTTAAATAAATGGGAAAGCCGCTCACTGACTCACTCAATGATTACAAAATCGGTGAAGCTACAGCTACGCATCTCAAACTTCGCATGGGGGTTTGTTTTAGGACATGCACCTATGTAGTCGGGATTTTGTGAAATTCCACCCCTAACGGAGTAAAATAGGGATTGAAGGGTTCAGAGGTTTTACATTAGCGTATAAGCGACGTTTGCTACAATCTCAGAAAAAGTAGTACTACTGTTTTTGGAAATTCCACCCCTAAGTTAGTGAAATAGGAGGTTGAGACCTTAGTACTAAATTCATGTGCATATCCGCGAGGTTTACAATCTCATGGGACTATTTCTGGTTAAAAATGGACAGTGTAGTTCATAGAAAAGTAAAAGAATGCGATTAAGAACTGACCCCGTTATCCTTCATCAAAATCAAGAGACGTTCGCAAACGATACCTGAAGCCTCTGAGCGTGGGACCGTCTGGATCTGTGAAGAGCTCGGGAAGAACACGGGCGCTCCTACCAGGCACTACGAGGGTGGGTCAAAAAGTTCGCGGAATGGAGGGTAAAAAGTAAGAAATAAAACACAAAATTATTTTTCCTTCTCAATGTATTCCCCCTTAACTCTAATACATTTATTAGACATATCAATTCATTTAGAATACCTTCGAAAAAAAATGATTTCTCTTTGTCGTCAAAATAGGCCGAAATTGCGCTCTTCACTTCTTCATCGCTGGAAAATATCTTCCCTCTAAGCCCTTTTTTCATTTTTGGGAACAAATAATCACTTGGGGCTAAATATGGGCTATAGGGAGGATGTTCCAAGATTTCGAAGTCTACTCTTTGAACAGCAGCCATCGCAACTTGCGCCTTGTGCACGGGTGCATTGTCGTGCAAAAGGAGTACACCTTGAGTAAATTTTCCCCGTCTTTTTTCTCTCACAGCATCTCGCAGACGTTCTAATAGTGCAGCGTAGTACTCTCCAGTGATAGAGACACCCTTTTCTTTATAATCAATAAGGAGGATTCCCTCTGAATCCCAGAAAACAGTAGCCATGAGTTTTCCAGCCGACGGAGACACTTTGAATTTCTTCGGAGGTGGTGTGCCCTTTTTGTGCCACTGCATGGAGTCTTGTTTGGACTCAGGCTCATAATGATGAACCCAAGTTTCATCTCCAGTCACAATTCGGTTCAAAACTTCATCCTTTTGTTCACCACAGAGCGCTAAAAACTCGCGACAACACTCAACTCGCCGCTGTTTCTGGTGTGGCGTGAGCATTCTCGGCACCCATCTTGCACACACCTTTGACATGCCTAGATGGTCGAGTAGGATGTTCAAAATGGTTGTAGCTGATACTCCAATCATTTCTGCAAGCTGTTTCTTCTTTAAACGGGCATCTTCGAATATGATTTTTTCAAGTTTTTAGACGTTTTCTGCTATGGTTGCCTCGACAGGCCGCCCTGGCCTCAGATCATCTTCAATCAAATCCCTGCCTTGCTTAAACAGGTTGTGCCACTTGTAAACCATGGTTTTACCTGGACAACAGTCCCCGTAAACAGAAGACATCTCTTCCAAAATAGTCTGGGGAGGTTTTCCTTATTTGGTAAGGAACTTGATGACTGCGCGAAACTCAATTTTCTCTATGTTGCAAATTTTCTTCCGGATTGACTTGTTGATTGATGTGTAGCTCAAGTAATTATGACCTATTCTGACTGGCCATCTCACAACTCCCCTAGGGGAGTTGGGGGGAGACTGGTCGAGGCATTGGCCTCTTTCAGCGCCGCCTGTCGATACAGGCGGGTCGTTGGGTTGGCTTGTGAAAAACCGTGGCGTCAAATCCGGGCGTCAAGTCCGGTGGTGGAGCGTGCCGCTAGCGAGCCCTGACCCCATCGGATACTTCCGATGGGCGGTCTACTAGCCAGCGGCAGCTGAGGTCATCATCTGGGGATCACCCTGAGGGCGTCGGCGAGGTCGAGCCTGTCGGGAAGGTTTCCCGACAGGCGCCCATCAGCCGGCCTCAGGGTGACGTTGTCTGGTCCGGTCTTGCTGCAGCGGGGATCAAGTCCCGCGGCAGAGGTCTGTCCGGGGGGTGCCGGTGGTGCGGAGCGATCTCCCGCAGGTGGCGGAAGTTCGACTCCCCGGCGCGTGCGAACATGTTGGCGCTCAAGCGACCGATGTAGTCGTCGAGGCTCTCCATGCGTAGGTCTCGGGCGATCGTTTCGTTCCTCACGAAGCGAGGGGCGCCTACGGCGTGTCGCAGCGACAGCGACTGCTGCGCACGCAACCGTGCACGGTACGATTCCGCTGCCAGCGCGTACCATGCAGGGGCGGCGTAAGTTAGGCGGCTGCGAATGTATGTTTTGTAGACGCCCAGCTTCGCGCGGAGCGGGAGGCACGAAGAGATCACCGGACGCAGGAGAGCTCGAGCGGCGCGAGCTTGTCCAACAATGTTTTGCACGTGGTGTCGCATGGTGAGACGACGGTCAATGGTCACTCCAAGGTACTTCACCGTCGGGGACCAGTCGACGGCTTTTCCGAGCAGGGTAAGGGGCGCGGGTTGCCACGCACCCCCCACAACAAGCGCTTGGGTCTTTGCCACGTTGACCGTCAGTCTCCATTCATCCAGCCAAGGCGGGAGCACATCCAGGGCACGCTGCATTTTGACCGCCGCGTGTGTAGCGGTCAAGGAGGTCGTGATGTAGGCGGCGTCGTCGGCGTATAGCGACAACATCGCGCCGTCTGGGACTGGGATGTCGTCAGTGTACTTGTCGTAGCACACTGGCGACAGGCAGATCCCCTGGGGCACGCCGGCTCTGATTCTGCGCTCTCCGGACAGGACGCCGTCCACGATGACTTGGAAGCGTCTGTCCTGGAGGAAGGTGGCCACAGTCTTGACTATTCGTCGTGCCAGACGCGATCGAAGGCCTTCTCCATATCGAGGAGTACTGCAACACCGTGCTCTCTCTTGTTGAGAGCGACGGTGAGATGGTGCAGTACCCTCGCGAGCTGCAGCGTGGTGGAGTGTTCGGCTCGGAAGCCGAATTGCTCGTCTCGTGGCTGGATGTGTGGTGTCAAGTGCAGGAGTAGAAGCTTCTCGAAGACTTTCGAGAGTGTCGACAGCAGCGTAAAGGGCCGATAACTTTCGGGCTTCAGTACGTTTTTCCCGGGCTTCGGCAGCATAATGACTCGGCCGAGTCTCCATACTGCGGGAAAGTGGCTGGTGCGGAGGATGCCATTGAATAGCTGCGTCACCGATGCGATAGCTCGCGGGGGCAGGTGACGCAGGGCCTAGTTCGGGATCCGGTCGGGGCCTGGGGCTTTCCGCAGTTGGGTGCGGCGAATCATACGCTGCACTTGGCCCGGGGAAAACACGACTGGGTCTTCCGTGGGGGTTATTGGCGCCTCGAAGTAAAACTTCAGATGCTGATGGATAGCTTCTACTCGAACTGCGTCGGAAGCTGGATTCGGCTGGAACTGTTTCTCCAGGTGTTCCGCGAAGATCTCCGCTCGATCCTCGGCTCGGTAACGTGGGGTACCGTCACCGGCCATGAGGGGTCTAATCGGAGGCGGTTTCCCGGAGAGTTGGCGGCACAGGCGGTGGATGCCCGACCAGTCGTCCCCGGCGCGCTCAATGGTGCGCTGCCAGGACTCGGTCGCTTCTGTTTCCAGGGCGCTCGAGACCCTTGCAGCCAGCGCGTTGAGCTGGCACTTCAGGGTCGGGCATCGGTTGCGCTGCCACAGTCTTCTCAGCTTTCGCTTCTTCTCGATCATCGCCAAGATGAGGGCCGGCAGTTGAGGAGGTTTCCGGGTCGACGGGGCTTCTAGCCTGGAGTCTCGTAGCGCTGTGTTAATAACAGCGCTGAGATCTTCGGCGAGCGCGTCGACGTCTGACTCTGACTCAATGCGGCGGTGCGGCGAGTGCTTCGCCATAAGATCGGCAAATGCTTGCCAATCCTGGCGAAAGCGAGGCGATGGTGGCGATGACCGAGTAGGGTTCCTCGTCAGAGTCAGGAGGACTGGCTGGTGGTCCGAGAGGAGGTGGTCGTCCAGGACGTCAATCGATGGCGCAGCTGGTAGGTTGCGTACCAGCGACAGGTCGATGACGTCCGGCAGGAACGCTGCTTGGTATGGATAATGAGTCGGGACCTCTGGCCCCAGCACCTCATATCCATGCTGTTCCGCCATCGGGGTGTGGACATCAGCCGTTGCCAGCCGGCGGCTTGTAGAACGCAAACACACGGATGGGGCGGCGATCGACGCAGACTTCTACGCCCAGGGCGTACGACGTCTGCAGCAAAACAGTTGGTGGACGACATTTCTCTTCACCAGGACATCCCGTCGGCGTTCCAGAAGATGATGCGTAGGGAGTTATCTGCCATAGGCACAGATTTTCCCTACGCATTGCAGAATGAGCTGGACGGGGTCCCGTCCCTCCTGGATGGCTTGGAGCACCTCGGTCAGCACTCCGATCACCATGGTCCATGGTGATCAAAGGATCAGCCTTAGTCCCTTCGGCCGGCACGCTGGGTGTCGGTTTCGGGTCCCGCTTCGCCTTCGTCCCCCCCAACGGGGGCAGCGACCACGGGTATGGCCGATGTTGAAGCAGGCTGCTCCACTGCAGCCTTCTTGCGAGGACCTCTCTTGCGCTTCTTGTTCCTGTTCCCCCCCGGAGCGGGGTTGGCAGCTGCCATCAAGGAACCTGGAGCGTTGGGTTCCGCTACTGCTGCGACGGAGGGGGCAGGCTTTGAGGATGCAGTGCGCGCGACGGTGCCGGCCTTCTTGTTCCGCGCCTCCTTGCGGAACACCGGGCAGGCAACATGGTATGCGGTGTGGGGTCCACCGCAGTTTGAGCACGTGGGTGGTTCTTCAAGTGGGCGCGGGCAGCTCTTGGCGGCATGTTCCCCGCCACACCGCACACAAGCGGGCGGCCTGTGGCAGTGGTGCGAGGAGTGCCGAAATTGTTGGCACCTGTGGCACTGCGCTGGTCCCCTTTTACCGCACCATGCCTCAACTTTGATCCCGGGCATACAGAGCATCTCTGTGATGTCATATATGCCCGGGGTGATATCTTTAATGCGTTGGAGCTGCGCCAGGAACAGGCAACCCGGGCGTCCTGAGCGTGCGCGGATTGGGCGCACGAATTCCGGGGTGTATCCCAGGGTTGACAGCTCCTGCTCGATGTCTTTGGGCTCTGTGTTATGTGGCAGCCCCCTGATGGCTACCTTTAAGCTGCGTTCCTGTGGTAGTGAGTAGGAGAACCATGTGATCTTGGTCTCCTTCTCCAGGTCGTACAGGTACCTTTGTATGGTTCGGTATTCAGAGTCCGATTTTGGGATAAACCGGACCCCTTTCCCGAAGGCACGGCCGTTCGGTGCGTGACCCAGGAGCTTCTTCAACTCCCGGAAGTGGTTTGGCCAGTCCGGGAGCGTTTCCACGATGAGCGGAGGGTATTTCGCTGTCTGGGGGTTGGCGTTTGTGGTAGCGGTTGTGGACATCGGGGCTGCCGGCGCTGTGGTTGGAGGCGCGTCGTCGGTTGCCTGCGATGTACGTGGCGTCAATCTCCTCGGTTGAGGAGTTGGAGGCTTCAATGGTGGCGGCGGCGGGCTGCTCAGCGCAGCGGCGTAGGACATCTCCATCGTCACCGATGGAGATGTCCCGAGTATCGGGCGCTGCGTATTCTGTGGCGGCGAGAAGGTCGCCTGCCCGAGCGTCCTGTGCGGGGGAGAGGGGAACCTCTCCGCCGGAATCGAGGCCGTTCCAGATTGCACAGGGGTGGGCCATCTGTGTCCCGATGGAGGCGCCGTTGGCCGAGTTGCGGCTCGAACGGCTGCAGCTGCAGGGGGTGCAGGAACAGCAGCGGCAGTGGCTACGGCTGCAGTAGCGCCGGCAGCTGGGGCCGGCCGAGTCGGCCGGGCAGTGGTGGCGGCCGGTAATATGCGCCTCTGCGCGGCGTCGGGGCCGTCGAGCCTTGGCATCGACGGTGCGGTGGTGGTGGTGGGTGACCCGGGCAGCGGGCTGCCCGAAAAGTACTCCTCGCCTCTGGATGTGCTGGGGCGGGCTGTCGCTGAGCGGCCGAAGGCCAGGCTGGGCTGGCTCTCGGTCGCCATCCTCGTAAGGTGCACGATAGCGGCGTGCGCAGGTCCGCGGGAGCGGACGAACGTTTGCTTCTCCCCGCGAGGGGTGGGGGGGCGTGTCGCACGGCGAGTAGGTGGGTGCGGTTGCGGCGGCGGCATTGCGGCCGCTGCAGGCGGATGGTGGTGAAAACGCGGAGGGGGGTGGATACCATGTGCGGCCCTAACCCCGGCCTCGGCACGCCGATACCTCCTGACCCGGTCCCCGGGGCTTGCCGCTGGTGGCAGACCGGGAAACCAAAGCCAGGCGGCACGACGCGTGATCCGAGGTCGGAAGCTGGACGCAACTTGCGTAAGGTATCGGACGGTGGTACGGGGCGTACCACAGAGAGAAACTTAGGAGGGCCCGTGCACACAACGGTACAAGGCGATCCATTATGACCTATTTTTTTTGAAACTTGGTATTTATACTTTTAATGAGTGTCACAACTAGTGCAGTAGTAAAAAGTCACCTTTCCCCCCTCCATGCCCCTCATTCCGAGAACTTTTTGACCCGCCCTCGTACATGCTACTGTATTGCAAAAATCTTTGGGGTGTACGTACATCCTGATATATGAGAGATCGTATTACATTGTCGTATGTGGCACCAACTCGGAATCCTATCTATCCCTGTATCCCACAGACACGTGACCTTCGATTATTCTTGTTAACAAAGTTGTATTATACTTGCTAACACAAAGTATCTGCACAGACATAAGGAAGCCGCCAGGATAATCCATTAGGAGCTCGCACTTAAGGACGGTCTCATCGATCAGAGGCTGCCATACTACAAGTACACGATGGAAGCCGTACACTAAAATGACCAATGGGTCTTTTTCGATTACGGCAATCATTGGGTCATTACGGACAGACACTATTATATTCTAGCGTATAAGTAAGCTTTATATCGTGCTGAAAGACCAGTCGGGTCTTGGGTATTTCTTATGGTTATCAGCTTACCTTACGACGAGAGCCCTAGACTAGTCGAAGCAGATATGAAAAAGTATCTGAACCTGGCGCACGAAGTTACCATATATAATCCCCGTAGTTTTCAATCAACCACGAGATGGTTTTAATTTTGTGTCACGGAATTTTTCTTACGGTTTTACTATCACATATTTTACAGTTCGGTCGCGCAGCAAAATCCCTATCTCCTCCAAGCCTGCCGTAAGGAACTTCGTTCCAATAAGACTAAACTGGCGTCCAAAGCTTGGAGTGCTGTAAGTAGTTTACGCGCCATAGAGCTTATAGCAGCTTATAGCAACTTATAAAGAACCACAGTGTTTGAACCATAGTTCAAACACTGTGGTTCTTTATAAGTTGCAAGTGCGAACACACACGGAGTACTGCTATCTCTTGAATACCAGTATCGTTCTTTCGAATCACTAGAAAGGCGAGCTATGAACATTATCATCGATTCTCTACTGGCACGCGGCTTCAGGCCCCCTTGCGATCTTCGGCCGCCTTATGCGTGTTGTCAGGTCAGGACTGTATGGAGGAATGTCAAGAATTTCTACCTTTTCCTGCTTCAATTCTTAATCGTTTGACGAGCGCTCTTTGAGCTTGCGTTGCCGAAGTGCAGGATGATGCGTCGCTTTGAGTTAGATTTTCTATGTTCGGCGATGACTTGTAGTAAAAAAAACGGTGGTATACCACTCTGCGTTAGCCGTTCTACGATCTTCAATTGCATTCGTCGCAACATGGCCGGTTTTTCCAACGAACGTGGCCACCATCTTCTTTGAAGTGCTTGGAGAACTAACAATTTTAGTCAGCTTTGGATCGTCTTAAAAGACCCAGATTGTAGATTGTTGTTCGGAATCAGGTTCGTAGGCATAGATCCAAGATTCGTCACCACTGATGATGTCGTAGACGTGATTTGACTCTCCTGTATGTCGGCGCTGGAATTCTAAATACAAGCGTTCGACAGTCCGCAGACATGTGGCTACATCACTGAACACAGATGTTAGCTCTTCAAAACACTGAATCCGTATCAGGCCTCTTCTAAAGTTGTAAAAAAATATTGCACGAACATTTTCCTTACAAAGATTCATTTTCGTACGTATTACATGTAATATACAGATTCCAATCGACGCTGTGACTAAACAATAGCATTAATCCTGATGCCGGGAAATATGGAAACGACAAAACCTAAAAGGCATGTCTAGTACGGTAACCGTTGCCGACATTTAAAATACTTAGACCCCTATTTCACCCCCTGAAATGAAAATTTGAAGCCTTTTTAGAGCGTGCCTACATCATAAAAGTAGCTCCCTAAAAATTCATGTTACTACATGTAAGGGTTTCTTTCGGCTAGGTTTGTATATTTAAGGTATCCTATGTTACTTCTAATACCTCCAAGAATATGTGTACATAGTTTCATGATAAAACTTACATTCACATTTATAATATTGTAGTAATTATTATACTTCGTCATTTATCATTTTAGACCAAAGTCGACAAACCGATAGGAACTTATATGAACCAGTATTCTACAGCCTGATCTCCCCATCATAGATATCTCCGAAGTACGGTTCGATAGATGGCTTTTGCAGAGTCGGCAGCGCACCTCTGGTATTATTAATTTTCATAGGCTACGGTGACCACTTGCGATCAGGTATACTTGTCCGCCACCTCAGAGATATAAAAAGTATCAACGATTGCTTCTGTAAGCGTGTTTATTGAATCAGGCGCAAATGAGAATAATTAATGTTAAAAGTTGCGTTCCTGAAAGTACTGACTTTATTGCGCATTTAGTTAAATAGTAATATCATGCCTGAAGTCCTTCTTTTTATTATTCTTTGATATGAAATAAAAGGCTATAGTATAAAAATCAATTTTTCCCAGCTACTTGAATATACAGCCTTGCAGAAACGGGCTACATATTATGAAATTCATTTTTTTGTAACTGTATCAGTAGTGTATGCAATATTTGCTTTTGAGACGTTTTTTAAAGCAGATAAATACATGTGACGCTAACGTGACTAAAACCTATTTGAAAACGTGAAACCATAACCCAATCACACATTATACAGAGCTCTTTAAAGTACAGTGCACTTAGTAGATCAAAGTTAATATTATACACTATTGACATTACCTCTAAACCGATGTAGAGCAAACGTGTTGATTTCTATTACAAAATATGTAATACAAAAAATAAAATCGTTTCGCTGGATATTACGTCAACCCGGAACAAATAGAATGAACAAAACATGAAATTCATTTAATCCACAAATCACCAAAAATTTAATATTTCCAAAGAAAACACCAAAACATATATCTAAGAGGTATGGATTAATTTTAAGCATTACGATGAAGACTTAATGGGAAATGTAATAAAATGTAGTCAGAGCATGCCGCAGAGGATTCAACTCTAATTAAACAATAGTATATTTCGATACAAGTGCGGAATGCCTGTCATTGCAACGAGTTCCGACAAATGTCGACCCGAGCCGAGGCGCAGCCGAAGGTGAGGGTTGACAGTCGAAACAAGTTGCAATGACGGTTCTGCACGTGTATTGAACGACTATTTTTAATACAGTTGCAAAAAATGAAGCAATTTAATAAAATAATAAAAACACAATAAACTCAAGTAACTAATCATTTATTTCTTGTAAAAGTTATAGTTCACAGATACATTGAAATTGGTACAGTTATTTATATTAACTGGGGAAGTTTTCGGTTGCATATTTACTGTTTGAGACAAACTATTATTAATTTCATATGATTGTTCATGTATATTTGTCAAAGGTGTCATACAAGGGCGTTTGCTAGTTGATGGAATTGGATCTGATGAATTATAATTATCAACGAATCCCGATTGCTTGAGCTTCCCTTCACTTCCCTTTTTGATAATTTTGGAAAAAAACGGTCGGTTTTTGATTTTTGGGACCGCTGATTCATATATTTTTGCACTATTTTAAGAAAAACTCCTTTCAAGAAAAATATGCGAGCGAACACGTTAAAGTTTAAATGGAATAGAAGTGTACAAAGATATGTTTAGAGTTCCATACCTCAAAAGGTTAAAAAATAAACCCTTATAAGCTCACTTTCTTGTCCATCTGTCAGTCCGTGTGTCACCATCGATTTTCTCAGGAATGAGCGGACCTAGAAAGTTGAAATTTATACCAGACATTGATGTCTACAGTGTTTATTAGGTGTATAAAAATCGAGATCCTGATATAACAAATTAAAATATTCGCGAAAACTTTAGAAGTACCAAAATATGTATATTGTATACCTTAATTTTAACATTTTTTCGGGTTCTTCCCATTACTCTATAGGTTTTGGGTCAAAAACCTTCATATTAGTTCCCGTTGAACTGGAATCACGAAATTTGGCAAAAAGCTAGGTCTTACAGCACAAATGGGTGCTCATACAATTTGGAGATCCAGCTTAATTGGAGTTACCTCAAATAAATTAATATTGTGGGACACTTTTCACACAGCGTCGTCTAGCCCAAAGTAAGCTAATATAAGCTTGTGGCTATCTAGACACCTGATAAACATTCTTATATATTTCTAAATACATACATATTATACATAGGAAACCCCTAAACTCCGAAACACACATTTGTGGATCAAACAAATATTTAAATAAGGTACTAATTTTATTATGGCGGAATAATGGGTGGGTAGATGGGTAGGTGCGGAACCCTCGGCGCACGAGTTCGACAAGGGCTCGGCCGGTATTTTAAAAAAATGCGTTTTTTGACATTTAAAAATAAAATGAGTTATGGGGTTAAATTTTGACCAATGGAAACCGAAGGAAACCATAAGAGACTATAAGGGAAACTTTTAACGGTTTACTTTATACTCAAAGTAAAACATAACAAATCGAGCAAATTTTCTTGTTTTACTCAAAGCTTGAACTTATGATGGACCCAAAAATATAACTTTTGTGGGATTAGATTGTGTTAATGAAGAGTTTTATTTTATACTCGCAACTGTGTTGAAAAACATCGTATGATACACTTTTGTGCCTGTGACCATTATATACGCGCATGATGGGTCCGTAGTTTTTCAGCAAGGTATTATCACATTTTTTGAAGAACAGAGTCACGCTTCACGCTTTAGGCGATTGTCCCTGAGTCCCAGATTGACGAAATTAAATAAGCTGGCCAGCCCTTTAAGAACCGCCCTGGTCTTTTGATTTCTTTGAGGTCACGATTATGCCTTTGACCTCACGAAGACGTGTGCGTAGGTGGCATTGCACATTTAATTCTCATCTTTGAGCGTCTGGTTATGCTTTTTCCAGACAAAACTTCAAGATACTTGTATCGTTTTGACCAATGTATCGGTTTAATCGTGATCATTGTTGGTTGGTATCTAGCAGATCAAAACAATTTGGAAGTTAAAAATGAAACTTTTGACCCCAAGGCTATTTCGAGTCGTATAAGGTCTTATTATTTTATATTTTATTATTTCGATTTTATTATTTAGTTATTTCGAGTCGTATTATTCCGCGTTTTGTTTCCTACTTTGGTGTTAAAGTCTCCTTAACAACGTTGTAGTGAGCCTTAGCAGCACAGTGTAATGCTTTTCCTGTGTCCTCGTATACGACTTCAACTGCCTCGTCAGTGCGAGATCGGGGTAGGGTAGGGCGAGGGCCCTATTCGCATCCAACTGTAGTAGTCATTAAACCTAGTTAGCAGCAGAAGAAGCTTAAAAATATCAGCAGTAGGAAGCCGCAAACTCTGTTGGTTTCATCGCATCTGTAGGCTCATCATATTACGTAGCAGCAAATACAACTGATAAAGACCTTGTTTCCCTGAAGGGGTTTAGACTTTGAAGAAGGTGTGTCTATTGAACTTGTTTTACAAAGCTCAGTCTGGTCTGCAGTCTGCGACAAATAGTATAGACTTTTTCTCGTATGCTGTCTCTTAAAAAGCGTATTATTCTTGAACTAGTCATAAAATATACGGTTAATAACCAAAGTCTACTGTAAAAAATACTGTTATATTTTTATTGGGACGTCGAAATTTATTTGAAAATTATTAATATATTGGTAACAATATCAATATCACCGATTCCCATGCGTCATCATTGCTATTACCATATACCAATGTACCATTAGCATTATCTTTCTAACTCTCTTATTTTACTTTTAAAACTTCCAATTATGAACAACTCCATACATACATACTATTAACGATCGAAATAAAACGCTGGTTACGCAAGCAGTTTTTGTTTTATAATGTCTATCAAAAAGTGACAGAAAAAAAGAGTAGAAAAATATGACAGAAACACTAGAATTTAGCGAACTATATAAAGGTTCGTAACATTGATGCCGTTCATAGTTCGAGTTCGCAGCATACTCCACCTTTAAAAAAAAGAATACCTAATACTTAGAGCTCTTGGGGCACTAACTTCTTCAATGGTTTCTTTAGCGGTCCTGCGCATGTATGTATATCCGCCACACCGTCTGGGCATGTGTATATTCTGGTCATTCTGGCCCTTGGCCAAGATCCCCTAGGTAACTGACCATCTGCCACTATCACCAAGTCACCCACTTTTATATTCGGAGGCGATTCACTGCCTCGCCGTGGTACTAAAGTCGGCAGATATTCTCGTACCCACCGAGCGCAGAAATGATCTGTTAGTCTTACGGCTTTGCGCCACCCGTCTCGTCCGAGGATATCCCGATCTGTCAACGTAGCCGGAATAGGTCTCCCTGATGACGATCCCAGTATAAAATGCATTGGTGTCAAGGCTTCCTCACAATCTGGATCAACTGAAACGCGCGTCAACGAACGCGTATTAACAAAATTTTGCTGCCTCCGCTGCAAGGTCTGTAGGACTTCATCTGATGGGGAGCGCTGCCTTAAGGTGGTCTTGATTGATGTCTTGACTGACCTCACCATCCGCTACCACGCTCTACTCATGAAAGGGGCCGAAGGTGGATTAATTCTTTCTCCCAATCTAAGTAAATTTTCATCATGTATGTAGGGGGCCAGTTTAAATAAACGGCTTCTCAGAGAGGCAGGTGATTTCATCTGGAAAGGAGTCGAGTCGACTTTTCTTCAGAATATGAGATTCAGCTGCGCACAGGTCTTCGGCGGTTATTTTTCTTGAACCGTCTTTGTTTTTCAATAGGTGCAGGAATTTATGGGCTCTCGCCGTAGCTCTCAACAACCTTCCCCATGACCTTAGTCTTACTGGATCTACATTCAATGGTATCGGTAAATGGTGCGTGGAAATTAGGTGACAATGATTCCGACCAGATGATTTCATTTCTAAACTACTAGACGTATCTATATGTATGGAGATGATGGCCATTGCTGTTCTGAATCTAATAAAAATGTTGAACTGGGACCTAGCGAGATTCCTGATAAATGAAATATTGTGCGTTTATGGCGAGTCGCATCATCCGCTACATTTTCTGCGGTTGGAATCCATCTCCGATCATCCAATCCTCGCCGATTCGATGTGCTACGAATGCTTTTAAATGATCTTGCGTCACTACGCAACTAACTCAAGGCATTAAGCGAGTCACACCAAAATTTACGCTTAGTCGGTTTATGGTGATGCGAGTCATGGATGAATGATGCAAACCGAGCGACGATCAATGCCGCTTGTAGTCCGAGGCGTGGGATGGAGGCGGGTTTCAAGGGTGTGACTCTACTCTTGCTACTGATGAGAGCAAGCTTCATAGTTCCGTATATATACACGTATCGCCAATACGCTACTGCAGCATATGCGGATTCGCTAGCATCGCAAAACAGGGGAAGTTCACGATGGGTGACATTGAGTGATCTTAGACCGTAATATCGAGACAAACGCAACTGCGAAGCGAGTCGTATATTTCGAAGCTATTCATTCCACAGTTTTTGGTCTCCTTGAGAGAGTTCATCCATCAATCCCACGATAAGCCCTTTTGCCAAATAGACTGGAACATGACACGTCCTCTTGAGACGAGCGGGCCTAAGTTTGGGTATTGTAAGGACATTCGCGAAGGAAATTCGCGTTAAGAGAGACAACGCGTCACGTTTACTTAGCCGAAGGGGTGATGAAGTCTCCGAGTTGAAACTGAAACCTATAAAATCGTCCCTAAGTTGTCAGTTCAGACCGAGCACCCTAGCCAGGGCGTCATTATTGCCTAACATTATATCACTATACTTTTGAGATACTGATTAAGATGGTAATAAAGAAAGCGCTCTCGGATCGTTGGAGACCCAGTCGCGCATCTCATAACCGGCTTTGCGGTTGAGGTGCACGATTTCCCGGGCCAGTCGCGCTGCCTGGTCTACGTTTTCCAAAGAACCGATATAGTCATTCATGTACACATCGTGTATGGTTGCGTGCACAGCATCAGGGTACTCGAGTTTGCATTCTGTCGCGTTTAGGTTCTTTACATAAAGAGCGGTGCACGGGCTCGAGCACGCACCAAACATCATGGATGACACACGGTAGTTTTAATTTATCCGCGGGGTAATTTCGCCACAGAAAGCGCTGTGCATCGCGATCTGCCGGACGGATCCTAACCTGTGGAAACATTTAACATATGTCTGCAGTGAGTGCCACAGCGTTTTCCCTGAATCTCATCAAAATGACGAGTAATGGCTGCAGTAAATCAGGGCCTGGTAAGAGAAGCGAGTTGAGACTGATTCCTTTAAACTTCGCCGCTGCGTCATGTACGACTCTCAACTTACCAGGTTTGTGAGCGTGAGTAACGCCGAAATGCGGGAGATACCATGTGATACCAATAGGTGCAGTCGTGCATTCTTCAGCGTACTTTTAATCTCTAGTTTTTATATTTTCTCTATACAACTTGGCGTATTGGGCGTCTAACTGCATTTTTTTTCGAGGGATTTGAATCTAGATAATTGTTTGGTACATCCTTAATGTCAGGTCGCCAGAGCAGGCCGGCTTCAAAATGACCGTCCTGTAGCCTATGTACAGTTTCGTGTAAAATTTTAAGTGCATGTGTATCGGAATCACCGCGGTGGTCTTTTTTTATTATACCAATAGAATCTAATTTATAGTAATTCTTAACTTCGGCTTCAATGGAAAGATAGTCGTTGGGTGTTTCGGATATATTAACATGATGAATTAAGTCAACTTTCGACGTCCTACTCGATACGAATCCGTATCGAGTAGGACGTCGCATAAGAACCAACCAAGAGCAGTGTGAACTGCAACTGGCTGGTGGTTCTTGCCAGCGAGAACTGAATCTGCCACGGTCAAGTTCCAATTATCTACGCCGATAATTAGCATGGGTTGCACATTTTTACAATATAAAACGTCTTCTAAATCAGATAAATGTGAATGTTTACTAATGTCTTCCCTATTTACAGAAGCTCTATAATTTATACCTAAATTTTTAACCGAGCGTGCGCTATTTACCTGGTACGAGTCGGTGCAGTCACGTCCTCTAATTATGAAATTGAGTAACTGTATATAACAATCACGTGACAAGCCTCCTACGCAATCGATGCGCACCTTCTTACTCGGGCCTTCAATACCTACAAGCTTTGCAATGTCAGAGTCTATAAAGGTGGTCGTACAACCATCATCCAGGAGCGCGTGAGTCTGTACTGTACCCTGGGGTCCAGTTATGTGAACTGCGATAACTTTCAGAAGTGGTCTAGACATTCTTACTTACGCTGGACAAAGGGCGAACAGCGGTAGCGTGGGTTGATACTTCAACATTGCAGTTGTATGGTTTTGTTTTCTCACTCTCAAAGTTAGTACAAGGCTTGGGTCCTCTTGGTCAGCATGAGCTAACACATTCTGGTCATTATCTAAGTTTTGTAGTAAGCTGTGATGCTTGTAGGTACAACCCCCAACGCCGCATGGTGAATTAGATTTACAAATATTAAACCTATGTAACCTATTCTCTAAGTATCTATGGCAAACTTTATTTTTTTCTTGTAAAATGCCATTCATTGACAATGCCAAAAATTTGTCACATTTGTTTAAGTTATGTGATTTTGAACAAAAAATGCATTTATTTACAGATTTATTTACACCAGAATTAGAAGATTTTTCATCGGGTAGGTCTAGGCCCTGAACTATATGTGTTCCCCTCTCTGTAGGTGGTGTAACTGAAGGTATCAAGGTGTACAGATCTAGCACTCCAAACTTTGTTTGAAGATCAACCTCGCGAGATAGGAAGTCAGACAGCAGTTCTAACTTGTTCATGTGCTCAGCAGTATGACTAGCTTAAAATAGTGTAAAATTCAGGTATTAACGTGATCATGCTTATTTACCTTAAATAGCTTTAACTGGGTTTCACCTGGGTTTCGACTGGGTTTCACCAGCAGTTGTCACAAGCAGACTAATGTCATAAATAATGATATTGAAGGTAAATAAGCATGATCGCGTTAATACCTGAATTTTACACTAATTTTAATCACGCAACGCGAAAGTTTAAAAGTTAGTATGACTAGCTGCAAACTCATACCATTTTGCACGAATGATAGGTGATAACTTAGTCATTAACGAATTAAAAATTTCGGGAGAACGCAGATAGTCGAATAACGTAGAATGATAGGTGATAACTTGTCATTAACGAATTAAAAATTTTGGGGAGAACGCAGATAGTCGAATAACGTAGAATGATAGGTGATAACTTGTCATTAACGAATTAAAAATTTCGGGAGAACGCAGATAGTCGAATAACGTAGAATGATAGGTGATAACTTGTCATTAACGAATTAAAAATTTTGGGGAGAACGCAGATAGTCGAATAACGTAGAATGATAGGTGATAACTTGTCATTAACGAATTAAAAATTTTGGGGAGAACGCAGATAGTCGAATTACGTAGAATGATAGGTGATAACTTGTCATTAACGAATTAAAAATTTCGGGAGAACGCAGATAGTCGAATAACGTAGAATGATAGGTGATAACTTGTCATTAACGAATTAAAAATTTTGGGGAGAACGCAGATAGTCGAATAACGTAGAATGATAGGTGATAACTTGTCATTAACGAATTAAAAATTTCGGGAGAACGCAGATAGTCGAATAACGTAGAATGATAGGTGATAACTTGTCATTAACGAATTAAAAATTTTGGGGAGAACGCAGATAGTCGAATAACGTAGAATGATAGGTGATAACTTGTCATTAACGAATTAAAAATTTCGGGAGAACGCAGATAGTCGAATAACGTAGAATGATAGGTGATAACTTGTCATTAACGAATTAAAAATTTTGGGGAGAACGCAGATAGTCAATCTGGTCCAATAATCTTATTATACCAACTAATTTTTGACACGGCAAGCGAAATTAGCCAAATCTTTACCTTCTGCGCCTACTTTAAGCAGAGCGCTCACAGCGTGGATCTCTTGCATCACAATTTTCTCAGAACAACCAAAACGCATCTCGAGGGCGCCGATAACCTCCATAGGGTCTTTCGCTGAAACAAGTAGGATATCAACGGATTCGCGAGCTGCTAAGTTTTCTACTGTAGTGAATGATGCCTGCGTATCAATATAAATGCGTTTGAACCCAAGCCATTCCGCAGCAGACTTTTAAAAAACAGGTAGCTTCTTGAATTTGAAAGTTAGTGCTTCAAAAATTCTGTTAAGATCCTTACGCCCGCAGCTGACTGTCGTTCCATCAGGTGTCTGGAAATGAGTAGAAGTTTTAGTTGGGGAGACGCTAGCTGTATGTTGATCAGGTATGCGTGCTTGACGTTGGGGAGCATTAAATATTCTTGAGTGTACGTGTCTACCTACGCCTGAACCAGTAGGGTTACCAGGTATTTCGTTGTACGTCGTTACTACGCTTGATGGTATGCTGCATTCAAGATGACGGGAGATACCTTACCTTTAGTGGTAGGTTTTGGTAAAGCCTGTGGGTGAACCTCGTCAAGCCATCGAATAATGTTATCCGTTCGAGCACTAGCGCGGTCGCAACTATGATCTACTCTTACACTTCCCCTGCTTACACTACCTCTCGAACTATCAACTTCAATAGCGGCAAGTTCCGCCTAAAGGTGTAGATCGGCTGCCTTACGCTGCAGTTTGGCTCGTTGTGCTGCTATTTCACAGAGTTGACGTGCATGTAGTGCTTTAGCAGCGAGTTTCCTCGCTTTTATGGTATTCGTGGACCGTGACGATCCTATTGATTGTGTGATGATCGATTTGTGTTTCATGTGAATGTTGTGGAGTGAAGTCGCTGCTACCTAAAGGCACACTACTGCTTACGTGGGCATGCGGTGTTTGTTGGGCTTTGATATGTGGGGAAAATATACAGACTGTAAGTTGAATCCATCGACTGTCGGGAGCACGCTCCTATCAATGTTGACGGGCGGCGCTTGATGGGCCTCCGACTGGTCGGCTGTGCATCCATTGTTATCGTGTATACCACTAGTGTCGGCGACTGCATTCGAAGCTCCTGGTGGTTCTTCATTTTGATTTTTTGATCTTGTATTATAAACCATAATCGCGGTAGAAGGACCAAAATATTAACGATCGATATAAAACGCTGGTTCCGCAAGCAGTTTTTGTTTTATAATGTCTATCAAAAAGTGACAAAAGAAAGAGAAAGAGTAGAAAAATGCGACACGCCGGTTAAGGGTACTCTTGACCTGACCTTTTTCCAAAATGTCTTCTATTTGATTGAAATATGTACGTTGAGGTCGCCCCTTACCAGTTTGCCCATTCACTCTTTTATGATAAATCTGTTTCGTTAGTCTACTTTCATCCATCCTCTCCACATGTCCGAACCATCTAATCATACCTTTTTCTATCTTAGTCACTACATAAAATAAAATAAATATCCATCACGCCTTATCCCCACTTTTCACCGTGTGGATTCCTGTCCCACGTAATAGGTGGTGAGCCCATTGCTGTGTTGAAATAGACAGACGCAGGTTGTGGCTACCTGCTGTTGAAAATTTTCAAGCCGCCCATTAGGCTTTCAACCAGGCTTAACGACTGCCATTTTACTGGCAACCGGGACCAACGGCTTAACGTGCCTTCCGAAGCACGGAAACGCTCGCAAATGTAAATGCCACAAAGTGGTCACCCATCCGAGGACCAGCCATAGTGAAAGTTGCGTAACTCAGTGATCGTTTACAGAACACTGGGACCGCGGGGCCACGAGCGCTTCGCCTACCATACCTCAATGTTCCCTTATTACACTGTTCCTTTCTTTGTCCATTAATTTCACTCCAGCTATACTCAGCAGACTTCTCATTTCCACTGCATTAATTTTACTTCTATGCTTCTTCTGCCACACTCAACTTTCACTGCAATACATAAATGTAGGAACAAGTACTCCTCTATGCACGGCCAGTCTTGCCATCTCAGACACGTTCTGACTGCTCATAAAGGTGTACATGGCTCCATTCATTTGATTTCCAGCCATAACTCAACGTTCAATGTCACAATTACACTTTCCATCTCTCACAAATTTTGAATCTAAGTATACAAATTCTTTCACCTGTTCCACTCGTTTTCCTTCCACTAAAATCGAGCAATCCATTATACTTGCCTCTCTTTCAAAAACCAATACCTTCGTCTCGTTTACATTCACTTTCATACCTTTCATTTTTAATGTTAACCATCAACTGCAACTCCTCCGACGGCGAATGTAGCATTACCTGATCATCAGCGTATAAGAGGCACTTGACAGTCAGTTCATTCATTTTAAACCATATGCACTCTCTTGCAGATCAACTGTCCATGTATAGGTTAAACAGCGCCGGCGACGCTACACAACCCTGTGTGTGTGATTAATATAATATTTTTTTTACTTTACAGATATTTGTTCGAGCTTTTGCAGTCTTATGAACATTGCTCAGATGTTAACTTTGACTACTCGCGACCCGCAGTTCTCGCAACAAATCGAATGCGCATGATTGCCCATACTGCTCATCATGCCGCACAGTCCTCCAGGTACGCTATCATTACTCTATATTTCAACTGTAAGCTCAATTAAAAACTTGCTCCATAGTCTTAGTTATTAGAGGAGCGGGCTGAAAATATGTAAGATGAACCTACTCGCTGAGGAAATCTGGGTGTAAGAGGCCCCATTAAAATATCCGCGGCCCTAGCGACATAGCCTGCTAGCGTTGCACCTGTTTACTAACGGACGAGGTAACGTCGCAGTCGCCTTTAGGGGGGGGAGGTCAGACGACAGTCGCTTCCACTAACGAAAATCGAAATCTAAATGAAAGTTGCTCCTAGCAACCAGATGTATGTGAACCCCAGGCTCCAAATCTAGGTTGAGGTTTGAAGCAGCTGGTAATACACTTAGGTGAAGAAGATTTGCAGAGGATATTTCTGGCCTAGTGGTGAAGCGACCCGGACCGAAACTACTTTTGGTCACGCAACAGACCTTTTTTTTTTCGTGTGGAAATCCTCTTGGATGCTATGCCGACTAAAACCACACGTTTCCCTTTCATCTGTCTATAGCCAGGAGTCCCGGGAAGTATAGCCCCAGGGACAGCCAGACAGACTTTGTCCGCTACCTCAGTCTCGTTCAGGGGGGGTTCGGGTGTTATCCTGCCTCTTTGGGGGTAGTTTCGTTACTCAACCGTCCTTACCTAAATTGTCTATGGTGTACTCAACTTGGAAGCACACTGTTTAAGTACTGCCACTGCTATGCCTTTACACAATTTATTACATTTTTAATGTTAATGGTGAATAAATATATTTACGTAGTGGACGCCTGCGGCTCCGCACGCGTGGTGAAGTTTTCCCGTTTGTGTCCCACAGGAACTTGTTCCCGAGTAAAAGTAAAAGTAAAAGTAGCCTATGTGTTATTCTGATGTGTAAGCTATATTATTGTAAAGTTTCAACAAAATCCATTCATTAGATTTTGCGTGAAAGAGTAACAAACATCCATACTTACAAACTATCTCGTTTATAATATTTGTAGGATTTTTCTAACCTGTGGACCATGGACAATTAGCGTATACATATTTTAGGAAGGAAGGAGTTAGTAAGCTCTAGTTAGAACCTAAACTAATGAGTGAACTTACTAAAAAAACTAACTATCTTCACGCTGTATCCCTAACGGACAGATCGCCAGGCTTCACAATCCATGCATACTTCTTTCGCTACCTGCAGATTTATCAATCGCTTCATACATGCACATCTGGGTATCCGAGTACTTTTGACGTTTCCGTTTTTGTGCAATTGAGAGAACTTACGGAGTGAAAATGCTATAATGTATACAATGGGTGTATCTTTCTACGTTACAGCGATGCTGATGGTGTTGATAACGGACCCAATCGTCGCGCTGCATCGCCTCGGCCGGGAAGTAGTGGAGGTAATTATAACAATATAAAAAGGATAACATTATTATTGTACGGGCCAGTTAGTTACCCGATACACTTCCAGATTTGTTATAGTTGTATTGGAATCCCAATGGAAAGACAGCCGTAGGTTGATACTGTTTAATATTTACAAGTAAAATAATAACAGTGTAAAAGGTGTGGCTTATCTTCCCTTGACAATGTGACGTCGTTTTAGGTACTCAAAGTAATGTATTCCATAGTTCCAATATATAGTAAATATTACGAAATATCGACTGAGCGTCATTGTAACGTATAATGTCGCGATTATTTACACTGAAACATAATATCCAAGGAATAACCCTTGTAACACGGTACAATGAACTATGTTTATGTAGTAATTCATTGATTAATGGATTGTCTTGGTTTTTAAGCGATGATTTCTTCCCATGTCAGTTATATGTGAACATGACATATTTTGAACTTTATGCTTCATCTTATAATTCTGTAGAAACTCAGGCCCCTCCCACCAGAGCGCAAAGTTTCGCAATTTAAATGTTGACATCCCTCGGGAAGCACAGTGACTTTACGTATGTCCAGTTTTCGGGAGGAATAGTTCGTTTTATTCTAGTTACCCTGTTGGCAACGTATGGGATACATACGTTGTTGTTGTTCTTCTGCTTACTCAATACAGCGGTACATATTTTCTATGTCCGCAGTGTACCCATATTGATAGGACCTCCATTTCAAAATTAGTGCTTGGATGTCTTTCTGCAGGTTAGGACCTTTTTCTTGTAGTTGGTTCAGGCTGTAACCACTCGTAGTTTTGTGTGAGGCATTAAACACCACCCTTAATTTAGTTGTGGCCGCGCTCTCACGTAGTATGCCGTGATGGGGTAGTTAGTAAGAGGGATGTTCGAAGGTACTGGTAGTCACCGGTTTCATGTGGTGTAAATCCTTGTATTCCTCTATGAAATTTCGGTACATAACAGCCAGTTTCTTGTTACGCCCTAATCGCTTTTCTAACTGTAGAAATTGCGAGATTGCAATAGATCTAGATTTCCCAATCTTATTTTCATAATCGGGGTTGAATGGCATTTTTACAACATATTTTCCTGTCCTTTGTACAGTTTTGACATAGTACTCCTAGCATAGGTCTTCCTTACTCGTGTCCTGGGTATCCTGAATATCTTCAATCTCCCAAAACTTGTTTATTTGATTAAGATCTACCAAAGCCACGTGACAACTGAAAGTTTATAGTCTGCCACAAAGAATCCACCCTAATTGAGTTTGTTGGGCAATAGGGCCGGCCCTCTTTCCCCCTTTTAGGACTCCATCCAGGATAATCTCCGAATACACCTCGGCTCCAAGCAATAAGTCCACAGGTCCTGATATGTTATATTGAGGATCAGCCAACTTTAAGTTCTCTAAGTGTGGCCATGTCCATCCAAATGAAGTATCAGGTAAATTTTTCGTCATTTTTTTTATTATGTGTGCGTTAGTTGCAGATGTGTAGTTTGAATGTATCGACTTGCAGTTGATTGTAATTCGACCCCTACAGTCGCCAGACAAAGCCCCAACGCCAGATACTACAGCGTTCAGCCGTTGTCTAGGTAATCGTAGTAACTGGGCAGCGTTTTCGGTGATTAGATTCACTTGTGACCCTTGATCTAATAACGCTCTTAGGGTAAGGTAGGTCCCGTTCGCCGCCTTTACTTGAAGTTGTACTGTAGTCAGTAGGATCTCCATCTCACTGTTAGCCTGATGATTGGAGCTTGGGGCCCCCGAGGTTGACGGTTTTGATTGTTCAGGGCTTGTTTTCTTAACAAATTTGTGCAATAGCGTGTGATGTTTCAAATGACATTCTTTGCACGTTTTCGTAGAACTGCATTCTTCATTTATGTGCTTGTATAAACTATTTTGACACAAATGCAGTTTCGCAACCATGTATTTTCGTTGCGCAGTATCCATGTCTATGAACTGTGTGCAATGCCTAAGCACGTGATCTCCGTTACAATTAGGACATTGACCGTATGTTGTATGATAGGTGTTTGTATAAGTTTTCTTTGATTCAAAATATTTTTTCTTGTCGCCATAATTTTTTGTTAATGATTTGCTTGGTAACGACTTCTGAGTATACATAATATCTTTCTTGGCGCTCTTCATGCTTTCGTAGGCCATAAACTTAGCTTCCAGAAATACAAGAAAATCGTTTAAGCGTAACAGCTCTCTATGATCATGCAGTTCGTTCATGTAATCCGCATAAGTTGAGGCATCAAGTTTTTGTGCCATCAAGTGTACAATTAGCGGATCCCAGGTGGAGGTATCAATCTCAATGTTCGTTAATCCATTCAAACACTCAGTAATTACGTCTTGTAAAATTTTTAAATTGAAACTGTCCGGATGTTGTATGACAGATAAATTGAGCATAATGTTAATGAATGATGTAAACTGAAGTCCCGATGGTCATACCGCTGATTTAGTATTTCCCAGCAGGAGTTGTAATTATCGGCACTTATAATGAGATGCTGTACCAAGCGCGCAGCTTCGCCTCGTAACCTTGTCTTGTGATGCTGCATCTTCTGGGCATTATTCATTCCTGGGTTGTTGTGAATGGTTTCCGAGAAGAGATCCTTAAAGGATATCCATTGAGTGTAATTACCGGAGAATTCGGGAACCTCTATCTTGGGAGCCGATTTCTGATAATGTGTAATTGACCATATCTTTGCATTCAGAGTTCGCTTAAGTTCATCGTATCTTCCTTCTATAGCAACGAACTTATTGTAGTATTGGAGATTGGAGCCTCGTAGTATAGCTTCCAATACCCAATGTTGGTTGTCGATGGTTTCCCATTTTGCTTTCAAAGTCGAGAGATGATCTTCCATTTCCCACTTCTCCGTAATAGTTGCAACGTCTTACCTATAGCACGATCTAACGCCATAAAATTGCAGTCTTGTTTGCTTAATAGCATTTTTGTTTTGCTATCCGTAAACTTCTCCTGTATTCCAGTTAGATCAAATGTCGCCTGTTGGCGACCATGTAGCAAACTCCATGTGCTGCTTGGTGCTTTTGTAAATCAACTCTGTATTATCGTAAACATTTTCAGTGAAGTAAGTTATATTCTTATCCTCAATTACCTTCAAAAGCAACGCATTTCGTTCCTTAAACTCTTGCCAAAGACAATCAAGCAGTTCCAAACGCTTGACCAAGTAATCTTCGGTTTTCCTATGCGCGCCATCTTTTTTGTAGTTGGCACACAGTGCTTTCATTTTTTCAGCACACTCACCTTCAGCACCTTTATAGTTTCGCATGTCTCTGATGAGTCAATGTATGAGGGTAGTCAACGCTCGATACTTGGGCCATTCTTGTTCCTCATTTATATTAATGATTTACCATTTTATGTAGGGGACAGGAATAGGATTGTTTTGTTTGCAGATGACACCTCATTAATTTTTAAAATTAAAAGACAATTAGATAACTATGACGATGTAAACAATGCAATTGCAAGAGTAGTTCATTGGTTCAGCTCAAATAATCTTTGCCTTAATGAAAATAAAACTAAATGTATAAAATTTACTCTACCAAATGTAAAACAAGTTGCGGCCAATGTTCAACTGAATGGACAAGTGTTAGAGTTTGTAGAATCAACTGTGTTCCTAGGTATAACTATTGATGCCAATTTGCAGTGGGGCCCACACATAGAAAAGACAGCCTCTAGATTAAGTTCGGCTGCATACGCTGTAAAAAAGATCAGGACTCTAACAGATGTGGATACGGCTAGAATGGTTTACTTCAGCTATTTTCATAGTATTGTGTCTTACGGTATTCTCCTTTGGGGGAGTGCTGCAGATTTAAATATTATTTTTGTTCTACAAAAGCGGGCTGTACGCGCTATTTATAATTTGGGCCCCAGAGTTTCTCTCCGAGAAAAATTCAAAGAAGTAAATATTCTAACCGTACCATCACAATACAAAATGTATTGTGTGCCAATCTTATGTATGTCCAGAAAAATCTATCACAGTTTTCTAAACTCTGTGATAAACATAATATAAACACTAGAAATAAAAATAATCTTTCAGTCCACCACAGTCGACTACATAAGATTGGCGATTCTTTCCAGGGTAACTGTATACGCTTTTACAACAAGCTTCCCTGTGATCTGAGAAATTTACCTTTAAATAAATTTAAAAAGTTTATTAAAAACAAGCTTTGTGAAAAAGGTTTTTACTCCGTTACAGACTATTTGCAGGACAGGGACGCCTGGAAATGATCTGCTGGCAAAGTGAAATAATTTAATTGTAAATAGGCCATCAAAAAAAAGCCTTCCTAAGTTTCTTGCCGGTTCTTCTCAGGTGGGCCGCGTTCCGAACCGGTGGTCGCTTTAAATATTTTAAATAGTGTATGACATTTTGTAAGCGCCTTTAAAATGGTCTATGCAAAATAAAGATATTTTTATTATATTTTTTATTTTTTTTTTAACATAGGCTCGGAGGGAATATCAAGTCAAATCAATTTTTTATTCAAATCTCAAACAATAAGTATCTATGTCAAGTTTAAATTTGTATGAAATAGGGCGCGTTCCATTTATCGCCCCCAACGCCAACGACCGCGACTGCTGAAATTGCCGTTCCACTAAATTAAATGGGCCGCGTTCGTTGTGACAGAAATTCATAAGTGGAACGCACATCTTGTTCGCTGTAATCCCACTTGGACCCTGTATTTTGTAGGTGAAATGGGCGTTATGCGGTCACGAACAGTGACGTCATGTATGACGTCATACGATCGCTCGCAACGACCAGGAGCCTTAGGTGGAACGATGCATTGGGTGTAACGATCGTTGCGGGCATTTAGTGGAACGTAGCCATAGTAGACTAAGATGCCATGGGTTCCTAATGTGAAATCACAATAATAATTGAAATATTAATTAAAAATAAATTGAAACGAGAAAATGACTTTGAACTTTACTATTATTATTCCATAAGTACGTGATTTATTTTACTTATATCTAGGAATCTGCTGTATTTTTTTTTGTCAGACACATTAAGAATTTTACTGTGTTTCAGGATCCGGTTCAGGCGCCCAGAAGCGTGGTTCACCTGAAAAAGATTGTTTGCCGCCAAAGAAACGTATGCGAATGTACGAATCGGCATTCCTTCGCCGTGACTCATTCATCGATAGCATGTTTGGTGGCGTGCTTCTAACACGCGTCGAGTGCACCGAGTGTCATTCGTCATCTCTCTCTCGCGACGTATTCCGAGACCTGCAGCTTGCTTTCCCCGATAAACCTGATGGGTGGCAACACAATGTTCAGAGCCTTCTTGAGTTCTACTGCTCCAAGGAAAGTCTCACCGGGGACAACCAATACCAATGCCGCGACTGTGGTGAATTGCGTGATGCTGAAAGGAGCGTTCTCATTGAAACCACACCAAAGTATCTCGTTCTAGTACTGAAGAATTTCAAGTAAGTCTGAATTAATTACTTTTTTTTATTTTGTCAAGACCATCTGCCGGATTTAACAACTACAAACTTCACCTTAGTTAGATGAAACCTTCCATCGATAGAAGGACTGTCGTCAAGCATATATAGTTAACTAGTTGAAGCCCGCAGCTTCGTCCGTATTGTGTAGTTTTCCCGTTTTCCACAGGAACTTGTTTCCGGGATAAATGTAGCCTATGTGTTATTCTGATGTGTAAACTATATAACGTAAACTATATAAAGTTTCATAAAAATGCTTTCAATAGTTTTAGCGTGAAAGAGTAACAAACATACATCTATACATTCTTACAAACTGTCTCGTTTATAATGTCAGTATAGTTATAGACTACAGATTTCCTATGTAATAGTAATCAGGACCAACTCTAAGATGTTTATTATATTTGAAATAAACCCGTCATTATGATTCAGAAGCTAAACCATATTTCCAGGTTCGACGCGAAGCTACAAGTGCAAACAAAGCTAATGCACTCGATGTACCACAATCACACGATCACTTTGCCGACCGTACGCTCTCAGGCAGTCCATGCCTCCTATACACTTTATGCGGCAGTCATTCACGCGGGAACTACCCTAGACTCGGGTCACTACTATACCCTCGCCAAAGACAACGATCAATGGCACATGTATAACGATGATGTGGTATCGCCATCTGATGAGTCGCAGTTGAACGCTCTCAATCGTTCCAGCACTCCTTACATTTTATTCTATCGCCGTACTGACATCGAAGAGGGAACTGCCCCTTCTCTTGAACAACTCCCTCCTAAGATCCAAGAGTCCGTCATGTCCCATAATAAACAGTACGTCGACACTGTACGGAATATGCGTTTGACCCGTCCATGACGGTTAAGGTCTGACAAGTTCACCGATTTCTCGGTGTTGGATGTCGTCGATTCTGAATAAAACAACTCAGCTTTACAAACTGATTCAACAGATGTGATTTTTCAAATTTTCTTTCTAATAGCATTAATTTTTATAAAACTATATATATATATATATGTTACGGTCGGTGATTTATAGTGTCGCCAACCATGCCATAACTGCAACAAACATTTATTACGCCTTAAAGGCAGCTTGAAGGAATTATATCGGAATAAAAAATCCATATTAGCAATAAAACTCATCTCTATAATTATATAGAATAAAATAGGTTTAAATTCATCACAATGATGTTTATTTATCAGAAGAGTCCTTATTATGCCTTAAAGGCAGGATGAAGGAATAATATCTGCTGAAAAAAATATTCAAAACGTTTCTGTAGCAATATTGGCTGTCAATTTGAATCCATCACAATAGTTTTTATCAGAAAAGAGTTTATCATCCAACACAGGCGGTGTATTGCCTAGCCTAAGATCGAAAGACAGTTAGTGATGTTAAAAGCAACTTTATGTATTATAAATTGTATTATTTTGATATATTATGTGTGCGTTGGTACACACTTTGTTTTAGTTACATGTTAATTTAGCTGTAGGTGATAAAGCGCATGCCCCGAACACATATATATATAATGATTTGACAATTGCATGATCTATTTCTCAGTATCGATGTACTAGAGAAATCTACACAAGGAAATATTTTACTTATAGTAACCATGATTCTGTGTGCATGAAATATTTCAAATCATAGTCAGTCACTGTTATATGTAATATAAAGTTGCGTTTTTTTCTTCTATTTTGCTGCCTGGCGTTGAAATATTTTCAACAACAGGCTTGAAAATATGTCCCAGCTATCAGTTACATAGTAGTCTATGTAACTAATAGCTAAGACAAACGGCTTAACTTGAGAGAAACCCCGTAAAAATGAATTGTTACGAACTAAAACCTAGTTGATACAGCGCCGCTCGGCAATCAGCTGTGTGACATGACAAGGTCATAGGTCACGCAATTTGTCAATTCTACATCAGATATTTCCTAACTACTCGTAACAAGCAAATTGAGCAGATCAAAGCGTGCCTGTGATTTCAAATTTACCTATTAATTTACCAAGTATAATATAGAATCGAGCTCGAATATTCGACTACGAAGCATATATAATATATATTTTTTTTATGTATATATAAACCTCGATAAATTTACGAACCCAACATGCATATACTCGTAGATCGTCTGGTAATAAAAATAACGCGTCAGATTCGTTTAGCTTCATTATTCCAGCTATGCGAGAGTTTAATCGTTCCTTGCACAACATATCACTGTACCATTGTAAGAACAAATGATGAAAAATAAACTCAACCTCGTTTAACTCTCGAGGAACACAATACAAAAGAGTTAGAAAGCTCGTCCGTCTATCGTCGAGATTTACTAAATGTTGATGTTTCTGTGTCATTAGACAGGTTAGAGACAAATAAATTCACATTTACATATTTTTTATGATTTTCTACTATGCAATCCATCTCTACCAAACAAACCAATGAAATAACGTCATTTATGAGAAAAATGGCCAAACACGAATTTGTAATTCGTGTTTGGCCACGAATTTGTAATTCGTGTTTGGCCACGAATCATTACAGAAGAACCTTAAGAAGACAAGTAATTTATTTAAAGACCTGAGTTTTTACGGAAATGGATAGATCACGGAACACGAATCTAATGAGCAAAGAGTTTTGGTGGAATGCAAGATATAGAAGACGCTACTACCTTCTAGTCCGATGCAGAAACATCAAGATTTTACCTAAATGTACACTCACGTCATACAGCGGTAACATCGAAAGGCTATATCGTATCGTCAATTGAAAATGAAAGAAGTTTGCATCGAAAATTAATCAACGTTCAAGTTGAATATAAATGCTAAACTGGTGACTTTTTGTCATACTTGAAGAGTGCGTAATTGGTTGTGATGATGATACAAAAGACAAAAATACTAATTACCTGCTTTTCTCACGGGATACTTATCATTTCATAAAATACTATGAAATAAATTAAAATACCTTAGATACTGGTTTTTACAGAATATAGTTTGATTTTCATTTAGATAGCAACGTGTGCTTTTTTTATAATTGACGAGTTATTATGCAGTGGGCCTCGTATTACCTAGACCGTAACATCATTATATGCTACGATTCGTGCGACCTATCTACATGGTCACACGAATGAGTATTATATATAGAATATTATATATAGAATATTATATATATTCATGTAAGATTTGTTATCTTTTACTCATATATTTCGATATACGTCGTATTTATGAACGTTTCTCAAAGCGATATACGCGTAGCTTCATATGTTGATAATGAACTTTGACCGTTTTTTGAGTATTGCGATTTTGTTGTACAGCTCTTAACAGAAACTTGAATAAAAGAAAACAAACTAACAATTGGTACTGGATTATGTATGGATGTTAACGGACATAAAACTTCTAAACGAATAGGCTATGACAACCTTGTAAACGCCAAATATATCGATAAGTCTCCTTGGCGGCTTTTTGATGAAATATTCATCATATTTCATTAACTTGATACATCTATTAAAGTAAGTTCCTAAGATGTAGTTTAAAAAATTATAATTAAACAAATATTAATATAAAGTGTCGGTAGTCGATGTTCGTAGACCCTACAGATCCAAGACCAATATATTCCGGTCTTTAGTAGTCGTCTGTCATTTCCTGCAAAAGTCCTCGTTGTATTTTATTAAATTTCTTGGTGTTAGAATAATTTCTCGAATGGTATTACTTATAAGATGTTTTAAAATTGATAATCGTATTAATAAATTACATTTGCATGTTCTAAAATTTCAAAATTTACTCTATGTGTTAAAAGTATTAGACATTTTGAAATAATATTATCTATTTAAAAGGATAGATTTCAGTGATATATCACAGTATAACTATAGCATTTCTTTTGTAGCCATAAGTATCTATAATATTGGATGTTATTGGCGACGATTGCAACATAATAATATAAGAATATTAACGCAACATAATTTAATGTGATTATTATAAAAAAGTACTATGTTACTATATAGCGTTAAACATTTACATTCAAACGAAGTATTTTAAAGTTTCGCTGAAATCCTCCAATCGTATGTTAATCATTTCTTGAAGTCACGAGGATTTTTGTAAAACCTTTTTGTTTTGATTTCCTTAGGGAGTTTATTATATTTATAATATATCGTATTTATAACCTAATATCACTACAGACGACATATATTTCCTTTTCGCTATGTATTATGTGCCAAAAATATTTTTTGATTTTCTTTGATGGGACAATTGTATAAATTATTAAATATTGGTTTTATTATTTCTAAATATTCAAAGAATTAGAATAATTAATTAAGCTATAATTATGTTTCACGTGCTTAATTATTCATAATTAACAAAGTGCCACTTTAATAATTATGAATAATTAAGCATGCCATTAAAACATATTTCATGCAATACACTTTGCTACTGGTATTGCAGGATTTATTTGGTTTCTATTCGATTGCACTCAGTTCTTCACAAATACGATGATAATAATTGTTTTCTTTAAGTAAGCAAAAAATAATTACATTTTGTACATTGTATATTTTTTAAATATAAATAATTAATTAATTAGATTGGTTTAGTACCACCGTACATTGTTTAGTCAATAGTCTCACAGTTTTCATATTAATTTAATAGAAATTTATTTGATTTTATAATAAACAACACTACTGTAGTTATTTACGTTATCGAAGGAGTCTTATATAAGTAGATATGAAAACAGCACAATGGAAAACATGATTGCTTTCCGGGTTTCGTAGTTAATTACGGAACTATAATTAATGATATTTTGATCCTACGATGGTATTACAGTTACGGCTGCTCTTATTTGTAATTTGACTATATATTTGTAAATATAATATGAAATTTT
This sequence comes from Thumatha senex, assembly GCA_948477245.1. Taxonomy (NCBI): domain Eukaryota; kingdom Metazoa; phylum Arthropoda; class Insecta; order Lepidoptera; family Erebidae; genus Thumatha; species Thumatha senex. Next base: position 14,176,816 of record OX419725.1, on the reverse strand, counting down.
GTGTTATTTATTTGTGTTTACAACTTAGCACCAAGTTTCGTGTCTGAGGAATTCGCATCTCCGACGTTAGTAGTCGTAACTTCAAAATATATAATTGTTATTCATATTGTTCATTTTTTTTCTTATTTATGTAAATAATTAAAGCATCTAAAGTATAAGATAGGTATTCCTCTCATGGTTAGTAATAGTATAAGTAGTTATAAATATGTTAATTATTGGAGTATAATATCTAACAGCCCTCTATATCCTACATCACGTTTATTTATAGTTTTACTTATTACTGTAAAATCGATTTTTGGTTTATAATAAAGTAATCGTTGAAATTGTTTGTTTCATTTATTATGATAATAATACAAGACTTGTCCTATCTTTACAAGTTACGTATTTTGATGTGATTTTTTTTAACGTGGAAAATACCCTCGGATGTTATGCCGGACTCGAAGCGGCTAAAACCAATATATATAGTCCTCGCGTAACTGTCTATTGACGGACGCCCCGGGTAACTCCTCGGAAAGATGTCCCAGAGCTCCCGGCAGACGTATTTTGATGTGTAACATATTTCTTATCGGTTGCTGAATATTTATTGTGGTAGTGATTTTGGAAAAGGGATGAAAATGTTTTTTAGGAATCTGGAAAATGGGACATTTTGAATATAGGATTTATGTAGAATTACTACTAATATTGTCATGCCTTAAATACTTTCGACCGATAATTTGGCAATAAATTGACTTCACTTTAATACTCATAACTTATAACATGTCAGAAGTTACACATCATTTGCAACTACTTACTTTATAGCTCGCTCGCCTCGTTATCAAATTAGCCTGTTCACTGTTGGGCAAAGGCTACTCCCAATTTTCACCTCGATCATGTCGCTGTACCTTTCGCAAGCTCTTGTTGAACGTGGCTAGTGTATAACAAATCTTGGAAGCGATTATTTTGTATTGGTCGTCTAATTGGTAAACTTTTTTATATCTCCATTGGCAACACTTATCTACTGTAAAATGGTACCATTTGTATATCTTGTTTATATTGTTATATTAATTACATATTCAAAAGAGCAGGCAGTTATAGCGGTTGCAACATCATGGCAGACACTTTGAAAATCATGAAAAAATAATAATTTCGAAAGTATTTCAGTAAGCTTGAAATTGATATATGTTATGCTTGATACTATCATTAGCTTATATTTTTAAAGGCTAGCTTTTTCTCCGGATAAAACTATCCGGCAGACAGTAAGAAAATATTACTGAAATATGTCATGTCTGCCATTCACTCGCTCTTAACATGTATATTGCTAACTACTTACATTAAAAATAGTATGCGGGGCTGTATTTTAATATCTTGTTTTACCCACATACCCAACAATTAATTTTAACATTTTCTTTGTCGTAATAATGATAATAAACGTATATTATGTTATCCAGTTTGTGTGTGATGTTGAAGGGAGGTAACAGTGATTAGAAGAGTGAAAAAGGTAACACAATAGGGGTCCGGTGTCCTGAATACTTAATTCCATAATTAAATTAGAATTGGGCATGTTCGTATATCTAGAACAGATCCGTTTGGAATGTTTGTGGGAGGCGAGAACGGGAAGCGGGCCGAGCCACGGTCATAACAAGTATCCAATATTATAAAAATGTTATATGGATATTATGAAAATGTTATTGGTTATCAAATATGACCTTCTGAACTGAACAGGATAGACCCTTTTTTACGCGGGGAATACTTTTACACGCCCCCTCAGTGGCGAAAACAGAAAGTGTGTGTGTGGTACTCCAGATCTTTTGGTCTACCCACTAAACCCCGCGGCCTACTTTGGCCGAGAGGTGGAAAACCAGCCATGCCCCATGTTTGCACCACTTCTCGTGGTGACTATACTAAACTTCTGTACGTAGTACTACTATTACTGATTCTGTGACTATACCCCGGGCGGGAAGTAATGCCGCCTCACACTATCTGAAAATGTATAAGGTGAAAACTGTGCCCGTCCTAGAATACATCACCGATCAATCATATGTATGTTCAGAAAAATCTATCACAGTTTACTAAACTCTGTAATATTCATACTATAAACACTAGACATAAAAACAATCTTTCAGTTCACTACAGTCGGCTGCATAAGATTGGCGATTCTTTCCAGGGTAACTGTATACGCTTTTACAACAGGCTTCCCTGTGACCTGAGAAATTTACCCTTAAATAAATTTAAAAAGTATATTAAAAGAAAGCTTTGTGAAAAAGGTTATTACTCTATTTACAGGACAGGGTTGCCTGGAAATGATCTGCTGGCAAATAAAATATTATAGTTATAAAATACATAATCAAAATATTAAATTGTAAATAGGCCATCAAAAAAAAAGCGTTCCTAAGTTTCTTGCCGGTTCTTCTCAGGTGGGCCGCGTTCCAAACCGGTGGTCACTTTAATATATTATTTTTTTCTTTAGTTTTAGTGTATGGCATTTTGTAAGCGCCGTTGAAATGGTCTATGCAAAATAAAGATATTTTTATTTTTTATTTATTTTATATAACACTGGAGTATCACTTGTCTCCGGTAACTTGCAGCGACTCTTAAATGGCGGCTGGGAAGTTTGCGGGCTCCGCCACCTTATCCACACCCTCTCTCGATTCCGGAGACGTCCTGGAGCAAATAGGTCGCAGAAGGAAACCAACACGAATAATCCCGTCGAGAACAAACAAAAAAGTTTTATACTTGAAAAAAAAACAAGTAAGATAACGTAATTTCTACGGAAATCTTTCATCTCTCTCAGGAAGCTTTCTGAGAGAGATGTTAAGGAGAGAAAAGTAATGTAAATAGTCATGGATTACTATGTATTATCACACCTAGGTTCCTACTCAAATACCCATTGCTACAATAAATTCAAGTCTATTTTTGTAGCGGAGTTGATAAATATTTTAAATTAAAGCATCTAAATATTCAAAAGTTCAAAATAATAGCGCGCGCTCTTTAAATCTTTTTTTTTTGTAATTATAACATGGCTACTAAGACCCTTTAGCCATATCTTAATTCATATTTCTTCCATCTTTTTTCTTAATATCTAAAATGTCTCGTCTTTGTAAGTATAGTCTTGAGTCAAGTTCAGTCTCACCCCAGTATAATGGTGGTTGTTATACTGAGGCTTTTAGTGGATTGTGGATTTACGCGGCAAAATCGAAAATAGTTCATTGTATATATTATTGTCTATCACAGAGCGTGCTAGATGCTCTGTGATAGATCATAACACAACTTCCATGTCCAAGAAACCCCAGGCGCGTGCGGTCCATAGAAGCAAATAAGCACTGCATACCCTAGCCCACAATCCCAATACTACAAATTGTATAAATAAATAATTCCCTATACAATGAAATATGTTTTAGTGCCATCTATTAGTATTTTAGGGAACTACTAACCTAACACCTAGCAGTATGTATGGAGGTCAGTGCCTTATCGGCGAATCGTATCGCGACTGCGACTAGCAGGGCTGCGCGCGAATTTATGCAAAGCTGATGTATGCTTTTTGGTAATCATATTTTATAGTGCAAATCATTTGTATGTGTGTGTCAATTTTACGATTGTGTGCGAAATTATGAGTCGCGGAGGAAGCACTGCCTCTGAGTATAAAGCGACATATTTAAGTAGTTGTCAAAAATAGAATTGTTGTTTCGAATATAGATCCATTTTTTTAGGTAGATGTATTTGAAAACGCCATTTGTAATTAAAATATTGTTTCACTACAAAGAGCTGTCGAGTGAATTTAAGCGCCGTGTTTGATATCTAATTAATAATTAATTACTTAGTTTATTATAATTACTGTGAATTATGGAAAATTATAGCTGTGAGATCTGTGCTGGTGATGTGTGTTTAAATGAATTATAAACTCGTGTTTTCTCGACGTTATCGTTTGATGAAAAAAACAATATTATTGTTAGAGGACGTTCTGTTTGCGATCGGGTATTTAGATTTAAATATTTTTACAATGGCGGCTGCTAAACACGATTTGTCGGAAAAACTTATAGATTCTTTTTAAAGTTCTAAATTTTTGGAAAAGGAAGAATAGAGTCTAGTTTGAATAGTCAGTTCAAATTAGACGTTGATGGGCACAACGCACAAGTTGATAGGAATATAAATATTTTTAAACGATTAATAGACGTAGTTTGCTTTCTCGGTAAACAAGTATTAGCTTTTCATGGTCATGATGAACACGCTTCATCATATAATAAAGGTAATTATTTCGATCTACAAGATCTGTTAGCTAAATATGACGGTAATTTAGAAACTCATTTTACAATCGACATCGTAGCTCATTTACGGGGTTGTCGAATAGAACTCAAAATGATCTGATTTCTAGCGTCGCGTCTGTAATGTATAATGAGATAAAAAAAGAAATAACACAATCTGATTTTGTTATTGTTGACGAAACTCCGGATGTCAGCGGTCGCGACCTTGTTTTAAGATATTTTCGCGACTCAGAAATAATAGATCGATGTTAGTTCTGATCGGAGAGCTGTCACTTTAAGGACGATTATTATCAACGTTTTAGAGGAATTTAATGCCTAAATAAAGTAGTTGCTCAAACTTACGATGGGGCGTCAGTTTTATCTTCTGAGGTTAATGGAGTTCAAAGCATAATAAGACAAAAATGCCCACTCGCGACGTATGTTTGGTGTTCAGCACATGTATTTAATCTTATTCTTTCCAAGTCTTTTGAAAGAGTTTCGGAAACGAAACGTTTTTTCAGTAATTTTTTCAGTATTGTGAGTTAGTTATTTTAAAAATATTACAGCTAGAAGCGCCCGCGGTTTGTCTCACGTCGTTCCTGTTAACGTCGCTACATCAGAATAATAAGTAGATATGTTAATCCAGGTCTCTAGCTATCTAAATACCAAGTTTCAATGCAATCCGTTGCTGTTTTTACACAACAAACATCCATCCATCCAAACTTTCACATTTATGTTTATCAATCACGCCTTTTCCCCGAAGGCAGGCAGAGGCATATTATACGCCAAATTAACAACGTATGTACTTCTGTGTCACGTAATAGGTGGTGAGCCCATTGCCGTGATGAAATAGAGAGACGCAGGTTATGGCTACCTGCTGTTGAAATTATAAAGTCGCCCACAAGCCCTTCATACTTGGCTTAACGACTGCCATGTTACTGGCCCCGGTTGCCAGTAATATGGCAGTCTTTAAGCCAACCAACGGTTTAAGATGCTTTCGAAAGCACGGAAACACTCGCAAATATAAATGACATAAAGTGCACACCTATCCGTGACTAGCCATAGCGAAAGTTGCTTAACGCAGTGATCGTTTACAGAACACTGAGTCAGCGCTTCATTTCTCGCGGGAATTTCTGATAGTTAGGGCATGCATACCCTATCCAAAATCCTTATGCACGCCACTGAGAAACCCCGACTCGCACATAAAAAAAGATAAATATACTAGTTTTAGAAAATAATATACAGCAAGCGTCCGCACGAGTTTCCCGCGTAATTCCAATGGAATTTATTGTTGTAATTGTTGTTGCTATTTGTCTTCGCCCATCTTGGGCAGGCAAAAGAAACTTACTTTTAAGGAAACTTAAAAGGAAACATACAGCCTTGTCTTCCAATGAAATTTATTGACACAAGAAAAAAAAAAATCTATGGTACCATTCCCCATAGACGTTGTTGTAGTTGTTTGTCTAAGCCCAGCTTGGTCAGACCATGGAAACTTACTCCATACAGCTTTGTCTTTAGTATATAATATATATTTAATATTTGAACAAAACGGCACAGGGTAACGGCATATGTCGTGCGTTAACAACGTCGCCGACTCTATGGCTCCTCGGCGCCGCGCCGATGAGCACGAAGTCTACCAGCACCATGACCAACAGTAGGTTCTAGCAGATCTTCGTACAGTACTTATGGATGGTTTATGCAGGGGCAACAGCATCCACTGCAGCAGCCTCCGCAACACATCTTGATTTATCTATGTAAGGATCTGCAAAACGCGAAACAAGAAAATTGACAGATTATTCTAAACACAAATTTAATTTAGGATCTTTTATGACTTTCTAGAATTTTATTCAAAAATGTTTTAGATCTTTTTGTGCTTTATAATTTATTGCTCGAGTACCTTCTTAGCACTTGATTATCTTCTTATTTCTTCTTCTTATTTCTTTCTCGTTATGTATTTTCTTAATTTTTAGTTTTAGTCAGGTCCTGTCCTTTGTCGATGTCAAGTCCTGTCTCGATTCCTGTGTCCTTGCGCCAATAAGGCAGTGGATCCTATATGGCATAGCTTTCTATATAAATTTGCTACCGTTATTCATTGCAACATATCACTTTCCTTCATTAATTTACATTTTCAAACTCTTTGTGTGTAATATTCCTATTCCACCATTATTACACACAAAAATTCATAACAATTTTGGAAAACAATATATGCCTACGACAAACGTGCGTCACTACTCCTGTTCGCGCCAAAAGTCCTCCTCTTAGACGTTGCTGTTGATGTTATTTGTCTGTCCTAACCTAGTACATCCAGCCTTGTCTTTAGTATTAATTTTATATTGTTGGCTTTACTACAGGCTTTATTATTGTTATTATCTAAGATAAAGAATAACTGACTAATGACTAATAATGATTAATGTCTGCCTTATGCATGCTACTGCCATATGCGACTGTCGCACTGAGATCCCGAGGTCGGAACAAATATTTGTGTTATCCATAAATGTTGATTTCGGAGTTTGGGTGTTACCTATGTATAATATGTATCTATGTATTTCAAAATATATTATAGCTTAGTTTGGGCTAGATGGCACTGTGTAAAATGTATCCCATACTGGCTGACCCGCGCAGCTTCCTTAGCGCCACACATTAAGAGAGAGAAAGAGAGCGGGGCATAAAAATATATAGAGGTTGTAGGCTATAGGATATACAATTTTAAAGGATCTGAAACTGTTTTTTTTTTCATTATACACTTGATAACCACATTCATAATATTAGTTGTAATAGTAATAGTAGTGGGTAATACATATCCGTGTGGGAATACGGGGCATTCCTTTCTTGGTGCTTATCTAAGATACCAAAAGAATAAATTCACAAAATTTCATGTTTCTATGTTTAATAATTTAGGCCGTTTGTGGTTTCATTCTCAAGAGGTCCTTTCCCATTGGAATATCTGGAATTCATTTCTTAGTGCTTATTTATGGTACTACCTATAGAATACTTTGGCCAACTTTTACGTTTCAATGTCTAATAGTTTAGGCTGTGTGTGGTTTCACCCGCGTAGTTATCGTTCCCGGGGGAATCCAATCTAATGTACCTAATGAAGTGAAAATACATTCACCAAATTTATACAAACATACACCAGACGAGTTACCAACTACACCACCGTGACCTACTTGAAACTCACTAATTTATCCACCTTTTTCCGTCTTATGACGTTTATTCGTCAGTTAAAAGATCAGAGTTAAAAATTGTTAAATTACTAATAACGCTATTAAAAAATAGGGGTAAAAAAGAGAAAATTTACGGTTGTATTTATTTTGAATGCCACATAATAACAAAATAAAAAAAAAATTGCCAAAAATAAAAATAAAATATTGTGGGGTGTTTTATATTCTTTAGAATTGTATCTATAGATTCTTACCAACAAAGTTGCGCGGGGCAGGTAGTAGTAATATAAGTTACAACAATAGCTTCTGTGATCTTGTTTAAAGTAATCCATCTAGTAGTATATTCCTTATCTTATTATAGTTAAAATTGTACCTAGGTGTTTTTTTTTATTGGAAATGCTCATGGGTGCTTTGCCGGTATGCCTGACTCCTACCGACTTCACAACAACACGTTGTCCTTCCGTCTATGGCCAGGAGTTCCGTGTGAGCCCTCGGAAGGAAATAACCACAGGGCTCCCGACAGACTTTGTCCGCAGGCTCGTTCAGTGGGGGGTTCAAGTGTTTCCTGCCTCTTTGGGAGGTTCGAGTGTTACCTCGCTTCTTTGGGGGTTCGGGTGTTTTACCACTTTCTTGGGGGGATGAGGGGCGTGCTTGATACCCTCACGCCAAGCGGCCAAGTCATTTTTCATGGCCTACTTCTGTGAGAATGGCGAGCAGACCACCCGCATTCCTCAGGCCCCTAGTCACGGAGCCCGGTAAACTGTAGACTAGTATTCTCTGTCTACGAATAAGAAGTTTTTATACTTGATCCTAGATTATTGTTATGTCGTTCTGTGACTTGTGACTTTATTTTGGCTGTCACTAAATATGCAGTAGAATATTTTCTAAATTTATCATGTAATATTATTCGCAGTGAGCAAACAACGGCCTATAGCACAGCCATGGACGTGCCATTTGTCTTGAGATGTTGTGGCATATTTCCAGTTCGCTGTGCTACATTTATTATAGCTTGTATAGGAATGGCAATTGGAGTTGTAGGCGTACTACTTATATTACTATATGCCTTTTTAAGAGAAGTTCTTGAAGATGTTGTGGGTATAGACTTGGGTACTTCACGACGTAGTTTGGCCAACGCTACTATACACGTGGGGGTCACCACGCTCGCTGCTGGGAACTGTTCAAATGTTGATGAAACTATGGCAAAAGCGGTAGTATGGAATGTTGGAATAATTTCCTTATGCCTAGTAACTGCTTGTGCGGGCTTGTTCGTAGGCATATGTTGCTCATCAAGAGGTGCAGCTGGATTTGGTGTGTGGGTGCTATTTATGATGTGTGTATTCATACTTTTTGTGCTAACAGCCAGTCCTGTTGCATGTTATTTCATTAAAGGAGCCTGCGGGGTTCAAAGTATGTCGGAATATGGGATTCTAATGCTGTATACTGGTATGGGAATTTTCGTTGGAATATGGATCTACTTCTTGGTAGTGGCTCGTAATTATTTAGACCGAGATTTATATCCGGAATATAAATAACTATTATCCACGACCTATATTTCGAAGTTAAGAGTTGAACTTATAAAATTATGAATGAACTTCTGTTTTGTAAAGGAAGATAATTTTATTTCTGTAAGTATGAAAAAATGTTTAGTGATAAGTACTCGTAAGTTTCACATGTGATAAGTAACCTGCATTGCCTGCTACCTCCGATTATGATATACTTATGACGATGATTTTTTTTTAATACCTTTGACTTGTCTGTCATCATCCATGATGATCGTAATGTGTGACGTTTGAAATACTCACCTAAATGTGTATAAAAAGTGTAAAGGTCAATAAAATACCAATGGTTGGAGTTCTTGTTGTATCAATTTTTCTCCGCAGACGATCCAAAGTAAAAAGAGGACTATAGGCATCGGTTGAGCTGATACCAGCACTCGTCCTAGAACAAAAAGTCAAGCGTTCGCCGAAAGCTTGAAAATAGTGATCGTGCAGGCTCATGGGCATACCCAGGGGGGGGCCAGAGGGGCGCAGCTGCCCCCCTCTGGATTTGGCTCATGTCCTCTACTTTTTTCGATATAAGTAAAAAAAAAATAACTTCTTGATGTTCTTAAAAAGATAGATTATGGTCGTATAAGATAGATGCGGAAGGCGCAGGAGCATGTGTTGTGGCGTGAATAGTGAGAGGCCTACGTCTAGCAGTGGACTGCCATAAGCTGATTTTATTGATTAATTTTCGTCTACATTAAAATTTTTGTTAGCACTATATCTTATTCTGCCGCGGACACGTCTTAAACCTTTCTGCCGAAGGCCCTCAGAAGTAATTAAAAAAAAATAACATTCTTACTTGTGAAAATCCTATGGATATCTTAACTTTTATAATCCCCAAGAATGTGGTGTGTGATGTGTTAACGTTTAACGCCCGGCGCCCCGGGTAACTCCTCGGAAGTATGTCCCAGATTTTGTGGCAGACTTGGCTACCACCGTGGCCTCGACTGATGGTTTGGTGTTATCCCGCTTGCTTAAAGGTGGATTTGGGTGATATCCCGCTTGTTGAATCGTGAGGCGTGCGTGAATTTCTTACGTCAAGGCGTCGCTCGTCTTGATGAGCCTGTTTCTGTAAGGCCAGCAGGAAGCCTCGCCACCGTATTTTTAAAATAGCTATTTAGATAGATATCCATCACGCCTTATCCCCGAATAAGATAATAAGCTATTTAATAAAGAAAATATACAAAACAATTATTATTTTAATTTATGCTAATAATAGAATAGGGGGATAAAATGTAGTCTAAGTTACTCCTTATAACATCCACCTATCAGTGAAAGTCCCGTTAAAATCGGTCGAGCCGTTTCAGATTCGGAATAGCTGGAACAAACAGACAGAAAAAATATAATAGTGTTTTTGTGTATGTATCGTATTTACTTACCTACTTTCATTAAGTTGTTACACTTTAATTTTCAATTATATTTATTTGTATAGTAGATTTGAACCTAACTTTATAAATAAAAACAGGTAATTTTAGGCTCATCCATCTTTACCTTTATCCCTAACGTGGTCGTGGAGGCATATTATATGCCCACATTTCACAGTAAGCATTTTTCTCCGCCGTGTTTAAATAGACAGACAAAGGTTGTGACCAGCTGTTGAATTTTTTTAATAAGACCTTTAACTTGGCTAACGACTGCCATGTTACTGGCAACCGGGATCAACGGCTTAGCGTACCTTCCGAAGCAAGGAAACGCTAGTAAACGGAAATACAACAAAGCGGTCACCCATCCGTAAACAGCCATAGCGACAGTTGCTTAACGCAGTGATCGTTTATAGAACACGAGTTAGCGGGGCTACGAACGCTTAATGCTCTTAGGAAAATTGGTTTTGCCCCCCCCTGGCCCAGAACCTGGGTACGCCCATGTGCAGGCTGAAACTAATATTCAACCTGTGTCTAGTGCGAGTTTTTCGTACGCCTATCGCTACTTACAGTGAAGGGCGTTTATGTGAAATTGTATGGAGTCTTGATAAGTTCCCGTGTTTCCAGCTAGACGAGTGGTGTCTCAATCCCATAGGTACAAAATTCGAAAACGAACAACTTTACACAATGGCGGTTCAGACGCAGTATCACTTATTAATCTGTGTCACACAGTATTTATGTGTGGAGCAGCAATGTTGCCTCGTTCAGCCATTGGAGTGGGAAGTAGCGGTGGACATGCTTGTTGTTTGACACGCTACCTGGAACGAACGCTGAAGACCGTGCGAAGTGGGGCAAGTAAAGTTGAAAAGCGGGCCTCTGCCTCCAAAGTTGTGGCCTTTTGATGGCAACGGGGCTAACGCAAGTAGGTATTAGCGTTAGATAGGTAGGCAAGTACGGCGTGTCTTACCATTTACACACGCCGTACTTGAATGGTCTGTTTTTTTCTGGTCCGTACCAGATCCACTACTCTGTTAGAATTTAAATATGACTCATCGCCGGTCACCGATGCAAAAATTTGTTAATATGTGGTGTCCCTAAAGCCATGAGAGAGCAAGCTACTTGCAGCATAGTGTCAGGAGAAAGAAAGGGAGGAAGGTTAAACCAACTTTATAAATATGTTCTATGCGATGTTTACTGTTTCCCCTGACGTTCAATATTCGTTCGTTATGTTTCAAAGCTAGTCATTTTATTTTCTACTATTACCATGTTTTATTGTTGTTTAAATTAAGTTAGATACAGACTTTTCACATGCATGAAATTCAACTTTTTTTGATTTCACTTTTAGTGCTTGCAGTGGATCCACTCCTAACTTTATAAAAATCTATGTATATTGGATACCATTGGATTGGGACCATATTCGTTCGTTATGTTTCAAAGCTACTCATTTTATTTTCTACTATTACCGTGTTTTATTGTTGTTTAAATTAAGTTAGATACAGACCATTCACATGCAGGAAATACAACTTTTTTTTATTTCACTTTTAGTGCATGCAGTGGATCCACTCCTAACTTTATAAAAATCTATGTGTATTGGATACCATTGGATTGGGACCATGGGCTGGAGATCACGGGTAAAAATGTAGAACTTTATTCTAGGGATTGGATTAATAAAGTAAAAAACCTTTATTACTAAATCCTTACAGCAATGTAACAAAAATGAGAATGTATGTGAATTCATATTTATGGTAAGTATTTAAACCGATGTACTTATATCAGAGGGAGTATTCCCTCGTATTTGGTAGTAGGTATGGCTACATTGTATTCTTTCTAAAAAAGGTGACACACCGCCAAATGACTAAGTACCTATAGGTAGCTTGTTACCCTATCTGGGAAAGTTTTTGGAGCGTCTAATAGTACCCTGGCTCCTGTCTGCGCGTCATATTTCACGATAATCAACTTGAATTTAAAGTATGAAATATACTAAGTAGTACTAGAGTAGTATAATTTATAGTACCTACTAACGTAGTACTAGGTACCTGTCGGTGGCCGTAGACCCAATAGTGTTATTACTGGTAATGTTTTGAACCACAAGATCTCCAATCTATAAAACAAGTCGTTGAAAAAAAACCTGTAAGCTTTGTAGGAATATTTTAATGTTACTTATTTAAAAACTTATCCCATTTTTGTTCGTAGGTACATTAACAATTATTTACACTCCGTTTCATAACTATCCACTTCTTATTACTAACAATAAACTTAATAGCCAGCCAGTAGGTATAAAAATCTATTAGGTAATTATCATAACCATCCGATTGCATCCGAATCACAGGTACGAGTAATACATACTTTCGAATCGCAAACATTGAATTAGTCCAAAGTATTGCTCAACTAAAACTATGCTCGAGGTATTTTTTCGCTCATCAAGTATTCTTCCTTCTTAAACTACGTCGATGCAGTCGCACAGCATAAAGCTTCGGTTGTACCATAAATGGAGCAGAGGCAGAGCGTGTCAAATTGATCATTTTTTAACCTTTTATTGCCCATATTCAAACAGGTAATTTTTGATATGATGGGAATATCCCAAATATATAATGATTTTCGGTAAAACATTTTATTTTTGTGAAGTTTAAAATTGGTCGCCCAAAAATTATGAAAATTGAGAACTCGAGTTATGGCGTTACATATATTTCGTCATTGAAGCTGATCAATGGGAGCTCCGCTTTTAAAAGAAACTTTCTTTGTCAGATCACCAAATTGTACTATTTAGACAGGTTAAAATGCTTATTTCTGATGATGACTGAGATGAAAAATGAGAACTCGAGTTATGGCACTGAAGAAGTAAATTATTGCCAGTTCTGTAGAAAACACTAGATACAGGGCACTTCCCTTGCCCTCAGTTTGATGTAGGTATATGTACTTCAATTTGTTGGTAAAATGGCTCAAAAGGTTTATAAACCGACGAGTTTTCCGCCGAAATTGTTCAACTTCTCTGAAGCTCCTCGAGTGATACTCTTTATAATTGTACCTGGAAACTGAAATATAAAAAATTAAACCCGTTGTCATAATATTCATCATTATCGGAGCATTAGTTCCGGTTGCACCCCAAGCCCTCATTACTTAGTTTTTTCTACGGAACGTCCTTAACACGGTCGTTGACACCTACTTAGAGCAGTGAAAATGATCGGTTTGTGTGGCTAGAACATTGCCCTGGTTAGGCAAAGGTCACGGGTTCAATCCCCCCCGTCTTGAACCAAGTTGTTTTTTTGATATGAAGAAGATGGCTTTTCTTCGTTAATGGCTGGTGTCAATGTAAAAATATTTCTTCAAATCCTTTAAAAACTTCTAAGACCCCTTTTGAAGAACCCCATACTGTAGACGTTTAACTAGTTTGGATACCAGTAAATATAACACTTCGATGCGACTGGTTCTAATACCAAAGGATTGTTTACAAATAATTTACAATTTATAGCTGGAAACATACCTACCTCAAGTAATGTGTTAACAAAATTGGAAAAGCTTTCTGCTCCTCCGACTATTTTTCGACCGGCAGTGTAGAATTTGTCTCCTGTGTTGCCATATTTCTCAGATTCGCTTATCGTGTCCACAATTGGTTTAGGCTGAAAATGTTAAAACATGAAAATAATGTTCAAGCTTTTAACAACACGTGAGTTTATGTATGACAAAAATCTAAATACTCACTTGAAAAATGCCAGCAAATCCACCGTGAAGGTTGTCTTTGATTGAGAGCAGTTTACTGCCAAAGCCCTCCGATTCTAGTAGAGCAGACTCTCGAACCGTGACCGGCGCAGAAAATATACCACCATTTTGGTGTAAATTCAGCTGTAAGCACGGAATAGTGCAGTTAATTTTTACGGTATTAATAACACAATAGCGAAATCGTCTAAACATTGAGGTCAAATGGTGCAGTGTCATTTTCGTGAAATAAATTCTCATAAGTAGGTAGATATAACGTTTATTATGAACTAGGTGACCCCCCGCTTCGCCCGTGACATACTTTGAACTCCCGTCGCACCTATTTAATCCCGTCGCTTATAAATTCTACAATATTGCATAAAAATTTGCCCGATTTGTTGAGATTAATAGCTACTGCGCCGCTCTCCAGGATAGTAGCATGATGATATATAGCCTATAGGCTTCCTCGATAAATGGGATGGGAATAGGAAAACGAATTTTTCAAATCCCACCATTCGTTCCTGAGGTTAGCGCTTTCAACCAAACAAACAAACAAACTCTTCAGCTTTATAATATTAGTATAGATAGGAGGAAATAAACTAACCAAATGTACCTACGCAATAAATAATGTTTTACAGGCGCCTTTCAACCAGACACCATACCTGATAATAAAATCTGGTTGCGAGGACCAAACGACCTTGTCGATATTGCATTCAAGTAATATCATATCACTAGATGACCCCCACAGCTTCGCCCGTGGAATATTTCGACCTCCCGTAGCACCTATTTAATGCCGTCGCTTATAAATTCTACAATGATTACATAGACAATGATGCAAAAAAAATTGCCCGATTTGTCGACATTTATTACTACTGCTCTGCTCCCCAGTATAGTAGCGTAATGATATATAGCCTATAGCCTTCCTCGATAAATGGGCTATCTAACACAAAAACATTTTTTCAAATCCCACCAGTAGTTCCTGAGATTAGCGCTTTCAACCGAACAAACAAACATGCTCTTCAGCTTTATAATATTAGTATAGATACGGAAAGACAGGGACGTCTGGAAACAAAGGATGGTGCAATATTTTTCGGACTAGGTGACTAAGCGGCAAATCATTGAGGATTGGTTGCACAGAGTGCACAGGCACCACGGTAGCTTTTTTTTTCCTTCAGAACCACTTGATAGCAAATAAATACACTTACCTTATC
Source organism: Thumatha senex (assembly GCA_948477245.1). NCBI lineage: Eukaryota > Metazoa > Arthropoda > Insecta > Lepidoptera > Erebidae > Thumatha > Thumatha senex. The sequence continues at coordinate 14,161,629 of OX419725.1, read as the reverse complement.
TTTCAACGTATTCTCAGCCCAGTTCTGTTTACCATTATCCAAATTTGTTTCATACACTTGGTTGGCTTTAACAGATTCCCCGCCTGGGTAGTTCTCAGGTTGTATTGGATGCGCGAGGAACACATCCGAATTTGATTGTGGTTGGTCATAAACTTGCAAATCTATTCGAATAGGCTCGTCTACGGGAGTACTAAAGCAAGTACTGACCATCAGAAAGACGATTGTAGCTTCGAGATTCATTCTGAAACAAATATATGATATAAGATTCTACGTATTTTTAAAAACTGCAACAGCTGAAAATTTGCTAGCATTTTAAGAAGCAATTATATCAAATCCTTATACAATGAGATAAAATAAATATAATAAATATTGTGGGACACTTTTCACACAGCGCCATCTAGCCCAAAGTAAGCTAATATTAGCTTGTGTTATGGGATCTAGATAACTGATAAACATACTTATATATTTCTAAATACAAACATATTATACATAGGAAACACCCAAACTCCGAAACACCCATTTGTGGATCACACAAATATTTGTTCCGGACCCGGGAATCGAACCTGGGACCTCTTGCGTAGCAGTCGGATACATTCCCACCGCGCCATAGAGGCAGTCAAAAAGATGTTCTGTTACTGAAATTAACAGTGATTATATGCATCTAGCTGAAAACATTTGAACATTTCCTGTGTTAATAAAAATATTGAGATTGTTGATTTAGGTTTTTCTTTTTTGCGACTTAAACGTTATACGACATAAAAGTTTTTTTTTTACTGCCCCAAGAGACTGTTTGTGGACCTGAGATCGTTTTAGTTTCATCTCGATACCTCCACGCGTTCCTGAGGTAAAGGATCTTGAAAGACAGACAGACGAACGGAAGGACAGAGGGGCGGACGGAAGGTTAAAGGGATGGACAGAAGGACAGACATAAGGGTACCGTTTTATCCTTTTGAAGAACGGAACTCTAAAAAGGGCAAGCGTTCACCGAAGGCACGAAAACAGTAATGGTGAAGACCAAAACTAAGGCCAAAACGAATATTCAACATTTATCTGTAGAAGGACAAACGGATTTACATAATTTTTTACTTACTACGTTTTTACTAAAGCTTTACCATATTCACGCTGTATCCCTGGCAGGTCTAGTCAGTTATAGAGAACGGGTCGCCAGGTTTCGCGATCTATACATACTGATTGATGCAATAATTTGCCATCGATCACGTTTTTGCTGACCCATTTTTATCTTTTACTAGTATTTCGCAATAGCTTAGCATAAATATAAATAAATAAATATTGTAGGACGTTTTTATCTTGGGGATCGAAAGAGGTATGCATGGATCACGAAGCCTGGCGATCTGTCCTCTCTGACTACCCCGTCAGGGATACGGCGTGAAGATAGTTTTTATTTCTATTCTTTTTTTTACACAGCGCTGTCTAGCCCAAAGTAAGCTAATATAAGTTTGTGCTAAGGGATTTAGACGACTGATAAACATACCTACATATTTCTAAATACATACATAATATACAGAGATAACAACTAAACTGCGAATTAAACATTTGTGAATCACACAAATATTTTTACCGACCCGGGTATCGAACCCGGGACCTCAGTCGCAGCGTCGCATACACTACCACTGCGCCACCGACGCAGTCATCATCATCCTTTACTAAAAAACTTAGCAATAAACCTTTAAAGTTACTAAAGTGTTTTAAACTTAGTAGCGTAGCAAATCCCATCAGGTATCACGCAGGTCGCATCTACACATATAATTCTTTCGGATTCATTAACCGCTTCTGCTATCCGAGTACTTTTTTAGTGTTCCACCCATAAGGCCTTCAACTTAGCTTAATGACTGCCATGTTACTAGTAACAGGACTAACAGCTTAACGTGCCTTCTGACGTACAGAAACACTCCTAAATGTAAATGCTACAAAGTGGTCACCCGTCCGAGGACCAGCCATTGCGAAAGTTGCTTAACGCGGTGATCGTATACTGAACTCATGAGTTAGCGGGGCTTCGAGCGCTTTTATAATATAAACTTATTGATACATAATAGTATTATAATAGTATTTTATTTATTATTATTAATTGTACTATTATGAGCATTAAGATAAGAGCAATGACGTCGCATAAATGTGGAACAAGGATGTCGTTTGCTATCATCGCGCGGTTCTGTACAGGTCGCGGTTCTTTAGATGGTGAGATATTGTCATATAACGAACGGACAGCCATCATAACAAAACAAGTAATATTGAAAAAATTCTTATTCTGAACTTTGTTTCACCATTAGTATAATTGGAACTTCTAATAATCAACCTAAGTAATAATAATTTATGGTTCTTTTGCGGATAATGAATTTTGTCCTTACTTAATTATAATTAATAGTACTTATCATTAATAATACTGATAATTAACACAGTGTGATAAACGATCGCAAATAGCATAAATACTAGTCATGGGATACATTTCATCAAGTTAATAAATAATTTCAAAACTTTAATTCAAGGAGAATGCAGAAGCAGTAAATATAATGGTATAGCTAAAGTACCTATAGGTATTTTTAATTAATTAAATTAACAGTATTGGGCTATTATTAAAATTGCTATTACTAAAATTAATGCTATTATTTTTATAATCGATTATTATTAAAATTTAAACACCATTTAAATAACATTGGTAATGAAAAAGATAATAAATCCATACAAATTCTCTAAATTTATTAGTGAAAATAAAATAAATAAATATTGTTGGGACAACTCACACAACGCCATATGATTCCACACTAAGCAGAGCTTGTACTATATAACCAGATAACTGATAAACATACTTATACATATATTTCTAAATACATACATATTATAGATAAATAACACCCAGACACAGAATAAACCATCGTGCTCATCAAACAAAATTTTATCCTGGGTGGGAATCGAACCCACGACCTCTTGCCTAGCTGTCGGATGCACTCGCACCCGCCGCGCCGCAGAGGCAGTCATGTAAAATTTGTTATTTTATTAATCACTTATAAAAAATACTAACTTGTTTTTTTTCGAGAAATAAATAAGTGGCACTTACTGGTAAATTCGGATGGCAGCGGTCGTTCTCGTCATGGTTGCGCACGCGTCGAATCGTGCGCACCTCTACTATAGACACTGCGCTTAACACACTTTCACGTATTACATCATAAAGCCTTGGCACTTGTGCTTGATAATGTTATAACATGGATTGGATGTGATTACGCCAAGACTCTAAGACAGAGCCTAAAGTCCGTATTCCAGAACGTTTCTCAATACTCAATCAACGCTTGAGACTAGATTTTGCCTTATAAAATCTACTCTCAAGTGTTTCTTGAGTAATGATAAACGATTACGGACCAGACAGAACATCGAAACTACGTTGATTGATTTCCAATGAGCTACAATACAACCTCATTATCTAATTTTTCTTTTCTAAGGTCCGTCCAAATACCAGAACGTTTCTTAATATTCAATCAACGCTTGACACTAGATTTTGCCTTATAAAATCTACTCTCAAGTGTTTCTTGAGTTTTGATAAACGTTCTGGAATACGGCCCTAAGTACCTATGTTCCAAATTTATTTTAATGAAACATTTGCTTATTTTTTTTAATATTGTAGACATTTATATACTGTATGGATCTACATTAAATTTGACTACTTCTCGGTGGCGCAGTGCGACTGCCGCACTGAGGTCCCGGGTTCGATTCGGAGTAAATATTTGTGTGTTCCACGGTTTGTTTCGAAGTTTGGGTGTTTCCTATGTATAATATGTATGTATTTAGACATATATAAGCATGTCTAGCAGTTGTCTAGATCGCATTACATACGGTTATATTAGCTTGCTTTGGTCTAGATGGCGCTGTGTAGAAAAAATGTCCCTCAATATTTATTTATTGTAACCTAAATCAATTGGTAGATAATCTTTAACCTTAAAATATAAAATTCGCTTATCACTGTATTATAATAGTTAAAATACATACACCGATGAAATGACTTGACCGATTTTTATTAAATTCTAAATGTATATATTCGGTAAGTCTGAGGATAAGTCGTAAACTATTTTTTATACCCTTCAGTAATAAGGGTAAAATAAAATTACACAAAGTTAAGTAATGCTAAAGCTTGGATCCGTTTTTTGATCCAGTTAAAGTTTATATGGAGAAGAAGCGCATGAAGTTATTTCTTTATCTTTACACTGTATGACATGAAATCACTTCTGCTGTTTTATTTGTGAGTAAAGGAGATTATTAACTGCCTCTGTGGCGCGGTGGGAGTGCATCCGACTGCTACGCAAGAGATCGTGGGTTCGATTCCCACCCAGGATAAAACTTTGTGTGATTAGCACGATCGTTTATTCTGTGTGTGGGTGTTATTTATCTATAAAATGTATGTATTTAGGAATATATAAGTATGTTTATCAGTTATCTGGTTACCATAGTACAAGCTCTGCTAAGTTTGGAATCAGATGGCGTTGTGTGAGTTGTCCCAACGATATTTTTCTATTAATTTTTTTTCGAACATGTACGAGTATTGACCGACCGGTTTCAGCTGTGTTAAGATAGCCTTTTTCAGAGGTGCAGTTCGCCGAAGGCTCTAGCCACACACTTCGCATCTTCGCTTCCGCTGCCTTTTTGCTGCGATGGGGATTCTACCCTTAAGGGTGCAAAATTAAGAAAGGCATCTTGTAAATGTAGTAGTAGTAGTGTATGGACGTCAGTGATGTAGAAGTAATAATGTTGACGTACATAAGTGTTACTTTGTAACATATATGAATAAAGAGTTTTAATTTCAATTAATTTTCTGTTTTTCTTTCTGCAATCTTGGATTGAAGTGATGGCACTTCTTTATAGATACCAACCAGAACAGCATATTATTGTTGAGTAGTATCATTATGTTACGCCGGTGGACTAGTGAAAAACTTCATACGTCATTTTTGGGCCTTGGAAACGTTTTCAGCAGGCTGTAAAGTGGTTTCAGGCTGTTTCCGAGGAGGCTCTATCACATACTAAATAATCAAAATTTCAACCCAGTTGCCGTTGTTTTCGGGCGCTTGAAACATGTTTTCAGTCCATTTCAGGCCACCCCCAATCACATGCCATCATAACCTGAAAACCCCTTTTCAGGCGTTTTCATGACCCCTTAGGGGCCTTTGAAGCCCACTTCAGTATATAGCGAAATTTCAAGAAGGAGTGACACAAGGGTAGCACTACTAGAAAGAGAGAGCTACACTCAGAACATTCCAGAGCTATTGGACAGGGAAAGCACTATTAAAAAGAGATAGCTACACTAAGAACATTCTAGAACTTTGTGATAGAGATAGCACTAGAACGGACAGCAATAGTTCGAGAACTTCCCGGCACATACCGAAGGAGCATTTAGTATCGTGTGGAACATTCTAGAGAATGTACCCGAGTATAGGTACGGAAGAAATTCTCTGGAACGTTCCAGAACGTTCATAGGCGTCTATAAAGTGCCGGCTCGCGGCTAGGAAACAGTCTCCTTTGAGGAGCGAACAATGCAAGTCAAAGCGAATCGAAGTGATCGAAGCTAAATAGTCCGATTATCTAAGCGAAGAGTTTGTGTTGTTTAGTGTGTTTAGTAGTGATTATTAATTGTGGTGTTATTACTTTTTTATTTAGAGTAATTATAGTGTTTCTTTTAAATTTGTAGTATCAGTGGCAAACTCCTATAAGTATCTACTCACCCTACGAACGTAACAATTACAGCTCATCATTAACGCAACTTTAACCAAATAATGTCTATATAACTTGAATTTGCCACCCCCTGAAGTTGCCACCCGGGGCACGAGAGGTTTAAAATATGCTACGAATAATAAAAACTTATAATAGTGTTAATTACCACACCTACCGGACTTATTTTATCGTAAGTTTTATTATTTATGTACTTGAGGGTGCAAAATTAAGAAAGGCATCTTGTAAATGTAGTAGTAGTAGTGTATGGACGTCAGTGATGTAGAAGTAATAATGTTGACGTACATAAGTGTTACTTTGTAACATATATGAATAAAGAGTTTTAATTTCAATTAATTTTCTGTTTTTCTTTCTGCAATCTTGGATTGAAGTGATGGCACTTCTTTATAGATACCAACCAGAACAGCATATTATTGTTGAGTAGTATCATTATGTTACGCCGGTGGACTAGTGAACAACTTCATACGTCATTTTTGGGCCTTGGAAACGTTTTCAGCAGGCTGTAAAGTGGTTTCAGGCTGTTTCCGAGGAGGCTCTATCACATACTAAATAATCAAAATTTCAACCCAGTTGCCGTTGTTTTCGGGCGCTTGAAACATGTTTTCAGTCCATTTCAGGCCACCCCCAATCACATGCCATCATAACCTGAAAACCCCTTTTCAGGCGTTTTCAGGACCCCTTAGGGGCCTTTGAAGCCCACTTCAGTATATAGCGAAATTTCAAGAAGGAGTGACACAAGGGTAGCACTACTAGAAAGAGAGAGCTACACTCAGAACATTCCAGAGCTATTGGACAGGGAAAGCACTATTAAAAAGAGATAGCTACACTAAGAACATTCTAGAACTTTGTGATAGAGATAGCACTAGAACGGACAGCAATAGTTCGAGAACTTCCCGGCACATACCGAAGGAGCATTTAGTATCGTGTGGAACATTCTAGAGAATGTACCCGAGTATAGGTACGGAAGAAATTCTCTGGAACGTTCCAGAACGTTCATAGGCGTCTATAAAGTGCCGGCTCGCGGCTAGGAAACAGTCTCCTTTGAGGAGCGAACAATGCAAATCAAAGCGAATCGAAGTGATCGAAGCTAAATAGTCCGATTATCTAAGCGAAGAGTTTGTGTTGTTTAGTGTGTTTAGTAGTGATTATTAATTGTGGTGTTATTACTTTTTTATTTAGAGTAATTATAGTGTTTCTTTTAAATTTGTAGTATCAGTGGCAAACTCCTATAAGTATCTACTCACCCTACGAACGTAACAATTACAGCTCATCATTAACGCAACTTTAACCAAATAATGTCTATATAACTTGAATTTGCCACCCCCTGAAGTTGCCACCCGGGGCACGAGAGGTTTAAAATATGCTACGAATAATAAAAACTTATAATAGTGTTAATTACCACACCTACCGGACTTATTTTATCGTAAGTTTTATTATTTATGTACTTGAGGGTGCAAAATTAAGAAAGGCATCTTGTAAATGTAGTAGTAGTAGTGTATGGACGTCAGTGATGTAGAAGTAATAATGTTGACGTACATAAGTGTTACTTTGTAACATATATGAATAAAGAGTTTTAATTTCAATTAATTTTCTGTTTTTCTTTCTGCAATCTTGGATTGAAGTGATGGCACTTCTTTATAGATACCAACCAGAACAGCATATTATTGTTGAGTAGTATCATTATGTTACGCCGGTGGACTAGTGAACAACTTCATACGTCATTTTTGGGCCTTGGAAACGTTTTCAGCAGGCTGTAAAGTGGTTTCAGGCTGTTTCCGAGGAGGCTCTATCACATACTAAATAATCAAAATTTCAACCCAGTTGCCGTTGTTTTCGGGCGCTTGAAACATGTTTTCAGTCCATTTCAGGCCACCCCCAATCACATGCCATCATAACCTGAAAACCCCTTTTCAGGCGTTTTCAGGACCCCTTAGGGGCCTTTGAAGCCCACTTCAGTATATAGCGAAATTTCAAGAAGGAGTGACACAAGGGTAGCACTACTAGAAAGAGAGAGCTACACTCAGAACATTCCAGAGCTATTGGACAGGGAAAGCACTATTAAAAAGAGATAGCTACACTAAGAACATTCTAGAACTTTGTGATAGAGATAGCACTAGAACGGACAGCAATAGTTCGAGAACTTCCCGGCACATACCGAAGGAGCATTTAGTATCGTGTGGAACATTCTAGAGAATGTACCCGAGTATAGGTACGGAAGAAATTCTCTGGAACGTTCCAGAACGTTCATAGGCGTCTATAAAGTGCCGGCTCGCGGCTAGGAAACAGTCTCCTTTGAGGAGCGAACAATGCAAATCAAAGCGAATCGAAGTGATCGAAGCTAAATAGTCCGATTATCTAAGCGAAGAGTTTGTGTTGTTTAGTGTGTTTAGTAGTGATTATTAATTGTGGTGTTATTACTTTTTTATTTAGAGTAATTATAGTGTTTCTTTTAAATTTGTAGTATCAGTGGCAAACTCCTATAAGTATCTACTCACCCTACGAACGTAACAATTACAGCTCATCATTAACGCAACTTTAACCAAATAATGTCTATATAACTTGAATTTGCCACCCCCTGAAGTTGCCACCCGGGGCACGAGAGGTTTAAAATATGCTACGAATAATAAAAACTTATAATAGTGTTAATTACCACACCTACCGGACTTATTTTATCGTAAGTTTTATTATTTATGTACTTGAGGGTGCAAAATTAAGAAAGGCATCTTGTAAATGTAGTAGTAGTAGTGTATGGACGTCAGTGATGTAGAAGTAATAATGTTGACGTACATAAGTGTTACTTTGTAACATATATGAATAAAGAGTTTTAATTTCAATTAATTTTCTGTTTTTCTTTCTGCAATCTTGGATTGAAGTGATGGCACTTCTTTATAGATACCAACCAGAACAGCATATTATTGTTGAGTAGTATCATTATGTTACGCCGGTGGACTAGTGAACAACTTCATACGTCATTTTTGGGCCTTGGAAACGTTTTCAGCAGGCTGTAAAGTGGTTTCAGGCTGTTTCCGAGGAGGCTCTATCACATACTAAATAATCAAAATTTCAACCCAGTTGCCGTTGTTTTCGGGCGCTTGAAACATGTTTTCAGTCCATTTCAGGCCACCCCCAATCACATGCCATCATAACCTGAAAACCCCTTTTCAGGCGTTTTCAGGACCCCTTAGGGGCCTTTGAAGCCCACTTCAGTATATAGCGAAATTTCAAGAAGGAGTGACACAAGGGTAGCACTACTAGAAAGAGAGAGCTACACTCAGAACATTCCAGAGCTATTGGACAGGGAAAGCACTATTAAAAAGAGATAGCTACACTAAGAACATTCTAGAACTTTGTGATAGAGATAGCACTAGAACGGACAGCAATAGTTCGAGAACTTCCCGGCACATACCGAAGGAGCATTTAGTATCGTGTGGAACATTCTAGAGAATGTACCCGAGTATAGGTACGGAAGAAATTCTCTGGAACGTTCCAGAACGTTCATAGGCGTCTATAAAGTGCCGGCTCGCGGCTAGGAAACAGTCTCCTTTGAGGAGCGAACAATGCAAATCAAAGCGAATCGAAGTGATCGAAGCTAAATAGTCCGATTATCTAAGCGAAGAGTTTGTGTTGTTTAGTGTGTTTAGTAGTGATTATTAATTGTGGTGTTATTACTTTTTTATTAAGAGTAATTATAGTGTTTCTTTTAAATTTGTAGTATCAGTGGCAAACTCCTATAAGTATCTACTCACCCTACGAACGTAACAATTACAGCTCATCATTAACGCAACTTTAACCAAATAATGTCTATATAACTTGAATTTGCCACCCCCTGAAGTTGCCACCCGGGGCACGAGAGGTTTAAAATATGCTACGAATAATAAAAACTTATAATAGTGTTAATTACCACACCTACCGGACTTATTTTATCGTAAGTTTTATTATTTATGTACTTGAGGGTGCAAAATTAAGAAAGGCATCTTGTAAATGTAGTAGTAGTAGTGTATGGACGTCAGTGATGTAGAAGTAATAATGTTGACGTACATAAGTGTTACTTTGTAACATATATGAATAAAGAGTTTAAATTTCAATTAATTTTCTGTTTTTCTTTCTGCAATCTTGGATTGAAGTGATGGCACTTCTTTATAGATACCAACCAGAACAGCATATTATTGTTGAGTAGTATCATTATGTTACGCCGGTGGACTAGTGAACAACTTCATACGTCATTTTTGGGCCTTAGAAACGTTTTCAGCAGGCTGTAAAGTGGTTTCAGGCTGTTTCCGAGGAGGCTCTATCACATACTAAATAATCAAAATTTCAACCCAGTTGCCGTTGTTTTCGGGCGCTTGAAACATGTTTTCAGTCCATTTCAGGCCACCCCCAATCACATGCCATCATAACCTGAAAACCCCTTTTCAGGCGTTTTCAGGACCCCTTAGGGGCCTTTGAAGCCCACTTCAGTATATAGCGAAATTTCAAGAAGGAGTGACACAAGGGTAGCACTACTAGAAAGAGAGAGCTACACTCAGAACATTCCAGAGCTATTGGACAGGGAAAGCACTATTAAAAAGAGATAGCTACACTAAGAACATTCTAGAACTTTGTGATAGAGATAGCACTAGAACGGACAGCAATAGTTCGAGAACTTCCCGGCACATACCGAAGGAGCATTTAGTATCGTGTGGAACATTCTAGAGAATGTACCCGAGTATAGGTACGGAAGAAATTCTCTGGAACGTTCCAGAACGTTCATAGGCGTCTATAAAGTGCCGGCTCGTGGCTAGGAAACAGTCTCCTTTGAGGAGCGAACAATGCAAATCAAAGCGAATCGAAGTGATCGAAGCTAAATAGTCCGATTATCTAAGCGAAGAGTTTGTGTTGTTTAGTGTGTTTAGTAGTGATTATTAATTGTGGTGTTATTACTTTTTTATTTAGAGTAATTATAGTGTTTCTTTTAAATTTGTAGTATCAGTGGCAAACTCCTATAAGTATCTACTCACCCTACGAACGTAACAATTACAGCTCATCATTAACGCAACTTTAACCAAATAATGTCTATATAACTTGAATTTGCCACCCCCTGAAGTTGCCACCCGGGGCACGAGAGGTTTAAAATATGCTACGAATAATAAAAACTTATAATAGTGTTAATTACCACACCTACCGGACTTATTTTTTCGTAAGTTTTATTATTTATGTACTTGAGAGAAAACGCAAATGTTTACTTCATTTACTAAGAATCTTGACGAAACAGGTAAGGTTCAAGACAGTTTAAAAAATCCAATAAAAATTGTATATGTGCCTACCGCGCTTAACTCCAGGGTGCGATTCCCGTCGTAGAGAATATAAATACCCGTAAGACTTTTTAAGGCATATCTGTGAATGAGTACCCATTTATCTGTTTGTTGTTGTTGTTTACGTAACTAGTTAATAAATTAGTGTAGGTAAGGCAGTTAGTCTCAGTTCAAAATAACAAAATACCAATAGTACCTATCCTGATATACAGGACCATACTGAAATCGATATTTAATTTAATCTTCCGACGAGCGACGTTAGTGGCTATCCGTACAGTGCTGAGTTCATCAATAATTAGCTACCCTGTGGTATATCTGCTATTGAAAGTTCCATCAAATTAAGGTAAGCCGTTTGTAAAATTTGAAAACTGTTACATTAAATTGATGTTTTGATATTTTGCTGGCATTAGAAGTTTTTCCAACGTCCGCTTGAAATCATAAGCTAAGTGATCTCGTGATTATCATCGTAGTGTGTACCAAAGCCTCAAACCATTAACTGGACAATAATTGTCACGAATCGGAGACAGATAAAATCAAAAAATAGGAAGGATCTGCTTACCAAAGCCACGCCATTTTCAGATTTACAGTAGTATCAGTTTTTAAACTGTTCCTCTGTGATTCCACTGCATATTCGTTAGAGGTTTAACATTTAAGGTTAAACCTCAAAACTACAATTACACATTATAACGATCTGTTTGTTTTATTTTTTTACGTCTATGGAGAGCGTTGTCAAAATATTTGACTTATAACAAATATGTATGTAATGTACCTATCAATGAAAATTAAGGATTAAAATCTTGGTATCTGATATATTTTAAATCTACGAAATAGCAAAAAATATTGATAATTACTTGTAGGTAAGATATGAATTTTCTAAATGGTTGTCTATCTCGCTTTGGAAGAAGCAGCACTCCTAATTATCGTGATGCTGTGAAGGTCATTCAAACATTGCATGCAGCAGATGAGAAACCAATCAACACAAATTGTAGTAACATGGTAACCAGCCGGTGCTCAATGCAATATCGCACGGAGAACTTTCGCATTGTGTCTGTGCCAATCATGTGGACACAGGTGAGATTCAAAAATAAAAGTTGTATGACTCCGCGTCTACATCGGGACATAGAATTTCCAAACTTTGACCATTACCGGAAAGATGCATATAAAGATGTACGTAAAACAACCTGGGGATTGGGTGATGGCAAGCCTGGATATGTGTATGTGATTGGTGTATTTGGTTTTGTGTGTGGAGCCTATGCAGCAAAGGGAACTGTTTTTACCCTCGTAAGTTACATGGCAGCTGCAGCTGATGTTTTAGCTTTGGCTTCAGTTGAAATTGATTTAACAAAGGTGGCACCAGGCAGATGCGTTTCTTTTAAATGGCGCGGTAAGCCTCTTTTTGTTAAAAATAGAACACCACACGAGATAGAAGTTGAAGAACAAACGCCACTGTCTACACTGCGAGACCCCCAGACACCGTCCCAACGTCTGAAAAAACTGGAATGGCTAATTGTCATTGGAATTTGTACGCACTTGGGCTGTGTACCAATACCAGGCCAGGGTGATTTCGTTGGTGGATTCTACTGCCCTTGCCACGGCAGTCATTTTGACAATGCTGGCAGAGCACGTAAAGGCCCGGCGCCATTGAATTTAGTTGTACCACCATATGAATTTCTGAGTGACACTCTAGTGCGTGTAGGATGAAATTACTATTTTTACAAATTTGTGTACTTTTTAGGACTTGTATTTCGTATTAAACTTTTCAATCTCTGTTTGTAATTATTTTAAGTATTTTCTGATGTTTTAGAGAGATGCATACATTGGTTTGCAGGCAATTAGACCTTGTAAAAGTTGTAGCTATGTATATTTGAGATACATATTGTTAATATACCTACTACAAATGGGTCAAGATATTAAGGATATAAGAGCAGCGGGACAAGCTGACTGATGTTTAAGATTCAGGTGCAAATTCTTCAAGTCTAATGCTGTCCATTCCAAAGGTACATAAGTGCCTATACAAAAGTGCGAAAATTTAAATGCAGACGAGTGGGACCGGGTGATGTTATTTCTCTGAAATGTTCAATATTGCGCTTGAAGATGAATAACTTTCTTGAATTGGTATTAATAAACGAACATTACCTTACTTTCGGTACGCCGATGATAGGTAGTTATGGCGGAGACCCTGGAGGCCTCAGTAAGGCCGAAAATGTTCATGAATGTCCTGTATTGCCCATAATTTCAATTACTACCGTCCGGTACTCTCGAAATTGTCGACGACTATGTACACTTAGGACAAACCATTCAATTAATTAGGCCTACTTAGGACTACTTTCGAGAAAGAGGTCAATCGTTAAACCTAAGCGGTGTTCAGTAAGCTCAGAACATATTTTCGTCCAAACTAATCTTACTTTGATTGCAGTGTTAATTCATAATCAATTCCGTAACGACAAGGCACACGAGGACCAGAGAATTACGATCATAACCTTATTAAGTTTTTCAGACATTATTAGACATAATTTTTTTTAAGACACTTGGAAATATCCTGTGCTACTTTGACCCTGGAGTGCTTTTTAGCACTTTTGTCCCTGAGACGATTCCAGCTTATCATACAGAGGTTGTAAGTGGTCTCGTCTGGCTCTGGCTACAGCTCTCTTAGAGAAGCGCTTAGCTGCCTTGTACGCGTCGTGGTCTTCAGGAGATCCTGACGCTTGTCACTTTTTAAAGAGGGCTTTCTTTTCTCTAGTCTCCCTCTGGACTATGTCGTATCACCGTTCGCGCCAAATCTACCGTCAAAAAAATATTTAATTATGTCGAATTTATGGATTGATGATGAATCAAAGTGACGATAAAAAATCTCTTGAAAAATAGTGAAATGCCTAAATAATAAAAATTATTCTTATAGCACGCTGATTATAAAACCAAAAGCTCTATTATGGAATCCATGGCCTACATATTACAGCTATTTAGACTGTTATACCCTCCAAGTATCGTCTGAGCTGTTAACATTGTTGTACCAAAGCAGCGAGGAACGGCCAACCTACATGCGCGGCCCAGCACGGCGGGAAATAGAGTCGCATTAACGGCAGTAGGACACACTCTCTGTAAAGACCATGGCTCGCTCCATTGTGACCAAGAGTCACAAAAAGTCGTTAAAACTCACGACGAGGTCCAGACTCACCTCGAATACTATCGATGATTTGATAAATTGGCATTTTACACGTACACGATTTTTAAGCTATTGCATAGTTTTTATCGCGGGCTTTGAGTGGGCTTTAATCAAGAAATTCCTTAAGGAAAAAAACCTATTACGAAGGTCGAGATGTGGTCACACGAAGTTCACCGAGCACGGCCGAGCGTTGGCTTAACGTGTATGTACATCGATGTACATATATTATATGGTACGAAGCTCGCACGGATCGAGACGTTATGATAGTGATTGTGAGTGTGAGAGTGAGGGTGGGGTGAGGGTGAGAGTGAGATTTAGGGGTGAGGGTTTTGTTTTGGGTTTTTTTTTGTTTTTTTTAGTGTAACTTGAATTAATATCAAAGAAAAACAAAGGTATACTATGCAATAGCTTTACCGCGGCGGTCTCCGAGTGCCACACGTCTTTATTATTTATTTTATTTGTTCTTGAAGGAAGCTTACGGACTAATTTACAATTTGTGTGTCAAGCTCCCAATGATAGTAACAGATAGTAAATACAGTTGTAACATGCAATTACGTTATAGCTTTAACTTATAATTTAGCTTAAATATGTAAATAACCATTAGATTTTAATAACTAATACAATACTATAATATACTAATACTATAATTATAGAAGCGCTCGTGGCCCCGCGGTCTGTGTTCTGTAAACAATCACTGAGTTACGCAACTTTCACTATGGCTGGTCCTCGGATGGGTTACCACTTTGTGGCATTTACATTTGCGAGCGTTTCCGTGCTTCGGAAGGCACGTTAAGCCGTTGGTCCTGGTTGCCAGTAAAATGGCAGTCGTTAAGCCTGGTTGAAGGCCTTATGGGCGGCTTGAAAAAATTCAACAGCAGGTAGCCACAACCTGCGTCTGTCTATTTCAACACGGCAATGGGCTCACCACCTATTACGTGGGACAGGAATCCACACGGTGAAAAGTGGACATATAATATGCCTCTGCCACCCCTTCGGGGATAAGGCGTGATGGATGTTTATTTTAATTTTATCTATCACGCTACAGTTTGAGTATCTTACACATAATTATCCTGGTATTGCAATCATAGACATTTCATAGTAGATATTATAATCTATACGGGTCTCGTCGGGGGGTATAGATATAAATTATAATCTAAAGTTTATATGTTATAGGACGAGACCCGCATTGCTCTTCGTCACATGAAGAACCGGAAATCAGTCGGGCCAGATAATGTGCTAATTGAGGAGAGTTTTGGCGGGAGAGTGACAAGTGCGGACGCTTGCTGTATATTATTTTCTAAAACTAGTGCATTTATCTTGTTTTATGTGTGGGATTGGTGGTTTCTTGTACATAAAAGTTGTGTTAACGTGCTATAGTGATAGACAATGATATATATGCAGTGAAATGCTATTTTCTCTCTTGACGCGAAAAGTTCACTGAAAACCTCAGTATTAGAATCACCATTATACTGAGGGCAAGGACAAGGACCTAGGACTGAGGACTCGACATCGACAAAGACTGGACAGGACTATATACTAAGAAAATATAAATACCGAAGACTAGGCTGTATGGACAAAGTTTCCTTTGCCTGCCCAATATGGGCGAAGACTACCAAAAAAATGTGCCAATTGAAGTGTGGAAGGCGATGGGCCCACATGGTGTGGACCTTCTGACGGATCTTTTTAACCGCGTCCTGATCACCAAGGAAATGCCGAACTAGTGGCGATTTAGCCTGATTATTCCTGTTTACAAAGGCAAAGGTAGCGTACAGGATTGTAGTAACTGCCGCGGTATCAAGATCATGTGCCACACTATGAAGCTCTTCGAGCGCGTCATTGACACACGGCTCCGTGGCGAGTGCACTGTCTCTGGGTGTCAATATGGTTTCCGGGCGGGTAACAGCACCATGGACGCAGTGTTTGCCTTACGGACTCTGGCTGAGGCTTACAGAGAGAGAAGGAGAACTTTGCAAATGACCTTTTTAGACCTGCAGAAGGCCTTCGACTGTATACCTCGGCAGTCCATCTGGTGGGCACTTCGCTTCAGGGGCGTTCCCGAGGCCTATGATGCCACTATCAGAGACATGTACCGCGATTCCGGGTCCTCTGTCCAAACCGGTGTTGGCGAATCCAATGGCTTTGCAATATCTGTTGGCGTTCACCAAGGCTCGGCTCTCAGCCCGTTATTGTTTAACGTGTCTAATGATGTATGCCGATGACATCGCCCTCGTTAATCAGAGCAAAGCCCATCTTGAGCGCAAAGTCAACATTTGGAAGGACACGCTGGAAAACGGTGGTTTGAGACTAAATGTGACTAAGACTGAGTACATGTCCTGTGGCAGTACGGATTCAAACACCATCCGAATAGGTTCGGATCCGATCACAAAGCCCGGTACGTTCAGGTACCTTGGATCCGTGCTGCACGAGACTGGCAGCGTGGACGACGATGTCCAAGCACGTATAGCCGCGGCTTGGGCGAAGTGGCGCGAGGTTACGGGCGTTGTATGCGACCGCAAAATGCCTCTGAAGCTCAAGGGGCAGATATTTAAATGCATCATACGGCCTGTCCTCCTGTAGGGCGGCGAGTGTTGGCCAGCACTAAGCAGACACACTCAGGAACTTCGCGTCACGGAAATGAAGATGCTAAGGTGGATGAGCGGCGTAACGCGATCCGATCGCATACGCAACTCATTCATCCGAGGTAGTCTTGGTGTCCGTGACGTGGGGGAAAAACTGCAGGAGTGTCGTCTGCGATGGTATGGCACATCATGCGCCGCCCTATGGAGTACGTTGGTCGGAGATGCATGAATATGGCTGTCCTTGGGGCTAGGTCCCGTGGCAGCCCTCGCAAGCGCTGGCTGGACGTCGTCAAGTCCGACATGATAGCCAATGGCCCGACTGAAATGGATGTTGAAGATCGGGCAAAGTGGAGAAAGCTCAGTCGGAAGGCGGACCCTGGCCAAAGCCGGGACTAACGCCAGGTGGAAGAAGAAGATTATAATCTATACAACAAATATTATAAAAGCTGAAGAGTTTGTTTGTTTGGTTGAACACTCTAATCTCAAGAACTACTGGTCGGATCAGAAAAAGTCTATTTGTGTTGGATAGCCCATTTATCGAGGAAGGCTATAGGCTATATATTATCACGCTACTACCCTGAACAGCGGAGCAGTAATCATATATGTCGACAAATCAGGAAATTTTTTAAGCATTTTTGTAGAATTTATAAGCGACAGGAATAAATAGGTGCGACGGAATTTCAAAGTATGTCTTACTTATATATGTCTTATATATATTTATATATATATATATATATATATATGGTATATTATACATTATCGGGGAAAGGGTGGGGGGGTCATGACTAGATATTTTGACATTCTATTCGCTAGGGGTAGGTACTTTATAATTTGCGAATAACGTTATTTTTACTATTGATATTTATGGCAGGTTTGAAGGAAAGTGTCCGCATTAAACTTGAAAAGGGCGTGCTCCAAACCACGTGAGCAGATTGATCAAAATCGGAATAGTCAAAAGTAGACGTGCATGTAGAAAGCCCTAGTAAAGGGTCAACTGCTATAATAGGGCAAGGAGACTGGACCTAGGGCTGAGGATTTGACATTGACAAAGGACTGTTACTAAATATTATGAAAATATATATAATGAAGACAAGGCTGTATGAACTGACTTTCCTTTGCATGCCCAAAATAAGCGACTACGAACAACAACAACAGCTACGATTTGTTGAATGGTTGAATGCAAAGACCTTATACTTATATATAAGACCTTGTGAATATGCAAATAAGGTATTTTGTTGAATGAGGTTAATTTAATGTAGGGTTGCGCTCGCTGCGCAGAATCTGCGCTGTGCCCTGCCTGCGCAAGTTGGCCTGCTGTCAAGTAGTATCTGTCTGTTATCTGTAGTCTGTGGTGCGCAGTCGGTCGGTTGTGGTGTTTGAGCAGTGTTTAGTGTTATTTTACGAAAAGAATTGTGTTAAATTAATTTTGCTAATTTTCATGGGAATGAATTGATAACAACAATTCTAATTGGAAGTTCTAATTATTGTTGTACTCAACTAATGAAACAAATACGTAATTTATTTGATACAGTTTTTCACTGCTAGCTTCAGCACAAATAAATTCCCTTTATAATACTAATGTAACTGACTGCAACGTACAGAAATAAAAGTAATCTAAAAATTCTAAATCAGTGGCTGTAATTAGATATATTTAGTATAAGAAGTAAATAAGAATACAGTGATACAGTGATACTGAAGCAGTTATGGGTAGGCTCAGTAATTCCTTCTTTTGGGGTATTTTGATTGCATCGGTTACTTGGACAGTTTCTCTATACCTTTATTGGCTATTGAATTTAAACGGTAAGCGTTGTTTTAATAATTAACTTATGATACGATTTATCTCCTTAATCATCTTAGTGTAATACCAGCTGCTTCTAAAACTTACCTGGATTTCCAGTCTGGGGTTCACCTTTATTAGGCAGCAGAGCAGCTGGGAGCAGCTATCGTTTGGCTTCTCGTTTTGTCATTGTTCCCTCGTCTGTTAGTAAGCAGGTGCAGCGCTAGCAATTAAGGTTGCTTCAGCACTGTAGACCTTGATGGAGCCACTTACACCAATACATCTCTAATGGTGAAGATTGGAAATATACTTTATTCTTTGGGTTATTTCAAATGAGAGCAGGTGATAATTTTAGTATGTAGTGAAGATGCTATTTAGACCTCTGTCCACATTCATTACCTTTATTAAGCTTCATTTTTATCATGCAAGTCTAGCTAACCATAACCAAGGGATTTATATGTTTCTATTGTCTTTTCAATCTGTCTATGGTGTCTCTATAAAAGACACCATACAGTAGGCGCTATCACTTCAGATGTATTAATATATTGCCTGGTTTGCTTACACTGCAATAATTTGTCAGAATAATGTCAAATCAGCACTTTAACCATATCAATGTGATAAATACACTCCCGGACACCTAAATCGAGCCACCTTGATTTTTTTGGTTTAGAGTACTGTAACTTATAAAAGATGTATGTAGAAGGAAAACGTTTTGATGCAGTTTTGGAGCTGGTATACTCATGATTCATTTAGAGTGCCACTGTTCTAAATTTGAACTACAGTTTATTAAAAAAGTCGAGTTATGTTGAAACAAGTCCATATTTGCTTTTTTCAAGGACAAAAATCTAATTGATTTTTAAATAAAGACATGTTTTACATGAAAAGAAATGTTTATTTAGTAACTTGTATTGCCTCCCAGTGCATTTATGACAGCTCTCATACGGTTTGGCATAGAATTAATCAATGTCATTATGACATGTTGAGGAATGATGATTCTTCCAAAATTACATTTTTGAGCTCCTGCATGGTTTGCGGGGCAGGATGATGAGCTCGAACACGCCTCTTCAGCTCATCCCATAGATGCTATATAGGATTCATATCAGGACTTCGCGCTGGCCATCTCATAACAGTGATACCAATGTCATTTAAGTACTCCCTGACGATTCCCGCAGTATGGGCCCTTGCATTATCATGCATTAAAATGAAATCTTGGCCAATAAATCCAGCATATGGCATCACATGGTTCTCTAAACATTGGCAAATGTATCTATTGCCATCTAGGGGCGGCAGTCGTGGTCCCATCACTACCTCTAGCTCAGTTTTGCCTTCCATAGAGATTCCTCCCCAGACTGTCCATGATCCTCCACCATAACTCACTTTCTCGTCAATACAGCATTGTGCGAAACACTCGTTCTGTCTTCGGTACACCTTACTCCTTCCATCATTACCGTATAGCATTATCTTGGAATCATTTGTGAAGAGAACCTGGCTCCATTGATGTCGAGTCCAATTTAGATGTTCGCGCGCAACCTCTAGACGGGCTATTCGGTGTGCTTGTGTCAATTTGGGTCCATTGGCTGGCTTATGGGGCTTTAAACCACGTTCATTGAGTCGCCTTCTAACGTCCGAGCACTTACAGCCACTCCGTGAAAGTCCGTGAGCTGTTCTTGTATCTGAACAGAGTTAAGGCATCGATTTCGTAGGCTAGTAGTGACAATGTATTGATCTTGGTTCGCCATTGTAACTCGGTAACGAGGTCCTCCTGTTCGTCGAACGAAGCTGTCAGTCTCCAGGTATCGGTGGTACACTCTTTGAACAGCGGAACTACTTATGTGAAGTTGTGAACTCACATCTCGCTGACTTAGCCCAGATTGAAAAAGTGCTACAGCTTGCGCGGCTACTTCAGGTGAAGTATCCATAATTTTATAGCCAAAAACGGTTCAAATTATAGAAAAATAACTAAACTAAACTTTGGTTAGCAACAATTGCGAAAATGCAAACCAAATCGACATTAAATAGCTTCAAAAGCAACTTTTAACAGTCATTATTTTTTTTCAATTCAGTGACCAAGCTCAGCTTTAGTTCTTTATTTTAAATTCTAAAATTCAAATTTGGAATAATACACATGGAAAAGAAGATGAAATAAAAAATGCAAAATGCATAAAATCTTTTTTGTTATATTGTATATTTTTTGTGTATTGGGTATTTAGGCCCGGGAATGTAAGGTGGCTCGATTCAAGAGTCCGGGAGTGTATTATTGTACATAATATAAAATTTTCACTATTTTCCATTGCTTGTTATGTACCCTTAGCCTTTTTTCTTTTTTGTATGTCAGGTGCTAAACAGAAATATTAATATAATTAAAAAATAATAATGAAAGGGTTTTTATTCATATCAATCATGCCTTTATCTCCAAAAGGGTGGCAGAGGCAAAATATATGCCCAGATTTTCTTATACATGTTTTGTGGAACCTGATTCTTAGGCAATACTAACCTTACCGAAGCCACTAGTAAGAATTTAGATTTTTTTTTGTGAAATCATTTACATCACAGAGATAGGTGTGTTTCACACCCGCACTTTAATAGTTTTGTTGACTCAACATAATATAGTTAAAGAGTCAAGTCGAGATTCTACTACTATTACTATATGACATAAAAAAAAATCTGTTGGTTACTAATATACTTACGTATATGACTTGTAACAGTAATACTTCTTCTGACTTGTAGTTCACCTTAGAACTACACATATGAGAGGCACACAAACACACACACACATGTTCTTAATTTACAGTAACTAATGTAAATATTTAATTATATTTTTTTTATATCAAATGTAAATGTATTTTCAACTATTCCTCCATATGTAGGTAAGAATTAATCATCAAATTATATGTCACCCCAATGTCATCTAACATGTGCTAACTATAATCATCATTTTTAGGGTTAAGCATGATGAAAATGAATCCTCAAAAAGCTCATTATCATTTAATTGACATTGAGGAGAAAAACAGAATAAAAAATAATGAAAAGTTCATTGAAGCCATAAAAGGCAAGAATTTGTTGCTTGATAGTCCAAGAAGCGATGAAAAATTTTCAGGCAATGTATGGAAGTATCAAAAATCCTTTGCTGATGATTTGATTAGAAAGAACAAGATCAGGGAACTATATGCTAAGCACATCGATAAGGCAAAAATCATAAAGCTACCAGATGTAGAGAATATTATTGGTTTGTGAATTTTATTTTAGATACTGTATGATTTCATTAGTCTCATTATTGATTTAATACTGTTTATGCGTACAAATTCATCAGATTTTTTTACTTAATGTTTTATCTAGTCTGCATGAGTGATATATTAATATTGGTTACCTATATGTTAGTATTATGACTACTGCTACATAATATGACTACATAATATGAATGGCGGCTTTTACTTGCAGTAAAATTTAATTTTACTGCAAGTATATGGTCAACCCTAAAATTAATCAGTCACTTTTTTCAGAGTTTAGTTACGTAGGTTACGTTAGGACATTTGGAGCTTTAGATCTCTATGTGTTATGGTTTGATTTAGAGTCTGGCTAGTAAGGCAGGGGGCCTTAAAAACCAGACTCTAAATCAAACTCTTATGAACCATGACAAAACATGGTACATGTCACCGCACTTTGAATAACGGCAGTTTTATGTGCCTTTGAGAGAGGATCAGATCTATTAAACCATCTTACTTACAAATTTGCAGACAGATACTTACCAAATATAAATTAGGATAGATTGGATAGATAGGCATAGAAGAAATTCTGGCTTACAACATTCATTTCCATAGATATAACAAAACATATGACAAACTGAAGGTATCTTTGACGCTATCGAAGTACTTAGTTACTTCGAATCCAATAAAAGTGCTATAATATTAGATACATAAGTACAAATAATCTCTAATTTATGTTTGTTCCGGATATCCTAAAAATGTACTGAAACCAATTTCAAAATTCATTCTCCTACGATTTTATTTTTAAATAGACATGCATCATTTAAATACATAATATGTTGAATCCAACACTACCTAAGCTCTATTGGTAGGGTAATGTAGCCTATTCGCGTCTACCACCCAGTTCCAGTCCAAAAGAGAGGGCATTCCTCAAAAACTTTAGGAAATATCCATACCTACCTATCCATAACAAAAATAAACGGTATTTCTGTTAAAGCTTTGATTTATTGAAATTATGTATGAATCAAAAGCTTTCGGTCGTATGAAATTTAACAAAAAAATTGTAAGCAGCTACACAAAGGACGCACAGAGGCCATTACAATGTGTATGTTTATAATGACGGAATCAATATAAAACTAATAATGTTTGTCATGATTTGTCATATAATAAAAACCATCCTAGTTAGAATTAGATAGACCAGATGGCGTCCATTGCGGACGCAATGTGGCTAATGTATAAATTAGGTAGTGCAGTTCGCGTCCAGCGTTATTTTAACTGTTAAACAAATAAAATTTGAGCACAAACATCATTACTTTATTATATGGTTCATAGTTAAGGTTTAGAAATAACAATGTATCCCGAATTTGAAATAAAGCCATTAAATTAAAACCTCGTGAAACGCGCTGCTGCTTAATATTTTTTTTTGCAAAAGGTCATGCAACCGCAATCATTTGTATCGTACAAGATTTTAGTATATTTTCTACGTAATAGTGATAACATGCATATACCTACATACACATATCTAAGCTTTCATAGAAATGCCGTAAATTTTTGTTAGTGACTCTGTATGGCTATTTCCCACTGTTTTTGGACGCGAACTGGGCGGTGGACGCGAACAGGCTACATTACCCTACCTAATTTAGAATAATTTAACCCTGCAATATAAAAACTTCAGCGCTATAAAAATAATTACGGTCGAGGCAAGGGTGAGTTGCTAGTGTTATAGATGTAGTAAATAAACTTCACGCACGAGTAAGACTTGATAACTCGCTGCTATTGACCGATTAAATCAAATAACTACAATTATATTCATTTGACGGCGCAGTATTTTGTATATTATATCATTGCTACCACCTACATATTTTTTATACCAAGTTATGTTTCAGAACCGGAAAACCAGGTAGGATTAATCCGAAATCCTGAGGATATGAAATATCGCGCCAGCGGCTACATGGTACATGCTTTTAATACATTGGTATCGCGAAGAATCGGATTTCATAGGGGTATACCCGATACGAGGCATAAATTGTGAGTATTACGCCTTTACTTATCAATTCGACTGCCTCTGTGGCGCGGTGGGAGTGTATCCGACTGCTACGCAAGAGGTCCCGGGTTCGATTCCCGGGTCGGAACAAATATTTGTGTGATCCACAAATGTTTGTTTCGGAGTTTGGGTGTTTCCTGTGTATAATATGTATGTATTTAGAAATATATAAGTATGTTTATCAGTTATCTAGATCCCATAACACAAGCTAATATTAGCTTACTTTGGGCTAGATGGCGCTGAGTGAAAAGTGTCTCACAATATTTATTTATTATTTATAATTATTTTAATGCTTTATATTCTGTATGTTCATGTTTTTGAATCCTCGGACAGGAAAGAATATTTGAGAAAATAAGATCTCATTATGCCACGGACCATGGTCGGTTAAATTGAATATCTAAAACTCACGCCACTTGTGAGGTCCGATATGATTCAAATCGGCCAGATGTTTTTTCACTTTCCTCTTTATCGTAAAATTACTTAGTGTTTAGGATTTGAAACCAAAAAAAAAATTATTAGGTCTTTTTTTCTCGAAAGACATGGCTTATTATCGGCAATGGACATCTGCTGTTGGAATTATGTGCTGAATAGTATGAAATACAACTCGCAAAAAAGATGTGGTGCCGTGGGACACCAGCTAGGAACGAAGTTAAAAAAAAAAATTACCACCCTCTCCCTCACCCCAACCCTCACCCTCGCCCTCACCCTCGCCCTCACCCTTACCCTCACCCTCACCCTCACTCCTCACCCTCACCCCTCACCCCTCACCCTCACTCTCACCCCCACCCTCACTGAAAGAGGAAGAAAGAGAAAGGTATTATACGCTACCCGCTTGTGTATACGACGGTCGCGCCTGCGCACGTCTCATTTAACGTTTTTATTCCACGGACTTTTTCTTACGGTTTTACTATCACATTTTTTTCAGTTCGGTCGCGCTGCAAAATCCCTATCTCCTCCAAGCCTGCCGTAAGGAACTTCGTTCCAATTATGAATACATTATTTTTGTGGGTTAGTCCATCTAGTTCTACTGTAAGAGATATTCCTCGTATATAATTTAAGTAATTTCCGTGCTTCGGAAAAGGCACGTTAAGCTGGTCCTAATTGCCAGTAAAATTTTTTTCTTCTTCAGCAGTATTTAAGCACAGTTGAAGGTCCTTGGGTGGCTTGAAAAATTTGGTACATGTTGCTCGAGTGCTTGACCAATCCTTGTTGCCAAGCTACATCTCTGTCTCGTTAAACAGTCTACGTGTTAAACAGTTCAGGATTATGAAATGTATATAATTTTGTAAACTTTTAATATAACTTTGGAGCTGTACTAAAAGCGTCATTGATCGATTATTGAAAATGTGAATGGAGTGTTCACATACCTACTGATAACTGAAATTGTAACTTGTTACTATCATTCCGTTTGCAACTGGAGGTTAGGAGCTCTTAAGAGTACAACGGCCATAAAAACGTTGATTTGAATTTTCCAATGTTCGTCTGTCATCTAAAACCCGGTTCAAACTACATACAACTTTCGACCCCTATTTCATCCTTACCCTTTTTACAAGGCCTTCTCGTAGGAATTTTAATTACTTGCGCTAAACCCTTATACTAGGGCACAAAAATACCGAGCAAAGGTCAGATATTCAGATTAACTTAAAGAAAATAACTCACTAGGTATATTTAACAAACTTGTTTGTAACAAAGATGTTTTGGAATTTGGTGGCAAAGTTCCTATTGTTTGCCTCATTTAGGTTACGTGTTATGTGGCCTATATTGATTACTACTACTGGCTGAGTACTAAACGTAACTTAACTAATAATATATACATATTGATTTATATATTGACTCTAATCGCGTTAAGTATGTTTACTTTCCTTGAAGAAATTGGTTCTGTTGTTTACCTTATATAGCTCATTACTGTGTGACGTTGAAAGTATATTAATGTTATAAGGGAATTGGTTTTAGATGTTATCGACATCATAGTAAATATGGTTTGATTGCCTCTTGATTTACTCGTATTGTTTGTTATCGCTTTCAGTATTGCGATTATACAACTAGTCATACATAATCGCTCGTCTGCTCGTATTTGGACACTCGCAGGCACACACATATTTGTATTATCTAGAGTAAAAGTCTTAATAATGGTTTTTCCTTATGTGATGAAGTCACGGTACATAACATAGTTACCAAAAGGAAGATTTTTCAAATTTACGCGTTTTTATGTCTTTTGCAGGTGTCGTCTTCAACAATTTCCAGATCGACTGCCAAAAACTTCTATTATAATTTGTTTTTACAATGAACACTTTGAAACTCTAATGCGATCAGTTCATTCCATATTAGATCGGACAGACCAAAAACATCTTAAAGAAATCATTTTGGTAGATGACTATAGTGATCTGCATGATCTCCACGACCAAGTACAAAAAGCAATCATTGAATTGAATAGTAGGAGGCAAAAGGAGGATGAAATGCTCGAGACCAATGATTTGGATGTAGAAAACGTTGTAGATTATATAAACGATGACAATAATGTTGTAGATAAGAAATCAATTGACCAGAACAAAAATAATTTTAGTGTAAGGTTATTACGGACAACTAAACGAGAGGGTCTAATTAGAGCCCGTTTGTTTGGTGCTAAAAACGCCTTTGGGGAAGTAAGTTTTAGTTTTGTTTTATATTGTATGTATTGAACGATAGCGTGAAATTTGAATTGATTATCTTCATGTTCACCACATTGCCAAAAGCCTACTAGGTCGAGGTTTCGAAATATCTCAAATTTTCATTCGATTTTCCGTTGACGTAGGAATAGGTATCTAGGTATACCTCTGGAAACCTTTAGACGAGGTAGACACAAGAGGGCTTGATGACGTGATGAATGTCATTGGTGCCAATGATGGAAGACCAAGGATGCATGAATATACGTGATATGAAGAAATTTAACTGTCAAAGTGACTTATTTGAATTGCAAATGGTTACGAGATAATATTTACGTGCTTTATAACAGTGCAGTGGGCACACAGCTGCATTAGTTTCAGTTTGAAATATGAAATAGTATTTTTTTCGGATGAAAGCGTATAGAGAGTACTTAGGTATAATATATTCATACACACGCGTTTCCATCTGGTAATGTTTACAGAAGCCCTACATAAATTACTACGCCGAATGACAATATTTACTCTTAGGATATCGCATGAAATGAGGCGTCATTTTGTGCTCTTTCCGAATTTCAATATATTTTTGATCCATAAGTGACAGCATTTCCAAAGAATCTTTTCATTATAAATACGTGAGTAATCAAAAAACAGAAAACTTTCTTGTATTTCGGCGAATTTCAGTCGCCACAATAATAAATTCTTTCATCTTCAGACTTTTGAGAAAGATTACAAATCTATTTGCAAATTAGTCTCGGTAATGTATTTTGATAAGTATTTTATATGTATTTAATAAATATGTATATTTTTGAACAGCACAAGCGTTTCGTTGACCTAGATAATTTTAATACGAGAGTGGGCGTTTCAGTACTAAAACTATCTAAAATTTCAATTATTTTGTAGAACAACGATCCAGCTAACTTACCGGCTTGTGTATTTCAATATTATGTAAATAGCGACTATGTTTGTTATTTGAAGGGCATATTTGAAGCCATACAATATTAATAATTTACCAACTACATATACTATTGAGAATTATACGTAGGTACCTACTTGATATTAAGTAACCTACTTTTTGAATAACCTTTTATCTCTCGTATAGATTACCTACATAATTATGGTGACTTTCGACCGATTACTGTCGTAACATAACGGGATACCTAACACTGTTGTTCTAATATTCTAATTACAACATACATACATATAGTCACGCTCGTTATCCCACAAAGGGTTGAACAGAGCCTTCGGTAACACTTGGTTACACATAAAGCCACATCTGGCGGAATGGGTCATTCAGCGCCCCAAAATGTGACAGATTGCCAGCCTACCACTTATCATGTAAGGGTATTGACCCATGTTCGCCATAGCCTCGTCTGTTAGCTAGCAGGATGTACCACGCGCAGGTGAGGTTGGCTTGGATCCCGTTGGATGTTATTAGGGACCCCTTACACGCGTTAATTACAAGTTGTATAAAATAAGGATTTTATGTCGGTTTAGTACCTACTTGAAATAAGTAATTTGACTTTCATGAAGTTAGACGTCGCTGTATGTAGTACGTATTCTAATCTATGTACGTCGCCGTCGGCGCCCTGGCGCAACCTTACCTTCGAAGTTTCGAAGACGGAGATGTTAAGATGTTTGAGAATTCCCTCTTCATCAGAAAAGGCAACTTTGGCGACCGGGGTCGGCTCTCCTACTATTCTTTCTTTAGTTCTCACGGTTTTCAGCATTCATAGTAGTAATTTAAGACCATTGTCGCATAATAATTTTCATCCTTCCGTACGTCAAACCCAGGACCGCGCCGGGTTTGCTATAATTATCCGGTACGTTGAAACGATACCAGTGCAAATTAGGTCAATCAATTTTTACGGTGTTTGTGCTATTGTTTTCAATACTACTATATGTATATGTTATCAAAACCTCCAAAATCAACCTGTTTAATCCTACTAATATTATAAACGCGTAAGAATGAGTATTTGTTAATCTTTCACGCAAAATCTACTGACTGGATTTTGATGAAACTGTACAATAATACAGCCTATACATCAGAATAACACATAGGCTACTTTTTATCCCGGGGACAAGTTCATGTGGGAAACGGGAACGGAAAACATCAACACGCGTGCTGAGCCGCGAGCGTCAACTGGCATAGAATTTAATAAACGTTTTGGCACCTTTCATTACATTTCTGATCCAATATTTTCAGGTCTTGGTATTCTTAGACTCGCACATAGAAGTCAATGTCGGCTGGTTACCACCATTACTAGGCCATCTATCATTCGGCGTTGACGGAGTCCACGTGAAATTCTCACAACGTGCAGTAACACCCATTATTGACGTCATCAGCGCAGATACATTCGAATATACAGCCACCCCGCTTGTGAGAGGAGGATTCAATTGGGGATTACATTTCAAATGGGACAATTTACCCAAAGGAACACTGAAAAGTAAGTGTCTGTGCGTGTGTCTTGTTTTTTTTTCCATTTTTTGAACGGCTCAGAACGTTTGGTAGATGTTAGCTTTTAGTTGTAAATTCTGGATATAAACTGAATTATTTGGCTGTAAGTAATAAATCTAGCCCGCCGAGAAGAGCTTTGTAATGTGGTATTGCCTTAGCTGATTCGCCGTGAATAGCCCTCAGGCCTATCCTGCGACTCGGTTGGGAAGAAGGCCGAAAACCGCGGGGTTTAGTGGGTAGGACGGCCTCCAAGGGCTGAGAGTCCCACATACCGTTCCTGCTGCCCCTGCAGTAGGAATGACATTGAGTGAAATGACATTGAGTAAATGCATTCCCCGCGTCAACAAAAAAAACCACAATTAATATTTTTTTTTTAAAGTATTTTTTTATGAATAATCAAAGCAACACGGCAATGGGCTCACCACTTATTACGTGGGACAGGAATAAATATGGTGAAAAGTGGGCATATAATATATATGCCTCTGCCTCTCCTTCGGGGATAAGGCGGGATAGATAAATAATAATCAATGAAAATATGTCTGATATCAAATAAATTATGAAATTAAATTTATCTAGTTTTTGTTTAAATAAATATGACATTTTTCCAAGGAAATAATTTTAATCGATTAGATAATGCCAAAATGCCGAGTGCCAAAGATTTCGCTCTGAAGAGACTATAAATTCACAAAGTACCTATATTTTTCCCGAGTAAATATTTACAGCTAATATTCGAACTCTGAAACTAATCCTTCTTTAATCTTATAGCCGATGAAGATTTTGTTAAACCCATCAAGTCTCCAACGATGGCAGGCGGCCTTTTCGCTATTTATCGACAGTACTTTAATTACGTCGGCAAATACGACGCTGGAATGAATATCTGGGGAGGCGAGAATTTGGAGATTTCATTTAGAGTGAGTACAGGCGTAGACAGTTATATCAAAATATATTAAAAAATTTCAGTAATAAATTAATATTGGCTCGATTTCTTGACATTTATGATTACTGCTCTGCTTTTTAGCTATAGCTATAGCCTTCCGCCATAAATTGGCTATACAAAATAAAAGTATTATTTTAATTCCAACCTGTCCTTCCTGAGATTAGCGCGTTTAACCAAAACAACCCCTTAAGATCAATAATAGATAAGTGCTCGTTATATAATAGTAGGGGCGGTAGCGTTCATGCTCACTAGGAATTTTATATCGGCTGATATTCTCAAGATTAATAGTATGTTACCAATACATAACAGATTTAACAGTCAGTCAGTCATTGTTGCCAATTAAGCTAGACCTCCAAATTGTAGAAGCGCCCATACAAGTCAAAGGTTTTAACTATGTATGTATGGGGTCTGATTTTCATTATTTGTGCTGTAAGACCACGCTTTTAACCAAAATTAATAATTCTAGGTAGTAATACATAGTTTAAACCAATTAACATAGACCTTTGAGTTGTATGGGCGCTTACTATAAACATTTTGAATGTGCTACAAGAAAGTATGACGTCATATTACTATACTAGATGACCCCCACAGTTTCGCCCGTGGAATATTTCGACCTCCCGTCGCACCTATTTAATCCTGTCTATTATAAATTCTACAATGAGATAAAAATTTGCCCGATTGGTTGACATTTATGACTACTGCTCCGCTCCTCAGTGTAGTAACGTAATGATATATAGCCTATAGCCTTCCTCGATAAATGGGCTATCTATCACAAAAATATAAATAAAA
The DNA here is from genome assembly GCA_948477245.1 of Thumatha senex. NCBI lineage: Eukaryota > Metazoa > Arthropoda > Insecta > Lepidoptera > Erebidae > Thumatha > Thumatha senex. The sequence goes on along the minus strand of OX419725.1, from coordinate 14,131,022 downwards.
AAAAAATTAAATCCGACCAGTCGTTCCTGAGATTAGCGCGTTCAACCAAACAAACAAACTCTTCAGCTTTATACTATTAGTATAGATAAGGATTTAATATGCTCATTTCAGATTTGGATGTGTGGAGGCAGCTTGGAGTTGATTCCTTGCAGCCGAGTTGGTCACGTGTTCCGTAAGAGACGCCCCTATGCCATAGGAGAGAAGGAAGACTACATGATGTACAACTCTATGCGTATGGCTAGAGTGTGGATGGACGAATATGTAGTTAGTATTATTTTTTGTTGGTTATTTTATTAAGTTATTTTATGAGGCATTTCATATTTGTATGAAATTGTATTTCTATGAATTTGAAGTCAGTAGTATCTGAGATTTGGGTATAATACAAGCTGCAAAATTGATTTTTGATCAATACATTGACAGTATTGTGACCAAAGCTTCTAAAGCCCTGGGTTTTATTATAAGAACATTACCGGTATAGTTTGGTAACATGCCGGTTTCCAAACTATAAAGCCGGTCAAGGTGTTGTACTGTGCCTATGTGCATAGCCATTTAGAATATGTCTCTCAAGTTTGGAATCCTCAATATGAGGGTAAATAAATGCCAAATTGAGGGTGTCCAAAGGAAGTTCCTTAGATACTTGAACTATAAAACACAGCAGTGGTCACAAGACCATGATCATCGGTGCAAACGATATCATTTTCTACCATTAGAGTATAGACGAAGTTTAAATGATATTTGTTATTTGTGTAGCATTACTGGTGGAGTGGTTGAGAGCAGTGAGCGCCTGAAAAATATAGGATTAAGAACTCACACAACTGGTCTACGTAGGCGACCTCTTTTGAATGTGCCATTTGTAACAACAAATTACAGGCGCAATTCCTTTTTCAATCGTAGTGCTCGATGTTGTAATGATCTCTCACCGTCATTAGACTTTGATCTGTTTTCCACTACAGTAGGCACTATTAGGGGGAATATGGCGAGGTATTTTTTTGAAAATGACAGGGTATATGGTTCTCGGTTTGTTCTATGTATAATGTTTGTATGGTTGGAGTAACTTGTTGCTACTTAGTAAATTTATACCATTAATTTTCATTCTATAGATAATTAGTAGTCCACAATGGTGGTCGGAATGGGGGTCGGTCACTTTTGATGAACTTGGTTATGTTGTTTTTATTTTTTTATAATTATTATTGATTTTGTTGTTCTTTTTTTCTTAAGTATGGTATTTTTTTTAAATAGGCGGCACTTCTATTTCCGTTCTGTCTGACCCAAATTTTTTAGTAATATTTTTTATATATGGAGGCTTGTTATTAGCAATCCGTAATACTTACTAAATGTTAATAATCTATATCAGTGGTTCTCAAACTTTTTTGGTGACGAAACCCTTTTGGGAAGCAAAATACTTGATGGAACCCTACAGTAAAACAATAGTTTTTAAAAGTGTATTCTTTATTAATAAGCATAATAAAAGTACAATGTAATAGTTACTAATAATTACTTACTTTACCACATGGCAAGTACAATAATAGAAGATATTAAAAAAGAAAAAATCTAACTAATGGGGGGTATGAAACTGTTTTTTATTTTTCATCAATAGACAATTGAAGTCTCATATCAGGTTCGGCGTCCAGACTATTGCGATATTTTGTTTTCGTGGCTGCATTGAGGAGGTTGAGAATCCTGTTTCGCACAAATATGTTGTTGGGAACGAGAGAAGAACATTCAGAGCCATTTTGCCAAGCATTGGATTTTCATCACGGATTCTGCACCAACAATCGTTGAGATCGTTTTGAACAGTGACTCCATACTTGTGTCTGATGACATTTCTAAAAGAGATTCATATATCTCGTTTGACATACTTTCGGGCCGTTGCAAGTTGGGTACAAAAGGATTATGAATCCATGAATTCAGTTTCATTTTTGTATTCTGTTCTTCGGGAAAATACATTTCAAAAGATGCGCGCATCGAACTGAGATATTGAACCAATTCTTCAAACACATCATCTTGAAACATTTCTGAGTCGTCATCGCTAACGAACTCACTGAGTGACGTAAAGCTTTCTATTTCTTTCTTACCAACGCAAATAATCCAAAGATCTAATTTTCTTTTAGAGGCAGTTATTTTGTTATAGGCCTGAAACACTGTTGTCTGTTTCCTTGCAATGATAAATTCAATTCGTTCAGTTTTTGAAAGATATCCGCCATAAAAGACACCCGTAAACCCCCTTATACCCCAAAGATATCCTTAAAAGAAGTGTAATAATAATTTTATAATAATAATTTATTGTCACATAAAACCTGGATTTACAATGCTTAGAAATGAAGCCTTCTTTTAAGCAAATATATACTTGTGTCAGAAGAACATACTAAGGTTTATTACAGAATTTTGTTCAATAAACGAGTACTAAATATTGAAAAACAAATTCAAATTATATCTAAAAAAACTAAAACTTAAACTAAAAGTGATATACAATCAAACACGCGCGCGCCGCGTGTGTGTGTGTGTGTGTGTTTGTATGGGTACGCTGTAACAGGGCTTCAGTGTCATCGTAAGTCAATTCTCTTATCCACTCTATTAATGCAATTTTACAATTGTAAAAATTAAAGGCGTATAGGTTGATTTGCTTGTTGATTCTGTTATACAGATAAGCTGAACGTTGACTAAACTGTGAACAAGCGAAAGTGGTTCGACTTAAAGAAGTACTAGCAGCAGCTAGGTCTTTTCTTCTTCTGTTTTCAATATCTGGGTTGTATGGTAGTGACTTATGTTTTTTAAGGACAGTATGAAGAATATATAGCTTCCTGATGGACAACAACTCACTAATCTGATAGAGAGTGTTAGTAGGGAATCTTAAATTCTTAAAATACATTATTTTAATGAGTGCTCGTTGCGCTCGCTCTAATTCTACGAATCTAGTCTTCCCCGCGCCACCCCAGACAGGAATGCAATATACCAGGACAGACTGGACCAGAGCCATGTATGTTTAATTTAAGATATTTCTTGGAGACATTGTATTATTTGGGACTACATATCTTAGGGTTCTGAATATCCAACTCGATTTTCTTATTCTGTTTGTAACTTGTTCCATTTGTGGAATTTGTCAATGTCCGAGCTTAAATTTTTTTTGGTCTACTGTCCTGAGGACAGTAGACCAAGTCTATCAATACGCCTAAATACTTGGTCTGCGTAACTTTATTTAAGTTCGGACATTGACAAATTCCATCCAAAATTAAACTACATGTATGGACTTTTATTTGAAATCCATCTTGAGGTTGTGTTCTTTCGCGGATGCTGAAGCAAATATAATTTGATTTTTGTGCGTTTAGGGTAAGTAAGTTACTTGCAAGCCATTGAGCTATTCTCATCATACCCACTTCAGCTGTCCGCTTAACGTCACCACAAGTGCTTCCATAGCAAACAAGAGCTGTGTCATCGGCATATGACAAAATTCTGGCATTAGGGATTTTCTAATTGCAGAGGTCATTAATGTAGATTAAGAATAAAGTAGGACCCAAAACGCTTCCCTGAGGAACGCCATAGGATACGCTTTCATCCTCATTAAGATGGGTGCCCACTTTTACTCTTTGCCTTCTGTTAGAGAGGTAATCTTTAAGAAGCTCCAGTTCAGTATCACGCACTCCAACCTTTTCTAGCTTTTTTAATAAAACTGGGACAGAGACGGTGTCAAACGATTTTTTTATATCTAGGAATACCGCTAAATATTTACGGCCTTTGTCGAGTTGATCTGTTACAAGTGAACTAAGTTCTAAAACAGCATCTTCAGTCGATCTACCTTGTCGAAATCCAAACTGAGCAGGAGATAAAATTTGAAAGTGATTTAGGTAATTAAGTAATCTGATGTTAATTATCTGGTAAATTATTATTAATATCATCTCCGTCCCCAGTCTTGTGTACTGGTGTAATGATCTATTGCTTTAGAACCGCTGGCGCTGTAAAGACCCCCCTTCTAAAACACAAATTAGCAAGGTGAGATAGTACAGGAACGATCACTCTACTAGTGTACTTCAAAAACTTTATGGATATGTTGTCGCACCCGGGGGCACTACTGGACTTAGAACTCATCAATGTTCTAAGTACTTCGTCATAGTCTGTGTCAAGGAGCGCCATAGAATTAACCTGTGACGGTAAGTCACTTTCCCCGCCGGGATCCAGAATTGATGGGCTTCTGATTTTTTGGGCTAGTTGCATTCCAACACTTACAAAATATTTATTAATATAGTTTACTGATTCAGTGGGTGACGGTTTAATATGAAGTAGTTCAGTGCAAATTTTTTTTGATTATTCGTATAAGTAATTGACTTAATGTTTTTCCAGAGTAATTTATTATTATATATTGAATTATTTAATATATTCCTATGATATTTTCTTTTACTTTTTTTTATTAGATTATTACAATAATTCCTGTAGCGCGTATATGTTATTCTTAGAATTTCGTTATGAGAATTACGTTTAAAATCTTTTTGAAGCCTGTTTCGGGTTTTATCATTTCGGGGTTATCCATGGCTTAATAATGCGCTTTCCATGGGAATATTTATGATATTTGTATTATTCTGAATGGAGTCAGATAGTGCGTGTACAAAATGATCAGATATAACATTTGGATCATCACAAGATAGAAGTTCAAAAAGTTGTTGGTCTTGTAAATTATTACGAGCTTTCGCGAAATCCAAAGAGGTTCGCGTCCTTTTAATAATAAGGGTGTCCTTAAGCTTGGACAATACTAAAATAAGTGTGCGGTGGTCAGTAATAGTAGTTTGTAGAACAGCGATATGTGCAGATATTTCTTTTTTGTTTATTCTTAACATAAAGTGGCCCAGACAATTTTTTTCTCTCGTGGGAAACACCTGGCCCGGGAGTACTCCATGCAATGATAACATATTTAGGTAGCTATCTCTATTTGACTTTTCAAGCAGAGTATCAGTGTCCCTTGCAATAATATTGATGTTTATGTCTCCAGTTATGATAACATTTCTTTTCTCTAAAGTTAGTGTGTCCAGGTAAGTGCCGAGAGAGCTTACATAAATACTAATATCTGTGTTTGAAGGGGACCTATAAATACACAGGATTATGTTATTAACTATATTCACGCGCAAGCAGGATGCATGTTCCAAAAAAATCTCCCTAACTCTAAACTTTAACGTTTCCTTTATGTAAACCACTACTCCGTCATTTTGGTTAAAATAGCGAGTAGTTGCGTGAGACTTGTAATCATTTAGTTGAGGTATAGGTTTATCAGCATTCAACCTGCATTCAGTGTATCCGCACCAAAGTCCAAGTCACAGAGATTGATCAAGAAGTCATCCAAATTGCAATAAATGCTACGTATATTTTGAGAGACTATAGTGAGGTCTCTTGGTTTAACACAAATGTGCTTAGGAAACTCAGAGATATCACACTCCACTGCGAAAGCAATGGCCATGCTATCTATGTCGGTTATGGTTTTTAAATTATTATCCATTAAAGAATATTAACAGGAGAATAATAACATCACTCAAAGGCTCCGACACAGTGTAGTAAACGCAGAAACATCCAATGTTTGGACCGTGACAACACATTTTTATAAGTGTGAAGGTTTGCAATGATATTCGGAGCGATCATAAGTGGGTGATTTTTAATCTCGATTGTAAAGACTACGAGCGTATTATGTAGTTTCGTATATTGGTCACTTTTACACACCACCCATGTGGTCGAATCCGGAGAGTCCCTGTGATAAAAACGAGAGATAACAGGTAAGCAGACGAAACACCTTAACTTCGGTATGACTATGGTTAAATCATAGGAGTAATCAACCTCAAAACGCTTTGCATATGTCGACTTTATATGTGTGCATATGTGAGATCGCTTTGTTGGTGTAAAATTATTGTATTGAAATAAAGTGTAAATTGGTGTACAAATTGCATGTTGTGTATTTTGTATTGATATAAAATTATTATATAGAAATAAAGTGTGAATTGATTCATTAATTGAGTATTTTATATTTTGTATTGATTTAAGATTATTGTATGGAAATAATTTGTAAATTACTGTATAAGGTGACCTTTCCATAGTTCGTATTAGTGTAAAATTATTGTATAGAAATAAAGTGTAATGTGGTATATAATTTGAATATTTTATAGTGTCATGTACGTACCTGTAGCCACTACATCTAAATGTACGTTCTAAAAATTAACCATTTTGTTTATATAAGACGGTTGATGGCTCAAAGGTACCTCGGTATAAACTACGACAAGTTTCAAAATGTATTGCATGCATACAATTACCAAAAATAATACTCCGATATGCTGAGTTTTAAGAGTTAAAACTAAACAACAAACAAATAAAGTATATATAGTAACTAATAAAATATTTAAATTAGGTAGTCATTTCTCCATCATTAGTTGGTGAACTTGCTCTTCATGTATAATGGTTATGGCTGAAGACTGTTCATTTTTCCGAACGTATACCTTACCATAAGCCGTCCAGCAGAATTTATAAATGCTTGTTATTATCAAGTCTCGAGCGAGGAAGTGGAGGCGAGAACCTCTCGATGTTAGGTGCTCTGCCAAGAAAATGGGAGTTTCCTCTTGGGTTTTGAGGCCTAGTAGTTTAGAGCATAACTTAGGTTGCTGTTTGACATTACAGGCCTTTCCCTTTTTTAATATTTCGCTCTTTAGTAAGGTTTAACTGGTTTCTAGGATGATAGGAATATTTTTACTTTTTATATTGGTTCCTCTCACTCGGTAAATATCTTTAATGTCATTTTTAGTAAACGTGCTTTTGCTGAGACACATAACCATATTAACCAGATTGTCTTTATTCATTGTTATTTTTCGGCACGTTTTTAATAACAAAGTTGCATTTTCTACTTCTTATTTGCATTTCTTCCAGTTTGTTTTCCAACATAATTATAGTTTTTTTGTCTTCCTTCGACTTTCTAACATGACAAGTTTCTTATTTAATTCCTCATTCTGTGCAGTTACATACGCAATAGAATTCTCTATATTTTTGTTACTCTGATGCATTTCCTTAAGTATCGAAGCCATCTTTTGCATCTCACTTCCCTGATTTGCAGAGAAACCTGATATCATTCTTCTTATTTCCTCTTTAAAACTATCCAGCTACTGACTACGATTGTCATCCATGTCCTCTCTGCTACGTTTTACTCTTCGCACTGGATAATTTAGTGGAGTGGTGTTTTTAAAGCTTTCAGCCAAGTGAATTTCCGTGTCAGATACAGATTTACTTAGCAATGTTTGAGGCGTGCTTGATTTGGATTGACTTCTTTGACCAGAGGGTGCGTCTTAATGGCATTCTCAAAAGAACGTTTCGGGATGCAACAGATAAACAAAACTAATCAATTTAATGTTACAAATAATTTCCTCAGCGATTGATATAGAGTTCAATTTTTGACATCTACTTTAGCGCTCGATAGATGTCGTTAATTCTCTTGTATAACTTGCGATATAGTTAGATTTTTGACATCTAACCCCAGCGCTCGATAGATGACGCTGTAATGGTTTCAGTAATCGCTGTATGGTTTTGTTTAGCAACCTTCCATCCAGCTCCCAGTACTTCTTGATGTCCTGGTACTTGACGATTACAACGATACGTCCAGAAAGAAGTGAATTTTATATATTTGTCTCTCTTACCGTTGGGCGGTCCTTAATATATCTTTGGGTGGTTCTCACTACTGTATGGGGTGGGATTTATAAGTAGTAACGAATATCTCTTCACCACTTTTGCACTCCTAATATAGTACTGTATTTTAAAATTTATTAAATGTACATTAAATATTTAAATTTAAATTGCGTATATTCCACACACGTCTACTCGTTACCGAGATCCAGAAGGGAGAGTATCTGCTGAAAGAAACATTTGTAACTCGGCTCTAAGTTCAAATAGCCTTGTTAAAGTTTTACCCCGAGACACTTCTGTATGGAGCAGCAGTGTTTTATGTTTGCTGCCAGAATCTTCACACAATAATAAGAACAATCGGGATTGTACTGGTCGTGATTTGATAAAATTAATTATTATTACCGCTTCATCCATAACTAATTTTAGATTTGACGGCATTTGCTTCATCGCAAGTGCTTGTCTATGCAGAATACAATGGCTGGAACTACAATTAGGCGCTTTATTTTTTATTCGTGACACTGCTCCTGCTGTTTTACCTGTCATCGGCTTGGCCCCATCTGTACAAATGTCAATGCATGTGTTTGTGAGCAGCGGTGAACACATAAGCATGTCTTCTTCAAAAGAACTTGGATATCTCACGATAACCAGCAAGATAGCCAAACCAGCGACATCAGTCGACTCGTCCATTTGCAAGGCGAATCAGGTTTTTTGTAGACGTGTAACTAGTTCTTGTTTGACGTAGCTTGCGAGATCATGGATTCGCCGTGAAACAGTATCGTTTGATAGCGGCACAGTAGAAAGATGCTTTGCAGATTTTTCATCGAGCATACATTTTGTTATGTCTAATACACCTGGCTTTATTAAATTCTCAGCGATAGTGTGCGCTTTACCTGCTTGTGCAATGCGATAGCTAACTAAATATGATGCCTCCGTGGCGTTTTCGTTGATAGTTTGTGTTACATGCATCATATTTTTTTGACTTTCCAATAACTGCTATTTTTTACGAGCAAAAATAGATTTATTCTTGTCTTAAGACTCGGGGTGTATAGTTTCTAAATGTCGCAGCAATTTGGCAGGTGCCATGGAACTATTAGGAAGCAGTTTACTACATAGCATGCAGAGAGGTGAGCCGTTGGAATCAACAAATCCGAAACTGATATATTATTCATCATACTTCCTTTTTTCGTCTTTGAAACCGTCGAGCTTGACGTCGTGGCATTATCGTCTGGATCGGTGATTGTTATATTCTCCGCGCGTACTGCTTTTGAACATTTAGCGTCATTAGAAGATGTTGTTGCAACACGTTTAACACCTTTAAGCCAACGTTCCATTCTTCTTTATTTATAATTTTACACGTCAGGATGGTGGGGTCTAAATAATGCACAATCGTTACTGCGTATAAGAGACTAAGTTTAGTACGATGAAGAAATGTATAAAACTGAGACAACAGAATACAGCAGGCTGTAGAACAATGAACACTAGTTTCTCGCTAGTGAGCTTGTAAGTAGGTCGGAAGGAACTTATCGCTCCGAACGCTAATCGTCAACTGACTGACGAGGCGCGACGTGCGATCGCCTCTTTTATACTTAGTCCTAGACTCGATCTCGAATATTCTCGAAAATACTCGAGTCGGCGCCTTTGATAAACAAAAAGCAAAAATATCCCTGACGGGGTAGTCAGAGAGGACAGATCGCCAGGCATCGCGATCCATGCATACTTCTTTCGCTTCCTGTAGATTCATTAATCGCTTCATACATGCACGTCTGGGTATCCGAGTACTTTTGACTCTTCCGTTCTTGACCAATCCGCTCACGTGGTCTTCATAAGTAAGTCTCGGTCTACCTTGACTCCTTCTGCCCTCTACTTTCGCACAATATATATTCTTCGTCAATCGTTCCTCACTCATTCGTTGAAAAAGCAAAAAATAAAAAGAGAAATATAAAAATTGCGTTGTAAACAATCTCGACTTTATTTTTTGAAGTCGAAAGTCGCTTGTTGACAACTATAGCTTCTAATTCAGAGGCGGCTTTTATCAAAGGGACTGTGCGCTCACAAGTATACAAGTATACATGTTGATACCAAACCCACTCAAACGTTCAAGCTGCTAAAGCAGCTGACTTTTTTTGCCTTTTCTTTTTTAGAACTGACCTCATTTCAAAACCTTTTTAAACAATGTTGTCTGTGGTTTTAATGAATGAATTTTATACCATTAGAATCGTGGATAAAAAGCCCGTGTATTAGAGGTTTAATATATATATGTCACAATATCAAAATTCAAAGTAAATGCGGTATAAACATTGCCGGCGGCCATTTTCCCGCCATTTTTTTAGTTTTGCGATAATATTTAATGGGTTAAAAAATTTTTAGTTTTTTTTAGAATAATTATAAGTTATTAGTGTCGTATATCGTTTTAATCGTTATAATTCCAAGAATTTAATTATGTAAAAAAAATAATAGTGTTTCATATTAGTTTTTCGTGTGAGTGGCAAATTTTTGAAAAATAACGTTTATTTATTTTTTTACCGACTTTTTCGTGTTTATACCAATATATCAGTTAATTATGATTAAAATTTCAAATTATTATAGCTATAAGTTTTATCTTTATATATTATACGATTTTTCAGTAGTTAAAATTTTTTGTCTAGATATTATAGTTTCCAAGATATCACGATTTTAGTTAATTAGGTCTTAGGTTAATTACAAAAAATGCGCTGCTCTGGCAGCGCGAACGGATAGTGAACGTTTGAGTGGATGAGATATTGTACCAGCTATTGTAACACATGTTTTACACACAAATACAAACAAATAAATAAATATACCTAGGCGCGGCCGCGGAGTCAAAACGTTCGACCAGAGAGAGGTGTTTTGATTTTTTTTCTAAATTCTTGCGGTACCCCTACTCACACACACACAGAGTATAGCTGATCTATATGTAATATTAGTCTGTAAGCCTTCTACAAAAGTACAAAAATAGATTAAAACCTTCTTTTTTGTGGCATTCCAGAATAAAGTCATAGAAAAGAATCCTTCAGCGGCGTACCTTGCCTTAGGCGATATTTCGGAACGTATAAAGTTGCGGCAGCGTTTACGATGCAAGAGTTTTAAGTGGTATTTGAATAACGTATATCCTGAACTGATGATGGACAGCGAAAATTATCAGAGTAAAAGAGTTGCTGCTCTCAATGATATAGAAAAGAACAAGTTCCAGCCTTGGCATTCCAGGTTTGTATTGTAAATACTGGTGTATATACAACGTTCCCGGATAAGCAGATTCCCAGTAGTTGTACTAAATAGTTCTACGATAGAACTAAAACCTTTTTCTTAATATTTAAAAAATAATAAATATTTTTTTTTCGTGCATGTATGAAACCATTAATGAATCTACAAGAAGCGAAAGAAGTATGCATGAATCGCGAAGCCTGTCTGCGAGATCTGTCCTCTTTGACTACCCCGTGATACAGCGGGATGATCGATAGTTCTTTCTCTAGAGTTCTATTTATTACAACAAATATAACTAGGAATGATCCACAGCCCCAACAAAATTACTATGTAGGAGAACCCAGTGAAATTTTTTGCATAAAATTTGCACTTTATCTTTACAAAAGCAGATCCAAGAAGCTAGGTTAATGGTAGCCTAAGTCTGTCCGAACCCTGGTCCTCCTCGGGTAAGTCTTCGCAAGATAACCTTCGGGGATATATTCGGGGCGCCCAACTCTAGACAGCTGGGACAGTTTCTTGTGGTTTTGGTAGGTTCGAGACTGGCGTGACATGAGTGAGGATTTCCACATATTAAAATAAATAGGCCTGTTGTCTGTACCCGCTATTGTAACACAGTTTAGCAGCGATTAACGCCCTTTAAAATCATTTTGTGCTTAGAGAGGTTAGAGTAGAATGCACATAACCAAAACTGTTGTTTAGCCGTTGGTCCTGGTTGCATTTATTTATTTACAATTGCAGTAACATGGTAGTCGTTAAGTCTGGTTGAAGGCCTTATGGGTGACTTAAAAAATGTTAACAGTAGGTCGTCCCAGTCTGCGCCTGTCCATTTCAACACGGCAATGGGCTCACCACCTGTTACGTGGGACAAAAATGCATGCCTCTGCCTACCCCTTCGGGGATTAAGGCGTGACAATATGTAAATGTATGTACAATGTAACTCACAAATAACTATTCTAAATAAATTTGAATCGGTTTTAAGGAAGCGAAATTACACAGACTCGTACCAGATCAAATTGAAGAAAACTAACCTATGTATACAGAGCGCCAAGGACATCAAAACTAAAGGCAGTGGATTGGTTCTCTCCAATTGTATACGGACACTGAACCAGGTAATAATATACTGTTCACAGATCGCACTTGGTAGAACTTGCTTTAAGAAATTTTCAAAAACCTTTGGTTAATTTGAAACATTCTTTAAAATGACTTCTTTGAAAACTTCTCTGTAACATTAATTTTATAAACTAAAATGTAAATGTTGTGGACGGAGTGGTTTTATTCAATATGAACCAGGTAAGTTGATCGAGCGAGTGAAATGCCTTCATTTAAGATATAAAAGCAAAATTCGAAAGAGTCTTCAACGATTTCTAATTTTGCTTCTATTTGTAGTTTTGAAGTTATACTTGTTTTGGCGCGTTAGAGAAAAGTTGGTGAAAGTAAGTTTTTACGAGGCGCGCGCAGACCGTAACGAAAAACTGACACCATGAAGTTAGCTGATAACTGTTTCCATGACAACTTGTAACTATATTAGAAGTAGTTTTCATCCTGTGATGCTTTTGTTCTTACTATTTTGTCATTCCTTTTACAAATAAAGAGTTGTGGTATATGGGATGAAATCTTATTAGACTAAAGCAGTACGTTTAACGTGTGTACGTAAGTACACACACATTTTTATCCAACAGTACGCCTCTACGCTGAACCTACTTAGGAAGACGACAGTGCAATTTGTAAATATCCATAAATTGGTATTGCTCGATTTCAGATGTGGTTTGAAACTTCGCGCTCTGAACTCGTATTGGGTCGCACCTTGTGCCTCGACGCATACAATAACGTTGCACCGAAGATAGGCAAATGTCACGAGCTGGGTGGTTCACAAGAATGGAAACATAAAGGAACGGTATGTATATTACATTTTATTTTACTACTCAAGCTCCTCAGTATCGCGTTCCAGAGTCAGGAAAATGTAACATTTTTAACTTATATTTAGATGCAACTAAAAAGTGGCAAACGTATTCATGAACATTATTTATTCTGTTAGGTAATGAGATAAAATACAATACAATACTATAGAAAATAATTATACAACATTTATAAGCTTTCTGCAAATGCGTCGTAGTCAACGCGGTGTATCAATCACGCCAATCATTTTTGAACTTTTGCGTAACACCATTCGTTGATATAAACCTATATATTATAATAAACCTTATTTATAAATTATACTAATACTCTTGATACACTATACTTATCTCATTCTCTGACAGGTTACTTTTCAGAAGTTTCACATCTGCCTTGTGTAAATTGTCACAAAATTTAACTATTTAATATTTGTCATTTTACAGCCTAGAGGATAATTGATAGTGTTCCTTTGTTAATCATTTTAAGATGCATTTGACTTTTGCGTAGTGACTTATCCACATTGTAATAATACGATTTCAGGTCGGTAGCCCTATATACAATACTGCAGCGGGCATGTGTTTAGGCGTAGATAGACCTTCACGCGGAGAGTCTGTAATCCTGGTTATATGCAACAACACGGCGAACAATCAATGGGACTTCATCAGATCCTAAACAGAGTACCGTACGTCATTCCAGCAATCCCTAGAATTTATTACTATACTAAGAGCTTTTGGTGTAGACTACATTGGATGTATACAATGTTTCTAGAGATTACATGTTCCTTAAATATTACTTTACATTTCCAAAGTTGGTATTTTTGAAATACTTGTATGGAGTATACAGTTTAAGGTATTAGTAAATAGGATCTCCAAAGTAAAAAGCGGTAGGAGGAAAAATTCTAAATTTCATTCTAAATGTTAGATATATGCATATTTAGTACATATCCTTTTATAGATTTGTTGTTAGTCTAACCTTACGAGGTATATGCAATAATAAGTTGTAGTATATACAACAAAATTAGCGGACCCCGGGCGCTCGAGACGCAACTGGGACAGACGCTCGGATGATGATGAGTATATACAACAAAACTCTGAAAGTCTATATCAGATCAAATTTAGTGAAAGTTAGTCAAGAATACGCCGACCTTCCCTTCATCCATTGTATTTATTTCGTGTGTTAAAGAGTTCTGAGCACTTATACAATCACGCGTGGATGTATGTGTTATTATAGGTTATAGGTGTTGTTGTTTGAATTAATTCAATACAAAATAACAAAAGGAACAATCTCACGGAATGATGGCAGAAACGCGATCATGTTTTAGCCTGTTGGCATTGCAACGGCCGTGGTAACTTGGCTGTAAAAATATACTTATGAAACGCGATATTATGAACATTTTACATATATTTATTTTATAAAAATTGTTGCCGTGGATTTGATTAAACTTTAAAATATTGTATTTCTACATAATAATTATTAGCCGAAATTAAAATAAAACGTTGTGAGTAAAGCAATTTATGAAAATATTTTACAAACATCAATAATAGCAATTAGTTATACAGAATAATATTGATTAAAAATACTCTTATCAAATCGCTTTAATTCTTAAAAGTAGGCGTGAATATTAAATTAGAATAATACTAGTCTGAAAGGTATCACAACGCACAAACCTTACATATCACCAATAAAAAATGCTATTGAATCTCCATGAATATAATGCGTAACCTAAAATAATCTTAAAAAGTGATTTAAGTTATAATATAATTTTTCATTCTATTCAGTAGAATATAATCGGCGTTGATCTTAACAAAAAATGAATGCATTGTTTTTCGAGATTCGCATCTGCGGGTCAAAAAAGTCCTTTTGACTAAGTCTCAATAAGGCTTTACCTGTTCGATACTCTTGCACCGTCCTTGTTATATGTTGCATATAATTATTGTTGTGTATGTTTATTTATTTATCCATATTATATACAAGCATTGCAGCGGAACTGAATTCGGTAGTGCAGCTAATTATAAGTTATATATAATTATATTTATAATATAATTATATATATAGAAAATAAAAAATGCTATTGAATCTCCATGAATATAATGCGTAACCTAAAATAATCTTAAAAAGTGATTTAAGTTATAATATAATTTTTCATTCTATTCAGTAGAATATAATCGGCGTTGATCTTAACAAAAAATGAATGCATTGTTTTTCGAGATTCGCATCTGCGGGTCAAAAAAGTCCTTTTGACTAAGTCTCAATAAGGCTTTACCTGTTCGATACTCTTGCACCGTCCTTGTTATATGTTGCATATAATTATTGTTGTGTATGTTTATTTATTTATCCATATTATATACAAGCATTGCAGCGGAACTGAATTCGGTAGTGCAGCTAATTATAAGTTATATATAATTATATTTATAATATAATTATATATATAGATATAAAGAAGCGCTCGTGGCCTAGCGGTCTCAGTGTTCTGTAAACGATCACTGAGTTACGCAACTTTCACTATGGCTGGTCCTCGGATGGGTGACCACTTTGTGGCATTTACATTTGCGAGCGTTTCCGTGCTTCGGAAGGCACGTTAAGCCGTTGGTCCCGGTTGCCAGTAAAATGGCAGTCGTTAAGCCTGGTTGAAGGCCTTATGGGCGGCTTGAAAACTTCAACAGCAGGTAGCCACAACTTGCGTCTGTCTATTTCAACACGGCAATGGGCTCACCACCTATTACATGTGACAGGAATCCACACGGTGAAAAGTGGGCATATAATATGCCTCTGCCACCCCTTCGGGGATAAGGCGTGACGGATATTTATTTATTTATTTATTTATAATATTATAAAATGCTGTATCCCTGACGGGGTAGTCAGAGAGGACAGATCGCCCGGCTTCGCGATCCATACATACTTCTTTCGCTTCTTCGAGATTCATCAAGGATATAGCGTGAAGATAGTTAGTTAGTTATATTATAAAATTTCCAAAGCCATAACAAAATTTCAACACATTAAATTACAACTAAATGAAACTACAGTTTAATATTATAATAAATAGAATCTAAACTAAACAAACGAACAATAACTAAAAATCTAAAACATTTAAATAAAATCTAAACTAAAAATAACTAAAAACCTAACATGCGTCATAAAATATTTCCGCATTGCAGTCTTCACGTGGTAGCGTTCCCAGAAGACTGGCAGCATTGCCACGTTGTATGGCAATGCTTGGCCTTTGTGCGAAAAAGAAACCAACCTTTATGATCACGAGTAGTGTCAATTACAGGCTTTACAATGTTTTGGAATAGATTATAAGAGCTTGGATCCCATGACCCCCGGCTCAAAAACGTAATCACTTATGAGTTGCAAATATTTTTGCCTTTCCTTCTTGCATGTCACAATAACATATCGTCTATCCAACAATTAACAACATTACACAACGTTAAAAAAAGAAAAAAAAAACATAAAACAATGAGTGCCAAAATATTATATCGTATATTTTAGTTTCGCATAGAGTTGCGTAGTAATTTCAAAGTATTGACTATTTGAGGTATATTGAGTTACAGCTCTCAGTACAGATGCTCGTATGTGTTACATTCAGTCGAATTCATACAGTCCTTGAGCCGTAAATACAAAGTATTGCATATATTATATTTAAAGTTTATTTTAGAACATTATGCGTGCTGTCAATTATAGATGTATAGGTATACAATAAATCTATACGTTGTTGTAAAATATTTATCAAAAGCTATAACACCACTTTACTATTAAGTTTTTTTAAATACCTACCTATACAATTATTAAAAGACATTATTATTATAAGTTTTATTTTTTTACTATGAGTAACCATTTTAAAAAAAGTTTTAAAATTTTTATATATTTAAAACCTTTTAATATTAAGTAGATTTGTTATTTTTTTAGAACGAACTCTTGAGATAATTTATTATCTTTAGAACAATGTTTATCTTAATGTAATAATAGATTAGTAGCCAAGGGCTGCAAGGCATCAATTGCAGCCCGAGATATTTAGGCGCACGAGCGCAGCGAGGGCGTTTATAGTTCGAGGGTGCAATTAATGCTTACACCCGAGCTAACTACTCTGCTTTACATCTGAATTGTGAGGTAAATAGAAAAAAACCGGCATTACAAGAATAAAACATTTTATTAGTTAAAATTTATAGTGAAATGAGAACAATTTGCAATTTTTTTTTTCAAGGTCGAAATTGAACTTCGCCGTTCGATATTTAAAATTGATGACTATTATACTTATACGAAGACAAGGCTTAATTGCGAAGCGACCTCTTTTGTCATTGAGCTGACTGCATGATGTCGCCAGTATGATGGTTAGATGTACGCGAACTTTTTGAAAGAGCGAGGCTTACTGCCCTAGGTCTTTCCTAGCTACATTATTACCCTAGAGCGCTAATTGGTCACCTACAAGCCCCATTTGGGGGTAATAAGGACCTACTTACCGAATATGAGAAATGTAAAAATAATTGATTATATGGTTATCTAACCAGAAATTGTTTCATTACCAAACTATGAATAAAAATAACCTTTCACAGGTCCTAAGAAATTACAAATTATTTTTTTAAAATTATATTTGCGATAAAAGTAATGTAGGTCAAAGAAAGTCGAAATTATAAGTAACTTACATTTGTTTGGAGTTAATAGACAAAACGTGTGTGGTTAAACCGTCCCATATTAAGTTATAATTTGTTCCTATTTGTAAAGATATTAATCGTGTTTTAATATATCCAAGAATACATTTTGTCGCCATTAAGTAACATTAAATTGGTAGCCTAAATAACATTAAGTACATTCGTAGCACAAATATATATAATGTGCTTTTTATATTTACTTATGTATAATATTCACAATATCATGTATTAACTAAGTACCTCGACAATATTTTGTATATATTTTTACAGCTTTTAAAGCATACCTGGAGTATTTTAACTCGAAGTACCTACTATATACATAGTTTATTTTATAGTTAAACACTGTATAGAGTTTCTATGATTATGCGTATATATATTGTTTTATGAAGTTTAGGCCTAAACTTTAGATTGAGTTTAGTTGTATAAAATATATATTACTAGTTTCTCAATGCTTGACCCGCTGAAGACTCCTTGTGTATGTTATTTGAGAAAGATTTCTCGAAAATACTGTTCATTTTGTACTGTTAGAGTACTGCTTACGCTATGTATGCGATAGCCTGGTCCCATATAAGCGAACACCGAGTCTATCGACTCTTTGTCGAAAGGTAGACATGGCATATCATGAGTGGTAGATAAGGGTGGTTTAGATGAAATGAAATGATCTTTTTCTAAATGGTTTTATTTACAAATTGAAACCTGTAGTACACGAATGAGGGTCATGAATAATGAATATTACTTAAATGCAGTTTTATTTAAGACTGGACTAGATATATACTTATTTACTTAGTTATGGAAGTATATTTTTTGATTTATTTTCTTGGTTTTTTTAAACCAATTTAAGTAACTAGTTATACAAATTAAATCACGTTTACCTGCTTTTTTATAAGTTATACGTTTAAGATATATTATAAGTTATTGTATTATAACATAACGTAACATAGGGACTGATTGTTTTATTACATTATTATTAGTTTAATTAAGAAAACACATTTACCTATAGACAATATATAATATAGTCTTTCACGCGCCAAAAGTCAATACTAAGTATGGTTCGAACCCTACTTACTGTTAACCCATTTTATCACGAAATAGTTTGATAATACTATTTCTTGGTTAATATTTGAGAAGCGCTGACTCAGTGTTCTGTAAACGATCACT
This sequence comes from Thumatha senex, assembly GCA_948477245.1. Lineage (NCBI taxonomy): Eukaryota > Metazoa > Arthropoda > Insecta > Lepidoptera > Erebidae > Thumatha > Thumatha senex. The sequence goes on along the minus strand of OX419725.1, from coordinate 14,112,471 downwards.
GCGTTAAGCAACATTCGCTATAGGTGGTCCTTGGATGAGTGTCCACGTTGTGGAATTTACATTTGCGAGCGTTTCCGTGCTTCAGAAGGCACGTTAAGTGAAGCCGTTGATCCCGGTTCCCAGTAAATGACAGTCGTTAAGCCTGGATTAAGGCATTATGGGCGGCTTCAAAAATTTCAACAACAGGTCGCCACAGCCTGCGCCTGTTCATTTTAACACGGCAATGGGCTCACCTGTAACGTGGGACAAAAATGCATACGGTGAAATGTGGGCGTATAGTATGCCTCTGCCTACCCCTTCGAGGATAAAGGCGTGACAATATGTATGTATGTATGAATGTATGTATTTGAGAAGATAATGACTGCATTTCATGACCGACCGACCGACGAATCATAAATTGGAGGGGAAAATTCAGTCATATTGCATTGTTTTGTGGCTTCTTGTATAGAAACATGTTATTATCCAAGGGCACATATCAAAACACTTCAATATACTTAATATTAGTTAGTGCAAAACTGACACCTGTCAGTTCTTTTTTAAACGTTTATGGCACAAAAGCTATTGACCTCTTTCGATCTAGCTTAATGCTTTCAAAGCTACGATAGATCTTCTATAGTATATTTGTTATATAGGATAGTTAGGAAAAGAAATCAGCGAAGATCAGGAGAAGTGGGCACGTAACGGGAAAATGGTACCCGGGTTCCAAAGTGAGGGCTTTGGAGTGAAATAATTGGGAATAAATATAAGAGATTGCTTAAGACCGCACGGCAGAAGTGAAAACTTCATTGACAATCGCAATCAATAATTACGTATGAATTGAATATACTAAACAAGGCGACACAACGGCGAAGAGCAGCTGACTGTATCTTTCTCGCTCGGGTACACTCGGCGTTTCAGAGTTCACCCGAGCGAGCCTTCCTCCTCAGAGTGTGACGGAACAGCCTAACTTGCTACCTAGCGAAAAATATTTTGCGGTGTTCCAAAAGAAGTTTACACTTCAAAAAATCAATTATTGATGGACTTAGACGTATACATCAAGTAAGCTATAGTAATACTGTAAACGTTATGAACAAGGTGCACCTTGCTCACAAAAATGCAGAAATATACAATGTTTCCTTTGTATAATATGTATGTATGAATATATAAAAATACTAGCGGACCCGACAGACGTTGTCTCGCAGTCATTGATTTGTGAGGGCCCCATCCAAACGCATACAAAAAAATTCATTCAAATCAGTCCAGCCGTTTAGGATGAGTTCAGTGACATACTCACGTACAGTAGAATTATATATATAAAGAAGATTAATCCCATAAAAGTGTACCACAATAAAATCCATTCTACACTCAGCTGATCGCTGTGTTTTGAACCCTTCCACGATTTATTCACCTCTTTTGTGTTACTTACGCCTTTACGCAATTTATTTCGTATACAAATGTGACGTTCTGTTGCTGAGGCCCCGTATACTTATTTGATGTATATTCTAAGATGGTAGTTATGAAGTCATATTGTAAATTAAAATCTTATAAACGTATGTCTCAATGTATCTGTGATGGAAAAAAAATGAATTATTTTATCTGCGAATTATTTCATAAACTTGTACAACTTAGCAATGAAATGTATTTTTTATGAATTTGTATTTATGAAGTCTGTGTACATTTATACGACATAGGTATTTTTAGTTAGGTATCTCAGATGCATATCAAATTGCATTGGCTTATTTTTCACTGAATGATAAAAAGTATTGATAATTTTGGCATAAATATTATTAAAAACTCAATATTACTATTTCAATAACAAATATTTGGGACCGAAGTATATAATTACAGCTTATGAAAGCTGGCACAATAATTTATAATGAAGCATAATACATATACAAGTATTATGTGCATACAGAGATTATTTTCGTTATATTTGCCACTACATATTTATATAAAGTAGTCGTATAAATGTCGTATTTCAGTGTTAAAATGTAGTACTCGTAGTTTCATAAACATTAATGACAATTTTGTATGCAAACTCTTTGCATTAGGCATGCTTATAAAACTTTTAGATAAAGTATATTTGTTGTTTATATGTATTATCAAGAAATTTATGTATGTTAAACATAATAAGTATTTAAATAAAGTCACGAACATCGAAATTTAAGTTTTATTTCATAATTATAACCTACTAATATTATAAACGCGAAATATGTTTTACGCTTACGATTTGGCGCTGTGTGTAGCTAAATTGAGACTAGTAAATTTTGAATTTTAGAACTGGCATAGTATCTTATTGGGTATAAGGGTGTACTAAGATCTCTGGGGTCCAAGAGACTTTACCTGCTATACCGGTGCACCTGCTGGTTAACGGACAAAGACTTACAGGATAGGGAGGTCAGTCAGCAGTCGCTCCCAACAATGCCGAAAATGAAAAGCTGAACGACAGCTGTTTCTAGCAGCCATGTAATAGGACCCCATGCTCCAAATTAAAGTGGTAGAAGAGATTGGGAGTACACAAAAGGTGAGGAGTACGCCCCAAACGTAGACTTACGCCCTAAACTGAACATCGGTAGGCAGATACTTTAAAATATCGAAGTTTGAAAATATCAATCGAAAATAACTGCATAGCTAGCTTCTTCACGGGCACCGCACATTCGGACCCGCTCTCTACGAAGTTCAGGCTTATTACTTTTTGCAGGTCTCACTCTCATTGTTTCCTATATTGTTTATCGGGAACTTTTATTGCAATGCTGATTTATTCTGTCAGTCTTGCGGCGGAGAGGAATTAGTGGTAGGCTGCTCGCCGGTTTCTCAGAAGCAGGCCAGGTGAGATCTTCACAAACTCTTCATCGCCCAACGAAGTGGGACAACTCCCGAACGTCCCCCACCACAAAGCGGGATAACACTCGAACTCCCATCCTCTGAGACGAAGCCGCGGTGACGGATAATGTCTGTTGGTAGCTTATTCTTACGAGGGCTCAAAATACTGGACAAAATATTGGACAAAGTACTCGTGACAAAGTATTCATCAATCGCTTCAAACATGCGTATGAAGCGATTGATCAATCTGCAAGAAGTGAAAGAAGTATGCATCGATCGTGAAGCCTGGCGATCTGTCCTCTCTGACTACCCCGTTAGGGACACAGCCTGAAGATAGTTAAAGCAGATTTTAGATGCGATAGGGCCCTACCTACATCAGGGTACAGGCCAGCTTCAGCTTCGAGTAGTGCACCTGCTGACTAATAGACGAGGTCATGGCGAAGAAAAGGAAAATTCGAGATAAAACCCTGTATCGACCCGTCTGGCCAGCGTGGTATAGTAAGGACAAACCCTCGCAATAAGAAGGCACAAACAAGAACAAACAAGAAACGGGCTCCAGTTCCGAGCACTTCCGCTGTTCTTGATTAGGGGTGACGGCGGAAGAGAGGATGCCAAGAATCTGCTGGCTACAGAAGGCTACCTACACGATTGACTCTGGCAATCTATGGAAATACCCTACGGCTGGTCGAGCGCCTTACCAAATTTGAGGTAGAACTGGGTAGTATAAACGGGCCCATATTGAGTATCGAGCTCTGAAGAAAGGGGGAGGATATACTAACACTTGCGTTCTGCGACCTTTTCTACTTTCAGATAGGTAATGGTAGACATTCCTCCGAAGGCCGGTATTGGTTTTTTGATGAATGACGTTTTTAGCAGCGTTGTGGAAGCAGCAGTGTATAAGCTCGGGAAGCATACTTAATACTGACGCTCACTGACAGGTATTCCTGAACACCTCCAGTGTACCCCCGACCTCGGGAAGCACTGACGAGGCAGTTGGGGCCGTGGTACTATTAAGGCTTAATACCACGTTGCTATGGGGGTACCTTACCGCCAAAGTGGGACTACAACAATCGGTCTTTATAGCGTGCACAGAGCCTATTAACTGTTTTGAGTCGCAGAGGCTCTTAATGGATTCATACTTTAATACCCTCACAGAAAATGGACTTGGTGAAAGACAAGGTCACATGAAACGACATAGATTTCTTCATAACGGATTGTAAGTGTATATTTAGAGATGATTGTGTGATAAATGGGTTTAATATCGGAAGCGATCAAAGACATGACCGAGCATCCCTTAATTTTAATTTCTGACCTAAGTACTTCGCTCCTAATAGAAATTAATCGGATCTTCAAAATCGTTTCTATCTGCTGGTGTACTCCAATTGGTCCTTAGTACGTTTTTCTTCAGTTCAGAATCAGGGACTAACATCAGCAGCCACCATGGTTACTTATTGTGGCCAAGACCGAGTAGGTATCTACTTAGCACTAAACTCTTCAGGTCCCACATCCGTCGGAATAGGCGATGATTTAGTCTAGCGCACGGACCAGGTTAAATACTTACCTGGGATCTGTATTACGTCCAGTGACATTGACTATAAAGTCAATACACACATTGCTGCTGCGTAAGTCAAGTTACGGGAGATGCCTGGCGTAATTAATTAAATTGAAAACTTAATTAATTAAAAACTTAAACCCAAAAATTCCGGCCAGAAGGGACAGGCCAGAGAGAAACCAAAGATGTTAGGTATACCTTTGGTTTCTGTTAGAGCGACACAAGCAGGTGCTGCGTGTCGCGGCAATGATAATACTGCGGTGGATGTGTGAAGTAACTCTCGCATCCGCGGTCTCGATACTAGGGATACCGATGACCGTGCGAAGTGGAGGAGGAGAAGTAGGAAAGCAGACCCCGGGCGCGCAAGCACAACTCAGACAAACGCACGGATGATGATGATTGGTAATATCGTTAACATTTTGATGGAGGGGTTGAACCCCATAACCCCCTTAGAGTAACCCCCTGTTGAGAGTACTTTTGTCATAGCACTTTATCTTTACAAAAGCAGACCCAAGAAGCTAGGTTAATGGTAGCCTAAGTCTGTCCGAACCCTGGTCCTCCTCGGGTAAGTCTTCGCAAGATAACCTTCGGGGATATATTCGGGGCGCCCAACTCTAGACAGCTGGGACAGTTTCTTGTGGTTTTGGTAGGTTCGAGACTGGCGTGACATGAGTGAGGATTTCCACATATTAAAATAAATAGGCCTGTTGTCTGTACCCGCTATTGTAACACAGTTTAGCAGCGATTAACGCCCTTTAAAATCATTTTGTGCTTAGAGAGGTTAGAGTAGAATGCACATAACCAAAACTGTTGTTTAGCCGTTGGTCCTGGTTGCATTTATTTATTTACAATTGCAGTAACATGGTAGTCGTTAAGTCTGGTTGAAGGCCTTATGGGTGACTTAAAAAATGTTAACAGTAGGTCGTCCCAGTCTGCGCCTGTCCATTTCAACACGGCAATGGGCTCACCACCTGTTACGTGGGACAAAAATGCATGCCTCTGCCTACCCCTTCGGGGATTAAGGCGTGACAATATGTATATGTATGTACAATGTAACTCACAAATAACTATTCTAAATAAATTTGAATCTGTTTTAAGGAAGCGAAATTACACAGACTCGTACCAGATCAAATTGAAGAAAACTAACCTATGTATACAGAGCGCCAAGGACATCAAAACTAAAGGCAGTGGATTGGTTCTCTCCAATTGTATACGGACATTGAACCAGGTAATAATATACTGTTCACAGATCGCACTTGGTAGAACTTGCTTTAAGAAATTCTCAAAAATCTTTGGTTAATTTGAAACATTCTTTATAATGACTTCTTTGAAAACTTCTCTGTAACATACATAAAATGGTAAATCATTAATATAAATGAGGAACAAGAATGGCATCTATTGTTCAAATATGAAGACAGAAGGTCGAGAGCTTTGCCTCTTATTCCATAGTGGTGTAATTTTTTGCACAGCGTTTCATGTTGAACGCAATCAAAAGCCTTTGATAGATCGCAAAATATACCTAATGCATCGTGCTTGTCTTCCCAAGCTTCATGAATACATTTTATTAACTGAACACCAGCATCGGAAGTTGAGCGCCCTTTCGTAAACCCAAATTGATTCGCATGAAGTATTTTATGACTATTAAAATGGGATAGCATTTGATTCAAGATTATTTTTCAAATACTTTGCTCAAAGTTGGCAGCACTGACACTGGTCGGAAATTAGACGGCTTTGTAGCGCTGCCAGCCTTGAACAAGGGAACGACTTTGCTGTGTTTCATTAAATCAGGAAATGTACCACTAGAAACACAGTCATTAAACACAGTTGCTAGATGGGGCGCAATTACCTCAATTATACCTGATGCAGTTTTGACCGATAATCCCCAAAAGTCCGCGGTTTTCTTAATTTCGATACATTTAAATGTTTTTACAGTGTCCTGAGCACAAATATCTGTGAATACAAATGCATCCCTGCAACAAAGAACAGATTCTTCTAATAAAAGTTCAGCGGAACTGGAAGACGCTTGGAGAGATTTTGTTGTCAATATAGGTACATTTTTGAAAAAATGTTCAAACTCCTTCGTCACTTCCAGGTCCCCTGTAACATGGCAACCATTTACTTTTAAGTGGAAATCCCTTTCAGTCACTAAAGATCTACCGCATTCAGAGTTAATGATGTTCCAAGTCATTTTTATTTTAATGAAGTTTGACTTAGCAAGATGACACGTTTGTTTAAATATCTTTGAATAATTTTTAACATATTCCTGAAAGGTTTGCCTAAAATTATATGATTTTTCTGAATATAATTCAAACAATTTATTTCTACTTTTAAAGATCCTGGTGTTGCCCAGTTACTGAAAACAGGACGATCACCAATCTGTAGTGTTTTTGAGGTAAAAACTTTGCCAAACTCATCATTAATCAAATTAAATAAGTGTTTATATGACTGGTCTACACAAGTGAAGTTAGGTAGATATGATAATCTCTTTAATACATTTTCTTTAAAATTATTCAAACGACTTTGGTTAATTGGTACATATTTCATTTGTTTTTTGCTGACTTTGTTACTACTTTTAGGAAATTTTATCCATTGGCCACGATGATCTGACTCCACAGGATCCACAATACCTTTATCTATAGGTTTAATATCAGTAAAAATATTATCAATACATTTTGCACTGGTGGCTGTAATACGAGTGGGTTCTAAGAATGTACTATGCAGATTAAAGGATTTAAATTTTTTTTTCATTTTATTTCTCTCTGATGGAGTTAATGATGTATCTAATATATCAACATTAAAATCTCCACAAACTATTATAGATTTCTTAGAACATTGGCATTTGAACAGTGCTTCTTCAAGCTTTTCTTCAAATTCAATGTAAGAAGCATCAGGGGGACTGTATACGCTCAACAAGATGAAATGCTCAAATTCAATACTAGCAATCTCAATAACTCGCTCAATGTAGAGGGCTACTAAGTCTTTACGTTCTTTAAATTTTAAGTTTTTATTAATTAATATTAAAGAGCCTCCACGTTTAGATGATTTACGAAGTTCAACAATGTGATTTGATGATCTTTTAACCAGTGCTCTGTAGCACAAAAAATATTAATAGAATTTGCATTAATGTATAGCTCTAACTCTAAATCTTTACCATTTATTAAACCTCTAACATTATGGTGCACCAGGTTTATAAAAACAATATTTTTACTAAGATTATTCTCAGGGGCCAAAGTCAACTGGCCAGATTTATTATCTGTTGTCCTATAAACTAGTTTTTTGGAATTTCATTTTCCAAATGTGAAGTATCAAAACTATCCTGCTCAATAAAAGCAGTTGTTCTTGCCAATAATTTGGCTTGAAAAATTAAAAAATTAGATAGCAACAGAGCTACCTTTCGTTGTAAAAATGTTGATAGAAAATATCTATCTAATCATATATATCATAGCATTGGCCACCAAGCGTTATCGAAAGCCCCGGAAATATCTAGGAAGATGGCCAGCACATATTGAGAAACCGATGAAGTGACAGTCTTTCGCACTGATAAAGCTGCGTCAATAGTAGATTTTCCTACTGTAAAACCAAATTGATTTTCGTGAAATTTAATACCGCCCGGCAGGAGCCGGGGTACTATGAGACGCTCTAAAAGCTTTCCCAAGAAGGGGAAACAATGTGATCGGTCGGTACGACTTAGGGTCATCTGGCGGCTAGTCGCCTTTTTTTAGGAATAATCCGAAAATAGCCACATCGCCAAATACGGGGGAACACTCCCTCGTAAATACACCGGTTAAAAACATTTAATATATCTTCACCCGACAGCTTGCAAGCCTCCTTTATCATTTTGTTAGATATTTTATCGTCCCCCGACGCCTTACCTATGGACAACGACCTAACAATTTCGAGGAACTCATCAAAAGTTGGTAGGTCTGACTGGGGTGAGTATGGTCGCTCAAGAGCCCACTGTCTTATCTGTCGGTGATAATCACTATCGTTCTTCGAGCAGTCGTCGGGTATAAGAGAATCCAAGAGGTAATCCGCGGTTTCCCTCAGACCTATAGTATGCGAGTTGTTAATTTTGATATTACGTACATAGGCAAGATCAACAGAACGGTTAGCCCTAAACTCATGGTATATAGGCGACCACGGACCCTCAGCTTCCAGCCCAAGCACTGGTTTACGTAGCAAATTACCCTTTGATTTTTCAACAGCTGCCCTGTAATGGGACCTGGCAACTCTAAGAGCAAGTAAAGCGCTATTGTATTCCGCACGGGCACTAATTTTGTGCTTATAAAAAAAAAAAATTCTACGATCTCTCCGGAAACGCCTTCGAAGCTCAGCTCATCTCCGAGTGTTGTTAATAGATCCACGACCAATGGCCACGTCGGCACAGTAGGTAAAAGTTTCTGACATAAACGAAGCACTCTCTTGGACAGACAGGTTACCACGACCAAAATCTTTAGCGTGAGCCGCAAACAGAGAACCAAAGAGCTCCCAGTTTGCGCCCCTACTTTTATATTTGAAATTACAAGTAGTACTTTGCGCCTCTCTTGCATCACCGGGTAAGAGCTTGTAAACGATTAGACGATGGTCACTACAGGACGCATCCGGGAGGACACGCCTTTCGGATATCGAGACGTCGCCGCGAGAAAGCGTCACGTCAATAGAAGACTCACCCATAGGGCCGCAAAAGTAGGTGGTGCATTGGGACAATTGTGTATAGATAAATTCATTTCTGCAATGAATTCTTCGACGGCACAGCGCCGGTCCCTATCGAATACACGTAGTTTGCCATACCATAATGTAAAAGAGGCATTGACATCAGCGCCTATGATTATTATTTGACCCGCAAGAGACTGCAGGACGTGACGAAGATGGTGTAAGTGAGGATCGATATGATGTGAGTATTGAAAGTAGCAGCTCACAACAAACACCCTATAGGCCGAGGAAGTAATCTCAGCAACAGCATAATGAGATGTCATGAGGTTGCTCAAAGATGTTACAGTAAAATTTGTACTAGAAACATAAATCCCAGCTCGTGCCTTGGCATGTAATTGTACCACTCTGTTAGGCAGGTGGGCGCTCTGATATTGTTCCTGTAAGAGGACAATGTCTAATTTGTTCTCTATTACTAGGCGGTCCAGTTCCGCCGTGGCTGCCCTATCGTTTCCCATAGAGTTGCTATATCCACTGCAGAGTTTTTTTTTTCTGCAAAGTGCTAAAGAGTGTTGTGACATTCCAATATAAGGACTGATGTTATTTTATTGTTTTGTAGAGCTTTCAGAACAGATACATTGTCTGAGATGATTTTAATGTTCAGACCCCTGACGTCTCTGGCGGCAACCGCCTCTGCTGCCTTAATCAGGCCTACACACTCTGCTTGGAAAATTGTGTTTCGTTTGTCTAGGGTGGTTGATATTTTGATGTTTAGGTCATTCGAGAAGACGCCAGCTCCTGTGCCGTGTTCGTGGTCCTGACTTCATCGCTGCCAGAGCTATCATTTGTTTTAACCATTTTGCTGGCCTTCGTCGCTCTGTTGTATGCGGCTTTGAGGTTGGCCACATTCGGGTCACCCGAAGCCCTAGCTCTGATCCAGGCGCGATACGCTGACTGCTTATATCGAACTGCTTCAGCGCATTCGCGTCCGAACCAGGGACGGGCTTTGCGGATGCTGGCGACACTAGTGTAGGGGATGTAGTATTCCATTCCCAGACCGATCTCCCCAGCAACAGCGGCGACGCTCTCCGATGGGGACTTTCCTCTAAAGCAACGCTGACCCCATGGGACGGATGTAATAAAATCACGTAAGCCGTCCCAATCTAATGACGAGAAGTACCACAGTCTCCGCGCTACATGCAGGAGATTACACCTGAATTTCGGAGCGCAAGACGCAGTGATCGGAAGTACCCAACGGAGCACCTACAGATACACTATACTGGGCTGGGCTGTTGGTTAGCAGAAGGTCCAACAGAGCGGGCGCATAACTTGCCACGTCCGGTATCCTGGTGGTCTGACGTACCAACTGTGTCATGTCATGCGAAAGAGCGAATGCATGGGCGGTTCGTCCCGCATGGTCAGTTTTGAGGGAGCCCAGCCATTGTGTACCCAGCCAGGTGTGCGTTAAAGTCCCCCAAAAACATCGATTCCGCGTTCGGAAACCGCACCTGCGCATCATTTGCCGCCCTTCAGAGGTAGTCAAAGAGCCGAGTCGTCTCCTTATACCCTTTATGGGAACGGTAAAGGCACACGTAGATCTGGCTAATAGGACGATAATCCACGTAAAGCCAGAGGATAGAGAAGGATGGGTCTTCCAGCAAGCAGACCGCGCGTGCATGAACCTTGTAGTGTACTAGAGACAACTGGCTAACTATGAAAATATGACTGACTACTACTACTTTTAGCCTTTTAGCCTTTTTCTTACCACCTCACTAAAAAGGCAACGGCTTCAAAATTACTTCCAAATTTAACATCTAAAATAGACATTTTATTAAATATATTCGACCCATTAGACCGACCCCAGTTCCGTCACTCGGAAGGCACGTTAAGCCGTTGGTCCCGGTTGCCAATAAAATGGCCGTCGTTAAGCCAAGTTGAAGGCCTTATGGGCGGCTAAATAAATTTCAATAACTGGTCGCCACAGCCTGCGCCTATCCATTTCAACACGGCAATGGGCTCACCACCTGTTGCGTGGGACAAAAAGGCATACGGTGAAATGTGGGTGTTTATTATGCCTCTGCCTACCTCTTCGGGAATAAAGGCGTGACAATATGTATGTATGTAATACTACTACAACAAGGGAAAATGAGAGTCCACCTAGACATAGCCCCGCATGTCTAAGTAAGGCTAGCCTTTTTCTGGGGTTGCACGGCGCCAGGGCAATAGGGCACGTTAAGACTAGGCTCGCCTCTAGCCTCGCAGCACATAGGTACGGCAACCTTGGCTTGGCGGAGAGAGGATTGGAAAAGGATGAGGTAGGGAAGGGACTAGGATAAGGGAATTCTAACATAACCTTCTGTTATACCAAACCAAAAAAAATCCAAGCAGCCAGGACAGTTGATGCACTAATTTAACCGCGGACTCAGTGTTCTGTAAACGATCACTGCGTTAAGCAACTTTCAGTATGTTTGGTCCTCGGATAGGTGACCACTTTGTGGCATTTACATTGGCGAGCGTTTCCGTGCTTCAGCAGGCACGTTAAGCCGTTGATCCCGGTTGCCAGTAACATAGCAGTCTTTAAGCCCAGTTGAAGGCTTTATGCGCGGCTTGAAAATTTTCAACAGCAGGTCGCAACAACCTGCACCTTTCCATTTCAATACGGCAATGGCCTCACCACCTATTACGTGGGACAAAAGTGCATACGGTGAAATGTTGGCGTATAGTATGCCTCTGCCAAACAAAAAAACAAGGATAAAGGTGTGACAATATGTATGTATTAACTACTATAGCAACACTCATTGTGCAATCTCTTGCATCGTAGTATGACTGGTATAAAGTGTGTTTCTTAATAAAGTGCTAATAATATAAATCAGCCTCTTTCAATCTGGTTCAGCCTAAATTCCCTGCAAAAGAAGCAGAGGATCATAGTTTCCACACTTACCGTCTCATTAATGGATCCAATATATTTCTATACGTTTCCTTTATTAATCCTGGTGTACAGAATCAAAAGCTTTGGAAATATCGATTTTTATATATTTATAGGTACTTTGTGTCGAAAAGGTTTTGGTAAAAGAAAACATTTCTCACTGATATGTTAATCAACATTTATTTTAACATTTAAAATTACATAAAAAGAAGGCATTCTGCCTTTAAAAGTCTTTGGGGATATTTATTTTATTAATGTACCTACAGAATTAATTTCATTTATAGAGTGATTTTGGTGTAGATAAATTATTGAAGTGAAAACATGCTGTATGTATGACATTTTGTGGCTAAAGTTGACAAAGTGATTTTCTCGCTTTTAAAATAAAGATTAAGATTCATACCTTTCTATTTTCTAGTTATAGTTTCAGCAATGTAAGTAAATATATTCACATAATATTAAACATTTTCAACGAAATTAAATTAGGTAGTTACTAATCATGCGAAAATAATTTATAAGTACCTATACTTCGGTAATATTTAAAAACTGTCTGAGCCGCAACGAACAAACAGTATGTTTACACTTCGATATGTGTGGATAACCAACAGATTCGATATGTGAAGTAATGATATATCCAAAACCTTTTGGGCATGTTATACAAATGTTTCAAAGAATAAATATTAGGGAATGTTATAGTCCCACTTAGAAACATGTTTGTCTTGAAATGTTGAGAATTGTTATCTAATAAGAATGAAATTAGATAGAGACATAAAACACACATAAGGTAAGTACACAAATAACGTTATATAACACAGATTATGACTAGATATCAAATTAAAATAGGCCGTTAAGATTAAGATTGAGATCTCAAATAGTACCTTAATAAAATAATAGACAGCTCTGTAGGTTGAAATATGTGATCAATCAAGACTGGCTACGCTTTTTCTAACCATTGGCAATTTAGGCAGAGATCTAATCCTTGTTTACATTGGTCCCTATGCTTTGATAAGGAGTCGTGTCTTACAGAAGCATTTTGGGAAATAGAAACCCTTGCCAATTGTGTAATTCAACACTCACTTACATCACAAATCAAGCGCAAATACCTATTGCCAAACGGCCAATTAATAGTTTTCCAGCGTTCAAGACTGTATTTTTTTTGTAATAGTTTTTAATGGTAATTAGGACTTCCCATTTATTAATATACCAGTCAAGCCTGATAGAATTAGATACGGAATTTATCCAATAGAAGTTTAACATGAAAAATAATTCGTGGATCAGAAACTACAAGCTGTCTTGTGTTCGTAGAAGCGAGCTGCAAGATTTAGGTATACCTAAGGATACCTAGATCCGATTGACCTACTTGGCATAGAGGGGTGTGTATTCATACATCATTATCTTATTTAGTAATGACACATGCTTAAAATGTAAACCTGATAATGTACGGACATAATTATCAAACAACATTTAGACGAATAAACAATTTATAATTACAATGTGCTGTAAATTTTATATTAGACACGTTTACTGATCAACTTATATTAAACACTTAGGTAATTATGTAATATTAAAATACTAGAATGCACTCTCTCATACATAATCATAACAAAATCTAAAATGTGCCGTGAAAATGTACATATCAAACAATTAAGATTTATATGAATAAATAATTCACAAATACTGTAAAATTTATATTAATTATGGAGATTGACGAAATTATATTAAACACTTAAATGTAATATTAAAATACCAGAATTCATTCTCTCATACAGAACCATTACACAACCGGATTATCGACGCGCCTGAACTATCATCATGCATTTTGTGATAGATCATAATATTGTGATGATTCGAGAAAACGTGAAAACTTCATACTCGTACATATACAGTAGGTGAACAATCGTGAATACGGGGCGCGTCGGTGCAACAATTCAGTTTCCAAACGATCTATCAATCCATTGAACATTCTATTAAATAAATATACATAAAATTCGTTGTTGCTAACCCGACAAAAACTTCAAGTTACAATCGACATAGACATAAATACAATTAATGTTATACTAGATTACTCTATAAAATGAAATACATTCTTGCAGGAACTCTTATCTCTAGGGTTACCTTAGCTTACCTGTTTTCTTTTTCAAGTATTGTGTAAGATATGGTTAAGTGTAAGAGACAGAGCTAATGGTGATAGAGAGGTGCTTTCGAGGACGAGCTTAAAATTAGTTAGGTATAGCTGGACATGTTTAATGGTGGTTGCATATATAAACGAATGTTGCCTAGTATACTAGCAAGCGTTCTGTTGCCTGAATTTGCAAGTATGTGATGTATACAAGCGAGCCAGTTGAATTGGACAATGCAGTTTTGTATTAGCGGATTTCGTCCGTTACTCTTCACATTTCCACGGTATAGCTGTTTATTGACGATATTCTTTTAATTAATGCACTTTTCGAAACCTATTCTAGTGTTAATTTTTATTACAGACGTACATGCAGGCGTTACCTATACTTGCGTACAAAAAAGTGATAGTAGATAGAACGTATGGGAATTACGATTTGGATAGTCAGCAAAACATTCGGTCAATGATTTTAGTAATGTGTGCATAATTTTAACTTAGTTCGCGGATAGTATATAAAAGATAAACTCATAGTAAATCATATAATATTAGTGTCATATTAGTTTGAAGGCTTTGGATTAGGCTTGAAAAATTTCAACAGCGGGTCGGCACAACCTGCGCCTGTCCATTTCAACACGGCAATTGACTCACTACCTGTTACGTGGGACAAAAGTGACACAGTGAAATGTGGGCGTATAGTATGCCCTTCGGGGATAAAGGCGTGACAATATGTCTATGTCTAGTTGGATATAAAATTAACGTGATATCTTTTTGTTATCTAATTTATTAATAGATTATTTTCATTTAATATCTAAGTTTAACGCAGATATGTAAGCCTTGGTTCTAAGCAAAGAGAGCAGTTTACTTATTACGTGATTAGTGTCCGATTTGAGTTTATGAATTTAATACTTACTACGTGGTTAAATATATTTTTGATTAATTTTATTTTCTAATATTGGTTAAATAGCTATTTACATTCTAATATACTTAATTCTAATTATGTACATTCTAATGAATTTATTGCTGTGAGAAAAGTAGTGATTGTACATAATTCTTAATCATGCATTGCACTCTAAAATATTAGATCTAAATGCCTACGTATATACAAATCGTACTTGCTAATATTCTCTGTTTCTAGACCCCCCAATGTTATATCTCCCCACTTTAACTGAATGAATTGAATCCTGTTTTTTATATCATTTGGAGGCACACGGCACACATGATGGAAAGTGATTACCGTAGCTAATAAGCGTTTGTAAGACCAGGGGGCGTTACACTCGCGGTGCTGTCCCTATAAAAACCTAAATCCCCTTTTGAAGATGGTGCTGACCGCGTTGTTTGCTGTCTGGATGGAAATCATTGCTCAACCTCCTTGATCAGCTAAACTAACTCCCGTCGGGTGTGAGCATGACTGGTTAACCAGACTGACAAAAGTTTTCCTCAGCATTTATAGCTTGCCAGTAGCTCCCTAATTCTGCCGATGAAATGTAATCGTCATGAGATGAAATCAACACTGGTTGTTTATACTTACCTAATTAAATTGTAATTTCAATATTTAATTGAAAATTTTATTTATTATTGTGTGCAAAATAAATTAAAATCTATTTTTTTTTAAATTATGTTTTGTAAACTTTAAAAATATTGCCTATTTTAAAATTAAAATTCCCGGTGACGTGCGTATACCTATTATGATCTGTTCGATAGTAAACATTATTTTTAACGGATTTGGATAATTCGAGATTGATCTGAAACCTGCCTATAAAAACTTATATTTTATCTTAGCTACATTAAACGTTAGACATAGTGCAGCAATATGAAAAAAATTAAAGAAAACTTAAAAAAAAAATTCGTATCTCAACGGGGAACCGAGTTATGATGATAAAACTGAATTTAACCCTTTTTTCAAGATGGCGGAAAACCCATCAGGTTACGAGTATATTGGTCGACAATTTGAACACATAAAATCCAAAATTTGGCTTTCTCGGTTCATTTGCATTTCCAAATGTATATAATGACTGGACTACACATAGTGTACAGTTTCTGGGGAATCTGCACAATACGGATCCATATTACTACAATAGTCTTTAGTTTGTCCTCAAACATAATTATTATAAGTGCGTAAGAGTAATATTAGATGGTAGTATTGCTTTTGCTACACTGTACCTCAAATTTCTTCGTAAGTACGATAACTGATTTAAAACAAATATAATAAATCATAAATTTTGTAACAAAGCGTTTCTACTAATATTTTTAAAGTACTGATTGTAATATTAGTATTACTTATGAATATAATGAAGATTGATTCCAAAAGGTAAGCAGTATTTAGTAAGATTTTATTTTTGAAAGCAGTATCTAAGTTATTTTTTTTTACTTTAATTGATTATTTTTTTATGATGATTAGTTAAATTTATTTGTAACTTCTAGCCTAGCTTTTAGCTGTTTGTTTCATTGGGTACATATGTCACCGGAAGATAAACAATAAGAAAGATAAAAATAACTAGCAACAAAACATATTAATTACTCACTACAACTTTATATGGACTAAGTTTACTAATCTAAGAAAACATATTAAAACAAACCAAGGACTAGATGTTGGAAAGCATAATAAATTACTCAAATCTTTTCCTTAATTAATCCTTAAAACTATCTCATATTATGAGTTCTTTTTAAATCTAAGTTGACTAAAATTACTAAACTAAGTATTATAAGTGAGTTAGTGTAATATTAGGCGCTAGTATTGCTTTTGCTACACTGTACCTCAAATTTCTTCGTAGGTACGATAATTGGTTTAAAATAAATATAATAAATCATATATTTTATAACAAAGCGTATAATACTTTAAAATTTCGCTATTGTAGATAATATTAGTATTACCTATGAATATAATAAAGATCGAATCTCAAAGGTAAGCGGTATTTAGATAAAATTTTATTTTGGAAGCAATTTCTAAGTTAATATATTTTAATTAAAACTTTAAATTTTAAATAGAACACTATTGGATTAGATTTATAAGTTTGAATAATTTGATGGGTACCTATTAAGTAACAAATTTAATGGGCAAAGTATCTATGAATTCATTTGCAACTTGTAGCTCTCATTGGGTATATTAGCTAAGGTATTTAGTTACCTAAGTCATCATCATCATCCAAACGTCTGTCCCAGTTGCGTCTCGCGACGCCCGGGGTCCGCTTTTCTACATTTTCTCCTCCACTTCGCACGGTCGTCGGCATCCCCTGTAGTGAGACCATTGGCACGCATGTCATCCCTTACGACGTCAAGCCAGCACTTCTTGGGTCTTCCCCTCTTACTGGGGCACCGGCGGGGCTGACATGGCCTGACATTTGTTTCCTATGTAGCCCGGCGGTTGCTGCAAGACGTGACCATACCAATGAAGGCGACACTCTTGCAATTTGTCTGCAATGTCACATACGTGAAGGCTGCCGCGGATGCGAGAGTTCCTCACGCGGTCCATCCGTGTGACTCCACATATTCACCGCAGCATCTTCATTTCCGTGACACGCAGCTCCTGCTTGTGTCGCTCCAATATTGGCCACGTCTCACTGCCATGTAAAAGGACAGGTCTAATGATGGTTTTGTAGACCTGTCCCTTCAACCGGATCGGTATTTTAGGGTCACAAATGACACCGGTCATCTTCCGCCATTTAACCCACGCGGCAGCAATGCGTGACTTGACATCGTAATTGATGTCACTGGACGCGTGTAAAACAGATCCCAGGTATTTAACCTGGTCCGTGCGCTCGACCAAATCACCGCCTATGCGGACGGATGTGGGATCTGTCGAGTTTAGTGCCAAGTACTCGGTCTTCGCCACATTTGTCTCAGACCGCCGTTCTCAAGCGTCTCCTTCCACGCCTTCACACGTCGCACCAATCTGCCCCTGTCTGCGTCTGCCAGCGCAATATCATCAGCATACATAAGCAACCATGGGGGCTGCTCATGCGAGTTCCTGATGCTGTCCGACAATTCGTCTAATATTACACTGAACAGAAGCGGACTAAGGACCGTACCCTGGTGTACCCCGATGGTGATGGGGAAGGGTTTCGTGTCGCCAACAGCAGTCCGAACCATTGAATCGGAGTCACAGTACATGTCCCGGATAGTGTCAATATAGACCTCTGGAACCCCTTTGGACCTGTATTTCTCTGCGACAACCCTCAGGCCAAAAACAGGGTCCGTGGTCCCATGACCAGGGCGAAACCCATTTTGACACCCCGAGAGACCCCTGCCGGATCCGACAGTCTATAATCCTCTCGAAGATCTTCATGGTGTGGGACATCACCTTTATACCGCGGTAGCTCCCGCACTCCTGCACTGACCCCTTACCTTTGAAGAATGGAGTAATAATACTCAGTCTCCATTGGTTTGGGATCTGCCCGCTGAGGAGTATGCAGTTCAAAAGGTTTACTAAGATGCCCACACCGCGAGGACCCATCGCTTTTCAGGCTTCGATAGGGACTCCATCGGGTCCGACAGCTTTCAGATTCTTCATGGGGCGAAGCGCAGTCAGGTTATTTACCTAAGTAATAGTACCTAAATATTGAAATGGTTATTTAAGGATGAAGATGAAATTAAATTTGGTCTAAACGGTAGAAAAAGCAACAAAAAATATTATCTATTCACAAAGTTTTCTAATCTATGTAATTATATTGAAACCAACCAAAGACTAGATGATGGAAATCATATTAATGAACTCAAAATGTTTCCTTAATTAATCCTTAAAACTATCTCATATTATGAGATTTTTTGATTAGTCTATATTGATTAAAATATTTTACTACTCTCGCACTCAACCATCATTCATACATATCATACATTTTAGTCTCCATCCTCAACGCAACTCATCACTGAATATGTTATATTAGGCTAGCAGCTTTAAAAATGTGATTGCTTTAGTTATCCACGTAACAAAATTCGTATAAGACCTCAAAAAGCGTAGTCAAAATAAATTGATACTTCTATACTTTGAAATTAAATATTTATTTATCCATCACGCCTTATCCCCGAAGGGGTGGCAGAGGCATATTATATGCTTACTTTTCACCATTTGTATTCCTGTCACACGTAATAGGTACTGAGCCCATTGCCGTGTGTGTTATAGGCTTTCAACCGGCTTAACGACTGCCATTTTACTGGCAACCGGGACCAACGGCTTAACGTGCCTTCCGAAGCACGGAAACGGAAGCATTTGTTTTGAGATCGGCCTATAAATACTTATATTTTATCTTAGCTACATTAAACGTCAGACATAGCGCAGCAATATGAATTTGAGGCTGCGCCCATTAGGGTTCTATAACAGCATTATGTACAAAGTTCAAATATATCACATAGTGTGCAGTTTCTAAATTATATTAATATTAAAAAAGACGCCTCATTTAGCGTATGACATCTTCTGATGAGATGTTTACGTTAAACGTGAAGTCCAATTATAAAATAAAATATCTACAAAACGAGCCAGTGCACGTCTGTCAAAGCAGTACGCTCCACTGAAATAAAACGACTACGATACAGCTTGGGAATCTGCACAATACGGACCCATATTACTGCAATAGTCATTAGTTTTAACACAAAATAATTATTATAAGTGTGTAAAAGTTATACTATGCGGTAGTATTGCTTTGTTACAATGTACCTCGAATTTTCGAAGGTACAATAATTTTTTACACATAATTATAAAAAATAATAAATTTCAAAACAAAGCGTCCCTTAAGTATTTTTTTTAATTATGTATCCTATTGTAATGTTATTATTATTTATAATTTCCAAAAGATAAACTATGTATAGATGCAAAATTATAATTGAAAGTAGTATCTAAGTATTAATGAATGTATATTTATGTTGAGTAATATAGCATATTATCGTTATATCGAAGCTTTAAATTTTAAAGAGATACTGTTATTATCAACCACCTACCCTGATTAGGTAGTTAGTCATCTACTAATGGCAGGATTGAAAAGTTTTAGCCAAAAGATGTTTAATAGGTCACTAAATTGTATTGTAAAGATTATTTAAAGATGCAGTATAAATAAATTTAACCTAAGCTGCATAACAAGCAACCAAAACATATTTTTTACTCACTACTATCATACAATTAGGTACTAGTTTTCTACTCTACGAAATCATATTCAGAACAACCAAAGACTAGGTGTTGGTCACAATCATAATAAATAACTCAAAATCTTATTCCTAATTAATTCTTATAAATATCTCAATACACGAGTTCTTTTTCAATAATCTAATTTAAAGTTTAAGTCAAACTATATTTACATATTCATACTTTCTAATCGGACACTAATCGTAACCGTTTGCTCACAATAATAATAATAAAAAAATGAGAATAGAAATAAAACATCATAGTCAATTTATACGGAGTTAGAATGTATTTATATATATATCTGCCCTTTGAAGTAGTAGATTAATTTAATAGGTCTACGCATATGATGGATTGTAATGGCCTCAGAAGAGCAGGCCATAAGGGGAAGCGCGACGACATCATGCGTGCTCTAGTCTATTGGGATAGGGGATATTGACCTCAAACAACGGGCAGGGATCTCAAGGGTTGGTGACCCAGGCTGGTGGATTTTTCGACAGTATACCCGGTTCGCACACCACAAGTCATCGTGACGCATAAAAAAGCACCATATGATATTAGTGGGCTCGAATGAAGCCCACAGGGATTACTACGCGTAAAATATGCGGCTAGAGGGAGGGCAGCGAGTGCACCAGTTGACGAGCAAGCGTTGCCAGCGACCTCTCTGACGAAGGGCACACTGTGTCAGTGTAGGTGCGTGTGCTTCGTCATGAGTAGCAGATGTTAGTTAACTCTTAGATAGTAAAAGAGTAATTTCTTCTATTTTGAACTATTAGGTTACAAGTAGGCACCGACACACAGTGTATAAATGAATCACTAAAACAGGTAAAATTTTAAGCCCGAACGTTCGGGATTTGAATTGAATATATTATTTGTGATTTTGAAATGTATCAGAAGCAGAGAAGGGATGAGATACACTCCCGAACCATAAACTATGGTGACATACCGATTTTCTTGAATGGCGTGTGGGCAAGTGTGGTGTTTGGATTTAGAAAATAACCCTGGTAGAAGTACTCTCGGAACATCGGCTTGTTATATTTTCTCTCTCACCTCGGAATGGGAAGTCAACATTTGAACTATGTGCTGTGTTCGCCAAGATAGGCATTGCTGGCATAGATAAACCTAGCACGTTAGTTGGGGTCTTATTAAATCAAAAGGCAGGATGAATTTAGTGAATGGTTATATCAAAAAGCTTCGCATCGTCATTGCATCAATTGTAATAGGTAAATTCTTAGAAAGGAATCTATATACAATTTTCAAGCAGAGTAATATCTGCAACTCGTCAGGAAAGTACACCTCCTTCATCAATCCATTAACTCCATCAGGAATACAGGAGAAAACAAAATTTTACCTTAACTGCTGAGAGAAACACAAAATGAAAACCTTGAATGTTGTATCAATAAGTTTGGGTCTGATTTAAAGAGTACTTACCGCGACGAGTGGTGTCGTTTTAAGCATGTCTCTGTCATGAATGTCCAGAAATCTGCATCTATTGTTAGTATTTTTTTCATGTGACTGTAAGAGAACCCAACAAGATCTGCGGGACCTGTACCAGCCAAACCAGTAAATAGACCTGCTGACTCCTTTTCGAAGGTAGTACTACCAGTAAATCAAATCAGACACCAGATTCTGGTAGTCAAGGTTGAGATGCCGAATAAAACTGCAATTGTACTCTACGATGCTGAGTGTGTGAATTCCCCCATTAGTCGATATTCCCCCAGTGTACTATTCTATTGGGCTCATCTCCACTCGTTGTCAGAGATTGGGTACAGAATTTGTCATTCTCACAAGATTTAACAGTCGTGCAGAAGACGTTTTTACAATAGTGTTAAGTTTGAACGTATTATGTACTACAGTGAGGTCACAACATTATAAAAACTTGTGCTACAATCCTTAATACAACTTTTGGTGTAGGTAGTACAATGCGTAGAGACGGTAGCTGCGGTAAGCACGTTATGTTATGTGATAAAAAACATTTGAAAGGAAGTGGATATGTGTATGGGTAGGGGATTCATGGTTCTTATTAAGTAAGTAATATTGTGACATCGATACACTGAAACATTGAAACATCGATTGTGTAATGTATTCCTAATAATATTATAATATGCCATTTGTTATAGGCAAGTTGAGACTAGATTGGCCGAATGGCTCGGCTTTAGTCATCGTCGTGACTTCAGGTCACATGCATCCGAAAATATAAATTAAAGTAATAAGAAAAATTACCTTTTCACTAAATTGGCCCTTCAAATAGATCGAATCTGGTTCGATCATTTTACTAAAATATCTCTCTTTTAAAATTCGCTCTGTTTCATAGTGACTTCATCTATATTTTCAGAAGCAGTGTGAACTCTAACATTTGTGTGCCTTATCGAAGAAAACAAGAAGCACAGGGGGCAAATAACGCCCTTGAGGTCTTTTATACCTCATGAAGTATACAACCTTAACATTTAAAACAGGTTAAAAAAATAGGAGTTAGACTTTGGATATACTATTATAGAACATAGGTTGGTAATGTACCGGATTTGTGCCTCCCATAGTGATATAACTATTTAAAAGCGTTTAGGATCTACATTATAGAACCATACTATTTGAATATGCGTAAGTGTTGAGTGTTTCTTATTTTGTATTATTAATTATAGTGTTAGAAGTACTATTACAATACATTATCAACCTTTGGTCTAGTGGCTAATGCTCTAATGCACAACGAAGTAACCACCATTTTATTTTATAAGTTAACTGACTATTATTGGTTGTAACATTCATTACTTATAGTGATTTGATTATATCAAATTTCGGTGATACATTAGAACAGTGGCCATAAGTTAGGGGTTTGCCATAATGGCGTGATAGTGGAAGATCATGGGAGCGCTAGGCGAAGGGCGCTGGGGTTAGGCGTGAAATATTTCGCGTCGTCGATGTTCCTGCCAATATTACCTGTGAGCAAAACGCCTTTAATGGGCGTTAGAAGCAAATATATTGACAGAAACTTCGCTGCCACCGCTAGAAATGAAATTCTGAACTGCGTGCAGATTTCTTAATTTTGAGACTAATTCTAAATGTAAAAATTACGCTTTATTCCAGTATATCTATAGAGAGTGCAATTCAGAAACTCATTTCTAGATAAAACGTCGAACGACCGGTAAAGGTTTAAAAAAACCGGTGGCATGGCCATTAGATATCATAAAAAAGTGAAGTCCCTTTTAGGCAACTTGTTCGTTTACTCTCTACGTGGTCTTACTACAAGCTGCCGACGTTAGATAGTCACGACACGTTGCAAAGCTGCACGCTATCTTAAAACGTACATTTATCTTATAATCTAATTAAAATGCTTAACATTAATACTGACATTAATACTGTACGATTTTGATCGTAACTAGAGCTTAGCTTCTTCCAATTGTCCGATTACGAATATTCGGTTGACCAGACAAGAGAAAATATGTTGGTTTGCTAAGTCAGCTTAGAACTAAACTTACCTATTGAAAGTTAGAAGCTCGTGTCAGAGTCAGGACAAGTAAGCAGTGTTTTTTAGCGGTTCTTTGGTGGTTTGTAGCCCTGGGTCATGCGCTCAAGGAAACGATGTAAGTCGAAGAAGCGTGGGCGTTGCATAGGTTCGCGACGCCAGCATTCGTGCATCAAGTCGTACAGCTCCCGGCGGCAGCGCGGGGGTGGCGCAGCTGGTACGCGGGCTCCACGTCCTCCACAGCGCCACTCACTAGCGTTTGCTACTACCTGTTGAAGAAATGACCATGGTATACCACCGCAAATATTCTCACACATGGTTAATTTAAAAAAAAAGACGGACAAGTGGATGTTCAAGGGACCGTAGGTCTTAGCATATAGTTTTAATTTCCACTCGACCTCGACCTCCGAACGTTCCTGAGATAGAGGGTCTTGACAGACATAGGGACAGACCGACCAATAGCGAAGTGATCCTATAAGGGTTCCGTATTTTTTTCCTTTTGAGGTACGTACACGTATTCACGTACAAAAACGGTCGTGTATTGTACGTGAGTATTTCTCGAAACGGGTATAATTTTGAAACCTGTACGAACATAATAGCTTCGAATCTAAAGTAATACTAAATGCAAATATTATACGCAGCAAAATGACCTCAAAATGTAACAGTCGTTACTTAGCGTGGACAGTAAATTATTTAATCCTCTAAGTATCTAGTGGTGTAATTGAATTTTGAATGGACAGGATAAATACTTGTATGTAACTTCAACAACAAATTGTATCTCCCCAATTTGTTATCATTCTCTATTGGTTTCTTAAGGAAGAAATTTAAAGACGTATTCAAGTCAAAGGGTATAAAGGTGCCCCACGGACCGTACCAGATTTGATGTACAAGATATTAGCTCCGATGAAATGGTTTAGTCAAGAGACAATAAATTATATCAATGCCAAAATAAACAAATCTTGTACATAATATTATCTACTACTACGGATTCTAAACTCGAGATTATGCATGTAACCAGAACCTAACGTTGAGATAATAGTAGTGATGATATCTTATAGTAGTTATTGAGAGAGTCGAAAGGCAGTAATATCTCAACCACAATGAACTTCGATATTCAAAATATTAGTAATCATTCTCCAAGGCTATGAAGTGTATCCGACAGCTACGCAAAAGGTCGTGGGTTCGATTTCCACCCAGGATAAAACATAGTTGATGAGCACGATGGTTTATTCTGTGTCTGGGTGTTATTTATCTATAATATGTATGTATTTAAAAAAATATCAGTAGGTATGTTTATCAGTTATCTGGTTCACATAGTACAAGCTCTGCTTAGTTTGGATCAGATGGCGTTGTGTGAGTTATCCCAATGATATTTGAAAAAAAAAGGCTTGTATAAAAAATAATTATGAAGGTAAATAACTAACCTGATCATCATTCATTTCTTCAAACGGTTTAGCGCTGCAGAAAGTAAGGACTTCCCATACTGTTACCCCGAATGACCAAACGTCACTTGCAGGAGAATACATCCCCTATAATGAAATAGATATATAAGTACAATGCTATTGAACGAATCACAAAATACATATTAGTGTATTTTAAGTGTTATTTTAGTTGTGCAAGAAAGTATAATATGTGAGTGTAATCAATGTAATAGAACCCAGAAAAGGCAAAATTGTTATATGCTATACTAATAATATGTAGTTATATCAGAGTAAAAGACATAAATACCATGAGGAGGCTTTCCCAAGCCATCCAACGTAGAGGTATTCTTGTTCCATCAGCCATAATATGATAATCGTTGACGAATTCCTCGCAGAACATTGCATAGTCCGACACTTTTACGTGAAGGTCCTCAGTTACTGTAACGTTCCTGTAATCAAACGTCGCATTAGTTCTCCTCCTTCTGCTAATTGTGAAATGTAATAAATAAAATGAATTTCGTTTAATTCATAATTACGAGTGTAATACACACGCTACTTAAAAACAAAGTTAACAAACGAGATAAGAAAAATGAAATTGTTTTCCAATATACAACTGTTTTATACTTTTAGATGCGATATACCTTGTCTTATTAGCGATCGTTCAGAAAAGATATTGTTACAAAAATTGCCTGCGATTCGAATTTCTAATAGTTAGCTGCTTACCGTGCTGATAGATCGCGGTGTACTAACTCGAACGATTCCAGATATTTCATGCCGGCTGCTATCTGACAGCATATGTGAATCAAACTCGAATAACTGCGAACATGAACACAAACATAATAGGACATTATGTCTATTTATATAATAAAATCTATTTATATATTTATTATAATAAAAATTATAGGACTTAGAAGCAGCCGTCGTTTTATGAATAATTTTCGGGCATTTATTATTTTCGTTTCTGCAATGAAACAGGTTTTCGGTAGGTATCAATGCCAATATGAATAATAAAACTTACTTCGATTTCTTGTCCTGCCTGAGGATAGTAGGGAGCGGTGCAGCATCGCCGCGATCCAGAGCTGCGCATGGTGGCTCGAGCAGGCTCAAACCTAGCACACGTGCTAGTTGAGGGTGCTTGAGCCCGGCGCCCCAGGTAGCTTCGCGAGCAAACGCCGCTCTGTACAAACAGAATAGATTTGTTTTTCAAACGGCAAACAGGTAAATCTTACTAATATTATACATGTAAAAGTTTTTGAAGATGTTTGTTACTCAATTATGCTCGAACCGCTTAACCAATTACAATTTCAATTTTGTTGAAACTTAGTACACATACGATTAGTTTAGACTACAGTTGTTTACATAGTAAACACGTTCATGTGGGAACCGGGTTTGGAAATATGTCACCTAACTTTATTACCCTTAGCGTTTACTCTCAAAGATCTTGCAAAAGTTAAGAAGCTCCTTGTTCCTTCGTTTCGTACTTGGCCGTAGTTAGAAATTATCATGATTATGACTTGGATTATACGTGAGGTGCGATAGGACCATATCGAAATCATTGGGATCAGGCTTGCCTTACTTTCAAATGGTGCACCTTCCTGGTAACGGATAAGTGGTGCGAAGAGAAGCATAACCCTCTTCGAAGCCATCTGGTCTAAGTCTTAGAGTAAGGTCAATACCCTCCAGAATTCCAAAACTCACTTCACATCGTTATGGCAGCCGCGCCACAAAGTCTTGACCACCACAAGTCGACGGCGACTTCCAGTTGGAGACTCCTCGTCGCTCAGCTCTTCGATTCCATCCGTCTCGCAGATCTGGAGCTGTGGGCAAAAGCAGTAAAAGATAAATATAATATAAATTTATAGGTGAGACTGTGTCATGGGTACGGCCGTAGGTTTTGGGTGAATACATCTCGTAACGTTTATATTTTTGTAAAAATACCGCGCGCGATTTGTCTAAGTACGTGTAATAAAGTTTTAGTTCCTATAGCTATCCTTTGGTGTAATTGAATTTTGGATGTAATTAATATACATGTAGCTGCAACACCAAATTCAACACATCCTCCGATTTAGTTATCATTCCTTTCTTTTAGGTTCCCAATTTCAAAATGAAAATAAATGCTCCGAATAATATATTACTGCAAGTACTGAGCTCACTTTAGTTGAAAACTTTATTTGAATAACTGCATCCCGACTGGTAGCAGCAACAAATTTTAATGCACTCTATCATCATTAATAGGAACGCGCAATGTGGTTAATGTGGATTTACTACATAATATTATTACGCTATGCCGTCAATTTTTTTTCAATTGATTTATTGTCAATTTATTTCTGATAAAATTATATTATTATAATTTTAGTATAGGTAGTCAAATAGGGCCCTTGATTTTTTTTCATTTGCATGGAAATATTGTCGCATAGGTACTAATTTATATTAACTATATGTATATGTATTTTTGTTGACAAAAAGATATTACTAGGTTCCCCCCCCCCCCCCTCGGTTTTGCCCGTGACATATTTCGAACTCCCGTCGCACCTATTTAATCCCGTCGCTTATAAATTCTACAATAATGCATAAAATTTGCCCGATTTGTCGACATCTAGGAAGCTCTCGTGGCCCGCTCAATCAGTGTTCTGTAAACGATCACTGCGTTAAGCAACATTCGCTATAGGTGGTCCTTGGATGGGTGACCACTTTGTGGAATTTACATTTGCGAGCATTTCCGTGCTTCGGAGGGCACGTTAAGCCGTTGGTCCCGGTTGCCAGTGAAATGGCACTCGTTAAGCCTGGTTGAAGGCCTTATGGGCGACTTGAAAAATTTCAACAGCAGGTCGCCACAGCCTGCGCCTGTCAATTTACTGTTAATTTACAGTGAAACGTGGGCGTATTTATGCGTCTGCGTACCCCTTCGGGGATAAAGGCGAATGTATGTAATTTTTTTTCATTTTACTAGTAGCTCTTAAATGGTAAAACCTGTTATGTAGGGAATATTATTTAAATTAATTCGAACGGAGTCAAACCACATGGCCACTCCGGGTAGCTCCTCGGAAGAATGTCCCAGGGTTCCTGGCAGACTTTATTATGCTTAGGCAAACCAAAAAATGAATGTTGACTCATTGGTAATTCCATTTAACTAAAGTAGGTACATGACGTTCTCGTACCGCATAAACAACCATAAACACGAATTTTACTAAACCATTACGACAAAAAATTATTGTTGCAAAATTAACATTTTTATTTGATGGCACAGGGTGTTTCAAGGAAATAGTTCTTAAGCACGTAATATAGTGAAGCAGGGAAGGGAGAATTTCCTGTGTATATCGCAAAAGCCTACTTTGGCCCACTTTCTAAGTTTACGGAGCGTGGTAAATGGTTTGGCGGCTAGCGGATTTACAGGCCTCGGTAAAGACCTTGCCTTCTTGTGTATATCAAAGATGTATTAAATTAATAAAAAAATTCTCTTTATTTCAGGCAGTAACCCATAGAAAAAATTACATTACATTTAATAATTATAATACCCTATATAGAGTACTGAATCAAAAAATAATATATGCACAAAGTCAATGTTACATAATATAACAATATCAAAGTCATATTTCAAGTAAATTACATTACTTATATAAATATACATTGTCAATAAAATAAAATAGCGTAATAGCCTGGTTGAAGGCCTTATGGGCGGCTTAAAAACTTCAACAGCAGGTAGCCACAACTTGCGTCGGTCTATTTCAACACGGCAATGGGCTCACCTATTACGTGGGACAGGAATCCACACGGTGAAAAGTGGGCATATAATATGCCTCTGCCACCCCTTCGGGGATAAGGCGTGATGGATATTTTTTTTTTATAAAATAAAATTAAAATTAAATAAAATTGTTATGTCAAATATGATTGTATATAACATTGTTATAATTTTCATCATGTATATAAAAATTGTCATAAATTGTCCTAACTACAGTATTCAGAGATGTACGAGCGCGCCACTCGAAGGAGGCCCGGGCATGACGCATCACAGCAAAGAAATCGTTGACTCTGCGTTCGGCAAACATGCCAGACGCGCTGCACCTCCACGGCAGACCCATCATACCTCTAAAGGCATTATTGTACTGCACTCTTAAGATGTTGTACGAGTGCAGTCTGAAGGAATACCATAGGTGGGGGGTGTAGAACGCCTGACAGTACGCCTTGAACAGCGTCACCCTGGCCTCCTCCGAGCACCGCGCTAACCGCCTAGACAACATGTTAGCTCGCATGGCTAGGGCCCTCTGCTGCCGCTCAATATCGTCGTCGTCGCTGAGTTTGTCCGTAACTATGTGTCCTAGGTATTTAAATTGTGACATCACATTGAGTTTGGTGCCTTTAAGATAGACTGGTAAGCTATTTTATGAACCATTTTTAGAAAGGAAGTCCATGAGGACTGTTTTCTTGACGTTGTAAGTTAGTCCGTGAGTCTCATCATAACGCTCACATACGGCCAGGAGCTCCCAGAGACCTCTGCTAGAGGGGCTCAGCAGCACAATGTCGTCCGCGTAGCTAAGATTATTAATCAGCTTGCTTGCTGCTCAGCTCCTCGATCAGGTCGTTTACATATAGATTAAACAGGATAGGCGAGGTGAGCCCCCCCTGCCTAACACCACATTTAAGTCTGTAGCATTCAGAGTACTCCCGACCCCACCTTACGACATTCGTTTGGCCTCAGTACCAGTATCCCAAAAGACTGACTATATTTGATGGTACCCCGGACCGCTTTAGCCTTCGCCATAAAATATCATAATTTATAGAATCAAATGCCCGACTGAGATCAAGGAAACATGCATGTACGGTTGTGTTTTTTCTCAAGTAACTATTTACGGTATTTTTCAATGAAAATATAGCCATATCTGTTGAGTGACCGGCACGAAACCCAAATTGTGCGTCATGTAATTTAATATTTTCATTAAATGCCGGATTAATTAATCGTTCAAAGACTTTTGAAAATACTGTAGCCAAGGATATTGGTCTGTAATTTGACAAATTGGATACATCGCCTGTTCTGCTTTTAATGAGTGGTACAACAATGGTTTTCATCAACGTTTCAGGAAGATATTGATGTTGTAAACAAGCGTTAAATAAATTTGACATTTTAGCATACAATGAACAACTTCCATATATCAAATGTTCAATACTAATGCTGTCATGACCGGGCGATTTGCCCCGCGACATAGCATGCACACACCTTTGAACCTGCTCGGAAGTCACCGAGAACTCGCGCTCCGTACTCCCCTCTAGCGACCGCGGCTCCTTGTACGCCTCATCGTCATTGGATAATAATAACAAATCTGCCGTGCTAACGTGGGCGGGTTTTACATCAAATTGAGATGCAAACATATTTGCGATCACTTTAGCATCCTGAACTCCGTTTACCGTCATAGGGAGACATGTTTTACATTGTAAAGATTTACTAGTTTTCCAAAATTTT
Organism: Thumatha senex; assembly: GCA_948477245.1. NCBI lineage: Eukaryota > Metazoa > Arthropoda > Insecta > Lepidoptera > Erebidae > Thumatha > Thumatha senex. Next base: position 14,081,986 of record OX419725.1, on the reverse strand, counting down.
GAAAAATTATTTTCTAGTCTATATTTAGCTATAATTTCCATTTTGACCCTATCCTCATTTGTTTGACAGAATTTTAATTTCTTTTTAAACTCCTTTTTACTTTTCAGCATTTCATCATAATAAGTGCCAAACTTAGGATTACCAGCCAACAACCTTTTCTTATAAGCCACTTTCGATTTTTCATGACTCTCTTTCACATGAAAATTCCAGCCCTTAACCTGTCGTTTTTTATGTTTGCACTTGCCCTCATAAGATAAAGTTGCAGCTTTAGTTAGACAAAAAACTATACTGTTGTACAATTCGTCAATTAGGAGCCGATGTTCAGGATCGGTACATGAAGGCATATTACATTATAATGTCAATTTTAAATTAGTCAAATAATGATTACATACATTACTATAAAAATCTTTCTAGTTCTCATTACGAGATCCCCATAAAATCCTATTAATATAACTCATGTCATTATCTTTATAAAACCCACATTTCTGTTTAATTATGTTTAAGTCACATTCTAATACTAGAGGAAAGTGATCTGACCAATACACATCATTTAAAACATATGCATTATTGACAAGCTGCATAGCACTTTGTGTTGCCACACAGTGGTCGCGCCAGCTAGAAGTGCCATACACATCACTCGTGTATGTATGCGTGCCCGAAGACGCGCCTAGTAGTAATAAATCTGCACATACCCAGTCCAGGTCCTCACAGTATAATAACAGCTCCTTACCGAACATACGGTTAAAGTCCGCATTAAAATCACCTAGCATGATTACACTTTCAGTGTCGTTGTCTTCCACTATAGCACTCAGCTTACCCATACACTCCGTAAATAACGGTAAGTTATCCGCACAATCTGTAGGCATATACACGCATATTATTATAAGACTACGATTATCTATCGTTACGCGCACAGCCACAATACGTGTAGAATCGCTTTGAATTGGGACAACATTATTAAACAGAGTTTTACGCCATAGGAGCGCGACACCACCATAAGGCCTCCCTATAAGCGGTCCACTTCCAGTGTCTACCGCTGAGACGCCGTAGTACGCAAAGTCAGGATGTATAGTACCTAAAAAGTCAATATCATCGGGCAGTAGCCATAATTCTTGCAGTGCTATGATGTCATATATATGACACAGGTCACGTACATGAAGTTGGCATCTTTTTATCGACTTGCAGTTAAAAGTGACGATTTTTATTTTATTATCTGGCATTTTGTTGTTTCTTTGCACGGTACCCTCTGTATTCCACAGCGACGGGCCAGAAATTTTCGTTTGCAAATATTGTATACTTATTTGAAGGTACTGTTATCTTAAATGATGCTACGTCTGTTGTTCGACTTGGAATTAGTAGTTCCACTTTAGTAGCAGTTTCTCCTGACTCTGCAATGAAGTCAATTACGTTCTGTTCCGTTGTGCCTTTTTCGAATCTTGTTACAAACAAATAGGATAATTTGGTAACTATTCTGAAGTTTGATGTACGAATATTTGCTTTGCCCTGTTGATTACGATGTGCATAGGCGCTGTTTCTCCGATACGCGAGATCCGACGAAGAAGTGAGACGGTATTGCCTCTTTTCAGCTTTTTGTGCCCGGGACACCGGAATTTGCTCAGACCGCTTTGTATTCGATGGTACTCTACCCGTAGGTTTAGGGGTCGATGACTGAGATACCTTCCGCTACCACTTGAGCATGGGACTTTTTTTCAGGTACTTGATGGACGTTCGATTCAGGTTTAGTGGGCGTTTTTTGTTAGGGGATCTTCGATACCTGAGACTTAAATTTTTTTTTTTGTTTAGTCTTCAACTTCGAAACGTTTTAAATGTTAAAGTATCATTTTTTTCGTTTCTCCGTCATATTTTTTAAATAGTTTCGTTGTATTCGTAAACTCTTTGATTTTGCATAACGTTTTGAAAATAGAAATTGATTTTATATTATTAAGACTTTACCTATGAAATTGCCGTTTTGTATGAAAAAAATTAAATAATTTTTTTTTCATGTATTTTTTATTTGTAATAATCGAAGTAATCACCCATGCAATCAACGCATCTTTGCCAACGCAGTGGCAGTTTATTGATGCCCTTTCTTCAAAGGCATTTTGTACTGCCTTTCGGGTGTTGAATTTATTTCCCGCCAAAAAGTTATCCAAATTCTGAAAAAAGTAGTAGTTTGTAGGCGCAAGGTCTGAGTAGGGCGGATGACAGAGTGCTACCGACCCCAGTTCTTGCAACTTGGAGACCGTCTGCTGTGCAGTATGAGGTCGCACGTTGTCGTGCAGGAGCAGCGGAGACAAGCGATTGACCAATGCTGGTTGGAGATGTGCCAGCTTCTCCATCATTTTGTTCAGTTCTTCACAGTACACATCTGCAGTAATGATTACCCCGTTAGGTAAGAAGCTGTGATGAATCACACCGGCGCTAGACCACCAAACAGTGACCATAACTTTTCTAGGGGTAAGTTTTCGTTTAGGGCATTGTTTAGGTGCTGAACCAGGATCCAATCAATTTGCTGAGCGCTTGCAGTTGTCAAACAGAATCCAATTTTTATCGCAGGTAACAATGCGGTTCAAAATTCCTACATTTGTGTGTCTGTTGAGCAGTGCAAGGCACGTCTCAACGCGTACTTAGCGCTGGCGATCATTGAGTTCGTGGGGCACCCATTTGTCCAGCTTTTTTACCTTGCCAATTTGACACAAATTGACCAATATTATTTTCATGCTAACATCGAAAGCTACTGCTAATTCAGCCGTAGATTGTGTATCATCAGCTTCCACAATCGCCTTTAATTCTTCATTGTCGACCAAAGTCTTCGGACGACCTTCACGACGACTCATATTCCATAATTACTCTAGTAATTTCAGACTACATCAGTAACTGTTTGAAGTGAAACTTCTTTATCGACATATGCCTGAGGCTTATCTACCCAATTTTCGTGAAGTTGTAAATAGTAGAAAAATTATATGTCGTAAAAAAGTTTGGAAGAAAAGCGCGGATGGAAGATGTGATTCGGATGTAGAACGGCGAGTAGCTGCCGGAAACAAAGTTAACGGTGCTTTGTCCCAGTTAGTAAAGCGATAAAGCATCGTAAAAGAAGCACAAATGGCGATTCATAACGCAGTGCTAGTGCCAACTTTGCTTTACGGTAGTGAAACCTGGGTATGTCAGCAGATGCATGAAAGTAAATTGAATGCTGTGGAGATGCGATCACTTCGAAAATTGTGCGGCGTTACCTTGGCCGACCGAATACGTAACGAAGTGATACGCAATATGGCAGGTTTGAATGAAAGTGTCAGCGTTAGGCTGGAAAAGGGCGTGCTCCGTTGGTTTAGACACGTCCAACGCATGAGTGAGGGACGATTGACGAAGAATATATATTGTTCAAAAGTAGAGGGTAGAAGGAGTCAGCGTAGGCCGAGACTTACATATGAAGACCACGTGAGCAGATTGCTCAAAAACGGAAAGGTCAAAAGTACTCGGATACCCAGACGTGCGTGTATGAAGCGATTGATGAATCTCGAAGAAGCGAAAGAAGTATGCATGGATCGTGAAGCCTGGCGATCTGTCCTCTCTGACTACCCCGTCAGGGATACAGCGTGAAGATAGTTAGTTAGTTTTTTTTAGTTAGTAAAAAAGTTTCACTTCTTACCTGTGTACTCTTGTAACACACCCTTTTTTTGCACCTAGAAAAAGTGATAATTAAATTACCAGAAAAATGTCTTTCTTTGGGAATAAGATATATGTATATCCTTGATGAAAATCCTTTGGCACTCTTCAGGCCTAAAACAATCCAATTATACCAGAAATCACGTCAATTTCTTGATTTCTTGCGCCGTAAATGTAAGAAAACATTAAATACATTTTTCCACACTACTATTACAATATTTCATTCCTTACAACGAAACAAAATGCAAACAAAATGCAGCACTAGGTATTCCACGAGAGTAGTTTCGTGACCAATAACAAAAATATTGCAGCGGGAGAGTAAGCACAACGGCAACAAATCTTAGTAAATCCACCAACTAATGGAATTAAAGCATTGTTTGTTCAGGTGGCTTGCTGGACGCCACCACCCGCATCTTGCACAGGCGCGTTGGCAAACACTATGCTGTAAAAGTCTCTCCGTCACTACGAAGCACAAAACCCTCTGTTCTTCAACCAGCAATCAAATCAACATAAAATTATTTCACAGAAAGCTACATTTAAAAGAAAATAAGCATTTTACATAATTTCAAAGTAAACTCGGAAGGCAGAATTAAATTTATATAGGAAAGAAAAGTTATTCGTTTCAATGTAAACGAATATCGAAATGCTTCTTAGAAACACTCAATGTTAATTCGCAGAGTAAACTTATAAAACGGTTTTCCGGAAAATTTGCGGTTAATTATGTTTACATTAGGTCAAGTAGGATTGTCCTTGAGAATTGAGGGTAAACGATAAAAAGCTCCTAATCTGCTTACTTGCCCTCGTGATCAAAAAGTTAATACAATTTTGTCACTAGCATAAATCAGTACCTACTCAGTTTCTATAGCGTGTTCATTGGCATGAATCAGTGCTCAAATTTAATGGATTACTATATATGTTACAATATTGATAGCAAGTAATATTGACACGAATCGTGATGGAGTATTCATGTTCACAGAATAAAACCAGTAGTTACTCTCGTTCGTCGATCATTACAACGTGGCAGTATTGTATAACTACAGCGGAATCGAATACTTACATTTCGTCGTTTTAAACTCGTTATGTACACAGTAAGTATTATTTAATATCACCGCCATTAACGAGAACGTGTTCTATGTTTTTTTCAGTCGGTCCATTAGCGATGTGGACAGGCGCTATATCGATTAAGCGCGGCACTTAAATTGTACTGAAAATAAAACTCAGTAGAAAAGCATACTATTGTGAACAAAATTATAGAAGCAAGACACTATTTACAATTTAAAATACAGTTACTATGTAATTTTGTACAGACTTCAATTAGATATTTTAAAATTAAAGTTTAGTAACGACCTTGTATATACATTGAGTGAGTAGATATGTCGTAAAATATAATAGAAATATGAAAAACGCCCCAAGCTATTAAAGCGAGTTTGTGGTGAGGGTAGGTGGTGAGAAGGTAGCGACCGCTAAGTGGGCAGGAGAGGGGTGTCTGGGCCAGATTGCATTTTCTTACTCCGGTCAGTAATCAATTTTTATGGGTATTTTTGTAGACCAGCGCGAGCTTTGGTTCTACATTTTAGAATTTCAGAGTTTTAAATTGAAGCACCTGAAATAACCAATGGCACACCTCTTTCTCCTGTACTAGCTACTGACAAGTTTGTAAAGGACCGTACGTGTGTTACGTTATTTAAGTCAGTTTTACATTAAAATGAGTATAGTTTTCAACTTTCAACCTATTCGACGCTACTTTACATAATATTGATTTTAGTTACTGTGTCTTTTTATTATTAAGTACTATATACTTTTAGCATCGGTGACCGGCGCGTTGTGAGGACTGTCTGCGTTTGAACGAAGCATCACAATCGCACGATTTAGTGACTCAATCATCGCTGACTGACATGTTTCAGTATGCGGTGTGGAGCATTAAGATTGATCGTTGCATTAAGCTTTGAAAAAGCAACTAATAAATCGCCAATATATAGTATATCTCTAAAGCTTTCTTGTATATCTCTAATATGTTTTATGATTCTTAAAATATACGATTTACAGCATTAGATTAACTTATAATAGCAATAGAAAAGTTTTATATTTATATCATTCATTTACTCAAACATTAGTTTCTACATTATACTTTATACGTTAGTATCAAATAAATGAATTTTATTTGATGCTTTTTTACACAGTCCCGTTTAGACCGAATAAACTTCTACAATGAGATCTAGAGAGTCGACAAATATGTAGTTTATATATATGACAGTATAATAGCACATGAGTAGTTTATTTACTCATGTGATAATTGCGTCTTATAAATAAAATAAATATTTTTTTACACAGTCCCGTTTAGACAGAATAAATTTCTACACAGAATAAAATAAATAAAATAAAAATGTCTTTATTTTGCATAGACAATTTCTTTATCCTCGAAGGGGTAGGCTATAAACACCCACATTTCACCTATGCATTTTTGTTCCACGTAACAGGTGGTGAGCCAATTGCCGTATTGAAATGGACAGGCGCAAGTTGTGGCAACCAGCAGTTGAAATTTTTCAAGCCGCCCATAAGGCCTTCAACTGAGCTTAACGACTGCCATGTTACTGGCAATCAGGACCAAAGGCTTAACGTACCTGACGAAAGGAAACGCTCGCAAATTAAAAGTCACAAAGTGGTCACCCACCTAAGGACCAGCTATAGCGAAAGTTGCTTAACGCAGTGATCGTTTTCAGAACACTGAGTTAGCGAGGCTACGAGTGCTTTAGTTTTTGCGGGAAATTGTAACAAACTTAAATCCCTACATTATTTAAAATTTTCACGTTCATAATATTAGTAGGATTGAAATTTAATTATGTTCTCGTTTCAAATTTGTGTGACGGAACACAACGATTTTTTCGTACAATATTGTTGAGCTTTGGTGACTTCAATGCGAAAATAGAATCAGTTTATAATCGTGTGTGTGTTTATAATCAGAGATAGGATGTAGTGTAAGATTCGAATGCAACGTCCACTATAAAAAGGTGAGGGAGGTGGGATATATAAAACTAAAAGTATTAACCAGTGAAAAGTTTGGGAAACGTCAGCTGGCAATAGAACCGGTGCAGCATGTGATTACACATGTTTGGCTCAAAGTTTACAGACTTTTAAATTGCTGTCATGCGATGTAAGTTGCGCTTAGTTACCCTTTGAACTGTTTATTCTAAAAAGCTTAGTTTTGACATATTACAATAATATTTTACTTGTTTGAGTACTAATGTATAGTACTCTGTTTTCTACCGGAGTAAAATACCCTCAAATGTGGTCGACTATTCACATATTTCTACAAATAAAATGTTAATAAAATTAATACGAAACTTCATGAAAGGACAAACGTCAAAACGGCCATCATAGCGTGCCGTTAGTATAGTCACTCGAACGAACTCGATATATTATTTTATTTAGAGCTTTTTTTATATTGTTGTTAAATTTTTTTTTACCTAGCGCCGTCAAGATCATCAGGATCATCCTGCAAGTACTGCGCCTTCTAACCAGAGAACGAGGCTGATATGCTGGCACCCGAGGTGGAAGTTTCTTAGACAGTCGCCCCCAGTAATGCCGAATGTTCAAAATCAAATCATAGCTATATATCATAGCAGGCTCTAAATTCATGTAAGTTTTCGAAGCAACTTGAAATACACTAAGATGAGGACGAAGTCGTTGGTATAGCTAATCTAATATGGCACTTGTAATAGGTACAGTAATTAGAAACAGCCGTCTTGTCTAAAGCTAGATTGTGTAGATTGAATTAGACTTTCATTGGCCGTAGTCGGATCAGATATTATCGTCGACACTCTATCTAACTAATAGCTGGAACGAATGACGTAGTCACTGTACTACCACAGTATAGAGTAAACCTATGTCTTTCGGCTGTGGTACTACAAAGACTCATTTCTTCCACCATACGGATTTATATCGATAGTGCCATGTGTGAAGATTGATCAACAAAAGCTTTTGTTATTAAAGGAACGAAGCATTTACAATTTGTTTCAAACTTGTAGTATATAAAAGTATCTAGTCTGCGGGATTTCTTTGCGTTAATTCGCTCAAATATAGAAAACCCACTTTACATTCTCATGTAAGTACACCTATTACATAAGTATCACTAGATTTTAATGAACAAAGTAGTACATTGTCCTTTGTTTAAGTTTCGTACGTATAAAAACATCAGCTAATTAAGAGGGTTAACCGTTTGAGAGTTGTTAAATTACAACTACAGACACGAAGACGTCACATCTGAGGCGAGTGGTAAACAAAGGCAGGCTTACAGGTCGTCGCGGTCCCCTAATTCACTCAGTTTGTACGTTCTTAATGAAAATACAACAGTGGTAAACGTTGCTGTTTGTTCAACATGGCAGCCGCAGGCGACAGTGCGAATGTGCATGTTGGTATTAGCGCGCTAACTGTACACTACGGTTAATTGATGTTTATTGAAGTTAGAAACATGTAGTTGTATCGATGACCATAAATTCATAGCTCCGTTCTGGCTAGCCTGATATAATGTACAGAAAGATCAACACTAACAAATTATATCATCTAAGACAGCCTGATGTTAAATTTACGACAGAAATCTCCTGAAATGTATAAATCATGTAGTTTGATGGCAGTGTTTCTATTATTCATGGACGAACTATGAGATTCTGGAAGTGGTTTTCGGTGCGGTGACGTTGTTACCTAACAGAATATTTAAGTTTTGCCGTCGCGATTACACGCAACTTGTGCGTGACTCGGGTGCCGATTTTATATTGACCTGTTAACTTGAAGGTAGTTGTACAAAATAACGACATCGCGGCTTAGCGAAAAATTAGATTACACGCAACTCTATGAATTTTATCGAGGCCGGCCGGGCTATATTACGAAAAATGGGCTGAGGTCTAATTAAGTAGGATAAATAAAAAAAAAATTTAATTACAATAAAACAGTAATTTTTTTGAAAAACGCGATATCTATGGCAGTATAAAATAAGTTTAAGAATGCAATTAATCAAGGTAGTCTATGACAGTCTATTGTTGGACGTTGGCGTACCCAATTTTAATCATAAGAGGGATTTTGGTTTTATTGCACCACACTGGCCAGCAGAAGGGTTGGTACAGAATTTTATTTCAAGACATCTACTAGGCCATGACGCAGGCGCACTTACGGGGTTGGGAGATCAGACGGCAATGACTTCCAGCAATGCCGAACATCAAAAGCCAAAAGATGCTGCTCTAGCCCAATAAAGATAGATCCTAGACTCCAAATTCATGTGGGGCTTTGGAAGCAAATCGGAATATACTTAGATAAACAAAAGACTAAAACATGACGTCATGACTCTATTATATGATAACTCTATTAAATTCCTATTAAGTTTTTGACTACTGGAGTAGTAGTAGTACCTAATGTAGTAAGGAAAAATTTTTTTTTTATTTAAACTCAAATATAATTAAATTCCCCTGTACATTCATAATTCACACGTGACATTCAAAATGGTTGTAATCTAACCTTAGGCCGTAGTTAACAACAAACCTACAACTAACTCCGGCAAACACGACATAGACTAACGTAACTTGTAACTTGCGACACGTATATAATAAGCTTAATATATTTTAGTAGAGTGTAGGCGTATAGTCTATATACTTTGAGTAGGTTTTCCATTATATTGATATAGATTTTTGACCGAAAATAAGCTACCTGGACGTAGAAGACGATTAGGCGAACGTTTATCCTCTACTATATTAACCAAAATTTCGAAGTTAATCAGTACCTTTAATTTTTTTAATCACTACTTTGTTGGAAGGACGAAATTTTCACACCTAATAGATGGCACTTATATGTCCATGGTAGAACGAGACTCTGACGTTCATTTACGTAGAGGGTCTGGGAAGCTGAACGATAGTTGCTTTTTAAAACACGGTAATAAATACCTAACACACACAGATAACTTTGACCATCAGTCTAAGCAGTATCTTAGCTCTAGGGTCACTGGTACTAGGAGAGTGCAATGGTTCGAACTTTACGCGCGTTGTAGAAGGAAGTAGACTGCAGTGTTATATAATATTCTAATTAAAAACCGCGACTCCGTCCGTAAGGTGAAGTTTTCCAGAGGTACCCATTTCCCCAAGGAAAATGTGTTTGGGATAGAAAGTAGCCTTGTAATATAGAGGGCCCCGTCGAGATTATTGATAATTTACGCATATTATCAATAATCTCTCCGAAGCCCTCGTACCCCTACGCTAAAAGCAAGCTAACATTTCCGGGCCATAAGTAACCTCACTTGATAGCGGTGCACCTGTAAACTAACGGGATTTGGGAGGTCAGACGGCAGTCGCTTCAAACAATGCCGATAACAAAAACCAAACAAACAAATTAACATTACTTTTACTGCCCTTTTTGACAGCCTCGGTGGCGTAAGTGGTAGTGTATGCGACTGCAGCGCTGAGGTCCCGGGTCAGAATAAATAATGTGTGATCCACAAATGTTTGTTTCGGAGTTTAGGTGTTTCCTTTTTATAATATTTGATTTAGAAATATATAAGTATGTTTATCAATTGTCTAGATTCCACAGCACAAGCTTAAAGCTTAGTTTCGGCTTAATTGTCTAGATCCAAAGCACAAGCTTAAAGCTTAGTTTAAGCAAGATGGCGCTGTAAGAAAAATTAACACTTATTTATAAATTTTAAAAATTCAATCTCTATTAAGAAACAGCAAAGTAAAGAAAACCATTATTATATCCTGTTTTGGTAATAACTCATGGTGACAGTAACTCATAGCTTGGGGTATAACAAGGACTGTAATTGCCGACCCCATACCGCGTCGGACACATTCCCCTTATAATAACATAAACACCTTATATGTGAGGGTAAGCTCAACTTCAAAGACTGCTAGGCAAAAGATTTCTGGAATATTTTAATAATTTCATATACATAGTTTGTTACTTACTACATAAATAATGATCATAGTATTTAAAAATTTAATTTTGTTGTATATCGTGTAATATACTACATAAATATAATTCTTAAAATGGAAACAATCCTTTTTAAATTGGAACGTGCCCTATAAATGTTTGAAAACGATGCTTAAAGTCTATCGACACTTTTGTTCACTGAAAACAATGAGAAAATTTGAGTTTGCTAAAATTTTCACGGCTTTTGTGCACTTGAAGTCTGCTTTGATCCCATCCTAAGGCTTTGTCTTTGTTTTTACTAGGTTTGGGTATAGCACATTTTTTTTTGTTTCAGATTTTTATGGTACCTTGACCAGATATAAACTGAGTGAACCATGGGAAGTGAAATATTTGGACTCTTTGTCTGTCCCAGATCTATTAGTACTTGTGAATGTATCTACTTATAAACATAACAAATTCAGTTATATTTACGCCCCGCGGTTTCATCCGCGTAGTGCTTGTATCTGTGGGAATATGGGGATAAAAAGTAACCTAAGTTACTTTTATAAAATCAGCTATATGTCAGTGAAAGACTCATTAAAAGCAGCCCAGCCATTATAGTTTGTAGTCGAAAAAAATTGACAGACCGAGAAAAATGTTACAAATAGATTTTTTAAGTAAGTATCGTACTTAGTGAACTGTAAATTTTATCTGTATATATTACTATCTTACAATTAAAATGTATCTAACAACAAATATAATAACTGAGAACATGATTCAGAATTATTCAAAATTCTGCCCATATAGGCATAAAATTAGTGGTAATAGTTTGTAGTACTTGATAAATAATTAAAAGACACGGGTTTAGGGGCAATGAGCGGAAGTATGCCACATGGCCAAAATATACATATAAAGTATTCACTGAACGAGTTTTCATATATAAATTTGGTTTGATGAGTGACGCGGTCAGAGTTTTGTTGGTACTCTTTAGTAAGTATATTTTTCAAATACTTTGGAATATTTTAATACAGCACTATCTGCCCCAAATCAAATTAATATAAGGTTGTGCATTAAGATCTAGACTACCGATAATCATACAAACTATACTTAAATAGAAAACATCAAACTTCAAAACAAACTTTAATAGGGTTACAAAAATATTAGTTCTAATCCGGGATTTGAAACTGTGATCTTAGCCATGGCAGACGCCTACGGGCGTCAACTAGTAAACAATGTTAAAAATGAAATTAAAAACATATGAAATAAAGAAAAATCTACTTCAACCCCGCCGTACTACTCAACTGACAGAATTAAAACTAAATTAAAGAACATCAAAATTGACACGCATAGAGAAAAAACACTATGTTATAATGACACGCCTGGTATTTATAAATTTTAACATATATAAAAAATATTTACATATTTAAATTATTACGAGTATTTTTTAGTAAAAAAAGTTCAAAAAATATGGATGCAGTAAGAAAGTTTCTGTGTGAGTGGCTTTATTAATAATCAACCCTGTATCATTACCAAAATATACAAGCACAAGTTCAGTTTTAAAATAATCAAGACTATTATTTGCCCGGCTTATTCAGCATACCACAGGATACATGAATCAATTTCTATCAATCAAATCAGCCTACTGCAGTCCACAGCTGGACAGTGCCTTCTTTACATTCTTAAAATAATTGACGGTCCTCCGCTTTCCCCCTTTGACCCTTTTTCTAGATCGTCGGTCAATTTGGCTGGCAATTTTAATGAATCTTTAATATTTTTTAGCTTCAAAACCAAAGGACGTAGTAAATGATGATTTACATAATTCAGAAGATGTTAGAAGAGTTATTGAAAAGGTAGAAGTTATCGATAGTGTGGACATCGATGCGATTCACTCACAATTAAATGACATTGCTGAAGAAAAAGCTGGTAAGGTTCATGTTTAAAAGATGTCAGGAATGATAAGGATGATCAAAATTTTGGTTGTGCATGAGTATTACGAGTAGTCTATATAAATAAAAATGAATCGCAAAATATGTTGCTAAGCGCAAAACTCGAAGACGGCTGGACAAATACGAGTATATATTTTGTTTATTCCTTGAATTCTCAGGTTGGTTTTATGATGAACGGGAACAGAAAAGCTTCATTACGCGGGCATCAACTAGTATTTGAAAGATTTTTTTTGTACCACTAATGTGGCAGACATGCGTACGGCCCACTTGATGGAAAGTGGAAATCAGTTCACGGAAACGGCTCGCGTTATCTGTACCCAGATGCTTCTATAGATAAATATTTATAAACTATAACTAATATAAACAATTTTGATATTTCAGCTGCCAGGAGAGCGTTAGGTACTGACGAGAAAAAAGAAATACGAAAGACCCCTGAAGCGAAAGTAGAAAAGCCACAAAGAATTTTTCCAGGATTCGAAGATTTGAAAACATCTTCAGAGAAATCTACGCGGACTAGCAAGGAACAGCCAGTGGCGAAGTCTTCAGCTGAAAATATAATGATTGTAGACTCTAAGGGTTCAAACCCTTACATTAAAGAAGACAATGTTACTGCTTTTATCGATTAGTTTCCACTCATAGGAATCTAAATAACTAATCAAGAACAATAAACCGACGACACGTATTCCCGAAAGACTCCAAAGTAATATAATAAGATCATAAGTCTATAAATGTTCGTGTCCATTTTATAGACTTGTTTGATTTTGATTACTATGTTTCAATCCAAAAGTGTAGCAATAAACAAACAACAAATTAGACATTTAGTTAGAGGAAGATAAAAGAAATTTACTTTCAAGACATATTATTAATAAACAGTTTCGAATAATGGATTTTTTCTTTTTCATAAAAAAAGCTAAATATATTTTTTGTTTCTCATTAAAAAGAAAATGGCGGAGCAAGATCCTCTAGACTCGGTGGCGTAAGTGGTAATGTATGCGACTGCCGCGCTAAGGTCTTGGGTTCGATTCCCGGTCATAACAAATATTTTTACGATCCACAAATGTTTGTTGTGGAGTTTGGGTATTTCCTATATATATTATGTTAACTATTTGAATCTGGCGTTACATGTCGGAAATCCATCGTAGGACGATAAAAAGGAGGGGAAGCCGGATCCCACCACACCATTGATTCGTCAATCCTATTTTATTTGACAAAAGATAATTATTATTATCTTTCCAATTATTCTATAAGACAAATAGCTACTTCGCTATCATATTTATTAGATATATCAGCCAAGAACTTGGCTAAACAAGTTGCTCCTATTGAGCAATATTTTTATGACATTCACAACGTCAGTAATTTTACTACTGACAATTCAAATTTATTTAATTTAAACTGAGTAATAAGACAACAGATATTTTTTCTTGCATAGTACCTACATATGTACCCCCCTATTCTGGGGCTAAAGAAATAAAATGTATAACTAGGGTGTCTAATAAAAATATGAACCCATCAAACATATCTGTGAATTGTAACAGTATGAAGAAGTGTCTCAACCTGGTGCATCAAAACATTCGAGGTTTAAAAGGTAAAGAGCTAGAATTGGAGTTGTTAATGAATTGTAACAGTATTGATATTGTATGTTTAAATGAGCACTGGCTAAAAAGTCATCAATTCACTCATAGCTTCAATAATCACCAGGTTGCAAGCTCGTTAAATAGAAAGAAATATAATCGAGGTGGCTCTTTAATATTAATTAATAAAATATTTAAATTTAAAGAAAGATTGGATGTTGTGAGCCTCTCTGTTGAGCGAGTTGTGAAGATTTCATGTGTTGAATTGGAGCGATTCATTGTGTTGAATCTGTACAAACCTCCATGCGCGCCAGTTAAGTCTCTTTTTGAAATAATGGAGCAAGCCTTAAGTAAAATATATAATAGCCATAAAACTATTGTTGTATGTGGAGACTTTAATATAAATGTTTTAGATAAGTCTTCAGAAAGTATAGATTTTCTGAATTTAGCAAAATCATTTAATTTATATCACAATTTTATGGAACCCACTAGAATAACGGCCACTACTGCAAGATGTATTGATAACATATTTAGTAGTGTGAAACCAATAAATACATCTATAATTCATAAGGTTGACTCGGACCACACAGGGCAGTTGGTTTCCTGTTGTAATTCTCAAAGTAATGTAAAAAGACAAATAAATGTGATACCATTCAGTGAGAACCGTCTAGAAAATTTTAAATGTAATATTACAAAAAAAGTTAAATTTTTGCCCTGTCACGGAAATGTGGATCACTTATACAACTCATTAGTCAACTTGATTAATGGTGAGTTCAGCTCAATTTTTACTCCTAAGCACTTATCTAAGAGTGAAGGCCTAACTTTCAGTGACTGGGCAACTCCAGGAATCTATAATAGTCGTAAGAAATTGTATCAACTATATGAAGAGAAGTCCTATAATCATAATCCAAATTTTCAAGAGTTTGTAAAAACATATTCAAAAACATTTAGACGAACTTGCCTGAAAGCAAAATCAATTTATTTAAAAAATAAAATCATATATTCAAATAATGTTATTAATGAAATTTGGAATGTTATAAATATTGAAACCGGTAAATCCAAAGTGCGCAGTCATGATTTTCATTTAAAAATAAATAACGTAAATATTATAGAAGATTTTAAAGTTGCAACTGAATTTGAAAAATATTTTTCTAACATTCCTCTTTCAATTACAAGAACTCTCTCGTCTTGCTCTAACGATGCTGAACAACTTTTAAAACAAGGCGTGGAGGAATGTGGCACAGACTTTAAATTTTCAGCTGTTAGTCCTAGAGGTATTTTAAAAACTTTTAAGGCAATTAATATGAAAAACACTAAAGATTTGTGGGGTCTATCTGTTAAAACTGTCTCTCATATTATCACTGTAATAGCTCCACATCTGGCAGCTGTGTTCAATTGCTGTGTCAAGTCTGGGATATTTCCTGACCTAATGAAACATAGTAAAGTAATTCCTTTATTTAAAGCCGGCGATAATGCAGATCCCTCTAACTTTCGGCCTGTTTCCGTACTACCAACACTAAGTAAAATATTTGAAAAGCTAATGCTTGTACAGTTGCTTAGTCACTTTAATATACATAATATACTACACAGGAAACAGTTTGGATTTACAAAGGGTTGCTCAACGGTGGATGCAGGGGTTGCTTTACTCAAAAGTATTTATGCGGCTTGGGAGGATTCGCAGGATGCATTAGGTGTTTTTTGCGATTTATCTAAAGCCTTCGATTGCGTTCATCACGAAACTCTTGTAAAAAAATTACGCCACTACGGTATCAGAAATAAAGCTCTCGACCTTATGACTTCTTATTTAAGCAATAGAATTCAGAGAGTTGAAGTAAACGGTAAACGATCAGCAGGATCTCCAGTTGTAATGGGTGTTCCACAGGGATCAATCCTTGGTCCATATCTTTTTCTGATATACATTAATGACTTTCCTTACTATGTTGGGGATAAACATGAGATTGTGCTGTTTGCGGATGATACCTCTTTAACATTTAAAATTTATAGACAATTAATTAATTATGACGATGTTAACAGTGCACTCTCAAAGGTTGTTCATTGGTTTAACGTGAATAATCTTCTTTTAAATGATAAAAAAACTAAAGTATTTAAGTTTTCGACACCTAATGTGAGACAGGTGGCGACCAATGTGCAACTTAATGGATCAGGGTTGGATACTATTGGGGCTTCTGTGTTTTTGGGTATAACTATTGATTTAAAGTTGCAGTGGGGACCACATATAGAAAAATTGTCAGACAAATTAAGCTCTGCTGCATATGCAGTAAAATCAATAAGACGGCTCACTGATGTTGCAATGGCTAGAATAGTTTATTTCAGTTATTTCCATAGCGTTATGTCATACGGAATTCTTCTCTGGGGAGACTCAGCGGACTTTAATACGATATTTATTTTACAGAAGAGAGCTGTGAGAGCAATATACCAGCTTGGTCCCAGGGTATCTCTAAGAGAAAGATTCTAAGACCTTAATATTCTTACCGTTATATCACAATATATATATGAGAATTTACTTTATGTGCACAAAAACATAGACACATTGCTTAAAAAAAGTGATATACATAATGTAAACACTAGTCATAAAGATAATCTTGTATTACATTCTACTCGTCTCGAAATAATCAGCAATTCTTTTATGGGGCAATGTATTCGATTCTATAACAAACTTCCCGATGAAATTAGAATATTGTCAATAAATATGTTTAAGACAACAGTCAAGGCCAAATTGTGTAACAAGGCATATTATAAAATTTCAGACTATTTAAATGATAAAAATGCATGGGAGTAAGTCGCTCTAAGTCAACACACATAAATATACAAATAAAATTAATAATAATAATGAAGAAACATTATAAATATAATGTACATTTGTTCAACATAAGTGATCTGAAACGTCAGGTTAACTAATATAATTATTATATGTAATTTGAGTTTGTTATTGTGTGAGCACTGTACACATAGCTTTTTAAAAATTTTGAAATTGACATGATGGTTGCTGTGCAGTTTGAGTATGTCATGCTCGCCTAAGTGTCCTGGCAGTGGTGGTGCATGTATCGGGTCGCCTTATTCCCTATAATACGGTTGAGTAGGGCGATGGCTGATATATGCGTCATACCCGTGAACGGGTGCCGTCTGTTGGGGCGTGGTCAGCTCATAGCTGTTATAGCAATTATTACAAATAAATCTATTTATATTTAAGGCAAATTAAGTTTAGTCGACTGTTCTCACGTAACTCCAAAGGAGCAATGTACGTTTAATATTGTAAGCCATACCTGCATTTTAAAATAGCAGCCATTTAGTTTCTTGCCGGAGCCTTCCTCATAAGGGTGGGCTACCTTTAAAACTGGCAACTAGAAACGCTCTCATTTTGATTTGATTTGGTTTCTTTTGTAAAGACTCATTACTATATAATTTGTTCAAATATCATGTAAATAAAACTAATGTAATTACTGGCAGTTAGAAAAGAGTGGCCATGAGTTTTATAGCCAGGTTCTTCCTCAGGCACTACCTATTGCGTTGCGAATCTGGCAGTAAATGTAAATGTAGAAGCAATAATCTTGACGTTTATAAGTGTTACTTTGTGACCTACATGAATAAAGATTTTTCACTTTTCACTTTTCACCTAACTCACAACCGTCAAGGATAACCTCTACTATTTGTAACGGAGGAATGACATACCGAACTTCTCAAGGAAAGGAATGTAGGATAGAGAACAGGTAAACTTACTCTTCTGGTTGTTAAGATTGTGCTATAATCCGCTTTACATCGTGACATTTAGTCGACACGAATTTAGCCTACACACGAGGCATCTCCAAGACTTCTTGGCAGCAAATGAGCTCAGCGCGTTTCTCTCCAGCTTTCTAAAACACTACTTTCTCACTACCCCCACTCGTAACCGAGCTATTAAGTGAGCTGTGTTGCCTGTTCGAAAATAAATTAAGTAATGTATTCCTTTCATGTTTAATAATTTCTAATTGTTGTAAAACAACTCTTGTTCTAAATGTTTATCAATTGTCAAGAACACATCACACCCACAGATATAAATACTCTTCTACATCAGTGATCACACCATATATTTGCATACTTTGGGCTAGATGACACTGTGTAAAAAATGTCCAGCAATTGTCATAGTCCTATGACCATTAAGGGACATTTTTTCAATCTCCTTAGAATCAATCATCTTCTCTTTTAGGTAAATTTAACTTACTCTAATAATTATGCACTTAGTGCTTTTGGATTTTAAGGCTAGTTTAGTGAGACTTAGTATTTTAAAAAGTACTTACATTGCCATGAGGTCCCTCGCCTAGAAAAGTAATGGGTTGCATGCGCCCCCGCGGAAAGTCTAGCAGGGGCGCCACCCCGTTTGGGGGCTCCGCTTCGGGTAGTTTGATGGATGTAAATAGACCAGGGGTAGGTCGTTCACGTCGGCAGGTCCTTTCTTCCGGGTACGTCTGCAGACAAAATAAATTAATTATATTATTTGATTCCTTGAACTCGGAAAACTTATTGAGCAAAAATATATACAGTGGCATAAACTTAATTTCAAGTAAGATTTTCCTTATTTCACCTGTTTTATTAAGTACTCTGTTTGCTGTACAGTCTGTTTAATACAATTTGTCAGTTGCCTTTTGTTGATTGGCCAGTTACCGCATTTATCCACTTCATACAATGTGTTGGTTGGATGACACCATTGCCCTGAACGTGTTACGAATTGTTGTTCGGGATCAAAAGGGGGACACGGTTGGAATTAAATGAACAAGCTCTACAGGACACTCGTCCAGGTACATTTGTTAAAATGTAACAAAGAAGGCAATTATTCTGCGCTTTGCCCACGATCATGACTTTTTGGTTGTAAAAAAATTGTTTATGGCAATGATGTGACCAGTATTCATCTACCGTACCTGCAGCAAAATAGCGACATAGAATTGAATCGCTTTGATTTCAAAATGTGCAGCAAGTTCCATCAGGTGCCATCCAGGTCGATTGAACCAATGGACGCGTAATGTACTCAATAAAGTATGAAATCACCTTCAACCAACTTTCGTGCGAGGGAGAAACTACACACATATTGTTTTCTTACTCTTGCATGAAGTGTTGTCACTGTCTAACAACCAATAAAAATGTAGCTATGCAAAACGAATTTGACACAATATTATTCGGCTAATTTGAGATGGTAACTCTATGTTTAATGTTTATAGAGAATGAAAGTAAATTGAACATAGACCGATTAAGACAGCGACTTAGCTAAAAATGCTTAGCAAATGGCAAGTGGGGTATAGGCGCAATCGGTAAGATAGCGCGTTCATTGGTTAAATCGTCCTAGGGTGTCAAACAGTCAAAAATACTGTCACTGGCATTTTTTATAAATCCATAACTAAACATAATATTATATTCAAGGTTACTGATGGCATTTGGCGTGCTTAGTACATAAGTATATACACATTTTATATTTGGTACCTACCCACTAAATAACCAGGTTCTCGGCTTAATTGCTATTCCCCCTTCCAAAGTTGCGTTGCTATAATTTATACTGTACGATGAGTTATGGTAGATGAAGGTGTATATATGTGGACTGCAGTTATTATGTAGCCATTAATAATGCTGGTTATTACTAAACTGAAGAATGTTTGATATTCTGTTGTGTTGTTTAAATTATTAGTTACTATATTTTGCCGAATAATATATGAACTTATACGTAAAGAATATAATATTTTAAACATTAATGTTCTTTAAGTTTACAGTAGTCTACAGTTCGTCGAATTATCCGTATTTATACAAAATGTAAGGATAGTCAAAGTCGGTATGAAGTGAGCAATCACGTCTTAGCCATCAAAGCAAGGAGCCTGACATGACTTGGGGCAATGGTGCTTGAAACTGCTTGGTACATAACCGCGTTGTTCTGAGAGGAGGAGACCAGTGCCTTCCCCGACTCCAGAACCCTCAACGAGTCGTAAATATTAGACGGTCCTGAGTTCATGCCTTCAGTGACCTGGGGACATTCTCCATAGGGGTATGCGGATCTATGAGTCCACATGCAGCAACAAGACACCGTGAGGCTTAGTTCACGGCGTGTTGTGGATTCTGCCAGTTAAAAAGGGTACAGTTTTACTCCTGAAGGGGTAAGCAGAGGCTTACTATACGCACAAATTACACCATAATTGCGATTGTTTCATGTAACAGGTAATGAGACCATTGACGTAAGTTGTGTTGTTGCCCCTGTGGCGCGGTGGGAGTGTATCCGACTACTACGCAAGAGGTCGTGGGTTCGATTCCTATCCAAGACAAAACCTTGTGTGATGAGCACGGTGGTTTATTCTGTGTCTGGATGTTATTTATCTATAATATGTATATATTTAGAAATATATAAGAATGTTTATCAGTTATCTGGTTAACATAGTACAAGTTCTACTTAGTTTGGAATCAGATGGCGTTATGTGAGTTGTCACAACGATATTAACGATATATAGTAGTTAAATACTGTTGAAAATTTTCAAGCTGACAATATGACGTTCAACTTTGCTTAACTACTACCATGTTACAGGCAACAGAGACCAAATACTAAAAGTGCCTTCCACAGCATGGAAACGTTCATAAATAGAAATGGCACAAAGTAGTCACTCATATAAAAAAACAAAAAAACAGCAAAACAACGAAAAGCGCGAGCTCAACGGTTTCTTATGCGAATAAAATAATTAAGTAATATAAAATATATAGAATCTCGATTGGTTTCACGATTCGTTTGCTCATTTATCATTTCGTAAACGATCGCATAATACCCCTAATGAGTAAAATCCCGGCATACTTTGGGCAATACCATTAATATTACAAACCCTCCCCTCTTTACGTACCTACCTATAGATAAGAGCTCTTGGTGGCATATAAAATTAATATACGTGTATTTACCGACACTATAAAATATTACGATTTCGAATTATCCAGTCCGAGACTACCAGGACTTTAATTGGTCGTGCTATTGAGTGTCTAGCACATAAGACCTTTTAGCCTTTTTGTTACCACCTCACTAAAAAGGCAAAGGGTTCAAAATTTCTTCCAAATTTAACATCTAGAATAGACACATTTTATTAAATTCATTCGGCCCCTTAGACCCACCCCAGTTCCGTGCTTCGGAAGGCACGTTAAGCCGTTGGTCCCGGTTGCCAATAAATTGGCAGTCGTTAAGCCAGGTTGAAGGCCTTATGGGCGGCTTAAAAATTTCAACAGCAGGTAGCAACAACCTGCGTCTGTCTATTTTAACACGGCAATGGGCTCACCACCTATTACGTGGGACAGGAATACACATGGTGAAAAGTGGGCATATAATATATATGCCACTGCCACCCCTTCGGAGATAAATAATAAAATATTACGAAAGGTCTTGTATTACAATAATCTATATACTAAAATTGAAGGATAAAAAGTGTATTTGATTGTTTGTTGGTTTGGTTGAACTACTAATGGCCGGTTTCAATATTCTATCTTCAGTTTAACATAGATCGCTACCACAGATAAACAGTTGAATTTTTAACTTTTGCGACCGATAGTTCAATATCGTAGGTAGATATTTCTATCTATCGTTGGTTATTGAAACCAAAATTTTCGTCGATATGTACCTATGGTAACTATAGGTATTTTGACATTATTTTAGACAATAGTTAGGTAAATTTAACTTACTCTAATAATTATGTACTTAGTGCTTTTGGATTTTAAGGCTAGTTTGTCACGCCTTTATCCCCGAAGGGGTAGGCAGAGGCATACTATACGCCCACATTTCACCGTCTACATTTTAGTCCCACGTGACGGGTGGTGAAGCCCATTGCCGTGTGTTGCTAGTTTAGTGAGACTTAGTATTTTAAAAAGTACTTACATTGCCATGAGATAGGTTATTATCATATGCAAGTGATTCACTTGAATATGAGGGGACTAGGTCAATAGCATAGTCTTGGAATTGTATGGCCAATCGTGTTGGTGGCCTAAATTGGGACAGGCCTATGTCCAGTAGTAGAAAGTGATGGACTGACTTTAATAGTGATTGGTTAAGTACATTTATAAAGAAAGGCTATAATATTATATATTTTATTATGCTACTTCATCAGAGTTTAAAGGGCCCACCAAGATCAACTGCTAGCGGTGCACCTGTTGACTAACGGACGAGGCAACTACGAATGCGCCCTTACGGGGCTGAGAGGTCTGACGGAAGTCACTCCCAATAATGCCGAAAATTTAAAGCCATACGATAGCTGCACTGAGCAGCAAAAAAAAAGTGGATCCAAGCAAACTTCCAAATCCGAGCAGGGTTTGTAAGCAACTGGGAAAACATTTAAGACGAAGAAGATGAATGGTGCACCCAACAAAGCAAAGATTTCAAAATTGTTACAGGCGTCGCCGGTGGCGTAGCTACATTACATTACAATAGATCCCCGCGGCCTCGTTCCCATAAGTACTAACTAGAAGATTTATAAACAAGAAACCTTCCGGTTAAGACAGCGCTGACCTTTTTGATATTGCTAACCAATACTTAGGTTAAAATAACACAATGTATGCTTAGACGTGCAAGTATAAAGTGATTGATGAATCTGCAAGTAGCGAAAGAAGTATGCATGGATCGTGAAGCCTGGCGATCTGTCCTTTATCACTACCCCGTGGATACAGAGTGAAGATGCTAGAATATAGGAAGAACTTGCGAAGTGAAGAGAAAATGCCAGGAAAGCTGCCTATATAGGTCATTAGTGGAGATATCACGACAAAAATCCGTCAAGTATGTACTCTATGGTGAAAAAATGGTTGCCAAACCTCCGAGGTTAGCCGGAGTCGTTCTAGTTTTGGCGTCTGGGAAGCGGTTAGGGCGGGTGGCTGCCGAGTCAGGGTTTATAAGTTTTCGAGCCAAAAGTTGCAAGTGAAAAAAAATATTTTTCATCTAATTAAAAAATGTTTAAAAATATCAAGCACATTTATATTTTAACGACAATTACCAGAGATTAAGAGAAAGATTAAGAAGAGAAGAAAGAAAAAGAGATTAAGAAAAAGAACAATAATGTTCAAGTATGAAATTTCTTTCTATAATTTTCTAATATAATTTTTTACTATAGTAAACCCAGCTTAGCACCAAATAACTGGAATAAATAAAAACAAACCGTAAATGCCGCATAATGTTGCTCATCGTGGTAATGAATTAATCGGCACATGTAAGTACAACATAGCTCAAAAATATTACCCTCATTCCACAGTCGTAAATAAAAGGCCCAAAGTTATTTAAGGTTTCCGCTTGACATAATAATTTAAGCAATTTGACCCAACATTTGGTTTTGTGTGCTATCTTCAAACATGCCAATCCACGTTAAATCCAGTGAATTCACGCAGAATATAATTTACTCGGATCATTCGGTTTCCTCGACAAATGCGTGGTGTGACACTCTATAATCGACAGGCGCAGGTACTCGACAACTTACTTTAAGCGGGTCACTGGTTTGTTGTAATGTATGTAATGTAGAATTGTGGGTCCTGTCAGTCCTGATTTACAAAAGGTGAGATATTTACTAATTGAATTAGGAATTCCAACCTACTACAATGAAGGAGGTTCTCACCTCCTTTATTATCGTTTTTGAATTATTTAATAGTTTTATTGGTATTTTTTGGGAGTAGTAGTACGCCAAAATATGTAGCACTAAGTCTACTTAGTGCTACATATTTTTTATATTTACCCTATCCAAGCCCCTCTCTTACATCGTCATTTTCCTATCCATAAATCCTTTCCCTACCTCTTCCCATCCTCTCTCCGCCAAGCTAAGGTTGCTGTGCCTATGTGCTGCGTGGCTAAGGGCGAGCCTAGCATTAACGTGCCTTATGCCCTGGGACTGGGCGACCCTAGAACAAGGCTAGCCTTACTTGGACAAGCGGGGCTCTGTCTAGGTGGACTATTGTTTTCCCTTGCCACTCGTGGGAACGCATTGGTGTATCAAAATTTTAAAACCCAAAATGGCGGCGATGCGTTTCGCCACTCGTCATGTCCCGTTTTCCATCGAGGCGAAAAGTGGGCTATGGATAGCCGCTTTGCTACACTGAATATTAGAGGAGGATTAAAAGATAAAATTGAGGAGGTATGTGAGATGATGCGAGAGAGACGAATTGATATTCTGTGTGTGAATGAAACAAAGAGGAAAGGATGTGACACCACTACACATGGACCCTATACGGCCTACTGGTCAGGTGTAGCCCCGACCAGTACAGCGTGCCAGGGTGTTGGTGTGTTACTATCCGCGAGAATGAATGAATGTGTGACAGAATATGAATATGTGAGCCCAAGACTCTTTTGGTTGAGGCTGAAGGTTGGGCTTACCCGCATCTTTGTTTTAGGAGTTTATGCTCCGCAAGATGCGCGGTGGTGCCGATATTCAAAGGACCAAAGTGAGAGGCAGGCATTTTGGGAGAGTGTGAGCGATATACTGTTAGGTGAAGAATAGTAATGTTAGGTGATTTTAATGGTTGGGTTGGTGTGAAGCGTGATGGTTATAAAAGTGTATTGGAAAAGTATGGTGACGAAAGAGTGAATGAAAATGGAGAAAGTTTGCTTGAGGTATGTTTGGAGAGGAACCTTGTGGTAACCAACACCATGTTCAACCACAACGATATCCATTTGTTTACGAGACAAGAAAGAAGCCAGATAAGCATGATTAATTATGTGATTGTAGATGCAAGGATGAGAAAGAAAGTGTTAGACACTCGGGCATACCGCGGTGCCGGGATTGACACAGACCACTTCTTGGTTTTTAGTCGAGTAAGAGGTCTGTTTCAGCGGTGGCGGCATCGTGTGCATACACCTGTTAGTGTACTAGAACGCATAAAAGTCGAGAATTTGCAAGACTCGAAAAGAGGAATTTAAGTGTAAGCTGAGCAAGAAATTTGAAAATTCTGATGACGTATGTGAGATCGAAGAAGTATGGAAGTAATTTAAGGAAGGTCTAGTGGGAGTTGCGGTGGAAGTGTGTGGGGTAAGTAAGAGAAGCCAAGGATGTAAGAGAAAGAGAATGTGTGCAGAAGTCCGAAAGGCGTTGTCTGATAAGAAGACAGCATGGTTGGACTGGTTGACTACAAAAGTCAATCAAAGAAAACAGAAGGCAACGGATGTGTCTATGTGATGTATATTGACACATGATATGTGTCTACGTGACTAAAAATGGCAAAAGAGGAGTACAAAAGGTATAAGTGTGTTGCAAAAGAGGTGATGAAAAGAAAGAAAGAGAATGACAGAGATGAATTTGATAAAAGGTTATCTGATGACTTCCAACAGAATATGAAATTCTTTTGGAAGTCCATAAGAACAGTGAGGGGTCAACAGACGTCATCGCATCTCAACCATATCAGAAACCATGATGGTAGTCTTGTGAAAGGAGAAGAATGTGTGTTAAAAAGATGGAAGCAATATTTTGAAAGCTTGTTTGAAAAAGAGGATATGCAAGTACAGACTAGTATCTGGGAAATGAATGAAATTGGTAAGGAAGAAGTCATAAGTATGGAAGAAATAGTGGAAGCATTGAATAGCATGAAAGTGGGAAAAGCTGCGGGACTTGATATCGAAGATGCTGAAAGCGGGACAAAGCGTGGTAGCTTGCCAGCTGTATTGCGTTTACAACCTTTGTTGGAGGAATGGCAGCGTACCAAGAGATTGGTGTAAGGCTGTCATCGTGCCGCTTTACAAGGGAAAAGGGTCACAGCAAGAGTGCAAAAACTACCGCAGCATAAGCTTGCTCAGCATCGTCGGCAAATTTTATACAAAAATCTGGATGAAAAGAGTGATGAATGAAACTAATGGAAAAATGTGGGATGTACAAGCAGGATTTATGTAAGGATGAGGATGTACGGACCAGGTCTTTTCCTTACGATGCGTAGCAGAAAAGCTTTTAACGAAAAGTCATAAGGTCTATTGCGTATTTGTAGACTTGCCTCCTATACGCCGATGATCAGGTAATACTAGCATCATCGGCGGAGGAGTTGCAGTTGATGGTTAACATTATGTATGATGCGTTAAAAACAAAGGAATGAAAGTGAATGTAAACAAGTCGAAAGTAATGGTTTTTGAAAGAGAGGCAAATATGATGGATTGCTCAATTGTTGTGGAAAGAGAAAGAGTAGAACAAGTAAAAGAGTTTGTATCTAGATACAACATTTGCGAGAGATGGAAAGTATGACTATGACATTGAGCGAAGAGTTTTGGCAGGAAATAAAGTGAATGGAGTCATGTACGCCTTTATGAGCAGTCAGAACGTTTCGAAGAAGGCACGACTGGCTGTACATAGAGTTGTGCTGGTCCCCATACTTATGTATGGCAGTGAAAGTTGGGTATGGCAGAAAAAAGCATACAAGTAAAATAAATGCAGTGGAAATGAGAAGACTGCGAAGTATAGCTGGAGTGAAGTTGATGGATAAAGATAGGAACAGCGCGATAAGGGAACATTGCGGTATGACAGAAGATGTAGTAACTAAGATAGAAAAAGGGATGCTTAGATGGTTCGGACACGTGAAGAGGATGGATGAAAGTAGACTGACGAAGCAGATTCATGTGGCGAGAGTGAATGGGCAATCTGGTAGGGGTAGACCTCGGCGTACGTATGCCATTAAAACCGAAGACCATTTGGAAAAAGGCCAGGTCAAGAGTACCCTTAACCGGCGAGCGTGTACGAAAACACTTATGAAAGTAGAGAAAGCGAAAGTGGTATGTCAGGATCGTAGCAAGTGGAAAACCATAGTGTCTGCCTACCCAGAAACAGCCGTGATAATATGTATGTATGTATGTAGAAAATATTTTTACTGTGTTCTTCCGTTCGGTTTTATTTTATATTGTGGTATAGTGATGCAAAACGGGTTTCAAATCTAAATATAGACGTTATCCGGGATATGTATATCCTTTAAATTTTTGTACTTGCTTTTGGCATTAGAGCGCCAAAAGCAAGTACAAAAATTTAAAGGATATCCGGCAGGACAAAAATGGGGAATTTCTACGATCAGTAGTGGACTGTGATGAGCTGATTTGATATTTTTGTATCGGATATTCAGCGAACTGTGCCGGATATTCGACATCCGGTGTACGGTAAAACAGCTATTTATTTCATATCTTACAAATACTGAGTACCTCGACCTACTATTTTGTTACGTGTATACTATTAAACACAAATGTTATTAAAAATATGCTCTACACCTGACTTTAGAGCTTCTATGAAATTCACTAAGACCCGAAAGTTAAGTTAATGTGTTACACAATGTTGAGGAAATATTACGGAATTTAGAAATTAGTCACCTACATGATCGTAGTGATGTTAGATCTCTTCGCAGATTCAGAATAGTCACCGCTTGTTCAATAATTATTAGATCTTACAATCAATCTAATATATAACATATTATCAGTACCCTCGCGTCCTTTGCCTATAAGACTGAGTGCAAAACCGAGTCCAACCTCGGGGCAATGGATCGGGCCATCTATCACCCTAATACAAGGTGCCAATATTGCAAACAAATCTGAAGTTAGTAAAAAAAGTGATACACAATTGTTGAAATATAGGTACTGCAATTAGAACTTAATTTTTATTTAAATTGTATACGGTGAAAAGTGGACGTATCTCTCTTATCCCTACGAGGATAAAAGAGTGTAAAAATTAATGCAGAAATTTAATAAAAGGAAATATAGAATGTTACTTCAGGTATCAACCACTCCAACTTGGCTGTGTCCCGAGGAAACTTCTTCTTTCGACGCAGAATTGAAAATGGTGGTGGAGTCAGTCCTGAATGTCGCTCTTAATGAGACTCAGTGGAGTCAAGCTGCTTTGCCAATCCGATGTGGTGGTCTCGGGATTCGTTGTGCGCTTGATGTGGGCCTGCCGGCTTTTCTGGCGTCTGCGCATGGGGTTGCAAACCTTGTTACTACTGTACTCAATTATGATGGTGACGAGGGGAGCTTGCCTTTTGTGTCGGATGCCGTGTCAGCTTGGTCGGCCCTCAATACGGGTGCTTCGATCCCTGAGTCGGGGCACCTTCAGCGAGCGTGGGATGATGAAGGCGTGAAGCGACTTCTGGAGCAGTTGTTGGAGGGGGCAACGGGAGCCGATAAGGCTAGACTGCGGGCTGTGTCGCAACCAGAATCTGGAGCGTGGTTACAGGCGTTACCTTCGCCCCACCTGGGCACCCTGCTCGACTCCGACTCTCTGCGTGTGGCAGTGGCTCTACGCCTGGGCTGTAAGGTGTGTGAACCCCATATATGCACCTGCGGTTCCATGGTGGAAGCGGATGGCCATCATGCCTTGAGTTGCCGACGGTGCACTGGGAGGTTTTCGCGTCACCACGCTCTGAACGATATAATCCGTAGGGCCCTTATATCGGCAAACGTGCCTTGCTTGCTTGAGCCTCCGGGTCTGAGCAGGTCGGACGGTAAGAGGCCGGACGGGCTGACTTTGGTTCCCTGGAACAACGGCAGGTGCCTAATTTGGGACGCAACTTGCGTCAGCACCGTCGCCGCCAGCCACCTTAGTCGCACGGTTTGCTCCCCGTCTGCTGCAGCGGAAGATGCCGGCTCGAGGAAGAGACTAAAGTACGCTGATTTGGAGCCGCTGTACCACTTCGTGCCGGTGGCGGTAGAGACCCTGGGGAGCTGGGGCAGAGAAGCCAAACATTTCATAAAGGATATTGGGAAAAGGCTCCAAGAGACGACCGGTGACTCTCGATCCGGATCGTTTCTGGTGCAGAGGATGGCCATCGCAATCCAGCGTGGAAACGCGGCAAGTGATGATGGGCACCTTTCCACCGGGAACGGTCAGGAGCGGGTATTTAAATAGTTTGTAAGGTTGATATTATTTTTCTATCTAATAATAATTTGTGAATTGATTTTTTTATTGGACTTTATAATTGTATATAAATAAATAAATTTTAATAATCTTCAGGTATTTAACTGAGCAGTTCATAAATAGGGTTGTTCCACGTCTTACATCCCTTAAGATATTTATTTAAAATATTAAAAATGAATAATATCTATTAACCATTTGAAGTAAACAAATATCTCATCATATCCTATCTTGAAACAATTTTCTCTATTCGCATTCATACTCGTATCATCATGTAGATCGGAACATAAATTTTATTTATGACTAAATAGAATAAGCCAACGTCTATACAAAGCAATCCATTATTTAATTCAGCTCCGGTGTGACGCCCCTGCAGGATGACTACGGGGGTGGGATAGAGGGTGGGAAGGGGTTGTTACGGGACACGTGACATATTCTCGTACCACACGGGGGTACTTACGGCAGCTAGTGTTGTGGCTACATGTTACCGTGTGTTACATGTAATGGAGTGCCCGCAGAAAGTGGGGAGGCAGGTAAAAATGTTGCGCGGGAATTATGCACGTAACGTGCGAGAACGATGCTCTCAAAGGTTTCATTATTGATGGCTTATTGATGGCTTATCGATGGGAGCGTGTAAGTTTAATTTTTTAAGTAGTTAAAGGCACTAAGGTCTATATTACTGTATTATTGCTGTGACATCCTGTGTCAAAACTTAATCTAAAATAAATGCTCAAGGCAGCTGATCACAAAACTTAGATCGTACCTAAGTGTGGACCGACTTTCTAAACCCCAACTAAATCTACACTGAGTTATTGGCGGAGCAATAGTATCGCCACAAGAACAAAAAAAAGGTAGCTGATTAATGATAATACAATTTTTGAGTATCGATTTCAGTTGCAACACACCCTTTGTTCCTTATTCAATAACGTGTTTTGACCAAATACTGTCTAAAGTACCCTTGCAAGAGTTCGAAAGCCGTCTATCAATCGACAGGTTACAAATAAAGTTAGAGATAATTAATTAGAGATTAGAAATAAATAGGACAGTATAATATAGTCACCGTACAAATCTTGCTGGCATAATATTACGCAACGCATAATGAAACGTCGTGCACCAACTAGCAGGACAGGTTGGCTGATGTACCGAAGGTCAAAGTGTGATCAGTGCATTGTATTTATACCATACAATGCATGTAATAATATACAATTGTACTTATACAATTCACGGTCCACAAAAAAAAAACAAAAAATATAATTTTGAATTTTGGGCTACTCACCTATTTAATACTCGTTTAACTTCATTTGGAATTACCAATATTTTGAAGTGAAAACTTATTTTAGGGCGGAATGCATATTTTTAGATGGGATAAAATCTCTGGATTCGTGACACCGCTACAAGACGCAGCTATAGTGTGTGCATATATGCATATGCATGTACATATAGCATACGGCGAACGCGTCTTGATAAATAATATTTTTGATAGTTAATTGGTAGATTCAATACCTTGGTACTAAATAATATAATCATCATCATCATCTAACGTTGATCCCGGTCATTTTTTGAAATGAAAACTACTTTTAGCGCGGTACGCATATTTTTAGATGAGATTAAATCTCCAGAGATTTAATCTCATCTCATGAATAAATTATTAATGAATATAATTTTCACTTTTGTCGTCAGTGCAT
The DNA here is from genome assembly GCA_948477245.1 of Thumatha senex. Taxonomy (NCBI): domain Eukaryota; kingdom Metazoa; phylum Arthropoda; class Insecta; order Lepidoptera; family Erebidae; genus Thumatha; species Thumatha senex. The sequence continues at coordinate 14,051,399 of OX419725.1, read as the reverse complement.
ACCGTTTGTTTTTTAATATACTCCTTTTTCCGAGTGTTACATCCATATACACCGCGGTTCGGGATATCAATTTATCATTTTGTGTAACTTGATTGTCTTAGTAAACTGCACTAGTATATTCTCGGTGTACAAAAATTACTCTATGGAGAGTACAGGCCATTAGAGAGTCAAGTCTTCTTATAGAAGGAACTACGGACTTTATCAAGGAGATGCAACGACATTCTTATTAAAGGTTCTATATTCCAGGATTATGCAGCTAAACAGCTATAGATATATAAAATGATAACAAAAATATCAAATAAACAACTTGAAGCCAATAACAGGTTCTCACTGATATACAAAAGCTTAAAATTAAGAAAAAATTATAAGGAATAAAGATATATATAAGGAATAGAGCACAAAATATGCACTTTTTTGGAATGATTGTCAAATTTCTTATAAATTAATAAATTTTACAATCACATGTTTTGATTTTAATACACAGAGATACCAGAACACATTCTCATATTGCTTATCTATACTAATATTTTAAAGCTGAAGAGCTTGTTTGTTTGTTTATTTGCTTGAACGCGCTAATCTCAGGAACAACTGGTCGGATTTGAAAAAAAAACAATTTGTGTTAGATAGCCAATTTATCGAGGAAGGCTATAGGCTACATTACGCTACTACACTGGGGAGCAGAGCAGTAGTCATAAATGTCGACAAATCGGGTAAATTTTTATGCATCATTGTAGAATTTATAAATGACGGGATTAAATAGGTGCGACGGGAGGTCAAAATATTCCACGGTCAAAGCTGTGGGGGTCATCTAGTTTGTTATAAAGGGGTATGCGAGTTCAGTATAGTTGATGTTTATCTAGATAATAAATTGGAGAAGCGGTATCATGAGATGTAAACAGTGTTCAGTATAAGCTGGGCTTAAAAGCTCACCTCGTTTTACTACACACAACTTTCCAAGAACCCTCAAAAGACTCTCGGGTTAGAAAAGCCGCCTGTTTTCTCGTGCATCATTACGTCAGTGCGACTTCAAAATTTTCCTGAAAAATTGCAAATAAATGATGAAATAAAAATACCTATAAGTACTATTTCAATAGATTTGTTTGATTATATCGGTGGCGTAGTGGTAGTATCGTAGTATTCGACTACCATTGGTATCCCATGTCGTAATAAATATTTATGTTAACTGTAAATTTTATTTTCGAGTTTGGATAATTTCTATGTATAATATTATCCTACTAAAATTATATACGCGAAAGTATGTAAGTATGAATGTTTGTTGTTCACACAAAATCTGCTAATTGGATATTTAATGAAACATTAAAAGAATATAGCTTACACATCAGAATAACACATAGGTTTTATCCCGGGAACAAGTTCCTATGGGAAACGGGAACGGGAAAATTTCACCACGCATCCGGGCCCGCTGGCGTCAACTAGTATTATATATACTATAATAAGAAATAGTGTTTATCAATTGCCTAACATCATCACATTATAATCACTAAATATAACTGAAATTAGTTTTTAACTTTAATTCAATAGAAAAATATTATGGGGACTAAAAAATCTATTTTTATATTAACATGTAAAGTTTAAGTTCTAGCCAACTACATTGTCGTTAAATCGGTATTCGAATATTTGTTGTAGGCGACAGTGTGGATGTAAGGGGCCCACCAAGATCTCCGGGACCAAAGTGACGTCATATACTAGCGGTGCACCTGCTGGCTAAAGGACGGGGCAACGACGCAGACCACCCTTCAGAGGTTAGGATAATAGATCCACCATCTCACATCCAATTCTGCTAAAAATCAAATGTCAAGCAAAAGCTTTACAACATACAAATAATTTTCGCGAAGGTATAGATATATAAATTAGGCTCACACTTTGCTCGTTGTAATGAGACTTAAGATTCGCTCGTTGTACGAGCAAATTCGACGTAATAATTGGTGAGTAATTTGCACTGATAGGATGGTCATTGAGTGTCGATAGAATCCTAATGTCCGGTTACTTAGAGATATTACTCGCAGAGCGAGACTCCAGATTTCAAAAAATCTTCAGTCGTTTTAAGACTTGCTTAAGACAATAAACATCTGGTACCTTTATATTCTCTTTATATCTAGACCACAAGTAATCTTGTTAAAATCTTATAATAGGCGTAAATAATGATTTCATGAAACTGCACAAAGCTTTCTTTTAACATCATAAAACAGAAATAATGACGTGGATGAGGAACTGAACTATTTTCTTACATTCGAAATCCCTCTCATTTCTTACTATTTCCTTGGGGACGCTCTACAAAGCTTACCTCGCGTTATTGGCGCAGACAGGCTCTTTGTTAGAATCAGTAATCAAACTATTTGAAATGCTGAGAACAAAGATGGTGTTAGTGTAATACGTTTAAATTTCTCTTCGTCGCAATAAATGTTAGTTTAATTACTGGTAGTTTTGCACACGGATAAATTACACTTAATAAACCTCACGGTTACTCATAGAAGTCAAACACCACGTGCTTTATAGTAGAGATTTTAATTGCAACCGTGGCTTTGGGTTAAATTAGATACTTATAAATAGGAACTGAATATCTTGGACTATGTTTCGTAGGTTTTTTACTATTTTCTACCTTACATTACTATGTGGGTTACTACATACCAGCATTATAGTTAACCCTTCTTTAAGTTAGCTCAGATGCGAGGGTGTATGTGGTCTACACCCTCCTGTCATATCTCATCGGGTACGTTGAGGTCGATGATGTTAGGGGTAGTGAGGGTTAATCCCGCTACAAATGTAAAGTTTTTTATAATTATTACACCACATTTATAAATATTTTAGTGTATCTTTTATATGTAATTACTTTATTTTTAAAAGTTACTGTTAAAATTAGGTTATAGATTTATTTTTTAATGTTTATTGTTAATTTTTATATCATTCCTTCCCGATACGGATTTTCGCTTTGTCCTCGCTAACACTTTTTGATCAATTTTGACCCATAACACGAAAAGAACTTGAAAAACATTTACTCCATTTAGACTTACCGGGGACGGCAAGTGCACCTAGTACCTTACTAACGTTGTAAGTATTAGTACCTACCCCACCAAAGTTTCCTACTGACTGACGCATGAGAATTACTTATTAATTTTAACTGGGAGTTAAAACTCAAAGGAAGAAAGTCATAGTAACAGTAATATATAGATAGGAGTCACATAAATAAATAACAGATTATAGTTTTCTTCGTTTTATTGTATTCCCAGCTGCTTCTAAATCATAGCTGAATTTCAAGCCTAGGGTCCACTTTTATAAGCAGCTATTATTTGGCTTATGACATTGATGGGAACGACCTTCTAACCCCATAAGGGTGCCTGCGTCGATGCCTGATCTGCTAGTTACCAAGTACACTGCTATCAGGAGAAGGTAGCATTATATTAAAAATTTATTCGTATTAAAATGGAGTCGACACGAGTTACCCACATACTATATATAGTTTACTATACGCCCACATTTCACCCTATGCAATTTTGTCTTACGTAACAGGTGGTGAGCCCATTGCTGTATTGAAATGGACAGGCGCATGTTGTGGCGATTGATGTTAAAATTTTTCAAGGTGCCCAAAAGGTCTTCAACTGGGCTTAACGACTGCCATGTTACTGGCAACCGGGACCAATGGCTTAACGTGCCTTCAGAAGCACGGAAACGCTTGCCAATGTAAATGCCATACAGTGGTCACCAAATCAGGGACTAGTGCCACCGGTAACGCCTGAAGAAGTCCTGACTGCGCTTCGCCGCATGAAGAATCGGAAAGCTGTCGGACCCGATGGAGTCCCCATCGAAGCCTGGAAGGCGATGGGTCCTCGCGGTGTGGGCATCTTAGTAAACCTTTTTAACCGCATACTCCTCAGCGGGCAGATCCCAAACCAATGGAGACTGAGTATTATTACTCCAGTCTTCAAAGGTAAGGGGTCAGTGCAGGAGTGCGGGAGCTACCGCGGTATAAAGGTGATGTCCCACACCATGAAGATCTTCGAGAGGATTATCTCGGATCCGGCAGGAGTGTACTCTCTCGGAATGTCAATATGGGTTTCGCCCTGGTCATGGGACCACGGACCCTGTTTTTGCCCTGAGGGTTGTCGCAGAGAAACACAGGTCGAAGAACACGCCTCTGCACTGCGCTCTGTTTCTAGACATGCAGAAGGCCTTCGACTGTGCTCCTCGTGCGATGATCTGGTGGGCCCTGCGGTCCAAAGGGGTTCCAGAGGTCTATATTGACACTATCCGGGACATGTACTGTGACTCCGATTCAATGGTTCGGACTGCTGTTGGCGACACGAAACCCTTCCCCATCACCGTCGGGGTACACCAGGGTTCTGTCCTTAGTCCGCTTCTGTTCAGTGTAATATTAGACGAATTGTCGGACAGCATCAGAAACCCGCATGAGCAGCCTCCATGGTTGCTCATGTATGCTGACGATATTGCGCTGGCAGACGCGGACAGGGGCAGATTGGTGCGACGTGTAAAGGCGTGGAAGGAGACGCTTGAGAACGGCGGTCTGAAACTAAATGTGGCGAAGACCGAGTACTTGGCACTAAACTCGACAGATCCCACATCCATCCGCATAGGCGGTGATTTGGTCGAGCGCACGGACCAGGTTAAATACCTGGGATCTGTTTTTCACACGTCCAGTGACATCGATTGCGATGTCAAGTCACGCATTGCTGCCGCGTGGGCCAAATGGCGGGAGATGAGCGGTGTCATTTGTGACCCTAAAATGCCGATCCGGTTGAAGGGACAGGTCTACAAAACCATTATTAGACCTGTTCTTTTACATGGCAGTGAGACGTGGCCGATATTGGAGCGACACAAGCAGGAGCTGCGTGTCACGGAAATGAAGATGCTGCGGTGGATGTGTGGAGTCACGCGGATGGACCGCGTGAGGAACTCTCGCATCCGCGGCAGCCTTCACGTCCGTGACATTGCAGACAAGTTGCAAGAGTGTCGCCTTCGCTGGTATGGGCTACGTAGGTAACAAATGTCTGGCCATGTCAGCCCCGCCGGGTCCCGGTAAGAGGGGAAGACCCAAGAAGTGCTGGCTTGACGTCGTAAGGGATGACATGCGTGCCAATGGTCTCACTACAGGGGATGCCGATGACCGTGCGAAGTGGAGGAGAAAATGTAGGAAAGCGGACCCCGGGCGTCGCGAGACGCAACTGGGACAGACGCTCGGATGATGATGAGTGGTCACCTATCCAAGGACCAGCCATAGTGAAAGTTGCTTAACGCAGTGATCGTTTACAGAACATTAGTCCTCGGTGCCACGAGCGCGTCAAACTATATATGGCTAGTTTTAGATGTTACAATGAAAAACTGCAACAAACATAGTTCCCTGACAAAGTTTGGCTGGAGTGCCCATGGGCAAGTATTTCGTGGCGTGAAATAGTTGTGCAATAAATCTAGTTGTAGTACTGAGTAATTTATGTGTGCTGTATATTGCACTAAGTTTGCATTTTCTCAACCATGCGCTAACTTTATTATTTTTTTATATATTTACGATTCATAAAAAAAAATAAATTTAAAGTTTAATGACAGTTTATTTTTACATTATCTTACAAAAATCGACATGTTCTCAACCATGCGCTTATTTTTTCCAATATTTATACATTGGTGACTTTAATTATACTTCAATATTTTAAAAATGTTTATGAAATAAATTAATAATAATTTGGACGTGGTGTAAAACCTACAATATTTATTTCTATTTTAATGATTGAAGCGCTCGTGGCCCCGCGGTCTCTGTGTTCTGTAAACGATCAATGAGTTACGCAACTTTCACTATGGCTGGTCCTCAGATGGGTGACCACTTTGTGAAATTTACATTTGCGAGCGTTTCCGTGCTTTGGAAGGCACATTAAGCCTTTGGTCCCGGTTGCCAGTAAAATGGCAATCCTTAAGCCTGGTGGAAGGCGGCTTAAAAAATATCAAAGGCAGGTCGCTACAGCCTGCGCCTGTTCATTTCATCACTGCAATGGGCTCACCACCGGTTACGTGGGACAAAAATGCATACGGTGAAATGTGGTGTAGTATGTCTCTGCCTACCCTTTCGGCGATAAAAGCGTGACAATATGTATGTGTTGCCATTTAGAAAATTAAAGCTTTCATGTAAAGTGCACTCTTGAGCTAGATTTCCGTAAACGCTAGATTACCGTATGCGGGGAAAACGAGACCAAAGCTCCACTTGTACGGACGTGAAACGAGAAAACTTCTCTGTTTGGTTTATTGTCTAGTCATGCCAACATGAGGATAGAAATAGGCCGTTTGTGACTTTGAAAAAATGTTTCACCTCCCTCGAAAGAGTATATAATAAATAATATACCGTCATGGTTGCAAATTTGTCACCGTATGACAGGCATATTGATGGCAGGTACGCACTATGAGTGGGATTCCTTGAGAAAATATTAATACACTGTTTCTATTGAACAGTTTGGATATGTATAAGAAAGAAACAGTATGGAATGATTTGTACTTGACTTGACAGTATGGAATGATTTCGGGGTGGCCTACCTGCATCAGTTCGTTAAGTTTATCAGTTCTGTGTACGTAATAATAGGTTATTGGACGAATTTCTGATGCAGATACTCGTAAAGGGGTTATAGAGTTCTTTTAATACTATGATTTTAAGGTTCAATATACAGACGCTTCCTAAAAGGCGCGTTGCCGAGCTCATAATTCAAATTATAAAGTTAGCCAAAATTTCTTAAATCTCGTATAAGATGAGACGAGATGGGACTCACAATATAGTTTCAGCACACAATAATACTTGTTTATAACTATTCTTGGTAGCTTTTGAAATATTTTATGAGAACTACAGTTATTCATTACGAAAAAAAATCAATTAAGTATCTTTAAAATATAGTACACAGGTTGGTGACAAATAAAATATAAATTGATATTGACTTTGAAAAAAATATTCTAATAGTTTTGTCCTACTTTATTTCGATAAAAGTTTATTTTAATGAATTCTAAGAGTGTCTTTAGTTTTTAAGTAGAAAAATTTTTCAGCAATTGACGTGTATTGAAAAAGGCATTATATGTGTAATTATCACCTCTTACTAAAGTCAATAGCTGTAAAGTTGTATAAACAGTAATGTGAATCAAACTGTATTGAAGGTAAATTATGTTTATTACACCTCACATTATTGGTACTTATGGCAAATTTTAAAACCAAATTTTCCAATATTTAAAATAAAAAAATAATTTGTGAATGCATTATGCTGTATTAAAGCTACAAAAAAATTACATGACACATCAAGTGACAAATTTAATGTCACTCATGCGTACCTATATATGCTTGCGGCATGCAGGTACTTTTTCTACACTACGTGACTACCGTTAGCTAGTTTACGTATAAATGACACCTGGAGTGAGTCTAGAATAAAAATATTACTATATCTGGGCGGGATTATCTTTATTAGTCTACAGACACTGCTTTTCTTTTATATTTATTAATAATTGTGTTATTACTCAACATCCTAGGCTATAATTTCTTCACATTTTATACGAATGAAACAAAAGCATCCGACACTAATCGAGTCAGGGTTTATTATAAGAATTTTATTAAAGCTCAGTTTATTTAAGGCAGCTGGAAGCAAGTCCCGATAGCGAGTTCTCTCAGCTTACAAAAGGTGAAACAGGAACTTATATTTTCCAAGGAATTGCAGCTAAAAAGATGTTATGAAATGTTATGTCTTAAATTAAAATATATACATAAATTGAAGTCTGGTGTTTTTTTTTGGGTTAAACATCATAATTGAAATGAACTGTGTTACAACCATTTTAGATCTTTACCTACATCATACATATTTCTTGTCGGGGTGGAAAAGGGAAAGGTTTAAAAGGCTACATTAGGTACTCAAGTTACAAGTCAAGCTCATCTTCAAGCGGCGTGAATCTTTGAAATATATATTCCATATAAAAGTGCCAACGTTAAGCTGGAAAAGGGCGTGCTCCGTTGGTTTGGATACGTCCAACGAATGAGTAAGGAACGATTGACGAAGAATATATATTATGTGAAAGTAGAGGGTAGAAGGAGTTAGCGTAGGCCGAGACTTACATACAAAGACCACGTGAGCAGTTTGCTCAAAAACGGAAAAGTTAAAAGTACTCGGATACTCAGACGTGCGGGTATGAAGCGATTGATGAATCTTGAAGAAGCGAAAGAAGTATGCATGGATCGAGAAGCCTGGCGATCTGTCCTCCCTGACTACCCCTTAGGGATACAGTGAGAAGATAGTTAGTTACATAAACGTTTTCCATGATAAACAAAGAGGTTTCTCCTATGTTAGCGCTTTCGAGGCAAGCTGGAGGAAGGTAATGTTGGGATAAGAATATAATGTATAAAAAAGTGTCGATTACAAATAATTACATTTTTTCACCTACTTACCTACCTCCTTGTAACAATAGACATAAGAGTATCTATTTCTAAAAAACTACATAAAAAATGTTCTTTGCATTGACGAAACAGCTCTTGAATGTCAATGACCGACACGGGTGCGAGGTAAACATAATAGAGGGAGATTACAAACACTTTTATTTTATAAATATTGTAGAACACTTTTGTCACAGCGAAATCTATCCCAAACTAAGCTCACACAAATATTTACTGTGACCGGGAATCGAACCTGGCCATCTCAGCGCGGCAGTCAAATATACTGCTACTTATGCCACTTAGAGTTTTAAGAACAGGTCAAACTAATTTAAAAAAGTAGTTGCTAAATTGATACTCCACCTCTTTACAACGTCAACAAACTTAGTTAATAAAGCTTAATACGTCGCAGTACCTACTACAATGTAATTAAAAATTAAGAACTCTCGTCTCAGGTGTACTTTAACATAATGCATTAATTAAGCTCGTTAAAAAAAACCTGAAACAAGCCACTAAGTAGGAAGTTACCTTTCATTGTATACGAAAGTGTGCACTTACTGGTTAGGTACATACTGTTGATTTTTTATACTAATCCTTCGTGTTCTCCGCGCGGGGTTTGGAGGGATGTCTTGTTATAACTCCCTATTTCTGCTTCTATACAGTAATGGTTTATGTTTAGATAGCTATGTCCTAAATAGGGGTGTGTTGTAGACATTTTTCATATAATAAAAGTTTGTTTATTGTATGCTTTAAAACATGCAGTATGCATGTATGCAGCAAAACATTTCTTTCGAAGAAGGCAGTTATTTCACACATTATGTCTTAGCGAAGTAAGATGTTATTCCGGGCTTGGCACTTTTATACCTATAAGTTTTAAGTAGTTTTACGACATCAATGAAGGTGCAATAAAGAAACAAACACATTTTCCATTTATAATATCCCAGTAGATTGATTTCTCAATGTTAGTGGTTTAATAGGTAATAGGGTGGATCAAGAAGCCCCCTTAGCTCCCAGTATCAGCTCGATTTTAAGAAAAGAAATTTTTATTTTCAATCAATAACAGGGTCCCGATTATCGACCATACGACTTGATAGCGTAGACGGAAATTTGCGAAATTTGCGGGTAAAATGTCATTTGTTTAGTAGTAAGGACTCTTTTCGTTTAACAGACAAAGCTCTGACAGTTTCAGACAGCAAATAAAAATACTATTTCAAAATCTTCCATGGCTGACATAGTGGCTGCTCATCATAAGTATGCAGTTTGGATGCAAGGATTTTGCAATAGAATCTTTTAGAGTAATATTTGTGCTTTTGCAATGGGCAACTCAAATTTTAGTAACTTTTAATGTTTATTATTGTACAAAAATAAACAGTCTGCCTTTTAAACAAATAATTTTAAAGGCCACGTTAAAGTGTCAAAAAAAAAAAGATATCAACTATGCAACTAGTCGATAACCATTTTAGTCCACGATCTCGTCTGTATAATATGCCAGTAAAGCACGTTCATTATTCACACTATCTCATAACGATCTACAAAAAGATTCACCCGAAACAAGTTACAACCCTAGAGGATCCTTGAGTGGGCAGCGAGCATACGTCGTTTGGGCAAACTCCCAGTGTCATTATAAAATACGGACCGCAATGTGGATTCACTTTGAGAAATGGAGGGCGGGCTACGAAACACCTGGGACTACACTCCCTATCAACTATATATGTACAAGCGAGGTTGTTCTCCTTTTTGCAAGTTGCAGAGTCACTTGAGTTATATTTATCGACTTTTGTAAAGTGAATAGGATAATGTGTTGCTCGCTCTAACACTCTGCGGTTTGCTGAATGAGGTAGAAACTTCATAATCGTGAGGAGTATTTAAAAAAAATGTAGGCCGTATATACTCTGTCCTACTTTTTGTCATGGCAACAGCCTTCTATAGTGAATTGTTCTAGTTGTAAATGTTCCTTACAGTAAAAAGCTTGAACACGTTTTGATAAATGGCCCACTAAATATAACTACCGCTGGAGCTGTATACCCAATTCACTAATGGATTTGAAGGTTTAAAAATAATGGATGACTCAATAGGTTATAAGAGTAATTGAACACTGCACGACATTTAGTTCTATTTAATAATATTTCGGGTATTTTTCTCGACGTGTATACTATTAAGTACAAAGGCTACCTTATACTTCCCGAATTAGACCCGAAATTTTAATTAATAGGAGTGAAATTCGCGAATGTTTTTTTAATATGTAGTATTTTACGTGAGGCTACAAATCAATTAAATCAATTAAAATGCTGTGTTGTAAAGCTACCACTTGATGTTACAAGAGTTCACCAGTGCTTATTATTATAAAGGCAAAAGTTTGTGAGTGTGTTGGTTTTTTACTACTAAACGCTCAAACGGATGGATTAACTTGGATAATATTCAGTGTGGAGGTAACCCTGATAATTGCAATAAGGCTACTTTTTAACCCACATATGTACATTTTAACAGGTTCTCATGCGAAACGGGAACAGTAATGTTGATTTTCTTTAGGAAATGGTTTAGTTTCAATTTACTTTCGTAGAAAGCATGTAACAAGACAAATATTATCTACTATTAAACATATCACTGGGCACGGTCGAAGTGAGCTATTGTTATAGTTGTAGAATATCAAAGCAGCCAAGAGTACAAAGCTAATTGTTTTTAGGAGAATAGAAGTGTATTTGCGTTGTAAGTTTGTTTATTACAACATGTTAAATAAGTTCAACCGTTTAAGACCTACTTGTATGGTAGCACTGACACATAGTGGTGAAATTTATATAAACCCTCTTTTACACAAGGTTTGTAGATGGAATACAACATTGTGCATTGGTAATCTAGTTATGAAAACTAAAATATTAAACCATTTTAAAAGTACCATCTTATTTTTTTTTAGTTGCCACTTGCCACATCGTGTACCGTATGTATGTGGTCCCACGCAAACATCGTCTAATCAGTTTACTGTAACCGTATTTAATGTACCGAGAGCGCTATGTTTTGCCATGAATTTACTACAAATACAATTAGACTGCTTAGTAGCTGGTAAACACTAGCAGGGGGCCGAGTCTACTATTGACAAAACGTAGAATAGAACCAGAATCACGGATTTTAGCTGCTAGCAGACTTTCAAAGTGCAACTGACTAGCGGCCATTGGCGCGATACTTCTTGGTAGAATTCTATGAGCCGACTGATAGAAGTCCATTGTAATAGTAGGCTAAGAAAAACTATCAGAATCGTACCGGTGGCTTTCTATTGAACGACGATTTCGACACTTACCAGGGACTCCTGGCCATAGACAAATGGAAGGGCGCCGTGTGGTTTTAGTCGGTAAGAGTCCGGCATAGCATCCATGAGGATTTCCACACGTTAAAAAAAAAAAAGTGACCATGCATTTCAATAATTTTCTTAGAAGTTCTAAAGTCTGTAGTCACCTTCGTAGCCGTAGCCGTCCTTGTAAAAGTTAATTTTTATTTTATGCTTTAAGTGAACGTTGAAACCCTGGCATATTTAAGGATAGAAGACATATTCAAATTGTTTGAAAATTATAAAAGAAAATTCTTATCGATTACGTAATAATTTTTGTGTGTTAGTGAAGGTACATCGTTAAGCTTGTCGATCGAAGAGACACTTGACAAAAAGTTCGAATTGTATAGCAATAGTGAATTGTTTGTGGCGAAGATTGTTCATAGATACGGATTTCTTGTTTCCATTACTCTCGTGTTCTACTTAATCTCATTCAGTATTAAGTTCATGCAGCTGTGGCAAGTTAATTTTGGTTTCTAAATATTCTAATAAAATAAATATATAGCTGAAGAGTTTCTTTGTTCGTAGTTTGGATGAACGCGCTAATCTCAGAACTATTGGTTCGAATTGGATTTACTTTTGTGTTGATTAGCCCGTTTATCGTTTATTATATTTTAACCCAAGAAAGCAGGGCAGTAATCATAAATGATATCGGGCAAATTCTCATACATTCAGTATTGTAAACGACGACACGGGCGTTCGAAGTAAGTCACAAGTAAAGTCGCGGCGGTAAACTAGTATTCTATAAAAAGCTAAAACGTACCAAGTTGAATATATTGTCACCATAGTGGGCAATAATGTGTTGAAATGTTTTTATGAAATTGTACTGGGGTGGGTTTTTCCTTACTTAGCGGCGACAATACTGAGGGAATTTTGATACAATTTACGGCCACTTAGATGAGGGTGGGTTGATAAATAATACCATAATTAGTATTTTTTAAATTACTTTTGTACTTACTAGATTATCGTGCTGTGCGTTTTTTATGTTTTTAGAGTTGCGTATCGCAAAAAAAAACGGTACTCTTATAATTTTGTTGTCCATCCGTCTGTCTGCCAAGACCCTAATCTCGGGAACAATAAAAAAATAGTCACGTTTTCGGTTACGCGCCATGTTGTTTTGAAGTGAAACTTCTTTATCATAAGTGTAACTTCTTTATCGAAGTATGCAGGAAATTTTATAGCTGTAATAAAATGTTGTAAAGAAGTTTCAACTTCTTACCTGTGTACTCACACTTTTTTTTCATACTCTATGTAAAACATGATAAATTCATAATATTGCTCTCATAGTTATTACAATTGTGTCAGGTGTTACATTATTCTAGGCGAAGAGGTGTACCGGGCTTAATGAACGTAGGGGATCGAGCGCTGCAGTTATAAATTGTACTAACGTCGAGCCAAACGGGCTGTTTTTGGGATAAACGACACGAAACACGAAACTGAAATAAAAATATATGTACAAATCGAAGCTATTTGTTTAATAATGACTGACTATTTCTCTCGCCTTATTTTTAACGTGACTGAGTTCAGGAAAAATATCTCCCCCTTTGATTTATCACCTGTAGGTATGCGAACTTGGATTGCTTTTACAAAATGGCGTATTTTGGATTCCCTGTGCTCTGTAGCGTAGTTGGATGACCCAACAACATTGTAAATGTAATTGCTCTGACATTTATCCAAATGCACTCAATCGTTACAGAAATAAAAAAATTGTTAGTTTTACACATTGTCAAAAATCTCCTATAATATTTATTGACGTCAGCTTTCTTCTACAGTGTTTGATCTCACTCATCCATTTTTCAACCGTTTGGATGATGTCATAATCCATAGAGTACATTTTCAAAAACTCAATAACCTTTCAAAGACACGGACGTATGGTACTATTTTATCAAACTCATGATGTATGGAATAAGTACCAAATTTGTGTACCTACATACCTACAAGTAAAGTATGAAATTTTATTAAGTTTGCCATTTCACTGCCATGCCAAGGTCGAGGTTCGCTTCTCGGTTCGGAAAAAATATTTGTGTGATCCGGAAATGTTTGTTTTGAAGTTTGGGTATTCATCAGTTTGGGTTTATCAGTAGTGTAGATTCTATACTACAAGCTTATATTAGTTTACTTTGGTCAAAGGTCACTGAGTATAAAAAAAAATTCAACAATATTTTTTTTTAAATAACCAACGTTGTTGTTATAATAACATGGCTTATTCGCAATCTTGTAAAACCTTTTCGTAAAATTTCATTATACGTAGATTAAATGTCAATTATAGCATAAATATTAAATCATATTATAAAATTTCATTTGTTCATTTGTTTTAAAAGCTTAATTTGTAAATAAAAAACAGTCCAGCAGATTGATTTACTTGACTTTTGGAGGAAAATTGAAAATGGAATCTGGTCGAAATATCGTAAGCCTGTCGATCTCGTTTTATTATCGTCTGGTTAGATACGACCCTCTGCGGATTAGGCGACACATGTATGGTTTTTTATGTTTTTGAGTCACAGCAAGAAGAATAGCGTAATACGTTTCGATTACCCTTACATTGGTATCGTTTCAATTGAAATATGTGTCTTCGATCGAGCTCCCATCAAATATTTTCTTTTAACCTGCTTTTGACTGTAGTATTTAATTTATTTTGTTATGGCAGATTTCTTATATTATATTTCATAATCATAAGGAGAAATGTATATTATACAGATAAATAAAATTTAAGTGTAAATTAATATATATCTAAAAACATACACACATGTATGTTTTTAGAAATATATAAGTATGATTTATCAGTTATCCCACACCACAAGCTCATATAAGCTTACTTTGGGCTAGATGGCGCTGTGTGAAAAATGTCCCACAATATTTATTATTATAAGTTATCCAAGTCTCTAAATTGACTTTACGTTTTGAGCTGCTGTGTATTTATTTAGACTTCTAGACGATATTCGTATTTCAGAAGGTGTTCTGAGATAAGTAAATTTTGTTCACCTACGAATGTAATAATTCCAAAAATCTTATAAGGAGTTTCTCTTTAAGTGAGAGTATTAAAATATCCTTTACCATTGGATGCCGACGTTATAATAAATAACTATCTATATTTCAATCAAATTATTATTTGAATCAAATCCAGAGGTTCTGGTATGGTGATGGATCTGTAAGTTGATAGTGATGAGTTAATCACATTAACCTTTTATTAGATAACATTATGATTGAAGTAAAACATTTTAAAGAATTAATCTAGTAGATCTGCATTACCTATGGACATGTCATTAACACATAAATTATATTTGTAAAATACAGTCCTGTAGATTGATTAAAGTAATTTTTAGTTGGAATTTTAAAATTGAATCTGGTCAAAATATCATTACCCTCTAGTTCCCGTTTAATTATCGTCCGGTTAGATAATGTAAAATAAATGTCATAAAATTAAGTTATCGCTGTAAATTAACACTTCGAAATCTAGTCAAACACAATAATCCACAGTCCAGACATGTCAGCAAATAAGCCGAGCCAACATTGACCCAACGTAAGACTAACTGACGCTGAATAATAACAGTCACTTAGCAAGAGCAGCGAAGCAGAAATCACCCTGGCTTTACTTAACCCGACTAATTCAATACGCAGTACAGAATGCTACATTAACACTAGTTTAACGTTCTTACTCTCATTACTGCAAAGACGACGAATTCTCTACTTGGTGAGGTGTAATAATATTTGTTTCAATATCTCCTTTTGTACATAGTTTCTTTCCTTGTTGTCATCCTATTAATATTATAACTGCGAAGTTTGAGGGTATGGATGTTGTTACTCTTTTACGTAAAAAGCTACTGAATTGATTTTAATGAAACTTTTCAATAAAGATGTATGAGCTACATCAGAATAGCACATAAGCTACTTTTTATCCCGGGAACCAGTTCCTGTGGAAAATGGCAACGGGAACGCGGGCGTTAACTAGTGTTGCATAAAACAAAGTACTAACATGTCACAAAGGACATGTACGAGGATGTACAATGTCAAGAAACTTTGTAGCTATATTACTATCTCCACGCTATTAAATTTTGTATAACATTAAAAAATCTTCAACTTAGTATAATGTTTCGTTCTTCCTATTACTTAAAATGCGGCACAAAGTTTTCTTTCCAAGCTGTATACCAGACGGGGTAGTAGTCAGCCATGCATACTTCATTCGCTTCCTGTTGATTCCATAATCGTTTCATACATGCACTCCATACATGTCTGGGTTGTCGATGAATTGGTTCTATATTAACAACTTTTAGATCCAATTTAAGATATTTATCAAAATTCTCTGTTCGAATCAAATTTGCTGCTGCAGTCATTAGATTGAGTAAAAATTTTGCTAACCTAAGTAAATTCTATGACAAAACAATAAACAAGAAATCCTATTTGTTAGGTTAGGATCATTTTCACAGGCATAAACTTAAACAGCATCGACTTAAAACTTTAATTATTTTATGTAAAATTTTCTCGTGTTATCTTCGCAGAAGTATTAAATTTGATTTCATTTTTCCCGGCCGTTGAAAGATATTGTTTTATTAAAGCAATTACTGTCCAACCTGACAAAAAATTGACTTGAATTAGCTGTTTCTTTAAATAGCTCCACAGTACTAACACATAAAGCAACAGTTATAGAATAGAATATTCTTTATTGTACATCAATCACAATATTATAGTAAAGGATTACACATTACTGATCGCTAAAAGCAATTTCTTACAGGTAACTTTTGGATGGACACATTTTCAAGAAATCCAATAATATAGAGTACTTTTTGTATTTAATTTTTTTTTGTAGACTGTATATTACAAAATTCTCTGTTGCGTCTATTTGAACACTGTAAAATGTCTGTAATCTTCAGATTACAGACATTTTACAGTGTTTATATACGGATTCTATGAACGATTGCTAGAAATGTAGTATATATTTTATTTATAGTAGTCAATGTTTCTAGTGAAAGCGAAAATAATCTCTTCAGGCCTACTGGGCCTTTTGGCTAAGTATTCTAAATATAAACATTGTAATCATGATTTATCTACATTACATAAAATATGTAAACTAGTGCGACACACAAGAAGTAAGTACTCACATTTGTTTACAAAAAGTTCAAACTTCTCGTTTTGTAAATATTATTATTATATTAATGTGTATTGGGCGTACGGGTTGTATTACGGTTTTACTTTTTTTTAAAACTCGCATCTCTGCCATTGGCAAAGCCAACTGCACGTCATATATTTGTAAGTGAAATATTTTTTAGCCTCGCAGGGTTGCCTTATGCTATTGAGTTCAAAAGACCTCTATACTAGGACCTGCTGACCAATGGATAAGGCAAAAAGACACCGTCGACGCCTTTCTGTTGTTAGGAGATTGGGAAAAGGCAGTCGCTTTCAATTATGCCGTAAATCAAAAACCACAAGATAGCTGTTCCTAACAGTCCATTAAAAGAGGACTCCAGGATCCAAATCCAGGTAGGTTTTGGCAGCAATCGAGAATACAGTAAGATAAAGAAGAACGCAGTTTGGTATGGAACGTTTCTCATAAGTCAGGAATGGCTTGAGCGTAATTTAATAAAGCGTTTTATAAGTATAATTTAAAATGTATTTATGTATCACGCCTTATCCTCGTAGGGATGGCAGAGGCATATTATATGCCCACTTTTCACCATGTGTATTCCTGTCCCACGTGGTGAGCCCACTGCCGTGTTGAAATAGATAGATAAAATTTTCAAGGAGCCGATAACCTAAGCCTTCAACTTGACTTAACGACGGGCATGTTACTGGCAACTGGGACCAACGGATTAACGTGCCTTCCAAAGCATGGAAACGCTCGCAAATGTAAATTCCACAAAGTGGTCACCCATCCAAAGACCAGCCCAAGCCAAAGTTGCTTAACGCGGTGATCGTTTACAGAACACTACGTACGAACGTATTTTTGTAAGGAATTTCATAAGTATTGAGAATCATTTGGCAGGCTTCTTTATAATACATATCGCATAACACTCATTCATATCCATACTTGAAAATTGTTTCTAGTTAAAAGTTTAGGCATCCAATATCCGACTGTCAAACGGACATTCAATAAGTATTTTAGATATGCAGTGCAAAGTTTTATTCAGTATTTTTCTTATTTTGTGTCAATAGCAGTTATTGAAAGATATTTTTTGGTTTTTGGCATCGAAATAGACATTCATATTTTATTCGTTTCAAAACTGCCTATCACGATTTCAAACCGTAGCCATCTTAGGTCAAATGTAGATAGTAGTGTAGTAGCCATTTATTGTACCAATCAAGTTCAATATACCCGAGTGAATCTATGTGTAATATTCAAAGAGGTGTGAGACTGTGGCTTGGGTACCTACGAATTATTGACTGCCTTCGTTCCTAATCTTTATTATTCCTACATGCATGGCATTAATTATAGTTTATTTAAGTTAGGGCTTGTAGTTAACGATCGGGTTTTTCTTAAACCCATCTATGTAGTTTAAGCAAATTATTTAATTGAAATTTTTGAATTTGAATATTAAACCTTTTCGAAAATATTATATTCGATACCTGGAGGATCCCACAGGGTATTATAGCGTATTATCTCCTATTCTAATGTTTTAGCTATATAAATAAAACTGTTCCTGAAACTCCATTTAGCAGTATTTGCGTGAAATAGAAAGAAAATAAATGCATCCACATCTCCAAACAAATATATATTAAACATCTCGTACCGCTTCAGAATTGAGATTGAGAATGTTTTAACCAGTTGTAATTAAAATTGCGTTAGTTCAATTTCTTCTTTTTCTATTCATTGTTTAGTTATGCAGCTGGCAGCGTCATAATCAAAGATTAAGATTTCGCTCAAGACCAACTAACTTGACATGTTTCAGCATTATTGTATTATATTTATATTAGAGTAACGCAAATATGATCCCAACTCTGAATACCGCAAAAGACTCAAGTGCTTACCTATCCGCCGTCGCCGGAATGCTCATATCCTCTCCATATTATATACTCGTAGTATCATTTCAAACCCTTTCACTCCGTGGTGCTATGACACTTTTTGAATGTCTCCCACTTTTCACATTATTCTTTTACAGATACTTGCGATTATCGAAGACTTTCTGATAAGAATGCCTGGTCACATCAGTCATTTTAGAGAAATTATTTGCTCAAGCAAAACACAATCAAAGGTTTCCTTACGTCATAAGGTATAACAATTGATATACTAGTTGTACAATTCTAATGTTAATCTGTTTCCTATTATACAAAAAATACTATCATTGTACAATAGACATGAATTTTATTTTTATAGCTTTAAAGAAATAGAAGCGCTTGTGGCCCCGCTGATTCAGTATTCTGTAAACGGTCACTGCGTTAAGCAACATTCGGTGTACGTGGATGGGTGACCACTTTGTGCAATTGACATTTGCAAGCGTTTTCGTGCTTTGAAAGGCACGTTCAGCCGTTGGTCCTGGTTCGCAGGTCGCCACCGCCTGCCACTGTGAAATGTGGGCGTACAGTATGCCTCTGCTCACCCCTTCAGGGATAAAGGCGTGATAATATGTATGTATGTAAAAAAATCGTCACGGCCTTCGGTTACGCGCCGGGTCGTTTTGAAGTGAAACTTCTTTATCACAAGTGAAAATTGTTTATCGACGTATGAGAGAAATTTGGTAACTTGTTATGTCGATATACCTACATTATACGGTTATTAGTTTTAGTATACTTTCTAGGTCCAGTCGTCATATTGTGTACCTTTAAGAATGCCGTGAGGCGAAACCGGTCAGGTTTACACAGTAAATGTTGTGGAACAGTACAAGTGGTGTTATTTAATATGTGTAGCAAGTTCCACCAAGCGCCATCAATCAACAGTATAAATAATCAGAATTTTTTTAGTTGTAAAAAAATGTCATAAACAACTTTAACTTTTTACCTGTGTACTCTGGTACACATACATTTTATTAAATCTATAAATAATTTACAACTTTGTTGCTATACAAAATTACAGTTTTGTATTACTAAGGGTCTACACTAGAGTAGAGGTAAACGAACGGACGAACGTACGAATATGAAACTACAGGGGTTACTTGTTTACATCCCAAAACAATAACGAAATGAAAAGCCTTGTGCTGTATTCAAGTGATAAAACTTATACAATATGAACTGAAACTGAAACATGCCGAACTGAGTTTATATTTCTCGTACTTTAACCTGAATATTCTTCTCTTGTTATCTCAGCATATTCTTAGTAACTTCCCAATTCTGCGTGGATTTTTAAGCAACTAAGGTTTTTGGAGTGAAAACTTCATGTAGCGTGGTACGCATATTTTAAGATGAGATAAAATCTCTGGACTCGCGACACCGTTACAAGACGCAGCTATTGTGTCTACATATAGCATACTAGTTGAGGCCCACGGCTTCGTCCGCGTAGAGAAGTTTTCTCGTTCGCGTCTCCTACAGAGGTTTATGCAAAGGTTATAACGGCAAGAATGCAAGAAAAGTCTGAAAGGTATTTGGGGAGGGAGGCTCAATGCGGATTCCGACGTGGAAGAGGTTGCATGGATCAAGTGTTTTCTACCCGCATGATCGCGGAGAAGATTCTGGCTGTTAGCCAGAATGTTTTCTGCGCTTTAGTGGATCTAGAGAAAGCATTTGATAACGTTGTAAGAGAAACTCTGTGGGACTTGCTGCCCGGATATGGTGTGGACGGCTCGCTACGGCGGGCAATACAGTCGCTATACAGGGACTGTAAGGCTTGCGTGCGAGTAGGGGGGATGTGACAACTCTTTTCGACGTCTGTACAGGCGTCAAACAGGGTTGTGTCATGTCTGCCTGACTGTTCTTGGTGTATCTGGACAGTTGCCTGCAGAAGTTGAAAGATTGTGATATGGGTGACTTAATAGTAAATTGTCTGTTGTACGCTGATGATGCGGTGCTCATGGCCTCATCAGAACCCGACCTTCAGGCATTAGTCACTAATATTAAAGAAGGGTGTGAAAGAAAGGGTCTCCGCTTGAATGCATGTAAAACTAAGGTTTTGGTATTTGAAAGAGGAGACGTAAGAACTAAGTGCGAGATTTGGGTAAATCAGGAATGTCTAGAGCAAGTGAATGAAATTGTGTATTTAGGGAGTATGTTTAGCGCGAATGGAAGATGTAATTCGGATGTAGAACGGCGAGTAACTGCCGGAAACAAAGTTAACGGTGCTTTGTCCCAATTAGTAAAGCGACAAAGCATTGTAAAAGAAGCACGACTCACGATTCATAACGCAGTGCTAGTGCCAGAGTTGCTTTACGGCAGTGATACCTGGGTATGTCAGAAGCTGCATAAAAGTAATCTGAATGCTGTGAAGATGCGATCACTTCGAAAATTGCGGCGTAACCTTGGCCGACCGAAAACGCAACGAAGTGATACAAAATATGGCTGGTTTGAGTGAAAGTGTCAGCGTTAAGCTGGAAAAGGGCGTGCTCCGTTGGTTTGGACATGTTCGACGAATGAGTGAGGAACGATTAACGAAGAATATATATTGTGCGAAAGTAGAGGGCAGAAGAAGTCAAGGTAGACCGAGACTTACATATGAAGACCACGTGAGCGGATTGCTCAAGAACGGAAGAGTCAAAAGTAATCGGATACCCAGACGTGCATGTATGAAGCGATTAATGAATCTACAGGAAGCGAAAGAAGTATGCATGGATCGCGATGCCTGGCGATCTGTCCTCTCTGACCGTTAGGGATACAGCTTGAAGATAGTTAAGTTAAGTCTCCTACAGAAACTTGTTCCCGGGATAAAAAGTAGCCCATGTGTTATTCTGATCTATAAGCTATATTACTGTTAAGTTTCATTAAAATCCATTTAGCAGTTTTTACGTGAAAGAGTAACAAACATCCATACAAACTTTCGCGTTTATAATATTATTAAGATGCAAGTACATATAGCAGACCGCGACCTTGTCTAGATATTTTTTTTGATAGTTAATTGGTAGATTCAATACCTTGCTACTAAATAATATAATCATCATCATCATTAACGTCGATCCCGGTCAATTTTTGAAGTGAAAACTTCTTTTAGCGCGGTACGAATATTTTGAGATGAGATAAAATCTCGTAAATATATTTAGTTTTCACTTCTGTTGGCACTCCTGGAGTGCAATTTTTTTTTTTCTTAACGATTTCGTTGGAAGTGATTGTCGTCCGTCTCCCAGTCTAGTTGGTCAGCAGGCGCACCGCTAACAGGTAAGGTCTCTTGGGTTCCTTAGATATTGGTGGAGCCCCTTACACACCCCAACTAATACAATTTAATTCATAACAATAACTTTTTTTTTATTATTTTCTTGTTCGTTATATCGGTCTACTAGCTAATCCCCACATTTTCGCCTGTGACAACTTCCGTCGCACCTATTTAATCACGTCGTTTATAAATTTTACAATAATGTTTGAAAATTTCCCAGATTTTTTTGAAATTGTTCCGCTCTCCTGGGTAGTAGCGTAATGATATATAGCCTTCATAAATAAAACTCTTCAGCTTTATATATTAGAATGTACTTACAAATTGCTTACAAGCCCTACATAGATATAAAGCCTATGGTTGGCTTTTACGAGTATATGTTGTGAACCTGTAAGTGTACTAGAGCGCATAAAAGTAGAAAATTTGCAAGAGATGAGCATAAAAGAAGGATTCGTGAGTAAATTGAGTAAGAAATTTAAAAATTTAGATGAAGTATGTGAGATTGAAGAATTATGGAAGACGCTTAAGGAAGGTCTAGTGGAAGTTGCGGTGGAAGTGTGTGGGGTAAATAAAAGAAGCCAAGGATGTAAGGTGAAGAGAATGTGTGCAGAAGTCATGAAAGCATTGTCCGACAAGAAGAAGGCATGGTTGGACTGGCTGACGTCAAAGGTGAATCAAAGAATGCAGAGGGCAACGGATGAGGATGTAAAAATGGCAAAGAATGAATATAAAAGGTATAAACGAGTTGCAAAAGAAGTTATAAAAAGAGAGAAAGAGAATGATAGGGATAAATTTAATAGTAGGTTATCTGATAATTTCCAGCAGAATATAAAATTCTTTTGGAAATCTATAAAATCTGTGAGAGGTCAACAAACATCATCGAAACTCAGTAATATCAGAAACCAGGATGGCAGTTTTCTAAAAGGAGAAGAATGTGTGCTAAAAAGATGGATAGATTATTTTGAAAGCTTATATGAAAAAGAGAATATGGAAGCATAAACGAGTTCTTGGGAAAGGAATAAACTAAGCAATGAAAGCATCATAAGTATGGAAGAAATTGTGGAAGCATTGAGTTGTATGAAATTGGGTAAGGCTGCTGGATTTGATAGGATTTCTGTCGAGATGCTGAAAGCGGGACATGGCGTGGTAGCTTGCCAGCTGTACCGCCTTTTTAATCTTTGCTGGAGGAATGGCAGCGTGCCAGGAGGTTGTCATCAAGGCTGTCATCGTGCCGCTTTAGAAAGGAAAAGGGTCACAGCAAGAGTGCAAAAACTACCGCGGCATAAGCTTGCTCAGCATCGTCGGAAAATTGTATGCAAAAGTTTTGATAAAAAGAGTGATGAATGAAACTGAAGGAAAAATGTGGGATGTGCAAGCAGGATTTATGAAAGGAAGAGGATGCACGGATCAGGTCTTTTCCTTACGATGCATAGCCGAAAAATTTTTGGCAAAATGTCAAAAGGTTTATTGCATATTTGTAGACTTGGAAAAGGCCTATGACCTGTGAGGTGAGGCATGAACTATGGACAACACTGGCCAAGTATGGAGTAAGCAGTCACTTGATACGAGCACTGAAATCTCTCTATGAGGGCTCCAGTGCTTGTGTCAGGATCAACGGAGCTTGCACAGACTTTTTTCACATTGAAAAAGGTGTGAGACAGGGTTGTGTAGCGTCACCGGCGCTGTTTAACCTATACATGGATAGTTGTTTGAAAGAACTGCAAGAGAGTGCGTATGGTTTAAAAATGAATGAACTGACTGTCAAATGCCTCCTATACGCTGATGACCAGGTAATACTGGCATCATCGGCGGAGGAGTTGCAGTTGATGGTTAACATTATGCATGATACGCTAAAAAGCAAAGGAATGAAAGTGAATGTAAATAAGACAAAAGTAATGGTTTTTGAAAGAGAGGAAAGTATGACAGATTGCTCGATTTTTGTGGAAGGAAAATGAGTGGAACAGGTGAAAGAATTTGTATATTTAGGTTCAAAAATTGTGAGAGATGGAAAGTGTGATTGTGACATTGAACGAAGAGTTTTGGCTGGAAATCAAGTGAATGGAGCCATGCACGCCTTTATGAGCAGTCAGAACGTGTCTCAGAAGGCAAGACTGGCTGTGCATAGAGGAGTACTTGTTCCTACACTCATGTATGGCAGTGAAAGTTGGGTGTGGCAGAAGAAGCATAGAAGTAAAATTAATGCAGTGGAAATGAGAAGTCTGCGGTGTATAGCTGGAGTGAAATTGATGGACAAAGAAAGGAACAGTGTGATAAGGGAACATTGCGGTATGGTAGAAGAAGTAGTGACTAAGATAGAAAAAGGTATGCTTAGATGGTTCGGACACGTGGAGAGGATGGATGAAAGTAGACTAACGAAACAGATTTATCAGAAGAGAGTGAATGGGCAAACTGGTAAGGGGCGACCTCGATGTACATATGTCAATCAGATAGAAGACATTTTGGAAAAAGGTCAGGTCAAGAGTACCCTTAACCGGCGTGTGTGTATGAAAACACTTATGAAAGTGGAAGAAGCAAAAGTTGTATGCCAGGATCGTAGCAAGTGGAAAGTCATAGTCTCTGCCTACCCCGATGGGAGACAGGCGTGACGATATGTATGTATGTATGTATGGTGCGAGGAGCGGCTAACTTTTGACTTTTAATGGTCGGAAGTGAGCCAGTTGCACCGGTAGCAGATGAGGTCATTTGATTTTTTTGATTGCTTAGCAATATACTTCTGACTGCCTCGGTGGCGCAGTGGTAGTGTATGCGACTGTCGCGACTGAGGTTTCGGGTTCGATTCCCGGGTCGGAGCAAATATTTTTGTGATCCACTAATATTTGTTTCGTAGTTTGGGTGTTTCCTATGTATAATGTATGTATTTAGAATTATTTATCTATCACGACTTATCCCCGAAGAGGTGGCAGAGGCATATTATATGCCCAATTTTCACCATGTGTATTCCTGTCCCACGTAATAGGTGGTGAGCCAATTGCCGTGTTGAAATAGACAGACGCAGGTTGCTGTTGTTGCCGGACGCAGGTTACTACCTGCTGCTGAAAAATTTCAAGCCGCCTATAAGGCCTTCAACTTGACTTAACGACTACCTGTTACTGGCAACCGGGACCAACGGCTTAACGTGCCTTTCGAACCACAGAAACGCTCGCAAATGTAAATGTCACAAAGTGGTCACCCATCCGAGGACCAGTTGTAGTGAAAGTTGCGTATCTCAGTGGTCGTTAACAGAACACTGAGTCCGCGGGGCCACGAGCGCATCTATCTATTTATTTAGAAATCTATTCTATGTATTTAGAAATATATAAGTATGTTTATCAGTCGTCTAGATCCCATAACACAAGCTTATATTAGCTTACTTTGGCCTAGATGGCTGTGTGTAAAATAAAAATGTACCACTATACGTATATATAAATTTAAATTTCAAATTTAAATTATACTCGTTCAGTGGTTTGATCTGGAAGACCTGAAGACAAGAACTGTTCTTAATTTTAATGACGTACTGTTTTTAATTATGCGAAACCTCTCAATAGTAAAGTAGGTCTATATGTAGATACCTCAGCATTGAACGGATTAAATTCCTTCGTTGCCAATATAAACGTCCCGGTCACCGGCCATATATTGTGTAATAAGTTACTGGAATGTGGTGTATTAAATCACTTACAGACTAGCTCACTACTTGAAACCAATATGGTTGATCCTAACGACTATGTTTACGATGGTTCAATAGACAGCAAGATTGGAATATTTTGATTAGAAGTTTAATTTCCAGTAATATTTAAAGCTGAAGGGTTTGTGTGTTTAAACACGCTTATCTTAAGAGCTATTGTTTTGAATTGAAAAATTCTTTTTGTGTTGAATAGCCTATTTATTGAGGAACGCTATAGGCATATTTCATCATGCAGTACGTCACGGGGAAGCCGTGGGGGTTAGCTAGTAGTGAATAGAACTGGTAGTTAAAAGCCGAAGGAATTTATCACAATAAATTTTACTGTTTAGTTCACTTTCGTCCTCTGATTCCTTCAAATATGTGTCTATTTGTTTCATCTCAACCTTTTAACATTGTTTGGACTTAAGCCTCAAAGAGTGACATGAAATTTTTATTCAAAGGACAGGTAAAATTCGTCCACCTTCAACCCGTAGTACCGAATTAGTTAGATATAGAAGATTTAGTTATTTTGATATAGTGAGGCGCAGAAGTAAAGGTAAAAAAAACCGCGAATGCGATTTTGTGATGCAATGAATTATGTATGTAGTATACTATAATTATGTACGTTAAATAAATAAATAATAATAAATAATTCCTGCTAATTTTATGTACACACAAGTGACTATTAACATCAGTCAGCTTCTCAAGTAGCGAGTGGGGTGTAAATAGGAGATCGTGAACGGGGATAAACAAGCACCTCTTTATAGCTTAATCAGCCAAATCTAATTAAATGAGAAGGCAAGCGAAGCGAGCCCATGACAGTATCTGTTTTAAGTTCGCTGATATGGGAAAAATGCTATCGATGTCCAACCGTTTGTCCGTTCGTCCATCCATTCAGTCTACAGGTCGCATTTTTTTCGGATTTGCATGCAACTTCGCATGAACAATCCTTGATATAGCCAAAAACTTTTAGCAAGGGGGTTTTTCGGTCGGGGTTGAAAAAGAAGGCAGGGGAGGGGAAATGGTCCCGTAGTGGTTGGCAAGAGCGCTCAAAACGGTATGGGGTGATATATGCTAGAAATGTGCTGCTGAGCCAAGCGTAATTTATTTTTATTTTAAAACCACTAGAAAAAAAATGTATATGGTACCTCATGGGTGCGCAACAGGAAAGTACTCTATACATACTCTATACTAATAATAATTAACACATTAACTTAAAAAATGTTTAGCCTTTTTCCTCAATTTACTCCGCAGTCTACGGTTCACAGAACAAATAGTTAAGTAGTAATTAAAAAAAATATTAGAAAATTCCCGAAGTAGCGAAACTTCAATATTAATTTCTAATTTCAATAGTCTCATCAATTTAAATTTTTAAGTCCAAAGGTTTCAGTACATTCATCGTTTTTACACGTAATAAATAAATAAATAAATATAAATAAATACTGAGGGACACTTTTCACATAGCGCCAACTAGCCCAAAGTAAGCTAATATTAGCTTGTGTTATGGGATCTAGATAACTGATAAACATACTTATATATTTCTAAATACATACATATTATAGATAAATAACACCTAGACACAGAATAAGCCATTGTGCTCATCACACAAAGTTTTATCCTGGGTGGGAATCGAACCCACGACTTCTTGCGTAACAGTCGGATGCACTCCCACCGCGCCACAGAGGCAGTCAATAGTTGATTATTTCCAATCTTATGACAAGTTTATCCGAAAAAATAATGACCTTGTTATAAAGCTCAATAATTTTTCAAAAGTATAAATTGCAAAGATTTTTTTTCAAATAACTATAGGTATTATCATTTTGCTCTATAGATCGATGGAGATCAGCAATTACGGTGATTTGCGATTCAATTTGTCAAGATTACAAATAACTACTTTAGTGGTATTGACAGTGATTGGCAGGTAATATTACAATTAATATTATAATTTACCTGTGGTTAATTAGTATTAGTGATAAGTATTGGTGCCTATTAGTAATATCTATGTATTTTCGGACTATGCATGTTGTTATTTTACTACTATCTGTGGAGATTTAATAATGGCTTTGTATAGCTACTTTGTCTTGTATTAAGTCTTCCCAAAAACAAATTTATAATTGAATGAAATAAATAAACTGTAAATTTTATATGTTACTACAGTTTATCAGTCATTTTATGTTGCAGACTTGCGAGAACCTGCGTATACTCACAGTACGTACGAGTTACGGCTGATACGCGTTGTAGGTAGTATACTGATTAGTAAAGTAGGACGTCGCAGTGGTATACAGCACTGCAATGCCTTGTACGGCAGCTGTACCTTCCTTTTTCGCAGTACAATATACATATATTGTAAGGGTAAAATCCGTAGAACTTATAGAGCAAGGAATATTGCTCGCTCCCTCTCAGAGACCCATAGAGACTGCCTCGGTGGCACAGTGGTAGTGCATGCGACTGCCGCGACTGAGGTCCCGGGTCTGATTCAAAAGGCGGAAGTTTGTTTCGGAGTTTGGGTGTTTCCTATGTGTAATATACATATTATTTATAAGTAGGTATGTATATCAGTTGTCTAGATCCCATAACACAAGCTTATATTTGGGCTAGACGGCGCTGTGTAAAAAATTAATACGACGAAAGTAATAATACCTGGCCTCGTGTCAAGTTTATGTCAAGCTGTAAGTATGCGAAAGTAGCATACGTGACATGTCAGTTGCGTACCATACTATATCGTCTGTAGTAATATGTGTAATCATATGAAAAAAATGGTGACATCTCTTGACAACCAAGCGTTGTATGAAATATCCTACTAATATTATAAACGCGAAAGTTCGTAAGCATGGATGTTTGTTACTCTTCCACGCAAAATCTACTGAATGGATTTTAATGAAACTTTACAATAATATAGCTTACACATCAGAATAATACATAGGGTACTTTTTATCCCGGGAACAAGTTCCTGTGGGAAACGGGAAAACTTCACCACACGTGCGGAGCTACGGGCGTTAACTAGTATAGAATAAGGCTTTTGTAGAGAGCGGGGAAGTGACATTGATTTCTACTCTATGATAGCATCTATACAAAGGAATACAGGCTTGACTAATAACGAAAGTTAACAGAAAGTAAGTACTCGTAATGTGAATAAGGTTGACTAAATCAAGTTCATGAAACATTAATGTTCAATTGGTATGGCTAACATGGCGCGGCAGTGTGACCATGTCCCTCGAGAAATCAATCTAACCTCCAGTCCTAAATTATTTATAGTACTTTTCGTGTTCAGGCCTTATTATTATTGATTTAGGGCCACGAATGTAATTGAACTTTATGTTATTATAAATATATTTTATACTAGTTGACCGCCCGCGGCTCCGCACGCGTGGTGAAGTTTTCCCGTTTCCCACAGGAACTTGTTCCCAGGATAAAAAGTAGGAGCTGTATTATTCTGATGTGTAAGCTATATTATTGTAATGTTTCATCAAAATCCATTCAGTTAATTTTGCGTGAAGGAGTAACAAACATCCATGCTTACTAACTCTCGCGTTTATAATATTAGTAGCATTACAAACTTTCACGTTTATAATATTAGTTAGATATAGTTTATAATATTTAGTCGATTTGAAAACCTAACAACTTTTTACACCAAATGTAACTATGACCGACTAAAACCACACGGTTTCCTACCATCTGTCTATGGTCGGGAATTCCGA
Organism: Thumatha senex; assembly: GCA_948477245.1. NCBI lineage: Eukaryota > Metazoa > Arthropoda > Insecta > Lepidoptera > Erebidae > Thumatha > Thumatha senex. Next base: position 14,022,092 of record OX419725.1, on the reverse strand, counting down.
GTAGTACAGTTCTCCTAGCAAACTCTTTATTGCTTAAAGGGTTCAGGTTTAATCACACTCTTTTTGTGGGGATCAGGCGTTATTCCATATCTTTCGAAGTGTGAAGGGTGATGGAGACTGATCGTCTTTAATAATATTATAATCATTATGATTATGCGATAATATCTTTTCAATATAACTAAACGCACCTTTATATAGCATACTGTTTTTAATATTGGATGTAAAATAATAATCATACAAGAACCCCTTCAAAAAGTCACTAAATAGCTTGATCTCTGTTTTCCAGATTTAAGTCCTTCAGTATAAAACAGTGCCCTCATCGAACTTAGGCAACAGTTCTACAACAGTTTCTATGATCGATACTGTCCCGATTCAGTAATACCACGTTTTCAAAATGCGTGGTTTCATTTAAACGTTATCTGAAGTACCTAGTACCGCGCCACGGTTTCGTCATCGACGTACTTCGAGCCTTACTTCGAGACTTTAAACTTAGAGTTTAAAAATCCATTTCAACAAAATAGCTATTTAATTATTATTAAAAATTTAAGCAAATTCAAACCCCTTAAGCTAGTGGTGTGAGCTTAAAGTTTATAGATAACAATCAGTCACTGCTGCTTTTTACAAGATTAATTTATTAATTAATCTTATAGTTTTTTTTCAGAGTTTGTAAACACTTTATAAAAATGTCGTTTTGTTGGACGGTTGACTACACAGTTTGAGTGAGATCAGTTTGACCTTGCCAAATTTCAGTTTCTACTTTAAACTACCTGACTCATACCTTTTGGGCACGTAATGATATACCGTGTTGGCGTGGTTCACAGAAAGTTTGTCTCTAACATTTCCTTTGTATACATACGGTGTTGTATAATAAGTATGTCCGTCTAATGAAGGTAATAAACTTAATGTTTTACTAGCGTCTTGGGAGCAAAGTTCTCGTACAGAATAATGTAATATTCGTATTATATCTATTACTGCGCTTTGTAACTAATAGCTGATCTTTGAGAACCATAATCCTAAATGTACCTAAACTAAGCCTAGTATAATAATTTTGTGTAAAAGATAAAAAAAAATATTATTATTATTAAATACATGTTTTATTAGATTGTTTTCATTATTTATAGGTATAGCCTAAATCGAAACCACAAAGTAAGTAGGAGTAAAGCCCGTCACGCATGTAGCTATAAAATATATTAATGCAAATATAACAAGGCATATTACGATATATTTTATGTATAAATATTCAAGTGACTGCACACGCAGCTATTTCAAAAATAAATGAAATTTCTATGACGTCACTACCATATACCGTAATTTATACAATCGCATATTAACATATCCACAGACCCTAGGCCGACCATCTGTGTCACGAGCTTATAGCAAAGGTGAAATCACAAAGTATTTATAGTAAGTTTAAAAAATAGTTGAACATTTTTTTCAGTACTAAAGGCAACAGATGTGTTTTTTTTCCACAAAATATTCACGTGTCTCGTCATCCTCCAATTGTCAACCCCGGTTTCATCTAAAGTTTTTACCTAAGTCCGTCTATTTACTCATTTACTTACACTTCGCACCGTGTTTAATCCCCCTTGTAGAGAGTTCAACAGCACAAATCCCATTTTCCATCGTGCCAAACAGACATTTTTGGTCAACTCTCCTACTGTTCTAGGCATTGGTTGAGGCGGCATGACCAGACGCTTACATTGATAATAAAGAACAAATTCGAATTGTCCTCTAAGTATCAAAGCAAAGACCTATTTTTCTTCAATAGAAGAAAAATCGCAATAGAGATACACTATTATAATGCATTACAAGTAACGTTTTTTTCCTTTGAAGTACCAACAATTTCTTTACACTTTTATTTACCTATGTCTGGAAAATATACAACTCATATGAAATACCATTTCATTTTGTCGATCTCAAGCATAACGTAGGAGTGAACACATCGCTATGAAAAGGCGTATTACACTGCTAGCTTTGATATCAAAGTCCTATTCTTCAACATTACAATACTTTTACAGGACTATCAAATGTACTTGAGAAATATTATATTCATGTTTTGAAAATGAGTACCTACCTTCTATTTCTTTAAAAAAACGAGACTATTTTCATGTCTCATTGTCTCTATAGTCTTATTTTTAAAGAACTCTACAAAATAAAAGTTCGAAATAAGTGTAAAATACAGGTATTAACGCAATCACGCTAATTTACCTTAAATAGCTTGACGTTTCGACTGGGTTGCACCAGCCGTGGTCACAAGGAGTCTATTTAAGGTAAATTAGCATGATCGCGTTAATACCTGTATTTTACACTTATTTTAATCATGCAACGCGAAAGTTTAAAAGTAAATAAAAGTTTTTCAAAAATTTATATTTTTAAAAATATCGTTATAAAATCCTTCAACAAAATTATTCAAACACAGGCTCCAAAATTCTGTTACTATCCATTTTCCATAGAACCTATAAGCTTTGCTAGTAGCCTAGGGGTGTGAGATAATAGTGGAAAAGATCGTCCAACCTCGAAATGGAAAATCCCTGAATCCACTCTTACGATATGCCCGTGACGATAAGTAGCTGACGTTGTATATGTTTTTTCTCACAAACAAATCCTCGTGTTATGTTTTTACCAACCAACCTGAGAAAGCTACGTAAAAAATACATATTGAAGAAAACCCTTTCGATATGCGGATTTGAATATCGAATTCTGGTATATTCAACAAAGCTTTCTTGTAATAAAATTATTTCGTGTCAATTTAAAACGCCTTTTTTGTAAAGCCATACAAATAATAATGACAAAGCTGATTAATATAATCTAGCTTATTTAATTGAAACAATGCTTGATTTACTTAAAGTTTAATTAACGGTACCCTTTTCGAGTTAAAATTTCCATGGAATATTGGTTGGTAATAAAAGGATTAAACCTCTCTCTCATCTAAATGCACTTTAATCATCATACACCAAATTGTGAACTGATGTGTTGATTGAAACCCAAATTGAAATTCGGATTGGCAGTTAATTCATTACAGTGCCATAACAATTTTAGTTGTAATTGTAAACATTTTGATTGCAAACGTATTGACTGTAAAATTATCTTTTGAAAAATAAGGATATAAATATTGATCGATTACAAATAAATAGTTCAAGTGGGATTCTGTAACATCAGAAATTTTAGTTAGTTTTGACTAACGTGGATGTTTAATGACACGGCAGGTAGAGCTGACACACCAAACCCAGTTATTGGTTTAGCTTGGCCCAATCTTGGCTCCAAACTTGAAACGATGATTATGACATATTGTACTTAATAGATTTTTGTGAAGCGTTGTGCACGTGACAATATATGATAGAAAAGACTTTTTATACCATGGGTTCACTTGTGTGGAGTAATTAAAGTCGTAAATGCATTTTATTTATTCACTTGTTTTATTAGTAAGACTAAAAAGCGCTCGTGGCCCCGCGGACTCAGTGTTCTGTAAACGATCACTGTAACGCAGCAACTTTCACTATGGGTGGTCCTCGGATGGGTGTCCACTTTGTGGCATTTACATTTTGCGAGCGTTTCCGTGACTCGGAAGGCACGTTAAGCCGTTATGCGGCGGCTTGAAAAATTATAACAGCAGGTCGCCACAACCTACGCCTGTCCATTTCAACACTGCAATGGGCTCACCACTTGTTACGTTGGACAAAAGTGCATACGGTGAAATGTGGGCGTATAGTATGACTCTGCCTACCCCTTCGGGGATAAAGTCCTAACAATATGTATGTATGTTGTTTTATTAGTACAGTTTTTTAGGCTACATAATATGTCAGGAGCTGTACAAAGCTCGTTGAGCACTGTGATAACACTTCATTATGGGTAGAGAACTAGAGACTAAAGCCCTCTACCTATTAATCAGCCAGTTGAGGTCCACTACTAGATATAGGAACCGTGTTATCTGCACAGACAACACCGAATCCTGTGTGAATAGAACGTTCTAATTTACGTTGAACGTTGCGCAATCCCCAAAGTGTGATCGAATTATGATCAGTTCTAATTCTAAAAGCCAAACCGACGGATAGTGTTTATTTGTTTGCTGGCTTCTCCCAGCGGCGTTATTGAAATGAAAACTTCTTTAAGCGTGGTACGCATATTTTTAGATGGATAAAAATCTCTGGACTCACGACACAGTTACGAGATGTAGCTATAGTGTGTACATGTATGCATGTACGAGTACATATAGCAGAACGCGAACGCGTTTAGATAAATAATTTATTAATAAATTTAGTTTTCACTTCTGTCGGTATTTTTTACTTTCGCTTATATAACGCTCTCAAATTGAAATCGGGAGAGGCTGAGGGTTCGAAACTGGGGTCTTCTTTTATTTAATTGCAAGGAGTAGCTATTGTAAAGCTATTATTTTCTCGGTGTCATCATTAGGACCGATTGCTGTATGACCTCTCAAACCTGTAAAGCCGCCTGAATCGTTGCCTCTTTCGTCAGTCAGCACGTCAGTGCACCGTTAGCAGATGACGTCATGGTGTAGCCCATTTTACCCTATTTGATGAATATATATTTGATACTCTTTGACATCTGTTTCGTAATGGCGAGCTTATTTAAATAGTAAATGGTGGGTAGCTATAACTAAATTAATAACTTTCAAATAGCCTCGCGACTTTAATTGTCCTTAAAATTCATTTCCCCGTTTGTTATTAAATTCATTGGTTTCCGTCAAAACACTTCAAAGATAATTGCTTAGTAATGTTCAGGTTAAAACAATAAAACGGACAAGAGTAATGTAATTAGTAACTAATTACTTACGTGATGTATAATGTCGGTGGCTGCATAGAAGCTTTCATGGGGGTCAGGCCGTTTGATCATGTATGGTCGGGGGAAGTCCGTGTCTTCGCAAATTTCTGGAAAAATAAATCTGATCAACTTGTGTAATAATGTAGTTACAAAAATAGTGTCTTAAAAAGATGTAACTAGTTAAATGATTAAATATTAATATTAAAACATTGTGGGACACTTTTCAGCGCCATCTAGCCCAAAGTAAGCTAATATTAGCTTGTGTTATGGGATCTAGATAACTGATAAACATACTTATATATTTCTGAATACATACATATTATACATAGTGTGATGGCTCGTGGCCCCGCGGTCTCAGTGTTCTGTAAACGATCACTGAGTTACGCAACTTTCACTATGGCTGGTCCTCGGATGGGTGACCACTTTGTGGCATTTACATTTGCGAGCGTTTCCGTGCTTCGGAAGGCACGTTAAGCCGTTGGTCCCGGTTGCCAGTAAAATGTAAGTAGTTAAGCCTGGTTGAAGGCCTTATGGGCGGCTTTAAAAATTTCAACAGCAGGTAGCCACAACCTGCGTCTGTCAATTTCAACACGGCAATGGGCTCACCACCTATTACGTGAGACAGGAATCTACACGGTGAAAAGTGGGCATATAATATGCCTCTGCCATCCCTTCGGGGATGGATGTGTGTGATGGATATTTATTTTATTTATACATATTAAACACCCAAACTCCGAAACACACATTAGTGGATCACACAAATATTTGTTCCGACCCGTGAATCGAACCCGATTTCTTTTTACGTGAGCAATACATCGAGCCCTAGAGACTAAAACCATACGGTACCCTTCGTATGGAGCCCCGAAATAGCCCTGGAAGTATATCCCAGGGGTTCTTGATACAGACTTGTCTGCTACCATGGCTTCGATATAGAAGCACGGGTTTTATGCAGCTTCTTTGAGAGGTTCGGATATTATCCCGCTTCATTGGGGAAACTGCGCCTCTCCATTTCCACACGGCAATGTGCTCACCACCTGTTGCGTGGGATAAAAGTGCATATGGTGAAATGTGGGCGTATGGTATGCCTCTGCCTACCCCTTCAGGGATAAAAGCGTGACAATATGTATGTATGTATTGGGAAGAGGAGAGGGAGGTCCTGGTGTTTTGTATTCTGGCTTCACGAATGTAATGTGCCCGACAAGGCGTTCTGTAATGATACCCCAAAAGCTTAAGCACACCCAATCAGCAATACAATCGGTCTGTCCCCCCCCCGATAGTAAGTTCGCATATTCTTCGCAGATCTAAGACAATATTATTTTATGAAACACAATAAGGCGTGATGGATAATTATTTTATTTATTTTATTTTAATACAGGATGTTCCTCTGCTCACTTTGCAAATCTATGTTTGTAACTCTCAAATACGGTTTTATACGAGTACTAATAGATTTAAATTTATACCTGAGCAGTTATTAATCAAATGTATTTGATGTGATCAGCTATCATAATTAAATGAAATAACAATTAAAATATTCAGAATTTCATTTTATTCTGTCCGTCGCCGCCGGTTATCACCCTCTGATAAAGGTTATAACGCCAAAAGCGTCTATTAAGAGTATTGTGTATTTTTTGAGCAAAAATCCATCACTATCTTCTCCTCCTTATTTCAAAAGGTACACAAAATCCGGACCTATTATCCTGTGCTTCGGGCGGCATCATCTTTTCAATATGGCTCCTGAACAATGGCCGACTTTCTGACAGGACATCCGGTTGCCCCGTAACGAGCACACCCTCTATCTTGACTTTTCTTCAAAACGTAATTTAACGCCTGATTCGTCGAATTTTAGTTTTGTTTAAAGGTTTTCTGTGAAACAAAGTTGGTTTTATCTCTGTGCCGTTCAATTCAGAACATTGAATCGTTCTTTTCTGTTTCAGTAAAATATTTTTGATGAAGTGAAAATTTGAAATTGTGTTTGCAAAATCGTTTTATGAAGATTCAATTGGTTACAATGATTATCGTTATGACATTAAAGAGATGTTAAATGTGTTACGTTATTGTGTTAATTCATCAGCATGTATGGGCCAAATAACACAAGGATCGATTTGAGATTTCCATTTGAAACTTTTCACATCTTCCGGACATCAAAGTAAAGTCGAAAGGTAAAGTCTGCCATTAGTTAATGGCGCTGAATTTCGGGAAATCGCGATGACTTTCCATCAGACGGGTAGTTTAATTATGACACAATACCAATTTGACAGCGTGTAACTCAGTTTTGTTGACAAAATGTTGTATTTCTACATTTCAAACGAACGTTTTCGTAAAAGTATAATATTTTATACGATGATGGGTTTAATTAATGAATGGTACGCAATTTTAAAATACACAGCGTATATGAATAAGACATTATGTCTACACGTGTACCTATACTATTATTATAAATAATAAAGATTGTAAGAATGTATATGGATATAGGTTTTGTTACTCTTTCACGTAAAAATTACATTTTTTTTTCGGATTTTTTTATTAATTCAATCCCGCCAACTAGTTCCTGTGGGAGAAGGGAACGGAAAAAATCAACCACGCGGGCGTAGCCGCGAGCGATAACTAGTATAATAAACGTGTTTTTATACATAAGTATTTCTCTTGAAGTATATAATTAAGATGATCATTAGTACGTTTCATTTCCAAGCTATTCGGGTAAGGGCCACGTTGAACAGGGGAGCGATGGAAAAGTAACAATCTAGGGTTAAGTGTGCTTGAAAACCTAACGAGTGCTGAGGAGTGGCGTCGAGGGTCGTAGGCGAGCTAACCAGCGAGCGCCGCCGGGTGTCGGAAAAACATGATCTGCCATGAAGATACCGAATTTATACAGCATCGTTGGGTTAGATTAGGTTAGTAAATAACGAACACTACAAACAATACGAACAATTCAATCTGTGGCGCGATGGGAGTGCCTCTGACTGCTACGCAAGAGGTCGTGGGTTCGATCCCACCCAGGATAAAACTTTGTGTGATGAGCAAGATGGTTTATTCTGTGTCTGGGCGTTATTTATCTATAATATGTATGTATTTAGAAATATAGATAACTCTGTAACTACCAGATAACTGATAAACATTCTTATAATATTTATCAGTTATCTGGTTACCATAGTACAAGCTCTGCTTAGTTTGGAATCAGATGGCGTTGTGTGAGTTGTCCCAACAATATTTATTTACTATTTAATTCTAATGACGATAACGTTACGATTGATTCTAAATTCTAAAATTGACACGCTTAGAAACAAAAACTTAATTAACTATTCAATTGATGGATTGCAGATTTCATTTCCTGGGAACGCATAATCTTGTCACTTCACAGTATTAAGTTTTCGTTGTAATAAAATTGCTGTAGATCTCAGAGACCAACAGCGCTGAGAGTAATGTATAGAAAAAGTGCGAAGGATCACCAGTAGAGATCCAGCTACAAAAACATCGACGGATGGGTCAAAAGGTTCTCGAGGGGCAACTGCGACCGGAAAACTCTTAGAGGCTGCAGTAACCTGCTATATTGCGAATTGCCGATCGTATTGGCAATCTTTGCGAAATAATCGGCTGATACGATGACTATTCAACAGTAGTTACTTTGGTTTAGGTCGAACCCTAGACTCGGTCTCTAGAGATCTTGACCCGCCTTCACCCTATTCATTACCCTAGGATATATAAGTTGTTGTGTATTTGCTTACCATTGTATTCATTTTGGTCGTGGGCGTCACGCTTGTCACGGCGGCCCAAGGTCTCACGCCAGATGTTGTAGGGTTCCCTATAATCTTCATCAACAACCGCAGGTCTGTAAAAAAAACAATTTTATTTCACAGCTGCTTATGTATAAAACTTTCTATGGAGTCTTTCCTATGGAACATGATTTCTTTGACAAAAAATGTCTGATTGTTTTTTGTCATTTTGCTTTATTTGTACACTTAATACTAATACCGACTGTAAACAGGCTTTATTCGAAAACTTCGGTATCTAGTGTGATTTATGATTTCAACTTTAACTAGAGTGGATTTAACTAGCAGATTTATAGTTCAGTTAGATTTCATCCTAAACTAGAGCTTTGTATAAAGTCAAGACCAAACAGTTTCGAATGAATTACTGGATGCTGAATTAAGAGATTTGAGTATTAAGTTTCAGTTTAGTTTATAGGTTCACTGGTATTTCAGAATTTTATTTTATTCATTTATTTACTTATCACGCCTTAATGTCCAATTTTCACCACGTGTATTCCAGTCCCACGTAATAGGTTATGAACCCATTGCCGTGTTGAAATAGACAGACGCAGGTTGTTACCTGCGTCATTTTTCAAGCCGCCCATGAGGCCTTAATTTGACTTAACGACTGCCATGTTACTGGCGACCGAGACCAACGACTTAGCGTGCCTTCGGAAGCACGGAAACGCTTCCAAATGCACAATATTTATAATGTGCCCACCCAAAGCGAAAGTAGCTTAACGCAGTGATCGTTTACAGGACACTGAGCCCGCGGAGCCACGAGCGCTTCTATTTCCGTAAATAAATAAGTACGTTTTACTACTCACCTGAGCATGTGTATTGGTGGGCAGTTAGCGAGTGCTAGTGCCAACCTAGGAGCTCTACGATTATTCCTGGAACTAGAATTATGTCGCAAGGAAGGGCAGAAAGGTTTCTTTAGCATATTAGGAATCCGACGCCTGGTCTTCTTGGTCAATAAAACTACAGCAGCAGCGATGAATGCCCCTCCTCCTACCAAACCGCCACAAGCGAGGCCTACGGAAACCCTCATTGACGAATTTCTCTTCTTTCTTGAAGACGGAGGCGTATCAGTTCTATAATACTCTTCAAGAAACTCCACGGAAGCGTTCACGGTAGTCGGTACTGTGAAAAAAAAGCTCGTGTAAAAGTCTATAAAAAGATTTATGTTGAATGAAGTGAATCTTCATTTCCAATCTTCACGGTAGACCAAGACAAAGGCAGCAAATGAATAGACGTCAAGCACAGAACTAATTGTTGTTTTATAATGGAAAATGATTTTAATTGGACTTCGCCGCTACGATTGGAGGAGAGATTTGTATCTGATAAAAACTTACGTAGTTATTGTGTAGTAGAGATTGCGGAAAAAAAATTAAAACTTCATTATGAGTACTTTGGTTTACTTGGTTTTTGGGGTTGGTTTGGTTGACTATTCTTCAATGTTGTGTGCTAAAGTAAATGAATAGGAGGTGTATGGTGGATTTTCCCTTCCCATCCCTTTTACGACGCCTTTTCCATAAGCTATTAATATAGAAAATATACTAATATAATATTGCAGATGAAGTCATCAGTTGTTTTACAAAATCACTAAATTTCTGTTTCATCAAGGGGGGATATGATTAAAATGTGGAAATGATTTTACTTTAGTTTACTTTTTTTCTGAATAGGTTGGAATAGAACGTAGAGCAAGAATAACTAAGTAGGTCCAAATGGGTCAGATAATGCACGAAACTAGGGCTGAAGTTGAAATGAATGCCGAGGTGAGGCAAATGGCGGTATGCCAGTATAGCACGCAGAAGGTGCCAAGAGTCAGTTAATTCTGTACTTATTCCTAATTGTACATTTTTGAATTGTTTCTCAGGTTACAATTAAGCATTTGGACCAATTTCAAAAATTGTTTATTTTAATAAGGGAACCTAACCTTATGTATTACTCTACTACTTACAATAGTACCGCCTTCTCTACATTTATAAAATTGTTCTCTCTTTATTTTATATTGGTGTGCAATAAAGTATTTTTTATTCTATTCTATTTTACAAAACATCTAGGGAAATACTTGACTGCTATACATACTAATAATATAAAAAGGAAATATTTAAAGAATAGAAAGGGGGACAATGTAAAAGGCTATCGAAACCTTGTCTAGGCGTCAAAGAATTCTTTCTCACCGAAGTCAACCGAACTAATTTCATAAACAAGCGACAATGGAACTTTTGTCTGTATTCTAAGGAGTAAATTGTATCAAAATCTCATTATAAATATTTTAGGTAATTTAGAGTCAGGGAGAGTTAGAGAGAGTATAAATAGTCACAGAAGATTTTTTCCGTGTCAAAACTCGGTATTAGGTGTGTATTAGTCTATAACAGTATTCGGATCTAGCAACTTTTATGAAACTAATACTTTATTTAAAATTTTATGTAGGTAACAAATACAGTCTATTCTATGCGATGAATAACCTGGCCCACTTGCGTGAATGCTGGGGTTAAATAATTAATTATCGAGTTAGTTAACTCGGAATTAAGTAAATAACTTTTTAACCCTAATCATGTCTCGCACCATAGAAAAATATTATCGGGTTAACTAACTCAGTGTTGTATGTCACTCTATCTACCGCAATCAGAGTCGATTTAATGATTGATTAAGTAGTTTTAAGTAAATATTAATAAAAATTTACTCTCAGAGACAGTTAACGAGTCATTATTGTCATTTGATGTCAATTAACTATAATGGCCGCTGAAACCTTACTTAAAACTTAAATAGACATTAAACTGACGTTCACATGCCAAAAGTATGGTTATAGCGCTAACACACGTTCGGATTTGGTTTGTCCCGATCGCGGATTTGATTTGCCTTCCGACTAAATCTTACCGTGTGTACATCAGTTCAGCAGATATAATTATTATTAACTGAATCCTTATCGGATATGATCAATGTGGCCGTTCTAGCTACTTTGTCGTAAATTTTCCCAAATTTAATTTAATTTTTCTCCAAAAAAACACTTTTTCATAATGACAGATACTTTGACAGATTTGGTTGGCGGGCTCAGCAGATTTGATCTGTCGAAGTCCGGCAGACCAAATCCAAACGTGTGTTAGCGCTATTATGTCACTTATGTTTTTTACGGAGAGAATCAAAGAGCAATATGTATAGTGATCCATCCATATCTATAGTCATGCATTCAGGAAATATTCCGTAATATATAGTAATTTTCCTTAAAAATAATAGTAAAACATTAAACTTTTTTTATTTTAAAGGAAAATAATAACTTTACCCTATAAAAACTTATATATTTAAAAAAAAAATTTACATGTCCTAAGGCATATAACGATATTGCACTTTACCGACATACGTTTCGATACGGCGCACCGCCCTACGTTGACTTAAGTTGGCATTAACTAATGAACCATTAATTTTCGTCTCTAGAAGCAACGGCCAATTATTTATTTTAATCATAATTAGTTAAATGACAATTTACACTAATTTTAATGAACGACTCTGTTAGTCATCCAACCAAACATTAATGATTGAACAAAGAATGAAACAGGTATGTCTATCTCTTTTACACTACAGTTTGCCACTTAGGAGTTTTTCTGACACGAATGAATGTAACATGACAGCCGAGTGCATTTTATTTTTATCGTAATATGTTTGCGCGGCGTGTCACTTTGAGCAGTCCGTGTCACACATGTGTCACGTGCCACTGCATTGTCTGTCAGCTGCTAACCCAACGTTTGACGAATTAACCCTCAGAAATCAGTGAGTTAAAATTTTAGCGATCTAACCCTAGGTATACCATTAACTCGGGGTGATGCGAGACAAATTAATGACTTAACTCGGGGTTAGTCCATACCTCCGTGTTATACGCGTTAACCCAAGATCGCGCAAGTGGGCCATCGATTTATCGACGTTTATGATTAATGCTCCGCTCTCCAGGAAACAAATAAACTCAGTTTTATATATTAGTATAGTATAAGATTACAAACTAGCTTCATCTATACCCACCTACGCATTTAAAATTAGCCTCCCCGGTGAATATTTCTAGTTAAAATATCTAATTAAAGCTAGGGACACCTACAAGCTGCGTATAGTACTGACTACAGTGTTTAATATTTTTTCTAAGAGGGAAGTTGCTAAACTCATATTTAGTTTTATTCGTTTCTCTCTTTCTCATATTATTTGCTTATTTACAGTAATCCTGCATTACTGTCAAAAAGCAAATAATTGGCGCTATTTTTATAAATTATATTTATTTGTTTATTTAATTCTACCTTCAAAATTGTAAAAATAAGCAATAAAAATGAAATAGAGCCACTAAGCTACCTTTGATATCATTTTTTTTGTATAGAACCGAATACGGAATTTATATGGCCTTGTGGTACGTACTACCTAATGTATTTACTAATGGATTTCGTGTCTCGAATATTTAGGCCGAAATGTATAAAGAAACATTTATGAAAATACCAATTGATATATGTAAAATACAATTTATTACGATTTGATGAATACGCGTGTCTTTGAATGAAATTACATTGATATCAGCGTTTGAACCAGATTTTTATTGAGAACATTTCATTTACACGTTATTACTTTTTATGTAAAAGCCATTAATAATTTGAAAGACCAATATTTTCATTAATGATTTGTATTCTAGATGGAAAAGAAAGCAAGATAGGACCACGTAAGGTGTTTTCAACTCAGAAACCAGAATAAACTTCTTTCGAATTTTAAAAATACCTTCCTTAACATACACACAAAAATAACTATATATATTGAATATTTTTTTATACTACTGAGGTGGCAGACAAGCATACGGTCCACCTGATGTAAAGTGGTCACCGTAGCCTGTGGACGTTTGCAACACCAGAGGTGCAGCACTCGTGCTGCCGACCCTAAAAATTAATTGCCAAAGTACAAAATTAATACAATTTTCTATGTGCGTTTAGCGCACCCGCATTGCGGTGTATGCCAATTTAATTTGCTCATAAAACAATTCGAATCTTTCATGACTTCAATGGCTTTGGTTTGGGATATATCATTGCAGTAGTAGATCACGTAGCTATTTACGGTGTAAATTTTTCAGCGTTCCGTAAACAAATGGTAAAAACTCCATTGTCCAACTGTCTGTCTGTGTTTTACGATGTATCTCTGTGGCCGCTAAAACTATAAATACTAAAAACAAAATGAACTAAATATTTATGTAGAGTATAGAGACATACAACAAATGTGTTATTTTCCCGTTTTTGCTCAATATTAATAATCTGAAAATGATCTTTAAAATCAAGCTTTTATTTAAATGCATTAACAAAAATAAGTCCTAGCATGTCCTTTCATTTGATAACCATAATGTGGGAAAGCATAACAAACTTACTGCAGCATATTTATAGTAGTCCGCATTATTGTACTTAGCATGACATTATTTTATTTTTCTAGTTATTCTCGACAAGCTATTTCATTTGAGATCCATATTTTAGTATCGTATTAAAATAGCTAGTCCGCCATCTTGGGTGTTCAACCATGTTGGATTTTGAATGACTTCATACAACTAATCATCCGAACTTAACGTGTATACAAAATTTCAGCTCTATCCATTGAGGATATTTACATCAAAATTGAGTTGCAAGGTTCCTCCCGAACATACGAATATTTAAAAAAAAAACTTGTAATATATAAAACTTTTAATCAGTAGCAAAACTAGAGTAAGTAGGATTAGAAAGACTGCACAGATGGACTTAAGAATATAATGCCCAAGATAATAATATATAATGACTCAGTGTAGCTGTCTCTTTCAGAAATAATTAGAAAATGAAATAATCTAATTCAAAGATTTTGTTTAATTATAAACGAAAAGCGATTCATTATTTATGATGTGATTTCCTTAACAAAACTTTGGATTAATTAAAGAAATACAAAGTTTGTAAAATAGCCGCAGGGCTGCGAGAGTTCTCAGTGTATAAGGATTACCAAATGAAGACTAATGGATCTTTGTCCTGCCCTTTCCCTCTCTAGTTGGGAACCCACTTTACCCTACGGCGGAGTGGGGAAAAAAAAACCTTGGATCTCCAAAGTAATTTCGTAAGCGACCTCTTTAATGTAATTTCCGTCATCATCATTTGAGTGTTATTATTGGTTGCCAAGTCCTCGGCTTCGAAGTTTAGGGACCGCTTCTTGTTATTATATTTCCATTCTAGAATCCCAGAGTAAAATCAACCAACTCAAAAAAAAATCCGTTCGCTTATAAAATAACTTGGGATTTGTTTACAAAACATTTGGAATTCACTTCGCAAATTTGAGAGTTGTTTATCCCGTGAATTGAGCGCTGATTCGGATGCGAGCACCAAACAAATTATCTACTGTTTGCACTGACTTATTTTTTAAGGCTGGCACAGGTTCAACATATTTAAAGTATTCGTTTATATTCCAATCGGTATTGAAAAGCCGTAATTGCGTGGTTGGTTGGAACTTACCAGATTTAAAAGTGATTTCACTGATTAGAATCCATTCATGTTGGAAAGTTAATTTCATCATAATGTGTTTAGCTGTACGATTCTGGAGATCAATGTGGATGATTCGAGCATGTTCAGATACTCTGTCTTGCTTTGGTTCGTACGATACGTAATCTTCTTGCCAACGATCGCCCTCCAGTGAGAAATATATTTCAGCTTCCTTGAAGAGCTGTTGAACAAAATTTTTACATTTTAAAGTACGCTTTTCTATAAAATAACTTTTAAATATATGTCACAAATTAAATTTTAATATTCACGGCCATTCAAATGAATTTCGGGACAAATAAAAAAAAAACATTCGCTTTGGCTTTTAAAATAAATAACTTTAAAAAGTAAAGATTGTCATCATAGAGATTAGGTACCTGCACGTCTTTAGTAAACATGTTGTTGGTGTGAAGATCAACGTGTTGAAATAGTCTAGTATCGGTGAAGTTGAATGTGAGTGTAACTTCCTCATCTGGTAACATTGTTTTATTCCAACCCACCCAACGGGAGCCTAAGGATAAAAAGAAGAATAAATAAAAGTAGAATAACTCTTTCATAAACTGTATTCTAGCGGCTAATGGCTAGAACCTTTATCTTTAGGTAGGCATGCTTCTGTACTTTCTATTCAATAAACAAAAATGTAAGTACAGTTTATATTATAGGTATAATCAATGATTCCAAATTTATAAGACTTCTACAACGCCAAAGCATACCTCTTGTATCGTTAGGATCCGGTAACTCAAAATCGTTAGGGCCAAGTAAGGAGTCAGCCAGTTGACCAAGCCCATTAATCAGCCGGCCCTCACTAAACTCTCCGTCATAAGCAAGGTCCTCAAACCGAGCGCCAGCAGTCATGGCTTTCATATCTCCTCCTTTGGGCGCCGAGTATGCAACTAACTCCTCTGTACAAAAAATATACAATAAATACGCCGCACTTAGGCGGCTTAGTTCGCACAGCAACAGTTGCTAATGATAATCGCAAACAAGCTGTTGATAATAATAATCGCGATGCAGGTCCCGGGATTCGCTAGCTATTACAAGCTTATTCCTATTATACCTACGTTTCCAGCGGCATCCATATAACTCCACTCTCATGCATGCTGTTCGAGGATAGGCCGCATACGGAAAATATCGAATTTTGGATGCTATAAATGGCGATTCCAGAATGACTTTCCTCGGTGTATAGGTGTTCACATTACCCGGTATAACCTGATAAACCATACACAATTAAATATTTCAACATTAAAAATTAATGCGATAAAACATCATTCTATTAAGTAAAGTTGCAGTCACAGACCTAAAAAATTAGATATAATCGTATTGTTACATGAAAATTTCTTGACACTGCGCTCTGTCCCAATTGTCGAGCAATTTTTAAATGACAACACAAACTAGTTGTTTTAAAAAAAAATTGTAGAACGGCCGCCTTTCCGCATCTAGTGCGCACACGCTTGACGTACATATTTCTATTTTCTTTGAGTCTCATAAATATACGACTTTTCCTTGCTACAACGATGATAATTAGAGGTGAATTGAGTCCGCATTTTTTTTAGATCCGTGATTGCTTTCACGACTTACAGCCACTAAGTTGGAAAAAGGCTTATTTGTCCCACGTAAAAGATCGTGAAATCATTGCCGTGTTGAAATAGACAGGCGCAGGCTGTGGCGACCTGATGTTGAAAATTTTCAAGTCGCCCATAAGGCCGTCAACTTGGCTTAACGATTGCCATTTTACTGGCAACCGGGACCAACGGATTAACGTGCCGTCCGAAGCACAGACACACTCGCAAATGTAAATGCCACAAAGTGGGCACCCATTCAAGGATCAGACATTGCGAAAGTTGCTTAATGCAGTGATTATTTACATAACACTGAGTTAGTGTGGCCACGAGCGTTTCATTGGCATATGGCATTGCAATTAGCTAAATACTAGATCAAATTAGGTACTCATTTTTATTACTATGTTTGGTATCAAATGATAGTAATGTACTAAAATATATTACATATCTCATAGCTTAAGTTGTTTTCATACTTTTTAAATCGTAATATATCGTATTCGAGTTTCTGAACTTTTTATCTTGTGAGTTTTAAAGTACTTGTACCTGAAGCCAGAGAAGTTGGTAATATTAGCCTCCGCTCAGGGACTAATTTTTCGTAACCCTAGCTTTGTGGCATAATACGAATATGAACTCTCCGAGTTGAGGGATTCCAATCCCTTCAGGGAGCATTGAACACGCAAATTTAAGTAACAAATTCTCAACAAAATCAAATAATTATACAAGCACTTTTCGATAAAAAATTGTTTATTGTAACTTATTTTTTTACGAATATATTATATATTCCTGTTAAACTATGATTGAAAAAGGGTATTATTAGAAATTTAAAAAATTGCTTGAGTATTGGGTTCACCTTTCGGTAGAGTAATGGCCGTAGATCGAATTTGGACCACTACGCTACGGCCACTTATTATGAGTGTGTGGGTATGTGTGTATATATTGTGTAGGTTATATTTGTAGATACATATACAAACATAGACATATTTTATAGGTATTATAGTTATTTATAGCTCATGATATTATTAATTACAAAATAATTACTTACTGTGCTGCCGTTAAAATCTTTATATGTCTTCCAGCCTAAAGTATCAGATCGCCAATAGTCCAATGTGTAGCCTTCGACAAACTCAACTCCGACAGAGTTAGCAAATCTACCTTGAGACTCGGTGCCAGTAATTAAGTATTCAGCGAGCAGGTCAATTTCCAAGTGGTGGCGATTCTGGGGTGATATTAGACCATTAGGGCACCACGCCCCTCCTTTTATCTCGGTCCGTATACTGCAATTAAAACACTTGGTGTAGCTACTCAAACAAAATTGAAAGTAAATTGAAATTCAAATTACTGAAATTTTAGAAAATCTTTCATTATTCGTCGGTTTTTACATGGCGATACTTACGCCAACTTTAACGTTGTCATATCTCAGAAATTGCGACTTTTACGATAAAAGTATTCGAGTATTTCTATATTATTAAAATAATGGGGAGACTCACTCATCCCAGCCGAAACCCTTACACCAAGTAACTTAAAATTTTTAGAGTAAGCTACCCTTATAATGTAGGCACCCACAAAGAAGGGATTTTTCAAAACTCTATCCAAGTGAGCAAAATAAGGCATAAGTATAAGGTATCATAGCTGCCGGAAACAAAGTTGACGGTGCTTTGTCCCAATTAGTAAAGCGACAAAGCATCGTAAAAGAAGCACGACTGGCGATTCATAACGCAGTGCTAGTGCCAACTTTGCTTTACGGCAGCGAAACCTGGGTACGTCAGCAGATGCATGAAAGTAAATTGAATGCTGTGGAGATGCGATCACTTCGAAAATTGTGCGGCGTAACTTTAGCCGACCGAATAAATAACGAAGTGATACGCAATATGGCAGGTTTGAATGAAAGTGTCAGCGTTAAGCTGGAAAAGGGCGTGCTCCGTTGGTTTGGATACGTCCAACGAATGAGTGAGGAACGATTGACGAAGAATATATATTGTGCGAAAGTAGAGGGTAGATGGTAGAAGGTGTAAGGCCGAGACTTATATATGATGACCACGTGAGCAGATTGCTCGAAAACGGAAAGGTCAAAAGTACTCGGATACCCAGACGTGCGTGTATGAATCTTGAAGAAGCGAAAGAAGTATGCATGAATCGCGAAGCCTCGCGATCTGTCCTCTCTGACTACCCCGTCAGGGATACAGTGAAAATGAAAATGAAAATTCTTTATTCATGTAGATCACAAAGTAGCACTTATGAACGTCAAGATTATTGCTTCTACATTTACATTTACTGCCAGATTCGCACAGCAATAGTTAGAGCCTGAGGAAGAACCTAGCAATAAAACTCATGGCCACTCTTTTCTAACCGCCAGTAATTACATTAGTTTGAGTTACATGATGTTTGATCAATTATATAGTAATGAATTTATACAAAACAAAATCAATGTTGTGTGTAAAATGAATTTATACAAAACAAAAATAAACAAAATCAATGTTGTGTTTAAAATCATATCAAAATTAGAGCTACTCTAGTTGTCAGTTCTAAGGGCAGACTACACTTTAAGAAGAAGAATCTAGCAAGAAAGTCAATGGATGCTCTTTTCAAAAAATGTAGGTATGGTTTACAACATTAAAATCACACTTACATTGCTCCATTAGATTTATGTGAGAACGGTCGACTAAACTTAGTTTGCCTTAAATTTAAATAATTTTATTTGTAACAATTGCAATAACAGCTATGAGCTGACCAGTCCCAGCAGACGGCACCTGTTCACGGGTAAGACGTATATATCAGCCATCGCCCTACTCAACCGTATTATAGGGAATAAGGCGACCCGATACTTACGCCACCACTGCCGGGACACTTAGGCGAGCATGACATACCCAAAAATTGCACAGCAACTATCATGTCAATTTCAAAATAATAAATAAGTCTACTTGGTGCTCAGACAAACTCAAATTACATATTTTTATATTAGTTATTACTGGGACTAAACGCAGCCAATTTAGAAACCTTTAGTTGTCAGACGTTTCAAATTATTCAATATGCAGAAATGTAAAAATACAACATATATATGCAGATTCAAGACAAGTACAAAATAACACAAAGTAGTTCCAGCGAAGAGCAAGCAACTCATTTCCATTTATTTTTATCATTTAAATAATCATTAATTGTGTAATAGGCCCTTTTCAAGAGGTGCGTCTTAATTTCCGCCTTAAATTTATGTAACGGCAGGTTCATAATGTCTAAAGGAATTTTATTATATAGGCGTACACCAATTCCTGCAAAAGAGTCGTGAACCTTTTGTAAACGAAGATGCGTTTCAATTAATTTATGCTTATTTCTAGTATTATCGAATGTATGTCACTGTGTCTATTGTATAAATGTATGTTCTGTTTAACTAACATGATATTTGCAAATATATACTGTGATGCAACCGTTAAAATGCCAATTTCTTTAAACTTCTCTCTAAGAGACACTCTAGCACTTAATTTATATATTGCACGTATAGCTCTCTTCTGGAGTACAAAAATTGCTTGTATATCAGCTGCTTTGCCCCACAGCAAAATGCCGTAAGACATGACACTATGAAAATAACTGAAGTATACCAGCCTAGCTGTTTCCACATCAGAGAGCTGCCTTACTTTACTAACGGCAAAGGCTGCCGAGCTGAGTTTACCTGCAAGACACGTTATTTGGGCGTTCCACTGTAGCTTGCTATCTATAGTAGATCCCCAAAAATACAGTTGATTCTACAAGATTTAGGGTATCACCGTTCAATGTTATATTTGTACCGCATTTCCTGACATTAGGCATGCTGAATCTGATACACTTTGTCTTCTTAGAGTTTAGTAGCAAATTATTGATCGTAAACCAATCTACAACTTGGGCAAGTGAACTATTTACGCCGTTAAAATCAGTAAGCGTGCGATCAACTTTAAAAATAAGTGACGTATCATCAGCAAATAGAACAATGTCGCACAAATTCTGTATATAGAATGGCAGATCGTTAATATAAATTAAAAATAGAAACGGACCTAGAATTGATCTCTGCGGTACGCCCATAGCTACAGAGGCTCCAGAGGAGCTAATTCCATTGACATCAACATGTTGTATTCGATCATTTAGGTAGGAGGCAACAAGGTCCAGTGCAGAGTCTTTGACACCATAATAAAATAGTTTTCGGAATAGTGTTTATGGTCAGCGCAATCAAATGCTTTGGAGAGATCGCAGAATACACCAATAGCATCTTGTCTATTCTCCCAGGCGTTATATATATGATTTAGAAGGGTCACACCTGCATGAATGGTAGAACGACCCCTTGTGAATACATACTGCTCTTCATGTAATAGCATATTTGAATTAAAATGAGCTTGTAATTGTTACAATATAATTTTTTCAAAACTTTTGCTATTGGCAGGTAGTATTGAAATTGGTCTGAAATTACCAGGGTCGGTTTTGGATCCAGATTTAAATAGAGGTATTACTTTACTGTTTTTCTTTAAATCCGGAAACACTCCTTTATCAACACATTTATTAAATATTTCAGCTAGATGTGGTGATATATTAACAATAATAGACTCTATCAATTTTACAGAAATACCCCACAAGTCAGCTGTCTTTTTTGAGTTAAGCGACTTGAATACTTTAATGATATCGTTGGGATTTACATATTTAAAGCTAAATAAGACACTAAACTGATCCACGCTGCCCCCAAGCATACGTTGAGCTTTTATTAGACAAGAATTTAACGAGCTAGTTGTTTTCGCGGGTATGTCTGTAAAATAGTTGTTAAAAGTGTGAAGATAGTTAACTTTAGTTTTTATTATATAATTTTTAAGGTAAGCTACCCTTAAAACGTAGGCAGGATTTTTCAAAAGTCCATCTCTAAGATGGTAAAAAAGGGATAACCAGTTGCATGGAGTTCGTCATTTTCAAAGTTAGGAACATAAAATTAAGCATACGTATTTGTGGTTACAAAAAAATGGACACCTGTTTCGCGGTTATGCAAACCCTTACCTTAAGAGGGTAAAATAGGGGTTCTAAATTTATATGAAAGATCTTTCATTGTCATAGATGGCAACACCAAACTCCGTTTACAGAAGTAAGTAAACGAAGTTTGGTGTTGTTGTTCATCTATCTAGGTCAACTCTAAAAGTTTCAAACACGCGTTTCAAAATTTTCAAAATTCTACCCTTAAAGGGTGTAAAATAAGAGATGAAAGTTTGAATGAAAATATTTAAAAACTCATATTGTAACTTTATATGTATAATTCTTCATTTTCAAAGTTAGCAACCCATAACTTCGAATACCTGCTTCTGATTAAAAATAAATACATAAGTGTGCTAGAATTTCCCAGAGTTCTACCCTTTATGGTGTAAAATAGGGGATCAAGTTTGAATGAAAGTATTTGAAAACTTATAATGACATGGCAAATGTGTGAGGTGCAACGGGTGCTCAAAGAATTTGTAGAGCAAAGCCAGCACAGCTAGTTAATAGATAATTATATGATCTACAATTTCGTCCAACGGAAAAGGAAGGCCTTTTATAAATTTTAATGTTTTACTGAAAATCGATAAATCTCCATTATTGAGATCATTGGACCTTGAATTATAATACTTACATATGAACTAAACCTAAATTAACCATTTACATTAAATGGTGAAGACAACGCCATTTACCACTACAGAGTTCCCTTCTGTGAGAGCATAGTGGGCAGAAAACAAAAATGTCTCCACTAGTTTATTATATTGTCTCCAGATTTACATAAGTATGCTCAGTTTCACATCTTTTTTTTTTATAAAATTTCTAATCACAAAGAACATTGTTCGCGACAGATCCACGCGCCAACGAGTGAAGACGTGTGTGATTATGTGTATAGTGTAAATAGTTAAAACATAACAATAGTGAAATAGAAAAACCGTGATAATAGTAAATAGTTTCGTGTAAATAGTGTTTTTATAGTGCCTAGATAAACAATATAGTGTTTATAGTGACTAGACAATGATCTAGTGTTTAAATAGTGCCTAGACAACAGTCTAGTGTTTGCATAGTGCCTAGATAAGAAATCTAGTGTTTTCATATAGTTCCTAGATAAGTGACCTAGTTTTTATATATTTAGTGTTCCCTTTTGTTGCTAAATAATAGTTATGTCTTGTGATTTCGTTAGTGTTTGTAATTTTGTACATTTTCTACCTACGTTAGGACCTTGCTTTGGACCTAGATCCTAGACCGCGTGACCTGCGCTGTCACGAATAGTTTCATTTCGTAGCCAGTCTAGGTAACTCCAATGAATAATAGTGATGCTATACCTACAGATTATAGATTAATAGAAATTCATAGATAAAGGTGTAGGATGTGTCGGAGTTGCCTAGACTGAGCTAGATTTTAGGAATCTAGGTTATGACTGATAGCGATAGGTAGTTAAGACTAGCATATTTCGATAGGTCTTTGTATAAAATAGTATAGTATAGTAAAACCTATAAAATAGTACTTGAATTGTAAATGTAGCATAAATACTTTTCGAGTTATAACAGTTTTAATTGATAATGAATAATAAATTATGCAATCGTAATTAAGGGTTTTGTTGCGGCTCACGTTAAGGTAAAGTTTCGCGGTACGATAGTAAACACGTTTCGATGAGCAAGCGCGGCTAACAATCGAGCGGAAATACAGCAAGAGAAATAGAAGACTGGAAGAACTACAAGAAGTGAACAACCAGTTATAGTGAAACGTTTGCTCATCGTATATCCGTATAGTATAGTGTTATAGTGCTCAAGTCGCGATAATAGGAGCTGACAGAACCCTTCTCTTTGGTTGCGTGTAAAAGTCATCGGTGATTCCTTTCATCGCCCTCGCTGAACATCTTGTGCCGCCGACGAGGAGTCCACGTCCGACCTGCCATACCCTGGTTTCCGACCCCCGGAACCTACAGTCAAACTCGCTCTCCCCGGGGCGTAAGCAGCTCGTTCGCCGTGCCGTAACGAGTCTGCCCGTCCCGTACAAATATGTTTGTTACTCGAAATTTCAAAATTTTCATGTTCAGTTAGTAAAAAACAGTACAATCGAGCATACTTCTGTAATTGTGAAGTAAACAAATAGTGGTTGGGACCCGTCTGCGCATATTCAAATAAAATTTGCTTAATAGTCTTAAAGCAAATAGTTTCAACCGTAGCTGAATTTTGTTTGAAGAGCAAAGTGCGCTGGCACTGGCGTTCAGCTGTAGTTTCATTTGAATATCACCGGTGTGATCTCATCAGTAGCAACCGTACCTACGGATAGAGAGGATAAAGCGCATTAAGTACTCGCCAAATCGCCTCTGACCCTTCGTAAAGTGGCTCAGATGATAAGGCTTCGGCACAACCGGTTCTACTTACATCTTGTTATCTGTGCGGAGTCAAGCCCCGAAAGGCTTTTCTTGGATCACACCCATTCCAAATTCATATGAAAATTTAATTTTCTTCAAGAGAATTTCATAATCGGGAGTGGAGTTTTCGCGATATTGTTTCGCGATGGGCTTATGCGGGCCTCTGTTCCCGAAAGCGAGGCCCTGTTAATTATTTGAGCTAAGTATGAGCGTTTTGTGGCTATGGGATTCACAATTATTGTAACAATTTTACCGTAAAATAGCGTTTCATTGTTACCTAACAAAGGCCCGTTAAACACATCCCATCGATTCAGTGTTATTTGCACTGGATTTCTCGGGGCATGTTTCTATTCCAACCATTGTCACTGACTAATTACAGGATTGTTTGAACAGTGATTTTCATTATAACATTTGTTGCAATAAAGTGAAGTAGGTAATTTGTGGATGTTTGTGTTACATTTCATGCCAGAGGCTTGGATTTATGTGTAAGTACTTACCGTGAGCTTAATGGTGAGACACTTTGGTCATAATTTGAGCTTGATGACAGTGAATCGTTTGCTATTAAACCATTTTCCATTCCAAGTGGTACTTCACAGCGTTCCAGTTCAGCTGCAACAAGAGAATGAATACATTGATTGCAGGAAGGCATGCAACATTCGTTTTAGACATGGTTAAGTTACGTATCGTATATGGATGAAATTTTTATTCCCCTTTTGCAAAATGCCTTAAGTACATATTCATAATTATATGTTTTCGTTTTAGATCGAGACCATATTTATTTGTTTTATAACTGATGAGATTATTCATTATTTGTATTAAATTCTATCCCTGTTTATTTTGGGAAATGTATTAATTTGTGATAGGACCGGACCGGTAAGGAAAGATGATAGTATTTGTAAACCGTTGTAATAGTTAAGTTAGGGTTGAAAGGTATTTCTTTGATTAAACACATGAAAGGTAAATTTAACATGATTCTATTTCATGGTGTCCAATTTGCTTAAATAGAAACATGAATAGTTAAACAACACCTGTTCCATTTTAGATAACTTAAGCTAAGGCTGTGAAAAGATATCATCTAATAAAATTACGTTGACTGTGTTTTGTCGTTCAGCGCTAAATTATTTTGGAGACTAACCACTCTTTTTAAAATGCATGACTGAAAAAAAGGTAGAATACTTTGGGGTACTCCATAAAGAAAACCATAATAATATCGTGTAAGTGTCAAGTTCATCTCAGATTCTAGCGAAAACCGCATATGCGGCATGTCCATTGCTTACCATTCGTTTGTAGTAATTAGTGTAATCGTATGATTATGGGGTGGTGCCCCCTGATTTGCTTGGTTGTATAAAATAAAAAGAAAGTCGTGTGAAATCACCGAGAAAGTACCTCTGTACTTTCTCAGTGATTTCACAATAGTTTTTGTTGTATGAAATAAAAAGAATAAGGCGTCTCTAGCAGAGCACGAGTGACGTTCATTTCTTGCTCTGTGAGGTACTTTCTCAGTGATTTCACAATTATTAAGTAGGTATTTTTGTTACGTTAGATGTAAAACAGTTATCATGAAATTGCTTTTCTAATTACCTAGTGAAATTTTGAAAGTAAACATTTGTTTGTTCATGTTCATCAATCACGCCTTATCCCCTAAGCGGTGGCAGAAGCATTATTATACGCTCACTGTTCACCGTGTACATTGCTGTCCCACGTAATAGACCATTACAATTTGTCTGCTATTAGCTACATTTATGTAAAAGAAAATGCTCGTAAAAATATTCAATGCTATTTCTTGTTTATTGCTGTTGCTGTAATTTATGTTTCTGTTAAAGCAACTGCAGTTAACTAAAAAAAATGTGATACAAGAAAATTTTGAACTTTTAAGTAAAATTTGAAAGTTAAATGCTAATGTGCCTGTAACTCACGGTACGTCTGGGGTCAAAGCTATACAAAAAACAAAATCTAATTATAAACTTGGTATGTGATAAAATAAAGCAGGTACAGTAAAATTATAACCTACAGATTTTTAAATACAAAATAATAAAATTGAATGATGGTTGCACTGATTCTATCAATATTTGGTTATGAAGAACCTTACTGGTACCCCGGAATAGCTGAAATTGACAATTACAAAAAAATGGGTCAAACAGCTGAAGGAAAATGTCAAGATTATCGGCAATTCCGCTAAAAGAAAAGGAAAAACAATTATTTGTGTTTTTGTTCTTGTATATAGATTTGTCAATTTTTTTACGAAATTATTTATCTTGAGCGAGGTTTTTGGACTTTGTATCGAATACAAAGTCCAACGATATACTTTCTTAGTTTGACAATTCTCTTAACAAATGATGCAGTTTAGACGACTTTTACATCAATCAGTTCCATTTCTAAATATTGTTGTTTTGCTCGAACCTATTGTCAAGGTGGTCAAGGACTGGAGGTTGGAGATCAATGCAAAAACTTTGTTTTTTTTTAAATTTAAATATGAAATAACATGAGCGCAACCAAACTTGAATATGTGTTTTTACAACCTAACTTCAGAATCTATCACAGTTACTGAATATAAGATTACGTAACACCTATTTGTATTTAAGCAAAAAAAGTTAAGCATTAAAATATAAAAAGTTATAAAGTAAAAAAAAATAACGTTTGCGGTGAGGATCAATATATTATCTACTGAAATTGAATTAAACTACCATTTTACTAGTAAGTAAAATAAAATCAAGGTACAGGTTGTTTAATTTCATGGTGGACTATCTCAACATACGTAAAAGCTGGTAGGTACAAAGTCTGTGGATTAGTAAGGACATGTGAGCGCCTTAATCTAAGCGACAGCCTTAAGGGATGCTCACCAAATCCACATAGCGTCGACACGGTGACAAATTACAGCAGCAAATTACTCGCAAGTAAAACAAATAATTTATTAAAAAGACAAATGAGGTGTCACAAGGTGATTTTATTAATTATAACATGGTAATACTTGTCAAAACTGTCTCACATCCGGTGATTAACGGCAACACTGAATTAGTATCCAAACGGATGGTGATGAATTGAACAGAATTGTGTATATGATGCCGAAGACAGTTTGGAGGTGCTGGTTTCAATTTTGATAATGAAGGGACTTCCTTCCTAAATCTCCATCATAGTTGGTCTTCCTAACACAGATCATCAAAACGCACCGTGACTTTAGAAGTGGGATTTTGAGGGGGGTACTCGGGACTTTACAATTTACATTATAAATCCAGACTGGAAGGGTGTCAGTGAATGATAAAATGACAATGCAAGTCAAAAATACTCTACTAAAAACGATTAATGAATCTGCAGGATTAAAGTAAGTGTTGTCAAGCAGACTGCTTGTGACCACGGCTGGTGCAACCCAGTCGGAACGTCAAGCTATTTAAGGTAAATAAGCATGATCGCGTTAATACCTGTATTTAACACTTATTTTAATCATGCAACGCGAAAGTTTAAAAGTTAGAATCTGCAGGAGGCGAAAAAAGTATGAATGCATCGCAAAGCCTGGTGATCTGTCCTTTCTGACTACCCCGTCAGGGATATAGCGTTCAGATAGTCAGTTAGTTTATAAAACATAGTTAACTGTCAATTTAAGTTTATATGTGCGTCTAGAGCTTTAACTCCGTCTTACTCACTTCTTCCATAAATGTATAGTCCATAAGGGAGATAAAAATAAATATCCATCACGCCTTATCCCCGAAGGGGTGGCAGAGGCATATTATATGCCCACTTTTCACCGTGTGGATTCCTGTCCCACGTAATAGGTGGTGAGCCCATTGCCGTGTTGAAATAGACAGACGCAGGTTGTGGCTACCTGCTGTTGAAATTTTCAAGCCGCTCATAAGGCCTTCAACCAGGCTTAACGACTGCCATTTTACTGGCAACCGGGACTAACGGCTTAACGTGCCTTCCGAAGCACGGACACGCTCGCAAATGTAAATGCCACAAAGTGGTCACCCATCCGAGGACCAGCTATAGTGAAAGTTGCGTAACTCAGTGATCGTTTACAGAACACTGAGACCGCCAGGCCACGAGCGCTTCAATAAGGATACGCTTCATAAGGGAGAAAGAAACCTGTTTCTAACCTCTATGTATTGAACAGCGACATGTTTTGCGAAGATTGCAATTGGAATGCCATAGTGAGATTTGCTAGTAAGTAGGTAGATAAAGTTGGACGTAAATTGCAAACTGGCCTGGATAATGAAGGTCGTCTTGTAGAATATACCTAAGTCTCCTTTAGCATTCGGACTAACCGTAAAAAGTCCTATAAAAAGGAATTAATCTCCTTACATTGCTTGACCTCTATGCATAGAAGTAAAAAGCGCTTCTTAGTAACTAACACATTACGTATACACGTCATTTCACCATCTAAACCATTGATTTATTAAACTAAAGTATACGGGAAATAGGTACATAATAGGTTAACAAACCTTACAATATCGTAATTAAAAGTTAGTAGCGATAAAATATCATATACTACATAATATAAGTAAGTTTGCACTTCTTTCCCGGAGGTGAGCTAAACTTACAAGCTCATTACTTTAATCGCCATTTGCAAACGAGAATAACTATTAAACATTCATTGTTTTCAGCCTAACTCCAACTTTGCTGAAATAGCATTATTAATATTAAATTCAACCGACACGCCGCCCCTAATGCTCTTCATTTGAAATTCTTCTAAACTTAATATTTGAACGGAAGCGGCCCCCTAAGGGTACTATACCTATTAAAAGTATATCGAAATAGCTGTTTATTCGCAGTCATTTCGTTTACAAAGCTGCGTGTGTACGAGGCTTTTGCAAAAGCTTGGTTGTATGCGCCGCAGTCGAGAGCGCGGTTGGCTAAAACTCCCCGTGGGTAATGTTTCACATGGGGTATCTCGGTAAAGAGACTAGACTTGCACGCCCTGTGGTATATAAATTTTCCGTTCGTACCGCATCGAAACCGCAGTAGGTGGCTAAAACCACGTCCATACCTCGTACGTGTTGCGTTGCCAAATAAAAATGTAGAAGCGGCCTTATTTTGAAAGCAGAATTCATAGAAACAAGGTAATATACATTTATACGTAGGTAGGATTCATAAGGCTACTTATTTATTATGATAAGTTAGTATATTATTTATGGGTATAATGGTATCTTGGCGTTGTTGTGAGATAATGTCTTAGGTGTTATTCTATTTAGTTCTGGTATGAAAAATTATTTTTATTACATCGTAGATGTATAAATGTGAAATGTATGTAAGTATGATATAACTAGACATTTACAGACTTGTGTATATAACTTGGGTCATATTTCGTTTCTATGGTAAATTATAAGATTGAAAAGCAGTGGATTATATTCTTTGGTGTATCAAACCGAAAGTAATTACCAACATTAGTTATTCACTCAGTCGATCATATTAAAATTTTAGTGATTGGTAAAATTATCTGGATATCTACGACGAAATTTTGAAACGGTAAGTACGCATAAACTTAACTGTATAATATTGATATTTGAAAAAAAACAAAATTTGGGCAATGTTATTTTTATCGAAATCAAAAATATTTTTATTCATGTGGATCAATTTAGGCACTTATGAATAGTCATGACAATAATTAAAATGAGAGAGAGCGATTTGCGATTCTAGTTGCCGTTACATGGACAGCTTACCCTTCATGGAGAAGAATCAGGCAAGAAACTGTATAGATGCTAAAGTATTTAAAGCGCAATGTTCTTTATTAAATACTCTAATTGTTTCAATATTAGTTTAGTTTACTTATAAGGAGTGTGCTTGATCTCATTTCTGTGATAGAAGACTTAATTTGGTATTTTTAATAGGTTCTGTTCTCTGTTGCTATAATGTCTATATGGTTCTCTACCGGTACTATTAATGTCGTCAGAAGATAATTTTTCTGGCAAAGTTGATAAATATCACGGTAGATAAATGAAAAAAAATAAAAAGACATTTTTTGAGATATTTTTGAGCACATTTTTTGAGATGAGTTTCCAATCTCAGATATTGGATGGATTGATTCTTAATATTGTTTTTTTCTCAAGCCATGTCAACTCCCAATTTGTAAGAAATTTTGTCAATAAAGTTTAGTAAATGTTTGAATTCACAAGTTATATTATTGTGTACACAAGTGCAAATAATTTCTTTATCCGTTTGTAACGATCAAAATTTTAGTACCTAAGTAGCAAAAGTGTGCCCGGCAAAGTAAGTAATATTATTCGCTGGAAACGTATAATTGCCGGACCTCTCGACATAAATAATTCATGTTAGAATTAAAGAACCTAAAATTTCTCCCATTTTAACAAGTCATAGTAATGAAAGTATTTGCCCTAATATTTTTCAAATTATATGAGGAGTATAACTTAGTTTCTAATTCCATTATAATTATTTATTGATAATAATACAATATTGTTTACGTTACAAAATAATATTGAAATAAAATATATTTACTACAATAACAAAAAAATACTTTACCACTTTTTTCAAGCAATTTTGACAACTCTTTTAATTTATATTCTAAGGAGTAATTATATTACTTATTAAACTGCTTAAACTAAGTATTTTCATCAAATTTAAAGTACTATTTTTACAAGTGCATGAAGAAATTTATAAGCTAAACTATCGCGTTCCACACTTTATTTGTTAAAACTTTTTCGGGAATACACGCAGTTGTGTATAGCATATTATGGCTTTCAATAATATAAGGCTAATGTTTTAACCAGGTTGCACCGGCCATGGTCACATAGTATAAATATGCTAGACGATTCGACCTTAATTTCAAACCAGAGTAAAAGACGTAGAATAAAAAAACATATTATCTTTGGTAAAGTTTTGAACAAAAAACAAAAGTCAAAACGACATAATCTGAAATCAAAAAAATATTCCCGATTAAGTTATACTGAAGCTACAACCGAGACGTTTTTATTGAGGCATTTTCGGGTATTGTAACAGTACAGATAAGTCCGTTCAATATTGTGCTAATAAATCATTTGCTACAGCCAAACTTAAACCATTTTCTCGTAAATACTACTTAATAGTATAAGGGTGGCCCTCAAACTCCGGAAATTCATTATTTGTGGACTACAACGAGACTCTTTGGCAATTTGATAATATAATCTGATGACTTTAAGTAATGGCAAATATTGGATTTTGACTGCATTACACATAACATAGTTTTTCAATCACACCTTATCCCCGGCGAGGGGCGGCAGAGGCATATTATACGCTAATTTTTCACCGTGTGTATATAACATTAAGTAATAAATTTAAGCGCTGGTGGCCCCGCTGCTTCAGCGTTCTACTACGTTAAGCAACTTTCACTATAGATGGTCCTTGGATGACCGCTTTGTGAAATTTACATTTGCGAGCGATTCCGTGATTTGAAAGGCACGTTAAGCCGTTGGTCCCGGTTGCCAGTAAAATGGCAGTCGTTAAGCCTGGTTGAATGCCTTATGGGCGGCTTGAAAAATTTCAACAGCAGGTCGCCACAGCCTGCGCCTGTCCATTTCAACACGGCAATGGACTCACCACCTGTTACGTGGTACAAAAATGTACGGTGTAATGTGGGCGTTTAGTATGCCTCTGCCTACCCCTTCGGGGATAAAGGCGTGACAATGTATGTATGTATGACAAACATTTAATACATATATATATATATATATATATATATATATATTTTAATGTACAGTTGTATACAGTAATAGGACATAGTCTCTGCCAACACCATTGTGTAAGATGCGCGTCTAAGTTATCAAGATCACCCTCGTGAAGATTTCCCGTACCTATTTCTAAGAGGTTATGTAAGTTAGCTATCCTGAAAACAAAAATATCCTACTAATATTACAAGCGTGAAAGTTTGCAAGTATGGGTGTTTCTTACTCTTTCACACAAAAGCTACACAATGGATTTGGATAAAACTTAATAATATTATAGCTTACATAGCAGAATAACACATACGCTACTTTTTATCCCTGTAACAAGTTTCTGTGGGAAACGGGAACGGGAAAAATTCACCACACGTGCTGAGCCCCGGGACTCAATTAGTATATAATATAGCCGTCGCGTTGTTGTGTGTAATTGTTTGAATCTTAGAGCCATAAATACAATTCAAATAGGACCACCTGAGGAGTATACACTATAAAACAAACAAAAAGAGTTTTCAAAATAGGTTCATGCACCTGCACATGCAAATGCAGTAATCAGTGAATATACGTAAATGAAAAACTACAAATTGTTTTTTGTTTTCCTATGAACTGTTTTGAATGTTAAGATAGCCCTTAGTCATCTTACAAAAAATCTTTGACAAATCATTTCTGATCCCTCCTCATGAATCACTATGCAATTGGTGAATCTCGCATGATATCTAAAATTTACGGCTATCACGACTTGACAAACTGTAAAACAGACGCAGTGGACGTCTTTGTTTTATTATAATGTAATTATTTTATTAAGAAAATAGAGTTTTATATTCTTGTTTTCATTCGTTTTTAATCAATTGTCAATCACCTCTTATATAAGTTAGATAAACTTGAGCGTCTACTAAATGTATGTAACACAAATAATGTATCTAACACAAATATGATCACGATTCACAGTTTAGAACGCGGCTTGGTTGGCTATCAATACGACTTTGCCAAGATACTGACGTTCTTTCACTAGTATATTGTATATTATTTAACCTTCAACTTCTTATTAACTTAAGCAACAATTTGTATTCCTCCGTATCCGTATTTCGATGCAAAATGTCATCTGAAATTGTCAGAAAACTTTAGGGCTAAAGTTGCCGTCTCATTCTATGGTCAATTATTTATGAACTATCTACATTGACAGACTGACTAACTGATAGATTGATCAATGTACACCCTAGGCCCTGGAACTAGAGACTTGAAATTTGCAAGGTTGCTTTACCTGTAACGTTCTCTGCGTTACAGGTAAAGCAACCTTGCAAAGAAATTCTACTCAAAATGAAATAAAATCGATTTATATTAAAGAATTTTACGCTAGCAAAACAATGCTAGTTTTAATATATGATAGAACATATAGTAAAGCTTTACAAGCTCGTATATGAATTTAGAATGTGGAAGGCAGCGTCGTCTCACCGCTTCAGACATTAGGTAGAAATTAATGATGTGGCACGAAGCGTTGTGACTCTGACATACGCCTTGCTGAAGATTCATTACCTCGTCTGATAGATAGCGCAAATGACACGAGTAAATTTTAAAACAAAAGTAGTAAGTGACGTAGAGATGGTCCATGCTAATGTTGCACCTGCCGACCAACGGACGTGACTATAGTATAAAGAGCGGTTAGGAAGAGAGCTCTCGGTAAGATCACTGTTGCTACTTAAATCCACTAAAGATTGGAGTTAATATTATTCAAACAGTAAACTAGTCTTGTTGCAGTTATTTCTTAGTCACATACTTTAAATAAGTAAGAAAGTATGAAAAATAATATTGATATTTTGAAAACGGTTAGCATTATACATGATATACAATGTATATACATTATATAAAGCAACATACTCGTAGACTAAAAACGGTCGTCTCTCGCCTCATTAAGGCGCTCATTACTAAAATTGCACCCTAAAACATATAAAGTTCGTTCGGTGTAATTTATCGTTTGAGAGTTTACGGAACTTTTGAATTGTAACTACCCTCCGTATTGAACGTACAAAATTTTGAGGTTTGTGACTGACAGCTTAGTTATTTCTGTGCTAAAATGGCGGAACGATTAAAGAAGGCAATATGAACTATATAAAATATGCACAGCTAAGAATCAACAATTAATAATGGATACTGCTAATGATAAAACAAGATGGTTTACAACTATAGTTACCAAAGTACTATAGTAAGTCTGATATTAATCTGCTAACACAGTTTGGGGAATAAAGGCTGTTTACCTCAGCTAGAATAGTCGCTCTCACTCATAAGATACCTTTTCACGCCCTTCTTAATGGACCAGGGATTATACGAGAAGGAAAACACCTGTGATGGTAATAAATTCCAAGCTTTAATGGCACGTCAATTTAAAGTGGTGGGGTATTATGTCATGGGGTAACAGCCCAGTTCTGTGCTCAGTGTGTGCTCAGTTCAGCTCAGTTCATCCTATTGAATGTTGTCCCCATAACTCCTTAATTAGGCGCTTTCAGTGCCTTTTTACTATTACAAAAGGTGATTTATAACAGTATTTTATAGAAAGTTCTAAGTGCTTACTGTTTACGGTTGGATCTTTATCATACTGTTTTGCAGTTGCCTCTTATAAGATATTTAAATGAAAGACATAAACTCAAAAATATTGTAGTTGTTTTTTTAAAATGTGCCACAGCATTTCAAAAAGTGTTAACATGATTACATGCACGTTATACTTAGTAAAATTGCAATTAGCACGTAAGTGACAAAATTATATCTGTTCGATTTTCACCATTTATCACACTGTAGTAATTTTAGCACAGACAGTAAGTACTCTTGTACGTCTGTGAATTTTAGAGAGTAAAATTCTTTTTGTTTTCTAATTTTATTATTATGTTTCATATTACTATTGTAATAACAAGTGGGAAGTTCCATGGGAATATGGTGATAAAATGCAACCTAAGTTACTCCTTACAACATCAGATTTTTCATAGTTAAATCGATCCAGCCGTTTCCGAGATTATCCGAACAAACAAAGTGAGACAGGAAAACAAATGAAAAGTTGACTTTTATTTTATGGTTATATATATTTAGTGAAAAGTTGTTAATATGGAATCAAAAGAAAACACTTCGATTTTACTTATTTGTATGTTATTTGTATATTAATATCACAGTGTAAATAAATTTTTGAAGTAAAACTTAAAAATGAGAGAGAAATTTAATAGATGTTAAAAAAGTCAAGTTTTTCAGTTACGCGCCATGTTGTTTTGAAGTGAAACTTCTTTATCATAAGTGATATTTCTTTATCGACATATGAGAGAAATCTTATAGCTGTAAAAAGAGAAGTGTCGTAAAGAGGGTTCTTTGTCTGTTCACTTCATACCTGTGTACTCTGGCACACACTCATATTTTTGTTGTAACAAATCAACAGATAAACACAATTTTGTGATGTGTCGGCCTTGGTAGCTTATTTCTAATTTAACTTGGTACTAATTAGTAACTGAAAACAAACACTCTGTTTAAATGTTCTGTTATTTTATGTTTCAATACGATTTCGAGTACGAATACCTCTCAAAATTGTATATAAAACAACAAAAGTTGTGTAAGAAGTATTTTTTTAAGATTCTTACAAAAATACACTCTAATTGATGTTCAAGCCTATAAGCTTTGATATCGAGCAGTAAATCCTTTTTAATACCTCTCGATTCGTCTTACACAACGAATGTGTACGTAGTTGAATGGAATTGTCATTCTCGCACTTTCACACAATCCCACTCTTACACTCTGTTTATAAAACTATATATTCCTTCATTATCTTCTTTTATTCTGGCCCCTGTAGGCATACTCGTCACGTCAATTTTCATATTGAAATGGATCGCCGCAGGTTGTGCAAGCCGCATATAAGCTCTTCAAAGGACCAACGGCTTACCGTGCTCTCTGAATCACGAACACACTCGCAAATGGAAATGACACAAAGTGGTCACCCATCCCATGATATACATAACTCTAACAGGGGTATACAAGCGTATATTAGTAAAAAACAATACTTTTCATCACAATGATAACATGTACGCAACTGAAAGCCGCAGTTTATGTACAAGTCTTTCAGCCTACATTGTTTCAGTCGGCGTGGAATTAAACTTAATAGTAAGTGTTAATGCTGAGTAATGGCGGGCTAATATCCTCGTATACGTGTGAATTATTCCAACGGGGCTGCGTTGTTGGATTTAACACGTAAGAGGGGATGGTGAATGCTTTCAGCACATGTTGTTTGGTGTTTAACTAAGAGGTAGGTAGGTTTTATATGTTTTATATATGTTTTTGTGGTATCGACTCACTTATTAAATTATTATTAAATTAAAGAATAGAATATTCTTTATTGTACACCAATCATTACATTAAAATTAAGGATTACATAATAGTAAAATGTACAAATGGCGGCCTTATCGCTAAAAGCAATTTCTTACAGGCAACCTTAGGATGGACATAAATTCAAAGAACCAGCACTATAGTGGGTAGTTGTTGGTGTAAGTGATGACTAGTATATCTAAAACAAATACAGGAATAGATACATAGACCTAACCTAATTTAAAATTATAAAATAATCTAAAATAAATAAAAAATTAAAATAGTAGTAATTTGAGTATTAAGACTATTGGAACATACTACATATTAATAAATAAATATATAAATACATGGTAAATAATATAAATAGATATATACACATACAAATATATAAATATATAAATAAAATAAAAATAAAATACACATACATACATACATACATATAATATATGTACATAAAAGTATAATGAAATATTAACAATATAAATATGTCCTCATATACTGAAAGGAACCCAGCAGTCAAGTCGTAAGAAAATGCTCCTTGACCATACTTTTAAATACATTCAGTGATTGCGCACGCCTAATGGACACAGGCAATGCATTCCACAATCTTACAGCTTGAACAGTAAAAGATTTATCATAAAATTTTGTGGAATGCATAGGCATTGCCAATTCTAACGAATTCGACGACCTCAAGAATTTTGAATGTGTGTCATGAAGAAACGCAAAACGTTCTTTTAAATATCTGGGAGTACGGGGATTAAAGAGAATGCCATAGAGCAAAGCAAGAATATGAGTATTCCGACGAAGGCGAATTGGGAGCCACCTGAGTAAGTTGCGAAATTCTAACACGTGATCATATTTTTTATTTATTACCATACATTTTTGTAAGAGGTAACAGGCAAATAGTAAAATAATTACATCATAATATGGCAAAGTACAAACACAAAGAATGTCATATACTATTAATGAAATTTGCGTAGATTACTGTACTTGGCAACTTTCTTGGTACATTTAATTTGAACTCTGCCCCTTGAACTAGGTGAACCTGTATCTCAAGGGGCAGTGAATTTATACTTATTGTGCAAGAAATGTTTTTAGTCACTGACATTTTCAATAAGTGTTCTTAGGGAAATTGTCGTAACTTAAAATGTATCTAAAAATAATATTTGAGTAATGACTGGATAAAACTGAGGTGAAAAAGTTAAAATGTCGAACCAATTAAATAATTAGTAGGTACGCGTTAGGTATAGTACAGAGACAGACTTATAGCATTTGTTTAGTTACATCAATTTAGGTCAACGAGAACTGAAAGATAGTTGTTTTAAGATAACAATATTTTGTATTCAAAAATAAATAAACTAACTAACTAACTATCTTCACGCTGTATCCCTGACGGGGTAGTCAGAGAGGACAGATCGCCAGGCTTCGCGATCCATTCATACTTCTTTGGCTTCTTCGAGATTCATCAATCTCTTCATACACGCACGTCTGGGTATCCGAGTACTTTTGACCTTTCCGTTTTTGAGCAATCTGCTCACGTGGTCTTCATATGTAAGTCTCGGCCTACCCTGACTCCTTCTACCCTCTACTTTTGAACAATATATATTCTTCGTCAATCGTTCCTCACTCATTTGAAAAAATAAAAAAAATAACTTAACTTTCAAAAAGAAATATCGTTTGAATAATTATCATACAGCATTGTTTGGCCTCTCTAGGTATGAAGACGGTTATTAAAATAACGTAGGCATTCGGAGTAAGTGCAAGTAAGTAGGTTCTGCTCCCACATCAAATATGGCTGCCGTGCCTGAAAGATACTTGTTGACATGAAAAGAAGTTAGCTATACTTTGAATTAATTTTAAAATATTTTCGTGCCACCATTTCCCTGAATGACGTACTTAAGAGGTTTAACAAGATTATTGAAATCATTTCTTATTTGTTATTCATGAAACGTTTTGATAATAAGTAGGAAGGAGAAAGTTTTGTTTGTAAGACGTTGATATTTTATATACCTAGGTACTTATTTGCAGAATAATAGTCGGCCATAGTCAACGAAAATACATTTAATATAAATCTTATAAGTACCGTATTTGATGGATATTAAAAGCTCCTTACTTTTGTTACACAATATTTCTGTCATATTTATTTTTCTTACTGTAGATATTTATTTTTAGTACCCTTTCCAACAATTCTAAGATAATTATTTTTAGTTACCAACGACAAATAAATCGAGCTATATTAGGAGCCTTTTTGGGGTTAAAGTTCTAATCGAGGAGATTATATTTTTTAAGGCGATTTGCGATCAAAATTGGCAAGTATGATATTTTTCCCTTAAAATTGTTATGTAACCAGTTGTTACTTGTTACTTTAGGTGTTTTGAATGGAATAAGGACAAGTACAAGACTTAGACCCTACCAGACTATTACTTATTTACGTACAATCAATCACAACATAGTATTACACAATAAAGCTTTGACACAAATAACTAGCAATTTATGTTAAATGTACAAAGAGTAAATATAATTAAAGTTGATAAAATTATTGGTAGCATCTACAGCCGAACTAGGTGGGAACCTGTATCTCGGCATGCAGTGCTAATTCCCACAGATACATTTTTTATAAGCTTACAAACATCAATTTAAATGGGAGTGAATATTTGATTGAGTTTAATATTCACATTAGTATAGAGCAAACAAAGGTGTACCTCGCAGATAAAAAGTTCAATCTCATTGAAGTTTATTTGAACTTTAAACAACAATTTCATTGAAATGTTGTTTCAGGGACACATGCTAAGAAATTAACTCTACTAAGTTTTCTTTGTACAGTTTTATTACGAAAGTTTGAATAACGTAGCAACGTTTCTTCTAAACTTCTTGAGAATTCTACATTGATTTTATATTCTAATTGTGCTTTTTGTTGGTTTCTACTTTATTTGACGACACTTCTTTTGCTTAATTTGAAAAGAACTAAGTATTGTCTGCATCTATAGAGTTACTATTCTGATGCCCGCGGCTCCAATCGCGTGACATTTGGTTATTACACAAAAAGTATTTGCTGTAGGAATAAGATATTTTCCCAGTATAAACAATTCCCTATGAAATCCAGAAAATATTCTATCTATATGCCGTATTTCATCTAAATATGATTAAGTAACAAACATTTACACATCATTTTCCATCAGATGGGACCGTATGCTTGTCTGCCACCAAAGAGGTGGTATAAAAAAAAAAATCTTCACAAACTGTCACATTTATAATAGTAGTAGGGTTACATTCTCGTGGGAATGACGGGAATTCCTTTCTTGGTGCTGATCTCAGGTATCTAAAACTACTTTAACCAAATTCCAAGTTTCTATGTCTAATGCCTGTGTCTGGCTTCAGCCGTGTCTTTCAAGTTCCCGTGGGAATACCGGGAATTCCTTTTCTAGTGCTCATTTAAAATATCTGAAGAATACATTCACCAAATTTCTCGCTCCTATGTTTAATAGTTTAGGATTTTTTGTGGTTTTAGTCATTTAGTACCCGTTTCATAGAATGTACTAATTAAACCTTTACCAAATTTCACGTTGTTTTTGAAAGATTAGGCTATTTGTGGTTCATCCATGAAATTCCCGTTTCCATAAATACAGGAATACAATTTAATATATAACACTCACTGACAATTTAGCTTTCTTTTGGGGAAAGAATCTTCAAAATCAGTTCAATAGATGTTATTTTTAAACTTTCGCGGTGTATACTCATGTTTTATATACTACTCGGGAATTCACGCGAAACAAAATTCTACTTACATTCACCGACGTTTCGAACGCGTTGCAGCGTCCGTGGTGACGAGAGGGCCGAGAATATGTATGGTGTTACTTTTGTGTAACCTAACCTCCATTATTTTTATAATGAAGGATAAGGCCTGCGACACACCACACTCACTACATCAGTTTTGTTTTGCACTAGTGTTTTACGTTCAAGTTTCTTAATCACTGAATTCCACATCCCAGGTAGCTTAAATCCATCTTCCCTATTTAAGTTATGGTGTTTTCTAATTCGCACATACTTTGCTACTTTGGCTAACGGTTTAAAGATGGTCCGAATAGAAAAATGGCGTAAACAAGATCCGATCTTATCTGTTATGCCTTTCACATACGGCAAGTAAGCCAGTTGACGGTCTACACCCGGTTTCGTCTTCCTCGGTGCACGTCGTGTCTTCCTGCTTCTCGTAGTATACCCATTCATCTTTAGTATCTCCTGAACATGATCCAACTCCTGCTGTAGATGTTCAGGATTGCAGAGGTCATTGGCTCGCTTGATAAGCGTCGCGCTTACGTATTTAAGGTGAAGTGGGTGATGATGTGAGGAGGCGTGCAGGTATCTATTTGTTTGAGTGCGTTTACAGTACACAGTATGGGCCAAGGAACCGTCTGTTCCCACCATTAGTTTGATGTCCAGAAATGGTAATGACCTGTTGTTCTCAATCTCATACGTAAACTGTGTTTTCCCATGTAAGGAGTTGAGATACTCAGTAAAACAAATCACCTGCTCCCTGTTGCCTTTAAATATACTATCAGTATATCTGTCATCAACATACCTGTTCCACAACCTGATCTGGGTTTAGGCATCCTGAAATACCAAATCTTCTACATGCTCCATCATATTGGCTATAACTGGTGCTAGCGGACTACCTATAGCAACGCCATCTATTTGGAGGTAGTGTTGGTTATGGTTAAGGAAGTAGGTTCCTTCTATGCAACTTTGCAGTAATATTGTGTAACTGTTCGGCAGGCCATTCTCTTTCACCATGGTCTCAATAATCTGCAGACAATCTTCTAATTGAACATTCGTAAACAAAGACTCCCCATCAAAACTTTCCAAAATTTCATCCGGTTCCAACTTAATGTCCTTGATTATGTCCACAAAATGGCGAGAATCTTTCACAAAGGACGGTGTTTTTCCCACTAATGGCTGCTATGCTTTGGCAATGTGTTTCGCTAAATCGTAAGTGGGCCAGTTAATTTGACTTACGATAGGTCGCAGTGGAACATTGGGCTTATGCACTTTGGGCAAGCCATATAGTTTGGTTGGTTGTGTAATCTTTGGTCGATACAAGTGATTGAACTCGTCCGCTGTGAAATCTTTTTTGTGATCCTTGATCAATTTTCGAATTTCACGTGTTACTCTCGCTATGGGATTACAATTTACTAGCTTATATGTATGTGTGTCATCGAGCAAAGTGCGTATTTTCTCCTCATAATCTGTGGTCTGTAGTACTACGGTGGCGTTGCCTTTGTCGGCCTTAAGTACCAACAGCTCATCGTTGTTCAGCAAAGCGGCAAGTGCTTTACGCTCTTCTGCGGTCGTATTGCTCTTGGGAAGTCGTGCCTTACGTAAAACGTGTGAAATGTCTTGTCGTAAAATTTCGGCTTCACTAGATGGTACTTTATTGCGGGCTATAGCCTCCTCTACGCCACAGATGATACTTTCATATGGCACTTTACTTGGTGTGAGCGCGTAATTTAACCCCTTTTGCAGGATGTTTAAGGTTGGCTGGTCTAAGTCTACATTTGACAAATTGATCACTGTGTCATTGAAATTTGGCAGTGTGTAACAAGCATTATTATGCGAGTACGTAATTTACTTTTGAGAAGCCGTTAGTTTGCCAAACTTCTTATCGTGTGTTGTACTAATTAGCTCGTATGTCCTCTCCGCTTGTTCATATGTAATGCGATCAACTAAGTCGAAATCACTCACGGTCAACAATTCACTGCATTCCAAATGTAACACATATAACGCTCTGTGCACTTTGTCTAACTCCGCATGGTTGTTATTTATTAATTGTCGTAGTAACCGACCACTTGCATGTCTTAGAATTTTATCGGAGAATACAATGTCATAACGCGGCCTAATTCGAACGCAATTGGGAATAATATCACAATCACGGTACTTTTTTTAAAATGTAAGTGAGGTAGATATACGCGCGCACACTCATTACTTGCCGTATGTGAAAGGCATAACAGATAAGATCGGATCTTGTTTAAGCCACTTCTCCATTCGGATGATCTTTAAACCGTTAGCCAAAGTAGCAAAGTATGTGCGAACATCAAAGGACGTCATTCCTCTGCAAACACCAGGTGTCTACAAAGTGGACTGCAGCTGCGGTCGTTCCTACATAGGCCAAACAAAGCGGACCATCGCGGAAAGGGTCAAAGAACACATCGCAGCTGTAAGACACCGTCAGTTTAACAAATCAGCAATAGCAGAACACCTCGAGTCGGGTACTAATCACTGGATCGAACTTCATCAACCCAAAGTCATCTCCACTGATCGTCACTACTATCCACGTATCGTGCGTAAAGCTATTGAAATTAGAAAACACCATAACTTCAATAGGAAAGATGGATTTAAGTTTATCTGGGATGTGGAATCTCGAAGTCGACGCTTGTGGCCCCGCGGACGTA
Source organism: Thumatha senex (assembly GCA_948477245.1). Classification (NCBI taxonomy): domain Eukaryota; kingdom Metazoa; phylum Arthropoda; class Insecta; order Lepidoptera; family Erebidae; genus Thumatha; species Thumatha senex. The sequence continues at coordinate 13,979,742 of OX419725.1, read as the reverse complement.
GTGTTCTGTAAACGGTCACTGCGTTAAGCAACTTTCGCTACGGCTGGTCCTCGGATGGGTAACCACTTTGTGGCATTTATAATTGCGAGCATTTTCGTGCTTCGGAAGGCACGTTAAGCCGTTGGTCTCGGTTGTCAGTAACATGGCAGTCGTTAAGCCAGTTGAATGTCTTATGAGCGGCTTGAAAAATTTCAACAGCAGGTCACCTGTCCATTTCAACACGGCAATAGGCTCACCACCTATTACGTGGCACAAAAAGCAAAGTTTACGGTGAAACGTGGGCGTATAGTACGCCTCTGCCTACCCCTTCGGGGATAAAGGCGTGAAAGTATGTTATGTTATGTTGGAATGTGGAATTCAGTGATTAAGAAACTTGAACGTAAAAAACTAGTGCATAACAGAACTGACGTAGTGAGTGTGGTGTGTCGCAGGCCTTATCCTTCATTATAAAAATAATGGAGGGTAATTACACACAAAAATAACACGATACATATTCTCGGCCCTCACCGCCAGTCCAGCCGCGACCACGGACGCTGCAACGCGTTCGAAACGTCGGTGAATGTAAGTAGAATTTTATTTCTATTTTATTTTATTTATTATAATTGTGTTTTTCATGGATAAATAGCGTTTTCGTGCAAGGAAACCAGGAATTCAAGTCCAGGGACGCCCCCGGCAGCAAGGTAGTGTGCCCATTCCTGTTTTTCCATTTCTTTTTCCGTCGACAATCGCGTGTAAATTTCATTTTTTGTCTTTCTTCGCAATTACAGACCATTTTGAATTTATTTATCTCGCCCGCTCAACCATTTTTGATCATAACGATCCGGATTTTGATCCAATCGCTTTAGTAGTTTGCTAATAGAAACGCAATAGTTTTTATTCCACCACGGAATAAACGCATAGGTATAGGTTATAGTTTTTACTCCATTTGGAATAAACGCATAGGTATAGGTTATAGTTTTTATTCCACCACGGAATAAACGCATAGATTAGGTAATAGTTTTTATTCTATAGGGAATAAACGCATAGATAATAGCTTTATTCCATTAGGGAATAAACGCATACTTGCCTACTGTTTTTCGCATAGGTAGGTACTAAATAGTTGGTAATTTCGACTGCACCGCATAGTAATAGGTAGACCACGCGGGCAGGTACGCCCGCGCGCGCAAGTAGGTACCTACGCTAGTTCGCGTCGCGTCTCGCTGCTTACCACCGCTGCCATTTTGATCGTTCGTTAGTTTTGCACTGTAGGTAGCTATAGTTGTTTTGTTTTAACAATGCCTCCGAAAGAGATTCCGGAGTTAAAACTATTACACGCTAAGAAGGCTAGCCTTTTTAAGCGTATGCAATTAATTTGTGATTATTCATCGAGGATCGCAGATGAATCAATAAAAGAATTGTTTTTATTCTCGATCGAAACCGTAGATACTTTGCGCTTAGATTTCGAAAATGTTCTCGATAAAATTAACTTGCTTAAATTAAAATTAAATCCCGATTTCTTATTAAGTTATGACGCCATGTCATCTTTCGAAGTTTAAATTTGTCGCATAAAACGTGTCGCTAAGTCATTGCAAGCGCCCGTGCCCGTAGTAGTCACGGATTCGAAACCCGGGCCCACCGGTTTTGATTTGCTGAAACGGGACCGACCTAAATTACCGCCCATACAAATACCCGAATTTGATGGCGATATTAAAAATTGGCCTTTGTTTTTGTAGTTTCGAAAATACGATCCATAATAATAATTCGTTATCGGATTACGAAAAATTACATTACTTAGTTAGTAAACTAACCGGGAAAGCAAAAAACGTTTGCTTTGCGCCGAAAATTATAGTTTGATTTTGAATACTTTGAAGGTCAAATACGAAGACAAACGCTTAGTAACAACCGCTTATTTGGATCAAATATTTAATTTAAAAAATAGCTCATCGTGTAATGAACACGACTTAGAAAAATTCTTAGATATTTTTGCATCAGCTGTTCGCGCCCTAAAGAATGTCAAGGTCAATGACCTCTGTGACTTTTTGTTTTTGTATATCGGTTTAAAGAAATTAGATTCCGAAATCGTTCGCTTATTTGAAATGGATAGACGTGGCCATCAAATACCTAAGTTCGACGATTTAGAAAGTTTCGTTCGTCAACATATTCGAATTTTGCAACGAACTTCGTTAAACCACGGAGTAGCGAAAAATAGTCCGACTAATCGCAGTAAGCCCACGAAGTCCACGCAGTCTTTTGTTAATTTTGAACCTACAACTTCGCAATCGCAAGTGTTGCATTCGAAAAATTGTTCTTTGTATCAAGGCCCATTGTACCATGACCAACTTTATAAATGTTCGTAGTTCAATAAACTCACTTGAAGCGATCGCTATAAATTTGTTCGTTCTAGTAATTTATGTATCAATTGTCTCAGTAAGAAACATCGTGTTTCAATCTGTAATTCGAATAATTTTTATCGCAAGTGTAATGGTAAACACCATTCATTATAACACTTCGAAAACAATAACGCCATGTCCGGTAGTTCGCCCGTCGATTCCAGCTGCGCGAACTCAGTGCCTAACCGTCCGTACACTGTGACGTTACAGCCGCCCGCGCCATTGAGTCGCGATTCGGAGCGCACTCCACTCGCGTGTTTGCGTCCCCGTCTGCGCCTAGCGAAGGCGGCGCCACTGCCGCGCGCCGCATGCCGAACGATGTCGCTCTGTACTCGCTATCAAGTTTGCACTCAAGCCCTACTACGGTACTTCTGGCAACCGCTCGAGTTGTTGTTTACGATTCGCATGGTAGGGGACATAGTGTTCGCGCACTTTTAGATACTACTTCTCAAAGTAATTTTATTAGTAAAAATTGTTGTAGTCGTCTTGGTTTGCATATAAATAACCGCCCCGCCTGTAATGTTGTGAAAGGTATTGGGGGTTCCACTAAAGCCGTTCAAGGCTCTGTAAGGATTAAATTCCACTCGCGTTTTGATTTTGATGTTAGTTTTTCGATGGATTCGCTTGTCGTCGATAAGGTTACCGAACTTTTACCGACTGTCGCAGTCAATACCTCATTATTGACTAATTTTAGAGATTTTCCGTTGGTCGATGATTTGATTGTTCGCCGTTCCAGGAGATATTGATTTGTTAGTTGGCGCTTCGATTTTCCCGCACCTCCTGTCGCAGCATAAGGTTCAAGGTCACGCATCGCACCCGCGCCGCTCGCCTTAGAGACGGTTCTTGGGTATGTTATTGTTGGTTCCGCACCCGCTTATTTTGACTGTAACTCGACAGTGTCATATTGTTGCGCCGTCGAGCCGCTGGACTCCGCTGTCCGTAATTTCTGGGAGATAGAAGGGGTGAACGTCATTCCTTTTGTCAGCTAACAATAGGCCGACAATAGGAGGGACGACCGACATTAGACAAATGTTTCTTTGTATTTGTGTTCGCGAATCAGATCGCCGATTTCAACGCATTAATATAGATAGAATTTTCGCATTCTCGGACTCGACCGTCGCTTTGTGTTGGACACATTCTTCGCCCCATCGCTGGGATACATTGTCGCAAATACAAAGGTGGCAAAAATTCAGTTGGGATTGGCACCGCAAAACTTTTATCACGTCTCATGTACGGACAACCCTGCCGATTGTTTGTCTCGTGGGTGCACCTGCACAGATTTTGGATCATTCGTTGTGGTTCCATGGCTCTTCCTGGTGCCAAGCCCCACCTGATGAATGGCCTGTTAGTCCTTTCAACCCCGCTACTGTGTCCACGCCGCCAGAGGAAAAGAAAGCCTCTTTAGTTGCTGCCGCGCCGCTCGAAAAGTCGCCTGTCTTGGAGTTGGCTAGCCGTGTTTCATCGTGGTCGATTCTTTTACGTAGTGTTGTTTTTATTTGTCGATTTTTGTAAATCCTTCCTCGTCGTGAGCATGTTATCGCCTTTGACTTAAACAAGGCTGAGTTAATCGTGCTTCGTGAACTTCAGAGATTTTATTTTGTGTCTGAAATTAAAAAAAAATTAATTGAACAAGCCTTGTAGTCGCGCTTTTCAGCATTTGAAACCTTTTTTGAAGGATGGCCTCATTCCAGTTGGTGGTCGTTTGAGCCAGTCCGCATTAGAGTAAGATCAAATGCATCCTATGGTTCTCCCGCGCAAGGATCATATCGTTGATCTTTTAGTTGAATATCACCATAGGGTGAATTGTCACGCTGGTCCAGATTTATGAATGTCAATTCTGCGCCAGAAATACTAGATTCTCTCCACACGCAATTTGATTCGTTCGATAGTTCATAGATGTATTCCGTGTTTCAAACTTCGCCCGAAGTCAATCGCGCCCGAAATGGCCGATCATCGTCCTTGTCGTGTTGTTCAGGCTGCTAAACCGTTCGTACACACGGGTACGGATTACGCTGGCCCCTTCAGGGTAACAGTTTCTCGTGGTCGTGGTATACGCTCTACGAAAGCTTATGTTTGTCTTTTTGTTTGTATGACGACTCGCGCCGTCCATATAAGGTTAGCTGGTGATTTGCGCACGCCATGCTTCATGGCTGCATTTAAAAGATTTTTGTCGCGTCGGGGTTCCGTATCTCGAATGTATTCGGACAACGGTACGAATTACGTCGGAGCTCGTCGTAACCTTTCCGAACTACATATTTTTTTGCGTTCCAAACACTTTACGTTTGATGAGCTGAGCACCGTGCTCACTCTAATGAATACGCGTCCTCTTTGTAGAACCTTGTCTAGTGATCCCTCGGAGCCGCTTGCACTGACTCCAGCGCACTTTTTGAATGTTACACCATTAAAACCCTTACCCGCTTTTGAAATAGATGAAGATCGACTTCATCTTCTCTCGCGTCATGCCTTATTGGATGAACTCGTTCAATCGTTTTGGAAGCGTTGGAGGATAGACTATTTGCATATGCTACAGTCACGTCAGAAATGGAATACTCCATCGAACCCTATTACTGTCGGTACTGTCGTAGTTATTTTAACTGAAAATATGCCTCCATTACATTGGCCTCTTGGGGTAGTAGAAGAAGTTTTCCCTGGGTCAAATGGGATCACCCGTATAGTTCGCGTTAAAACCGCAACTGGTTCGTACTTGCGACCAGTTATTCGTCTTTGTCCTTTGCCTAATCAACAGTAACTTCAATAACAAATTTATCTTGTTCGATTAGGTTTAGTTTAGTTTAGTTCGATATCATTTGTTTGTTTAGCAGCTAAAGCTTAGTGGCAATTGTATAGTCAGTTGTTCCTTTTTCGAAGGTAACCCTTCAAGCCGGGGGGAAATGGTTGCGCCGGTGTACGATAAAAGAGTAGCCGCGTTATTTTTTCTATGTTGCATCGCTGATCTGCATTTGTTTTTAATTAATTAGTTGACGACACTCCCCCCGCTACCCTTTATTCTATTTCTCTTTCGCACCTGCCTTGTCTCGCATAAAGGAGGAGCGAGACAGATGTATTATGCGCGCAAGTACCTACGCTCGCGCCGCTAGCCTCTCACGGGCAGCGACCACGACTTAAGACGTTCAATCTGTCCTACAATGTTCGCGCGCGCGCGCGCGCGCCCGCATCAAACCTTTCGCAATAATTGTGTTTTCCATGGATAAATAGCGTTTTCGTGCAAGGAAACCAGGAATTCAAGTCCAGGGACGCCCCCGGCAGCCTCCATCTCAGCATCTCGCAGCAAGCAGCAAGGTAGTGTGCCCATTCCTGTTTTTCTATTTCTTTTTCCGTCGACAATCGCGTGTAATTTTCATTTTTTGTCTTTCCCCGCAAATACAGTCCATTTTGAACTTATTTATCTCGCCCGCTCAACTACTATGTATACTTGATCTTTAAAACTACGCAACGAATGTCTATGCAGTTTTTTTAAATAGATAGAGTGGTTCTTATAGAAGGTTTTTATGTATATTTTATAATATATGTTGGCGATAATAACGATATATGTAGGCGGTGTCGGAAAAAAATAAACCGTCTGGGAGCTTTTAACGAAAACGCTGCCTAAACCCTTTAAGATATAACAAAATAATGTATTGTCGAATTATGTATCTAATATACGTCTACAAAAAAGTCCGTGACGGTATATGTCTATCTCTTAAGAATACCGTACTATATCTATTTTAATACTTAAAAAAAAACAGCAATAATAAAGCGATAATTTAAAGGCTATTTACACAAATACATTACTAATCCTTATCATTTTTAATATGTTAGTTGGTTTCAGCATTTTATGAAGATTATTTTGTCCCTTTACACTTTGCAAATGAAATGAATATCTTAGGCGATATGGCAATATCAAAAAAATGCGCAAAGAAATTAATATCGTGTAACAAAAATTCGACCGTGCCGTGCGGGCGCGGGCGTAGTAGGTACTTGAGAGCGGAGAAGTAATCAAGTAATTTGGAAAATGTTCACACATTATCATGAATTTAATATAAGACGGGATTAAATGGGTGCCACGGGGTTCAAAGTATGTCACGGGCGAAGCCGCGCGGGTCAGCTAGCTACATATTATAAAACTAAGTCCTTCGCCACGTCCCTCTGTCTATCTGTTCGTGATAAACTCAAACACCATAGCACCGATTTTTATGTTCTTTTCTCCGATGGATAGAGTGGTTGTCGAAGAATGTTTTAGTACATAATTTGTTAAGTATTTGTATATATTTGCTAAAATATAACGATATTTGTTAAATGTGTCGGAAAAAAAACCGTCTGAGAGCTTTCAACGAAAACGAGCTATAAAAAAATAATGTATGGTGGATATATTTTATATAGGTCTACATAAAAGTACATGATGGCTTCAGCTAGTTCAGAACAAAATTATTCTTGACAGCGGGAGGCGTTGCGTCATAAGATGTTTAAAGGAAATAAACATTAAGGTAGAACATAGCAAAGCCTCTTACGCAAATGGGAGACGTAGTTGAAATACGTGACAAAAAAGCGATGAAATTCGTACGCTGCTGTAAGGGCAGTACAGTTTTCAGTTCACTTAGCTACAACCCTATTTACAAACACTAAGCTTGTAATACTGTGAGGGGTTTTGCTTGGTAAAGTGGCGTTTAGACTTGGTACTTGGTAGGCAACCTGTTGCAACATAGGCAATTAATGACGGCTTAATTTCCAGCGGTACGGTTACTATATATCTATGTAGAGTTAGAACAGAACAATGCAATATTTCATGTGCTTCTTATGAGAGGTGCATGACTTGGATCTCGCTTCTTTGTAGGGAAATAGGGGGTTTTCCTGTTAGAAAGAGACTGATTATGCTAGGGTTGGCAAACTAAATCTGGTCAGATGATATCCTTTTGGCAAAGGTATAGTTATATATAGATAGCTAGTTCAATGATCAAGACTAAATCTCAATGGCAACTCCGGTACGGATAGCGTTTGTGGAGGGTTACAATGAAGAACTTCATTCGAAAATAAAACATCACATCATTTATTTAATTTAAGATGCTATATGTGTAATAGTTATTAGAGTTATTCTTAGCAAGTCCTTTTATTTAATATTCAATTTGTTGTTTATCTAACACGCCTTATCCCAGAAGGGCTTCATACATTTCACAATGTTGTCAATCGTTCGTTAATCATTCGTCAATCGATTGAAAACAATGCTGCAAATTTGAGTTCACCCGCACAAAATACATTTATGGCAAATTAATAGAAAGCTTGTAAAATACACACAACATTTTATGCACGCCAAATATATAAAGTATCGTTGTTGCATCAGTAGCGCCAGTTTATATTTATTTTCCTCTTTATATACCTGTGCTTTAATTATTCAGAGTCAAAGTACAGTTTACTTTACAAAATGGTTTTAAAATTGAACATTATAGATACATTTGTTTACACGTACATATTCACCGAAAAAGACTACAATTATTCCAGTACGTCCCTGTAACACCGCATGTTCATGCAGTGGAAGAGAGATGTAAAATGTGGAAACGTGCGTGTTAAAGTAGGACAGGTAAAGTGTTCTCTTGTGGGAACAATTTGTCACTGTCTCCGCCAATTTCCTCTTGTAACTAGTTTTTTCTTTGCGCCACGTAAATTTAATTTCAGGTCTTTGTTGAACCGGTTTGAAGCAGTTGTACCGGACGAGTAACTGTTTAGAAAAAAGATGTTCTACACCTTTATTTGCTTCCCACATACGCTTACTGACTTACTTTGAGAGAATTCTAAGTAGTATTTAGATGTATGTAGTAATATTTAGATAAGTATTTATTAGGAATAGCCTTATATTTTACGTAGTACTCGAGACTTCGCAGCGCCCGTGGTCGCGACTAGACCACGGGCTCTGCAACGTTCTCGAAACGTCGGTAAATGTAAGTACAAAATTGTTTTGCGTGAAGTCCCGAGTAGTATATAAAGTATGAGTATAAGCCCCGAAAGTAAAAAATAAGAATAGCCTTATGTTAAAAAAACATAATAACATATTTGAGCACACACCACCATTTTTTTTTTCGTTATCTAAGTTACCAGTCACTTCCAAACCCTGCCTAGAGTTAGAACTCTGGGGTCCACATTTATTTGGAGAATAGCTATTGTTTGGCTTTTTGACATGATTGAGAGCGCCTGCCATCTGATCTCCCAACTCCGTAATAGCACCTGCATAGTCTACCAAATGAAGTCTACAACAAAACCAGTTTTACTTTTTTAAAATTTCTGGTCTCTGTTTCAAGCAATATGTTTGTTGTTAGAGTTGATGTAAGCTGTGGATTAGTAACTGTACAATACTTCAACCTCATGCTGCCTCTTTCTTTCACTGAACTTTGGAACTACTGTACTCACATTTTTTGTCATCTATGCCGTACTGTCTCCACTAGCTATGAAGTTCTAGTGCCTAGCCCTTTTTTATTATTACAATTTACCAAAAATAAAACTATAAATGTGCTACTTCACTTATACTTTACTTATAGTTGACCGTTGTCGACGAAACGCAAAATAACAAATGTCACTGCCATACCTTTAAAATGTAAGGTGATCAAATAGATTTTCTTTTTTTCCAAGAATGTATCTGCGTCTCTAATACTGCTTTAAGTATAAAACTATATTCCAGAAGCACGGCTTGTCCCTCATTTCACGCTGGCTGGTCAGAACACTACCGCACTTATACTTAAAACATAAATGTATAAAAGTGCCCATACTCGTACTCTGTAGACATATAAATTTGAGAAAAAAATGTTGAACATGTGTTCTAGAATGTTTAAAAATTGTTATGGTGAATTTTATAAAACCAGATTTTGCCGGTCTAAATTCGAAATGGTCTAAAATGAATTATATCCAAAGTCATATATGTATTTATAAGCGTGTCAAATGCATGGTAGTATGCATAATAGAAATTAAAGAAATTTATTTTATTTTTAATGCAAATTAAACAAAAATACTAATACTGAGTCTGAGATTGAAATAATTGAGATTCAATAATTTACATAGGTATAGGAATTATATTATACATTACATAGATATATGTATACACCTTAAAAGGTTGATTTTAAATGGTTTTGCGAAAAGGCTCGCCTGTCAGCCGCCGTTAAAAACTATTTGCAGAACTATGATGACTGTAAATGATCTTAATTGACGTACCAGTGGTGGTTTTGTTAGTAGAATAATACTTTACTTTATATTTGGTTAATAATGTATCACATTTCGTAAAAAATATGGTAAAATTGTCTATTTAAATAAAAACATTTCTTATGTTTTCCTTAAAATCTTGAAAAGAATTTTATATGAAACCAACGGTCTTAAAATACATGCAGAATAATGAAATCAAAGTCCAACAGAGTCGAAAAGATATCGATATGATTTTTTTTTCCTATTCCTTCAATAATGACGTCTTCAGTAGGTAGAAAGAAGTAGGTAGTTGAAATGGGGTTTTAAAAGGGGTCTTAGAAGGTTTTTCAAAAGGGGTCTCAGAAGGTTGTTAAAGGGTTGGCAACGCAAGTGCTGCACCTCTGGTGTTGCAAACGTTCATAGGTTATTACACTTTCCATCAGGTGGGCCGTAGGCATGTCTGCCACCTCAGTGGTATAAAATGACATCCTGCAAACGACTATTCTGACAATAGTCATGTTATTACACGAAATGAATATATCTTAGTGATACTATTGACATAAATTAGTTTATTAAGCCACTATGGTGAGAAGTAAAAACACTACGCGTGAGATCTCACTGAAGGCGCAAAAACTTTAAATTGACTTTAATATACCTATAACTACAAACCGTTTAAAATTTCATTCAATTATGCATACTGGTGATAAAAAATTCGACCATATTTTATTGAAACTAATTGAGTTTATGGTTTAGTCTATTACTTTAACTATCATTGTACTACATTAAATGGTTTAAGCTATATGTCTGACTCGGTGGCTGCGTTGCGACTGCCGCATTGAGGTCCTGGCTTCGATCCCCGATTCGTAACAAATATTTCTGTGACCTGCAAATGTTTGTTTCTGATTTTGAGTGTTTGCTATGTACTCGTATGTATTTGGAAATATATAAGTATGTTTATCAGTTGTCTACATCTCATAACATAAGCTTATATCTTGCTTATTTTGCTGATAATAGCTGTGTAGACAAAATCCCAAAATATTCATTTTGTACTTATTACTCGAGCATACCTATTTGTTTTTTTTTAATTTGACCTAAAAGGTTAGTCTTAAGCATCATCTTAGTCAAAACATTTAACGACAAAATAGAAGCCTAATCCTAAACAACCATATAGGCGTTCATCTGTAGTTGTTTTGAAGGTAAATATTAATTGCAGATAAATTACTTATAAATAAATATAAAATATAAATATCAATCACGCCTTATCCCCGAAGGGGTGGCAGAGGCATATTATATGCCCACTTTTCACCGTGTGGATTTCCTGTCCCACGTAATAGGTGGTGAGCCCATTACCGTGTTGAAATAGACAGACGCAGGTTGTGGCTACCTGCTGTTGAAATTTTCAATAAGGCCTTCAACCAGGCTTAACGACTGCCATTTTACTGGCAACCTACAATATTGAATTACTTAATAAAATGTATATTATATTAAGCAATGAGTGTTAGCAGTTATAAACAATAAAATAAACGATAACTCAAGGTTTAGGCGGGACAGGACGTCTGCGGCGGCTAACAAATGCTTGAGCGATAGAACCATCGAAATCGAAAAATACTCTCTTTCAATATCTTTGGATAGAACTACTTATGTGTGTATTTCTCAATATGTAAACAAAGCAAAAACTAGCTAACTACGGTTAGATCAATGTGGTTGTTACCATAAAAGTTAGGCTGTTACCATTACAGTTATATTGGTTTTTTAAATGCAAATTATCTATTTATGCTCTTCTGATTTAAAATATAGTCTGGTTGAGGAACATGGCATTTTGATCGATAATAATCACACAGCAGAGTCGACTTTTAGAAATTATAACAAGGTTTAAAAATAATAGGATCTAAATACAAAACGACATAAGTTATAAATCAGATGTAATTAAATTACAAAATTTAAGAAACTAAATCAGATTTATTTCATAAACTAAGACATATAATAATGAAAGGCAAAAAATGAAAAATCGCTTTTCACGATAGCCCATCTATCTAATAAACCTAATATTGGTTTGATACGCGTTCAAGAGGCGTGAAATGACTCCCTTCTCCCTTCCCCCGGGGGTTGGCATTTCCAGCCTAACCTGGCCTGTACTGTTTTTATTTTCCTTTACAGGTTTTGAAGAAAACAATCTCATCTAACTAGACTAGAGGTTTTTGCACATTGGTTGGCTTACATCCTTCGCCTTTCAATTTAGATTTGAAAATGTGGAAAGTTTATTTATGCGCACTTTATAGAGATCGTAGCCTTCCGAATCCTCGATATAGTATCCGATGTTTACAATTAGGTCGAGTTTGCTTTAAATCATATTTCAAAACATTTTTGGCAAAAGCAACCTTGGACGCCAGCCAGTAAGTGAAATTTAAGTGCTATAGTCGCTATAGAACTAATTCACTAAAACTTTTCAAAATGGTATTTTATGCAGTACAACTTAGTTATGTACGTAACTTCATGTGAGTTCAGGGAAAGTATTCGTATAGTATAAAGTTCCGACGTAAAGTCATAATAGCCTGGCAAAAATAGTGTAAAATTTTAAAATTCATTTTTAATTTAATGAATACTTTTATTTTCACCCTGTAAGGATGGATGTAAGGTGTTTAATAAATAAATACATTTTATTACGTTTTTATACTAAGAAGCTACCGGGACCAACGGTTTAACGTACCTTACAAGTCACAGAAACACTACGTAAATTGAAATGCGACAAAGCGGCCACCCCTGGACCAGTCATAGCGAAAGTCGCTTAGTGCAGTGATCGTTTACAGAACACTGTGTCAGCGGGGCCACGAGCGCTTTAAGTTAGATCATTTTAGAAGATGTTAATACATTATATTACTTTTAATCAATAAAGAATTGGTTGACATACCTAAATATAGCTATACCCCGTCCAAGATATAAGAAAATAGTGTAGTAACTGTGTGTTCACTTTAGAATTGCCCCATAAAGGCAATGGACCATTTTAAATTAATCTCAGATCGTAAATAAAAGTCAGCACATTTTCGGGAATAGAGGTACTCGTGAAATTAAAACTGTTTACGGGCGGGTATACGCATACCGCGCTAACTCAGCAGATTCCTTCGATGACCGTGCCGGGGAGTAACTCTCGCAAATTACGTTCGGCCGTTGTTTGGAGACAAACAATTCGGATGTCCTCACGTATCCGCCGCATTCCTTCCGAGGGATGCTATTAAACCTTGAAACTGCTATAAAGATGGCCCTCACTAATTCACTTTACTTTGATTATAAAGTTGCGAAGGAGCACTAAATTATGAGTTTTAATAAACATACATAATTTTACGTAAAACGTAATACTCAAGTGAAATATGAATAAAAGCTCGAAGCTTTCAAACGAATATAAATGTACGATACGTTGCAAATAAACAAAACACCTTTGTCTGCTCAAAGAGGCATAGTTAATATGCCTGAGTGCCGTCTGCCCTACGGTGAATTCTGATATGTTTGGTATCGTTTCTAATCATGATAATGACCGAGGAGCCATTACATAATTTATTTATAGAGAGAGAATTTCAAATAGTGACTTGTAACAATTTATGAAACTAAATGTAGACTTTATATTTATTAGGGTCTCAACTGGAATCTAGGATCTAGGATGAACAGCTTTGGGCCTAAGCCTCACCTGCACGTGGTGCATCTGCTGATTGATGTACGAGACTAGGGCTCGTAGGTACCCTTATTGTGTGCCAGGATTTATATTTTTATATTTTTGGGACAACCCACACAACGCCATACAACAATCGTACCCACACCCGAAAGGTTCCGTAGGTTTTTCCAAGACAGGGACTCTGTGCCGACGCACTTGTTTCCCTACTCTTACAATTCTTTAAGAGGTGCGTGAAAAGGCATATTTCTGGGCCGTCAACCCGATGGTCGCTGTCAGGGCCTTACAGGCTGCGATAGCGGCCCTCAATTACGGATCGTCGTCTCTGTTTTCCAACAGGCGGGCGGCGCCATTGCGACGTGCGAAATAATAAAAAAAAATTGAGCTCCAGTTCGGTTTTCTGCAGTAATCTGATACGAGAGGTCTTTTCTCTAATCCATGTCTGTACTATAAATTTCAAGGCTATCAGCAATCAGTGAAAGTCCAAAATATTTTGTTTAAGAAACAGTTTTTGAAATATCATACATTATATCGTTCCTCAGTCAATCCATTATCGCCGTGTATTCATTTCTAACTGCAATTTAGACTTTCAGTTCATGAAATCCTTTCGTAATATTCGTATATAGAGAGAAATATTTTATGGGATCTCAATTTGTCTTTGGGGATTTTGGAGCAATAAAAGTTAAGTTTCATAATGACATCAATAATATATTGAACAAAAAATTTAGTTAAAAGTAGAGGTAGGACTTGTGTGGCAACAATTAACTAAAAAAACATACTTACACCTGACTTGAGTATTATTTTTTTAGATTTGGTTAAAACGTTGTATGCTAGTTTGTTAAGTGTTTCAAATACCAGGTATCTACTACTTTTATTGCAGTAGGAACGAAAGAAATAAATGGTGAAAGCACAGAAATGCTCATTCCATTTGCTACTCAAGTAGTTGTACGCAGGATGGTACCTTCAGTTAATGATCGTCTCACGTAAGAAGTAAGGAGTGCTTAGTTATCAACTGAATCTTTCTTATATCTGTTAGCTTTTAATATAATTGTGATAAATTTTCATGTCAATTTTAATTTTATAGTTACTACTTTTTAAATCTTAATAAATCTGTTTTCATAAACAGTCACAAAACTTGTGTTTTGTTCAGATGTCCCCTGATATTTCAAAAGATCACAGGGCCCTATGAAGATATTCGGGATCCAATCCTCACCTGCTAGCGAGTCTCAAGCTGATTAACAGTGAAATAGGCAGTTGAGTGCAGCGATACTGAAAACGAAAAGTCTAAATTTTACAACATGACATCAGATAACGTCTGTATGTCATATTCTAAAAATATAATGTTTGCGTATAGTATGCCTCTGGCACCCTCTTGGGGATCATGATCGATAATGACGTGAGTATATTTATCAGTTTCTTATAAAGCAATGGGCTCACCACCACCTGTTACGTGGGACAAAAAATGCATACGGTGAAATATGGGCGTATAGTATATATCTGTTCTTATATCTACCGCACTTACTGTGGTCAAAGGAGCGTGGATCTAAAGTGGTAGTCGTGGCGGGGGTAGTCTGCTCGACATCGATATCCTCGTCCTCATCTGGTTCCACGGTTGTAGTAGTGGTGGTAGTAGTACGACGGCGGTTCTTTTGTCGCCCAGATTTGCGTCTCTCTGGTGGCGGAGACTGAGGCGCGCGGGCAGTAGTGACACCAGGCGTTTTCGCTATAGCGGTGTCGCCGCTAGTGCCAGATTCGGCACGGACCACCGCCACCAGTGGTACGGCTAGCAGCCATATCACCAGTGGCGTCAATCCCAACATTTTGCCTGTGGACAAAGAGAATGTAAAGTTAGTGACGAGATTACTGCTTCGACGGAAAAGCTGAAGTACCTGCCGACTGCCGTGTAGAGATTTCGGGCTGGAACCCGGGTCGGAACTAATGTTTTTCGTAGTTTTGCATGAATAATTATATTGTTAGTTATTTATTAAAACTTGTTTCCTAAAAATTCCATACATAGCAAAAAACAAGTATAAACATATTTCCAAACACTAACTCATGAACCTTTTATACATTACCAGTTGACGCATATAGACCACGCAATGAGGTAATCAACGCACAAGTAACCCACAAACACACACACATGCGTGTGCGCAATAACACACACACACACACACACCACAAACTAACTCATACACAAACTAACACACACCCTTACTCTATATCATTACATTTTTATTCACAAGGATTAGTATGTACTATGTACCCACGAAATAGAATATCACTGCCATTCAAATTCATTTTTAAAAGAGCTTATAAATAATGCATCTATGGGAATTTGCACTGGATGCCGAAATACAGTCTCCCACCTAGTTCGGCTGTAAATTCCCAATAGCTATGCTAAATGACTATAATTATAGGTACTCAATACATTAAACATAACTTGCTAGTTATTTGTTTTAAGTTATATTGTAACTGTAAATATTGTACTGTACTGTTAAATAAATAAATAAAATGAATTTACAAACATGTCATTACAAGTTATTTATCGATTGCACAAGACTGTTTTAACTTAAATTAGACTAGATTGAGCTGTGTAAAAAAAAATGTCCAACGATTGAAGCATTGCAACATCATCTATCTACAAATTAGTTAGCAAATTGGTACAAATAGTGAAAATTGATTGCCGCCTTGTAGGCGGAAATCAACTTTAAAGTCGAAGAAGCCGATCAATATAAAAAAGGTGGTAAATTATGGAAAGACTTTCTATTTATTCTGTGTCTATTGAACTTACCCATTTCAGCTTAATAGTTATTCCTTAAGATTTTTTTTACTGGGAAACAAAGTATGCATCCTACTAAGTCGAGACACAAGTGTGTTTTAAATGTAAGTCTGCTTGTTGTTGCGATAGTACTCGTAAGTTATAAACATCCATATTTACATTCAAACTTTTAAGCACAATTCATTTAGTAGTAATGTATATCCAACGTCAATAATATAGAGGAGATGATACTGTTCCAAACTATCCTAGCATATATAAAATGCCGTCAAAGCATACGATGACTTCACGGCATATCGTATTATGCTAGGATGATGATTTTTAATGTTTGGTAAGACTATTTTGATCGAATGGTTCAATCTATTTTAGTTGTTGTTTATCAATCACGCCTCATATAATACGCCCACATATTAACGTGTGTATTTTTGTCCTACGTAATAGGTGGTAACCCTATTACTGTGTTGAAATAGACATACGCAGGTTGTGGCTACATGCTATTGAAATTTTTCATGTCGCCCTTTTCCATGTGGCTTTTAACTTGGCTTAACGACTGCCATGTTACTGGCAATAGGCACCGACGGCTTAACGTGCTTTCCATAGCACGGAAACGCTCGTAAACGACAATACCAAAATGCGGTCACCCATCCGGCATCAGCCAAAGCGATAGAAGCTTAACACTGAAACTTAACGAAAATAAATAATAACAAAAAATATTTTGCATAGACCATTTTAACGGCGCTTACAAAATGCTATACACTATTTAAATTTATTTAATGGTAAATTTCTCAGGTCACAGGGAAGCTTGTTGTAAAAGCGTATACAGATCTAAAACATCGAGTCTGCGGGGCCCCAAACTTTTTTCTATACTATTTACCGATAAATTATTTTCAATACCTACATATACGGATTTTTTCTGGGATTGAAGTCACATAGACATTATGCTCAAGTATATGTCAATTCTACGAAGTAGGTATTGGTATATATTATGTATGGTATAATCTATTCACATCTTTGAATTCCTTTGCTGGGTTTTTTTCCAATATGGTGCTTGATCATAATAAGGTACTTGTGGTAGCTTAGACGACGCTATTAAATTATACAGTAGAAGTAAGTAATAGAAAAAAAAAAGCAATACCATCAACAAAGAAAAATAATACAAAAATATCTTAAGAAAACGTTTAGTTCTAAAAAATAACAACCGTGACATACTTAAGTGTACTATAGAAGTGAATAAAAACAACAAGGATGGCTTGCGTTTGAAGTTTAAAAATAAATATTTAATAACCTGGAATGTGATGCCTTAGAGTCGACTATCACTGGCACTTCCGACCGAAGCTAAACAGAATATATTCAACAAAACCTCAAGGGAACGCTGAAAGCCACTCCAATACCGAAACATTTTGAAAATGTTTCCAATCCCCTACTAATTTTACTTTAAAAAATATCATAATAATATTTTTTAACACACTTGCTTGTAATGTACATACATACATATTGTCACGACTTTATCGCCGAAGGGGTAGGCAGAGGCATACTATACGCCCAAATTTCAACATATGCATTTTTGCAAATCTCGTAAGGTAGATCTTATTTTATAATTCAAGATTTAGATACATAAAGAAACTCAGAAAGCACGCGTGCGTTATGAACACAAATAGTGAAGTTATAGTCTTAACCACAACCTTTTTTAAATCAGCATATGGTTGTCATAGGAACAGTGTGTAAAGATGTTTGTAAATTAATAAACTCTATTATTCAAAATATATCAATGAGATTCATGTGAATTAATCTTTTTCATAAACTTAGTGACTTTATAGTAACAAGAAAGGCAATAATGATAATAAGTTTTAATTTACAGCATTGTTGGAAACAAATGCCGTCAGACTAACACTAGAACCTCGTCCGTTGGTCAATAGATGCACCAATTAATGGTAAAATTGGATTAATTCCCAAGATCATTGAAGAGCCCAGTATTTCTATAGTATTCACGTCCAAGTACACTAGGTTTATATTTCAGTGCAGCGACAAATCATTACACATAAGGATGAACATTTTTATAGTGAAATGTGGGCGTATAGTGTGCCACTGCCTTTCAGGAATAAAATGCGCGTCTTGTAATAAGTAAGACATCATTATTACGAGTACATACGCAACAAAAGACGTCTACACATTGTTATGCTCAAAGCAATCGGTGCTTTTGATGCAATGTTGAAATATATAAATCTAAAGTATTCGGGATCAAATAACATTTTGTAAAACAAAAGTACTTTGTCTGTTCAAAGTGCTTTCTTTGTTGGCGAATCGATAGTTAAAAGTACGATCAACTGTTCAGAAGAGCAACGTCTGGTGTGTTAATTTCAAAGTTGTGTAATTGCCCACTCAGTGTAATAAAATCGTTATTTACGTCTCTACGACCCTAATCTATCAATATATATAAAAATGAATCCCTATTTCCCTTGGTCACGCCATGACGCGTGAACGGTTGGACCGATTTGAAATAATATTTTTGTATTGGATAGCCCATTTATTGAGGAAGGTTATAAGCTGTATATCATTACGCCACTACACAGGTGAGCGAAGCAGTAATCATAAATGTCAACAAATCGGGGAAACTTTCATACATTTTTTGGAAAAGTAATAAGCGACGAGATTATATGGGTGCCACGTGGTTGGGAGTATGTCACGGACGAAGCCGCGCGGGTCAGCTAGTATATAATATTTCATAGAAGATAAAATGTAATTCGAATTTTTTTTAAATAATATTCTATGTGATATTTACAGTAGCTATCAAAGAAATGTTATTTGAATATTATTATTACAAATCTCTGATATTAATATTTTAATTAAAATTTACAGTATCAGGTTCACTTTGAATGATCAATGTTGTGCAAACTTTAATTAAATTCATTTTGACTTTGAATAAACTAAGTTGAACGTACCTTCGTCTGAGTAGAAACATTTCGTAACTGAAACGTGGGCTACAATAACTTTGTCAGTTTCAACCTTCATGCTGTTCAGTTTGGCAGACTCTGGCTAACGAAACTTTGACACTTAGTCCATATACGATACATTGCTTGTCATTGAGCTACTCTCCGCTTCAACATAATATGCGCTTCGAGAGGTTGCAACCAGTTACCTTATTTATATTTCTAGCTCATGTCTATATTAGCCAGTTTATAATAAAATTAATGATCCGCTGTAATCCGATGTCCGGGATCCTAGCTAACCTCACCTGGTCGTGGAGCACCTGGCATTTACGGGGTCATACAGCTTCATTTTAGATAATCGTATTTTAAATGCCGGGGGGAGCGTCGCGAATATATTAATATTTTTAAATAAATATAAATAGATATCCATCACGCCTTATCCCCGAAGGGGTGGCAGAGGCATATTATATGCCCACTTTTCACCGTGTGGATTCCTGTCCCACGTAATAGGTGGTGAGCCCATTGCCGTGTTGAAATAGACAGACGCAGGCTGTGGCTACCTGCTGTTGAAATTTTTTAAGCCGCCTATAAGGCCTTCAACCAGGCTTAACGACTGCCATTTTACTGGCAACCGGGACCAACGGCTTAACGTGCCTTCCGAAGCACGGAAACGCTCGCAAATGTAAATGCCACAAAGTGGTCACCCATCCGACGACTAGCCATAGTGAAAGATGCGTACCTCTGTGATCGTTTACCGAACACTGAGACCGCGGGGCCACGAGCGCTACTAAATATTTTTAAAGTTTTACTTCTTTTGGCGCTTTAGGGAAAAATGATGCGACTCAATTTTTACGATGGGCTCGTAGACCTTGACGACAAACCGACACCATGAAGTTAGCTGATAAGTGTTTCCATGACAACTTATAAACACCCTGAAGTTAGTTGATAAGTGTTTCTATGACAACTTATTACTACATTCAAAGTAGTTTTAATTTTTTTTAATGTTTTTTTCTTCTTACTAATTTATCATTCCTGTTACAAACAAAGAGTTGTGGTATATGTGATGAAATCTTATTAGACTAAAGCAGCATAACTTCTTACGCGTGTACATAAGACGCTGTGTAATAAAATGTGTGTGTACCAGAGTACACAGGTAAGAAGTGACACTTCTTTACGATCTTTTTTTACAGCTATAATATTCTCTCTTACAGAATAAAGAAGAATAAAGGAGTTTCACTAATGATAAAGAAGTTTCACTTCAAACTAACATGGCGCGTAACCGAAAAGCTTGACTATTTATATTTTACAGCTTTAAAATTTCTCTCAACGTCGATAAAAAAGTTTCACTTCAAAAATTAAAGTAATACTCATCGTGTTTTGTTTTACTTTAATTTGCAATGCACTATAAATAAAATGACATAATCCCGTAGACAGAGTAACTAACTCTGTCTACGCATAATCCACTAAATCTACTCCCTGACGTATGACGAGACCTGCGTATAAGTGACGTCACACATCGGTACTACGACGTTTATGGAAAATTTCGACTACTTACTCTAATTGGTAAAAAATATTTTGTAACATTCCACATACGGGTTATTTGATCCTTACCCAATGAAAACTCTTTGGGTATATACACCGTTTCGCAATATTGGTGTCGTGGCATTAACGTGGCCTTAGCTTAAAGTTTGTGAGACGTATCAGCAACTTGAAGCTAAGGCCACGTTAATATCTGAAACCGCAGCATAATTGGACCATTACTGTCGCAAACAGTAGACTATGTATACGAGTATAATGTTTCCTGATACTCACAACTAATTTAGACAATTTATATAAAATATATACGGTGCAATACATAAAGCCATTTTTACTGAAGGTGAATTAAAAAATACCTATAACCTAAAGGACGGTGAATGTGAAATTGTCTACATATCACTAGGTGCACTTGACACTATAATGTCGTGAATCAGTAGTAGTAGAGTGAATGGTCAAACTGGTAGGGGTCGACCTCGGCGTATGTATGTCAATGAAATCGACGACCTTTTGGAAAAAGGCCAGGTCAAAAGTACCCTTAACCGGCGAGCATGTATGAAAACTCTCATGGAAGTAGAAGAAGCGAAAGATGTCTGTCAGGATCGAACCCGATACTGTAGACGTCTGTCGTCTATAAAAAAAGCAGCACGCACTCATTATATGCTTAACAAATGGAAAATATGTTACATTAGTTTTTTTTTATATCATGAAATTTATAATTATTTATAGTGCACAAGAAAACAACAACGGTTTTAGCCGGTTCAAGTCCTACAAGACACACTTGGGGATTTATAAAATAAATACCTACACGTTCTTTGATTATAAGAAATGTACCATGTTCACGACTTCATCAATGTTGGTTTACTTTATATAAAAATGACCTAGACTAACATACGATTTTTGTGATGGATTGGCAGTAAGTTAGGTAATCTTTGAAAACGGAAGCTGAAAAGCGCCTTTCTTAAGATTAGACCTTGGGCTCTATTGTATTGGTCTTCGCTTGATCGAGCACTGGAGCGCAGGTGGGCGATAAATGAATTTTGCAGACTGTAAGAAATTGATTTTCATTCAACGAAAGAAATTGGTTTATTTACTTTTCATTATGTAATAGGTATTACCTTCGTACTATAAATATCATATTTACAGAACCGTGAAATATTTGAAGGTGATCATCGCCTACACGTCCGGCAAACCTCGCCTACACGTCTGTTTACCATCAACTAGATCGAAGTTCTTAGTATTTATTTTATTTAAAACAAGTTAACACATATAAAAATACTATGAATAGTGTAGTTTTTCAGTGTTTCTTTGTACTTGCCACGTAGGAGGAAATCATGACGATTTATAATAAGTTTAATGTTTCAACAGATTAAATATTATTCGATACAAACGTTCTACCCTTATTTTATTTATTTTTAAACTATGAACAAAACAAGTGTGTTATATTTTTAAGTGGTTTTAGAGTTTAATGAATATTTTTTGGGTTGATAACATTATTGCTTAATGGGAATTTGGCGTACCTTGTCCATCACAGTAGCGAAGCGAGAACGTTTATTTTAGGGTAGGTAAAATATTCTAACTATTATTAAGCGGGTTATAGGTAGGTTATAAACATTTTGTTATTTTACTTTATTTTAATAATAGTAACAGAATTCTACATGTTTCATCTTGGTTTTACTTGCAAATTGTAGCACTTATGCACGCATCATAAATTAAGTCAAGATGTACACATGTTTTGGAACAAGAGGTAGAACCAAACCTTTATTTTTTGCTTTGTAAATTGTATGTGATGGTTTTCCATTTTGTGTACTAAATAAATAAATAAATATACGCCGCGGACGTTAAAGGTCATTACTTGTTATATAAAAATGCATTCCCTGAAATACCAATTTAGAAATAAATTGTAAAGGAATATAATCTCTGAAGTAGATTATTTTCATCTTATTCGCAATTGCTTTCAAACCCTGGATTTGGAGCCTAGGGGGGGTCCTTTATTTGGCTACTAGGAGTTTATCGCTAGACTTTGCTTTTTGGTGTTGTTAGTAGCGACTACCAACTAATCTCTTATTCTCGTAAGGAGCTGTTATTCAGTAGGTGCACCGTTAACAGGAGAGGTCGCATGGACTCCGAACATTTTATTGGGCCTCTTACACCTAAAGAATAACTAGTGAGTGGATCCATGAAATAGATTGTCCAAATGTAAATGGACCTCTTTGGGATTTTCGCGTTGCTAATCAGTCTTATTTACCTACTAGGTAATACTACATTCTGTACTTATACAAAGCCTCTGATGAATCATTTTTACATAACCTAGCACGAGTTGGTGAAATATTGATTCAACAGTTTTCCAAAAATAATAAAAAGAAAAAACTTTGTTGTTGAACAATTCCTTCCAATTCCCACAGAAGACCGACTACTCAGATGAGTTAGAGGATGGAGGTACTATCAGTATTCACAAACTTTTTCAGTGCTTACCGCTTACCAGGACACCCCTTTACCAAATTTATGACGTCGTCGTGCATTTGAATACGTTTAACATAAAAATAGGCGTTTTGCGACCAGGAACTTAAGCAATAAAATGCAAATGTAACATGGGTGACGCCTCTAGATAATAAGACGACTAGCGCCACTAGCGGACTGGAAGGAAAACTGTAATTAGTTTTGTGGTTCTCTTTTTGTTTATTTATCCTTTTTTATAGTTTTTACTCACTAGTCATTATAATAATCTTATGTAGTAATAATAGGAGGCCCACCACCTGTAACGTGGTACAAAAATGCAAACGGTGAATTGTTGGAGTATAATATATTATTCTCATAAACTTATATCTCTGCCTACCCCTTCGGAAATTAAGGCGTGACAGTATGTATGTATGCATCCACTTGCTAGTAGAATCGTAAACACCGCTATCTATACAAATAAAATTATAGTCTGTTCATAATTTCCAATTAACAGTTTTTTTACAAAATGCATATAAAAGTTTATGTGAATTTTACATAAATAAAATCAATTTCTAACATTTCTTTCTTACGAAAAAGGGCTTAGCGACGGCTGCTTAAAACGTAAAAGATTGAAACGAATCAGATAGATTATTGAACTATGAGGTCAAACGAACGCTTATCAATCATTCGCACAATACCCAACGCCAATAAACAATTTTCTATCACAATCGTATTAGATTTAAGGAAAAAGCAGAAAAACAATCGATTATGTTAGACACATGGCACGTACATTGGTAGTGGGTCAAATGGAAGCTTGGAGGCATGATTGATGGATTTATAGGGCGATAGGCATCCTAATCAAGAGCGTCAGTAACACGATTTTTAGACAGAAATGATCAAAACTTTTCTTTTACAGTGCTAAAGAAAAGTTTTGATCATTTCTGTCTAAGAATTTTATGTTCGAAAAATGAATGTCGCATATTTTGAACGTTATTCCTTAATACATCGGGTTTTTTCGCATGTATATAAGGAATCCAGAAATATAAAAAAAGATATAAGTACTATTTACTTACTACCTCAGTTGTTGGTACCGTTAAGTAAGCATGAATGACACGGAGGCATTTTTTATAATCTACCTTTAAGAATTGTAAGCATTTTTTTACATGTGTTTTATCAATCACCCCTTTATCCATGAAGGGGTGGCAGAGGTGTATTACATTTTACCGTATGTATTTTTCTCCCACCCATGTAACATGTTCTGAGTCCAGTACCTTGTTGAAATAGACAGACACAGGCTGTAGGACCAACAGCTTAACACGCCTTTCGAAGCATTTAAACGCTCGTACCTGTAAATGCCACAAAGCGGTCCCCGGTTGCTTAACGCAGTGATCTCTTACAGAGATAAATTACTCACAAAATATAAATATTTTCTGTATATAAACACTGGAGAGCTACAATCTGCGCCCGTCCTTTTCAACACGGCAATTAGCTCACCACGTGTTACGTAGGACAAAAATGCATTCTTTGAAATGTTGGCAGTATGCCTCTGCCTACACTTTCGGGGATAAAGGAGTTATTATATGTATGTTTGTAATTTGCTCCAATTCCATTACGAGTACAGTTTATCCATATTATATTTTTAATTATAAATATTATATATTGTTCAAAAGTAGAGGGTGGAAGAAGTCAGGGTAGGCCGAGACTTACATATGAAGACCACGTGAGCAGATTGCTCAAAAACGGAAAGGTCATAAATACTCGGATACCCAAACGTGCGTGTATGAAGCGATTGATGAATCTTGAAGAAGCGAAAGAAGTATGCATGGATCGCAATGCCTGGCGATCTGTCCTCTCTGACTACCCCGTCAGGGATATAGCGTGAAGATAGTTAGTTTAGTTAGTTAATATTTTTAAGCATTCAACTGCACTTGGTTGTATTTGAGCTCCTGCCTAAATAAATATTGGCTGTACTTACACATTTTTTGAGCGTCGGGTATATATTATGTATACGCTAAAGCTATCAGAAACTTTATATTTTTTAATGATACCACATTCTATTTATCAGCATAAACCTTTTCCACGAAACCTTTTTAATATTAAATTGTAGTTGCTCATATTACAGTTCCTAAATAAATATTGGTTGTACATGCTGTTGGAACGCTACGGGCTACGTGAATATATTGACTTTTTCATATAAGTCATAATATATTTATGCAGATACAATATTCTTTGTAACAGTGTAAACAATTTTATGGTGAGTCAGTCAAACATATCTGTAGTCAGATACCGTTCTGGTGACGGAATGTGATGATATCGGGTGCCCATAAATATGAATATCTATTACTTTTCCTATTAAATTTCGTCTATTGTACTTAAAGTGCTCGTGTCTTAAAGCGCTCGTGGTCCCATGGACTCAGTGGTCTGTACGATCACTGCGTTAAGCAACTTTCACTATGGCTGGTCCTCGGATGAGTGTCCACTTTGTGGTATTTACATTTGCGAGCGTTTCCGTGCTTCAGATGGCACGTTAAGCCGTTGGTCCCGGTTGCCAGTAACATGGCAGTCGTTTAGCCCAGTTGAAGGTCTTATGAGCGGCTTGAAAATTTTTCACCTGTTACGGGGGACAAAAGTGCATACGATGAAATGTGGGCGTAAAGTATGCCTCTGCCTACACCTTCGGGGATATAGGCGAAACAACAGTCTGTGTAAATATGTCTATTGTACTTACAAACAAAGGTACATACCTATATTACTATTTGAAAGCCTAAAACTCATTGAATTTCCTCGTAATCACATCAATTATTCAACCGAATATTAATACTATATGCATTTGAACCTTTCAACAATTTGCAATCCGCATATTTGCCAAACCTGTGTTATGTTTAAGGTATATAATTTTAATTCTATTAAGTAAGGGTACTATTTTCAAAATACAATTAATACTATCGATCGCAATACTACACAGTATGGTAGATAGAATTAAGTCTTAAAATTAACAACCACTGTACTGGGGGCCGAGCCTACTATTTTCTAACAGAAAGCCGTTCTAGTTCTATTCTATAGAGGTTCTATTGCGATTAGTTCAAAACTAGATAGCCCACTAAACTATTATTATTTCACAATCAAACTTCTCAAGCTGCAGAATAGAGACAAAATAAATGATTTTAGCTATCAAAATATTAATATAGACTACCAAAAACGCTGCATATGCATTTTTAAATGTAACAAACAATGTATTGTGGAATAGTGTAGTGTATATTTTATAGTTGTGCAGAATAGTCCGCGATGGCTTATATAACTCTTAAGGATAACATACTAGCTTACTACAACACTGAGAGAAACTTTACCACGCGGGTGAAGCTGTTGGCTTCAGCTAGTTTACAGTTGCCTGAGGAGGCGAGCGAAGCGAGCCGACGAAAGTCTCCTTTTTAACTCCACTGGTACGGGAACAATGCTTTGATATCCGACCGTTCATTCGTCCGTCCATTCAGTCTACAGGTCGCATTTTTCATCGGATTTGCATGCAACTTGGCATGGACAATCCTTGATGAAGCCAACAACTTTAACGAGGGGGTTTTTCGATCAGGGGGGAAATGTTGGCAGGGGAGGGGTAATGGTCTCGTACTGGTTGGCAAGAGCGCTCAAAATGAAATAAATAAATTTTGAAGATGTTTTATTTAATTGATAAAAAAAGATTTTCTGAAGTCTACGGTTCACAGAACTACTAGTACATGAAATTATTGGGATGTTGCTTGACATCTGAAATATCGGAATAGCCAATTAATGTATTCGGTTAAATGAACAGAATTGGGATCATCCACTCCCTTATTACCTATAATCGATCAGCTATCACATAACGTATGGGCTGTAGTTTTGGTGAATGATGATATTATGAAATTGGTGATAGCCTAATAATTAATAAATTATTACCAAAATAATATATTTACCTCGATAAAGAAAGGATATCCATTTTTGACAGGTTTAAATGATACGTACCTACAGGTTCAACAAGAGGTTCGTTGAAAAATTAAATCTAAACTAATATGGGACACCCAATACAGGTTTATCTTATGCGCGCTATATCTCAATACGGCAATGGGCTCACAACCTGTTACATGGGATAAAAATAAAATAAAATGTGGGCGTTAATATGCCTCTGGTAGCCCTTAGGGCATAAAGGCGTGATTGATAAACCAAAGTTCACATTTGTGCATCTTTTATTTCAACTTATATTTATACTAGTTGACGCTCGCGGCTCCGTACGTGGTGAAGTATTTTCTGTTCACGTTTCCTACAGCAAATTGTTCCCAGGATAAAAAGTAGCCTACGTGTTATTCTGATCTGTAAGCTATATTATAGTAAAATTTCTGTGACAAAAAATGTGACTTAATATATCTTATACATAGTTTACCTACTTAAAATATAGCAGAATAATTAGTAATTTAATAAAACCCCTGACACGAAAACCTAAGTTCCCTTTAAAAAGTTGAAAATAATAAAAGAAAATCAATCTTAAAGTACCTAAGAATTTATTAATAACTCATCACATTAATAAAATCATCGCTCTTAATAACTTTTTTGGCATAAGTATCACATTAGCCTATGTTGCTTAGTTATGTTAGGTTAGACTATTTATAATTAAAGTTTTTGGTTTAGTGCGATCCCCCAATGCGCATTTTTAAAAATACCGTAATTATTGGACTCTTTCTTAAAAGAAAAGTCTTTCGTAATTACTTAAGCTGATATTTTATTTTAGAATAACTTTACGTAAGAGACGCTTCTATTACCGAATGTAACGAACGAAGAATATTTGCCCTTATATATTCGCATGTACTCGTATTGTTCAAAGAGAATAAGATATTAACTGAAGTACGTCAAAGTACAGTATTTGCATTCGCAACAGAAAAGAATAAATTGCTCTCAAGGGATTGCTATTTCATAGTAATCCTTGTAAATATGTAAGTACTTATAAGTAGTTGATATTTAGGCTGGTTATTTTACACTGAATGAATAATAAATAAAAAAACAGGATGAGTATATTAAGTATGTCAAAACAGACATTTCTGTAAACACAGTATTTTGTTAACGATAACGGCGCTAAGCATATTTCACTACGCCGGTCATAAGATAGGTGACCGTTAGTGGACTTCTCATTTATAATTACGATGACATGTAGATCATCTGGTACTGTTTGACAGTCACATATTAATTTTTAAGTCAATAGGCAACGGCCAGCTGAAGCTAAGGGTGAACACTCTGGCAAGTGTTCACCCTTACAAACAAGGGTAACACTCTGTCGAGTGTTCACCTTTACATTTTGCGTTCGGAGCGATAACTTACAGTAAGGCCTGATAGGGAATTTCCAGGGCTGGTTTTTACAGGGTAGTCAAAGCGAGTGCCGCACCTCTGCTTTCTGCCACTGCTGTATGCTTGAAGGCACCTCAGTGGTATAAAAAACCACTATCGTGTACCTACTATGACTAGTAGATGACTTAAAATATAGTTGAGCAAATGTATTCATACCACGAATTTATACTAATATAAATGTATTGTAGAATAATATGGATGGACTCAGTATCTATCCAAACCTGGTTCTATCTTTTTTAATATTTGGTAGTGCTTTTTGATGTTGTGTTGCCTACTGCAAACTTCATTATCCTTTGACTGTAGTCAGTCATCACGAGAATCACAGCATACCGGATTGAGAATGAAAATTGAAGATTATATTTTGAAATAAAATGAAAATACCTTTATTTTACATTTGTGCGATAGAAAACATTGAATGAAAATATCTACCTAAATTGTAAGGTTTTCTCATAAAGGTACATTTCTATGGACATTTAAATATAAAATTCGACAAATTTATAGTTTACTGTACGTAAAATATATTTTATTATTAAGTGTTAATATTACAATAAATTTGTACATTTACTAAACGTTTTGAATAAAATAAGGCCGTTAAATATTTTAATTTATTCAGGTCAAACTAGTAATATTTACTTTAGAAGTAGTTGCCACAATTGGCTACCAAAACAATCCCGTATAAACTCTCGTACGATAATTCATATTAAAACTGTTTTGATTAATATTATCAATTGTTGTATTTTAGAACATAAAGCTTTCAATTAAAATACATTTTATGTAAAATAAATTTTGATCTTATGTTGTATTGTTATGGGTTAGCTTTCAATCACGGAGTGTAAACTGTACAGTTTATGATTAAGTAATTTCGAATTCAATTATGTTCGTAGAGTAAGTTATGGGCAGATTGTTAATTTTGAGAACATATACTACATACTATTCAATTAATATAACGATGTGTTTATTTGAACCGGTTTTGTAATATGAATATCGATACGATTGCGAGTGTGATTGAAAATCAATTTCATTTTGAGATTGAGAGATCTTCGAGGCTCAAGCGATTTGCTAGCGGTGCACGTGCTGATTTTATTTCTATATATTTTATGGCCTGGTTACTAAGACCTTATAGCCAAATCTTTATTCTTATTTCTTCTATCTTCTTTCTTATTATCTATCTAAAATGTCCGCGTCCTCTACGTCTTAGTCAAGTCTAGTCTTAAGTCAAGGTCAGTCTCACCCCAGTATAATCTTAGTGTAACAACTACTTGTTACACTAAGATTTTCAGTAGATTTTACGCGGCAAGAAAGAAAATTGCATTTCACGGCATATATATCAGTGTCTTTCACTATAACACCTTAACACAACTTTTATGTCCAAGAAACCACCACTCCCGCACACAAAACGATAAATGCACTATATACAGCAAGCGTCCGCTCTTGTCATTTTTCCCGTTCTTGTCGATTAGATAACCTTTACTCAACTTATAACCTAAATATTTCTACAAAGTAATTTTATTTATTTGTTCTTTTTCAACCATCCAGTGATTTACAAACAGTTCTTACCAACAAACAGATAGTTTCATAAGTTGCTTTTGCTACAAGCCGGGGTAAATTTTGTGTAGCAGAGTGAAAAACAACATCAGAATTGTATTATGTAATATGTTATCATACATACAGAAAACTCATAATAAATGTTATTGTAGGACATTTGTAAGACATTTTTTATGCCATCTAACGCCATCTAACCCACAGTCTAAGCTAATATAAACTTGTGTTATGGAATCTAGATAACTGATAAACATAACTATATATGTCTAAATGCATAATATATTATACATAAGAAACACCCAAACTCCGAAACAAACAGTGGATCACATAAAATTTTATTCCGACCCGGTTATCAAACCCGAGACTTCAACGCGGCAGTCGCATTTACTCGCACTGTGCCAAAGGCATGCTATAATTACGAGTATGTTATTTACTAGTTGTACTCATATTTAACAAGTTCTTAAGTTCGAGCTTTAGAATAGAATAGAATAGAAATATTCTTTATTGTACACCACTTATTAATATTTAGAAGTAAATGAAATACAGGTTTTGAAATTGGCTTTATACCATTTCTAAAATAAATAAATAAATATCCATTACGCCTTATCCCCGACAGGGTCACAGAGGTATATTATATGCCCACTTTTCACTGTGTGGATTCCTGTCCCACGTAATAGGTGGTGAGCCCATTGCCGTGTTGAAATAGATAGACGCAGGTTGTGACTACCTGCTGTTGAAAATTTTCAAGCCCATAAGGCATTCAACCAGGCTTTACGACTGCCTTTTTACTGGCAACCCGGACCAACGGCTTAACGTGCCTACCTAAGCACGGAAACGCGCGCAAATGTAATTGTCACAAAGTGGTAACCCGAGGACCAGCCATAGTGAAATTTGCGTAACTCAGTGATCGTTTACAGAATACTGAGACCGCGGGGCCACGAGCGCTTCTCCTCGCTTTTAGACCGTTTCTTCTGTGTTGATAGTGTTAAACAATCCTTGTTATTCAGATACAGTAATATGTACACTTTTTGTTAGAAACACATGTTTGCTGAACAAATCTACATAGAAAACAAACAATAAAACCAACCGTACACAATACAATGTATGAAAACAAACACATCATTTATTAAGCTTGAGGTTGCGTTACCGTGATTTCCCACCCTTCCTTTTTATACTTGATCAATAAGCCCCCTGGGGGGCAAAAAATGTTACAGTTTACCCACGTTTTATCTCCACAGGGAAAGTAATTAATCGAAAGGGAACTTCAAAAACCTTTTCCGCAGGCATTATGAGCAATATGAAAACGAAAACAGCTGCCTTTATTAACTTGATTAAAAATGTTTTAGTGACTACTTTACATTAGGTAGTGCTTTGATGAATTTGCAGTATACTTAATGTTTGAACAGTAAAAAGGTATATAGGTTTTTAATTAATTGGAAGGCAGCGTCGTCTGGGATACATTTTTACTTGGACACTTCTCTTGATTTCAGTTATTGCCTTGTATTTTCTCTATAAGAAAAGTGACAATACAACATAGGCTATAATATATTATATTAGGCTACGGTGACCACTTTCCATTAGGTGGTATCCGTATGCTCTACCACCTTAGTGGTTTAAAAAAAGTACCACTGCCTCTGCAGCGCGGTGGGAGTGTATCCGACTGCTGCGGAAGAGGTCGTGGGTTCGATTCCCGCCCAGGATTTAACATTGTGTGATGAGCACAATGGTTTATTCTGTGTCTGGGTAATATTTATCTATAATATATATGTATTTAGAAATATATAATACGGTTTGTCAGTTATCTGAATACCATAGTACAAACGCCATCTGATTTCAAACTAAGCAGAGCTAGTTTGAAATCAGATGGCGTTTTATGAGTTGTCCCAACGATATTTATTTATACGTTGTGACCATGAACTATATCCCTATTCCATTCCACTATAATCTAACGAATCGGTTTATCATGACCAAAGGACCAATTAGCATTTCAGATTTTTCTCAGAAAATTATAGTTTTAACAATACGATATTATTTGACATCTGTTAGTTTGATTTATTTTGTGTGGCATTCACTTTTTATCTCTTATAGTATTGTATTTTGACTGAATGTAAACGATATTGTCACTGATAGCGTGTGGCTCACTAATGTCGGACAAAATATCTAAGACCGACACTGTAATAAATGATTTCAACGACAATATTCTAGAAATTTTCAGATAAGGCATTTAATTTTTAAAATGTGAAATAGGATCAATAAATTATGAAGTAATGGAGCTCAAACTGTGAAATGAAACTTTCATTGACGTCTAAACTTCGATCCTTATAAATGAACAGAAGTTGTCTACAGAGGAAGTGAGCGCCATAGTTAACCTCAATCCTTAACTTAGTAATTGTCGCTGGCAATAATATTGATATTGCTGCAGAGCAACTACTACATTCTATTCTGACGGCATTTTTAATAACTAGAAGTTCGATACACACGTTATATAGAGAAGTAGCATGATTATTTAAAAAAAGGTATGTGTGTACTTATGTACACGCGTTAGAAGTACTGCTTTAGTCTAATAAGATTTCGACACATATACCACAAATCTTTGTTTGTAACAGGAATGATAAATTTGTAAGAAAAAAACATCGTATTAATGAAAATCGGGCATCACCTAGGTAAAATATTTATTTAGATTGTAGAGATAAAATTTCGAAGAAGCGGCTAGACATTATTTATTAAGTTACTTTTTGTTAGGTCTATTTATCTATCCATCTTCACGTTGTATCCCTTACGGGGTAGTTAGAGAGGACAGATCGCCAGGCTTCGCGGTCCATGCATACTTCTTTCGTTTCCTGCAGATTCATTAATAGCTTCATAGGTGCACGTCTGGGTATCCGAGTACTTTTGACTTTGCCGTTTTTGAGCAATCTGCTCACGTGGTCTTCATATTTAAGTCTCGGCCTACTAGTAAACTGACTTCTTCTACCCTCTACTTTTGCACAATATATAATTTTCGCCAACCGTTCCTCACTCATTCGTTGAATGTTTCCAAACACGCCCTTTTCCAGCTTAACGCTGACACTTTCATTCAAAGCTACCATATTGCGTATCACTTCGTTACGTATTTGATCGGCCAAGGTTACGCTGGGAATGAAGAGTAGAAGCGTGCACGTCGCCATCCCTGCCAGCTACGGTTGCAATTCTACTCCAACACAAGCACCGCAAGGGCGAATTATGTTAGGGCGTGCCCCCGAGGCGACGCGCACCAGTTTGTCCACGCTAATGCTAAAAGTGTGAGCCAGAGCGGCGTAGGGGACCGCCACCCTACACGCGCGGCCCGACACGGCGGGAAGTGGAGGATGGCTGCGTGGAATGTTAGAGGAAGGAAGAATGGCAGATAAGATGAATGAGTTGATGGATGTTGTGAATGAGAGAAAGTTAGATGTAGTGTGCTTGAAGTCTTGGAGCTCCCGGGTGGGTACTCGCGCTATGGTCTAGAGTACCAGAGAGCGAGCATGGCAGTCGGAGGGTTGGATTTTTGTTGTCCTCAAACTGTTAGGTCCTAGAATCCTCTGGATCCGTTTAAAGCTCGGTTTGACGAAGATTTTCTTGGTAGCTGCTTACGCGCCAGTATCTTCTTCGAACGCGAGTGAGCTAGAGGACTTCTGAGAGAGTATGAGAGAAGCTCTAAATGTGATAGAAGGAAATGAAAGTTTTAACTAGAAAACTAACGTTATTATTACACATTATAAATAAGTAAACTCACGTTTTTACGACCAGTAATAGACCGACCGGTTTCAGCTGTATTTAGACAGCCTTTTTCAGAGGTGCGAACCGTTCGCCGAGCACTCTTTACGCACACTGCGCGCATCCGCTCTCGCCGCTCGCGCGCTGCCCGCGTTTTTTTGTTTGGGTATTCGGTGGACGTAGGGTTGCGCCGAGGCACACGTGAGATCCGCTTCACTATCGCTCCCATCCAAACTATTTGGAGCGTCTCTGCATGCATAGCTCACTGTGTCTTCAACAGACTCGCTTTCCACATAACAACGAGCACCACGAAGGCACGGCTTCCATGTAGGAGGTAAACTCCAGCCCCCATCTCTATTAAAATTCGGCCGCCTCCCTATCTCTATGGCTTCTCGAATTTTCCGGGGTACAAAGTGCTTTTCCCGCGACAAGATCTTCACCTTATCAAACCGGATAAAGTGACGCGTATCAGAGCTCAGTGCATGCTCCACCACCGCGGATCCGTTGATATCTTGGTTCTTCATGGAACGTATGTGCTCGCTGAGTCTCGTAGAAACGTTCCGCTTTGTCTCCTATTATCTATTACTGGTCGTAAAAACGTGAGTAATCCCGTTTACTTATTTATAAAGGAAATGAAAGACTTATAGTAGGTGGAGCGTTGAATGGATGGGTGGGTACCGCTCGCGATGGTTTTGAGTCGGTACTCGGGAAGTATGGGGTATGTAAAGTATAAAAGGGTGAACGACGCTGGCAAGCTATACTGGCATTTTGTAAGGAAAAGGATTTGTTTGTAGCGAAGACAATATTCAACCACAAACAAATTCATATGTATAAGAGGAGATGTAAGTCAAAGAGAAGCATGATAGATCTATTCCTTATGGATAGTCGGCTCCGTAAACAGGTGATGGACATAACGGTTTATCGAGGCGCTGAGCTGGGACCAGACCACTACCTAGTCATAACTAGGATTAGGGGTCTGTTCGCGAGTTGGCGTCATCGTATCGAGTGTCCTGAACCTGAGCCGACTTATACCATCAAAAGACGGGAGCTGCAGGATGCATCCATTAGGGATAAATGTAAAAAAAGGAAAGCCGAAAAGCTTGGTGACGTCAATGTTAGTAGTGAGAATGTGGAAAGTGTATTGCAGAACCTTAGGGATAGTATGCTAAATGCCGCTGTGGAAGTGTGTGAAGAAACGAAAAGAGGCAGTAGTAATAAGCGTGATGCATGGATTGATTAAGTGAAAGAAGCAGTTCGAATGAAGAAGAAAGCATTGTTAGACTATTTAGCCTCGCGAAATGATTTTAATATGAAAGAGAGATACAAGCTGCAAATAGTTAACACGAAGGCACTGATAGAAGAAACTCGTGGAAGGTGCAGAATGTAAGCGGATGAAAGGTTGTCATCCAATTTCCGGGATAATGCCAAGCTCTTCTGGAAAGAGGTAGACAAGACCCGGAGTTGTTCGGCCATCTGCAGTATGAATGAAGTGCTTAGTGTTAACAATGACGACCTAACAGACCAAACTGACGTCCTGCAGAGATGAAATGTATATTATGGATAGATGTATACAAGAAAAGACAGGATAAGAAGTATGAAACGTGATAAAGCTGCGGGAAAAGACAGAGTTACAGCTGAGATGATCAAGTTCAGTGGGTCGCGCGTCTGCGACACACTATATCTGTTATGCAACTTGTACTGGCGGACGGGTGAGGTCCCAGATGACTGGCGAATAGCAGTTGTAGTACCTATTTACAAAGAGAAAGGCTCGCGCCTAAACTGCTCTAGCCACAGGGCGATCAGCTTGGTCAGCTTAGCTAGTAAGGCGTATGCAAAGGTTATAACGGCAAGAATGCAAGAAAAGTCCGGAAGGTATTTATGGGAGGCTCAATGCGGATTCCGACGTGGAAGAGGTTGCATGGATCAAGTGTTTTCTCTCCGCATGATCGCGGAGAAGTTTCTGGCTATTAGCCAGAGGGTTTTCTGCGCTTTTGTGGGTCTGGAGAAAGCATTTGATAACGTTGTGAAAGATACTCTGTGATATTTGCTGCCCGGATATGGTGTGGACGGCTCGCTATTGCGGGCAATACAGTCTCTTTATAGGGACTGTAAGACTTGCGTGCAAGTAGGGGGGGGGGGGGGGATGTGTCACCTCTTTTTGATGTCTGTACAGGCGTCAAACAGGGTTGTGTCATGTCCGCCTGGATGTTCATAGTGTATCTGGACATTTGCCTGTAGAAGTTGATAGATTGTGATATGGGTGTGAAATTGAATGACTTTACAGTAAACTGTGCTGTACGCTGATGATGCGGTGCTCATGGCCTCATCAGAAGCCGGCCTTCAGACATTAGTAACTAATATGAAAGAGGGGTGTGAAAGTAAGGGTCTTCGCTTGAATGCAAGTAAAACTAAGGTTCTAGTATTTGAAACAAATGACGTAAGAACTAAATGCGAGATTAGGGTAAACCAGGAACGTCTACACCAAGTGAATGAAATTGTGTATTTAGGGAGTATGTTTAGCGCGGATGGAAGATTTGTTTCGAATGTAGAACGGCGAGTAGCTGCAGGTAACAGAGTTAACGGTGCTTTGTTCCAATTAGTAAAGCGACAAAGCATCGTAAAAGAAGCACAAAAGCGATTCATACGCAGTGCTATTGCCAACTTTGCTTTACGGTAGCGAAACCTGGGTATGTCAGCAGATGCATGAAAGTAAGTTGAATGCTGTGGAGATGCGATCACTTCGAAAATTGTGCGGCGTAACCTAACTAAAAACTAACTAACTACCTAGTCAGGTCATAAATTCTGTCACATGTTTAATATAAAATAATTGAAACAAGTTTATTCATTATGTAACCATTTATATTATATTATATACCAAAATGAACTTAACAAAACATAGATTCTTACGACAGTAAAGTTTATTCAAAATTCATGACCTCCGTGATTTTGAATACAGGCCTTAAATCTGCGCGGCCAGTCGTCTATCGCAGCACGAACGAGGTCCATGTCAATATCGGCGGCTGCCTTAATCAAGGATGTCTTGAGTGACTCCAAATTGGGATGAGGCTTTGAGCACGCCTTTTCCTCAAAGTGTTGCCATATCTTGTAATCTAACGGACTCAAATCTGGACTGGAGGAGGGCCAGTCTTCGTGCCGGATGAAGTCGATTTCACTCGCCGCCAGCCAGTCTTGTGTGCTCTTCGCTCTATGAGCTGGCGCCGAATCTTGTTGGAATGCCCAGTACCTGTTATTGAACATGGTATGAGAAACAGGTTCCACAAGGTTCGTCAGGACTGTATTTTGATACACAACTGCATTCGTTTTTACACCTTTCTCACAAAAATGTACCTCTGTTTCATGCATCTTCTGATATACCATTTTATTGTTAGGTAATTTATTTTAATTGATTATTTTATAACAATAATTAATAATTGAGTAAACAATAAATAATCAAAATATACTACTAATATATATTACCATTCCGGTACATTCGTGATTATGGAATGCCTACAGCATTCATATTCGTTCCCCCGAATACATACACATCAAGTTGTTATTCAAAATTCCCGGTATATTTGCACAGGTATTTTAGGGTTGTTCTTTATATTAAATTACTGAGTGAAATTCGACAGTCATTGTTTTTTTGCACGCACGCGCAATTTAACAGTACTGGTGCAAAATTTAATTTAGTCCAGAGCGAATGCTTTGCTGCTAGTGTTTACAATTTCACAAATAATTCTATCATTGTCTGTGACCCACCAAGTTAACCTGTGTTTTTTTTAATTATGAAAACAAAAGGCGTGTTTAGCGTGTGTTCGTGTGATGTGTTTTGATGAGCAGCTTTTGTGCCTCGTTTATTGATCGTCTTTGTCAAGGCGTCCAAATAGTTTAAGAGGAAGCTTCAATATTCATGAGGGTTATAAAAGCGATATAAAACCTTCAGGTACGGTATACAATGAAACAATATTGACGGTGAGGCGGGATGCAAAGTAAGTTCGTACGTAGTTTTACTAGCGAGCCTATCGAACAAGTTGAAGCTACGTCGTAACTGAACAAAAGATTCGTAGCACTTCGCTCACGTCGTAGCGGCATGTCACGTATGCTACGCGAGGATTCATGTGCCGAACTTTTTCACGTGTATTATCTTTAATTTATTTTAATCTGCTTGCTCAATACCCGTACGATCGTGTTTTATAAGATACACCTGAATTTTTTTTCAGTACAAGTGTACAAGTCCAGTCTAATTAGAATGAGAATATTAAATTGCGCTAGAATGTAACAGTTAATTAGAAATAATATTGTATATTGGTTGCGCCGGTATACAATAAAAGAGTAGCCGCGTTATTTTTTCTATGTTGCATCGCTGATCTGCATTTGTTTTTAATTAATTAGTTGTCGACACTCCCCCCGCTCCCCTTTATTCCATTTCTCTTTCGCACCTACCTTGTCTCGCATAAAGGCTGTTTTCATTTTGAATTTAGAATAAAAAGGTTTATTCTATTTATGTATTAATTGTACGGGTGTAATCAATCTCTCTTTTAAGAAAGCTCAACTACTTTCGGTGGCATAGTTGCAGAGTACGAGTCTACCTTACTGAGGTCTCAGGTTCAAATCCTAGGTCGAAACAAATATTTGAATGATCCGCAAATATTTATATCGATGTTTATATGTTTTCTATGTATAATTTAGATAGATAAATCTTTATTGCACACCATTACATACGGTATTTTCAGGACCTAAAACTACAAGCGAGAGTACACTGGGCGGTGTAATTGCTAAAAGCGATCTCTTCCAGGTAACCTTAGTGTAGAAAGAGATGATCAAGAAAGACAGATATAATATGTATGTGTTTAGAAATATATAAGTATATTTCATAGTTGTTTAGTCCTTATTACAAAAGCTTTTATACTTTTTTACTGTAATTGAACTGGGAAGAAAAGAAAAATATCCCTAAATTTTTATTTATTTTTAATGTGATTTTTAAACAAAAATGTGTATGTTTGTAAAAAATATGAAAATAAAAAACGATGTACTTACAAAATTATATCAATCTTCGTATAGTCAACACCATTTGGCATTCATAAAGTTTATGATGGTCTTTACCAAGCCAGACTCGAAAAAGGGCCGACCCTTCATGTGTAATTAATCCTAATGCGTCAACTTTGCCTTGATGTGGGTTTAAAAGCAATGCACACTGAATACGTGTACCAAAATATACTGTAATTCATAGCTGTTGAATAAAATCAATGTTGTCCTAACTTAACTTGAAGGAATTCAAATCTACTCAATAGCTAAGGGTGACTTACAGACTTGAATAAACCAGCTTTTCTAAACATTACATCTAAGGCCTTTTCACCGTCTCAAATCAGAAAGTCATATTGACCTGTCCCTAGCGCAATCAAAGGCGGTAAAGTATGACTTTACCGATTTTAGTAGCTCTACAGGGGAATTATATATCTTAGTGCATATTTGTCCATTGACGTTCCTGTTCCATGCTATTGGACTGAGGAGGCGAACGAAGCGAGCCGACGAAAGCCTCCGTTTTAACTCCACTGGTTCAGGAAAAATGCTATTGATGTCTGACCGTCCGTCCGTCCATCCATTCAGTCGCATTTTTCATGGGATCTGCGTGCAACTTGGCATGGAAAATCCTTGATGTAGACAACAACTTTTAGCGAGGGTGTTTTTCGATCAGGAGGAAATGGAGGCAGGGGAAGGGAAATGGTGCCGAAGTGATTGGCAAGAGCGCTCAAAATGAAAAAAAGAAATCAATTTAACTAATAAAATAAAAAGAAAATTACTCCCAAGTCTACAGTTCACATAACCACTAGGTGATTAGCATTTCTACAGAGTTGAGGATTTTCAAAACTAGTGAGTTAGTATCCATTTTTTAAAATTTTCATTTAAGTTTCGTCTATAGATCACATTATCCAAACATTTTATTGAAACTTAGTATAAATGTACGTTGATTGGTATTTTCACCGTTGATTTTATTTAATTATTATATTATTAATTATAACTGACAAGAAAATTATCGCAGAAAGGAGTTACCTGTTTATCATTTAGAAGTCGATTGATTTTTGTCGCCACAACCTTCGCCTGTCCATTTTCAATACGGCAATGGGCTCTAACCAACTGTTCCGTGAGTTTCACCACATACGGTGAAATGTAGGCGTATAGTATATCTCTGCCTAACCCTTCGGGGATAAAGGCATGACAATATTCCCACGATCATTTTCCTACGACCTAAATTACTGTCAATTTTAACAATGTCTGCAAGATCTACTGGCCATTCAGAGTTACTAATAATTCACTTCAACGTGATAGTGAACTAAACCCCATCATAACATTTGTCAGTTCAAGTTTGGTCTGATTGGTTGGAATTGCTAGAATTTACCGCGGTATTGGGATACAACTCATAAAAAAGATATATTTAATATTTTTGTCGGCAGTTCTCGTGACTAGCGAGAAGGCTGGAATGTTAGCTGGATATACTTAGGCCAGAGACTCAGCATCGCCATTATGATATGTTGCCGTTCAACGACATTCGCCATTGGAAGTGATTTTCAATGCCCAAAATTCTATTTATCTATCTATATCCATATATATAATAATGCTTTTCTTTAGTCTCGCTTAATCTCGAGAATGGCTGGACCGATTTGGTATTTTGATATTATAATGTTTGTAAACGTTTAAGGAAGGTTTAAACGGTGAGTAACATAGATACATAATAAATAAAGGCAAATAATAAATACGCCCATTACATTTTTGAATACAAACTGGCGGAAAACCTATCAGGTTATTTTAGTCGACAATTTGAACTTAAGCTTTTCTAGCCCCCCACGTAATATCCAAAATTTGGCTTTCTCGGTTCATTTGCATTTCCAAATGTACATAATGACTGGACTATTCTAGGTTACTGGATTGTCTGAAAATACAATTGGATATGGTAGACGGCGCTGCTGTCGGTGTGTCACCTAATTTGCTGTAAAAGAGAAACTTACATATATTTTCAACACCAACTGTAGATACGTTACAATATATTAAAGAACATTTAACATAGCTGAAAAAAATGTCGTAATGAAGTTTTACTTCTTACCTGTGTACTCTGGTACACACACATGTTTGTTTTTAGACCATTGAAATGGCGAAAGTGGTCACCGTTGCCTAACCTAATTTGCTGTAAAAGAGAAACTTACATATATTTTCAACACCAACTGTAGATACGTTACAATATATTAAAGAACATTTAACATAGCTGAAAAAAATGTCGTAATGAAGTTTTACTTCTTACCTGTGTACTCTGGTACACACACATGTTTGTTTTTAGACCATTGAAATGGCGAAAGTGGTCACCGTTGCCTATGGACATTTGTAACATCGCAGCGGCGGCACTCGCGCTACCAACTCGGCAAAAACGTTTTTAAGAACTCATGTGAAGGTTTTCTCACCTATGGTGACCACTATGGACGTTTGTAACACCAAAGGTGCGGTACTCGCTCTAGCAACCAGAGGCTCTGGCTCGCTCGGGCTACCCTGTAGAAACCTTCTAAGACCTCTTTTGAAGAACCCCATACTGTAGATGTTTGGGAAAACCGGGAGCTCATTCCACAATCTAAGCGTACGCGGTAATAAACATATAGGACATAACCGTATGCGAGCTCTCCGAAGCAGTCTAAGGGTCAACACCCTGTCTATGGAGAGCGGTGCGATGAAAAGAAGTAGCCATAGGCATCGCATCAAACAATTCCTCAGAGATACAGAGATAGAAGCAGCTTTTCCTGCTCAGCTAATAACTAAATCAAAATATATTAATTTAAAGGCGATAGGAAGTCCGCCGGGTCCGCTAGTTTTAATATTATTAAACACAAAAAACAATTTAGAGAGTAACACTAAATGTCGTCTTTGAGCGAATTCGAAAGATATTTCCAAATGTCAGTTGTACGTCAAATACCCAAGAATTATTCTCGAAATTGGAACAGGATTTCGGAATTTTAAAACGAGCTGAACTTGTGCGAGAGAATTGTAATGTAATTTTCTATCGAGCGTCGGGATGGCGTCGCGTCGCCTCGACGTGCTGTAATGCCGCGCTCCTCTCCGCGACATGCCAGTCGATTAGATTCGATCAAATAGAAAATTCGATGTTACGATAACCAACAATCTGGGTGTGCCGATCATTCAATAATGTGCTCCCTGTGCCCTCTATTAACCGATAACATTGTTTTGCACGTCAATAGGTGCTATTTTGTATCATGAAACTTTAGGAATGTTATTATGAATAAGAAAGAAGAAGAAAATACATTTATTAAACTATAATAATGCATTATCGAATATATTATTCCCTCGAAATGAGAGGGATGGTAGGCACCATCCCTCTCATTTCGAGGGAATAATATATCCAGCTATTGTGAAACCTAGGCAGGTTTCACAATAGCTGGATTGGTGAAATTC
Source organism: Thumatha senex (assembly GCA_948477245.1). Lineage (NCBI taxonomy): Eukaryota > Metazoa > Arthropoda > Insecta > Lepidoptera > Erebidae > Thumatha > Thumatha senex. The sequence continues at coordinate 13,937,784 of OX419725.1, read as the reverse complement.
AAATCGAGGAACTTATTCTTTCTACGTAAATCGGTAAAACCACCCCATATTAGCAATAAAACCAAGCTTGAGCTCTTAATAGACACTAGTATTTTTAGTAACTGTGAATATGACTACAGATTCTGTAAAATAACAAAAAAAAAACAAACGATTTGCATATGTGAAAAACTCCCACTGCTGATGTTTTGTAACGCTTTGAAATACGATAAAGTGCAAATGTTCACGGCTCCCAGGCTCACAAAACCGGTTTTTAGCCTGAAATTGTAAACTCGGTGTGATTGAGATAGCTTGCTCCATGAGCATGCAGCACATGCATTCGAGTTACACAAAAGAGGACGGTTTTCCTTATTTTGTGAGTTTCCTATTTCTCCCGGCTCGGTGCGACGTCCACACGGGACTCGGGAACTACACGATTTTTAACTTAGGTGTATACAGGTGAGTTGGAACGCTAATGCAGTGTTCGAGTTTTGTGAACTATATGTAATAGAGATGAGAATAGTTTTAAATTCATTAGGATGAGTACTATATCCTCATAGTTTTCTAATTTAAAGATTTTCTGAACGTATTACCATATATAAGACTCGAGATTACAATAATTATGAATTAAAGATCTTAGTTCTTACAATTGTTTTTCCTTTCCAGTAATTTTTTATAAACTTTAATTCAATTTGAATGTAGGTTATTATTTTTGGCATTATTGGGAGTGTCGGTCATCTGACTTTTCAATCTCGAAATGGTCTCTGGGCCAAAGCCTTGTCCGCTGGTCAGCAGGTACATTATTTAGAGACGAGATTAGGTTGATCCCCGGAGATCTGCGGGGGCTCCAGTACGGTACATACTATAATACACAATTTTAAAGATACTGAAAAACCATAATGTTTATATACGACAGGACTGTAAAACCAAGACCGCTGTACCTCTCACTGCGTACAGTCAAACTATAACTTATACTAAGTGACACTAACGCAATATATGCAAAATTGTGTATGTAATACAATCGTTTTACTATTTTTTTTTTAAATTTTCTGATATTTATAATTCGTTTATTGCAGCGGCGCTCATCCTTACAGAGGAAGAGACGTACTAATTTATGTACCTTCAGTTGAAGCCCTAAGTGCATCTTAGTTTGGAGTGCAATCAATTTTAAGTGTCCACTATAATGTTCTCTACGACGAGAGCTCGGAGTAATTTGATTAAATATTTTAACTCGTGAAATTGAGTTCGACGTAGTTTGTTTTGCATGTAAGTATTCTTGTTTGTGCAGTGAATGATATTACCAAAGATAAATAATAGTGCTAAATACGTTACTTCTGCAAAAATAAATTACTGATGAGTGCGTCTTCATAAACGTGAAGTTACTTGTCATGTCTTAATAAGTCTATTTTATTCAAGAGTTACTAAATAATAACTAAATAAAATAAATTATTATTATTAAAGTTTAGAATTAATTTATTACAATATTGAACTGTAATTTTAGACTGTTTAAAATTATAGATCCCAAATAATTATTAATTCTTTGGCCAACAAATTTTATTTTATACAGTGTAATTTAGCCCAAAGTATGTGATAATGTATGTCTAAGACTATAAGATTGTGGTATATATTTCTAAATACATACATATATGCATAAGAAACGCCCAGACACCAAAACAAACATTTGTGGATCACAATTTCAATAACAACTTTAGTTTTAACTAAAGAACAGCTCTTCATAATAAATCATGAAGACCAAACTCTATCAATCTTCACATGTTATCGCTGAGGGTGTAGTCAGAGACAACAGATGGCCACTGACTAGTGCTGCCTTACGGCAATATTCTATGTTTATTAGAAGCTCACGTGGTCCCTTGGATTTAGTATTCTGTAAACGATTACTGCGTTAAGCAACTATCGCTATGACTGGTCACAGATGGGTGGCCACTTAGTGGCATTTACATTTGCGAGCGTTTCCGTGCTTCGTAAGGCACGTTAAGCCATTAGTCCCGGATGCCAGTAACATGCCAGTCGTTAAGTCAAGTTGAAGGATTTATGGGTGGCTTGAAAAAAATCAACAGCAGATAGCCACAAGCTGCGTTTGTCTATTTCAACACGGCAATGGGCTCACCACCTATTACGTGGGACAGGAATACACATGGTGAAAACTCCATATCAGGTCATAGGCAGATGGAAGGGCACCGTGTGGTTTTAATCAGTAGGATTTCGGTATATTGCATTCGGCATCCATGAGGATCAAATCTAAAAACCACTATCAATGATCTTTGAGAGGAGCTGAGACCGATCAACTAACAACGAGGACTCTCAAAATATTCAAAGAAACCACTCTAAAAGAAATCGTGTGAGACGTAGTAATGTAGAGAGATGAGAGTGATCAAGAACGCATAACTTGGATCAAAAATCAAAAAGAAAATTAATATTAGGTTGCACCTACTACAGGATAATAAGTACCTATAAATGTACGCATGATATCTGTTAGTATGCCGGTAACAATCGATGCCGACAAGTTTTGAACTTTATGTTAAGTACCACGCGAGCAAAAGAAACCGCGCGCAAAAGTAAGTAATAAAATATATCTCCTGGCAAATTATGTAGACACTGCCTTTTGTTTTTAGATATCGGAGATTGTGAGTATGATGTTCTAATCAGATGTTTAACAGTAACATTGAATTCAATTGGTTTTGTTAAATAATAATAATAATATATTTATTTCAGACCAAGATCCATAGTATAAGAATTAATATAAAGTCAAAACAAATTAAATAAGACTGTCACAATGCTAAGACACTTGCTATAACGCATGTATATACTTATAACGCGAACGGAGCCGCGGGTGTCCTCTAGTGATATAATGAGATTTGTGCATTTCAACCAAGTGCTCTCTTGATTTTCTTACACGTTATGAATAGAATATATCTGTTTAATTACAGTTATGTACAATTTTACTCATATTGAAATTGATGTGTGTATATTGGGATAGTTTAACTTTTACTAAACCTGGTGGAATTTTCGACAGCACTTTTATCACATTTTCCAGACCGCCCATTGCTCGACATGACCTAAATAATAGCCCGTGTCACGCATTCATAAATCTTGCCAAGATAAATGTCCAGATTCTGTTTTAAAAGTTCTCCTTTGTTTTTTGACCTCAAACGGGCCAAAAACAAGTAAGCAGATGTTGATAGATTTTACATGATATACAAATTACAAAAAAAAAGCTATGACAAGATCCGTACTTATATTATTAATCCGAACCTGTATTTGTTTGTTTGTCAACTACAACAGACATCCTAAATCTTAGAAAGAAACATAGTATTTTATCTCAGAAATAGTACCTGTGAAAAATGGGTACATGAATATACACATAACGCATTTCAACCAATACAACGAGACTTAGCGTTTACCAAAAACCCTTCGAATTCATTAGTTCACTTAATGAGCCAAAAGCATAATGATGCTTTGTTCCACCTTCTAAGCTGCGGTAACCCATTGTGATAGGGAAAATGCCGCGCTTCACTAAACTATTCTGTTGGTCTTTACCCGCTTTTGTACAGATGTATAATAGCTCTACGACGCTAACAACACATTATTATGCTAAAAGATTTAGTTTTCAACTATAAAGTCGTTAAAAATTTTCATGGTACATATTATAGTGTATTTTCATAAATTTATTGAAAGGAATTATTATGGAAGAAATAAAGTTTTGGTTTTGGTAAATACTTGTATTAAAACCTCTTACTATTATTATAAACAAGGTGACCCTCCCCGGCTCTGCCCGTGACATTCTGCGAACTCCCGCCGCAACTATTTAATCCCGTCTCTTATAAAATCTACAATATTGCATAAAAATTTGCCCGATTTGTCGACATTTGTGACTACTGCTCCGCTCTCCAGGGTAGTGGCGTGATAATGTATAGCCTATTAGGCTTCCTCGATAAATGGGCTATCCAACACAAAAATTTTTTTTTTCATCTGACCAGTAGGTCCCGAGATTAACCAAATAAGCAAACAAACTCTTCAGCTTTATAATATTACGAGTAATAGTATAGATGTGAAAGTTTATGTTAGACTCCTGAACCAATTTAATGAAACTTGACCAGATATTTGGCACCCTGGATCCACACATAGACTACATTTTAATCATAGGGAACAAGCTCTTGTGGGAAACTAGAACAGGATAACATTACCACATAGGTGCCGCGTTTAGATGCGCATTATTTGACTGCCTCGATGCCATAACTGGCAGTGTATGCAACTGACGCGCTGATGTCTCGAGGTCGATACAAATATTTGTGTTACAAATGTTTGCTTCGGAGTTTAGGTGTTTACTATGAATGAATATAGAAATATAGAAGTTCGTTTATCAATTGTCTTGGTCCAATACCACAAAACTATATTAGTTTACTTTAGGCTAGATAGCGCTGTGTAAAAAAATATGTGTGTACAGCACAGCACAGGTCAGAAGTAAAACTTCTTTACGACTTATTTTTTACATCTATAATATTTCTCTCTAACGTCGATAAAGAAGTTCCACTTATGATAAAAAAGTTTTAAAGACTTATGAGGAAGAAGAAAAAATATTCCGGTTAATATACTGAAATATTTAAAAGCTATAATGTGATTTTGATTTAGTAAATGGTAAATAAAATTACATTTTAGTTGCTCCGTAACTGCTACGATTTTACTACGTGCAGAGTTAGATCGCTCCTTATTGAATTATTGGTCCATAGGACGTGACTCAACGCACCCCGTGATCGGACCATTGAGCTCTCGATGTTTGCTCGATTCTCGTACGTGTGCGGCAGACTTTAATCGATTATTGAATGATTCTTGTCGCGTGTGGTGCACTGAAAACCGTGAGTTCGTGCGTGCGATTATTTTGAATTTATCGTTTGTTTTATTATCAAACATATCAAATAAAAAATGTAAAATTAAATCAGAGTACAAAGTCAAATACAGCGACCCTGTTCAAATAATATGTTGAAGTTTTTTATGTACCTTTACAACATCTGTTGAGAATCTCGAATAAAAGTCAGAATTGGAAAGGAAAGAAAAATGAAAAATCTTACGAAATTAAATTTCACGATGGCCACCTATTCAGAAGTGAGACACAATAAGTGAAAGGGTTTCTTTTTAGTCACCCCGGCTCTAAAAAATTCAGGTAATGGAACGTGAATAACAATTCGGCCCTCAGGGGTACGAATCGGATGGTGGGCAAAGGGGGGGAAGATAGATTGATGACACCCGTTTGTAGCATCTGTCGTTTAAGTGAGCATCGATTATAGTACACACCTCAGTGTTTCTTTGTTTGGTAAGCGACGTCTGACTTGACTCATCAGTCACGCCAGCTTGGGGGATTAATTTCGCAATATAAACAAATGACATGCTGATATTTGCCTCCCAAAGGGACGCGACGCCCCCTCGCTCGTTGAAAATAGGTACTGTTTCCGGTTATAAACATTTCTTTTATCGTTTTATAAGAGGTTTTCGGAATTGATCATATTTTTGTAACGTTTTGATCAAATCATGTTTTACAGTGCTGTTTCGAATTTTTAAAATATAGGTAGGTATATTATACAAATAGCGGTATACAAATACAAGCAGCGGTACTTTAGTGGTTACGGTGTCTGAAATACGTTCTTGCGGTCTGTGTTCGATCTCCGGCTATTACAACACCGTAATGAAGTTCCACCTATCACAAGCAATTTAGTTTAGTTGGATGGGTTAACGAGGTTGTGTGAGCCGCAAATGTTTCGGATTTTGGAATCAGATTTTGAGTGTATTCTATGTGTAATATGTTAGTATTTAGAAATAAATAAGTATTTATACCTTGTTTGCTTTTTATAATTCTGCAGTGTTACCAGTTTAAAAATTTAATTTAATTTACGATCCTAATTGCTTTACAAATGAAAAATTCCATTTCAAAAAATTAGACCTTCCCTTTTTTAGACCTCAGTTTTATAAAAATGTAATTATAGTGGTCAGGTGGGGTTTATGCTTGTATGCCACCTGGCATACAAGCATAAAGCCTACCTGACAAAAATAGTCATCGTAGACTATAGACGTTTGCAATACCAAAGGTGAGACACTTGAACCAGTAAAAATCTTCTAAGACTCCATTTGAAGAATCTCATACTGTAGACGTTTAGGAAAGCCTAGGCAGGAAGTTTATCCTATTATATTTATATGTTTTTTTTGAAATTATCCACGTATGCGGAGAAAGCCCATAACAGACGTTACCTTATACATCTATATTGATCAGTGTTAAAGGAATGCCAATACAACATACTCGACGCTAGTTTGAATTCCTTCACCTGATTGAAGCTCAGATCTCAAACTACTTTCAAGTACTATTTGATCCAGCTAGGTATTTGTACAAAACGACTATGACCTTAGCAATTTGTCTCAGTAGGTAGTTACTCAGTAACATTATTAATTATCTTTTTATCTATTACAGATATCTATTTAATGATTGGATACTATAATCTCTGTATAGTGCAGCGTTACCGGTTCCAACGTCGAGTGTTGCTTTGGAAAGATACTGAAAATCAGGCCTACTAAGAGATATCTTGAGATATCTCTTAGTAGGCCTGATTTTTTTTTATAATCTGAGTATCATCCTGTTTTTCTGGATCACACATTTTGCACTAATTACCATAATAATTTTTGATAAATGGAACCATTTGTCAAGGATAGTCAATTGTCATATTGTCATAATGTCAATTGTCAAATATTTTTTCCCTTCTCATTGGGTTAGGATATGTAGTGAGCGACACGTCAATGTCACTTGCATGTGACGTAAGTGATATTCAACCCCATTTACACTCTCGCGCGAGTCACGAGATGAGCTGCGAGCCGCAAGTGTAAACACAGAATTATGGTACATTTTTTTGAGCTCGCGGCTGGTCTTTTGGCTCGTGCGAGAGTGTAAACGCAGTACGATGTTATAGGTCAGGAGAACGGAACCATAGATTGGATTAAGTACCTACGTACTACGCAGAATATTTTAAAGAAATATTTATTTTAAATAAGGTTTTAAATGATTGTGTGTGTACTATTTCTATAAGTATTTTGGTGTAAGATGATGTGATTGGAAAAAATCAAATATTGTCATTCTTATTGTGTTTTATAAAAATACCCAATCAGATGCGTAATTTGCGGTTAATACATTTGTAGAGTTTACAAGGCCGATAGAATGTCGTTAAAAGTTTAATATCGTCCAACAATAGAACTTTATATCCGCTTGCGGTAAGCTTTATTAGACAACGTCTTTCATCTCTCGCTCTAGCTCAGTATGTATTCTAGCTATAATTCATATTATCCCATGTCAAGGATTAGTTACGTTGCTAATTAAAGAGATAACTAAAAAAAAAAAATGTTCAAAATTTTCATTAGTAATTGAGTTTTTGATTGATAAATTAAAATGATAAGACGGTACTGATTTTAATTGGCTGGCTATGGCTATGTACAAAATTACTCTGATATCATGTATTGTTAATTAAGTTTAGAAGTTTCAAAATCAGGAAGTGACTGTCATTCTGTGTTGTAACTTTTGAAGGCGATTCATGTTGACATGTGTTCCCATTCATACTCACCTTATAATTGTCAACTATAGAATAACTTCCTTATTACTTAGTCAAATTAGAGCTCAGTATATTTTTTAAATAATAACATTAAATACTTTATTATAAATACTTAAGGAGGAGTTGCAATCATCCTGTTGTATATTTTATTAGAATTGATTTATTCCTCATGATGATCGTATCTTATATTCCGTTTCTATTCATTTAAAAAAAGTTTGTGTTTACTTATGTATACGCGTTAGAAGTTATACTGCTTTAATCTAATAAGATTTTATCACACACATTTTCATGGTATCGGTTTTTAGTGACGGTCTGCGCGCGCATCGTAGAAATTTACTCTCATCATTTTCCCCAACGCGCCAAAAGTAGTATAACTTCAAAACGAACCGGCAGCGTCATAATCGAATTTCACACTTATTCTTTGAAATTGGAAATTGTAGTTATACGAGTTGGGTAAAATATGTTGTTTTCTCTTCGTGAAACTGTACCTGCCTGTATCTATACATATAATGTCAGATCTAAGCAGGTGTTAGGCGAGAAAATAATATGTAAGAAAACTATACAAGTTAAGTCTTTTCATAACATCATCATCTTATCAACCTCACGTAGGTAATGACCATAATCCTTATTGTAGTGTTTTAAGGAGCAGCAAACCTACACAAAAATATCTGAACCACAAACATTATATATCAACTACCTGACCTGATGTTTATGAATTGCGAGAAGTACAGAAAGACTGGTTTTTTTTCGTGATATTCAACTTACCTAAATAGAAAAGAGTAAGTACAGTGGTCGTATAAAAACATAAGAACACCGAGAGTGCTCGCGTCTTTGCCTATGAGTCTGCAGATGCACCACTAGCAGAAAAGACCGTCGGAGATCATGGTAGGAGCCCCTCCAAATAAATAAAATCAGTTTTCTTAAATACTGATTGAACTATTGTTTTATTGAAGAACAAAATAATTATTACAGTATTCCTGTAATAATTATTTTCTTATATATGGCTATACTACTACAACTACAAAATTGTACGCAGTGAGCGATACAGCAGTCGTGGTCAAACTATAGTTTATCAAGGTAAGTCATCATCATCATCATCATCCGAGCGACTGTTCCAGTTGCGTCTCGCGACGCCCGGGGTCCGCTTTCCTACATTTCTCCTCCACTTCGCACGGTCTTCGGCATCCCCTGTAGTGAGACCATTGGCACGCATGTCATCCCTTACGACGTCAAGCCAGCACTTCTTGGGTCTTCCCCTCTTACCGGGACCCGGCGGGGCTGACATGGCCAGATATTTGTTACCTACGTAGCCCGGCGGTTGCCGCAAGACGTGACCATACCAACGAAGGCGACACTCTTGCAACTTGTCTGCAATGTCACGGACGTGAAGGCTGCCGCGGATGCGAGAGTTTCTCACGCGGTCCAACCGCGTGACCCCACACATCCACCTCAGCATCTTCATTTCCGTGACACGCAGCTCCTACTTGTGTCACTCCAATATCGGCCACGTCTCCCTGCCATGTAAAAGGACAGGTCTAATAATGGTTTTGAAGACCTGTCCCTTCAACCGGATCGGCATTTTAGGGTCACAAATGACACCGGTCATCTCCCGCCATTTGGCCCACGCGGCAGCAATGCGTGACTTGACATCGCAATCGATGTCACTGGACGTGTGAAAAACAGATCCCAGGTATTTAACCTGGTCCGTGCGCTCGACCAAATCACCGCCTATGCGGACGGATGTGGGATCTGTCGTGTTTAGTGCCAAGTACTCGGTCTTCGCCACATTTAGTTTCAGACCGCCGTTCTCAAGCGTCTCCTTCCACGCCTTTACACGTCGCACCAATCTGCCCCTGTCCGCGTCTGCCAGCGCAATATCGTCAGCATACATGAGCAACCATGGAGGCTGCTCATGTGGGTTTCTGATGCTGTCCGAAAATCGTCTAATATTACACTGAACAGAAGCGGACTAAGGACCGTACCCTGGTGTACCCCGACGGTGATGGGGAAGGGTTTCGTGTCGCCAACAGCAGTCCGAACCATTGAATCGGAGTCACAGTACATGTCCCGGATAGTGTCAATATAGACCTCTGGAACCCCTTTGGACCGCAGTGCCCACCAGATCATCGCACGAGGAACACAGTCGAAGGCCTTCTGCATGTCTAGAAACAAACAGTGCAGAGGCGTGTTCTTCGACCTGTATTTCTCTGCGACAACCCTCAGGGCAAAAACAGGGTCCGTGGTCCCACAACCAGGGCGAAACCCATATTGACACTCCGAGAGAGTACACTCCTGCCGGATCCGAGAGTCTATAATCATCTCGAAGATCTTCATGTTGTGGGACATCATCTTAATACCGCGGTAGCTCCCGCACTCCTGCACTGACCCCTTACCTTTGAAGACTGGAGTAATAATACTCAGTCTCCATTGGTTTGGGATCTGCCCGCTGAGGAGTATGCGGTTAAAAAGGTTTACTAAGATGCCCACACCGCGAGGACCCATCGCCTTCCAGGCTTCTATGGGGACTCCATCGGGTCCGACAGCTTTCCGATTCTTCATGCGGCAAAGCGCAGTCAGGACTTCTCCAGGCGTTACCGGTGGCACTAGTCCCTGATTCGGAGGGAGGTCCGGAGGCTGCACCTCTTTGTGCTGTTTATTAAGCAACTCGTGGAAGTACGAGCGCCATCTCTCCTTTACCGCGAGGTCTTCGCTTAACAGGTTGCCCTCAGGATCAATTACACAGCGACACTTGGATATATCCTGTGCCGCTTTGACCCTGGAGCGCGCCAGCTTATAGATGAGCTTCTGCCCCTCAGACGATTCCAGCTTATCATACAGAGGTTGTAAGTGGTCACGTCTGGCTCTGGCTACAGCTCTCTTTGTGGCGCGCTTGGCAGCCCTGTACGCGTCGCGGTCTTCAGGAGATCCGGTCGCTTGCCACTTTTTAAAGAGGGCTTTCTTCTCCCTAGTCTCCCTCTGGACTGCGTCGTTCCACCACCAAGTTTCCTTGTCACATTTGCGTCCACCCTTAGACACACCGAGCACCACCTTCGCCGCTCCAAGGATGGCCGCCTGAACTTTGTCCCAGTAATCTTGAACTGGTTCGCCTTCAGTGTCGGTGCACTTGTCACCGACAGCTGAGACGAACTCCTGGGACCTAGTTTCATCAAGCAGCCACCATCTGATGCGGCGCTGGCACCGCTCGATGCGTTTGCCTTTGGGCTTCACGCAGAGGTCCATGACAAGGAGACGGTGTTGTGCAGTAAGACTCTCACCGGGTATGACCTTGCAGTTGGCCACCTTGCCGATGCTGTGTCGCCTAGTGAGTAGGAAATCGATCTGAGTTGTACGCCTCCCGCTCTTGTAGGTGATGAGATGTTCGGATTTATTTTTGAAATACGTGTTCACAATGGCCAGATCGGCAGCCGCACACGTTCTGAGGATAGTTTCTCCTTCAGCGTTGCGGGTGCCGTATCCAAAACCACCATGAACACGCTCAAACTCCTCACACCTCTCACCCACATGACCGTTTAGGTCGCCGCCCAAAACGATTCCCTGTGACAACGGAATGCTCCGCAGCACTCCCTCGAGTTGACCCCAAAACGACATCTTATCGGCGTCGCTACAACCGGCCTGTGGCGCGTAGGCACTTATCAGGTGGGTAATAATCCCATTGATAAGCACCCTCACGAACATAAGCCGGTCGCTACAGCGTTTCACCTCCAAGATGCCACTCTGCAGCCCCTCGGAGAACACAACGGCCACCCCGTTCTCCCCACCAGGCGCACCCGCATAATACAGCTTGTAGCCGTTCTGCAAGGGCCGGGCTCTGTTGCCCTTCCACCGAGTCTCCTGCAGGAACGCCACGTCCACCCTCCGCCTGGAGAGTACTTCGGCCAACTCTACCGCACGCCCAGTCAGCGTGCCAATCTTCCAAGATGCGAAGCGGATTCGGGTTGGGGCTAACTTCTTTAGCCGTGCTGGCCCGACACACGGCAGCCCTAGCCCACTTGCCACAGGAGTCGGGCGGGGCTCTTGCGCGCCGTTTTGCGGCGGCGCCCTATCCCTAGCAGCATTCCTATAGTCATTTTCCATTTTTGTTTCGGCCGGTGGCTTTTATGGGAGCGACGCCCTCAGACCTCCCAACCCCAGAGGGGAAAGCCAGCGCCAGAGCCTCGTCCGTTAATCAGCAGGTGCACGCACTAGCACGGGAGGTTGACTTGGGCCCCGAAGATCTTGGTGGGGCACCTTACACTTAATTAAATTTACAAGAATTACAATCAAGGTAAGTATAACAATTTAATAATAAATTAGGTTTATTTATAGCATCAGCTGCATACTTCTCGCAATTTATTCAGGTTGAGGAACACCATGTAATGGTGGATCAGTAATTTTTACTTAAGTTTGCTGCGTGTTAATACAAGACAGGATGGGCAAGGCCAGCGGCATATCCCAGGAGTTTCGGAGTCATAACCCCAAGGCTTCTCACGCAGACTGTATGCCACCGTGCAAACATTGACACCTTATTATAAAATCAAATCAAACCTAATTTTTTAAAATAAAAATAAATATCCATCACGCCTTATCCCCGAAGGGGTGGCAGAGGCATATTATATGCCCACTTTTCACCGTGTGGATTCCTGTCCCACGTAATAGGTGGTGAGCCCATTGCCGTGTTGAAATAGACAGACGCACGTTGTGGCTACCTGCTGTTGAATTTTTTTAAGCCGCCTATAAGGCCTTCAACCAGGCTTAACGACTGCCATTTTACTGGCAACCGGGACCAACGGCTTAACGTGCCTTCCGAAGCACGGAAACGCTCGCAAATGTAAATGCCACAAAGTGGTCACCCATCCGAGGACCAGCCATAGTGAAAGTTGCGTAACTCAGTGATCGTTTACAGAACACTGAGACCGCGAGGCCACGAGCGCTTCTCATATGTATATTATTGTAAAGTTTCATTAAAATCTATTCAGTAGTTTTTACGTGAAAGAGTAACAAACATCCATACATACTTTCGCATTTATAATATTATTAAGACAGCTCTTAAGAAAACATCTTAAGACATGATGAAGTACATTTAGAGGTTGAATACAGACGGGGGTAGAGATTGTGGGTGTCGAACATGGTCTAAACCTAAATTTTTACTTAATATAAAATACAACATGTTTTGTCTAAAGGGCATGTAATATTATAAGAATGTGTAGGTGTACTCGTAAGTCCTTTGTACGTATATCACGAGCGATACATAAGCAGATTACTGCGCAAAATACAAAAGGAGAAAACAACATTACTGTTAAATCACCCCTGGATCTTACTTTGATTGAAATATGCATATTTATATTCATTTCACCTCTCTCTTAGGGCACTTTAGTTTCGTAAAATCTCGAAGGAAAAGCTAATTTTGCTCGAGTGTGAGGAAAAGTGATTTTTTAAATAAATTTGTAATAAGCAATAGTGCGGTCCGAAACTTAAGACTAGCGCTGGCCTTGCAATTATATAATTTAATTATTCTAGTTTATAGGTGTAACTATATAAAGACATGATTGATAAGAGAGAGAGAGTCTTACTCATAGCGGCAAAATTGCAATCAGAAGTATTAAAAATTTTAATAGTAATAAAAATATCAAGACTTTTTAATCCCTCTGCTCCCTGTCCCTACCTGTGGTTGTCGCAGCTCGTCACAATATCGTAGATATAAGTACATCCCGGGGCCAAAATAAGCCTTATGCGATTAAAAGGGATATACCATCAAAATGCTACTTTACATACGACTGCGGTTTTACGAAGAATTAGTACGCTCTTATACATTATAACAATACACAGCAATACTCGGTTTAATCCGCTGTAATACCTAATCGAATATCAATTAGGGGACTCCCCGGTTGGTATGTTTTGAGTCACCTTCAACATTTTAATACTAAAATTGTATTAATGTATAATTTTAGTATTAATAAAGTTTAATAAAATATCATTTGAAATACGGTAAAATAAAATATAAATAAATATCGTTGGGTCAACTCACACAATGCCATCTGATACCAAACTAAGTAGAGCTTGTACTATGGTAACCAGAAAACTGATAAACATAATTAGATATTTCTAAATACATACATATAAGATAAATAACACCCAGACACAGAATAAATCATCGTGCTTTTCACATAAAGTTTTATCATGGGTGGGAATCGAACCCACGACCTCTTGCGTAGCAGTCGGATGCACTCCCACTGCGCCACAAAGGAAATGGGAGAATTGAATCTTATTGCAAATGTAAATACCACAATGTGGTCACCCATCCGAGGACCAGCCATAGTGAAAGTTGTGTAACTCAGTGATAACTAACTAACTAACTATCTCCACGCTGTATCCCTGACGGGGTAGTCAGAGAGGACAGTTCGCCAGGCTTCGCGATCCATGCATACTTCTTTCGCTTCGTCGAGATTCATCAATCGCTTCATACACGCACGTCTGGGTATCCGAGTACTTTTGACCTTTCCGTTTTTGAGCAATCTGCTCACGTGGTCTTCATATGTAAGTCTCGGCCTTCCCTGACTCCTTCTACCCTCTACTTTTGAACAATATATATTCTTCGTTAATCGTTCCTCACTCATTCGTTGGACGTGTCCAAACCAACGGAGCACACCCTTTTCCAGCTTAACGCTGACACTTTCATTCAAACCTGCCATATTGCGTATCACTTCGTTACGTGTTCGGTCGGCCAAGGTAACGCCGCACAATTTTCGAAGTGATCGCATCTCCACAGCATTCAATTTACTTTCATGTATCTGCTGACATACCCAGGTTTCACTACCGTAAAGCAAAGTTGGCACTAGCACTGCGTTATGAATCGCCATTCGTGCTTCTTTTACGATGCTTTGTCGCTTTACTAACTGGGACAAAGCACCGTTAACTTTGTTTCCGGCAGCTACTCGCCGTTCTACATCCGAATCACATCTTCCATCCGCGCTAAACGTACTTCCTAAATACACAATTTCATTCACTTGCTCTAGACGTTTCTGGTTACCCTAATCTCGCATTTAGTTCTTACGCCACCTCTTTCAAATACTAGAACCTTACTTACTTGTTGTTGTTTTACTTGCATTCATGCGGAGACCCTCACTTTCACACCCCTCTTTCATATTAGTGACTAATGCCTGTAGGTCGGCTTCTGATGAGGCCATGAGCACCGCATCATCAGCGTACAGCAGAATGGCTGAATTAATTGATGAAGGAAAAGAATAATAGATAGAAAATACCTAATTACTGGTATTCCCCCCTTAAACACGGTATCACTCCGATTAAATTTCTAGTAAGTTAAAGAACTGAAGTACTTAGAAGTAAAGTTAATTTAAAGATTTCATCGAACCTTTAGAATAAGCTCGTAGGATCACAAATAAAAATAAGTAGTTGACACCAACTTCAGAAAAGTTTTGTGAGCGTTTACGCTATTTAGCCGAGAGGCCGAGAAGCATCCCATTAATTAACTTGATAAAAACCGAAATTAATCAAACCGATTCAATGCTTTCGATTTAGGCGTAAAGAACAGACATAATTCTGCGGATCCCGGAGCTTGAAATTTATCCGGGTTTCTTTTATGCAAAAGTAAAATAAAATAGACCGAGAGAAATTATGGGCATAAACTACTTAGTTGAAGTTATAAGCCTCGTAGTTCGCTGGCATTACTTTACTACGGACACAGAAGAAAGATTAAGTTAGAAATACTCCTTTATGTTTTCAAAACACAATTTGTTGATTGGGTTGGTTGTACAGAGTTTACTGCCTCGGCGGAGTAGTGGTAATATATGCGACTGCCCCGCTGAGGTTCCAGAGTTCGATTCCCGGGTCGGAACAAATGTTTGTGAGATCCACAAATGTTGGTTTCAGAGTTTGTGTGTTTGCTATGTGTAATATGTATATATTTAGAAATAAATAACCATGTATATCAGTTGTCTAGATCCCGTAGATCCATCGCCATCCCCCTACTATTATTTATAAAAAGTTGTAAACAAATTCTTTAAAAAAACATACGAACAACCTAAAATTATTCATTGCTCGCTAGTGAGTATCTACAACAAGAATCGGCTTTTGCGAACAAAGAGGCCTAGACATCTTGTCACTGTCGGTATTTATGTCATAAGATAACTTTCAGAGGAATTCACAAAGGGTTAAGAAGAATGTTACGAATGTTTTTTATTCAAATGGAATGATGACAACCCTATCTAAATACCCACAAGCCACGTGTCTTATATTGCAAAAAGAGATTGACATGTATTAGGCTTAAAGCTGATTGTACCTTTCTCAAATTTCAGTACGTTGGGCGTATACCTTTATTACAAATTTTGTGCGACCTCTTCCAAATCCATGGATTAAATTTGATGTTTTTTTTATACGCGTCCCTGGATGGTTTAAATTCACCGTACGAAACAGTACGTGGCTCTGAGATGACGTTTACTGTTCAGTGGAAACAAACTATGCCCGAGGCACCCTAATTTTTTATTATATTCGCTTATAACATGCATTTTGGCCGTATTCAGTATTTAAACAACAGATTGGAATAATATTTTTTATAAGCTAAATCGCTTAATCTTTCAATCATGTTTTGAATCTCGCTTAATGCAAATTGATTTGGCTTGTTGTTCGTCTAGCTCTTGCCTCAGGGCATCAGCTGCCAATCTTCTCACCGAGATATTAATAGCTAGCTGATTTATTTATTTATTTGCAATACCATGTTATCAGTCTTCTCATAAATTTTCAATAGACATTATATTACTGAGAATATATTTATCATATTGACCAGTTGGCGTATTGCACACTTCATAGCTGGTCAATTTTTAATTTTTTATATTTATATTTTAGTTATAACTTACACTTTCATTAGACTTCAATAAAACAGTTAGGTATACGTACAATGATATGCGTATCAATGGTATGCTTAGGAATCATACAAAATCGTCATCACCGCACCGTTCTCCATAAACAGGGTCTTCACTATAACACTTTGCGTATACAGAAGACACATTTCTAGGGGCCAAGTCTACTAATTCAATCGCGTCAGAAGTGAATAGAAATTGTCGCTTAATAAGGAACCGACAGAAAAAATTACAGTTTTCGTAGACTACTATTACAATTGCGCTCTAATATAATTCTATCGGCCGGCCTGTAGAATGTTATTAATACGTGTAGCACCTGTAAATAGCTCTTAATTTGCATTTTTGGTAGTCTATATTAATAATTTGATAGCTTATAACAGCTATTTTGTCTCTATTCTGCAGCTTGAGAAGTGTGATTGTGAAATATATAATAGTTTTA
This sequence comes from Thumatha senex, assembly GCA_948477245.1. NCBI lineage: Eukaryota > Metazoa > Arthropoda > Insecta > Lepidoptera > Erebidae > Thumatha > Thumatha senex. The sequence goes on along the minus strand of OX419725.1, from coordinate 13,920,895 downwards.
GTAGACTACCTAGTTTTGGAATAATCGCAATAGAACCGCTATAGAATAGAACTAGAACGACTTTCTATTGGAAAATAACTTACTGGCCCCCTGGTGTTGCAAACGACTATAGGCCATGTGACCACTTTCCATCAGGTGGGTCGTATGCTTGTCCGTCTTGTCAAATAGGAAGAATGATCCTATCACTTTAGTTATATAATCAATGCATAGATGATCGTCATATAGAAGCTAAAGCTGCTGACAATGGAGACTAACTTTAATAAACATTCCCGTGAAAAACCTTCTCACGATGGAAATCACTGCAATCAAATAGTCACTAATAAAATTGCTAAGCTTCATTACCAAATTGATTCTGCTGTATCAAGTTCGGACCTATTTCGGCTCTTATCTAATCTGATTAGCAGCAGTGTTGCGTATAAAGCTGTATACTATAGTTACTCAGAAACCATTCCTGATTCAATTAGATTAATACTAATTGTGGTAACGTTTGATGATTGACATTTTCAGAATACAGTTTGATATGCTTGTAGTCACGCCTTTATCCCCAAAGGGGTGGCAGGCACATTTTACCACATAGGTATTAGTAACACGTAACAGGTGGTGAAACCAATGCCATGTTGAAACTGACAAGCGCAGCTTGTGGCGATCTGCTGTTGAATTATTTCAAGCCTATGGCTATGGCTTTTTACTTGACTTAACGACTGCTTACTGGCAACCCGGACCAACGGCTTAACGTGCCTTTATGAATTGCGGAAACCCTCGTAATTAGAAATGTCACAAAGCGGTCACCCTTACGGGGACCAGCCATAGCGAGAGTTGCTTACTGCAGTGATCGTTTACAGAACACTTAATCAACGGGGCCACAAATATGTATTAAGAGAAAAAAAAAATTGTTTTATGAGCCGGACCTTCATACTTCGGAGCTCTAGAGCACTAGATCTGGGACAGATTTTATAGACGGCTAAAAGAACACTTCCTAAATTAGGTTCATAGAACTGTGTTAGATCATAATATATTTCAAGTTATTAGGAATAATAGTGTTGAAGGGGCAATGTTGCAAGCACATTGGACCTTAACCAATCATCTAGAAACTAAATATCGAAATAAAATTAGCAAACATACATACATACATATTGTCACGCCTTTATCCCCGAAGGGGTAGGCAGAGGCATATTATACACCCGCATTTCACCGTATGCACTTTTGTCCCACGTTACAGGTGGTGATCTCATTGCCTTGTTGAAATGGACAGGCGCAGGTTGTGGCGATCTGCTGTTGAAATTTATCAAGCCGCCAATAAGGCCTTCAACCAGGCTTAACGACTGCATGCCTTCCGAAGCACGGAAGCGCTCGCAAATGTAAATACCACAAAGTAGTCACCCATCCGAGCACCAGCCCTAGTGAAAGTTGCTTAACGCAGTGATCGTTTACACAACACTGAGTCAACGGAGCCACGAGCGCTTCTTCTACTTAAAAATACAAACATATTTCTACGAATATACAACTTTAAGTAATGTAACAGAACTTCATACAAAGCGAATGTAGAAAATGTTGTCTAGAATAAGGAAGAAAACACGGGTGCTCGTTATTAGAATTCAAATTGAAGTAAATAATTCCACGCGACATGTTTACAATTTATTCTAGAGGAAATTTTCTCCGTTTGGAATAAAGAGTTTCCAATTGGTGCTTGGAATTTGTAATTTAGGTATGTTAAGGCTTAAGGTTTGGAAATAACGGCGTAGGTTTTTTTAATTTATATATTTGTATTTATTTATATATATGAAGAATAATGTTAAAATGGTCTCTGTACACTGTAAGTCGTGAAGAATAGAATCAATTTATACTTAATATGTAGAAATCATTGGTAAATTTTCGTCTACGTTTTCAAATCAAGTGGTCGAGAATCGGTGGTAACCTACTATTATTTTCTTGGCGAGACACCGAGTACCACAAGTACCTACGTTCCCGTGGACACGAAGGCGATATAGCTAAAATAAATATTTGTATAATTGGTCGTAACGTCACCCATCTGAAGACCGAACGGATAGCGAAAAATTCTTAAAGCAGTGATCGTTTACATGTCATGGCCATGTTAATTAACCCATAATAAATGTTATTCATTAACTATATAGTACATACCTCGCAGAGTAAGCGAGTTAAAATAACAATAGGCTTTCCATATCTGTAAAAGAATTGCCGATGGAGCAAACGAGTTCAGGGAGCCGAGTCTACTATTTTCCAATAGAAAGCCGTTCTAGTTCCATTCTATAGCAGTTCTATTGCGATTAGTCTAAAACTAGGTAGTCTACTAAAACTACTAAATATTTCACAATCACACTTCTCAAGCCGAAGAATAACAACATAAGAGATGTTTTTATATGTCAAAATTTAAAAATAGACTACCCAAAATGCAAATTGCGTGCGGCTACTGGCGCGACAGGTGTTATATATATTAAATTAATATTTAAATATTATAAATTTGTATTTGTTTTTGTATTAATAAAATTATGTCGACCGGCCGGCAAACGTACAGACCCGATGACCAGTACCGCAATTCACAAATCTCGGATCCAAATCCTCTACGCAAATGTCATCGATGTTCAAAGAACTCGAATATCGATATCGATATCGATGACATTTGCGCAGTAGAGGATTTGGATCCGAGATTTGTGAATTGCGCTACAGGAAAAGGTTGCGGAACTGGATGCGGAAGCCGCAGGTCCTTTTAACGTAAAAGTAAAAGCCCTTGTAACGTGATTTGGGAGAGGCCCATGACAGCCATAGACTAATTTGATTGATTGATTGAATACATATTATTGGACACTCTTTTACCTAAAAATATGTTCGGCACAATTTATATCGCCACACATCGTAGCTATCAGTTTCATTTGCCCGTGTCAATATAAATTTAATTAAGGCCCTCAATAAACTTTTAAGCACAAGGCGCACATCAATTTTAGCTTAATTTATTTCTCAAGTAGAAACTGTATAAATTAAGGTACTTTGACGAGGTCACTTTAAGCTCTTGAGACAGTTTGTATAACAAAACAACATGAATTTAAATATCGCTTTTATAAACTTTGTAAATTTTATAACCAAAACAGACCTAATTAATTTATGTCTATTAGGTATATACAATTAAAATGTAGTTTTGGCATTATAGAGATATAAATCCTTGTGTTATTAAAACTACAACAGTCTCATAAAGTTTGTTTAGAGGATGCACACGTTGGTGTTAGTTAAACCAAAATATGATGAACAGGTCGAGTCTGTTATTTAAATCTTGTCGGAATAGAATCGAAATCGTCGCTCAATAGAAAGGCCAAGTTAGAATTTTGACTGTTTTCGTTGTCTTTCGCATTCCAATAGACTTCTATCGGTCGGACGATAGAATTCTACTAACACGTAAGGCGCTAGTGGCCGCTTGTTAGTTGCATTGTAGCAAATCTGGTTCTATTCTACGGCTTGTCTATAATGGACTCGGCCCCCAGGTCATAACCTTTTTCACGACACGACGATGTATTATTCCAGTAAATGGAAAAAGTAATGCAATCTAAACGATTCTTATGGATAAAGTAGGCAGCCATCGTGCAGGCCTGGATCCCAGCAGCGGAGAGGCCTGCCGATGTTGATGAAGAGGCAGAGTGGTTCAGGAGAGCCATGTCGCAAATTTGCGATGCGGGGATGCCTATGGCCGGGCCCAGACCGGCAAGGGGACAAGTGTATTGGTTGTCGCCGGAGATACACCAGGTTCCGCCGGAGGCTTCTCCGCCTAGATGATGCGACGACCCGAGAGACGGAGCTACGAGTACACGATAGTTACAATGAAGCCAAGAGGACCCTCCAAGAGGTCATAAAGCGGGTCAAAAAGTTGGCCCGTGAAGAGCTTTTGGAGCCTCTGAGCAGGACCCATGGGGGCGCCCGTACCTTATGGTTAGGTGCAAACTTCGCCCTAAGGCGCCCCCGCTGACCCAGAGCCTTCAGCCGCAGAAGCTGGAGAGGGTCTTGGGCTCCCTGTTTCCGTCAGGAGCGGAGGAATATATTTCTCCGCGGATGGCCCCGTCTCAAGCGTCCGACGCGGATTGCGGCGAGAGCGATGTACCCGAAGTCACCGAGAGTGAGCTAGGAGCAGCGGTGTTGCGGCTTAAATCCCGCAAGAGTACCGCTCCTGGACCGGACGGCAATTCAGGCCGAACATGGGTCCTGGCTAGGGCTCTTTAGCGCATGCCTCAAAAAAGGCCAGTTTCCCAGGGTGTGGAAAACGGGAAAAAATATAAAATAAAAAATAAAAATATCTTTATTTTGCATAGACCATTTTAACGGCGCTTACAAAATGTCATACACTATTTAAAATATTTAAAGCGACCACCGGTTCGGAACGCGGCCCACCTGAGAAGAACCGGCAAGAAACTTAGGAAGGCTTTTTTTTTGATGGCCTATTTACAATTTAATATTATTTCACTTTGCCAGCAGATCATTTCCAGGCGTCCCTGTCCTGCAAATAGTCTGTAACGGAGTAAAAACCTTTTTCACAAAGCTTGTTTTTAATAAACTTTTTAAATTTATTTAAAGGTAAATTTCTCAGGTCACAGGGAAGCTTGTTGTAAAAGCGTATACAGTTACCCTGGAAAGAATCGCCAATCTTATGTAGTCGACTGTGGTGGACTGAAAGATTATTTTTATTTCTAGTGTTTATATTATGTTTATCACAGAGTTTAGAAAACTGTGATAGATTTTTCTGGACATACATAAGATTGGCAAAAATGTATTGTGATGGTACGGTTAGAATATTAACTTCTTTGAATTTTTCTCGGAGAGAAACTCTGGGGCCCAAATTATAAATAGCGCGAACAGCCCGCTTTTGTAGAACAAAAATAATATTTAAATCTGCAGCACTCCCCCAAAGGAGAATACCGTAAGACATAATACTATGAAAATAGCTGAAGTAAACCATTCTAGCCGTATCCACATCTGTTAGAGTCCTGATCTTTTTTACAGCGTATGCAGCCGAACTTAATCTAGAGGCTGTCTTTTCTATGTGTGGGCCCCACTGCAAATTGGCATCAATAGTTATACCTAGGAACACAGTTGATTCTACAAACTCTAACACTTGTCCATTCAGTTGAACATTGGCCGCAACTTGTTTTACATTTGGTAGAGTAAATTTTATACATTTAGTTTTATTTTCATTAAGGCAAAGATTATTTGAGCTGAACCAATGAACTACTCTTGCAATTGCATTGTTTACATCGTCATAGTTATCTAATTGTCTTTTAATTTTAAAAATTAATGAGGTGTCATCTGCAAACAAAACAATCCTATTCCTGTCCCCTACATAAAATGGTAAATCATTAATATAAATGAGGAACAAGAATGGCCCAAGTATCGAGCCTTGCGGCACACCCATTGTAACCATGGATCCTACAGAACGTGTACCATTAATATCGACCCTCTGTATTCTATTGTTCAAATATGAAGACAGAAGGTCGAGAGCTTTGCCTCTTATTCCATAGTGGTGTAATTTTTTGCACAGCGTTTCATGTTGAACGCAATCAAAAGCCTTTGATAGATCGCAAAATATACCTAATGCATCGTGCTTGTCTTCCCATGCTTCATGAATACATTTTAATAACTCAACACCAGCATCGGAAGTTGAGCGCCCTTTCGTAAACCCAAATTGATTCGCATGGAGTATTTTATGACTATTAAAATGGGATAGCATTTGATTCAAGATTATTTTTTCAAATACTTTGCTCAAAGTTGGCAGCACTGACACTGGTCGGAAATTAGACGGCTCTGTAGCGCTGCCAGCCTTGAACAAGGGAACGACTTTGCTGTGTTTCATTAAATCAGGAAATGTACCACTAGAAACACAGTCATTAAACACAGTTGCTAGATGGGGCGCAATTACCTCAATTATACATGATGCAGTTTTGACCGATAATCCCCAAATGTCCGCGGTTTTCTTAATTTCGATACATTTAAATGTTTTTACAATGTCCTGAGCACAAATATCTGTGAATACAAATGCATCCCTGCAACAAAGAACAGATTCTTCTAATAAAAGTTCAGCGGAACTGGAAGATGCTTGGAGAGATTTTGTTGTCAATATAGGTACATTTTTGAAAAAATGTTCAAACTCCGTAGCCACTTCCAGGTCCCCTGAAACATGGCAACCATTTACTTTTAAGTGGAAATCCCTTTCAGTCACTAAAGATCTACCGCATTCAGAGTTAATGATGTTCCAAGTCATTTTTATTTTATTTACAGAATTAGAAATTTTATTTTTAATGAAGTTTGACTTAGCAAGATGACACGTTTGTTTAAATATCTTTGAATAATTTTTAACATATTCCTGAAAGGTTTGCCTAAAATTATATGATTTTTCTGAATATAATTCAAATAATTTATTTCTACTTTTAAAGATACCTGGTGTTGCCCAGTCACTGAAAACAGGACGACCACCAATCTGTAGAGTTTTTGAGGTAAAAACTTTGCCAAACTCATCATTAATCAAATTAAATAAGTGTTTATATGACTGGTCTACACAAGTGAAGTTAGGTAGATATGGTAATCTCTTTAATACATTTTCTTTAAAATTATTCAAACGACTTTGGTTAATTGGTACATATTTAATTTGTTTTTTGCTGACTTTGTTACTACTTTTAGGAAATTTTATCCATTAGCCACGATGATCTGACTCCACAGGATCCACAACACCTTTATCTATAGGTTTAATATCAGTAAAAATATTATCAATACATTTTGCACTGGTGGCTGTAATACGAGTGGGTTCTAAGAATGTACTATGCAGATTAAAGGATTTAAATAAATTTTTCATTTTATTTCTCTCTGATGGAGTTAATGATGTATCTAATATATCAACATTAAAATCTCCACAAACTATTATAGATTTCTTAGAACATTGGATTATAGATTTCTTAGAACATTGGTTCTTAGAAAACCGGTCCTTATCCGAAAAGCGGGGCGGTCGACAGACTCACCATGTGGGTACCGGCCGATCGTGTTGCTCTATGAGGTGTGTAAGCTCTTTGAGCGTATTATTGCTGAGCGCCTCGTCGGGCATCTCAGATGTTTAGGGCCAGATCTGGCGGATAATCAGTTTGGTTTCAGTCGGGGTCGCTCCACCGTGGACGCGATCATGCGTGTCAGGGCCCTGACAGAGGAAGCAATATCGCAGGGTGAGGTGGTAATGGCGGTGTCTCTTGACATCGCCAACGCTTTCAACACCTTGCCCTGGAGCTGCGTTAGGGAGGCTCTCGTTTATCATGGAGTGCCTCCCTACCTCCGTAGCATTGTCGGGGCTTATCTGTCTGAGAGTGCCATAGCTTACCCGAGCTGGCTAGGGCCGGGACGGCGAGAAGTAACTTGCGGTGTTCCACAGGGATCGGTCTTAGGACCGCTCCTGTGGAACATCGGCTACGATTGGGTGTTGCGCGGTCCGTTGCTCAGTGGTGTCAACGTAACATGTTACGCAGACGACACTCTCGTTACGGCGCGAGGAGCAACGCACCGAGAAGCAGCCCTAAGGGCCACGGCAGGTGTTGCTCAAGTCGTGGGTCAAATACGGCGGCTGAGTCTGGAGGTGGCTCTCCACAAATCCGAGGCTCTGTGCTTTCACGGACCTCGGAAGGGGCTGCCCACGGGATCCAGCGGAGTATGGCCCTATATGGGGCACCCGTATGGGCGGGGAACCTGACGGCCACCAACGTGGCTATTTTAAATAGTCCGTTGAAGACGATGGCCGTCAGGGTGATTAGAGGTTACCGCACGATCTCAGTTGAGGCGGCATGTCTCCTAGCCGGGACCCCTCCATGGGACCTGGAAGCGAGGGCCCTTGCGTCCTCGTATCAATGGCGCAAGGAGGCGCTAGAGCGGGACTACAGACCTGTGCCCCGAGAAATCGAGGCTCAGCGATCCCTGCTCCGCCAGGAGCTCATGGAGACATGGAAGGTGCGACTTGAGCAACCTAAGTGGGAACACACCACTATCGAGGCGATGAAGCCGGTCATGGAGGAGTGGCTGGAGAGGCAAAACGGTAGCCTCACCTACCGGATGTCACAGATACTTACTATAAACCGGGAGGTTACACCAGAGTGCCAGCATTGTGCGAACTGCAGCGAGGATACGGCGCTGCATACACTGGCGGAGTGCCCACCGTGAGACCTGCAGCGCCGGGACCTCGTTGTGGGTCTGGGCGTGGACATTCTCATGCTGGAGACCCTGGTGAAAGCTATGGTCTCCAGCGGGAGCAAATGGGACGCAGCTGCATCTTTTTGCGAGCATGTCATGCTCGCAAAAGAGGCGGCGGTTAGGGAGCGGGAGAAAACTCTCCCTCCCGAGTTTCGCAGTCTGCGGAACGGACGCCGCAGACTTGTCTTCGCCCTAGATTACCGTCCTCCATGACCGGGGGCCTGGGGACGGTGGTTGCATTGCTCGCCGTCCTTACAGAAGCAGGCCCCGGTCGGTGGCGTGGTGTGAGAGCTGCGCGTACGCCCTTCACCCTCTCAAGGAAGTAGTATAAAACTTGATCCCCCCCAAAGAAGCGAGATAACACTCGACCCCCCCCCCCTAACGAGGCCGCGGAAGCGGATAAAGTCTGTCGGGAGCCCTGGGGCTATCCTACCGAAGGCACACCCGGGACTCCCGGCTATAGACAGAGGGAAGGGATACGTGTGGTTTTAGTGGGTAAGAGTCCGGCATAGCATCCATGAGGATAAACACACGAAAAAAAAATGGATAAAGTAGACAGAGTTTCGTCATTTAACAATCTCACGCAATTAAAATATATTTTTGTACTAACTATCTTCACGGTTTATCCCTAACGGCGTAGTCAGAGGACAGATCGCGAATCACAACTTCTTTCGCTTCTTGCAGACTCATTAATCATTTCACATATGAATGTCTAGTATCTGAGATAACTTTACAGTTATTCTTTGTTACAAGACATAATATTTATATTGCTTAAATTAAATGCAAAAGCGAATTATGCGTATTAATTAACTAAGGGTATAATATAAAGGATTTACATTCAGCCTTTATAATTCAATGACGCCGTGGGAAGTGACACATGGGTTGGAGATGTTAGACGATGTCGCTTTAGCCTTAGCTTAGCTCTCTCGCTATTACCCTTAACTTGCAGTTTATGCATTCAAATAGTACGCTAAAGTCTTTATTAATACGGCCGATGGAATACGATAAAGAAACGATAAATAATTATATCGATATATGTACTTCATCAGCTCAATTTGTGTAACAAAGTGAAGACTACGACGGAGTTACGTTGCACAAAAGTGCATAAGGTGAAATGGGCGTATAGTATGCCTCTGCCTGCCCCTTCGGGGATAAAAGCGTGACAATATGTCTATGTAACTTTATTATAGCCAAATGTTTGAATATTATTACTATTCAGATATTTTCAAGATTCTGATGAGCATCAGAATTTTGAATGTATGATATATAGTTTGAATAGTGTATATAGAATCGATAGTCCGAATTCCCCGCTAGTTTCAAATTAATTAAAGTTAGGCGCGTCTCTGTGCTATTCTATTTATCAAAGTTAGTCATTACTTTAAGTTACTTAGAGATTGAGTTAAGTACTTTGCGGCCGAACCTATTGTTCAACAGGCGACTTAAAGTGTACGTAATTTTCAGTTTGATTGAATTTAAGTAGTTAAGCATTGCAGCATTACTCTGGACGTTTAAGTTTTAAAATTGAACAAGTTTTAAAAGTAAGTAATGTTTCTTCACTTAAAAGGTTTTAATTATACCAAGCGATTGGAGTCCCTGTGATTGGCACTGAGCAAAGTTTTATAAAAACTATTTTAGTAGAAATACTTGAAAACCCAGACGGCGTCACAAGGATTGAAACATTAACATATGTTTAATACATAGTTTATAATGTGAATCGGAGAAGTAAAGTTTGAAAATCGAATCCGGTTTTACCGAATGATTTATAATTGTTGATTATAGCAGAGGAAAAATTCACAAATCTCACAGATCCTACATATCACTATCAAATAATAACGCTGACCTGACTATTGTGTTATTTGAGACGATAATGTTACACAATAATAAAAAAAAAAGGCGAATGAAACTTACGATTTGAATGCACAGACTGAATTTTTTTGGTGAATTTTCATTTGTTTCATATTTTGAAACAGCAGACAAATATTTCACCAGTAGGCACCTAAATTTTAAACTATGCTTTTGAGTTTCGAGAATAGGTGACCTGTAAGTATTTGTACGCTCCGTATACATATCACATTATCAATGAACCCAATCACGTTTGTTTCAAACCCAAAGCCTTTCAACATAATAAATCTAATTCGAGAAAATGTTCATAATATGATTTATTGCCACCATCGTTGTGGTTTTAGTCAACAAGAAAGTTATAATAAACTTTGTTTGACATGCCACAACGTGGTATCATCCCATGCCACTGTTTAAAACTGGATTAATGAGTTTAAACGTGGTCGTTCTAATCATAGCTATGATCTGTGAGGGGACGTCCTTCAACTGAACTGAAAGATTGATAATAATAATCAGTTACGTATTAAGTAACTTTGTAAAATTAGAATATTCTAGAAATCTGTTAGAAATAGAATAGTGATAGGAATCATTGCCAACTGGTTTTGTCCTTTGAGCGTAAACTTTAAAAAATCAATAAGTTTTTTTATGAAAGACTATATTAATGGATAAACTGGTTGTGGCTGATGAAATGGTTTTATGATTGCTACGAGTATTTTAGCTATACTCGGGCTTAAATTTCATTTAGTGAGCGAAATAAGAGGTAAATCGAAACACAAGTTTAATTAAACAGCACTTGAGTACACCTGAAACATCGATACGCTTGTATTTTCAAATATTTTCCCGACAACTTGTAGTGCAGTCGGGCGGATAAGTGAGAGCTATCGGTCGAACGAACTAAGTAAATTAAAGTCCGACGTTCGCACTCAAGCGGTACTCCAATTAAAAGTCAAATCAAACTGCATTATAGCGCTGATGTAATATAACGACACCCCTATATTAGGGGTGGAACGAGCATGATTACCTAGCGAAGGGGTTCCGTAGCTTAGGTAACCGGGACCTTATAAGCTCCTTTTGTTTGCACCTGAGGTTTATGGTAGGTGTTTAATCTTGTCTCGAACTTTGACAAATATCGGTTTCCGATAGTTTTGCTGTGAAATCAATCACACATTTAGATAAAACTTGAATGAAAATATGTTATTCGTTGTTAATATTATCATTGGTTGCAATTCAATCTAGGCCAGAAACATTATCTTATATAAAAATAAAAATATGAAAACATCATAGGCAGTCCAATAATAAAATGCATAGTTCTGTTTACTCGTTAAGTCTTTGTTTGGTGCCGAAACCGCGAAAGCCAAAGTGAAAGAATTTGTGAGTAGCTTCAAACAAACAAAATCACTTCTAATGTACCGAAATTCCATTTTCAAAACCTTCTCTTGGATTCCAATATCGATAAGTGACTAAAATATTACTACACTGGCGTGATATTATTAATGTAGCAAAAGGTACCAACGCTACATTAACTGCCTCCACGCCAATACCTGTTTACAGTGGCCACCTTTGTGAACAAAAATACGCACCGTAAGAATCTATAGAGTGATTGAGTCGATTTCTTCGAGGACTGAATTAGAAGTAGTCAGCCTTTCGAATAATAAACGAGCTATTTTGTAATTTGTTTTCTAAACAGGCACGGACCAACCCTAGAATTTCGCAAAGTTTATTGGCAATCTCGTATTGGTTCATTGCTGACGCGATTAAGTGCTATCAATAAATACTATTTGCCCGTTTTAATTTTGATTTGTTGACGTTTCATTTGATGACTGCAGCAAAGCTTAATAATGGTGACGTAAATTGAAAAAAGTTATTTTATTATCATATATTTTTATCGATATTTCTTTACGTACTTCGGAAGGTACGTTGAACTGTTGATCCCAGATGATTGTAATATGGTATTGGCTACTGTGTTACTGGCAACCGGGATCAAAGGCACAACGTTGAAGGCCTAATGGACTTGAAAAATTGTAACAGCAGGTCGCTATAATCTGCGCTTGTCCATTCCAACACGGCTTACCTGTTACGGTGGGCATTCTTACGGTGAAATGTGGGCGTATTATACGATGTCTCTGCCATACCTTCAGGAATAAAGATGTCAATGAAAATATATTTCTTTCTTGTGCAAATGTCCTAACTAGAAGAATATTTAATTAAAAATTTATTAAAGGATCACATTTCACAAATCTAACCACTTATTATAGTACTTCTGTGAATTGTTATATGTAATACCGTTGGAGTTTACGTTAAATTTTAGAGTTTAACGACTTGGTAGCATAATACTCTCTAATTGGTAAGGGTTGGATGGCTGCATCTGAGTCGACGGTCTTTAGTGAGCCTCCGGAACATGTAAGTGTTATATGTAGTTAACTGCAGAAGACATGCTCCATACAATTTGATGCTTTACTTAAAATCATAGTCGTATATATTTGTACCATGTAGATATTTGAACTATGTAAAAGAAATAAACATTTTTGAAGCTTTGAGAAACTATATCCCGCCGGGTTCAGATAAGAGGGGAATATCCAAAAAGTGCTAGTTTGACGTCGTAAGGAATGATATGTGTGCCAAGTGTCTCACTATAATGGATGCCAATGACCTTGCGAAGTGGACGAGAAGTAATAGAAAAAACTATCCTGGATGTTTCAATGTAAATTAAATGATAAGTAAGACAAATAAAACTTCTGAAATAATGCTTACCTATAGTTTGGACCAGGACAACTTCACCTGTAAGCTACTTAATTTATTGGATAATAGTGGCACAGTTCAAGTGGCAAGTCGACGTTCTCACACAGAATATTTTTACTGGGATTCCCGCTATAGTCACAACTTACCACGCCCTCGAGATTTCCTAAAGTAAGTCTATGTAACAGTGGTGAGGACTCGTAAGAGTTTAGTACAAGTAAACTGCCCCTGACTAGAGCAAACAAGAGCATTATTCACAACTCGTGGAAATCACAGACAATGTGGGTGGACCGGCACTAGGTCGTTCGACCATTTTGTGGTGATCTCTTTCAATCAAATTAATGCGCTTGCGTCCATTTCGAGGCATACAGTAGGTGTTGAATGAGACATCCAGAAGTTCTTTAAGACGAATCCAACAGCGAGTACCCATGACGTAGATCAACGGTTCAATATACTTTGTTTCGTAACAAATTGTCAAAAGTCATAAATAAAATATTGTTGGGTATTACCTTAGTTATATAGGCTGGTGGTTGGTGTTTAATCCCTGTATTTTGTAAAAAGTTGTCTACAACTATTTAATTAAGAAAATTCATCCTTTTACCTGGAAGTTCAATATTCAGATAACGTTCCAGTGCTGGCTTGTTGAAATTCCAGCTTCTGGACGTGAAAGGATTTTGCATTAATATTAATGACGAATAAATCACTTAGCTTCAACTAAGCAATGATAATAAGTTAAAATCAAATTGCTATCTTTTACATACATTAATTTGATTCCTTATTTCATTTAGTGGTCGGAATTTAGTTACACTATTCTTACTAAGTATATTAAACTATCTTCCAATAAGATGTATCCAATAGATAAAATAGTGCCAACACGATAATTTGCAAAGTAGACAGACCCAATAAATCAAATATGTTAGATTTGTCAATATGAAGATTTTATTTTAATTTATTTCTATTTAGATTCCCCAATTTCAGTATACCTGTTGGTTTAATCGTAATGATTTTTTATGTCTGTTTCGCTTTACCTTCCTTTCTACTCTGCCCTTTGAAGCTTTTTGTTTTGGTTACAACATTCATAACGTTATATACGTTTAAAAAGTTGTATACTGAAACTCTGAGTTGCCGTCGATTTCAAATAACAGGGTGCAGAGACGTCTAAGAGCCGGTCGTCCTCAAAATGTTGCAACTTTACGAGCGACAACATTGCCATCTTGCAGCTGTACTGCGCGGCAAACATTTGCGTTTATATTACTGTATTTTTATAAATAAACCAACTTATGCCTCATGGCTTTATGCGCCGCTTATTTTGGCACCACAGGTAACATAAGGTTCGTTAACCACATCAGAAGTAGCTGTGGCTAGAACATTGGCCTGGTTAAGCAAAGGTCACGGGTTCAACCCCCGTCTCGAATCGAATTGTCTTTTTCCACTTTATTAAAAATGTATGTCTAATTTAATCCTACTACGATTCAAGTGCCTCAGTTCTAGGGCACACTTCTCTTCTTCTCTAATAGTATCAAGATCTATAGTGACTTCCCTGCTGACTTTCAATACTATAATCACTTAGAGGATAAGGCTAAGTTGATATCCAAAAAAGTTTAAGTGTTCAGCTGGGCACTGCAGCGCTGTCCTTTAGTCCCTTTGTTGACCTCTGTGGTTAAGGACTATTTTACCGCTCGTAGACCCGATATCTTAGTGCTTTGTAAAGATCACCGTTTTAAGCAACTTTCGCTATCATGGATTGGTGACCGCTTTGTGGCATTTTTTAAATTTTAAACATGGCAGTCGTTAAGACAAGTTAAAAGCCCTTTGAGCTTGAAAAAATTCAATAGTAGGCCACGACTGCCTGCGCTTGACCATTTTTACATAACAATGGGCTCAACTGTAACCTCATCTCGTTACGTGGGAGAAAAATGCACATGGTGAAATTTGGGCGTATAATATGCAAAATTAAATAAATATTGTTAAACCCCTTCGGGTTTTATACATCGGATTTATATTTAGCAGTGATTGATAAACTAAATTTAACCACTTACATTTAAACCACTCCACAATACGATGATTTCTAAACTTAGATGATTACCTGTAACAAATAGTAAAAACGTGTTATTAATTTTGTAGCTGAACAATGAGGAAATATTAAAGATGTTATCAGACCAAACTAAATCAATTTACGAGCTGGTTGCAAAGGGAAAGTGTAACGTAACAAATTTAGTAGCGGAATATTCCTACCTTCTATATATTTTATGAAATTGTAAACTTCCTCATCAAATTAGAAGCCAGTGATTCAGTTTTGCTTGCAAGCATGGCTATTTCAGTTCTTGGTTTTTCAGGTAGGGTAGGATACCTAACATAAATTGTGATTTTTAGCATTTACACATTTCTGTACTACTAGAAGATGATCACAGCCATGTGAAATTGATTTTTATTATTATTCGTGAGGCTGTAGAAGTTATGAGGCGAGAGTGATTGGGCAAAGTGGTAAGGGTCGACCTCGTTGGACGTATGTCAATGGTTTTAAACTAGTGGTTCAGTTTTGCTTGCAGTCATGACTATTTCAGTTGCAGTTTAACATTCATTGTAATTTCTAACATATACACGTTTTTGCACACTAGATGTGGAATTTGTTTGTATTATTATAATTGGTGAGGCTATAGCAGATTTTTATAGCGAGAGTGAATGGGCAAACTGGTAAGAGTCGGTCTCGGTCGACGAATGTCATCAAATCGTGGACCTATTGGTAAAAAACTAGGTCAAAACACGTGTATGAAAACACTTATTAAAGTAGAAGAAGCGAAAGTTGTCCATCAGAATCGCAGCACATAGAGAGATATAGTTTCTGTCTACCCCTCTGGGCGACAGGTATGATGTACTCGTATTGATGTGGCACTGCAACCTGAACCAGTCTATTGTGCTTGACAAATGGTAAGAGTTAGCTGCTGATACCTATAAAGGAGATAAATTTATTGAGGATGTCTTTGGCAGCGAAGTGTTGTTTGTACCTTTTCTTGTTACTGAACAACTGAAATAAATTTATTTCAGAAGGACAAACAAATAAATAGGCTAGCTATGTTGATTTCTTTATCTTACTGAAAATTATGCTGTAATCAATTGATTGATACAGCCCTTTTCAATCTAAAAAAGCTAAATGGGCATTGTATTGAGGTTAAGAATTGATTAATAAAATGTCCTAAATTAAATAGAAGGAGTGTGTAGATAGACGTTCAATAGTGTTCAAGATACAACCTCAATCTTTGAAAACATATTTTAGGGTTTCGTATACAACTTGATTGAGTACTAAACATCGAAACATCCAAAGAACAATGATATATGAGAGTAATAAACAACAATCAATTAGATTTCATAACGATTAAAAACTACCTTCATGCCTAGTGTGAGCTGTCAGAACTTTCAACCTAGATAAGATAGAGAACCATAATAAAATACTGTGATCTGAGAAGGACTATCTTAAAATTAACTTTCTATAAAGTCAAGTTACTATTATTTAATATTATAATTTGAATATACCTTTAAACACCACAATGATAAGAATTATTCTGTTTTTAGAATTCACGATTTTATTATTCCCCTTTAAAGATACTATATATTTTATAGATACTATTTTTGACCTTTCACAGAATATTCTATATCTCCTTGTCAAATTTTGTAGTCCCATGCAGCCGTTTAGTCATATAAAAATTAACAATCACACAAGCGTATAAACACAGAAAAATAAGATATTTACTCATGGTTTTTGAAGTGAAACTTCTTTATCGACGTTGAGAGAAATTTTAACATACATACCTACATATATATTGTCACGCCTTTATTCCCGAAGGGGTAGGCAGAGGCATATTAAACGCCCACATTTCACCGTATGCATTTTCGTCTCACGTAACAGGTGGTGAGCCCATTGCCGTGTTGAACTGGAAAGGCGCAGGCCGTGGCGACCCACTGTTGAAATTTTTTAAGCCACCCATAACGCCTTCAACTTGGCTTAACGACTGCCATTATATTGGCAATCGGGACCATCGGCTTAACGTGCCTTCCGAAGCACGGAACTGGCTTGGGTCTAAAGGGCCGAATAAATTTAATAAAATAAAATGTGTCTATTTTAGATGTTATAATTGGTAGACATTTTGAACCCGTTGCCTTTTTAGTGAAATGGTAACAAAAAGTCTAAAAGGTCTTATTTGCTAGACACTAATTGGCACGACCAATTAAAGTCCTAGTAGTCACGGACTTGAAGAGAAATTTTAAAGCTGTAAAAAAATGTCGTAAAGATTTTTCACTTCTTGCCTGTGTACACACACATTGTTTTTGATATCAGTATGGAAAGGTATATGCAGGAACAAGTCAATCACTAAAATAATTATACGTATATTTGACCTATATTATTTTCATTTATCTGAGGGTTAACATGTTCCTGGGTACGTATTATAGGTATATATATTTCATTTACCTGAAGGTACAGCGGAAAATGTCCAAGCAATTGTTGAAACACGACAATCAATTACTTTAGTAGGAGTAAAAACGCTAGTGCTTTATGGGTGTAGTCTGCGTACACAGCCCCGGTTTTAATTGATTGCTCGACTGTTTGATTGTAACGGCCGGGGTGGTAATGACGTATTTTTTTTTTTTTAGTTTTGGGCACTATTAGGGTAACTATTCCTCGCATGGCTACCAGTAAGTAGTGCTAAATGAAAAATGGCAAGAAAGGATAATATAAAACATTGTAACTTAGGAAAGTATAAAAGTAGCAATATTTATACAGTGAGAGAACATGAGTGTAGTTTAATTTCAATAGAATAGATTTGATTATTAGTTTGTTCATTGAACTTATAAACTATTGTATCTACGTTAGAAATTATTAATATCAAAAAGTTTAAGCTCGACTAGAGATTTGCGTAGGCTTTATATTCAATTAGCTTTTTTAGTTTCTTGATCAAGGCAAGCGTGTTGCGTAAAGGAATTACTGCCAGAACCAATTTTGATATCAGTCTTAGCTATCTGTACCTCAAAGGGCACCTACACTAGACTGGGTACGTCAGTCAATAGGTGTAGCATGTGGACGGGTTACTCCATCTCAAAAAGCAATATAGTTTCAATTTTACTTTAAAGTTTACACTGAGAATCGGACCGTGATGTCGTCGGTCAGGATATTCTGAATACAAAATATTAATATTCTGGATGCCAGCTTTCCGATTTATAAAATAATACCCTCCTCTCCCAAGTGAGGTTGGCTTAGGTCCCAAAGAAATATCCTAGTGGATAGTGGAACTCTGTTTATACTCTGCATTTTATATTGATAAAA
The DNA here is from genome assembly GCA_948477245.1 of Thumatha senex. NCBI lineage: Eukaryota > Metazoa > Arthropoda > Insecta > Lepidoptera > Erebidae > Thumatha > Thumatha senex. The sequence continues at coordinate 13,902,789 of OX419725.1, read as the reverse complement.
GAATGTACATTCACAATTTTCTTATGAGCGGTATATTAGACTGGAACGGCAATACGCAGTATTTGTCCAATTTCATGCCCATTTCTTACAATTTGAGTTCGTCGCTCTATTAATAAAGGTAGAATGAGAAACATTTGCAAAATTCACATTCTCGTCAAGCGAGGGGAATACCAGAAGCTATTTTATATATAGGGTTGTAAAATGTCTAATTCACGCGTGAAAAAGCTAATATATTCAGAGGGAGGCTTTAAAAACTCTCATTACGTTCTACTTTAGAGAAATGAAATCAGATATAATACGTCTACACAAGGATAATTATGAGAAGAACTTTGTTATGAAGAAAATTTTATGAATAACCGTAGTGAGATTCCATTTCAAGATGATCAAATTTTTATTAAATTAGCGTGCTCTATTTCTCAACCGATTTTCATAAAACTTTGCATAAGTGCTCGAAATTTGTACGTATTTTTTCGTCTTCGTTGTTTTTGATCGAGATAAAAATGTGCAACAAAGTAGGAAAATTTCAGGTGTTATATAAAACTAATACATGAATTTGCTAGGTGTATATCTCACCTTCTGGTGTGCTTTTTCAGTGACCTCTATGTTATACTTAAAGATATTAGAGTTTGTATAGTCGACGATTTGGAATTAATCAGCAAGCACTCAGATGTAAATTTACTTTCTAAAAGTTTGATATATCTGAAAGTTGACTTCATAACACGTATCACGTACTGTCAAATATTTTTACAAATTAAATTAAATTATAAACCAAGTATTAATGTATATTTGTTGTTTATCAATCACGCCCTATCCCAGAATTAGTAGCATATTACTTTTCGTTTGTGTGATAAAAGCCCCACGTAAAAGGTGGTGAGCACATTGCCGTGTTTGAAATAGATGGACGCATGTAGTAAAGTATTTAATACAACTAATTTGGATATAACATACTTTATTACTACTTGCAGTGTGATTCCTTCACTATGTAGTAGATTCTTTATCGTTTAAATGAAATTAGTAGAACAGCTCCATTATTTCCCTACTGACTTTCATGAAATTGCAGATTTCATGACACAAAAATGCACAGAATTTTAGGAATCGTATTTTTTTAACATCTAACTTTTTACCCATCAATGTCGGCTAATCTAATAAACAACTCAAGCGTATTTGACAGGCATTTCGTGATTTGTAAACGTAGTCTAAAAATCAAGCTATTCAACTCTGCTTTGCGCAATAACGAGGGAAGCGTATAATGCGACAAATCGAATGTTTGTCCTTGGTCCAAACAAATATAGGCATTAATCATTGGCACCTTCGTATTTAAAGGATGGCATTTGGGCTCCGCAAACACAACCGTAATTTAAGCCTGAATAATCTGGATAGCCCTTGATCCCAGCTTGTCCCGTTTCTAGATCTATATTTTATGAAGATTTCGAAATGACTACATTTCTGACATTTCTTATAGATTATATGTCAAGTTAGAATTTGTAAAGTCTGTCTTTTACTATTTTATCATAAGTAAAACAATCAACTTCCCTTCCTTTGTACTTTACAAAAACCAAAAGAAAGTACCCAGAGCGCGTCTATCATGATGATGGATAAATAAATAAATATTGTGGGACATTTATTAACACAGCTCTATATAGCCCAAAGTATAGTAAGCTAAATAAGCTTATGGAATGAGTTCTAGACAACTGATTAACATACTTATGTATTTCTAAATACATACATATACATAGGAAACATACATAGGAAACACCCAAACTCCGAAGCAAACATTTGTGGATCACACAAATATTTGTTCCGTTTTAGGAATAGACCCTGGGATCTTAGCGTTGCAGTTGTATACACTCTACCACTGCGCCACCGAGGCAGTCAGAGGTAAGACGGCAACGGTAACTTTGTCGCTTATAGGCGCAACTCTTAACACTCTATACACTGAAATTGATTTTCACGTCATTCACGGTATATTATGTCATGTGACTAGCACTTGATCTTCAACAGACTTTCAATTACGAATCAAATATTCAAAACAGAGTGTGTTCAACAATTTCAAGCAAAAAGATTAGTCATCTAAACATCTAATCATACAAAAAAATTATTGAAATTTATGCTCTAAAAAGCTCTGAAGGATAGCAATAACCTAACATACAAAACTTCTATCAATGAACTTCCATCAATATAGTAATCACCATAGTGCTCTTATGTCCAATAAAAAGAAATAATCATCAGCTAATTACAAATATTATATCAAGCAAATGAATGGCTCCATTATAAATGTACATGTAATCCAAGCAAAATCCTTAATTAGGGCATGATCCGAAGTTTCTCCGATCAGCCTGCGGCTTACACGGTCGCTTGTGTTGTACTTCTAACAAGCTTCTCTGAATATTACAGAAAACTCGCTTTGTTCTTTTCATGTTGCGTTTCTTTTTATATTTAATTGAATAAGTGAAATATACCTTTTACCTTAACCTAACTGTACTGCGCCGGCCTATAACAGTCAAAGAAAATGTCAGATATTTGATTTAAGGTACTCAGTCCAATAAAGAGACTTTTTTATGATCAGATGGAAAATAACTTTTTAAAAATGTATTAGCACGGAAAATAGCGATATTTTGTATGTAACAATAACTAATTGTACATACATACAAATCGTCACGCCTGTCTCCCATCGGGGTAGGCAGAGACTATGGCTTTTCACTTGCTACGATCCTGGCATACAGCTTTCGCTTTTTCCACTTTCATAAGTGTTTTCCATACTCATTGTAACCTAAGACAAACTGCAAGGTAACAAGTCATTGTAAGTACTAGTAGACCGACCGAAAAATGTTATGTAAAAAACAATATATATTTTACTTTGATACATAAATTTCGACAATCCATCAGCAACTCGACTAATTAGAGCAAATAATGCCAATGCGAACGTTTCAATTATGAGAAATGTGTGAGTGATTTTCTGTTGCCTAATTATCGCTACTGGGTCAGGTCAGGCAGTTCTGTTAAACATTAATTTTGATAAGTATTAATTACGCCATTGGTATGGTATGGATACCTCCAACTACTAATTTATTTTAATTTCATTCGCAGTTATAAGTACCCAGGAAAATAAAAATTCTGCCAAAGACTAATAGTACAGGGGATTATTAAGGGATGAAGAGTAGAAGCGTGCACGTCGCCATCCCTGCCAGCTACGGCTGCAATTCTACTCCAACACGAGTGCCACCAGGGCGATTACTGCTAGGGCGTGCCCCCGAGGCGACGCGCACCAGTTCGTCCCCGCTGGTGCGAAAAGTGTGTGCCAGAGCGGCGTAGGGGACCGCCACCCTACACGCGCGGCCCGACACGGCGGGAAGTGGAGGATGGAGTGCAGGGTAGCTGCGTGGAATGTTAGGGGAGGAATGACAGATAAGATGAATGAGTTGATGGATGTTATGAATGAGAGAAAGTTAGATGCAGTGTGCTTGACAGACACCAAGCGCAGGGGTAGCGAAGTCTTGGAGCTCCCGGGTGGGATGATCGCGCTTTGGTCTGGAGTACCAGAGAGCGAGCATGGCAGTCGGGGGGTTGGAATTTTGCTGTCCTCGCGATTGGCCTCCGGTATGTATGAGTACAAACTGGTAGGTCCTAGAATCCTCTGGATCCGTGTAAAACTTGGTTTGACGAAGATTTTCCTGGTAGCTGCTTACGCGCCAGAATCTTCGTCGAACGCGAGTGAGCTAGAGGACTTCTGGGAGAGTATGAGAGAAGCTCTAAATGTGATAGAAGGAAATGAAAGACTTATAGTATGTGGAGACTTGAATGGATGGGTGGGTACCGCTCGCGATGGTTTTGAGTCGGTACTCGGGAAGTATGGGGATAAAAGGGTGAACGACGCTGGCAAGCTAATACTGGCATTTTGTAAGGAAAAGAATTTGTTTGTGGCGAACACAATGTTCAACCACAAACAAATTCATATGTATACGAGGAGATGTAAGTCAAATAGAAGCATGATAGATCTATTCCTAATGGATAGTCGGCTCCCTAAACAGGTGATGGACACAAGGGTTTATCGAGGCGCTGAGCTGGGATCAGACCACTACCTAGTCATAACTAGGATTAGGGGTCTGTTCGCGGGTTGGCATAATCGTACGGAGTGTCCTGAGCTTGAGCCGACTTATAGCATCAAAAGCTGGAAGCTGCAGGATGCATCCATTAGGGATAAATATAATGAAAGGGTAGCCGAAAAGCTTGGCGACGTCAATGTAAGCAGTGAGAATGTGGAAAGTGTATGGCAGAACCTTAGGGATAGTATGATAAATGACGCTGTGGAAGTGTGTGGAGAAACGAAAAGAGGCAGTAGTAATAAGCGTGATGCATGGTGGAATGAGGGAGTGAAAGAAGCAGTTCGAATGAAGAAGAAGCATGGCTAGAATACTTAGCCTCGCGGAATGATTTTAATATGAAAGAGAGATACAAGCTGCAGAAAGTTAACACAAAGGCACTGATAGAAGAAGCTCGTGAAAGGTGCAGAATGAAAGCGGATGAAAGGTTGTCGTCCAATTTCCGGGATAATGCCAAGCTCTTCTGGAAAGAGGTAGGCAAGACCCGGAGTTGTTCGGCAATCTGCAGTATGAATAAAGTGCTTAGTGTTAACAATGACGTCCTAACAGACCAAAGTGACGTCCTGCAGAGATGGAGTGAATATTATGGAAAGATGTATGCAAGAAAAGACAGAGATGCCACATCGGGAAGTGAAGCTCACTTCGATGCTCCGGATCCCGATGTCATTGAAGTCATTAGTACGAAAGAAATAGAACAAGCGATAAGAAGTATGAAATGTAGTAAGGCTGCGGGAAAAGACAGAGTTACTGCTGAGATGATCAAGTACGGCGGGTCGCGTGTCTGGGACACACTATGTCTGTTATGCAACTTGTGCTGGCGGACGGGTGAGGTCCCAGATGACTGGCGAGTAGCAGTTGTAGTACCTATTTACAAAGGGAAAGGCTCGCGCCTAAACTGCTCCAGCTACAGGGCGATCAGCTTGGTCAGCTTAGCTAGTAAGGTGTATGCAAAGGTTATAACGGCACGAATGCAAGAAAAGTCAAAGAAAGATATTTATGGGAGGCTCAATGCGGATTCCGACGTGGAAGAGGTTGCATGGATCAAGTGTTTTCTCTCCGCATGATCGCGGAAAAGTTTCTGGCTCTTAGCCAGAAGGTTTTCTGCGCTTTTGTGGATCTAGAGAAAGCATTTGATAACGTTGTGAGAGAAACGCTGTGGGACTTGCTGCCAGGATATGGTGTGAACGGCTCGCTACTGCGGGCAATACAGTCGCTTTATAGGGACTGTAAGGCTTGCGTGCGAGTAGGGGGGGATGTGTCACCTCTTTTTGATGTCTGTACAGGCGTCAAACAGGGATGTGTCATGTCCGCCTGGCTGTTCATAGTGTATCTGGACAGTTGCCTGCAGAAGTTGAAAGATTTTAATAGGGGTGTGAATTTGGGTGACTTTACAGTAAACTGTCTGCTGTACGCTGATGATGCGGTGCTCATGGCCTCATCAGAAGCCGACCTACAGGCATTAGTCACTAATATGAAAGAGGGGTGTGAAAGTAAGAGTCTCCGCTTGAATGCAAGTAAAACTAAGGTTCTAGTATTTGAAAGAGGTGACGTAAGAACTAAATGCGAGATTAGGGTAAACCAGGAACGTCTAGAGCAAGTGAATGAAATTGTGTATTTAGGAAGTATGTTTAGCGCGGATGGAAGATGTGATTCGGATGTAGAACGTCGATTAGCTGCCGGAAACAAAGTTAACGGTGCTTTGTCCCAGTTAGTAAAGCGACAAAGCATCGTAAAAGAAGCACGAATGGCGATTCATAACGCAGTGCTAGTGCCAACTTTGCTTTACGGTAGTGAAACCTGGGTAAGTCAGCAGATGCATGAAAGTAAATTGAATGCTGTGGAGATGCGATCATTTCGAAAATTGTGCGGCGTTACCTTGGCCGACCGAATACGTAACGAAGTGATACGCAATATGGCAGGTTTGAATGAAAGTGTCAGCGTTAAGCTGGAAAAGGGCGTGCTCCGTTGGTTTGGACACGTCCAACGAATGAGTGAGGAACGATTGACGAAGAATATATATTGTTCAAAAGTAGAGGGTAGAAGGAGTCAGGGAAGGCCGATACTTACATATGACGACCACGTGAGCAGATTGCTCAAAAACGGAAAGATCAAAAGTACTCGGATACCCAGACGTGCGTGTATGAAGAGATTAATGAATCTCGAAGAAGCGAAAGAAGTATGCATGGATCGCGAAGCCTGGCGATCTGTCCTCTCTGACTACCCCGTCAGGGATACAGCGTGAAGATAGTTAGTTACTAATAGTACTAAAAAAATACAATTATAAATATTGTCTTTGTAATGTTGTGTACACAATTGACTAAATACTAGTGGTTCTGTGAACAGTAGACTTCGGAGTATTTAATTTTTATTTTTTAATCAATTTAACTTTATTTTTTAATAAAAATAACAATTCCATTTCCCCCCCAATCGAAAAACCAACTCGCTAAAAGTTGTTGTCTACATCAAAGTACTAGTATACAATAAAAGTTGTTGTCTACATCAAAGTACTTTACTACAAGTTGAATGCAAATTCGATGAAAAATGCGAACTGTAGACTGAATGGACGGACGGACGGTCGGACATCAATAGCATTTTTCCCGTACCAGTGGAGTTAAAACGGAGACTTTCGCTGTGGGAGTGCATCCGACTGCTACGCAAGAGGTCGAGGGTTCGATTCCCACCCAGGATAAAACTTTGTGTGATGAGCACGATGGTTTATTCTGTGTCTGGGTGTTATTTATCTATAATATGTATGTATTTAGAAATATATAAGTATGTTTATCAGTTATCTAGATCCCATAATACAAGCTAATATTAGCTTACTTTGGGCTAGATGGCGCTGTGTGAAAGAGTGTCCTACAATGTCCCACAATCTACTTCATATAGTATTTTATTTTTTGTTTCGCTTGTTCATTACTACTTATCACATAAATAGCAATCTTTTCGGTTAGATTAATACTCTGAACTAAGTCGGGTCTGTATGCTACCTAGTATATGACTTATAAAAGTTCTGTGAACTTGTTACGGTGTTAAAGGATATAGGTGCCAAAAGTCCATTAATGGCCTTTTCAATGTTAAGAGGATTACACCGTCAATATTATTAAATGTTGGAACACGTTGTATTCCGGATTCAGGAAGATTTAGTCTAATTTACTATTACTTTTATTAATCACGCCTTATCCCCGAAGTGGTGGCAGAGGCATATTATATGCCCACATATCTCTGTGTGCGTTCCTGACCCAAGTAATTGGTGGTGAGCCCATAGCCGTGTTGAAATAGACAGCCGGAGGTTGTGACTATATGCTGTTTTCAGCATAAGGCGTTCCCAACTTGGCTTAATGGCTGCCATGTTACTGGCAAACCAGGACTAATAGCAAAATGTGCCTTCCAACGCATGGAAATGCTCGTAAATGTAAATGACACAAAGCGGTCACCCATCCATAACCATCTATAGTGAAAGTTGCTTAACTAAGTGATCGTTTACAGAAGACCGTGTCAGCGGGGCCACAAGCGCTTCTACTTACTTGTTTTTACTTTTTTAGCTGTTCCACAATATCACTGACATGAAGACTTATCCTAAGGCATGATAGCTCTTATGACATCGTACCCTCATTTGTTAGTCAGGAGGTGCATCGCTAGCAGTTGGAATCATTTGGCGCCGGAGATTGACTAAAACCTAATAATATATTTGGTCTTCAAAAAGATTTAAAAAAGTAAAACCTAAATTTCTCTAGTAGGTCAAGTTTAGCGTCAAGAATGCAATTTATAAAGATATTGAAAGTTGTCACTCCAGGATCCTGATTCCCATAGCAAATTTAACATTTTCACTGCTACTACAGCGCAACTTTACGACACTGATCCTTATTAAAACGTATTTTCAAGCACACACCAACAAAGAAAGGTTACAACCAAGAGTAAATTATTTACAAAGTCAAATGTTCCAATCTATCCTAAGGTTGTCTAGCTAACTCTTAGAAATAAGGCCCGCATTAGTGTTATGATTAATCCCGTCCCATTCTATTCATTTCATATTGAGCGTTACGTTAATTTTTCGAAATTATTCAACATTGTTAGAATTTCGACGAGTAGTCAGCTACATTTGTTATAGTTTGTTGAAATCTTTCAATACAATTTACGATCCACTTGTTACTATATTTTAGCATAATATTTTTAGCAGCAACAACTAAGTTAGGCAATTTCCGGTCTGCTGGGAATTTCCTTTTAAGGGCGCAACCGGGCTTCCTCTCTCACAGACTTGTACCGACTAAAACTTCCTTTAAGTCAGTACAAGTCTGACATACTCACCCCGTCAAAAGTCCTGACTCGGTGAAGTTCTAACAAATTCCTACACAGTTATAAAAAAATGACAGTGTTTTGTAAAAATTAACTTATGTGTGTTATCAAATTTATACAATTTAATATAACTTAATTATTTTTTGAGGTTAATACGAGTTCTGGTTAACATGAGGTCGTATTCAGCTTTAAAACCACTTGATTATGATAAGATTTTTTTTTAATACCTCTGAGGAGGTAGACAGGCATACTGATGGAAAGTGGTCACCGTAGCCGCACCGTATGGACGTTTGCAACACCAGAGGAGCAGCAATCTCTCGGTGCCGACCCTTTATAAACCTTCTAAGACCCCTTTAGAAGAACCCCATACTGTAGATGTTCGGGAAAACCCAGGTAGGGAGTTAGTTCCACAATCTAAGCGTCAGCGGAATAAAGCCTCTATCGGATGTAACCTACAACGTACCTACTTAAGTACGTACAATCCTACCTACTGTTGGCGAAGTCAACCTTCCAAATCTAGTATACAAAATACACGAACCATATATATAAATACTTACAAATATTTACTCTTCCTTCAAAATCAAGTATACGCACCGTGCACTGCACTCAATCTTCAAAGGTAACTAAAACGCACGGAATAATGCAGTCGGAGGGTGATAACTCAACTATCAACGCTCTACTCAATTTTCAAAGGTAAATTTGATCCGCAGGCGCGTCAATATAATATCGAATTCCTGTAGTATGAGTACCTATCTACAGTAGCACATGTTTTAACTGTTATGTCAACGATATAAAGAATGTAGTGCACATTCTATTTTATGTTTCAGTATCTACACTTATTTTTTGTATCTGCAAAATTAATTTACTTATAATATATCTCTCGTGAATAATTCTAAGTCAGTCAAGTAGCTAAAAGAAGAATAGGTTTTGTGTATATGTTTCTTCAATCGTTGTTATTGACTATGAGCGGGATTACATTATTTTCCTTAAGTGACAACAAATTGAGCACTTCCATCTGCGCTCTCAAGAAGGCCGCTCATTTTTTTCTGATAATTTATTTACTCACTTGACATATTTATGAAAGATAATTTTGAAGAAATTGATGTCATCTAGCATAAATGTAATGTCAAATAACAGAAATATAATATAAATAGAATAACAGAAATAGGTATGATTGGCATTTTGTATCGGCCATAAAGTCACAATCAACCTATTATCAAATTCCCTGAGTGTAATACACTAAGTGACAACAAATTGAGCACTTCCATCTGCGCTCTCAAGAAGGCCGCTCATTTTTTTCTGATAATTTATTTACTCACTTGACATATTTATGAAAGATAATTTTGAAGAAATTGATGTCATCTAGCATAAATGTAATGTCAAATAACAGAAATATAATATAAATAGAATAACAGAAATAGGTATGATTGGCATTTTGTATCGACCATAAAGTCACAATCAACCTATCATCAAATTCCCTGAGTGTAATACACTAAGTGACAACAAATTGAGCACTTCCATCTGCGCTCTCAAGAAGGCCGCTCATTTTTTTCTGATAATTTATTTACTCACTTGACATATTTATGAAAGATAATTTTGAAGAAATTGATGTCATCTAGCATAAATGTAATGTCAAATAACAGAAATATAATATAAATAGAATAACAGAAATAGGTATGATTGGCATTTTGTATCGGCCATAAAGTCACAATCAACCTATCATCAAATTCCCTGAGTGTAATACACTAAGTGACAACAAATTGAGCACTTCCATCTGCGCTCTCAAGAAGGCCGCTCATTTTTTTCTGATAATTTATTTACTCACTTGACATATTTATGAAAGATAATTTTGAAGAAATTGATGTCATCTAGCATAAATGTAATGTCAAATAACAGAAATATAATATAAATAGAATAACAGAAATAGGTATGATTGGCATTTTGTATCGGCCATAAAGTCACAATCAATCTATCATCAAATTCCCTGAGTGTAATACACTAAGTGACAACAAATTGAGCACTTCCATCTGCGCTCTCAAGAAGGCCGCTCATTTTTTTCTGATAATTTATTTACTCACTTGACATATTTATGAAAGATAATTTTGAAGAAATTGATGTCATCTAGCATAAATGTAATGTCAAATAACAGAAATATAATATAAATAGAATAACAGAATAACAGAAATAGGTATGATTGGCATTTTGTATCGGCCATAAAGTCACAATCAACCTATCATCAAATTCCCTGAGTGTATTATTGTATTTTAAGTAATACATTTTATATTATCGTAACTTGTTAACTATTAAGTTTTTATTGCTAGCTGGAATTGAATCAGCAATTTAGACAATTTGATACTTTAAAACGGTTTGAGAAATTAATTTCGAGCTACGAGCTCGCACTCGTTCGTATCTGTGAGCGCAACGTCAGGCGTTTCCTAGCTATGTAATAGCTTTATGAGTTTCCTTCCACTTTTTTCGAATAATTCCATCGTGTAACGGGCGAAATTAAATTATTATGTCGGCCACGGTATTCGACGCAGGTGAACGAAATTGCTACTTTTAGCGTCAAATGAATTCTTTAAACCTAGAGAATCATACAATGCTTTTCACCAATCCAATAATTAGATTTCAACACAACCCTTATAAGTGCGCTCAAAGTACGATGAACATTGTAAATAAATAAATTTTATTTAATAGCTTTCCAGAAATGAACTCCATTTTCTCCACACGACCTACCACGACTGATCCGAGATCAAATCCTATAAACACACTTAAAAAGCCACAAAGGTACGCAATAACGTAATCTACCTTACGGTAAACCGAAAACAATTCATTTCTGTGAAACCCCTCCCCCACTTCGTTGTACCACCGTGTCGCCCCCTACGTCACGTGCCTACGCCCCTACCCATCGAGGAACCGCGGAATGTTAGCCGATCCGTAAAAAGCAATTCTTCCCGCACCGTTTGCCTTTTTCACTGTACATTTAATGTGAACCAATGTAATAGTTTATTTTGGCTCTCTTTTAAACCTTCGGCCAACAGAAACGTTAATATCTTTTGATATGCTAATTACGAAATTAAAGGTCAACAAGATTCGTTTTGCATACCTTAGCTATAAATTTTAATATTCTCTTCTGAATACTGTCATTACAATAATCTCATTACATGGTTCAATTATACTAAAACTCTTAGACATAGCTAATAATTTCTACCAAAAACTACTATAATTATTCCCAAATGCTATTACTATCTATTCTCAATATTAATTTGTAAAGCTGAAATTTAATTTTTTTTAGTTGAACGCGATAATTTCAAGACCTAAAAGTTAAAATCGAATTGTGTTGGATAGCTCATTTATCCGAGAAGACTATAGGCTATAAATAATCACGCTAAGACCTAGGAGAACCGAGCAGTAATCATAAATGTAAACCTATTAAACAAATTTTCATACAAATACATGCAAAATTTATTAATGTCTCGATAAATTGGGTGCCACGAGCTAGTAAGCAAAATGTGAAAAGAAAATCTCAGAGTCTTAGGAAAAGGCAGCTAAATATCATTAAAACACTTATTTTCTATGCTTGAAAGGATGATGTATATGTAGGTAGTAGTAGTAGATGATGTATGTGTATGTTTAAATTAAAATATGTAGTTAATATACTCGTATTAGTAGGTATTTATGGATCTGTAGTTATATAAAGTATCTGTAGGTAGGTACACATTGACTCATAGACTGGATATCTTAATTTTAATATATTAAGGGTTTTCTGTAAGCGAACTCAACTATGAGTTAAGCACCCTTTGTACATGCTATTTACTTGTTTGTTGCTGCAACCTTTTTAATGTGTATCAAATTATAAATAGATGATCATTTAGCAAATTTGTAATGGATCCCTAACACCTGCAAACAACTAGTGAGATTATAAATTAGAATTTTGCGATTAATATCTTCTACGATCGACATTCTTTCAACGAAAATGTGAATATAAAAACATAAAAACCGAAGTGTATACGCTCTATTGCTTTAGAAAGTGGTATACCAGGCTTTATTGTGTTTTATTCTCCCTGGTTACTTCTTCCAACACATGGTACGAAAAATATGGTCCATAAAACTGTGCTACAATGTATAGGTAATGGGCGTATATAGGACATAATAATGGATGAATATGAAACATATATTGTGGTATGCGCATTAACTTATTACATGTGTGCAAGAAAGGTCAGAATAATAATCTCATAAAAATATATATACCTTTCATACCAAAGGCAATACAAGGTGTAAAAGAGAGATACACAAACAGTGTGTATCTCTCTTTTACACCTTAAGTAAAGAATACACGTATTTAAAATGTTAAGGTATTTAAAACTTCATTCCAACATATAGTTTTTCTACTATTAACAACTTTACGAAAATTGGGTAGATAAGGCTTACGCATACGTAGATAAAGAAGTTTCACTTTAAAACAACTTGGAGCGTAAGCGAAAAACGTGAAGATGTTTTACAGCAATAAATTTTCTATCAACGTCGATAAAGGACTTCAACTTCAAAAATCTCAGTTTCATCTCAGAAATTCTTAATTAGTCGATTACATTTGTTTTATTTATCTTGAATTTAAGTTATCTATACTATTATAAAATTGTAAAATTTGCTGTGACGGTACACAGCAAATTTTACAATTTTATAATAGTATAGATAACTACAGAATTTAAAAAAACTAATATTTATATTGCTAGATTTATCAAATCACAAACACAGAGTACAAAGTTAAGAATATGCCGCTAACTTAGTGTAGTACTCAGTACCTGTATTAAATAGAACAAGCTACGCCACACAAGTTGGAAAACACATCTGCGTCCATTATCATAAGCGAACCGCGACGAGGTAGACTCCAGGGAGTACATCTTGGCTATTATAAGTACATCTTGCAGCTTCTTTATAAATATGTCTACCTGCATTTACCACAAAACATTCATTTTAGTAAATTTTGTGGATATTTTTATCAACCTTATGAATAAAAAACCTTATTCCACTTACAGGTAATGTTGGATTGGGTTGCACCTAAAGAGTCAGTCCAACCTAACCTCAATCTGGTGCACCTGTGGACTAACGTATGACCACGTTTCGTAGTCGTTCGTAGTTGGCTCAGAGCGGACTCTAAACAATTTATAAAAATTCCGGACTAGTGCAATTCGATTACCTGGGTTCCGTAAAAATACGATTTTTTTACATCAAAAACTGCTATATCTTCTTTTACATTAATTAAGTTTTATTTATTCAGGGGACCATAGATTTCTGTATATAGTTTTAATTTCAACTCGATATCTTTACACGTTCCAAAGATAAAGGTTTTTGACTGGCAAAAATACGAACGGACAACAAAGTGAATAAGGGTATCGTTTCTGAAGTTAAACTTCTTTATTGACGTTGAGAGAAATTTAATAGCTGCAAAAATCGTCTTTTTTATCATAAGTGAAACTTCTTTATCGACGTATGAGAGAAATTTATTAACTGTAAAAAATGTCGTACCTACCTGTGTACTCTGGTACACACTCATTTATTATTCTTTTTGAGGTACGAAGCCCTAAAAACCATAATAAAAAGTTATTTCTAGAGGCCAACGAAAGCGGAGTCCAATCTGTATAGTATAACCGTTGTAAACAACCGAGACTCTAAGCTCAAATCTACAAGATAGGATAATAGGATTCATGTTACATTCCATAGCCTCAAAATTATTCAATTCAGAATTATTATTACCGTTTAATACGAAAATAAACATTGTAATTTGTTTTTCACAAGAATATATGAAATACCTGCGGCCGTTTCATGTTTCATTCAAAACATGAAAGGTTTCATGATGCTCTGAAAGATTAAATTAAACTTTAGACCTGCCCACAAACTCTTGTCGACGTAAAACTTTTATGCTATATGAAAATGTTCTGTTGGTATTCTTCACTACATATTATAAAACTAAGTCGTTTTTCGCTGTCTGTCCCTATGTATGCTTAGATCTTTAAAACTACGCAACGAATTTCGATGCAGTTTTTTTTAAATAGATATAGTGATTCTTATAGAAGGCTTTATGTACATTTTGTTAAGTTTTTGTATACATTAACTTAATTATAACGATATATTTTGGCGGTGTCGGAAAAAATGAGCCGTCTGGGAGCTTTTAACGAAAACGCTGCCTAAACCCTTTGAGATATAACAAAACAATGTATTGTGGAATTATGTATCTTTATGTAGAAGCGCTCGTGGCCCCGCGGTCTCAGTGTTCGGTAAACGATCACTGAGGTACGCAACTTTCACTATGGCTGGTCGTTGGATGGGTGACCACTTTGTGGCATTTACATTTGCGAGCGTTTCCGTGCTTCGGAAGGCACGTTAAGCCGTTGGTCCCGGTTGCCAGTAAAAATGGCAGTCGTTAAGCCTGGTTGAAGGCCTTATAGGCGGCTTAAAAAATTTCAACAGCAGGTAGCCACAGCCTGCGTCTGTCTATTTCAACACGGCAATGGGCTCACCACCTATTACGTGGGACAGGAATCCACACGGTGAAAAGTGGGCATATAATATGCCTCTGCCACCCCTTCGGGGATAAGGCGTGATGGATATTTATTTATTTATTTATTTAATATAGTACAAAAAAGTCCGCGACGGTATATGTCTATCTCTTAAGGATACCGTACTATATCCATTTTAAAACTTAAAAAAAACAGTAATAATAAAGCGGTAATTTATAGGCTAATTACACAAATACATTATTAATCCTTATCATTTTTAATATGTTACTTGGTTTCAGCATTTTATGTAGATTATTTTGTCCCTTAACACTTTGCAAATTAATTGAATATCTTAGGCGATATAGCAATATCAAAAAAATGCGCAAAGAAATTAATTTCGTGTAACAAAAATTCGACCGGGCCGTGCACGCGCGGGCGTAGTACTTGAGAGCGGAGAAGTAATCAACTAATTTGGAAAATGTTCATACATTATCGTGAAATTAATAAACGGGATTAAATGGGTGCCACGCCACGGGGTTCGAAGTATGTCACGGGCGAAGCCGGGCGGGTCAGCTAGTAATATATAAAATATATTTTTAATATATTAACTAGATGACCTCTACGGCTTCGTTCGTGACATAGTTCAAACTCCCGTCGTACCTATTTAATCCCGTCGCTTATAAATTCTACAATAATGCATAAAAAATTGCCCAATTTGTCGACAATGACTGCTGCTCCGCTCTCCAGGGTAGTAGCGTGACAAGTTGGATCAAACTGCAAACGGTGTGCAAATTTGATTAAAACCGTGTAAGTAGGTTAGGAGTCCATCGCGAACAAACAAAGTGACACGTAATTTATATATATTAAGATTACAGGTATGAGTATAATTTATAAAACAAAATGGAATGAAACCCCTTCGTGTCATTTCGCGATAAATTCAAATTGTCGGTCGCGGATGTCACAAACGAAGCAAGGCACATACTGGTACCGTTCCTATTTATTGAACACAAATATTGTATTTTACATGTAAAGCCCAATATTTGTGTTGGGTTTCACAATATAAATGGCTAACCTTTCTAAATATCTTCACATGCCGCAGTAACATATTGAAACTCAACGGAACGTTATATTATAAAAAAAATATCGTACAGACTTAACTGCTAAGTTCAGGTGAAATTATTAGACTTGCTTGTTTCAATTTTTGAAATATTTTTTTAGTTTTAATGTCATTACAATATTAGATGGAATTTAGTTTTATATTTTCTCCATACAATGGCGACGTTAAAGAATTAAAGGCCACCTTCCCAGTGGATAAGTAAGAATGGCTCTGAAATCTATGGCCCAAGATAAACCTCTTCGCTACATTTGAACAAAACAGGTTTGTGAGCAAGAGTGCTGGTAGAGCGTTTCAAGTATGTATGTCACGAAAGAGAGAATATTTGTACCTACTATATTTCTGATACAAGAATTATATAAGTGCAAACATGATTAGTAGGCGTATCAGTGCAAAACCACCGGATTTGAGCTCAATAAAATCTCAAATAGTTTTCTCTGGCATGTCCTTACGAAAAGTTAGTTAGGACTAGCGTTACTCAGATAGGTAGGGACCGTGTAGTTTTATTCAAGTATGACATCTGTAGGGATTTTCATACGTAGAAAAAAGTACCCTATTTGTAGCATAAAGATGAACGATATATATATTGATGAAAAGATAAGAGACAGGAGACAGCTTAAAGTACTTTAATATCGCCCCTGGCTGCCAGTGCAGCTGCTAAAACTCTCAGCAGGACCTGGCGAATCTGACAGTAAATGTAAATGTAGAACAATAGTCTTAATGTTAAAAGTGTTACTTTATAACATACCCTCCATGAATAAAAATATTTTCATTTGCTTATTCTGTTGATTAATGGCACTATGTGAAACGCGCTCGTGGCCCCGCGGTCTCAGTGTTCTGTAAACGATCACTGAGTTACGCAACTTTCACTATGGCTGGCCCTCGGATTGGTGACCACTTTGTGGCATTTACATTTGCGAGCGTTTCCGTGCTTTGGAAGGCATGTTAAGCCGTTGGTCCCGGTTGCCAGTAAAATGGCAGCCGTTAAGCCTGGTTGAATGCCTTATGGGCGGCTTGAAAAATTTCAATAGCAGGTAGCCACAACCAACGTCTGTCTATTTCAACACGGCAATGGGCTCACCACCTATTACGTGCGACAGGAATCCACGGTGAAAAGTGGGCGTATAATATGCCTCTGCCACCCCTTCGGGGATAAGGCGTGATGGATATTTATTTATTTATATATGTGGAACTAGGTACAAATCTTGAATTACAACTCTTGTACTATTCCACATTATTAACCGGTCAAGTTATAAAGCAAATAATGAGGAATAGTGCGAGTGTTATCATTCAACATATTTTCATTTCGTTTCATTTTCGTTTTTTAAAGCAACCCAACTGTTGCGAGTCTACATTGGGAGGCTTTACATAACTACAGAGGTGCTACCACGTCAGGGAGTTATATGAACACTAAGACACCCATATGAATGCCACTTTGAATCGTCTAAGCCTTGTTTGTTGGTTGGCAGATGAGGTACTTGCGCTTTATTACATTGCATCTTGCTACGGCCTCTTAGACTATAAGTCTATATCTAGACACTGTTCTGACAAAATTATGAATATAAACTTTAGGCTGTGTGTTTATTTTTTTTTTAGATTATATGATAACAGAAAGTAAATTTAATTTAGTCAGCGCGCCCCTAAATATATAGAAAAATATTTATATACTAAAACGAAACAAAACACGAAATTAGAGGGAGGGCCTTGTAAACCAGGAAAATGTCTCATTTATTTCCTCTTAGCGATAAAGGTGGCGCCCATTGCGATACGGTTGACGTCACCTGTCACATTTCACAACGTAGACTGCCAGTTTAAGCATTTCACTGAACACATATTTGTAAAAAATAAATGAATTAGAAATTCTTGGGCAAACAAACATAATTAAAATTATTAATAGCTTTACATATGACACATATCACGAAGATTGATTGATAAACCATCAACTAATAGATCTACAACACTCATCACAAGAGTTCGTGGTAAAGCAGCATCAATAATAAGATGACCTCTGGCAGTAACTAAGGCTTATTTATTTGGCAGTCGAAAATAAGGGAAAGTCTACCAAAATTAGAATGAATGGTTGTTGAATGTTATGTGGATTGCGTGTCGGTAGCGCGTATACAAAACCGGAGATACAACATATTTTTATTACCACTTATATTGGTTGATAGCTACCATTAGGATGTTCATTCTTCTATTCATCTCGTATTGACCGCCTTATCCACAATATGTGTAGCATAAAAAAATATAAAAATTAAAAAAGAATTTAACCTAAATTCGAATCTGGAATGCTGCAATTAAATCCGTGATTCCACGACTAATAAACAGCGCTGTAGCTGTACGTAGTATGCAGCCTTTTCGTTGTGGTAATAATGTTTCTTTTCCGTAGCACGTAGCAAATATTACTAGCACAACAAACTTACAAAGACTTGCGTTCAATTTCAAGCCACATACTTGTTTTGTTGAATTTGAAATAATGTATAGCGGAGTAATAAAAGTGAGCAATCATTCTATTTCTTTTAAGTCTTTCTATGTAAAGTCACTACAGGAAATGTTTTGAGATACTATGTTCTAAACCTTACTTGTTAAGTGTAAGAGATTACAGCGTCTTTAGCTACGGTAGGTACGGAGATAGCTGACCGATTTTGACATTTCCATTAACAGATGTTTCCGTGTTTCGGGAAGTAAGTAATGTCATGGTTGCCAATTTCCTTTACCTCGTACCTACATCTGTACTACTCATAGTAGATAACATTAAAAAAAAACTAGCATTAAATTCTTCAAGGAAAATACTTACAAAACTTATAAATCTTTATTAGATATTTAGATCAATGAATATTTATGTCAGCAGATGCATGAAAGTAAATTGAATGCTGTGGAGATGCGATCACTTCGAAAATTGTGCGGCGTTACCTTGTCCGACCGAATACGTAACGAAGTGATACGCAATACGGCAGGTTTGAATGAAAGTTTCACCGTTAAGCTGGAAAAGGGTGTGCTCCGTTGGTTTGGACACGTCCAACGAATGAGTGAGGAACGATTGACGAAGAATATATATTGTGCGAAAGCAGAGGGTAGAAGAGGTTCAGGGTAGGCCGAGACTTACATATGAAGACCACGTGAGCAGATTGCTCAAAAACGGAAAGGTCAAAAGTACTCGGATACCCAGACGTGCGTGTATGAAGCGATTGATGAATCTTGAAGAAGCGAAAGAAGTATGCATGGATCGCGAAGCCTGGCGATCTGTCCTCTCTGACTACCCCGTCAGGGATACAGTGTGAAGATAGTTAGTTAGATCAATGAAAATAATTAAATTATTACATCAGTCATTTTATTTAAAAAAATATGAGTCGGAAGTTAAAGGTGCAGCCCAGATATTAATTTTAATTAACAGTACATTTATGTTAGTTTTTGGAGGTAAATATCTAATTTTGTTACATAGAGAAATCTTTTTTTTGTTTTTTTTTGTGACGTCACCTGTTTATCATTAATAATGTCTTCAACTGGGCTTTACGACTGCCTTGCCTAGTCACGCCTTTATCTCCGAGGGGGTAGGCAGAGGCATACTAATCATACTATACGCCCACACATTTACACATATAAACTAATTTTGTGGCATTAAAATGGTACCCCAGCCCATCATTAATAGGAGCCTGGAACTCTCTGCCAGTGCACGTGTTTCTTTTGCTTTTCAATTCTGACATTTTCAAGCGGAGCATGCAAATCTCTCAGTTTGGGTACCCAACTTGAGGGACGCAATCAGCATTCATATGGACTATGAGAGTGGACCTCAAATCGCTAGATGACATTTTCTCAGGCGGGTGGAATGATTTTGGCAAGCTAAATATATATATAAAAGAAAATTGAAGTGTCTGTAAAAAAATTTCACTAACTGTATATAAATGTACATACCT
This sequence comes from Thumatha senex, assembly GCA_948477245.1. Taxonomy (NCBI): domain Eukaryota; kingdom Metazoa; phylum Arthropoda; class Insecta; order Lepidoptera; family Erebidae; genus Thumatha; species Thumatha senex. The sequence continues at coordinate 13,882,871 of OX419725.1, read as the reverse complement.
ACACAAAAACAATTTTGAGTTAAAATTCTAAAAGCTGTATGTCCGTCTGTCTGTTCGTTCCGTCTTATCTCTAAAAAGGCTGAACTTATTCTTATGGGAGTGACAGCTGATGTAAAAGGAGTAACTAAGGCTACATCTTATCTCGGCATTTCCACAGAAACGGGCGCTACGTGGGTGTAACGTAACACATTATACTCGTATCAACCACAAAAATCCACATGGCTAATTTTGGGTAACCACTTATTAATGTTAGTACATTAATAAGCGGTGTGGGTGTTTGTGGTACCATAAGATAGATATTATTCTTAATATACAAAAGTCTCGATAACTTCCTCAAACTCAAAGCTCTACGGACTTATCTACGTGTTTGCAGTACGGAGTTGTCTTCATCGTATAAATAGAATAATACAAGCCAAATTGCGTCATTTATAACTAATTACTGGCAAACAATTTTAGACGTAATTTAAAGAAAAAATCATTCACGCCTTTATCCTCAAAGAGTGTGGTAAGTCATTGCCGTGATGAAACAAAGAGAAGCAGGTTGTGACGACCGTATTCGAAAATTTTCAAGCCATCATTTTGGCTTAGCGACTGCCATTTTCTGGCAACCGGGACCAACGGCTTAACATGCCTTCCGAAGCACGGAAAAGCTCGCAAATGTAAATGCCACAAATTGGTCACCCATCCGAGTACCAGCCATAGTGAAAGTTGCGTAACTCAGTGATCGTTTACAGAGCACTGAGACCGCGGGGCCACGAGCGCTTCATAAATCTAAATAAAATAATCTGTCCATGATAAATTAAAATTCCAACAAACTGATTGACCCACTTTTTTCTTCAATCATTTAATGATGAAGGTGTTATGTGAATAACGTGTAATGATAAATCTATTGTTATTTTTAAACAACCTTAACCTCTGCCGCAAACCTCAGTTAAAATTATTTGAAATATCTCAATTTTAAATCAATCCCTGTTTCCCTACTAATTTTATAAATGCAAAAGTAAATATGTATCTTTATTTGTGTTTTACGAATGTTATGAACCTTATCCTGGGAACAAGTACCGTAGGAAACGAGGATGGGAAAATTTCATACAAAATTTGCTATAATTATACAAGTTTCACGCCAACCAACATACAAATTTAAATATAGCTATGGTTCTAATTACTTTGCGTATTCAATCCATAATGGGTATCGTTTGTGTATATATTACCAATCACATATGATAAATCACTTTAATCTACTAATTGTTATTACCTGCCATAACAGTTAATCAACATACGTCACGTATACTCAATACCAATAATATACGTAATTCTGTTTAGCTGTTGGGAACCTATGATACGTGAAACTATTCACCTCAGACATATATCGTACATACATACATATAGTCAGGCCTTTATCCCCAAAAGGGTAGGCAGAGGCATTCTATACGCGCACACTTCACGGCATACATTTTGTCCTACGTAACGGGTAGTGACTTATTGCTATGATGAATTAGACTCATCACACATGTTGTGGCGACCTGCTGATGAAATTTTTTAAGCTGCCATTGAGGTCTTCAACTTAGCAACAATGTTACTAAGAACCGGGGATATATTTATCCTATATTATATTTGTGATGTATTTTTATATATTTTTTAAAAACATCACATATTACATGCTCATATTAGTATACCTAACATAAATAGACTAGAAGACGTTGTGTGCTTTTGTTTCAAATGAATTGAATACTAGTTAACTCCTGCGGATCCACGTAGTGCTGGTTCCCTTGAGAATAAAAGGTAAAATGTAGCCTAAGTCATTCTTTATAAGATAGCTATCTAACAGTGAAAGTTCCGCTAAAATTCGTCCAACAGTTTTAGAGATTACCCAGAGCTAGCAGACAGATGCCGATTTTTAAATAATCATTTTATATCATAAAGTAATATGAAAAGCTGAGTAGTGTGTTTTTCTGTTAGGTTGAACGCCCATTTATCGAGAAAGTCCATAGGCTACATATCATGACGCTTCTACTACACGGTGCGACGGGAGTTCTAAGAATAGCACGGGCAAAGCCGTGGGGGTCACAAGTGTATTTATAAAACAAATGGTATTACAAACAGACATTTCAGTTTATTATTCTGTAACGATTATTCTAGCTTATTTCTCGCTTATATTTTCATGACTATTTTAACAACCTTTGAAAGATTTCTTTCAGCGTAACTACAGGAAACATCTAAAAGATAAGATAAAATAATACTTTGGTATGAAATAAATGGACCAACTCATTAAATGAAGTACTATAAAGTTGTTGAAGCATGTTTTATCAGCGCGGCGACTGGACTGCACTTTGTGTTAGAGTTGAATTAATTCTACACACAGAAAGATTATGACTTGTACTTGGGCGTTTAGAATTCTGGTTTGTAAATGGTAGTTTATGATAATATATTTAATTTAAGGCAAAAATTAACAACATCATGTATTTTTGTATGTTAAGTAAGTAAGATTTTTGCTCACAAAGGGAAAGGTCAAACGTACTGGGATACCCAGACGTGCATGTATGAAACGATTAATGAATCTGCAGGAAGCTAAAAAGTACGATCGCGAAGCCTGGCGATTTGTCCTTTCTAACTACCCCGTCAAGATTACAGCGCGAAGATAGTTAGTTAGTTAACTAAGATTTTTAATATTAATTGAGTCATATTGAAACTTTAAGTTTAATACTAAATTTGTACTAATATGTATGTTTGTTTCTTCTTTACGGTCAAACGGCTGAGCCAATTTGAATAAAGGGTGGTGGTAATTATATGACGGCCGCCGTTACCAAGAATGAACGCATATGTTACGGCCTACGTTTTGTCCCAGGAGCAGGTTTCCTTGGGAATCGGCCACGGAATAATTTACGACGCAGTGCTATATCGGTGTGTTTATAAGTGTGTATGTTTGCTACAAACGGCTTTACTAATTTATATAAAATAAGGTACGGAGAGGCTCCTTTTATCCGGTTTTTATCAGGTTCCTATAGTACGGGTACGGGTTTCAGGTAAGGGAAAACTGCAACTCGCGGGTGGCATTCTTTAGTTTTTATTAATATCGTGAAATAAATTTCGATATTGCAGGTGACATAACGCTTAACTGGTATTTATAAAAAAAAAACTATCTAACTATCTTTAGGCTGTATCGCTGACGGGGTACTCAGAGAGGTCAGATCGCCAGGCTTCACGAACCATGCATACTTCTTTCGCTTCTTGCAGATTCATCAATCGCTTCATACATGTAGTATCCGAGTACTTTTGACTTTTCCATTTTGAGCAATCTGCTCACGTGGTCTTCATATGTAAGTCTCGGCCTACCCTGACTCCTTCTACCCTCTACTTTCGCACAATATATATTCTTCTTCAAACATATAGTAGTTTAGTTTTAGTCAACAAGTTGCATAAAAATGCAACTGAAGCCTACATCTGTGACGGCAATTCGGCATTAATCGTGGGCACGAATGTTATATTTGCATATTCATGACACGAAAGCTCCCTTGATTTAACGACAACCGCAGAATAATCATTAAAGCCGGTAAAAACTGTCACGGCATACCTTCATTTTTATATCTGTATATTTATAAAATTGAAGGTATCACGTGACGCGGGCAATATTTTTTGTACACTACACGCAGGAAAGCGTTTGCTACGAAACATTGTATTAAATTAATTATTTTATGTTCCTTGAAGTAAATTATGGTACCTTTATTTATTACCATAATTTCCATTATTTACTTCAAAGACTAATATAAAAATAAAGTACCATTATAACTTGTGATTCGAAATGTAAAATCATTTCTGTTTTGAATTTATTTATTTAATTTAATTAATTTTAATTTTAATTATTTAATTTATTTTTCAAATTAGAATTTTTAAAATGTATTTATTTTTATTCTTATTTTTTTTTTTAAGACTGCCTCGGTTGCGTACATGGTGGTATAACTAGTATATGCGAATGTCGCCCTCAAGTGTCGGGTTAGATTTCCGGGTCGGGTACAAACATTTGTGTGGCAAATGATTGTTTCGAAGTTTTGGTGTTTCCCATGTATAAGCCAGTAAAAATTTTGAAATATAAAGTAAGTTCATCAATTGTCTAGATTCCATACCATAAGCTAATATTAATTCACTTTAGAAAAGAAGGCGCTGGTTAAAATAAATTTTTTCGGTTATTAATCCATGCTAATACATAAAGGTGTAGAATTTGTTTGTTTATTTGAATGGTTGAACGCGCTAATCTCAGGAACTACTGGTTGGATTTGGAAAAATATTTTTGTGTGGGATACCTCATTTTTCGAGACAGGCTATATATTATCACGCTACTAAAATTACTAATCAAGCTACACATTATTTGTCAATTACACACAAATAGTATTATGAAAAATTACGAATCCTCCCTCCACAGTTGATGTAAGAATTATGTACAATGAAACATAGGTATTGTAATTATAGTTAGTCAGTGATAATTCAATAACGATAAATTACTCTTAGGTTCAAAATTTATTGAGTAAGAGTCAGTTGCTAATACCTAAGTCTTCACTTAGTTAATATGAGAAGCAGTTATAATTATACAAGTGAGCTGCACCCCAAGGTTTTCGCTATAGTTTTCAAATCTCCTGCTAGATTATTGATGAGTTCTTTAAAGCCGTTTAAATATAATGAATCATAGGTAGCCTCCAGCAAACAATCAAGGCATCAATTCAGTGTAAAAATTGTGAATGCAGTTGTGATTTCATGTTTAGGGAAAGGAGCGCTATTTGGTGACCCCTCGTAAATAAATTTCATTACATGTACGTATTCAAAATGTAATAAACGGTAGTGCATTAGTTTACTTCTGGATACTGAGGTAGATATGCAGAAAAACCAGAGACAACACGCGTTGAGGTGGAATAAACAACCCGGAGTACATTAAGCATTAGCAAAAACATTAGCGTGTTTGACAGAAGGCACAAGTTGCGTTTCTGTATGAGATAACGTGGTTTGGGAATGATTAATGCGTACCCTTGTCGGGGAATATCACGTCATCCTACAGCTCAGTTTTTAATATAATTAGCGTCGGTAACTTTTGTTTACAGAGAATGTTCTCGACGGGTCCAAACTTTTACGACATTTCAAACATTTTATGACTCTATGTTGTGTGTAGGTAGTAAATGTACCTTACTCCAAGATTAATGCGATCTCGAAAGGTAGAAAATAGTCATCAATCATGTGGGGGTGGTCAATTTAATCTTACTTGTAGATTGTAAATTACAGTCTAAAATCTATATGGAATTGCTTTTTTTTAAAAAAAATACTAAACCCATCCGCATTCTTGTTACCATGACTCCTGTAAACCAGGATCTAAACCAATGACAAAGACCAGAAAAGTTACACTACCATTATCTTGGTGAATGGTTTCTGATTAAAATGTGTACTTAATAGGCAAAACTTTTCACATACAAAATTCATGGAAATCAGTAGTATATTGCACTTACTAAATTGAATCAACTGATATGACAGCTTGAGTTACGATTCTACAGGATAATGATGAAAGCACGTTGTAGATGTCATCCCACAGTGCGATAATTGATTTGTGTACACATCAGCCCATAAACACGTACAGACTACTAAATGGACTGCAATATTGTAGGGGAACGAAGCTAGCTATTGCTATCCCTTTCTATTCCCTTAGCGTAAGTTTAGGTTCTCCCTCATACAGATGCTATTCTCATATTCACCGCTTAGTTCATCTACATCAACAAACTGGCTACGTGCAAATAGACGGCGTGTTTTGCATATTGAAGAAAACGTAGATTACTGAACCACATAGCAACAAGGGTTGTGAATATAGTAGTGATCTACCCTTGCCTTGATAGTATGTATGTATATCTATGTAGCAGAGAGAAATACCGATAGAAGTCTATTGGATTACGATTGGAATAGCAGACTACGAAAAACTGTCAAAATTATACTGTTGGCTTTCCAATGAGCGACGATATTGACACGATTGAAATAGCAGACTCGACCCGCTGATCTTTTGAGCTATATAACCTCTGCAAGGTATGTTTTGTTCGAAATTTAAAAGAAGAGGGTAAAATTCAGTTAAAGAGCTATCGCAGTGATAGATTCAGTAGAATGCAGTTAATGGTCTATCGCTCTATACTGCACCAGCGGCTTAGAGTTTCCCGTTACCTCACGAAAATCTATAATCCGAATAGCAAAGTGCATCGAGGAAATCTAGTCAGTACTTCACAAAGTCATTCCAAAGGTATCTTAGTATTAGACTCAGAGACAAGTCTGCATTTTGACATACTTTAAATATATTCTACCTCATAATCCACTCGCAATCAATTTTGAACTTTATTTTATACTGTCTAATAAGTTATACTATCAGATAATAAACGTAATAATAGTCTGTAATAAGTTCTGACTGAAAATCAAGCTTATGTAAAAACCAAGTACACATTTAGTACACCTGAAGGTTTTTAAAGGGTCGGCAGCGCGAGTGCTGCACCTCTGGTGTTGCTAACGTCCATAGGCTACGGTGACCACTTTCCATTAGGTGGGCCGTATGCTTGTCTGCCACCTATGTGGTATAAAAAAAATCCTGAGTACACCCTTGAGTAGCAATTCTAAATTATCTAGCTATGTGTAAAGTACCATCAAAGCGAACTCCCGACTAATTCCCTTTTAAAAAAATAAAAATTAAACAAGCAACTAAGTGGACAATGTGCATGTAACACCAATTCTGTTTAATTTCAAATTAAAACATATTTCCGTAAATCTCTTATTACCAAGATTTCTTAATATTAATGACTGTAGCAAGAAATACCGAAACGAAATATTTGTACATTTATTTTCCGTACTTTTGACGTTACATAAATAAGCAAAAAAATCGGTCAAACACGAGACTAGAACTCATGCGCCGAAAGTTACGAAAAAAAAATAGTACTTTACCTATTTGAGGTTGGAGCCAAATTTTAAACTTTTTACTATATTCTTTTTTACTTTTTGCTATTTTCTCTTTATTTGTGCTCCTACCTTTGTCACCTTCCTTTATGCCAAATTTTGTGATTGTGGGTTAACGGGAACTATCATATAGGTTTTCGACCCAAAACCTACAAGGTCATTTAGCACAAGTAAAGAGAAAAGTCCGAAATATAAAAAAGTTGTAAATTAAGGTAAATTTTGATACCTATTTACAAGTTTTCGTAAAAATCAAAATTTGCCCATATCTTTTTACAGTGTTGACTCATGACCTTGATTTTTATACACCTAATAGGAGATCTAAGTATTCGGTATAAATTTCAACTTGCTAGGTCCATCCGTTCCTGAGAAAATCGATGGTGACACAAGCACATACAGAAGGACAGACGGACAGAAGTCTTGACGGACAGACGGACAAGAAAGTGAACTTATAAGAGTTTGGTTTTTTCCTTTTGAAATACGGAACCCTAATCAACACTGTGACCTAATTGAATGTTGAGCACATTCCAAATACGAAAAAATCAATTACTTTTCAATCTCTCGGGTCTTAGTTCCTATAAGTGGTACGCTATATTGAGAGGAAAAAATAATATAGAATTTTTAATTAAATGTAAATATTACATTAAGTGATAGTAGCACCGTTTGCTCTTAGTTCTGTGAAAGATCTCTACTCTATTTTACTCTACTTTACGTTAAGGTCAGCCTTGAGATGGGTGAGCGTATGTGGCATTATCATTTATAAGAGTTTCTATGGTAACAAGCCAAAATAAACCAGTAATATACGAGGGACCAAAATAGATGATTTTTTAATTATTACTAAACTTATAAGGAACTAGCTTCGCCCGAGTGATGAAGTTTTCCTATTCGAGATTTCGTAAGGAACTCTAAACTTTTTGAAAATCCAATATAGCCATGTTACTCACGAATAATTAAAATAAAATCATCAAACATCAAAATTTATTTTAAATAACAATTGCCTTTAACAAATTAATATTCTTACTTCTAGTTAAGAAATAATCCGTCAAAGTGGATCGTCGCCTTGCTCAAAAACCCAAGTTTGGGAGATCAGATTTACTAGAGATGGTCAGAGGTAGTTACTTAAAGCGTTAGATACTATAGGAGCCGTAAAAATATATGGAATAAGAACCTAGCACGATGCTGCACAAGTAGCCCGTATGGTACAAGACAGGGATATGCCGTATTGCATAGCTATGGCTGACGTCAACGCATTGTATAGACAAGGGCTACTAATACCAAAGAAGAACCTCCCCCTGTGAAAAAGCAACCTGCCCCTTGTAAAGGTACGGAGTACTGAAAGACTTGGAAAGGCACCCGTGTGGTGGCGGGCAAACCACTAAACGATAGCATTCCCCAGGAGGGTTGGTGTCAGGCTGGCGGCCGACCATAAAAACCAAGCCAAAACATTTTGCAGTATGGAATTTAGTCATACTGCGCCGACCCTAAGTAAATTGGGACAAGGGCAAGAGGATGATGACTCACGAAGAATGTAGCTTTCTAATGGTGATTATTTTTTTAAATCAGCCCTGTAGTTTTCGAGAAAGATTTCAAGATTTGTAAGTTTGTTTGTAATGAATAGGCATTACAAAAAAACTAACAAATCTTTCCCCTTTATATTATTAGTATACAAGTTGATCTCGAGAACCTTATGAGTGCACCTGCACTCATAAGGTATACAAAGGTATACAAATTATAAATTGTAGATACCTATCTACAATTTATAATTTTCAATAGTATCAACACTACTATAAGAGTGGCAGAAAATAAAAATAATTACATGGGGTGTATAATAACTTTACCTCTGCCTACCTCTTTAAGGAAATATTATGATTATAAGGTTTGATATCCCTGCGCCTACATCTTCGAGACATAAGGCGTGATTATATGTATGTATGTGAAATTCTTAAAAATTATTAGGGATTATTATGGATGTAAGTATTATTCTTCTTCTTAAGAATTTGTACGTTTTTAAAGTATTTTTTTATTTAATTAAAATAAATACGTTTATTTGTACTCAAAAAATGGCAGCATACGTCTTCTAACTAAGTTACTTAAGGGTTTAAACTAGACATTTATTACATTCGCAACACTACTACAACACAGTACTTATTGAGCCTTTGTGAAATTTCCTACATCAACGTAACGCCCTCGCCGCCAGCTACGCTTTGAACGCGAAAACTTTCTTTTTAACTTCGTTAAAATATTTAACTTAACTATCTTCATGCTGTATCCCTGATGGGGTAGTCAGAGAGGACAGATCGCCAGGCTTCGCGATCCATGCGTACTTCTTTCGCTTCTTCGAGATTCATCAATCGCTTCATACACGCACGTCTGGGTATCCGATACTTTGACCTTTCCGTTTTTGAGCAATCTGCACACGTGGTCTTCATATTTAAGTCTCGGCCTACCCTGACCTCTTCTACCCTCTGCTTTCGCACAATATATATTCTTCGTCAATCGTTCCTCACTCATTCGTTGGACGTGTCCAAACCAACGGAGCACGCCCTTTTCCAGCTTAACGCTGACACTTTCATTCAAACCTGCCATATTGCGTATCACTTCGTTACGTATTCGGTCGGCCAAGGTAACGCCGCACAATTTTCGAAGTGATCGCATCTCCACAGCATTCAATTTACTTTCATGCATCTGCTGACATACCCAGGTTTCGCTACCGTAAAGCAAAGTTGGCACTAGCACTGCGTTATGAATCGCCAGTCGTGCTACTTTTACGATGCTTTGTCGCTTTACTAATTGGGACAAAGCACCGTTAACTCTGTTTCCGGCAGCTACTCGCTGTTCTACATCCGAATCACAACTTCCATCCGCGCTAAACATACTCCCTAAATACACAATTTCATTCACTTGCTCTAGACGTTCCTGGTTTACCCTAATCTCGCATTTAGTTCTTACGTCATCTCTTTCAAATCTTAGAACCTTAGTCTTACTTGCATTCAAGCGAAGACCCTTACTTTCACACTCCTATTTCATATTAGTGACTAATGCCTGAAGGTCGGCTTCTGATGAGGCCATGAGCACCGCGTCATCAGCGTACAGCAGACAGTTTACTGAAAAGTCACCCAAATTCACACCCATATCACAATCTTTCAACTTCTGCAGGCAACTGTCCAGATACACTATGAACAGCCAGGCGGACATGACACAACCCTGTTCGACGCATGTACAGACATCAAAAAGAGGTGACACATCCCCCCCTACTCGCACGCAAGCCTTACAGTCCTTATAAAGCGACTGTATTGCCCGCAGCAGCGAGCCGTCCACAACATATACGGGCAGCAAACCCCACAGAGTTTCCCTCACAACGTTATCAAATGCTTTCTCCAGATCCACAAAAGCGCAGAAAACCCTCTGGCTATATAATAGCCAGAAACTTCTCCGCGATCATGCGGAGAGAAAACTCTTGATCCATGCAACCTCTTCCACGTCGGAATCCGCATTGAGCCTCCCATAAATACCTTTCAGACCGTTAAAATATGTATTACCTACTATCCTTTCCCGCGAAAACTTTCTTTTTAACTTCGTTAAAATATGTATTACCTACTATCCACAATGGGCTCACCACCTATTACGGGGGACAGGAATACACAAGATGAAAAGTGGGCATCTAATATGCCTCTGCCACCCCTTCGGGGATAAGGCGTGATGAATAAATAAAATAATACTGTCCTACTAATATAATAAACGCGAAAGTTTGCAAGAATGGATGTTTGTTACTCTTTCACTCAAAATCTACTGTATGGAATTTGATGAAAGGCTACTTTTTATCCCCGAAACAAGTTCACTTGGGAAACGGGAACGGGAAAACTACGCCACGCGTGCGGAGCCACAAGCGTAAACTAGTATTTATATAATTTTACAATAATCGATTGGTTGAAGGTGAGTTACGAAACTATCAAATGTATTCAGCAGATTTGGTTTCATTCGTCAATGCGTGATTAATTGATAGACGAATATGATCAATATCATTCACCTTCTCAGCAACCCCCTGTATACTTCGAGAAGTTAGGACATGCTTGATTGAATTAGTGAGCAAATTTCATGCAACAACGCAACGCCGTCGCCGCCAGCGTCGCTAAGAAAACGAAAACTTTATTTTTAAACTCCATTAAAATATGTATTACCTACTAATATTTATATAATTTTTGGAAGATTCGATTGGTTTGAGTTACGAAACTATGAAATGTATTCAGTAGAGTTGGTTTCATTAGTCAATGCGTGATTAATTGATAGACAAATATGAACATATCATTGACATTCTCAGCAACCCCATGTGTACACTTCGAGCTCGGAAAGTAACAACATGCTTGATTGAATTAGTGAGCAGATTTCATGCATCAACACAACACCGTCGCCGCCAGCATTGCTTTGAAGGCGAAAACTTTTTTTGTAACTGCGTTAAAATATGTATTATCGACTAATATTTATATAATTTTACAAGAATATTTAGGTTTGAGTTACGAAACTATCAAATGTATTCAGCAGAGTTGGTTTCATTAGTCAATGAGAGATTAATTGATAGACTAATATGAACAATATCATTTACCTTCTCAGCAACCCCCTGTGTACACTTCGAGCTCGGAAAATTACGACATGCTTGATTAAATTAGTGAGCAGTTTACATTTGCTTATTCGCTAACGTGCATGTGTGTCAGTAACAATATCCAACGTAAATTGAGCAGCTACGCCTACAAGATGTTTGTTGTCACACAAATTGCGTTATCGAGATGAAACTACCAGGCCAGTAGTAAACTAACTTTAGTGTTACGATCTTGGAAGGAAATTCCACAATATGTTAGTTGTTAAGTACTGCATGTGTTTGACTGAATTTGCCTTTTATTTAATACACATTCGTATTGTAACCAAATTGGGATTTATCAGCAGTTGATTGCGATGGACTGTTTTACTGTCTCTGTGGCGTAAGTAAGGGACTGTATGCTACTGCCGCGCTGAGGTCCCAGGTTCGATTCGATTCGTAATAATTTTTTGTGTGATCCGCAAAGTGTTATCTAGCATATCTATACACTTTAAACAATGTTTCATCAATAACAAGTGCGCCATAATTTCTAAGTGATCGAATCGAATACCGATTTCAGGTGATCGAAAATGGATTCAAACACACATACGAGTGATTCTTTTCATTACACAAACAAGGCAATAAAAACTTGTAAAGATCAAGAAAAATCGACTTGATGGTCAGTAACAATAACTATATTCCCTTTTCTATGTATCTCATTGAGAATGCCCTGGTTAAGTTGGACAATAAATTTAATTGCGTGTATAATATTTTACTAACTAGATAGATGATAAAATACAAGAAAGAATACAAATTGTTCTTGTTTTAAGTATTATTAGTGTAAAGATACTTTTTGTGAACCAAATAAGGTAGGTACCCTGAGTATTTAGGTCACCCTGGTTTTATAAGTCGCCCTTTTATAATATTTTAATCTTGGACGTTAAAATAATGTTCAATTAATTCTCAAATGATTGTTCCATCATACCCTACAAATCCTTTTCAAAAGAGTATTGTCTTCATGAATAAAGCCGAGTTTCTTTTGAAAAATTCAAATCTTCTCATAGTATTATATATTCTCAAAGAAATCTGCACCTAAAGTACAACCCCTTCAGCGATTACCATAAAAAATTGAAGACAAAAGTATCCTATTACATTCGTTATATTAAATTAGTAGAGATTTTCATTTAAGCCATTTGTGTCCCTTAGGGGACAGAACCATTTAATTTACATTTGTAGCTTAGCCATGCTTTAATGATAGGAAAGAGTGGTTTAAATATTGTATAAATATCTAGTATTTGACCCGTAAGTTAGCTTTTTTAACAATATTTAGTTACTGCAAATTCATGTTTTTGTATATCTCATAAAAAAGGTCAATTTTTATCAGTATGTTAATATATTAACCAAAGCAATTGTGGGAGTAAATAAATAAATCAAATTAAAATGTATTTATTTTGCATAGACCATTTTAACGGGCCTTACACTATGTCATACGAGTAAACTGTTTACAAATTGTATACAGTGACATCGGAAATACTTAAAATACGTGCTAACCTTTGAAAAGGCCGTAAGGCGAAACCGGTCAGGTTTAAATAAATAAGGGGAACAGTACAAGTGTTTTTGTTCAAGATGTCATACGAGTACACTAGAACTAAGGATAAATTTAATATTTTTAAAGTGGGCACGGGCTGTGTTAAAAAGAAAAAAATGTTTTTTTAAACGTTTTCGCAGTCTGCCAACTATCACTCGTAAGTTTAGAAAGTCTACAATCTTCTTGGTTATTTTGTAATTATGTTCTAATAGTTTTTCTACATGCCCAGAAATAACTGTATAACTGGTAGGGGTAGATACTGAACCCTGACATTAAATTAGCGATTTATTTTTTAGACGCGTTTTTGATAAAAAATGATTGTAGTAAATCTATATAAAAATTAAAAGACCAATCTATCGAATGACTGCAGTCAATTTACAGGTAGGAAATTACATACATATAAATTCACAAAAAAAAACAAAGCTGTTCAAGATTTTATTTAAATAATATGTATATAATATGCGTACATAAAAAAAGATGAAAATTAAGTTACATTTTGGTACTTACAAGTTTTCGCGAAAAACAATATTTGCTCATATCTTTTTATTATATTTTATTATCTTTTTATTATTCAGTCCGAGACTACCAGGACTTTAATTAGTCATGCTAATGAGTATCTAGCACATAAGACCATTTAGCCTTTTTGTTACCAACTCACTAAAAAGGCAACGGGTTCAAAATTTCTTCCAAATTTAACATCTAAAATAGACACATTTTATTAAATTTATTTGGCCCTTTAGACCCACTCCAGATCCGTGCTACGGAAGGCACGTTAAGCCGTTGGTCCCGGTTGTCAATAAAATGGCAGTCGTTGAAGCCAAGTTGAAGGCCTAAAAATTTCAACAGCAGGTAGCAACAACCTGCGTTTGTCTACTTCAACACGGCAATGGGCTCACCACCAATTACGTAGGACAGGAATACACATGGTGAAAAATGGGCATATAATATATATGCCTCTGCCACCCCTTCGGGGATAAGTCGTGGTAGATAAATAATATCTTTTTATTATGTGGACTCAGTACCTTAATTTTTATACACCTATTAGGGACAACAGACACTAGTAAATTATATAAATTTTAATTTGCCCGTTCGTGAGACAAACAGACGGACGGACGTACAAGAAAATGATCTTAGAAGGATTCCGTATTTTCCTATTGAGGTACGGAACCTTAATTAAAATATTCTTATTATTAATGTAAAATTATCTTTTCTAACGCAAACGTAGTGAAAATGTTAGTTACAAAGCCTTCTCATTTGTTAAGCTTGTCTAACATAAAACAACAAAGGCGAAAGGCCAGAGCTAACGAAAGATCGCTACCATAAAAGGCCCTCTTACCCGAGAGCTAGCCCTTGGGACGTGTCTAATAATTAAAATATACATAGAACAATGATACGTTTCGCTATGTCCAATGTTTATTGACGGGCTAAGCATCAACCCTTGCGATTTCAATTTACCAGGACCCGGGACTATAGTCCCTTCTCTGTCTCAATTCACAGTAGTTAACAAACAACCGAGTTATGCTAACATTTGCTCCAGGCGTGACCGATGTGTCGTTGCATTATGTTGATACAGATTGTCGCTTTAGGTTTGTCACACGAAGTGAATATAGTCAATGAGCTTTGCTTATTACGAGTAGAACATAATTTATGTCAAGATCTAGTATGCAGATAATAGATGTATTAGCTACATACTAAGACGATTTTAGTTTGGTTTTGGTTAAATTGGTACATTTTGGTAAAATTGGTAAATTTTGGTAAAATTGGTTAAATCGTCCTAGGCTACATATGATTCCTTATACCGGCTGGCCCAATCTTCAGATTAACGTTTTTAAACATTCGCGATTTTTACTTATGTTTATGATATTTCGGGTCTTATTCCCGACGTATATTATTAGGTACAAAGTCTACCTTATACTTCAGTATCGTGACCACTGCTGGTGTAATCCGGTCGAAACGTCGGGAAGTATAAGGTAGGCTTCGTACCTAATAATATACGTTGCGAATATCATAAATATCAATAGATATATCTAAATATCATAGACCCAATAGGTGGTGAACATATTACCGTGTTGAAACAGACAGTGGTAAAATGTGGTTACCTATTTGGAAATTATGAGTTCTTGTAAATGATTTAATAAAGGTCTTCCCTCCACACACTAGTTTCTTTAGTATCCGCAACCGGCGACTTTGAGACAGTTTCGATACAGATATGCGCTCGGCGGTCCCTGCATCTGGCTTCCACAAAGCTACTAAGTCACCGGTTGCGGATACTAAAGAAACTAGTGTGCGGAGGGAGGACCTTTATTAAATCGTTTACAAGAACTCATAATTTCTCTGTCAACTATTTTTACAGCGGAGCGTGAAGAGACTCATCATTAAGCCGTTAACTTGATAGCCACTGTCCATAGTCTTGTGGACTAAGCTTTACATCAAGCGGAGGCATCAATTAAGCCAGTTTAATGTGTGCAAAAAATCACCTATTTTTCCAAAGGGGTCTTATTATATGCCCACACTTCATCAGATGTATTAGTGTAAGTATGGATGGATGTCTCTTACTCTTTCACGCAATCTTACGCAGTAATAAGTGGTGTGCCTAGTGTCGTGTTATATTGGACAAATACACGGTGTGCCTCATTTTTTTTTACCGTAATCTGTCCTATTCGACCTGTGTCGAGCTTCACCTTAAAAGTACACTCAGTTAAAACTTTTCTTTTCATATAGTTTCCTCTTTGTTTGTAAGATAGTTACATTATAACACCTTTTGTGCGGGTATGTTATTGAAGTATTCCCAAAGCGGATAGAATTTTATTGAATAAGGTTGAGTTTGAGAAGATATAGACAGAATGGGGCTGAAGTACGTTTATAACGCTCCGGGTATTTCCATGTATAAAGTGAAAACTCACGCATGCCACTTTTACAAACATATTTAAATTAGAAGGTTAACTATGTTACTGAATCTGAAACTGCTATACCAATTAATACATTATGTACTGTTATTCTCATTCTTCTCATTAGTTATTTGTAAGTACTCAACGTATAAAAGGGAGTATACATACATATCCATCACGCCTTATCCCCGAAGGGGTGGCAGAGGCATATTATATGCCCACTTTTCACCGTGTGGATTCCTGTCCAACGTAATAGGTGGTGAGCCCATTGCCGTATTGAAATAGACAGACGCAGGTTGTGGCTACCTGCTGTTGAAATTTTTTAAGCCGCCTATAAGGCCTTCAACCAGGCTTAACGACTGCCATTTTACTGGCAAAAGGGAGTATTATAATGATTTATCTGTATTATTTATATGTTTTTGTGTCTGGCGATCTGTCCTCTCTGACTACCCTTATCTATCTCTAGGGATACAGCGTGAAGATAGTTAGTTAGTTTTTGTGTGGCACCGCAGCGCTTAAATGAGTAAACTGCTTTAAAACTGTTTTCCTGACTATGAGAGGTTTTTATGCTATATCAAAATTGGTTCAGCATTTTACTTTTTAAAAATTGTTTGTGAAAGGGATTTTTAAGTTATTTTAGAAATATATAGTATTCGTCCCTAACTATTACTATAATTACCAATAAGTAAAAGAAAAATAACATTACCCTTTTTCTATTTTTCTTCATGTCCATACGAATATTTTTGTGTTCTTACCTGTAAAAAACAAATACAAAATTAGTTATATTAGAAATGTGCCAAATATCTACCGACTAGTTGGGAAGACGGTACAAAACACTATTGTTCAGCGGCCGATTTAGGTGGAGATCACAATCGGTCGTTAAGCATGTAAAATACTTAATATACGATAGGAGACCAGAGCAGAGACTAATGTCTCTGCTCTGGTCTCCTTTATTCTAGTTAAAAATCATTATTCTAGTTAAAAAATGTGTTTGGTGTATTGAATCAATAAATACACCAAACACATTTTTTAACTAGAATAATCCTACTAATATTATAAACGCGAAAGTTTGTAAGTACGGATGGATGTTTGTTACTCTTTCACGCAAATTCTAATGGTTTTTAAAATTAAGAAACTTTACAATAATATAGCTTACATATGAGAATAACATATTAGGTATCTTTTTATCCCGGGAACAAGTTCCTTAAGGGGTATACGGCACTTACCGCTTGCATGTAAAAAGCATCCCATATTACGCATAGCAAACAAAACTGCCACTTTTACTGTGCTTATTTTTCATAATTCTAATTTTTGTAAAATATATTTAAAAATATTAGTAGAATATGATTATGCTGTTGATTGATGGCACTTGATGGAATTTGGTACACATTTCGAAAATAATGATATTTTTGACAAATAAAAGAAATGTATATTATATTATGCAACAAGCTAATAAAAAATTAAAATTATTTTATGTTCACGCTTCATATGTATTCATATGTGCATATGTTTATATGTATTTCATTTACTTTTTAAAATTTAATTTATACTTCAAAGGTTTATGAATATAAGGCGAAACCGGTCAAGTTAAAAAGCTAATTTTGTGGAAAAGTACAAGTGTTTTTATTGAAAATGAGTAGAATATGGTCTCATAGTAAATATCCCTGACTCTTTAGATGAATTGTAAAAATGGCGTTTCATGCTTATAGGCCTTTTTTGGTTTACTATCGAGTGTCTAAAATAAACCATAAACAAAATTTATTTCAGAAAGTTAAACGTAGATTTTAATAACAAGAAGTAGTTAAAAGCTCAGACAAAAGTATTGCACAAAATAATGGTGTAGCAAACATTTCCGCGTTATTAAAATTTCATCGCTGCAGTGATGAAAGTTGGACTTTTTATTGGTTTATTAGTCAGAATTCAGTGTTCAGCGGACCCGTTGCTTTTTAATCATTTTGAAAGTTGCACTGTAGTGAACTCAGTTTATTGGACCCAGAAGTAATGGATACGGTTTGTTATTAATTTTGGTGTAAAAATTATAATGGATGTATGTCTTATTAGCATATTTTTACTATCTCGATTTTATGTTTAATCCTTGGGGGCAATTTTGTAAATTTTAATACTCTGGTCATACTCTTAAAATGACGATTAAAATATGGTGGAGAATTTCAACTTGATTCGATACGGTTCGGGTAGTTTAGATGGCTAGAACATTGCCCTGGTTAGGCAAAGGTCACAGGTTCACCCATGTCTAGAATCGAATTGTCTTTTTCCACTTTATTAAAATTTATGAGAAATTTAGCAAAATAATTGCTTTAAAAAATTATCAATATACTGAGTGGAGTCCATTGCATCAATGTTGAAAAATGGTTGTAGCACTGTTCATTGGTATCGAGTTGTCTATTAGCTCGATAGATGGCTCTGGTCATACTCTTAAAATGACGATTAAAATATGGTGGAGAATTTCAACTTTATTCGATACGGTTCGGGTAGTTCTGGTGACTAAAACATTGCCCTGGTTAGGCAACGGTCACAGGTTCAATCCCTGTCTCGAATAGAATTGTCTTTTTCCACTTTATTAAAATTTATGAGATACTTAGCAAAATAATTACTTTAAAAATTTATGGAATTTTGTCATTGATTATAATTTAACTTCCTGATGAGCTACATTATTTACACTATACTTAGTCCAGAAATAGATAACAATGTACAAAAAAGACAATGGGTTCACCACCTGGGACAGGAATACACATGGTGAAAAGTGGGCGTATAATATGCCACTGCCACCCCGACGGGAATAAGGTGTGATTGGTAAAAATTAAAAAAAAAAGTAAAAAAAGGTAAGGAAACAATAGAAAATAGACATATAAACAATAGAAAATAAAAGACAGATAATATAGGGTGATAGCAAAATAATTGTAGAGTTTATTTTTATAAGCTTGTTGCACAATATATATTTCTCTTATTTGTCAACAATATTATTATTTTCGAGACGAAAATATTTTATTTCCTGTCCTATTAAAATGTTTTAAATGAATAAATAATTATCCTTTTAAAATGAATAGGAGATACTCTTTAAATACTTATTTTAATATATCTGCCACACTAAGTTTGAAAATCCCTGAGGATGCTCTACCGGCTTCCAGTTGAATAATACCACACGTCCCCTACCTCGCTGTTTAGTACCGGACGCCCCAGTAATTCATCGAACAGATAGCCCATAGCCAAGTGACACTGTCTGATACCTATTAAATTTTTACTTATAATTATCATCATAATGTACTCATCTTCACGCTTTATCCCTGACGGGGTAGTCAGAGAGGACAGATCGCCAGGCTTATAAAGATAGTTTTTTTAGCTTCTGAAGATAGTTAGTTTAATAATGTACTCATCTAAACTTAGGTATAGTAAGGTTTCATTAAAAAGTCACTGCAGATCTCATGAAAATATCGCATATATATCCAATGTTTCAGAAAGTAAAGCCATATGTCCCCTTTCATAAAATCCCCTAGTATCGCAGTGATACCGCAACGGTTCTGCTTCCAATACAATTTTGTGTAATACACTGATATCCGCACGTGGCTATCTCATAAAGGTGCCTCCCCAAGCAAGTACTATCAGGGTGAATATTTAAAAAATATTAGGGTGTATCGGTTATATCTATACTAATATTATAAAGAGGAAAGATTGTAAGTTTGTTTGAAATGAATAGGTTCAGAAACTACTAAGCCGATTTTAAAAAATTCTTACTTTAATTAAAAGCTACATTATTTCTGAGTAACATAAGCTATTTTGGATTTTCAAAAAGTTTAGGGTTCCGTACGAAGTCTTGAATAATGTACCCCAAGATGTAAAAAAAAATAGTCATAATTTCATTACTCACATCGCGTACGCTGCGAAACCTATTGACGATAGAACAAAACAATGTTCTACAATTTTAAAATCTACAAAAGAAACTGCGATAGTATATATGTATAACTATAATAGTTCCACGGAACGAATATAGCTATTTCCACGGAAACGTTTGTTCCACCCGGGCGAAGCCGGGGCGGGCCGCTAATCTAATATAAATATTTAAGTACAGATTTACACAATATATTTTGAATAGCTTCTATACCGCAACCAAGCTAAATCAATTTTAAACAAAGGTTTACAAAATCTTTTAGAAATGCTTATTTGAACCTAGAATTTAATGTAATAGGATTTTTATTTGTAATAAACTTCTTAGGTAAAATGAATGGTTATAAAACTTACATATACTCACAAATTCTAAAATAAATAGGTATTTTTTTTTGTAATTCACACATTCGCATCGTGTTAAAAAACTATAAAGTTTTGATCATTTTGCGAATTACTGGAGTCGGTCGATCATATCGACGCCATCGCAGGAACAATTCGGTGACCCATTTGTAGGATATATGGAATTATGTTCTTACTAGCTGACTTTGCTAACGCCACCAAGGGGAGAAAAAATTGAGAGAGAGTTTTGACAAACAATTATAATATCTTCTTTAATTTTTTTTTTTAATTTATCAAAAAAAAAGTATCCTATGAAACTGAGTATTCTTGGAGGTATTAGAAGTATCTAATACCTCCAAGAATACTCAGTTGTGTACAAAGTTTCATGATGACCGGTTAGGTAGTTTTCGAGTGAAAGCGTAACAAACAAACATTAACATTTATAATATTAGTAGGGATATAGAACAATGTTATGCAGCTACCGTATTTTTGTTTTGATTATATTGCTTTATAGTGTTTATTCGATGTAGCAAGTAATTCAATTGTAAATTATTTTCAAAATGATTCTTTTGTACCTACCTACTAGAATAAATTTCAATTTTCTAGTCTAAGATAAGAAGTATTAATAATAAATTGATCTTAAAATGTACCTTCCAGTAGCCGTCTGTGTTTTCTCTATCTAATAAAATATTTAACTAGTTTTAGATACAAATTGGTACACTGAGTGACAGAAATATTATAAATTGAAATGACAAGGCCCTATAATCATCGTTTTTTTTCAAGTTATGTACGTAACTTTAAAATCGACTTAGTGCAATTTCACCTTAAGTAACGCTTTTATATTTGCTTTGTCTTTGAGAACTTATTGTGTTTGATTCAATTTCAATTGATAAATATAGCTAATTTTGTTATTTAGAACTGTAACTTATTCAATACCTTTAACATGTCTACTTTTTTAGGCAGCAATCAGCCAAATTATACTCCGGTACCATGTTTTTGATCGATAAAATTCGCTAGAAGCTCAAACAGTTGTAATAAAGAACCACGCAAGATGGGTTAGTAAAGGAAATCGAGGTTTTCTTCTCTCTGTCATAACATTGTCAGTTGATCAGCAGGTGCATCATTTGCACGAGATGCTGGTTTATCCTCTAAAGGTTTCAGAAGAGGCTCAATCCACCCAGTCAGTTTAACAGGATACTATTTTACGAATCTGTCATCCTCTGACTAGAAAACAAGCTCGACTTTATTTATTACTTTATTATAATACGGCAAACATTACGTAATGATTTTGGGGCCCTTCGTGACTACTAATTCACCAAATCCTCTTTGATTTTAAACTTGTTTTTTGTTTTACTACGCATCATTTTTCTTTTATGCCGATGAGTTTTATCAGTTTCCAAATAAAATATATATTTAATTTCGGAGAAAACATTGAACAAACTAAAGCTATAATAAAGTTTGCCTTTTACTTAAAGTTTCGCTATAACACGCTCTTTGCGACCACAAAAACTATTTAAGGCTCGCTGCCGTGATTCATTGCTTTTACCATACAACAATTTTAAAATAAAAAGTACTAATCAGTAATTAACCCCAGAGCCAGTCAACTAAACCCGTCTATTGTCAAGTTTAAATAAAACGAAATATGAGAAGCGTTTATTGTTCTAGCGAGGCTGGGCTAAACTGTGCTGTGAAACTTCGCGGACGCTATTGTAACTTGATGGCCTGCGAAATATTTAGACTGTTATAAATCAGACAAGTTGGCATTGGTATTCTTGTAAAAAGATAAATATCAACACGAAATAACTAAAAGTGCCATAAAACTTCGTTACCATATTAGAAATGTTGTGCGTAAGGGGTGAGGGGCAAGATCTTCAGGGTCCAAGCAATCAATGAGATTGCTTGGACCTTGAAGATCTTGCCCCTTGCTCACTAACGGACAAGACAATGGCCCACGTGCTAGGAGGTCGGACGGCAGTCGTTCTTAGCAAGGCCGGATGTCAAAGTCTAAAAGATTTAATAAAAACGATCCCATGTCCCAAATGGTTTGGAAACAAATAGGGAGACACTAAGATAAAGACAGAAAAAGAGTTTATTGGTTTTGAATACAGAGACTAGCTAATGCCCGCAGCTTCGCCAGCGTTGTGAAGTTTTCCTATTAGAGATTTCGTACTTTTTGAAAATCCAATATAGCCTATGTTAGTCACAAAGAATTTAGTTTTCCAATGGTGAAAGAATTTTTATAATCGACATAGTAGTTTCTGAGCCTATTTATAACAAACACTACACTAGCGGCACGCTATGATGGCCGTTCATTTCAAATTTTCTTCTCAGGAAAATAATATATTTCAGATATATATCCGAGACTACCAGGACTTTAATTGGTCGTGCTAATTAGTGTCTAGCACATAAGACCTTTTAGCCTTTTTGTTACCACCACACTAAAAAGGGCAACGGGTTCAAAATTTCTTCCAAATTTAACATCTAAAATAGACACATTTTATTTTATTAAATTTATTCGGCCCTTTAGACCCACTCCATTTCCGTGCTTCGGAAGGCACGTTAAGCTGTTGGTCCCGGTTGCCAATAAAATAGCAGTCGTTAAGCCAAGTTGAAGGCCTTATGGGTGGCTTAAAAAGTTTCAACAGCAGGTCGCCGCAGCCTGCGCCTGTCCATTTCAACACGGCAATGGGCTCACCACCTGTTACGTGGGACAAAAATGCATACGGTGAAATGTGGGCGTTTATTATGCCTCTGCTTAACCCTTCGTTGATAAAGGCGTGACTATATGTATGTATGTATGTAGATATATATATATATATATATATATATATATATATATATATATATATATATATATATATATATATATATATATATGCTTAAAACAAAATTTTTTAAAATGTGTTTTATATCATAAAAATCGTTTTTTTTTGCATTATTGTAATATGTCAAACGGCCATCATAGCGTGCCGCTAGTATAATTAGTATGGGCCTACTCAACGATACAGTCCATTTTAGGGGTTTTGTTCGCTAGTCAGTCGGTTTTGCAGGTATAGGATTTTATTTCGAGTGTGAAAACAGTACGTGAATTTAATATTGTAGTACGTTAGTACCCAGTTATAAGTAATCAAATGCTAGGAAATTGAAAGATATCTCTCATAAACAAAATCAAATTTTAAAACATGATTACATTTTTTACTCAGTTCTAAATATTTTAAATTAAAACTTATCACTATTACCATAAACAACGATTTAGACACAAATCTAAAGTTCCCTTTTACTTTATTTTATGTACAACAAATTTTAGGAAAAGTATGCTTCAATATAAATAAAGGAAAAGTTTAGATAAAGGATTTCGGCATAAGTTCACTTCATGTCTACGGTTGTTGCAGCAATTGCCCGTACCGTTGCATATAAAGTATACGTATATTGTTTGCAACGGTTCTCGTACGCAAGAAGTTCGTTCGTAAAACTTTATTTTAACGTCTCGTGGACTTCGCTTCGTTAACATTTGTTACTAACTCTAGGCTATATTACAGTTTTAATTAAAATTTCTTGTTTTGCGTCGGTACAAATTATTATTGAAAACATGTAAGACTGTTCATTAAAGTCAAGCAACAAATCAAATATCTATTAAACTTCACAGTGGGTCGTTGTATTTTGTATTTATTATCAACAGTTATGATTTGAAACTTTTAAGTTTAATCGACGTCACAGGAGATCGTAGAGCTGGCAGCTTACTCGGACAAACAATTAGTCTAGCTATTCAAAGGGGGAACGCTGCCAGTATCTTTGAAACCTTGCCTAAAGGGACTTATTTAATAATATATTTTAGTTATGTATCTAATTTTTAAGGTTATATGTATAGAATGTAGACTAATTAGTTATATAAATATTAGTTGCTTCAATTTAGTATAGATACTTGCTATTAAATATAAAAGTTTTTCAATAGTATTAAATACACATATTTAAAGCACGAATTTATTGAAAAGCTCTGATCCGATTTGTTTGATTAAATAAAATGTAAATTTTATTTTTAATTTTGAAGATCGTGGCCCCGCGGTCTCAGTGTTCTGTAAACGATCACTGAGTTACGCAACTTTCACTATGGCTGGTCCTCGGATGGGTGACCACTGTGTGGCATTTACATTTGCGAGCGTTTCCGTGCTTCGGAAGGCACGTTAAGCCGTTGGTCCCGGTTGCCAGTAAAATGACAGTCGTTAAGCCTGGTTGAAAGCCTTATGGGCGGCTTGAAAAAATTCAACAGCAGGTTGCCACAACCTGCGTCTATCTATTTCAACACAGCAACGGGCTCACCACCTATTACGTGGGACAAGAATCCACACGGTGAAAAGTGGGCATATAATATGCCTCTGCCACCCCTTCATTTATTTTTAATGATTTAGGTATATATAGAAAATAGGTTTACTGAGCTTCATGTGTGGCGAGTCAGATAGCCACAACTAATGAATGTGTGTCTGATAAACAGATTTAATGTACTTTAATTTATTTTAGGTTTTGATTTTAATTTTGATTTTATTTATTTATTTTGATTTTAATACCTACTTGTAATTTTGTGATTTTAATAAGTTTAAAGGTAATTTTATGTAATTGTATTCATTCAATGGACTTTTTTTTTGTCTCGGCGAATGCGTTTACGCGCCGTCATCCCTGCTTTGGGGGCAGCAGGGATGGTGTGTGAGACTCCCGGTGTTCCACCTCCTTCCCAACCGGGTCGCAGGATAGGCCTGAGGGCTATTCACTGCGACCCGGCTAAGGGAATGCCCTGCTTCGGGGGCAGCAGGGATGGTGTGTGGGACTTCCGGTGTTCCACCTCCTTCCCAACCGGGTCGCAGGATAGGCCTGAGGGCTATTCACTGCGACCCGGCTAAGGGAATGCCCCAAGATGAGGCTCTCCTCGGGGGGGTAAGATGTGCTGCCTCCCACGATCTCCCGGAGGAGATTAGTTTGTGCCCGCTTCGAGCCGTCCCCAAACATCCCTGTGACGGGGTGGAGAGCGATCGAGCGGGCACTTGAAGGCACCCCGGAACACGAGGGGTGCCAGCCACCTGAAGGCCATTATGAACGGCGAGCGTAGGCTCCGCCGTGTCCACGACCCCACTTGGGCAATTCAATGGACGCACCTACATGTATATTTTTTTTTTTTAAAGCAGTTATTTGCTAAATTTCTCATACATTTTTAATAAAGTGGAAAAAGACAATTCGATTCGAGACAGGGATTGAACCTGTGACCTTTGCCTAACCAGGGCAATGTTCTAGCCACCTGAGCTACCCGAACCGTATCAAATAAAGTTGAAATTCTCCACCATATTTATATCGTCATTTTAAGAGTATGACCAGAGCCATTAATCGAGCTACTGAACAACTCGATACCAATGAACAGTGTTATAACTATTTTTAAACATTGATGCAATGGACTCCACTCAGTACATTGATATATTTTTTTTAAAGCAATTATTTGCTAAATTTCTCATAAATTTTTAATAAAGTAGAAAAAGACAATTCGATTCGAGACAGGGATTAAACCTGTGACCTTTGCCTAACCAGGGCAATGTTCTAGCCACCTTAACTACCCTAACCGTATCGAATCAAGTTGAAATTCTCCACCATATTTATATCGTCATTTTAAGAGTATGACCAGAGCCATCTATCGAGCTACTGAACAACTCTATACCAATGAACAGTGTTACAACTATTTTTAAACATTGATGCAATGGACTCCACTCAGTACATTGATAATTTTTTTTTTAAAACCTACATACTTTATCTACACTACCTACTTTATCTACTACTTTACCTACATTATGACTTTTTTAAAATTATTTTTATATAACTGTTACAATAGTCAAAGCAAATGTTACTAAGCACAATTACTGAACAATAACTTCGCCAGGTAAATAGTTACATCGTGGTGGTTTAGTATGATCCGATCCCTCTGCAGCGCTGAAGACTTATAAAGGCCCTTAGCCGACATTTAAAAAAAAAGTATGGTCCCCTATATGAATTCATAGCACTTCTAATAGCTTTTTACTGTTGTCTAATATTAGTATACAATATGGTGTACAATATTTATACACTTAAAATACATTAATAGCATGTATTTGATTCAAATTTATTTTTATTTTAAAAACTGAAATTGGGATCTAAGTATATCACTATAAACAAATGGAATATTTACACATACCAGAAATTTTAAATTAACGTGCTATTTTAATAGAATAAATTGGATAAGCACAATATTGTTTATTCCGCATCGTCAGAAGACAACCGATCAATCAGGTATTTCAAATATTTTCAATAACGCGGATTTGACCTCATCAAAGGCAAATGAATGATAATTCAGTAAGCCACCGGCTTAGCCCACGTTGTGAAAGCACTTCACGTCAAATCGGCGTCAAGTGGTTCAAATTGCCCCCACTTCCCCACATCTCCCTAATGATAAATGTAGGGAAAATTTAAATCACGTTTCATTTTTCGTAATAATTCTGATGGACTATCATATTTTTGTAGATATAAATGTGTCAATGTGTCATTACCTGTCAACAGATAAATAATTTATTCCTCTCACCGTATAATAATAAAGACAATATTGTTGTGTAAACGATCATCGAGTTAAGCCTTGAGTCAAGTCTTTAATCTTGAGATGAGGGACGGTTTGTAGAAATTATATTTTCGAGTATTTCCGTGTTAGTGGTAAAGAAAGCACGTGAACCCGTTGGTCCCTGCTGCCAGTAACATGGAAGTCGTTAAGCCGTTTTGAAGGTCTTATGGGCGGTTTAATAAATATTAATAGCAGGTAGCCTAAACCTGCCTCTGTCGTGTTCAACAGAGTAGGCTCACCACCTATAATAACAACGCAAAACCAAATAAAATGTGAGCGAACAGTATGCATCTAACTGCCCTATGGTGAAAGTTTATGTATGTAAAATTACAAAGACTTTAAAAGTTATTTAGTTGACTTTACCGTAATAAATATGGTGACGTTAGAATTTAAATGCTATGTAGAGAAACATGGATGTGTCTGAAAATTACATTATTATGAAATTATTATCATAACCAGAAACAAAAGCTTGGTGACGACACCTTCATTATGTAGGTGCCTCACGTGATTATTGTGTGAAAGATAAGGGCTTTACTTGAATGTTTAAAGCCTTACAAAACCTGTCACACAATGGGACATTAATAACACAGAAATAAGCAAACGTCGTGAACCGGGACATGTAGAAGTTTAAACTTATAGCTTAAAGGAAGTAATAAAGGACATAGCGTAAGTTGACGGGGTAATGTAGGAAAGTGCTCTGCGTAAGCGGGACAAACGTGCTTATAAAGTATTAAGTTCCCTTGCCACAGGAAAATTAAATATAATATCGTATAATTGGTAGTATAACAGGGTCGGAATTCATTTGAACTCTCGACAGTCCCTGTCGAACCTTTGTCATTTTAATCTCACTTCCGATCTTTCAAAATAATGTTATTGAAATATGTTCAATTTCCGCAGTTCTGAAGAACTTTGCAATTTTCTGTTTGTTACAATTTTGATCCACAAGTAACTTTTGCTGGGTTCCAAAATAGTCATAATTTATAATGTATTTTGTAAAATTTTGGCCTGTAAACACTATAAAGCAAGTTACACTATTAAATTTTATCAATTACATACCTAGTTCCTTATTCCATGGAATCATATTTATTTTCTATACATATAATAAAATAGTAACAAAGTGAAAACTGTACATTGAATATTTTTACAAAACAACACTTGCTGTGTGTTCCCCGAAGGATACCAAAGCCAAAAATGTAATTTTTAAAATTTTTGTCTGTCTTTTTTTCTGTTTGCCGGCAGTACCTTTTTCCGGGATAAACTCAGAAACTACCCATTGGATTTAATTCAAATTTTGCACGAACATGAATAGTAGGTCGGGTCAACACATAGGCTATATATTATCTCGCTACATAACCTAGGAGCTTGGCAGAGAACAATTTGCTATAAACGCATGTTCGGGATAAACTCGGAAATTACTTAATGGATTTTATTCAAAATTTGCACGAATATTAACAGTAGGCCGGGTCTACACATAGGCTATATATTATCACGCTACATAACCTAGGAGCTCGGCAGTGAACAATTAGGTATAAACTCAGTAACAATTAAAAGGATTGAATTGAAATTTTGTTTGAGTTTTAACAATAGGTCGGTCGGTCTACATATAGGCTATATATAATTACGCTATATAGGTAACCAAAGAGCTCGGCAGAGAACGATTAAATTCCGCATATATAACCGGGCAAAATGCAAAAACTACTGCATAGATTTAATTGAAAATTTTGACGACGAATTTCAAGACCTTTAGTCTCATATAGGCCACATATTATCACGCTACATATCCTAGGGGCTCGGTTGAAAACTATTAGGTACATACATATCTGAGCGATAATCGCGAAAACTACTCAATGAATTTAGTTTAAATCTTACACGAATGACAACAAGACATTGGACCTACATAGGGGCTACATATTATCACGCGATAACAGCTAGGCTATACCGACGACGACGTAGTATATGTGTCACTAAATAATAAATAAAATAAAAATATCTTTATTTTGCATAGATCATTTCAACGGCGCTTACAAAATGTTTAAAGTGACATACATACACTATTTAAAATATTTAAAGTGACCACCGGTTCGGAACGCGGCCCACCTGAGATGAACCGGCAAGAAACTTAGGAAGGCTTTTTTTTGATGGCCTATTTACAATTTATTATTATTTCACTTTGCCAGCAGATCATTTCCAGGCGTCCCTGTCCTGCAAATAGTCTTTAACGGAGTAATAACCTTTTTCGCAAAGCCTGGTTTTAATTAACTTTTTAAATTTATTTAATGGTAAATTTCTCAGGTCACAGGGAAGCTTGTTGTAAAAGCGTATACAGTTACCCTGGAAAGAATGGCTAATCTTATGTAGTCGACTGTGGTGGACTGAAAGATTATTTTTATTTCTAGTGTTTATATTATGTTTATCACAGAGTTTAGAAAACTGTGATAATTTTTTCTGGACATACATAAGATTGGCAAAAATGTTCTGTGAAGATACGGTTAGAATATTTACTTCTTTGAATTTTTCTCGGAGAGAAACTCTGGGGCCCAAATTATAAATAAAGCCCGCTTTTGTAGAACAAAAATAATATTTAAATCTGCAGCACTCCCCCAAAGGAGAATACCGTAAGACATAATACTATGAAAATAGCTGAAGTAAACCATTCTAGCCGTATCCACATCTGTCAGAGTCCTGATCTTTTTTACAGCGTATGCAGCCAAACTTAACCTAGAGGCTGTCTTTTCTATGTGTGGGCCCCACTGCAAATTGGCATCAATAGTTATACCGAGGAACACAGTTGATTCTACAAACTCTTACACTTGTCCATTCAGTTGAACATTGGCCGCAACTTGTTTTACATTTGGTAGAGTAAATTTGATACATTTAGTTTTATTTTCATTAAGGCAAAGATTATTTGAGCTAAACCAATGAACTACTCTTGCAATTGCATTGTTTACATCATCATAGTTATCTAATTGTCTTTTTTTTTTTAAATCAATGAGGTATCATCTGCAAACAAAACAATCCTATTCCTGTCCCCTACATAAAATTGTAAATCATTAATATAAATGAGGAACAAGAATGGCCCAAGTATCGAACCTTGCGGCACACCCATTGTAACCATGGATCCTACAGAACGTGTACTATTAATAGCGACCCTCTGTATTCTATTGTACAAATATGAAAACAGAAGGTCGAGAACTTTGCCTCTTATTCCATAGTGGTGTAATTTTCTACACAGCGTTTCATGTTAAACGCAATCAAAAGCCTTTGATAGATCGCAAAATATACCTAATGCATCGTGCCTGTCTTCCCAGGCTTCATGAATACATTTTAATAACTCAACACCAGCATCGGAAGTTAAGCGCTCTTTCGTAAACCCAAATTGATTCGCATGAAATATTTTATGACTATTAAAATGGGATAGCATTTGATTCAAGATTATTTTTTCAAATACTTTGCTCAAAGTTGGCAGCACCGACACTGGTCGGAAGTTAGACGGGTCTGTAGCGCTGCCAGCTTTAAACAAGAGATTAAACACAGTTGCTAGATGGGGCGCAATGACCTCAATTATACATGATGCAGTTTTGACTGATAATCCCCAAAGGTCCGCGGTTTTCTTAATTTCGATACATTTAAATGTCTTTACAATGTCCTGAGCACAAATATCTGTGAATACAAATGCATCCCTGCAACAAAGAACAGATTCTTCTAATAAATGTTCAGCGGAACTGGAAGACGCTTGGAGAGATTTTGTTGTCAATATAGGTCAATATACATTGAAAAAAATGTTCAAACTCCGTCGCCACTTCCAGGTCCCTTGTAACATGGCAACCATTTACTTTTAAGTGGAAATCCCTTTCAGTCACCAAAGATCTACCGCATTCAGAGTTAATGATGTTCCAAGTCAGTTTTTATTTTATTCACATAATTAGAAATTTTATTTTTAATGCAGTTTGACTTAGCAAGATAACACGTTTGTTTAAATATCTTTGAATAATTTTTAACATATTCCTGAGAGGTTTGCCTAAAATTATATGATTTTTCTAAATATAATTTAAATAATTTATTTTTACTTTTAAAGATACCTGGTGTTGCTCAGTCACTGAAAACAGGACGACCACCAATCTGTAGTGTTTTTGAGGTAAAAACTTTGCCAAACTCATCATTAATCAAATTAAATAAGTGTTTATATGACTGGTCTACACAAGTGAAGTTAGGTAGATATGGTAATCTCTTTAATACATTTTCTTTAAAATTATTCAAACGACTTTGGTTAATTGGTACATATTTAATTGGTTTTTTTGCAGACTTTGTCTTTTGACTTTTTGACTACTTTTAGGAAACTTTATCCATTGGCAAATATTATTTGTCGGAACAAATATTTGTGTGATCCACAAATGTGTTTTGGAGTTTGGGTGTTTCCTATGTATAATATGTATGTATTTAGAAATATATAAGTATGTTTATCAGTTATCTAGATCCCATAACACAAGCTAATATTAGCTTAGTTTGGGCTAGATGGCGCTGTGTGAAAAGTGTCCCACAATATTTATTTATTATTTATTATTGGCCACGATGATCTGACTCTACACGATCCACAATACCTTTATCTTTTAAAATCAGTAATAATATTATCAATACATTTTGCACTGGTGGCTGTAATACGAGTGGGTTCTAAGAATGTACTATGCAGATTAAAGGATTTAAATAAATTTTTCATTTTATTTCTCTCTAATGGAGTTATTGATGTATTTAATATATAAACATTAAAATCTCAACAAACTATTTTAGATTTCTTAGAACATTGGCATTTGAACAGTGCTTCTTCAAGCTTTTCTTCAAATTTAATGTAAGAAGCATCAGGGGGACTGTATGATACTCTTAACAAGATGAATGCTCAAACTCAATACTGGCAATCTCAATAACTCGCTCAATGGAGAGGGCTACAAAGTCTTTACGTTCTTTAAATTTTAAGTTTTTATTTAATTAATATTAAAGGGCCTGCACGTTAGAATGTTTTCTATTGAACGAGCTAGCAACCTGGTGATTTACGAAGTTCAACAATGTGATTTCATGATCTTTTAACCAGTGCTCTGTAGCACAAAAAATATTAATAGAATTTACATTAATGTATAGCTCTAACTCTAAATCTTTACCATTTATTAAACCTCTAACATTATGGTGCACCAGGATTATAAAACAATATTTTTATTAAAATTATTCTCAGGAGCCAAAGTCAACTGGCCAGATTTATTATCTTTTGTCCTATAAACTAGATTTTTTGGAATTTCATTTTCTAAATGTGAAGTGTCAAAACTATCCTGCTCATTAAAATCAGTTGTACTTGCCAATATTTTTTAATTTGAAAAATTAAAAAAAGTAGCAACAGAGCTACCTTTCGTTGTAAAAAATTTGATAGAAAATATCTATCTAATGTCAACAAACTATTATTTTTGAAAACTATGTTCCAATGGAACAATTCAATTTTATTGGAATATGATACCATGGTATGTAGTTTCATATTTAATTTTCCTTGTGGCTCATAGCAGTGCTGTTTAGCAAGGTGGACAAAATTACTTGCCTTACCTGCAGAATTGATAACTTCTCAAAAATTTTTAAAAGTTTGTCACTATTTATATTGCCTCTTCTACCAACCAGCACCACTATAGTAGAATGCACGCAGTGTGTACCAGTCAATATGAAATCTATAATTTGACAGTAACAGTAACAGCATGTATAGCCTTAGTTAGCGATAATTATGTCCCTTATTGAATCTCTCAGAGGTCTATCGTGGTAACACCTCAGATCAAAGACAATTTTTTTAAATGTTCAGGAAAGTTTGATGTGGGCTAGCCTCACGGAAGCTATGAAAACTGAGGAGATTCTTCACGCAGCACTAGAAGTGTTCTCCAAGACACAGTTTAGACCCTGCTTTGAATACATCTTTGCATTACTCCACAAAGTTCTTAGTACACTTGCTGCGCTATTCATGAAATGGTATTCGCATTATGATTGTTCTGGGGTAAGGGGCAGCCTGGAGCCACTGGTGTAGAACAATAACTTTCTTGGCTGCATTTTACAGAAACTCCCATAGTAAGAAGAAAATAGCACTGAAACTCCTTTATAATGCATAAAAATAAGAAACACGTGCTCTCAAGGCTTGCCCTCATATCGCAAATTTGGGATGAAATGTTCGATGTCTTATAAGAAAAGCAGTGTAAATATTTAGAGAACTTTACGATAAATCCGTAGGAACGATGAATTGAAAGGTGGTCTAACAGATTTGTTCAAACAATTTGCAATTCGCATGGATTCTCGGAAGTCCTTCTAAGTCTTTGCGAAGGCACTGTACCAGAGGCTGTCCTCTGGTAGATTACCTTTATAAGTAGATAGGTATAGCTTTTTCTATCGGAAATTGTGTATTGTGTAAAGTGGTTTATAGACACTGTAGTCTGTCAAAATAACGACACAAAATCAATCCTTAGTTTGTCTATATCTCTCTTTCACAGAAGAAGAAGTGAAATTCTAGTGCACACCACCAACGAAGACTGGTATATTGTTATGCTTCCTCTAAATTTGTCTTTGAAATAGAGTAACTTTTATATTCAACTCAACTTCAAAAATTCCGATGAGTTGTGGCGCCTCGGCGAGCCAGTGATTTTTTCCTGATTCCCACCATTAACCACAATCACCCCTTTCTGATCTAAGCGCGTGCAGTTCCTGTGCTTTTATTTGCGCTGTAAGCTTTACAAAGATTTTTAGCAAGACACAGGGGCAGACACTTCAATGTCAGCTTTGAGTTTCGACCTGAGGTTAAGTTACAACTATTCTCACATTGAGAAAGCGGTGTTCAGTTATTCACACAATTGTCGGTTTCTCCTTCGTCACCAGTCTGGCTTATCGGGTAATAATTTTTGGGTACTGTGAGAAATGATTTAAATGTAGCTTATAAAGAAGTTTTATAAACATTTACTTTTGTTTGTGTATTTACACCTATTTAATAGTGGTATACAGGAAGGTGTAGGACGGGGATTGGAACTGTAACCTGTCCCTAACCAGGGCAATGTTTTGCATCACTAAACTACCCGAACTGTCGTTATTTAAGAGTATGATCAGAGTCATATATCAGCAACATAACAACTCTGATATCAATGAACAGCGGTTTAACCATTTTAAGACATTGATGCGATGGACTCCACTCAATCCATGGATAAATTTTTAAAGCAATAAGCTAACTTTCAAATCATTTTAATTGCTTTTGCAAACAAAAAGTAAAGATACAACTTGGTTGAGCACGGGGATTAGTTTTAGTCACTTATATAAACTTTTGCAACATAAACTTTTTCACCTGTGCTATGCGAGGTACTTATGAGTGTTTCCACACAAATATACATATATGTCTGGGCTAAGGTATATATAGGGTATTTAAATAAACATTGAATATTTTTAAAGAAAGTTTGTTGTATGTATTATGTATCTATTAGTTTGTTGTATGTAACCTATGATGATTTCTATGATTTCACCTACATTGAGTATATTTAACCTCAAAACACTAGCTTATTTTCAATATGTTTTTTTATTTGTTTGAGTGTTAAATTTGGTCTTCAAAAACGAATAGTCCGATTTTAACTATTTGTATTAACAAACACTACTTTGCCGAGGGTCTCGGTAGAGTAATAAAAATTTTCCGTTTTAACATAATTTCCACGCGAACGAAGTCGCGGGCAACAGCTAGTTTCCAATAAATTAATATCTGTAATCCCAAGGTACGGCCTTGGCAAGTTAGATGTGTTCTTTAGGAAGTCAATATAAAAAAACTGATTTAAAAGAATACCTATTGTATTTAGGATCTAACAAAACAATAAAAAAATAAGTAAAAAAAAATAAAAAAAAATATTCAATATCTTGTTGGCGTTATCCAATACTAAGTCCCGGTTGCCAGTAAAATGGGAGTCGTTAAGCCTGGTTAAAGGAATTACGAGCGGATTGAAAAATATCAACACCAGTTCCGCACAGCCTGCGCCTGTTCACTTTAACACGGCAATGGGCTCACCATCTGCTACATGCATATACGCATGCACTTGGTTATAAGACACGCGCTATTGAGTAGTCAATTTCTTTTATAAAAAACAAAACCATTTCACTTATTCCACACGTGTCGGTTGGGTCATGTACATATTCTCAAGATATTTTCGTGAGATCATGTTCATACCTTTTGAAGGTAGATGTACGAAAATTTGTGATATCTTTCTTAGCAAAATCTTCAAGAATTTCCGGGAGGATTTATGATCAAATTTACCGTGTTATGAGGGATAGTACGAATAGCACAGAAGTTTAATGGCTTCCTTGCCAAATGTCACTGCGTCGTGTATTCACTCACCTTGACTTTTTATGGAAAATTGGGATTAAGCTAAGTATTCAGATTATTATTATTTTATATATATTTCTCTTAAAATGAACAGAGGGAATATATTTTATATCTGGTGGACGCGTTGCGGATCACCCGCGTAATATCTGTTCCCATAAAAATACGGGGATAAAATGTAGACTTAGTTACTTCCTATAACATCAGCTATCTGCCTGTGAAAGTCTCGTTAAAATCGGTCCAGCCGTTTCAGAGACTTTCAGATTATTATTTTAGATTTTAAGCTATTGCATAGTTTTTATCGCGGGCTTTGAGTGGGCTTTAATCAAGAAATTCCGTAAGGAAAAAAAATCTAAGATCCGAGGTCACACGAAGTTCACCGAGCACGGCCGAGCGTTGGCTTAACGTGTATGTACATATATTATATGGTACGATAGTACGAAGCTCGCACGGATCGAGACGCGAGAGGGCGAGGGTGAGGGCGAGGGCGAGGGCGAGGGCGAGGGCGAGGGCGAGGGCGAGGGCGAGGGCGAGGGCGAGGGCGAGGGCGAGGGCGAGGGCGAGGGCGAGGGCGAGGGCGAGGGCGAGGGCGAGGGCGAGGGCGAGGGCGAGGGCGAGGGCGAGGGCGAGGGCGAGGGCGAGGGCGAGGGCGAGGGCGAGGGCGAGGGCGAGGGCGAGGGCGAGGGCGAGGGCGAGGGCGAGGGCGAGGGCGAGGGCGAGGGCGAGGGCGAGGGCGAGGGCGAGGGCGAGGGCGAGGGCGAGGGCGAGGGCGAGGGCGAGGGCGAGGGCGAGGGCGAGGGCGAGGGCGAGGGTGAGAGTGTGGGTGAGGGTGAGGGTGAGGGTGAGGGTGAGGGTGAGGGTGAGGGTGAGGGTGAGGGTGAGGGTGAGGGTGAGGGTGAGGCTGAGGGTGAGGGTGAGGGTGAGGGTGAGGGTGAGGGTGAGGGTGAGGGTGAGGGTGAGGGTGAGGGTGAGGGTGAGGGTGAGGGTGAGGGTGAGGGTGAGGGTGAGGGTGAGGGTGAGGGTAAGGGTGAGGGTGAGGGTGAGGGTGAGGGTGAGGGTGAGGTTGAGGGTGAGGGTGAGGGTGAGAGTGAGTGGTTTTTTTTACTGTATCTTAAATTAATATCAAAGAAAAACAAAGGTAAGTATGCTATGTAATTGCAATTCTAACAGACACTTCAATTTCATTTATCTGTATTTTTGAGTGCTTCGAGTAACGTAAGTTGTAGTAAGTATGCGATTGTTTGATTTCCAGTTTGGAAAATATATGGCTCTTATGTAAAATACGTATGTATTTAGGAATACCACAAGCTTATATCAACTTACTCTGGGCTAGATGGTGCTGTGTAAAAATGTTGGACAATATTTATTTATTCAATGGAAGTTCTAAATAAATAAATAAATATTGTCCAACATTTTATTTTTTATTCTTATGGCTGTGTCTATATCATTGTCTTGTGAATCACGGTGTCGACTCAACAAATGAATAACCATAACTCCGTTTTGACGTGAGGTATTTTACTGCCCGCACTACAGGCAATATTAGATTTCTGTACTCATAAAAAAATATAGAAGCCGTACTTCTGTCGGATCCTGTATTATAGATTTTTTTCTACCAGTCAGGTCGTAATTGTTAATGAAGTTTAGTCGTAGAAAGTCCAAAACACTTTATAGCCTTGGACGGTTATTGAAAAGAAAAAAATACAATTTATTTGCAAAACGTTTGTGTATTTATATATCATGATTAATGTTTAGGGGTCTAAAATGGAATACAATTAAATGTTTCGTTAATTGAATTCCATTGTAGACTTTACATCAAATTACGTGGAATCTCAATTAAAAAAAAATATTTTGAGAATCTATAAAAAATTTGGGGAGAAATCTATGACCGCAAAAAAAGTTAAGTCCAATATCTCTCCTTTTATAAAGTCGGTAAATAACCTATTTTTATGGCAGTTGGGAATTACTACGAACGTGCTACGCAAAGTGCTACACGATACGACAATTTAAAATATACCTATTGCTTTGCCAGTGAAATTAATAAAGGCCAGTTTTTTTTTATATATTGTAGATTTGTAACTAACTATCTTCACTCGATGCCGAGTACAAGTCGATGGACTCATACAGGTAGTTGGGAAATCGATTTATTACTTTGCTGTACATTATAAGTGAACAAAATTTTGTTTTAATTCCCAACGGAAAGCGAGAAGTGATATTAGAACGGTCTCATCCAGTACCTAGTTGATGGCCTTGGTTGGGGGTTTAAAATATTCGAGTTAATTTTGAAGTACTCGTAAAAGAAATTATTTTTTTTTAGTTAAGCCCTGTCTAATCTATCGACATTTAGCTTTTTAATCATAAAATTCCATAATTTAAGTCGTGGTTTGTAGTGACATTGAACAAGAAGTTAGATATACCAAAATGGCAATCAAAGGATTAATGTGAATAACTCGTACCACTCGTAACCAAGCAGCAGATGGTGGTGACAAGAGTAATTTTCAGCACAACTGATTTAATTATTAAATGTCGTATATCGCACTATCATCAGCATTATCTTAGCCGATTGAAGTCTATTGTTTGGCATCAGACTTTAGAAAACATCGTCACTATGTATCTTAGTATCCTGTACGATTGTAAGAGGCCCACCGAGTTAGTTATTACGTTTATCGCGAACATAGAGGCGGATGCGGCAGCCAACAAATTTGTTTTTATATGTATGTTTATATATATTTATATATTGTTTATATATGTAGTGTTTTCTGATGACGTGAAATCGCTGGTTTCGTCTGGCTATAAAATGCAATTATGTAAATGTAAATGCTACCTTAAACTGACTCTCGTGTCGTTCATATTGACATAATGGAAGTGGCCGTCTCTGGAGTTAATGCTTGCATATTTTATGGACTACTTGTTTACGAAACGCTTTTTATCTTGTAAATAGCTTTTTTTCATGTATATGCCTTTTTACATATTAGTGTGATAAGATTCTGTACTTTTTTTATTATTTAAATTTTATAGCAAGCATTTACAGATCACATAAATACAACAAGTAAAAGCTTAAACCACTCAATATCTATCTTAGAATAACCAAGCCCTGTATTTTTAGCTGTAATTTTCTCTAAGGTACAATCTACTAATGAACTTACAAGGGATATGTAGGAGTGTTCCCATTAGAGTAGTTATTGGCGTACTTGAAGTATCTATTATGTAATCCCTATCATCCTTTGTTTGTCCATGATTACATATATCGGATTATAATAAGTACACCTTTGAAAAGCATATACTCTCTACTAACTAGTAAAGAGTTTAATAAAGACTCTCAACGGGCAATGAATAAAGCACCAATATTGGATATAATAGAAATAAGTAAAGTTTTACATTCTCTAAAATAATTACAAGCCGTAGTTATTGTACATAGATTGAGAGACAAGGGTCGGATTACTTGATAGGCTTTGTCTCTTGGTTACGGAACAATGATAAAGTGAATTTCATCTATAACTCAATATAAAATTAGCATATACTTTCTTCTTAAACTTAACATATAGTGCATAGTGTCTTCTGAAGATTGTAGCTGCTGTGGACACATTATGATATCAATTTTTTACCTTTTTGTTGGTAGGTAAGACTTTTTTATATCCTACAATTTTTTAAATGATGGATTTAAAACAATAAAGTATTTGTTAAATCAGAGAAATCCTACCTGTCCTTTTCTTGATATATTTTATAACATTAATATTTTTTGGAATTCAAGTAATACTCTAGGCATTTTCAATTTGGGATAATGACCTTAAAGTCCAATTAGGTTGTTCTTCTGTTTAAAGGTGAAAATATTGCGGACATATTAAAATTTAAATACTTTTTTAACTCATTTGTAACATGACTCTCATTTTTGAGTGAATTTAATTAATGATATATTTTAGAATCAACATTTTAGAAACGAACAGCCGTTTTTTGAAACCCACTTTTCATCATTATCTCGACAAATGTTGAATCAAAACAATATTATTTGAAAATAAGAATGTTATATTATATTCACATATTTCAATTAATGTTGTTCAAATTAATAGATGGGTTGTACGGCATAAAAATAAATAAAATACATAATATATCTTTAAAATATAATTCCTGCGTAGAATTTTGATTTATATAGGTATATTAAACTGTAAATTTGGTTTTGGAAGTACTTATCGTATAAGACTTAGAAGCTATGTGCGAACCCTAATTTTTAATTGAATTGAATTATGATTCGAATTGGAAGTTGGTATCACAGTGCTTTTCAGTTAGTACGGCTATCGCACGTACAAATCATCGATATGTACCTATACCGTTAGCATCGCTACACTCATCTTGACAAATTAATCTTATAGTGATATTTTATCGTTCTCGAATTTGAGCTAGGCTATCCTTCCTAGGGCTCATCCGGGACTCCCATCCATAGCCAGATGGAGGGGATACGTGTGGTTAGTCGGCAGGAGCCCGGCATAGCATCTATGAGGATTACCGCACCAAAAAAATCCATCTCGAATTCTAAAGTCTCACCAACAAATTATGAATTTTGTTGCATTGTTTCTAGTGAATGGAGGACGTAAATCTTAGTAATCATCAATGTGGGTTGCGTCCGAAGTCAAATCCTTGCGTTGTGTTTTGGTATTCACTTTCTTAACTACTTTATAAGTTTAAAGATGTTCTACGTACATTTCCAGGTATTCTTCATCGTTATTCTTTACCGGCGAGTGACGCTTTTCTGCTTACAAATAAGCTATGAGGTTTATTTTGATGTCAGTGGTTCAGAGACTCATGTACCGTTTTACTACGACTGCCATCTTTTAAAAACATTGAAGATATTTAAAGACTAAAAATATATTATGATTAAAATTAATAAGTACTAAATTAACTTATTACCGACTTGTATTCATTATCCGCTATCAAATTAAAATTCAGCGACGATCATTAAATATATTGAAATGTAATGGGATATATTGCATTTTGTGGTTTCGTTGGTTCACGGGATACAAAATACAGGGTGAATTGGTATTTTTATGATAATGACGCACTGTCAGTGTTTTGGTATGTGATCGGGCTGCTATAGGCAATGAATTTACTTTATTTACTTTCATAACATTTCTCATTCCTTGCATTTGTGATATTTGGCATTTTGTATTTTTCCTTTCTTAGATCTACATCGTTAATACTTTCAATTATGTTGTGCTACTATCATCTGAAGTGCCCGCATGTTGTTTCATGGTCTACTAGTCGAGCTGTCAGGGTACGCCTGAAGCTTGACTGTGTGCTGGAGAGTTAAAACAATCTCCTATCAACTTTCGGTTCAGTTCTACATTTATGCTGACATCTATGGCTATGGCCAAGTTAGGAAAATGTTGAGAGTCAAACTTGAGCTAGATTACCTACTGGAGACCTCAATTTATTATTATAGATGTAGCACTTCAGAACACTTACTAATACCAGATAGATAGAAAATCACACAGAAAAAATGCTGAGTGCTCGTCTCCCAAGACGATGATACGGTGGCGTATGTCAAGGGGTCGAGTGATGCTTTATAACTTAGTTTCACACCTTTAATAGCATTTTGAACAATATTTATGGAGTGACTTACACTACCAATCATGGCTAAAGGTAACATATTTATTTCAGTATACCCCTTTTTAGCCTCATTACTTAAATAAAATATAAAATGTTATAGAATAAATAAAATATGACGTTTTAGCTTTT
Source organism: Thumatha senex (assembly GCA_948477245.1). Taxonomy (NCBI): domain Eukaryota; kingdom Metazoa; phylum Arthropoda; class Insecta; order Lepidoptera; family Erebidae; genus Thumatha; species Thumatha senex. Next base: position 13,841,921 of record OX419725.1, on the reverse strand, counting down.
TCAAAGGATTTTTGTAATGGGCTTTTACATTCTTTAAAATAATTATTAGCATGTATATAGATAAATAAACAAGCTTCAGAGCAGTAAATGGACTTGTTTTTAGATTACGGAACAATTATGAAGTCAAATTTTGTCTTCCCAAAAAAAATAATTTAACAATCTTCACGCTCAGATCGCCAGCCTTCGCTATCCATGCATACTTCATTCGATTTCTGCATATTCATTAATCTTTTAATTCTCTTTAATTTTAAATGTACTTTATACATTTTATCGACTGCGCAAACCAACATTAATCCCACGTTTAAAAGTTTTAAATTGTTATCTTATCAAGTTTGACAAAGATCCCTTTAGATGTTTTTGGAGTATTTCAGGAATAAATTGATGTACACATAGATAAACAGCCAGCATTTAATGAGGAAATCACAGTAAATTATTATTTAAGTAATATTAAATGACAAAATAGATTTGCTACAGTAGGATGCTCGTGTCTAATGCAATAAAATCACGTAAACCAAAACATGTCAAGTTATCTGAAAATCAGGAGAAAAACCGTAAAAGGGATTGACATGAAGCACGTCATTCTTATCTATGTTCAACGGAATCGAATTGCGTGTAATTCAGACATTGACTCCTATTTTCGTTCTACCCAGATGTCATGTCACGTCAAAACGTCACGGAGGAACATGGCTTTGTGCTAAATATATTTATTTAAACCTTATATTGTAACCCGGATTAGTTTGCGGCGGACCGTCGGCTTATAATAATATACTTGGCATTTCGGCAGGTTATTTCTTGTACATAAAATATATATTGTGTTTGTGCCACTTACACTTTACTTATTTTTAGCTTAAGACGATATTTACTACTAGTGATCTGGACTTGAAAGTAGTTTAGGATCTATAGGTTTGCATTGAATACTTTTTCTGAAAGGGTTTGAGTTGTGTAAAACATCGTCTAAGTTATAAACGGCTCGTTGATTTTTTGATATTCAGACATTCCTAAAAGAAAGCCAGAAAAAATCCGTTCAAAGTCGTAAAGTTATATAAATATAGATATCAATTTACTTAATAATTTCCTGGTTTAATTTTATTTTCTATCTATTGTATGTCGTAATTTATTTTATACAAGCAAGATTATCAATTTAAAAGGTATTCAATATTACGTTGTTAGAACATGATAGAGAGAAAGCGTGTAAACTCATTTTAAAAAACTGCAATCAATTTACAGTATCATGTTGAGTTTAAGTTGTCAAAGGCTGTAAGTAATAAAAAAACCGTTTTATTGTCAATTTATATTTCAAAGAACGTCGTGTACACATGTATTTAATGTCGATGGCATGTGGTGCACTAAATAAGACCACTTAATAGACGTTTCTACCACATTTATTTCTAAATATGTGCCAGTTTTCTCTAAGACGATTGGAAAAGTTTAGCAGTGTTTAAAGATGAAATCGATAGCCGTTTACTAAGTGATTTGTACTCAATTAGTTCGCCTTGTTTTGGACGGGGTCGGCATTATTCGTAGAAGGAGCATTGACTCAAATATTTTATTACATTAATTTTTAAAACATATGACGTGATTTTTTAGTTAAAATAAATGTAAACTTTTAGTAACAAGAAAAATAGTACTGGTTAAGTGATTTTTTTTCAGAAATTTAGCAATGAAAAAGAAACAAGTGTAGTATAGTTTTAGAAAGCCTCCGAGAGTAAAAGATTTCATCATGGTTGTCACAGACAGGTAACACACACTAGTCTCGATATTTCGTGTAGTATCGGTGGTCCCTTTGGTCAATGGGACCAAGGTTAAATGTTTTTTCCGTAATCCCATCAATGAGACATCCAATGGGAAGCTTTAATATGCATGTTCGCTATCAACTTTGTGTAGATAGATGCATAACCTATACAACAATGTCAGATGGCAAGTCCTTATATTTAATTATAAATTAATCAATTTAATTTTAAAGTAATAGTTAACAAAATAACACAAATAAAGCACTGTTACTTATTTCTCGGCATAGAGCACAAAAGTATCAATGCTTCATACACCGTCAACGAGGGACAAAACGCGCGTGAGACAAAAGATGATTTTACAAACAATTTGCATTGTCATCGACCAGATTACATAGTGGTAGGCTTTTATGTTAATTTTAAAAAGAATACGTATTGAATATTACAAAATTGGGCGATATAATTTGACATTGCATATTCATAATCTATCTATCATCTCCATCGAAAATTCAATTATACCACTGGAGAGCTAAAAGATCTAAGTCTTTGTTTTGCTAAAGATCGACGTGACAGATCGAGCGAGGCGGAGAAGGTGACGCCGCTATTTTGAGGTCATTTTGCTGCAAATTGTCATTTTTAATTTTTTGATGAAGCGGGTTTACTGTAGCCGTTTATAAAAAGTAATAATAATTTCATATTGTGTACTAAGTAATTTAGCCCGAGACTACCAGGACTTTAATTGGCCGTGCTAATTAGTGTCTAGCACATAAGACCTTTTAGCCTTTTTGTTACCACCTCAAAAAAAGGCAACGGGTTTAAAATTGCTTTCAAATTTAACATTTAAAATAGACACATTTTATTAAATTCATTCGGCCCTTTAGACCCACCCACAAATTACCTTATAAGCGAAGAAGTGCTCGTGGTCCCGCGGACTCAATGTTCTGTAAACGATCACTACGTTAAGCAACTTTTACTATGGCTGGTCCTCGGATAGGTGACCACTTTGTGGCATTTACATTTGCGAGCGTTTCCGTGCTTCGGAAGGGACGTTAAACCGTTGGTACCGGCACCAGCAGGTCGCCATACCCTGCGCCTGTCCATTTCAACACGGCAATGGGCTCATCACCTGTTACGTGGGACAAAAGTGCATACGGTGAAATGTGGGCGTATAGTATGCCTCTGCCTACCCCTTCGGGGATAAAGGCGTGACAATATGTATGTATGCATTCAATAACTAAATTTGACCATCAAATCATAATATTAGCGGATAATCTTTATTTAATTTTTGGAATTCCATTACATAGCCGCTGTACTGGTGAGAGGAGAACAACAGGAAATTGCTTTGAGAACGCGACATTCTATCCTTCGGATTATTGTCGATTCGGTACATCATTTCCGCTGTACGAAAACATCCTGTAATTATTCGGATATTGTCAAACTTAACAGAGAAAGGGTTGTTAAAACGAATCATCTGATGAATGCTAAGGAGATCTAAAATATTCTTGAAGATTTTCCGTAATTGAATGAGTTTTTGATTTTCGATTTGTGGTTATAAGGTATATTTTCTGCAAATGATTTTGTATATTACTTGCTGCTACCCACAACTTCGCCCGCGTAGTGATGTTTTCCCTTACCCCTTTCCCCTCGGTGTTATATATATTAAGTTAGTAGGTTATCCTTAAGAGATAGACATATTCCACTGCGGACTTTTCTGTAGACCTAACACAAGAAACACAATTCCCCTATACAATATTTTTTTATATCTCAAAGGTAGCGTTTTCGTCGCAAGATCGCTGACGGTATATTTTTTGCTAACACCTGCCCATATTTATAATAACATTTTTATAAATAATTGTCTAATAATTATATCCCACTTATATGTGGCACAGTACTTACAGTTTATAAAACATAGATAAAGTGAAGAATGAATTTTTAACGTTGTTAACGATATTAATCAAAACGGCTGTCTCGGTCCTTTTGTCTTTTCAATCAAAAATCGCCATGTGAGTAATGTGACAAAAAATTATGTACTACAAAAAATATTTAAACCAAGTTTAAGGATTTTTAGGTAAAAATTGCGACCTGCAGAGTAGAACAAACACGCAAGAAAATTTCGTCCCAATGTAATATACTCAATCTCTACGTTCGCTCGGTTCATAAGTGATGGGTATTTCAAAACCTGTGAGTATGTAAATGTGGGGTGAATTGATTTACATAAAGCCTGAACGGGTTTATTAGATAAACTTGGCTTCTAAAGGTCTACGTGTAACGTTATATCAACATTTAAATCATCGTTATCCTTACTAATTTTATTAATGGACTAATGGACGAGTCGCGGTTTCACTCGCGTAGTAGCCGTATCCGAAGTAATACGACAGTAAAATGTAGCCTAAGTTATACCCTATAACATCAGCTATCTGCCAAGGTAAGTCTCGTAAAAGTCTGTCTAGCCGTTTCAGAGATCAGCTGGAACAAACAGATAGAGAAAATTTTATATATTTTTTTTTATTTAATAATACATTTATATGCATTTAGTGAAAAACTGTTGATTTGAAATTACACACAGATACTTGAATATTATTTATGTATAGCTTAAGTATTTGCTGCCAAGAAGTCTTCAGAATGCCTCATCTGAAGACGTAATACAGAGATACAATGTCAGGTTGTAAAATGTAGTATTACACATTACCAACCAAATTCCAAATATTCTTCCGAGTGTGGTGCCCGGCGCTAGACAGAAAGGTAGAAAACGTGTAGTTGTAGCCGTTTTAAGTCATAACATACGTAAGATTTTCCACACGATAAAAATGTTTTAAAAATTTATTCTTATCATATTTCTTTCGTAATTAATATTAATAATATACTTCAGGACTCTCTTAAAGTAAGTGTATGAATAATGTTAGAATTACCAAAAAGTGTAAGACTTATCGTAAAAATATGGTATATATTCATTTTACTGCGCGGGCGGCGTGACCTGACACGTAAAGCGGTGAGAACCGTCTCGATTTTATTACCTCTACATACAACATACGATTACGTCTTCCTTTTATACTTTTTTGTGTCTTTACTTCAAAATACTACTTAAAGGGAAAGAATATAGTTTTCTACGCTATATAACTTCTATATAAGTATGGATAACTGCAGAAGTAGTTAATTGGACTGACTACAGACTAGACTACTGACAGACTCAATAGACTGAGTGTAGTGTGCCGAAGCGAATCGTATGAGTAACATATCTTTTCCTGTTGATTATTCTATGATATTCCAGTTTACACACAAAAAATTATGTAATATCTAGTTGTTACCGGGAAAATGTATAATAATTATAAAGGCACTCTGAATTCAATGCTACTTACCTAACTAAAACCTACTTCAAAGTAGGTAGTGTATTGTTAACACAAATTACCACTCCGTGACTGCACTAAATGTTGTAGCAATCCCAAGTACAATTCTACGACAAACCGAAGGTAGTAAGTCACTGTCAAAGTGAATAATGATCAACTAATGACAGTAAGCCGTGTTACTATCTACTATTTTAGGCAAACAGTACTGTTTGTTAAAGATTTTATGACTGTGTTTGGTTAATGGTTTTTATTAACTTTATTGGTTAACTGTGCAACTTGGGATTGCTACACCTTTGGATAACTGTGCAACTGTGGATGCTGTTTATTAACTTTGAAAGAAAGCTTAGTAGGGTTATATTCAAACTATGGGGATTTGGAGAAGTTAAGGCAATGATGCAACGAAAAAAGTAAAATTTCTTACTGAATAAGGCTTAAGCATGGAATGAAATATATTTTCAAGTTATATAGTCTTTCTGACAGTAACTCTAAACTATAAAAATTAAAATAAAATCCATCACGCCTTATCCCCAAAGGTGTGGCAGAGGCATATTATATACCCACTTTTCACCGTGTGGATTCCTGTCCCACGTAATAGGTGGTAAGCCCATTGCCGTGTTGAAATAGACAAACGCAGGTTGTGGCTACCTGCTGTTGAAATTTTTCAGGCCGTCCATTAGGCATTCAACCAGGCTTAACGACTGCCATTTTACTGGCAACCGGGACTAACGGTTTAACATGCATTCCGAAGCACGGAAACGCTTGCAAATGTAAATGCCACAAAGTGGTCACCCATCCGAGGACCAGCCATAGTGAAAGTTGCGTAACTCAGTGATCGTTTACAGAACACTGAGACCGCGGGGCAACGAGCGCTTCACTCTATACTATAGTGTTGTTAAACTTAAATCCGCCCTGCTGACTAACAGACAAAGCCACTACGTAGGTGTCTTTACTTGGTTTGGCGGCAGTCTCCTCGAACAAAACCAAATAAAGTTCTCTAGACTCTACGCTCCAAGGAAATTAGGAATATACTAAGAAGGAAGAATTGGGAATAAGATGAAAAAGGGAAAAAGGATTAGCAAACTTTATCCATATTATCCATAGACATTTTCCATCCGCAATAAATTCATTATCAAATTATGCTGGGCGCGTTCCATTTTTCGCCCGCAACGCACACGACCGCGACCGTTGAAATTGCCGTTCCACTACGTAAATGGGCCGCGGGTGTTGTGGTCGAAATTCATAAGTTTCACATCTTGAGCGCTGTAAGCCCACTTGGACCCACCTATATTTTGTGGGCGAAGTGGGCGGGAATATGTCATAAATGAAGTTCAAATTTCTTTTTTAAACTATTTATACTGTTGATTGATAGCACTTGGTGGAATTTGCTACATTGCACATTTTGAATAAAAAAAACACATAGTTTTAAATTCCGAGCAAAAAAATATATTTCAGTGATCTGCAAATCTTGGTTTCAGAGTTTAGTTCTTCTAATGATGTATAATATGTATGTATTTATATATATTCATGTATATTTTAATTGTGTATTTAAGAATATATAAGTATGTGGTGCACATATCACAATATCATTTAATTTTAGTTAGACTAGATAGCCAAAATGTTTATTTATTTTGAATGTAAATGCAAAACAAGCACTGAACCTACATTTTATTTTCAAAAGTAAGGGATTGCATAAAAACCGCAGCTTACTTATACCCAGGTACAAATTAATGCATAAACAGGCAGTCGACATAAACGTGACTAAACTCAAAATTGCCTGTTCTCAAATTATGCTTTGCTGGTACAGGTACGGCATAATGTTGATGAATAAACGATGGACAAACGTTGCAATTAAACCATTGGAATTGGGTAAATGAAGTTTCAATATTAGCCATAAAGACCACTCCAAATTTGACTTTGTTTGTTTTATACAGAAAATAAACTGGAACTTTTTATTCTTACTTACTTAGATAGCCTATTTATCGAGGAAGGCTATAGGCGGAGTAGTAGCGTAATGATATATATATATATATATATATATATATATATATATATATATATATATATATATATATATATATATATATATATATATATATATCATTACGCTACTCTGGGGACCAGAGCAGAAGTCATAAATATCGACAAATCGGGCAAATTTTTATGCATTATTGTAGAATTTATAAGCGACGGAATTAAATAGGTGCGACGGGAGGTCAAAATATTCCACGGGCGAAACTGTGGGGGTAATATTCTATAAGAAACGCTCGTGGTCCCGCGGATTTGGTGTTCTGAAAACGGCAACTTTCGCTATAGCCGAGCTTCAGATAGCTGAAATGTGAACGTATAGTCTGCTTCTATCACCCCTTCGTGAACGGCAAGCATTTTCGTACTGATATTGGTTTTGGCTGGACTTAGCTTTCTTATACTTATTGAGAAACTTTTTTTAAATAATAGATTTGTATTACAGGTATCGAAAAAGTATCATAACATATCCCAAAGTTGGAGACTACAGTACAATAAAGTCACTCGTAAAATGGGAATCCAATAGTCGATATATAAATGGTACCACTACACCGCCGAAAATATTTCAATAAGAGATCAACATAAACTGGGCTGTATAATCAAGAGTAGGTATTGTTCACCCCATTTATTTGTATGACTGCAATACACGTTATAACAAAAAAAAAATCTGTAGTAAATTTAACGTTCATAGAAGTTAAATAAATGATACAAAAGCACAATATTGAATAAAGGGTTGTTAAAGTAGACAGACCTCAATTAAACAGTTGTTTATTTTTTGAGAGCAGGACCAAAAATTAATTACGAATTTGCTCAAAGCTGTTAAAATAAAAAACACAGTGTTTTCTCTCCGATGTCATTCAACCTTACGAAATGTATGTAACTATAGGCGCTTTGGACACGTAAGTATAGCTGGTATTTAATTTTTTCCCGTGTAACTATAACATTGTACGCTCGCTCTCCTTAATTAATATGAGGAGAGGAGGGTAAATTTTGCATCGTAATGAAGTATTGTTTTAACTGCAAATGTGTTTGGACACAACTGAATATGAAATGTGGCCAATCTGGCTGTGGTTACTTATGTTGTGTCTATATTTTTGTGTTATCTCATTTATACCTACCAGATTTATAAACCATTATTTGTATTTTAAAATTTAGCTGTAATTCATTTACTGTTATTTAAAGTTCAAGTTTATTTGTTACTCCATTTCACTGTACCATATTAATCTAGTATGCGTATATCTTACGCTGATTCTGTAAAATAAAACATGAATATTGTCATACATTCTGGGCTAGATTTTACAATTCACTTTTACCGTGGAAGGTAGCGCGGTCGTATAAAGAGACTATCAAAGCAAACGGAAAAATAAACAAGTCGTACACAAAAATTCGTAGCACTGAATCTGCTTAGTCATAATTACCAGAGTTTTTAAATACGAAAAATAAAAACACAGCCATATAAAGTACGAGCAAGGCCTTAAGACCTCTGAAAAACGACGCAGCATTATTTAGTCGAGCCCTCTTTCGGTTTTAATTCGGATTTATGAATCTACATTAAAAAAGAGGCTTATACTGGCTGAATTTCAGTAAATTTTTTTGTCCGCGAAGTGCGGTTTTCTTATTATTTTATTGAATTATTTAGTATATACAGACACATCTTCCTTGGTTTCTGTAATATTTTGTATGAAATAGAAGGAAGTCAAATAATATGCTAGTGGTTCTGTGAACCGTAGACTTCGGATTTTATTTTTTTATCAATTTAAAAAATAATTCAACATTTATTTTTTCGTTTTGAGCGCTCTTGCCACCCACAATGGGACCATTTCCGATCCCCTGCGGATGGTCCATGCCAAGTTGCATGCAAATCCTATGAAAAATGCGACCTGTAGACTGAATGGACGGATGGACGGACAGACGGACATCAATAGCATTTTTCCCGTACAGTGGAGTTAAAACGGAGACTTTCGTCGGCTCGCTTCGCTCGCCTCCTCAGTATCATTCATCAATAAATAAAATACATTATCAATGAACACCATCTTATCGTACCACCGAACGGATTTGATTCAATTTTATAATGAGGTAGGCATACACTATAAAAAGATTTTTGAATGAATACTTCCATATCCAAGAGGTGTAACAGGGGTTCAAAATAATGTCGCGGGCGAAGCCGCTGGACATAAGTTAGTATTACATCAGCCTCACAAGTCGTAAAGTAACTTTCTCTGAATTACCGTGGATGGCGGCTGCATTAGTTTCTTGTTTTATGTGGCAGTCCAAACTTAAACCATTTGCAGTTAAACTTCAAACGAAACAGAACGTACTTCCGATACTTTAGATGAAAGTATTATTAACTTGACATTAAAACTTTTGTAATAAGTATAAAAATTAATTGATAGGATTGAAGTGAAATAAATTTGTTTAGTCCCTCTTAAAAAGACATTTTTAAAGATTTGTTTAGAGTTTGATAAAATAAGAGTACTATCACATAGGTTTCATGTATAGCATTTCAGTCAATTATTAACGTGAAAATGGAAGTAATCTTTTATAGATGTAGCTGCAAGTGACTTGCAATACCGATGTATCGACCTAGTCAGCCGATATGAAATGCGGAACAATGCACTCTTTTGTGATGTTCGTTCGTTATTTGGTCCGATACAACGTGACGAAGGACTGTACGCAGTTTGTGTGACGTAGTTATTTTCTAGTCACGTAATAACATTCTGTGCAATGTTTTGTACTTGTACCAATGTGCCCAATTTGTTGGAACTTTCAATCATCAAATACTTCTATTATTAACAGAAAACGACATTGTTTTTCATTTTCTTTACAGCGGTTTCTCTGCTTCTGATCAGTTACTTCCAAATCGTACCTTAGTTCGAAATCTTCGTTAATTAGTTGTTCGGAGCAACTATTTCGGCTTTTTTTTTAGTAGTGTAAATGTGCCGCCAGTGCGACGGCGTCAACTTTGCATTATCAAAGCATATGAAACCCTGAAGATCTTCATGGTGCCTCATAACTTTAGATATTATTTTCTCTATGAAAACCCCAATGCCCAAAAATGAACCAAAAACCAAATTACACAAAAATTACATATTTTCACACCGTTACATACACACACCTGGCTATTATTACATCTATGTAATATAAACATCTAACCTATCCTGCAATTCGGTAGAGTCAACCCAAAATACCGTGGTGATTCCGACCCTTCTCCGGGGCTCAAAGTCCCACAAAAAGCGACACACATCTTCAAATGAATACCTTATACGAGAAAAAATCTCATTTTCATAAAGTTCTGCGTACATTACAAAATTCATCATTCTAAAACGGTTATCATATTATTTTAGCAAATGTTGACATTGCCGCAATATACATACAAATCAAAACATTATTCAACCGTTTGAACCCCTTACATTCTATAAGGGGATGCGAGAACGTTGGGAAGGATCACAAGACCGGTTACTTAAATTCGCATGTATAATTTAAAACGAGTGTCTGATATAACATTTACCATGCGGAGAGGACACAGCTCACGTCCAAGATAACCGAGATAAAAGGAATGCTTGGGTTTAAGGATTTATCACTGTTTCACAGATTTATTCAACTGTAATTGAACTCACTTGTGGAATTTTCACGTACGCTAAATGTTTTGTAATATTATGTTTAATGTTCATGAAACGTTTTAAGTATATTAACATTATGAAGTTATTCCTTTGACTGAATTTGAAAAAGGAAATCCGTACACACATAGCTCAAAACTGAATAAACGGATTTGGCTCATAATTTGCTGAATTATTTCCCCGAGTGATTCTGAATTTAGTACTAACTATCTTCACGCTGTATCCCTGACGGGGTAGTCAGAGAGGACGAATCGCCAGGTTTCACGATCCATGCACTAGTACTTCTTTCGCTTCTTGCAGATTCATCAATCACTTCATACATGCACGTCCGGGTATCCGAGTACTTTTGACTTTTCTGTTTTTGAGCACTCTTCATAATTTAGTAAAAAACAACTTTATTTCAGTGTTTACTAGTTTATTCCAAATGCTGCCCGGATTTGGAGTCTGGGGTTCACATTTATTATATTTAGCTTTGATAGTCAAAAGTACTCGGATACCCAAACATGCATGTATGAAGCGATTGATAAATCTGCAAGAAGCGAAAGAAGTATGCATGGATCGTGAAGCCTGACGATCTGTTCTCTCTGACTACCCTGTCAGGGATATAGCGTGAAGATAGTAGGAGCAGATATCACAAGACTTTTAGTTTCAACATTGTTAGTAGCGACTGCCGATTGACCTCCCAACCCCATAAGCACGTTAGGGGTTACTTGGGCCCTGGAGATATTGGAACATCTAAAAAATAAACAATACGTGTGAGTGTACTTATGTACACGCGTTAGAAGTTATAGTGCTTTAGTCTAATAAGATTTCATCACATATACCACAACTCTTTGTTTGTAAAAAATAAGAAAAAAAAGCATCAAGAGAATGAAAACTACTTTGAATGTAGTTATAAGTTATCATGGAAACACTCATCAGCTAACTTCAGGGTGTTTATAAGTTGTCTTGAAAACACTTATCAGCTAACTTCATGAAGTCGGTTTATCGTAACGGTCTGCTACGCATATCTTAAAAATTAACTCTCATAATTTTTTCCTATCACGCCAAAAGAATTATAACTTCAATAATAATAACACACGTCAATTTCCACGTAAGTTAAGCCGCGGAACTTTGCTAGTGCTATAAAACATTAAAAGATAATAAATAATTCCCTAGAACTCAACTATCGTTTTTTTATAAGGATTAAGGTATATTCCTAGGGTTTCTGTTGTGTGGAGCTTCATAAAAGCATTTTGTAAGTACATGACATCAGGGGAGTGACGTGTATAGGGGTACTTACGAAGATCAAAGTTAAAGTGAATGGGCTTCTGAGTTGTGGCAAGATAAAATGTAGTACCATCTAAGCTTCAAATAGTCGTATTTAATCTTATCGCGATTACTATTGGTTCTATATCAAAAGCTGCTTTGTGTGTTGAAGTGTATTTGGTAGTGACAAATTGAATAAGAATAAGCAATTGGTTACGATCCTGAAAAGAGTTCAAATGTTAAGGCTATTAAGTGGATGGTTTATGTGAAGTTTGCACAAACTCGGTCGAGTGGTTCTTCATTTATCACATTTTGGTGGCGCTAACAAAGTTGCGCGGGTCAGCTAGTTGTACTATAGATATAGTATGCAAATGAGCGCATATTTATATAACAGTTTTTGTATATGTGTAGGTAATGATCTAATCCTGAAAAACACAAAAAAACAGGACCATTTGCAGCAGCTTCACGTATTCATGTGTTTTTATTCTAGTACTACACGCGTAGTGGAGTTTCACCCGTGTAGTGGAACCGTGGAAACACAGGACTAAAATTTAGCCTAAGTAAATGAGTAAATGATCCAGCCGTTTCAGAGATTGCCGGAATGAACATACTAACGAACGTTTTAGTAGATACATATTATTGATATTCCATTTACCTAAACAGAAAAGTCTTACCCTATACCAACCATTATATATATATATATATGTAAATCAACCATTAAATTATTTGGACTATATAATCAGTTGTATTCCTGTTACTATACGCCCATATTTTACCATCTTTGTGAGGTTATTGGCGTGTTGGCGATGTTGCAGGGAGTTTACAACATGTTGTTGAAAGTTTTCTGTTTATCAATCACGCCTTATCCACGACGGCATATTATATGCCCACTTATAGGAATACACACGGTGGGCAATAAGCAATTCCCTATGGTGTGATCCCATAATACTACACAAGAAAATGTTCTTAACATGATAATATAAAGAATTTTAAACAAAAACAAAAAAAAAAATCCAAACAATTTTATTTCAAAAAAAGATCTATTCAAAGGTGCTTCAAAAATGCAATAATCTCGATGTTAGCAATTACTTATTATATTTAATGCTTTTTAAGATGCATTTTTTAATCTATATTTCTATATTTTTTGTGTAAATCATAAAATTTGTAGTAGTGGTTTTACAGTATTATAATTAGCTATAACATTAGTACCCAGTTTCTAGTATGATCTCGTTTATTTCAAAATGCACTATCATAATGCAACGTTGGACGTCCTTTGTTCAACCCGCATGTTCGAAATCGATGCACAATGTACCTATTCATATGTCGAACACTAGCTCAGTAATGTTATTTGAAAAATCGAACGTAATGGGTTGAGAGATCTTACAATGTGACCCCGGAACTTTTTTATACCCCAGCATTTTCTTACAAGTAAGTACAATATGGATCTAGGTCGGGAGTAATTAATTTTCGGTTACCTGGCCAAGTTTTGTTCATAATTTTGTTGTAGATATGCAAATCAAATGAATAATTTATAAATAATAATAAATATTGTGGAAACACTCAAACTCCGAAGCAAACATTGTGGATCACAAAAAAAAATTTCCGACCGATTCCAGGGTCGGAAAAAAAAAATTTGTGAATTAATGGCAGGGGTTTACACGAGGCGCCCGGGTTTTGACCAATAGGTACCGTGTGTGGTGTTCACGTGGCGTCGGAATAAATTTGTCTTTTTTAATTTAATCAAAAATTGTATGACACACGTTATCTTAATAACTATTTACTTTAAACAATTTCCAAAATATAACTAGTTTTATTATAAAAATCGAAAAAAATTGTGATCTTAATCTATTTAAATCTGTTAAAATCCTTTTCATAATGTTTTTCTAAAACTTTGCCGGGATACTCATACTCATTTATATTTATCTTGGGACTAACTGGCGGTATTCGGACGCATCGAGGCAGTACTTTTCTCTTTGTTTTGCAATAAAATGTTAATATTTAATATTGTTTAGAATTCAAAACAACTCCAAACACCAATTAGTTGAAGCTTATATAAACATTATTTTCATAAACAATTCTTTGTTCTTGTCATAAAAATATATAAAGTTAACATTATTCTGAACAAACGATGTCACGCTTTTACGGGATGGTCGCTTTATAGCGGAAGAATTTTCCACGGAAATTCTAAGATTTCCTTCGAACAATATTCTGAGTACATTCTCTTGGTTTGAGATTGCCAATGAGGTTACGATAAGGCGAACTCGGCGCGTGCGTCTGCATATTTTTCTCGCTACGTTTTCAATTTAATCCGTATAATCTCAATGTGGGGTTGTTAACAAACAATTTGGTTCTTATTTGATGGAGAGTTATTTAATAATTTTCTTTATATTGAGATTCTAAGATGGTCACATGTTATAAGAAAGAAAAATATTGTCTTGTTTGCGTTACATTTTATTTTAACGAACGTGGTATGCGACATATTAAATATCATATCATGTCTTGGCGATAAGAATGATTTAAATAATGGATAAGTTATACTTTAAACTAAATATTAGTAAAACTGCACTTGGAAGTAGTATAGTACGTAGATTTTTACTAAGTATATTATGTTTTACAAAGGATCAAGCACTTATAAGCCAAATTCTGCCGACGACGGTGTAAGCGAGGGGAGCCTAAGTGTTACGCCTATACACTTCAGTGAGCACTTCTGCTTCTAAATCCCACGGGGTTCTACCCAAAGCTCATGCCACCTTTGTACTGCACGGTACAATAACCATCAGACATTGTAATGGACGTTGTTGTATTGCAACGTTTTCCACACAAATAATAGGGTCCGTCACCTCGGGTTATGAATGGAGCTTCAATGAAAACAGTACGTATTACCGGTGAATCTGATATTTTATCTGATATCAATACAATATCTGTAACTTAGTATTAGTATCTACCTATCAATATGTAGTAAAGTAGAAACTGACTGACTGATTGATCTACGCATAGCCGAAACTGCTATAACTAGAAAAAAATTGCACAAGTATTGCATTGAAAAAAAAAAAATTGAAAATGATATCCGTGAAAAAGTGTTGTAAAGTTTGTATTTTTCAATTTACTGTGGAGGTAGTTTACACACTGAATAGTACATAGCCTACATACTTTTTTTATTATGAGAGGTGGTTAGATACCTTAAGATAGATAAAGATAGTCATAATATATTAAATTGTAAATAGGCCATCAAAAAAAAAGCCTACATAAGTTTCTTGCGGGTTCTTCTCTGGTGGGCCGCGTTCCGAACCGGTGGTCACTTTAAATATACAATTATTTTCTTTAGTTTGTATGACATTTTGTAAGCGCCGTTGAAATGGTCTATGCAAAATAAAGACTTTTTTTTTTTATACGTGTACAGAAATACTTAGTTATTAATATACCTTTTACCTATTCGCAAAAGTCATGACCTAATACCTAATCAATTTATCAATTAGTTTGAGTAATCAGTACTATTCATGAGACAACGATTATACGTAAAAATCACATACCAAATTACAATATACGATATTCTTTTTTATAGACTTCTATGAGTAATAATATTGATAAGATGTGAATCAATGAAGGGGTTTCTCATATAAAAACGTTATCTTCGTATCAATTAACAGGATGTTAACAGGGGTCTTGCCATTGTCTTTTTAGTTCAATGGTTCTGTGAAATAGTTTTCCTGTATCCGCACAGGGACTCATAAATAAAAAGTAGCATATAGCAATGAACGAGAATAAATCTTTCTAACAATGATAGAATATTCAAAACGTATTAATTAGATCCGAAGATTACCCCCTACAAACTAAGATACCTTATCTCTTTATAACACTAGTATATATTACTTTAGGCTAAAAAACTTTGAAAAAAAAATAATTTTAATATTCATCACGCCTTATCCCCGAAGGGGTGGCAGAGGCATATTATATGCCCACTTTTCACCGTGTGAATTCTTGTCCCACGTAATAGGTGATGAGCCCGTTGCCGTGTTGAAATAGACAGACGCAGGTTGTGGCAACCTGCTGTTGAAATTTTTCAAGCCGCCCATAAGTTCTTCAACCAGGCTTAACGACTGCCACTTTACTGGCAACCGGGACCAACGGCTTAACGTGCCTTCCGAAGCACGGAAACGCTCGCAAATGTAAATGCCACAAAGTGGTCACCCATTCGAGGACCAACCATAGTGAAAGTTGCGTAACTCAGTTATCGTTTACAGAACACTGAGACCGTGAGGCCACGAGCGCTTAAAAAAATAATTTTCTACTATTTTAAAAAAGAGTATTCCACAAGAGTTGTTACAATCACATTTATTTATGTGTAGACAATCAAGCATCAGTTTTGCAGTTCAGGTCTTCAGGTTTTGTTGGATCTATTAATTCTGACTCATCCACGGCACCTATTTTACCTTTCTGAAAAACACCTAAGTGCAAAAACGAACGCAGAAAATCATGGCTTGGAAACTTGTTTAATCCCTCAAATCCTTTAATGGCCGTCCTGAATGTTGTCTAAAAGGTGTAAACGCTCACAGTAGGGCCATGGCTTAACGAACCATACATCAGGATAATTTATTCACCAATGATAATGTCAACGCTGTTAGTAAATGCTAGATACTTGCTTTTATCTTTGTAACACAGGGAGAATAATAGTATTGAGTAAACCTGTCCCAATGTATTATAAGGGGTATGTATTGCTACCGGGTAGGACTTGCTACAATGGGGAAGAAAATGCAAAACTTTGATGTAGAGGGCTGTGTGTTTGTTACACAGACAACGTTATGTTTCATAGCAAAACCATAGTCTGCTTCGTCTCGCGTTTTGTTTTTGCTCTAAGTTCCATTTTTGTGGTGAAATAAAGTTTGGAATATGTACTCTACCTGACGAGTCGTTGAATTAAATCAGTAATTAAAAAGAAGAAAAATGAGCCACATTTAAAAGCCACACAACGACACATTCTTCAATAAATGATATAAAAAGCGTACTTAGAACGAAATAGTATGAAGATTGACAGTTGATTTGTAACAAACATTTGGCGCCATCTACAACTTCTTCCAGCTTCTTCCCCATTAGTGCACTCTGATGGATTTCCAGGCCAATTTTTATCACAATAAACAAAATAGAGTGTAATAGACTGTAAAGGATCAAGCAAAATTGGTAATTGTTAGTGTAACTACCATTCAAAAGAATTTTATGGTAAGCATAGAAGTCTGATTTGCAATTTCAATTTAAAATTACGGCGGACGAGAGTACGATCAAAAGAAAAATTTTACCTTTAAAAGTTGACTCTGCAATCGCTCACGTTATGCGATGCAGTACTTTTATCTTTGCTACACTTAAAAAATGCACCGCCTTCGCCATTACGACTAGCACTCCCGGTGGGGCGAATTTCTCGCTTTCCGATTTTTTCCAAGCGAATGGAAAATTTTATTCAGCTCCTATTTTAGGGCACTTCAGGTTTTAGTTACTTCTATGCGTTTTACTCCTGAGTTTAATTTTAACGCTTTGCTAATATCATACAATGATTGAGTTGATCAACATAAATTGATTCCTTAGTATATTAAAAGACAATTCGTCTTTCTGTGGTGTTTGGAAATATAAATTGATGAGTTAGATGACATTTGTACAAAAATTTTTGAAGCTAAGTGCTTCAAGTGCCAAGAAGTAGCTTCGGCCATAACCAGTCTTAAAATATTGTAGATTTGTTTTAGTGTAAAAGGAGGTAAATCATAATATCTTTGTTGAATTTAATCAAATAACCTATTGTCATATATTGTGACCCCTAATGACTAGCTATGCTATACTCATAAAAATGATTTTCAAAAATATTTTCGGACTATCAAGATACTTATGCCAGTCAGGCGGATTTAGGATAGTAAGATGTTTCTTTTTATTCAGTAGCAAAATCGTACTAAAATTATAAATGTATAGGTTTTTGGATGTTTGTTACTTATTCAAGGAAAACTACTAAATGGATTTAAATAAAACTGTACAGTAATATGGTTTATATATAAGAATAGGGTATAGGCTACTTATTATCTTGAGAACAATTCCCTGTAGGAAACGTGAACGGAAAAACTGCTCCACGCGAACTGAGCCGCAACACCTAGTACATAGTAGAATGAATTGGGGTTTTAAGTGTGTAGCATATAAACCAATCAAAACTTGTAAGTTAGATTAAGTTGTTAGTCATTTCATTGGTATTCATGTGAAGTACTGACTCTGTGCTAAATGAAAAATAGTGCATTCAACAGAATCGTTTCGAATGCAACGTGTATGCATTTGAAACTGTCTGCATACAGATGACGTAAAATGTGCTTCAAAAATCGATTTAGAAACAATGAAAGTTTATAAACCAATAGACTAGGCTTCCATTGTATTACTTTTAAGATATTTGGTTTATGGATCTTAGCCGTGACTCTCTTTCTCTTAACTTAGATATCTTAGTTGCAACAATAACCCTTACAAGGTTCTATTTCAGGACTGCTGTGTGTATTTACTACTTGTTCTTTTTGTATTTTGCGTTGTGCAGAAGCGCAGTTGTGAGGTGAATTCACAATAGGAGGCTATTTTTATAAAAGCATATAATCATATAAGATTACCATTAACCCTAAAAATCTTGGTGGGATACATATAGATAGGCCTTTTACCGAAATGGATTAGCAGGTGCAGCTTACAGCCCACATTTCACAGTTGTGGCTTGTTCCACGGCATATCGGCGGTTCATCTATTGCCATATTGAAATGAACAGGGGCTAGTTTTGGTAACCCACTGAGAAATTTATCATCAAACGATTACAATGTTACTTGGCAGCTAGAACTAGAAAAAGATCACCTATTTTAGGACTGATCGTAGCGTAACGTTAATATCAGTGACCGTTTCCAGAACATAGGGTAAGTGGGGCTACGAGTACTTGGTAAAATTTATTTTTGAATGCTAAATTTCCAGAATAGATAATACCAGCTCGTAAGCAGATAACTGCAAACAGATATCATATCTTTTTAAATTGAATCGTTGTGAGAAAAGTCAATGTAGATATATTAAAAGAGACTCAAAACTAAACGCAATCGATTTTGCTTCTAGAAGGCTCCTAAAAAAGTAATTTTAACTAATATGTACCTATACCTATATATACTTATTTTTCGATTCTTATTCGCGACCTGTTATTTATTACAGGACCTACTACCTACCGATTGGCTACAGATTTCGTCCGGATCACACCAGCTTTTATCGTGATTTGACCTGAGATGCTTGGAATCACCCAATAGTAAACGTCGCAAATAAACTCGAAATATATATAAATATTATAACACCTTTATCAACAATAGAGGTTAAATGATAGAAAAATACCATCAGAAAATGATTTCAGATTTAACCAATAGCGTACACTTTTAGCTGATCAGCACGATTATCCGAGCTGATCAGCTAAAAGTGTACTATATCGCTAACATATTCCGACTCACGTACCATCGTTATCAACGGTTGGCAGCGACATTGTACCCACGCTTCGCCCCGCTGTGTTTCAAATTGTTTATTTCCAAAGACTTTTAACCCCTCTGCTACACTTAAATAAATAAATACACAATCATATCATTGACACGAAGTTTTGGTTACAGATTATGGTAAGTCATTATATTTATATGTAAATAATAGATATAAAGGGTTGGAGCGCTTGTAGGGTTATTCAGTGTTTTGTAAACGATCACTGCGATAAGAAACTTTCTCTATGGCTGGTCACAGATAGGTCCGGTTTGTGCCATTCCCATTTTTTTTTTGCGTTTTTTTGCTATGAAAGGCACATTAAGCCGTTGGTCTCGGTTGCCAGTAACATGGCAGTCGTAAAACCAAGTTAAAGGCCGTAAGGGTGGCTTGAAAAGTTTGAACATCAGGTCGCCACACTAGCGCTTTTTCATTTCAACACGGCAATGGGCTTATAACTAATAACGTGGTACAAAAATGCACACTTTAAAAACTTTGCGTAGAATATGCCTCTAAAAACTATCAATAAATATGTATCAATCACGCCTTTATCCCTGGAGGTGTGGCCTACCTCCACGTGATTGATACATATTTACAAGGTTGATTTGTAAAATATCAGTTACCTGCCAAGACTAAACAGCTGCAATCTTAAACAACGTATTTTTTTTTAATTCCATTTTTTTTTTATTAATCTTTTTATTTTTTTGTTGTTCCATGTTTCATCAGAATTGATTGAGCAGAAATCTAGATTGAACTCCAATTTACTAGACGCGCTTTACGATAAACGAAAAAGGATTTAGATGTAAAGTAATTGGATTACAGTTGAGACCGCGAACGCTAGGAAAGCCACGGGTGTTGGCTAGTTGTAATTATGTAATATTTTCAGAACTGGGAGGTTATATGTTATATTTGTTATTTCAGTATTATTTTAAGATATTTTTTATTTAACAGTGTAAAATTTCGTAGCTGGTTACGAAAGCTTAGCTAGGAAAGTGGATGAATGGAAATCACCTTTACAGTAGAAGAACAAAGCCTAAACATTTGGTTTGCATAGGTGAGCCCGTTCTTGAGTTATAAAATTACAACGAAAAGTGGTATTGATTTTTATATAATATTGTTGATTCTGACGGATCACAACACGGTCCAGTCCAGATCACGTTGTTAAACTTAAAGTAATATTGAAATGACAAAGGTTTAATAGATGGTAATAGTTAGGTTAGGTTAGAACTTACATTAATGTTAAACTGTTGGAGAAGTATATTATATTACCAAAGATATGTTCACTAATAGTAATAGTTACAGATTTCGAAGTGAGCTAATTGGATTTAGAACAGCTAAGTGAAATGATAAGTACTTTGTCAGTTTCAGTAAGTACCAAATAAGCAAATGAATTATTTATTTTCTCTAGATGCTAATGTTAAATAAGGTTCCTATCGAAGTAGGGAGTTACCAGGATTGCGTGCGAGGCGACGCATCTTACAAAATGGTTTTCAAATATAATAACATTATAATAAAATATTATAAATTTATAAAAATATGATAATTAATATGCTATTTCAAACATTCAAGTTCAAACACAAGATAAATTGGTTAAAAAACAATAAATTGATAAATCTTAATAAAATAAAGCTCCTTCTAAAATCTCCCCCTGAAAAACTCTTAAAACCAGTTACTTTTGCTATTAGTTAATTGATATTTAAGAGTTACGTAATTATTCATTGAAATAAGAAGCCAAGTCAAACTCTGAGAATGTTCTTTTGTTAACACAATCAGCTCTCACTTTTAATTATATATCACCCTTTAATTAAAAAGGGATCCGGTGCAAGGATTACAACAAAAGCTTAATAATTAAAACTGGTTACGGAAGTAGTGATTAACTTGTTTACTCGTTGAATTCAGTAAAATGGTCGTTCTACAAAGCGAATGCTAGAATTACAGATAAGTGTTTTTATTAAATAAATAAATAAATAAATATCCATCACGCCTTATCCCCGAAGGGGTGGCAGAGGCATATTATATGCCCACTTTTCACCGTGTGGATTCCTGTCCCACGTAATAGGTGGTGAGCCCATTGCCGTGTTGAAATAGACAGACGCAGGTTGTGGCTACCTGCTGTTGAAATTTTTAAGCCGCCCATAAGGCCTTCAACCAGGCTTAACGACTGCCATTTTACTGGCAACCGGGACCAACAGCTTAACGTGCCTTCCGAAGCACGGAAACGCTCGCAAATGTAAATGCCACAAAGTGGTCACCCATCCGAGTACCAGCCATAGTGAAAGTTGCGTAACTCAGTGATCGTTTACAGAACACTGAGACCGCGGGGCCACGAGCGCTTCTTTTTTTTCTTTTTTTGGAAATCTAGCTCCGCTTTGCAACCCAGCCACAAAGTCTTTTTTGTCTTCCACTAGCAGAATGCTAGAAAGATTTCAATAGTTGCTTCACATTTACATTAGTTGAGTAGGTTAACTATCACGTAAAATGTTACAATAGGCCACTAGAAAACATGAATCTTGAAATACCTGAGTTGAGCAACTTGAGCATAGCAACTTTAGTACCTACCATAGAGTCTCAAATTAGTTATGCGGCGTAATTAAAAAAGTATTCATTAAAGTATTTCAGAACTCATATGCATGAGCACGTAACAGCTTTGGCTGATGTTTTTAGTTTATAGTGTCGCCAGCTTAATATTCTACTGAGGCTGAATTTCAATTCACATCACAGCTGGGTATACGATTTTGAAAACTATAATACTACAATTGTTCTGCATTAATGGGTAATTTACTTTTTGTATGTTGGCTACATCATATAAAAAAAAATATCAATACAATCTTCTCATTTTAGCTATAACACTCATTTTTTTCGCAAATATATATATGGATAACCACAGCATATTTTTTCACGGTTCAATATCGAAATTTAAAAAAGAGACGCGCTCAAATTAAAAAAAAAAGATACAAATACCATAAATTAATGGCGAAAAAATAGCTTCTCGGCATAACGTGAGATATGGCCAATATAACGGGCATGATGTACGTTGTATGAGAGTTACGCGGTCAATATTGATACGCCTTTATGACCCATTTACCTTTTCGGCTGCCGCGCGTAACACGGGCCAAACACCGGCGGAATTCCGCCAAAGCACCATTTAAAATTCACGTAGCTTTTGAAAAGCGTCAACTTGTTTACATATTGCTGTGCCTATGCAATCAGTTTTGTAGCACCCTTTTAACAAGTGCAATGCGACTGGTGTAAACAATGTTCACAGTTGAGAAAGCAAAGATTCAGTAAAACTGAATGGTAAACAGCAAATACAGAAAACGAAGGCTTCGAAAGTAAACGGGGCTAATGCTCTTTCGAGCAAGTACCTAGTCCCGTAGGATGAGGGTTAAGTCTGTTTTCATCATTTCTGACTTGGCGTGAAAATATAAGCGAAACTAATAAAATTTTAAATAGAAACTACATTATTAACGGACCGTACAATGACCTCCGTGATTTATAGCACGCTAATCTACAAACGATTTTTTTAAACTTGATCTATGTAATTCATAAGCATAGTTATTCTCATGTATCTTGTTATTTTGAAATAATAAATATAAATAAATGAGTATATTGCGGGACACTCTTCACACAGCGCCATCTAGCCAGCTATTATACATAGGAAACACCCAAACTCCTAAACAAACATTTGTGAATTACACAAATATTTATTCCGACTCGGGAATCAAACCCAAAGTACTTCAGCGCGGCAGTCGCATACACTGCCACTTATCAGAGGCAGTCAAATCTTTGTTTTGTTTTTAGTACTATCATTTCGTACTTTACAAATCTGCATCTGCTATTTTTTACAGCAAAATGCAAAATCACGCAGTTTAAAACCATTTTGTGTTGATTGCGCATTGATTGTGCGACTGTCGAAGCATTGATTGCACTTTTCAAGTATTTTTGTGGATGAGTTCGAATGCAATGAAAGGTTCTTTAGTAAGTATTTAATCGTGCAAATTTAATTTCAATAAAAATCAATTTGATACTTTTATATTTTATACTTATAAAATTAATGCATCATGTGTCAAAATAATGGTAATTGCATTACAGATTTATTAACAAAAAAATATTTTCAAAATCTGTACAATTCTTTGATAGAATACAAGATTTGATAGAAGTCACATACATGTACATTAGACTTTTTGAATTGTATGCAATTCATATACTTTCACGCCTTTATCCTCGAAGGGGTAGGCAGAGGCGTACTATACGCCCACGTTTCACCGTATGCTTTGCTTTTTTGTCCCACGTAACAGGTGGTGAGCCCATTGCCGTGTTGAAATGGACAGGTGCAGGTTGTGGCGACCTGCTGTTGAGATTTTTCAAGCCGCTCATAAGGCATTCATCTGGCTTAACAACTGCCATGTTACTGGCAACCGGGACCAACGGCTTAACGTGCCTTCCGAAGCACGGAAACGCTCGCAAATATAAATGCCACAAAATGGTCACCCATCCGAGGACCAGCCATAGTGAAAGTTGCTTAACGCAGTGATCGTTTACAGAACACTACGTCTACGCTAGCGCTTAGACGATGTTATTAGGAGTTATTTATTCCCGCGGGGGCGGTCAGCTATGTTTATGTTTATAAAACCACTAAGCATATGAACATTATACCACTAATCTACTAGTGTAAATGCAAAACCAAACGCCTTTTTCCCATAAATAGTTTTCAAAGTGCATAATAAACTTCATCCTAAAGTATAATACAATAATGATCTCAAACATAAATATATTCACAACACAAAAAAATTGAAGCGCCTACAAATACACTTAGGTATATAAACCTCATTTCCATCGGCTTAGAGAAGTACCTAACTTTTGAGAAAATTCGTAAAGTTGGTCATTATTGAAATGATAACGGATTGAACTTGTCAAAGAGATGTAGGTAGTATACTTAGTGGTTTGGAGTTATTTATGGAGTTCTATGGAGTGCGGTAAATTGTTTTCATTGAGTAAATGTCAGGCCACTGAATTGGGGTGGCTTAAGAACATGGCTGCCTCTTGCAAAGGTGTTGACTCATACAATAAATTGAAATGCTTGGTCGATCAAGATTTGCGGCAGGACGTAGCGGCTCGCTCGCTACTCTGACGATAAATCAACTCAAAGCTTTATTTATAAAAAAGAAAACGTCCGAGAAAATCGTTTATTTGTTTTCAAACTATACTCGAATGGTTCCCAAGCTTCGATACTTTAATAAAAATCTTGCTGTAGAATGGAAATTTCACATTTCGTCGCACAGCCTTCAATGATGGAAGTGATGGTGCATAGATTATGAATACTTATTGATAAAATGGTTAGCTTTATGCTTCGATTATTGTCAAACGGAGAATTTATTGTTGGAGGTTAATCGGAATAATCTTTGTCTTTGTGTTCTTCTGTTTGTTTCGTTACGCTTTCTTAATTTTGGTTTTGATGGGAACGGCTATTGTTCGACATCTCAACCCTGAATTTGTAAAGTTTGGTGGAGTTTGGGCCTTTGAGGCACAACTAACATAACTACCCTAAATTGTGAATATATAGGAAGAATACCTTAGATTTTTTACATCCGAATGTACCTATTTGCAAAATTTCTTTAAATTTAAGTTACTCTGACCACTTTGGGCTATATATTTGTCGGACTCCATAGTAAATATAAGTAATAAACCAACGGGTCTAGAGCTAAACCTAGCTTGACTATGTCTATAAACGGAATACGTGGATTAATCTGTTGGACAAAAGCTAAAATAGAGGCGTTTAGTCAATATTGGCAAAATTAGAGACTCATGAAAGTAATTATAATATTACACTGTCTAACCTTTTCATAACTTTGCAAAGAGATTTCGATTAGCAAATTGCTTAAGAAACTTCAGAACACCCAAAATACTTCGATTGCTTGTGTTAATATCCCGGGTTAATACTTGTAGAGAAATGTTTTAACTAATTTTCCCTCCGGTAAATTCGGGGTTAGGGGAAAAAATTTATAAGTTTTTGTTCTATTGTGTTTGGGACCGCTATGACATTATATTAATTGCTTTACCTTTCTCAGTCTGTCAGAGGTGAAGACCTCTTGTTCTCTCGTCCACTTGAAAATAATTTATTGAGATTAAAATTTATGAAAACGAATTTCCCTTCACGGCTTAAATGTTATAATTTTGACGTAGGCGAGTTAAGTTAAGAGATAAATAGATTATATTAATTTTATTAATACAATCTGTCAGGCGTGGGTGACAGGTTTACCGTTATTTGGAAGTGTTTATATGCACAGCTCATCAGGCGAATATAAGTCTTAAGGGTTAAACTTTTACATATAAAACAAGTATGAATATATCCACTTAGTATCAATATCATGCGGATGCACTATTTTTACAGGATTTGATTATTTTGTTTCGTCCGAGCCTACCAGGACTTAATTACTAACATATTATTTTTATAACGTATATATATAAGTGATAGTTTAGTTTAGTGTCTATAATTGCCGAGGCCTTGGTTTTGAATCCCTGCTTAGAACAAATAATAATTTTTGTGTCTATGAGACACAAAAATTATATATCTATGAGAGCATCAGGAGTAGCGTCCAAAAAAATTAGAGAGCCCAACAGGCTTAAAGTGGTGGGTTTAAGTCAATTAAGCCGGGAGCCAAAGTGGGCGCAATGTATACGAGCTTCAGAGCCGCAGGATAGAAACTCGCACTTTGCCGGGTTCACTCCTAAACCAAGCTCCCCGAGGCGTGCAATCAAAACTCAAAGGTCCTGGGCAATCACCTCTGGTTTACCGCCTATATATATGCCATCATCAATAACAAGACTTAAGGTGAGTGGACCAAACGGGTCCTCCTGCTGAGCACCCACTTATGAAAGTATTAGGTCGCCATTGAAAAAAAGATTTGACGGAAATTTATAAGTAGTACCATAATCTATAAAAGTCCAACACTGGTGTGTTAAAGAAAGCTTTTACCGAACTGAATTCTTATAATATTTTAATAACGCTATCAATTATTGTCTTCTTACCTATCTAATAATTTTTGCGGGTATATTTATTGCCAGTTACAAACTTGGCGTATTGCCTAATATCAAAATTGTTGGAGACTAACACTAGTTACATCTAGCTTAGCTTAGTCTATTGTATTTCGAGGCTAGGTGGCACAGATGCAAAAGGCATGATACAAACACTAAACTATAAGCATTGCAGTTAGAAACTTGGCGTGCTAAAGTTGGGGGCAGCAGAGATACTTTCAGTCCCAACAGAGACTCGATTGCACTTCAGATTTCAGCTTAGGTATTTCATTTGTGAATTAAGAAGATGCTTAACGCTGTCAGTATGTATCAAGTTGATAAAGCTCAGATAAGCTTCTATGGTTGGGTATTGCATATACATGATACACAAAGGTTATTTAGGAGTTGATGCGTTTTCTATGTATCCCTATTAAACGTAAGGGAGTGCCCCTTTTTTTATTCGCCGTGCATGTCATGATGGGCTAGAAACCACACAGTACCATACACCACCTAGCAGTCCAGCGTCACCCGGGCACCCCTCGTTACTCTGCGGAACATACATACATATATACTGTCACGCCGTTATCCCCGAAGGGGTAGACAGAGGAATATTATACGCCCACATTTCACTGTATACATTTTTGTCCCACGTAACAGGTGGTGAGCCCATTTCCGTAAACTCTGCGAAAGTATATCCAAAATTGCATTTTTTTCTCTTCTACCTAGTGTGGGTAAAAATATATATCGTTGGAAAATACTACATAATTGTAACTTAAAAGCGTTAAATTTTGTCAGAATTTAGTGTTCACTCACACGTGATAAACATTTGCTTGTAAATTGCAAATCAGAGTAAAACGTCATAAAAGAAGTACTTTGTCATAAGTAAGGCAACCGAATATATTTTTTTAAATTATTCTGCGTATAATTAGAAACGGAACTCTACATTGTGCTTATTTTAATACGCACTTAGACTTTTAAAGTTACTTCAAAACAAAGAACCCCTTGATCAACCTACACCATACCTGTCCGTCAATCTGTCTGTTCGAAGCCTAGGGAACCTTTGTATTTCAAAGCTTAAATTTGGCATGACACATTGATCATGCCCAAAGTGTTTTAAAAAATATTTTAATGTTTGCATCTATGCTATTTTTTCTTTAACTATCTATACATTTATGTACTATATGTAATTGAAAAATATAGTAGCTATAATACATCTGTTTATCGATTATTGAATCCGTTTGTGAAGTATTTATTAGCTTTAAAGAGTTTACTTTTATCATAGTAAAGAGTCCACCCACTCGTATCTAAATGATGTTTTAGGTAGGTACCTATATTTAATAAAAAAACACGTTAATTGTATTAATAATAACGACATTTAGCCTTAATATATTAAAATAATTACGACGCCAATTTTCTTTACTTTTGAACGAATCCAACGTTGCGCTGAACTCGTCATAACCGTGTGTTTAATACCACCAGCTATCCTGAAAAAAAATGTAATTGGCTTAAAACTTAACTAAAAAATATGTCAGAAGTGGATAAGACAAAATAGAAGTCCTTTTAGTTCATTTAAAAGTATTGTAAATTAGAAACTTGTTATATTTCTTTAGTATTTTGGTTATCGTGTTCTACGGCCGCATTTGATGTACTCAGACACATTCGTTTCCCTCGCTCGGTTTCTAAATCAGTTTGAACTATGACAGTTCAAGCTGAAGCTAACGTTTACTACCACATAATTACTCATTCGTGGCATTCTTGTCAGATATACAATTATGTTCATGTTTTTTGGATTACCAAACTACAACATTTAGCTGATCAGAAAAAAATGTTATTTAAATATAGAAACCGCCTTGGATTTTATGAAAGTAGAAAACACTATTAGCTATATTTTTTTCATCCACTCAAACGTTCAAGCTGCTAAAGCAGCTGACTTTTTTTGCCTTTTCTTTTTTAGAACTGACCTCATTTCAAAACCATTTTAAACAATGTTGTCTGTGGTTTTAATGAATGAATTTTATACCATTAGAATCGTGGATAAAAAGCCTGTGTATTAGAGGTTTAATATCTATATGTCACAATATCAAAATTCAAAGTAAATGCGGTATAAACATAGCCGGCGGCCATTTTCCCGCCATTTTTTTGGTTTTGCGTTAATATTTATAGGGTTAAAATATTTTTAGTTTTTTTTAGAATAATTATAAGTTATTAGTGTCATATATCGTTTTAATCGTTATAATTCCAAGAATTTAATTATGTAAAATAAATAATAGTGTTTTATATTAGTTTATCGTGTGAGTGTCAAATTTTTGAAAAATAACGTTTATTTATTTTTTTACCGACTTTTTCGTGTTTATACCAATATATCAGTTAATTATGATTAAAATTCCAAATTATTATAGCTATAAGTTTTATCTTTATATATTTTACGATTTTTCAGTAGTTAAAATTTTTTGTCTAGATATTATAGTTTCCAAGATATCACGATTTTAGTTAATTAGGTCATAGGTTAATTTTAAAAAATGCGCTGCTCTGGCAGCGCGAACGGATAGTGAACGTTTGATGGGCCCATAAAGTTGGTGACCGTACTATATTCACTTTAAAGAAAATGCTTAGGTAGGTTTTATAAATAAAATATCCAATAAGTGCTGGCCTCAGGTTACAAATCCAAATAAAATTTTAGAAGCAACTGGTAACACGCTACGATGAAGATGAATGCGTCAATCATGCTTTATTGTTGCAAAAAATTCTGTGTTGCTAACTTCGAAAATCAAGAAATATCCATATAAAATTACAACCCCTCATTTACTCCCTTTAAGGTAAAATATAGATAGTGCCCCCACTTCCGTTGCAACCCCCACTCTTCCACCCCTCAAAGCGTTGCCTCTAATTAGCATTTAAATATTTTCATTCAAACTTTCATCTCCTGTTTTACACCCTTAAGGGTATAATATTTGAAAATCCTGAAACACGTGTTTAATTATTTTTAATCAAAGGTAGTAATGCAAAATTTGGTGTTGCTATTTAGAAAATGAAGAATCTACCTTATAAACTAACAACCCGTAATTTGCTACCGTAGAGGTAAAATATAGTTATTGCGTTACCTGTGATATACTTTGAACTCCCGTTAGAACCCCTTCTCCCAACCACTCAAACCATTGCCTGTAATTAGTTTTAAAATATTTTCATTCAAACCTCAATATAAACTGATAATCCCTTTTATACTCCTTTATAGGTAAAATTATGCAAAACGAAACATTTATTTGTAACCAAAATCACGTGTACTAAATTTTATATTTCCAACTTTGAAAATGATGAACTTGCATACAACTGTATATCCCTTACTTTACTTCCTTAGGGTTGGAATTTGCAAATCCCTTTTTTAGTGCAAACCCTACTATATAAGATTACCCTACAATTTTTAAATTTGTTAGTCCAAGCGCTTTGGCTGGACGTTGATTACGAATATAAGAATGAGACACAGAGAAATTTAATCAATAAAAGACAACCAATTTTTTACCCCTCTACAGGTGAAATTTTGCAAAACCGCGATACATGTGTGTACGTCTCTACATTTATTTGTAATCAGAAATAGGTATACGCAATTTCATGTCTGTAACTTTGAAAATGACGAACTTTTATACAACTGTTTATCCCTTATTTTACCCTTTGGGAAGGAATTTTTAACAATACTTTCTTAGTGGGTGCCTACATTACTAGGATAGTTTACCATAAATATCAAATCGAATGGTTTCGGCTGGACGTTGATAGATGTGTGAGTCCCACGTAATTGTATTAATATAGATTAGTCGACAATTGTTTAAATTTTTATAATTGGCATTTCTCTACATACATACATATTATAGTTTGATCCTAATTAATATTAGGTGGTGAGCATATTGTCTTTTTGATAAACGGATAAGAGCAGTTTATGGGCTTTCAGTTTCATTTAACTACGACTATTATGTATATTTATTTCCCCTATATGTTCCTTATAATTCACCAGAACGTATCGTAAAATTTTTGGTTTTGTCAAAATGTTCGCTTTTATTTACACTTCCTTTCTTCTTTTGTAGGTCCCTTCGCCTAGTACCGGCCGGCAGTTAACAGGTGCATCAGCTAACAAGTGATATTTTTAGCTATGGTGATCTTAATAGAGACCTCGTACACCCTAGGTTATAACAATAGCTTCAATTTATAGTGAACTTTTAGATAATTCTAAATTCTCAGTCGATTCGAATTCACTGCAGGGAGGAGCTATGATTTAGCCATTTTATTCGACGGCACACTTCTACATATGCAGTATAAATTTTAATTACAGCTGCAATTACTAAGCAAATTATCTTCTATAATATAATATCATCATCCAAGCGTAGATCTTGGTTTCCTTCCTCGCTTCCTTGCTTCAGCAGCGTCGTTCTAAATATATTTTAATGCAAATTGTCTTCTCGGTTAGAAATGAAAACCTGTGAATTAATGTTCACATACTTCTTTGATTCCTATGGAGCTAAAATGTTACATATATATGCATTTTTTTATAAAATCGCCCATTATTTTTATTATTATCAAAGTTACATTGGTGGCCCATCTCAGTGCCCAATCTCTCTCTTTTTGAGTAATTTTTATTTTAATTGCCATTTTTTTTTATTATACCTGTTTATAAAAAGCAATAGCCATAGAACTTATCATATTAGTGCTAATTTGAATAAAAGCTTTTCATACAGCAGCAGCAGCAGCTATGTCATTTACATGTAAAAGTAGTATTCTCATTTTACTAATTTGAATTGCTGATTATAAAGTTCACAATTAACCAAATATAAATTTTATATGGTTATAACAAGAAGGGTTTTAAAACTCTCGTTTTAGAAGCTTTATTATGTTTTTAGAGGTTGTTATTTTATTTATTACATTAAAAAGATGACTTTTTTTTTGATTTTTAGATATATTATTAGACTACAATCAAAAGAATTTTAATTAGGAAGTCCAATGGTTATTATGTTTATTTCAGTATTTGAATGGAATTATAAGGGTAAATCATTTATCTAAATTAAAAACCATTTTGAAGTTTATTCAAAATCGAATTAATTTAATTATTATTCAACCTTTTTATGTAGTGAACTATTATTATATTTTTTTCAGCAACTAGGTAATTTTCTAGTAAGTTATTTATAATTTCAAAAGTATGACTTAATTATTGCGGTTAATTACCGCTGGATCGTGATAAATTAGGGCAAGTTCTTTTTTTAAATATATCTAGGTATAAATAATTAAAACAAAGTTTAATATTGTTAAAGGATACTATTTTTACTGTCAATTCTAAATTAAATATTTTTATATTAATTCAACGTAAAGGGTTACTCTTTTTTGTTGTCCATCGTAAATTAAATTGCTTTAATTATTAATTTTCAAATTTTTTAAGTAAAAAACTACTATTTTAATTTGTCAACAAATAGGTAATTTAATTAATAATCCTTCCATTTAATTAACACAGGATCGTGGCGTGTGAAGGTAAACTATTCAAGTGCGATATTTATGAAATATTTTATTTCAGTTTTATCTTGTTCAAGGATAAGTACTTGAATTTTATTTATTAGGTTTTCTTCATTTATTAATAATTTTAATTGGAAAAAATATTGATATTTTTTGTCAATATTTTTGATAATTATTATTCCAATTAAAATTATTTCACAATATTTAAAAATTACTCACCTGTTTCGCCACCTACAGCACAGAGACCCGAAACATAATCATAACTGCCACTAAGTCTTCATCACAATAAATTAGAGTCACTTCACAAAACTTTAAATGTCCCAAGAAGAATTATGTAGGTGAAGAGCACATCTCTACGTAGAAAGGTCGCGGCAGCCCGGTTGGTTTCCGTCCCAACTCGCTGGCGCCGAACTTGAAAGTGAGGCTGAAGCATGTCTACCGGCCCATTTATTCACGTTGGGGTGGAAACGCGCAGGCGTCCAGCACCCTGTTGCTTCTTAGGCATGAGATAAAACTTATCGATATCGATACATTTATTACATCTCATCATAATGAAATTTTGTTTTAATAATTCCGAGATGACTATACAAAAGCATTAGGTATTACCTTTTTAATAGATGTATATTTATTAATTTAAATTCAAGAACATATTATTGAAAAATTAATATGTAAGTTATGCAATACATCCTGGTAGTCTAATGTGTAACTTATTTACATATTTATCATACCTATCTATTGGGATTTAGCGAAAATTTTGAAACCTGCATAATTAATTAATGTAATGTTCTTCTAGTGTTTTTAATAAAAACGATCAAGTAAGAGTCGAGTCAAGAATAAATAAATACAATATACCTTTTAATAGTTTCACTTACAAGCCACTGAAATTCCAATAGATACCAAATGCAAACAAAGTTAAATTCATTCTTTATATCTTGGATAATTAAATTAAAATCTTTTTAATCAGACAAACATGTACGTTGGCTACGTATGATCAGAGCTTTATTATATAAGTAAATATTATGTTTAACAATATCGATATCGGTGGTAAGTAGCGTAGTACTTCTCTAGTAGTCCTCCCCTCGCACCCGGGCAACCTGTAAAACCCCACCTCGTCCTTCCTATCGTTTAAACACTGACTTATCAAAAAACTTATGTTTAAGTTAGATGCCCTTATAAGTTACGCCACAGTGACGAGAACAGGGAGATTGAAACCCTTCCTTGGTTTGGGCAGATGATAGCTGTTCAATGAAATATAGGTTGGTAACTACTCTTAGTTGAACGATTCTAGAACATTAAATCTTCATTTACAACCTGTATAATTGAGAAAAATCATTATCTTTAACCTATCATAGTAATCTATACGTTTTTTTAAGTTTAATTAAGTTCGTCAAGATATTATAAAGATTGTATTCAAACGTAGATCATCCGTTTTAACACTTCTATGGGTGTCATTGATTTCGAATTTAATCATCATCCTCTTGCCCTTGTCCAAATTTACTTGGGGTCGGCACAGTATGTCTAAATTCCATACTACAAAAACTTCCATATTAAAAAAATAAATGGCTTGGTTTTTATGGTCGGCCGCCAGCCTGACACCAACCCTCCTTGGGAATGCTATCGTTTGGTAGTTTGCCCGCCACCACACGAGTGCCTTTCCAAGCCTTTCAGTACTCCGAACCTTTACAAGGGGCAGGTTGCTTTTTCACAGGCGGAGGTTCTTCTTTGATTTCGATTTTAATCCGATGCTAAAAATAACTAAAATATTGTAAAATATTTTTTAACTGCACAAAATGCAATAATGTAAGACTATTTATGAATTAAGGTCAATTAATTGTTAAACAAAAATAAATGGGTTGAGAAGGCTCTTGAAAAGTTTCGTAATACATTTACTGAGAAACGGTATCATTAAAATATCGCATAGAATCCTAAAAGTTTTTGTTTAAATTATATTATTTAGAAGATTTTCTGAGAACTCAGTACCCGGTTTTTAAGGTTAAATCCGAAATTAGGTACGTATTATTTTTTCCATAATAAATATAAACTTTTCTACGGCTTCTTAGGCGCAAATTCTTGAATCCCAGAAGGGTCAGTTTTATTCTCCTGCTTGTTTATGTATAAAATATTACAATACAAAAGACAGTACAAGTGATAGAAGATTATACGGGTCAAATGAGAACAACTTGTGCTTAAAATTGACTCATAAGAGCGTCCGATTGTGAAGACTATTTTTTTTCCAATTTTGGGCTTACACCGCTAAATAAACTCTAAACGGTATCATTATTCGAGGGCACATACTCATCTCAAATATTCAGAGATCTAGTAACGTTCAGTACCTTAGTCAATTATAAAATAAAGCAAAGGTAGTAAGCATTTGTCATTCACAACGGGGCGCGACAGTACCTACTACACTGCACAATATATTAGTTATATATTTTGCCAGTTTGTCACAACACATAGTTTGGGCCAGACAACGCCATGATAAAAAAATATGTGTCACTGCGGAGTTAAAACTACTTCTCCATAAATCGTAAGTGCGGCCACATTATGAATTACTGCGCGTACAGGTTAATACCTGAATTCAACTTTACTCTTCTGAAAGGGATCAAGCTTTAAGGGTTATCAACAATCGTCTACTTGCAGGTGGTGTTCAGCCCCTTCACAGTAAGAGAGATTTCGCATCCTGTTAATGGAGCTACTTTCTATCGTCGCGTACAGTAAAGTCTGGGAAATTAGGGTTTACATCAACCTACTCGATTTTAGTAACTGTGATGTTGGAACGTCCATAGCTTACGGTGACCGCAATCTCAATTAAGCCCTATACTTTGTTTGTCAAATGATCTATATAAAAATATATTTTCTTTATTCTACTGAATTTTTAGTTGCTTTACCAATTTCAAAAAAAGAGGGTATTCAATTCGCCTGCATTTTTTTTATTTGTAACAGACATAAAAAATACAGGTGAATTAATAACCTCCTTAAATTAG
This sequence comes from Thumatha senex, assembly GCA_948477245.1. Classification (NCBI taxonomy): domain Eukaryota; kingdom Metazoa; phylum Arthropoda; class Insecta; order Lepidoptera; family Erebidae; genus Thumatha; species Thumatha senex. The sequence continues at coordinate 13,806,981 of OX419725.1, read as the reverse complement.
AAACTTCAAAAAAAGTCACTTTGTATAATTATATTGATAACATTATATTTACAGGTTTCTCTTCATAAAATGTAATCTACAAATTTTATGTTCCTGTTCAATTCTCCAACGACACACTTGTTAAACTTCCGTTTTGCTCAATGGCCTTTTATAAAACTTTCATATAAATCGTGGTAGAAATTGATTTATCAATACATCAATTAAGTCTTTATGTTGTATGAACACGATATTTTTAAAATTAACTTCTAAGGTTGCCTTGAAGGCTCAATGAGGACGTTTACGTTCAAAGAAGCGATACTTCAAAAGGAAACGAATGTCCTATGAAATAGAAAATTCTGATATATTTATTATTAGAATTATTATCCAAAATAAAAGTTTAATACACCACTTAATATTTTGATAAATTAATTCTAAACTAACTAAAAATAACTAAGAAACAAAGACCTAACATGCGTCATAAAATTTCTCCGCATCGCAGTCCTCACGTGGTAGCGTTCCCAGAAGACTGGCAGCATTGCCACGTTGAATGGCAATGCTTTAGCCTTTGTGCGAAAAAGAAACCAGCCTTCTGGTCACGAGTAGTGTCAATTAGGCGCTTTACAATCTCTTGAAATAGATTATGAGCACTTGGACCCCAGGACCCTAACGTCACGACCCCAAACGGCTCAAAAACGTAATCACTTACGAGTTGCAAATATTTCTGCCGTTTAAGGGTCTCCGCAGAAGCAGCGGCGGCACCGGCACAACTAGCAGTACCTGGAAGATGAGTAGGAGCAAGAGTGTCGACACACGTAGCGTCCCACACCAAACACCTACCCATCCTCCACGGCATTAACGACATACCATCCGGTCTCTTGCCGTCGTCGCGCGCCAAACCATTCGGTTCAAGTTTAGCTGGCACACACAAGTCGTTAAGGCTCGCGTGCCGTGCTAATCGCCCAGCACTTCTTCAGCAAGACAAGCCATGATGTCCAAGGCGATCGACGACTACTCCACAATGGCACTGGTGCGGAGAAACACATGGCGCACCCAAACGAAGGCAGGAAGCAATGCGAAAGGTAGTATCGTCTAACATGGTCCCTATGTTAGACGAAGGAAGAGCTTGTAGCCACAGACCCGATTCCCACGTGCCCACTGCCAGCAAACGGGCTCGCTCAGCAGCTGTCGTACTGGAGCTTAATAAATTGTTTCTTACTAAACTGCAAAGCGGCCCGTCCCACTGACGCTGTGAGAAAAGGTTCCTTGGCAAGTCGGAGTTCGGACAGGCATTTTTCCAAGCATTTACTGCTTCAATCTTACACAGTATTTCGGAATTAACTAGTGTAGGTGCGAGAATTTTCCTAGTTAACGCCTCCGTACTGTGGACTGAGGACAGGAACGCTGGTAAACTAATATCGGAAATTTTGCGAATGCCGAGGCCACCCAAACGTATTGGCAGAGTCGCTTGCAGTGACGAACGGTCATTCAAGGCCACGTTTAAAATCTTACTGAGAGTGTTTATAATAATATTATCTATTTTAGCTAAAGGCCACAGTGTTTCCAAAATTGAGTTGACCTGAGAACATTCGTAAATTTTGGTACAAACAAGCAAAACCGGAGAATGGTGTAAGCCGAATGAATGTTAATTTTGAGTCGACGATCGGAAATATCACAAAAATCTTGAATTTTCTGTTCTATAAAATTATTGTAGGCATCTTCGAAAATTGGGGACCCTAGGAGGCGAAGTGAATCTTTCCCGATAATTTTGATACCAGGAGTTAATGAATTAAATTTGGAAAATATTAATTTCTTGTCCATATTATCATTAATAAAAATTTCGCATTTATTTGTGTTAAGCTCTAAACCAACGGAACTAAATTTATTTTTTAAAAATACTGAATCTTGTAAAACTGTCTCAACTTCCCCTCCTAAAGTACCATCATCTAGATACCATACATTCAATTTTGAATTAAACTCGCGAATAATAGGATGAATAGCTAAACTGAAAATTACCGGTCCGAGGGGATCACCTTGTTGACACCCAACAACTGATTCTAAAACATTGTCCTGATAAAGCAGTTTTGTTGGGTATCTGTAACATTGCCAAAGAAAGTTGTATATTTTTGGAATTTCTAATTTAGATTGGGACAACAAAGTGTCCCTATACACCGAGTTGAAAGCATTCTTCACATCAACCTTGAGGATTACCTCGCTTTTCCCACTGTCAAGGTATGTAGAAAGTGCGTGTATGGCAGCCTCACAGCCCCCTTTCGAACCAAAACCTTTTTGGAGGGGCTGAAATTCCTCAGCTAAATGCTCTTTTTAAAATTACAACACATTTTTGCTGCCATACGACGATAAGTACACCCTACGGCAATGGGGCGAATGCCACCATCTTTCTTGTAAAGAGCACACAGATTGGCCCCATACAAGATATCGATGATGTCATCGTCTACACCACCGGAGAGCATAAGATTCATGAGAGCCGCCAACTCCCCAAGAAGCACTTCACTAGCGTCCCCAGCGCTTGGACCCACAAGATCTTTAAGATGCTGTGGAGACAAGCCGTCGAGGCCACCAGCAGAACCACAATGAAAAGAATTAACGGCACTCAAAACATCCTTGGCAGTAACACTGAGGCAGTCAAGGCTTGAGTCAGGAGCCTCAGGGAAACGAAGGTCATCCACAGGCGCCGGGTGCTTGCTCTGCAGGACCGCAAGTGTTTCAGGGGTACATGGCGCCACCACATCACTACTGAAAAGGAGTCTCGACGCCCCACTTAAGTCACCATCCCTTAATTTGGCTTCAACTAAATTGAAAAAATTATTTTTGCGAACTATTGAAAATTTTGCATCTAAATTATAAGTCAAATTATTGCAATTATTTTTTAATATATAAATATATATTATAAAAAATTATAAATAAATAATTGACACAAGTTTGGTTGACACTATATTATTGTAGTCTTTGCTTGATTTGATGAAAGGTGGAACTACGCCTGCGCCTCTTCTGCACAGTGGTCTGAGTAAATGCAAAATAGTCACTTGGCACAGTGATTGTTGTAAAATTTACTGTAAAAGGAGCAGCTTAAATATTTTCTGTAGAACAATATCCTTCGTTGATTTATAAGGGAATTATAAAATATGTCACCAAATCATCGTCATAAGCACCAATGACCATTTGACGACTAACAGCCTGTTTGTTTGTAGACCAAGTACTAAATTAAATAAAGTACGTTTATGGCGCTAATTAATATGAAAAAACTGGTAAATTTAACTGTTTTTCAGCGAAATTTCTTATTATTTCGTTTTACATGACATGACATTTTTTTTGACATATACATATGCATTTATTTAGGATTCTGACATTAATTAATTTAGATTAAGATTGAACAAAATTGGTCGAGAATATTTTTGCAAATTTATTGAAATTTAATATTTTGCCCTGACGAGAAATTTAAGTTTTGTTTAATTGCTTTCCATAGAGTGGGTTAGTTTAGAAATTGTTTTTAATTAAGTGGGTTAGTAATCAATAAAACTACACATCTATTTTACACTAACCAGTGCAGATCTCGACCTGACATCGAACCTTCAGTGCTTCAGGATTTGACATCAGTAGTGACTCCCTATTGTCTCCAAGAGGCTATTGGAACTGCCTCGACCGCGGCGTCAAGTCAGATTGCGCATAACTACTTGGAAGCTGCCTATGCGAGCCTCAACAAATATTACCAACGCGCTGCAGGTCGAGGTGCTGATCTTGAACGACAACACTTCTACTGTTAAATAAGTGAACCAGTCCGCTGACACATAACCAATAGCGCTGGTTAGCAGAATGTACTTATTATCTTCAAGGACACTAATAGAAGTAGTAAAATGTAGTTTTAGTAGTGGAATGTACTTTTAGTAGCAGAATTGAGTTTCTGTAGTAGAATACAATACTACTTGAACGTTAAGATAAATATGCCCAACTACAAACATGGAATTTAATTAGGATAAGTTATATTCCATGTTCCACATACGCAGGAAAAGTTATAAGTAAGGAACAAGGTTGGATTAAAATTTTCCTTTAAAATGAGTTAAAAAACATGTATAAAAAATCTGTATGTCAGCAAGAAAATTTGACATGACAAAGTGAAAATTTATAACAATAACGAACAATAATCATGTATTTTCTCCCTATTTAACGTGTACACTCACAAAACTTGGATCCTATATAAGTGAGGACCGCCTTGCTAAACTCCTACCAAATCCACACTGAGTTATTGGCGGAGCAATAGTATCGCCACAAGAACAAGAACAACAATAATCATAAAAATAGCCGGCCTAATCCGCCGCCATCTTTGATTATGTTCGCATGCAGATAAGACGAACTATAGAAGGATTTATGATTCGTAAGAGGACTAAACAGAAATAAATGTACTATCATAAAAATAGACACGAAATACAGAAAATGTAAGAAATGAAATGTAAGATAATGTAAGCTTTATTTTTTGGGATTTCCCATAGGTTCTTTTTCTGAAAATTTACTTTTTGCCTAATTTATAAGGAATAAAAAAAAAAAATAAAAAAAAAATTAAATAATAAATAATAAAATTTTTGGTTTTTTACTGCTACGCTTCTATGTACCCTATATTACATGGAAGTAGATAATATAATTTAAAGTTATCGAGGTAACATCCCTCAAGGTATAAACACGCGACAGAGTCACATAAAGCTGACCGTGTGAAAAGCAGTCAATACTTTGTGATAGACCCGCAACTTTCAGACTTTATTGACACACACTTGACACACCTAAAACTAAATGTGCGTCCAGCTACAAAAACCTCACCCAACTTCTCACAGGCGATGGCCACATCGCTAACCACGAATGAGTTTACGATCATAGTGAGCGTGGCGTGGGACCTGTGGTGTACGGGGGTACCCCCTAGCGTTCGCTTACCCCTTTTCTACCCCTCTGAGCTCATAGATTCCGAGAAGAGTCACATTTCGGGTAGCACCTTTGCTGGATAACAGAATAAATATCTAGCCTATAATAAAGCGAACCAGTTGAGACTAACCATAAAAGAACGCCTCGGATGGTGCATAAAACCGTGGTGGTTTAATGTAGGCTGGCCCCGCTTCAGGACTCGCAGGCCCCTTCAGCTGTGTAGTAAAGTGTCTACATGCATTCACTAACGAAAAGAATAACTGATAATCAATTTCACGGTCTAAGTTACTTTCCAGCTCCCTACACTGCAAAGTCGAGCCCTTTGAGAGCTCAAGCGAATAAGGCGCAGACTGCCGCGATAGTGCATGAGCCTCGCGGTCGATAGTTAGTCATGCTTCATGTTCTACTAATGTCTCCCAAGACTTAGCACTTGCCATTTCGTAAAACCGTCACCTATCCTAATGTTGTTAGTCTTAGTTTAGTCTTTCTTATATGTTAACTAAGACGAACTACAAATAACTGTACAGATATTTTACTGTAATCTATCCATGTCTCCCGTCGGGGAGTAACTTACGGAAACGGAATAAATTTGAAGATGTATTGTATGTTTCATTAATATTGGTCCAGCAGTGTAAAAGTATTAGGTCTTTTCCAAAATGATGGAAGGTTTTTGACGTATGACTACATCTAATAAGTGTAATAATGTAAGTTAAATAATCAGTAATAAGCTATTAAAGCGTGTGGTTTAGTCCGCTCTCGACTCCTCGACCCCTAATAATTAAAGTGTCCACTGGACCCCTAACTATAGTTTATTCTGAACCCCTAAGGGGTCGAGAGTGGATTAGGGTAACTGTATACGCTTTTACAACAAGCTTCCCTGTGACCTGAGAAATTTACCTTTAAATAAATTTAAAAAGTTTATTAAAAACAAGCTTTGTGAAAAAGGTTTTTACTCCGTTACAGACTATTTGCAGGACAGGGACGCCTGGAAATGATCTGCTGGCAAAGTGAAATAATATTAAATTGTAAATAGGCCATCGAAAAAAAAAGCCTTCCTAAGTTTCTTGCCGGTACTTCTCAGGTGGGCCGCGTTCCGAACCGGTGGTCGCTTTAAATATTTTAAATAGTGTATGACATTTTGTAAGCGCCGTTAAAATGGTCTATGCAAAATAAAGTTTTTTTTATTTTTTTTATTTATTTATTTTAGTTTTTCAAACAAATCGTTGTTTCCTCCCGACCCCCAATGTACAGTTACAACGACTACGCTAAGGAAGTGGAAGTGCCTAATTAATTTGATGGTGTAATCCAAATGGTGAAGTATTGACCTATATATGCCTCTGCCTACCCCTGCGGAGGTAAACACGTGACTTTATGTATGTAGGCAATTTTCACTTAGCCATATTAGATATGCATAATACTGCTGTGCCCCACGGCTTCCTTTGTGAAATAATTGGAACCCCAGCACCCATTTAATTCATACATCCTCGTAATTTATTAGTTTAGCAATAATGAAAATTCGTCTATTTGTTGATATTTATTTATACTACTGCACTCTTCTGGGTAGTAACGTGATGATATTCCTATTGCCTTCATTGAAAAACTGGCTATCCATCACAAAAATACAGGTTCAATACATACATTTAATTCGAACTGGTACCTACTATCTGAGATTAGCTCGTTCAACTAAACAATCAAACTCTTCACCTGTAAAACATTTTAAACTAAAAATAAAATAAAATTACGAAATATAAATTGTACCTAACTGTACCAAATTATTATTTTTTGGTACTTACCGTACTTGGGGTTGAAAGAGGACGAGGTATGCCTGATTTTGTATGAAAATTCCGTCTCATCCCCTGGGGGTCGAGTGTGAACTATGTTTAAGGGTTGAGTGAAAACAAATAGACAAATCCTTTTTTTAGGCGTCGAGGGGGCGAGAGTGGACTAAACCAAGCGTGCTAGTATAATTGTTAAATGACAAATAATTGATAAGTTCGACCTGATGCTGCAACCAGAATGGTCTGCAGTAAACCTGACTAAATATAAGTATAATAAGTCAGGTTCACTGCATACGTTTTTTTTAGACTAGGGTTTTAAACTTTTTATTAAATTATATTATTTTTAATGAAGTGAGAGTACGTACAATACCTACTAGTACTATGCTAATTCTTACTTCTTATGCTAATATTGTATTTCCGTTAGTTCCTTGTGGTAAGTTATAAAGAAGACTTATGGTCGCAGCCCAAACGCTATACGCATACAATTCATAGGCAATGTGTATAACAAGTAAAGTAGGTGAGGTACATTTTGGGTTCTGAAGATTACATTTTATTACTAGTGGTCGCATTAAATAAATAAATATGGGACATTTTTTTACACAGCACCGTCTAACCCACACTAAGGATCGTATTATAGAACGTTTCTCAATACTCAAGAAACGCTTACGGCTACTTTTCGGTTTAAAATAAGTACTCTCAAGTGTTTCTTTTGAGTATTGTGAAACGTTCTGTAATACGGCCCTAAGCTTATTGAGCTGGTGGTATGGAACCTCGACAAGTGATAAACATACTTATATATTTTCAAAAACCATGTATATTATACTTAAGTAGGTACATGAGAAGCCTTCAAACGTTTTTGAATCACAGAAAAATTTGTTGTCTCAGCGCAGTAGTCGTATAACTTATGCCACTAAGGCCCACTTGCATGAATGCTGGGGTTAAATATTTAATTATCGAAATAGTTAACTCGAAATTAAGTAAAGAACTTTTTAACCCTAATCATGTCTTGCACCATAGCAAAATATCATCGGGTTAACTAACCCAGTGTTTTATAACACTCTATGGCCCACTTGCGCGATCTTGAGTTAATGTGTATAACTCGGAGGTATGGACTTACCCCGAAAATTTAAACCCACCGATTTCTGAGGGTTATTTCGTTAAACGTTGGGTTAGTAGCTGACAGACAATGTAGTGGCACTTGACACATGCGTGACACGGACTCCTCAAAGTAACACGCTGCGCAAATATAATACGATAAAAATAAAATGCACTCAGCTGTCATGTTACATTCATTAGTGTTTGTTTGGATGACATAGGCCCACTTGCGTGAATGCTGGGGTTAAATAAATAATTATAGAGTTAGATAACTCGGAATTAAGTAAATAACTTTTTAACTCTAATCATGTCTTGCGCCATAGAAACATATCATCGGGTTAACTAACCCAGTGTTTTATGTCACTCTATATCATTCAACCAAACATTAATGATTGATCAAAGAATGAAACAGATATGTCTATCTCTTTTACACTACAGTTTGCCACATAAGACTTTTTCTTACACGAATGAATGTAACATGACAGCCGAGTGCATTTTATTTTTATCGTATTATGTGTGCGCGGCGTGTCATTTTGAGGAGTCCGTGTCACGCATATGTCACGTGCCACTTCATTGTCTGTCAGCTGCTAACCCAACGTTTGACGAATTATCCCTCAGAAATCGTTGAGTTAAAATTTTAGCGATTTAACCTAGGTATACCCTTAACTCGGGGTCATGCGAGACAAATTAATGATTTAACTCGGGGTTAGTCCATACCTCCGAGTTATACACGCTAACCCAAGATCGCGCAAGTGGGCCATAGAGTGACATAAAACACTGGGTTAGTTAACCCGATGATATTTTTCTATCTTGCAAGACATGATTAGGGTTAAAAAGTTATTTACTTAATTCAGAGTTAACTAACTCTATAATTATTTATTTAACCCCAGCAAGTGGGCCTTACTCAACATTAATGATTGAACAAAGAATGAAACAGGTATGTCTATCTCTTTTACACTACGACTTTTTCTTACACGAATGAATGTAGCATGAATGAACGAAATGAATGAATGAAATATCTTTATTCATGTAGGTCACAAAGTAACACTTATGAACGTTAAGATTATTGCTCCTACATTTACATTTAATGCCAGATTCGCAAAGCAAAAGGTAGAGCCTGAGGAAGAAACTGGCAATAAAACTCATGGCCACTCTTTTTTAACCGCCAGTAATTACATTAGTTTGATGATGACATGATGTTTGACCAATTTTATAGTAATGAATTTATACAAAACAAAAACAAAATCAATGTTGTGTTTAAAATCATATCAAATTTAGAGCTAATTATAATAAATCTTTATTCATTTAGGTCACAAAGTAACACTTATGAACGTCAAGAATATTGCTTCTACATTTACTGCCAGATTCGCAAAGCAATAGGTAGAGCCTGAGGAAGAACCTGGCAATAAAACTCATGGCCACTCTTTTCTAAACGCCAGTAATTACATTAGTTTGATTAACATGATATTTGACCAATTATATAGTAATGAATTTATACAAACAAAAAAACAAAATCAATGTTGTGTTTAAATCATATCAAAATTAGAGCGATTATAGTTGCCGGTTCTAAGGGCAGCCTAACCTTGAAGAAGAAGAATCTGGCAAGAAAGTCACTGGATGCCATTTTAAAATGTAGGAATGGCTTACAACAATAAAATTAAACTTACATTGTTCCTTTGGATTTATGTGAGAACAGTCGACTAAACTTAAGTTTACCTTAAATATAAATAAGATTATTTTTAATAATTGCTATAACAGCTATGAGCTGACCAGTCCCAACAGACGGCACCCGTTCACGGGTATGACGCATTATAACAGCCATCGCCCTACTCAACCGTATTATAGGGAATAAGGCGACCCGATACATACGCCACCACTGCCAGGACACTTAGGCGAGCATGACATACTCAAAAACTGCACAGCAACTATCATGTCAATTTCAAAGAAATAAATAAGTCTACATGGTGCTCACACAATATCAAACTAAAATTACATTGTATACCGGGACTAAACGCAGCCAATTTAGAAACCTTTAGTTGTCAGACGTTTCAAATTATTAATAATGTAGAGATGTAAAAATACAACATATATATGCAGATTCAAGGCATATCACAAGATTCATTCGAATCCTAAATAGCTCAAGCGAAGAGCAAGCAACTCATTTCCATTTATTTTTATCGTTCAAATAATCATTAGTTGTGTAATAGGCCCTTTTCAAGAGGTGCCTCTTAATTTCCGCCTTAAATTTATGTAACGGCAGGTTCATAATGTTTAAAGGAATTTTATTATATAGTCGTACTCCAATTCCTGCAATAGAGTCGTGAACCTTTTGTAAACGATGATGCGTTCCAATTAATTTATGCTTATTTCTAGTATTTATCGAATGTATGTCACTGTGTCTATTGTATAAATGTATGTTCTGTTTAAATATCATGATATTTGCAAATATATACTGTGATGCAACCGTTAAAATGCCAATTTCCTTAATTTTTTCTCTAAGAGACACTCTAGCACTCAATTTATATAATACACGTATAGCTCTCTTCTGGAGTACAAAAATTACATGTAGATCAGCTGCTTTGCCCCACAGCAAAATGCCGTAAGACATGACACTATGAAAATAACTAAAGTATACCAGCCTGGCAGTTGCCACATCAGTAAGCTGCCTGACTTTACTAACGGCAAAGGCTGCCGAGCTGAGTTAACCTGCAAGACACGTTATTTGGGCATTCCACTGCAGTTTGCTATCTAAAGTGATCCCCAAAAATACAGTCTATTCTACAAGATTAAGGGTATCACTGTTCAATGCTATATTTGTACCGCAATTCCTGACATTAGGCATGCTGAATCTGATACATTTTGTCTTCTTAGCGTTTAGTAGCAAATTATTGGTCGTAAACCAATCTACAACTTGGGCAAGTGAACTATTTACGCCGTTAAAATTACTAAGCGTGCGATCAACTTTAAAAATAAGTGACGTATCATCAGCAAATAGAACAATGTCGCACAAGTTCTGTATATAGAATGGCAGATCGTTAATATAAATTAAAAATAGAAACGGACCCAGAATTGACCCTGCGGCACGGCCATAGCAACAGATGCTCCAGGGGAGCGAATTCCATTGACATCAACATGTTGTATTCGATCATTTAGGTAGGGGGCAATAAGGTTCAGTGCAGAGTCTTTGATACCATAATAAAAGAGTTTTCCCAATAGTGTTTTATGGTCAACGCAATCAAATGCTTTGGAGAGATCGCAGAATACTAGACCAATAGCATCGTGTCTATTCTCCCAAGCGTCATATATATGATTCAGAAGTGTCACACCTGCATGAATGGTAGAACGACCCCTTGTGAACCCATACTGCTCCTTATGTAATAGCATATTTAAATTAAAATGAGCTTGTAATTGTTGCAATATAATTTTTAAAAATTTTGCTAATGGCTGGTAATATTGAAATTGGTCTGAAATTACCAGGGTCGGTTTTGGATCCAGATTTAAATAGAGGTATTACTTTACTGTGTTTCATTAAATCTGGAAACACTCCTTTATCAACACATTTATTAAATATTTCAGCTAGATGTGGTGATATATTAACAATGATAGACTCAATCAATTTTACAGAAATACCCCACAAGTCAGCTGTCTTTTTTGAGTTAAGTGACTTGAATACTTTAATGATATCATTGGGGTTTACATATTTGAAGCCAAATAAGACACTACACTGATCCACGCTGCCCCCAAGCATGCGTTGAGCTTTTATTGGACAAGAATTTAAGGAGCTAGTTGTTTTCGCGGGTATGTCTATAAAATAGTTGTTAAAAGTTTGTGCTATATCTAATTTATTATTACACACTTCGTTATTTATAATTAACTCAATGTTATTATCACGGGGTAGTAATCGACCGGTTTCAGTATTGATTACATTCCAAGTCATTTTTGCCTTGTTTTTTGACTCTTTAATTTTATTACTTATATGTAACGACTTGGCAGCAGCACAGGCCTTTTTAAAGGTCTTAGAATACATTTTAACATATTGAATAAAGGCAGGATCAAAATTAAATTGCTTCATACCATATAGTTCCTACAACTTAGCCCTACTTTTGTAAATTCCTGCAGCTATTCTAGTTGCCAGTTCTAAAGGCACTTTAAGAAGAATCTAGCAAGAAAGTCAATGGATGCTCTATTAAAATGTAGGTGTGGCTAACAACATTAAAATTACACTTAAATTGTTCCTTGGGATTTATGTGAGAACAGTCGACCAAACTTTGTTTGCCTTAAATTTAAATATTATTTTTTGTAATAATTGCTATAACAGCTATGAGCTGACCAGTCCCAACAGACGACACCCGTTCACGGGTATAACGTATATATCAGCCATCGCCCTACTCAACCATGTTATAGGGAATAAGGCGACCCGATACATACGCCACCACTGCCAGGACACTTAGCAACTATCATGTCAATTTCAAAATAATAAATAAGTCTACATGGTGCTCACACAATAACAAACTCAAATTACATCTTTGTATATTAGTTATTACCGGAACTAAACGCAGCCAATTTAGAAACCTTTAGTTGTCTGACGTTTCAAATTATTTACAATGTAGAAATGTAAAAATACAACATATATGCAGATTCAAGACAAGTACAAAATAACACAAGATTCATTCGAATCCTAAATAGCTCGAGCGAAGAGCAAGCAACTCATTTTCATTTATTTTTATCATTTAAATAATCATTAATTGCGTAATAAGCCCTTTTCAAGAGGTGCTTCTTAATTTCCGCCTTAAATTTACGAGTATGTAACGGCAGGTCCATAATGTCTAAAGGAATTTTATTATATAGGCGTACGCCAATTCCTGCAAAAGAGTCATGAACCTTTTGTAAAGGATGATGCGTTCCAATTAATTTATGCTTATTTCTAGTATTTATCGAATGTATGTCACTGTGTCTATTGTATAAATGTATGTTCTGTTTAACTAACATGATATTTGCAAATATATACTGTGATGCAACCGTAAAAATGTCAATTTCTTTAAATTTCTCTCTAAGAGACACTCTAGCTCTTCTGGAGTACAAAAATTACTTGTATATCATCTGCTTTGCCCCACAGCACAAAGCCGTAAGACATGACACATGAAAATACCTAAAGTATATTGGTTGCGCTGGTTACGATTCGAAAGCTGCCGCGTAATTTTTTCTATGTTGCATCGCCGATCTCCATTTGTTTTTAATTAATTAGTTTCGCCGAAAATTATAGTTTTATTTTGAATACTTTGAAGGTCAAATACGAAGACAAACGCTTAGTTTAAATTAAACCGCTTATTTTTATTAAATATTTAATTTGAAAAATAGCTCATCGTGTAATGAACACGACTTAGAAAAATTCTTAGATATTTTTGCATCAGCTGTTCGCGCCCTAAAGAATCTCAAGGTCAATGACCTCTGTGACTTTTTGTTTTTGTTTATCGGTTTAAAGAAATTAGATTTCGAAACCGTTCGCTTATTTGAAATGGATAGATGTGGCCATCAAATACCTAAGTTCAACGATTTAGAAACTTTCGTCAACGTCAAAACGTCGACTATTCACATATTTTTACAAATAAAATGTAAGTAAAATTAATACGAAACTTCATTAAAGGACATACGTCAAAACGGCCATAATAGCGTGCCGCTAGTATAGTCATTTTAATAATGTTGTATAGTTTCTTATACCTACATCGCGATATGAATATTTATATTTACGGGAATAAACAATATCGCGAGACATACCTTTTTGAGCTAAGTGACAACCATGTTGTACTGGCCGTGTTCAAAAGCTGATTGTGGCCACGTCTCACGATTTAGGTCCTTATAGTATGGTATACAATAGTCAAAAATTAGTGACCCGACTCAACGGTATTAAAAAAATATGTGGTGTCGTAGGACACCAGGTAGGAACGAAGTTAACAAGTTCACGATTCAATTAATCATACATAAAGTCACCGTTTGTACTAGGATTCGAACTCTGGCACATCTTGCGTCTCAGCCGAGCTGCATACCACCCAAACCACACAGCTACGTTACTGCAATTTCCAAATTAGTGTTCACTTCACTGAGGTTAATAGACAGTTTGAAAATCGACACAATTTGCAAAACAAACTACTGTCACGCCTGCGCACGTCTCATTTAACGCTTTTATTCCACCCAATTTTTCTTACGGTTTTACTATCACATATTTTTCAGTTCGGTCGCGCAGCAAAATCCTTGTCTCCTCTAAGCCTGCCATAAGGAACTTCGTTCCAAAAAGGTTCTAAATAGGTACCATCCTCGGTCAGGCCCATAACGATAACTGTTTTGCAAATACATATAATATCTGAAGCGCTCGTGGTCCCGCGGACTCCGTGTTCGCTATGACTGGTCACGGATGGGTGACCACTTTGTGGCATTTACATTTGCGATCGTGTTTGTGCTTCGGAAGGCAAGCTAAGCCGTTATGTCACGTTAAGTCAAGTTGAAGGCCTAATGAGCGACTTGAATAATTTCAACAGCAGGTAGCCACAACCTGCGTTTCAACACGGCAATGGGCTCACTATGGTCGAGTCATTTTAATAGGCCATATTTGACACTTCATCAAAAACCGCCAACGTATCCTTGTCAATAGCGGGTATAAAATATACTTATTCACTTATGTTATAACTTTTCTCAGTTACAATTACATGTTTTGTCTAAATGCCCAAAGAAGGCTATTTTACTAATTACTTTCACTAATAATTCATTGTAAAGAAGATAAACAATGCCCGTTCTAAAGAACTGAACGTCGTTACAATGTAGCGGCAATGGACTCTTTTGCCTTTTTAAACATTAGGGAGGTTACCCAGAAAATCGAAAGTATTTTATTAGAATCGAATGTAATAAGAATTATTTGTAATATTCCACCACTTTAAAGTTTTATGTTTCTCTAACACAATTTTCTTTGACTTAATTATTTCTCTAATTTTGACAGGTTTAATGACTTTATTTCGATATTTGGTTTCTTATAATTTTAATCTAATCTGCTTGCAACATCGCCCCTTCAACATTTTCATGACCATCTGTATATATATATATATATATAGTAAAAGGCAAAATCACTGACTGACTCATTGATCACGAAACCTCTGAAACTAACAAAGATAAGAAGTCCAAACTTCGCATTGGGGTTCCTTTAAACACGTAGGTTTCCCTTACGAAAGATTTTTTTGAAATTCTACCTCTAAGGAAGTAAATAAGCGATAAACGGTTGATAGACGTTCGTCGTTTCAAAGTTAGAGACATGAATTTACGTACACCTGTTTATAGATACCAATAAATGGGCACGTGTATCACGGTTTCGCAAAAGTTTAACTATGAGGAGGAAAAACTGGGGTTGTATTTACTGACTCATAAATCACGAAATCCATGAAGCTACGAAGTCCAAACTTCGCATTGGGGTTCTTTTTTACACGTAGCGTAGAAGTTTTGCAAATTTTTAAATAAGGGATAAACGGTTGTATAGAAGATTGTCATTTTCAAAGTAAGTAACATGTACTTACGTACCTACAACTGTTTTGGAAGAATCTCCCTTACCAGCGAGTTCGGTGTTCCCAGGGGAACCGAAACTATGTCAGTACACCACGCACAGCCTAATCGTTAAACATAAAGACCTGATATTTGGTGAAATTTAAGTCTTTGGATAAGCAATAATAACGGGATTCCCGATATTTCCATGGAAACGGGAACTACACGGATGAAGCCACTCACAGTCTAAACTATAAAGCATTTAATCCTGTCCCTTATTACTTTTACAAATATATTTGAAAGTTTGCCCGATTTGTTGACATAATTACAGCTCCACTCTCCTGGGTAGTAGCGTGATGATATATAACTTATAATCTTTATTTATAAATATACTATCCAGTACAAAAGGTTTTTTTCAATTCCGATGGTAGTTATTGAGATTAGCGCTTAGCAACATATTTTGCGGTTCATTTTTATTTATATTGAAAGCTCAGCTATTCACAGATTTAATTCGCACTGTTCAACAATCACACAACGACTGACGTTCTCGCCACGTGCCGTATAAAGTCAACTACCCACAGACTTGTCGTCGACATTAGACGTCACGAACGAATGAATGATTAACATAGGTAAACGTGTAATCGATTACAACGGTCATGGATGTCTATTGTTATTAGTCGACTAAATACTAATGGAGCTTACAGCTCGGCCATCCTCATAAAATGAGTCCCTTCACTTAGTAGGAAATGTTATAAACAGAGCGTATTTGTTATATATCAATACATTATTATTTCATATTTTATATACTACTCGGGACTTCACGCGAAACAATTTTGTACTTACATTCACCGACGTTTCGAGCGCGTTGCAGCGCCCGTGGTCGCGGCTGCTTATATTATTTTACTGTTGGCGCCATTTTCCAAAATTATTCTTCTCGAGTTTAGTTGCTTGTTGCACAAAATGAGTAATTTTGACGACCAATTATTTGAATTAACGCCACCGGAACTCAGTTTAATTGCAAAAAATGCTACGGAGAATATTTTACCTGAAAAGTCTAAAAGTCGCTACATATCTACATATGACGAATTCATTGTGTGGAGAGAAGAGAAAAAGGCAAATAGTTTTTCAGAAAATGTTATTTTGGCATACTTCTCTGAACTTTCAACAAAATTAAAACCATTTACCTAATGGTCGAGGTATTCAATGTTAAAAAGTGTGCTAAAAATCAGGAATAATGTGGATATCAGTGAATACCCCTGCTAACTAACTAAATGCTTTCCTAAAACGACAATCAGACGGCTTTACAACTAAAAAGTCGAAAATATTAACATCGAATGAAATGGAAAGGTTTTTGAACGAAGCTCTCGATGATCGTTATTTAAGCACAAAGGTAATTTATTAATAAGTACTTCTATTTTTCTTTGGTATTCAATTTACGAAATCGCAAAATACACTAAATATAAAAATTATAAATCATAACCCTTTTTTTTTGTAGGTTGCGCTGATTTTTGGCGTTGCTTTTGCTTGCCGCAGAGAGGAGTTAGCTAATATCACTTTAAAAGATATTGAAATCCATGGAAAGATGCTACTAATCAATATTCCGAATACAAAAAATAAGATACCGAGAAGCTTTATTGTTAAAGGAGATTTTCTTAAAATAGTGCAAAAATATATGAATCAGCGGTCCCAAAAAGCAAAAATCGACCGTTTTTTCCAAAATTATCAAAAAGGTAAGTGTACAGCTCAAGCAATCGGGATAAACAAATTTGGTAATATGCCAAAAGAAATAGCTACGTTTCTTGGTCTGCCGGATGCTGAGTATTATACTGGGCACAGCTTCAGGAGGACCTCTGCTACATTATTGGCAGATTCAGGAGCCAATTTGACGTCCTTAAACCGACTAGGAGGCTGGAAGTCAGACAAAGTTGCAGAAGGCTATTTTGCTGATTCATTAAACAACAAACTAGAAACTGGAAAAAAAATCACACAATCCATTAATTTAAAGTCCAGTCCATCTCCTTCACATGACAATACTGTCATGTGAAGGAGATGGAAGAGAAAGTTCGCCCGCCTACCTTCGTTGATAATTATAATTCATCAGATCCAATTCCATCAACTAGCAAACGCCCTTGTATGACACCTTTGACAAATATACATGAACAATCATATGAAATTAATAATAGTTTGTCTCAAACAGTAAATATGCAACCGAAAACTTCCCCAGTTAATATAAAAAACTGTACCAATTTCAATGTATATGTGAACTATAACTTTCACAAGAAATAAATGATTAGTTACTTGAGTTTATTGTGTTTTTATTATTTTATTAAATTGCTTCATTTTTTCGCAACTGTATTAAAAATACTTGTTCCGACTGTCAACCCTTACCTTCGGCTGAGCCTCGGCTCGGGTCAACATTTGTCGGAACTCGTTGCAATGACAGGCATTTCGCACTTGTATCGAAATATACTATGTTTCCAATCGCGATATGATTGTATAGATATATAATCAAGTTTTCATCTAAGGAATAACTATTTCAGGACTTTAATGAATCATCTTCATTACTCTCGTCGCTACAGCTTCCCTCACTGGATATGTTCTTAAACCTAAGCCAAGGGTGTATCTTATCAACAGCTATGATGTTTTCATACTTTTTATTTGACTTTCTAGTAAGAGGAGTATCTTCGATTAAGAACCTATCATTATCCAGGATTTTTTAATGCGATATGGGCCATGAAACTTTGAAATGAGTTTCTTAGACTTGCCTATATGTTCTCTATTTATTATCATTCGCTCAATTATAACGAGATTGCCTACCTTATAAGACCTAGCCTTCTTTCTGTGTTTATCAAATTCTTTTTTTGATTTCTGTTGTTGTTTATCAATTCTAGCTTTAGCCGCGGACCGCATGTCTATCAACTCACTACTACTAGCGCGAGATATAGCTTCATTTAGTACTTCATTTATTAAATTTTATGAGGAGTTAAGGACTTTGAATCCAAACAAGAGTTCACAAGGACTTTTACTTGTAGTTTTGTTCATCGTAGTGTTCATGCCTAACTGAATGTCACTAATGTAGTAGTCCCATGTATTATCTTTTTTGCCATGTGTTTTAGTGCTTAGTGCATCTAGTATGGTACGATTATATCGTTCTATTTGGCCGTTGGCTCTAGGGGTGACAACCGCATTTAAAATATGTTTCACGTTTGAGCCCTTAGTGAATAATTTAAACATTGTGCTTGTAAAACAAGTTCCTTGATCAGTTATGATACGTGATGGGTTACCAAAAAAACTAAAAAAATCTTTAAAAACCACTCTTAGAACGCACGAACGGTCCCAAATGATCTGCATGGAGTGTGTGGAAGGGTTTATCTGCTTTCGGTATTGGGTGTAGCAAGCCCTCTTTTCTTCCACCCGGAGCCTTGTGGTGAGCACATTCGAGGCAAGCCGATACATACTTTTTTGTAAAGCGTTTCAGTTTAGAAAACCAGAACGTTTCACGAACGTTTTTTTCGAACCCGAAATGACCTATTTCGTCATAATTCATTCTCAATACCTGCCACCTAACTGCTCTTGGAACTACCCACTTAATTTTATCTCCAACGATCCTAAATACATGATCCCCCTTTACTTGATAGTTTTTATAAAAATCCGCTACAAAACTAGTGGATCTGTCTAGCAAAATATTCTTAATTCGAGATATCTCTTCATCATTACTTTGGACTGTTGAAATCCAGTCTTTTATGTTAATGTTTAGCACGTCGAGAGCATGGGTATCTTCGTCCCCTGCAACTGGATCAGTCACAGGAGCCCGACTGAGGGCATCAACATGCGCCATACGTGCTCCTGCCCTATATTCGATTTCTCAATCATATTCTTGAAATTGTATCCACCACCGGGATATTCTTGGGATGAGGTCACGTTTCGTTAATGTCGGAGTGCATTACAGTCGGTGACTATCTTAAATTTTAGGCACACACATTTTACACGCGAAATCGTTTTAAAGACGCTATTACGGCCAGCGTCTCTAACTCGAATGAATGTAAGTTCTGTTCATATTATGTGGTTTTTCTACTATAATAAGCTACTGGCTTTAGAGCTCCATCGTAATGTTTTTGCATTAAAATACCGGCTACACCTAACTTCGAGGCATCCGTATGCAATTCTGTTTCTAGGTTTGCGTCATATAAGGCAAGAATGGGGCGGGGCGGTCGGTTAACTTTTGCTTCAATGTTTCAAATGCTTCGGTATGGACATTGATCCATTTCCATGTGAAGTTGGCCTTTAGAAGGTCAGTTAGGGGTCGTGCAATTATGGCAAAGTTTTTAACAAACCGTCTGAAAAAACTAGCTAGCCAAAAAACGTCTAACGTCACGAACGTTCTATGGTGCCGGAAAATTTGTTATTGCAACAGTTTTGCGTGACCCAGGCCTTATACCTTGACCACTGACTTGAAATCCCAGAAAATCGATCTCTTTGAAGTAAAAGTTACACTTCTTTAGTTTTAACGTAAGACCTGCGTCCATAAGTAGTTACAAAACCTTCTCTAACCGTTCAATACCTTCATCAAATGTCTTTGCGGGTATAAGTATATCGTCCATGAATATCATTGCAAAATTAACTTTTGATTTAGACAATACCGTGTTCATCGCCCTTTGAAAAACTGAGGGGGCGTTAGCCAAACCAAATGGAATACGCTTAAACTAATATTGACCGTCAGTGGTGACAAACGCTGTTTTGTCCTGGGAATTTTCAGCTATCGGTATTTGATAATAACCTGATGCACAATCAAGAGTTACAAGTAACGAATTTCCTCCCAACATATCCAACTGGTCGTCTATCAATGGCAAGGGATAATGCTCCTTCTTTGTTTTTCTATTAAAAGCCCCATAATCTATGCACAGTCTTTTCTCGCCGGTTTTTTTCTTGACGAGCAGTATAGGACTGGCGTACTGGGAATTGGATTCGCAGATTATATCAGCTTGGATCATTTCCTGTACCATTGAGCGCATCAGTTCCTTTTCAGGGTATGAGAGCCTATACGGCCGATAAACAACCGGTTTATCATCCAATAACTCTATCTCCATCTTCGCTACGTGGGTAAACCCTAAGTCCATTAAATTATTTGAAAAGCACTCCTTGTAACGAATCAAAACTTCTTTTAACTTACTAATCTCATTGGAGGTTAAGTGTGGATCATATTTGAGTTCTGAACAAAATTCATTATTTTCTACAGCCAAAACGTTAATTTCTAAGGTCTTGTTTATTCTAAATGCACGAGTAATCAAGGTTTGGCGCTTTAAAATTATTAAGTTATTAGATACGTTATGAATTAGTAAACTACCTAGATTATTTACTATCTCATATTCCCCTGGGAGAAGGTAAATCTCGTAGCCAGGCTTACCTCGGAGTGAACCTCTGACGTACACAGTACCTGTGTATTCAACTGAGCAACTGACTGGGACCAAACACATATTATTTGGATGTAAGGTAATATCAGCAACGGATGTAAAAGAAAACTTATTCGCACATTCACGAGTAAAAATGAGTGAATCGAAAGTTTTTGTTATGACTATTCCAGGTTTCTCCGTAAAACTATGTCCAATCAAGACAGGGTACTTGATAACATCATTTGCTACAACTAACAGATTTACTATTTCTTCAACGTCTTGTATTTTAATGGAAACTGTAGCACTACCCATGGGAAATATAACGTTATTACCTATACCTTTCATGGAAGGCAAATTAGACTGAAACGACCACTTTATCCCTAACTTATTAGCATCACTACATCTAATTAAAGTGCATTGGCTACTCATATCTACATAACCTATAATAAGTTGTCCATTAATCATTAGCTGTATAATATATTTATCGTTGTCTTTACACTTCATCTCAAAATCTACGTGCATAATTTCCTTCTGATTCGACGCATTACTCTTATTATTATCGTTATCCGAAGGTAGCCTGGTACAGTTCAAGACGGTGTGGCCTAACCTTCTACATATATTGCGCCTAAAAATTTTCTTCGTACACTTAGTGCTGAAATGACCAGGTTCGTTGCAGTTATAACAAACTACCGGTCTAGAACTATTTTTACTTTTTAAATCATTGCTAACTGGTTTATTATTAGAGGTATACAACGATGTGCCAGTTTTCTTTTCGTTAAATCGCATTTTATCTGTTTAACGTGATTGCTGATTGGTTGACTGGAAATACTCTAAAACTTGTTCAGATTCCTGGCACTTCGCTGCTTTAGCTCCTAACCTTAACGATCGATCATCGATTCCGTATAGTAGGCAGTCAACGGCACGCTTACCTTTTATATCACAACGGTTCAACAAATTAATTTTTTCGAAGTAATATCATTCTAATGATTCATTATATTTAACTCGTTTGGACAACATTTCCGTTAATAACTCAGCGTAATCATCACTACTGGGAAACGATTCTAATAATTTGGTTTTCCACTCGGACCAACTAAATGACAAAGTCGGCAATGTTTGATACCAAGTCTTAGCAACTCCTATTAATTTAGGTAACGCGTAGTGTATGATTTGGTCGTCTCCCCATTTGTATAGTTTGGCACATTCATCTACTATGCTAAGCCACATCTGTATCGTTTGCCCTTTAACCATCGGATCAAAATCTGGCACTACATTACCTAGCATCGGAAACTTATTACCTTCAGGTCGATTGTTAATTAAAGTATTTACTAATTTAGTCAGTAGCATATGGGTCGCATTGTCATAACTATTAATGGAACGTCTTACCGGTGAACTGGACGGCCTGTGCGTTGAAGTGGGCCCTCAGTAGCGGCGCACATCACTCCGGCGTGATCTGCTGCGTTCACGATGTCGGCGGGAATACCCGCGAGCACTGGCCCGGCTGCTCGAGCTCCTACGGCGCCGGCTATGGCGCTCGCGCGAACTGGTGCTGCTGCTGGAGCTACCCCTGTGCCGCTGCAGGCGTTCACGACGACGTACACGTTTCCTGGAACTTTCATCGCGCTCTTGATACTGTTTGTCCCTGCGATCCATTGATTTTCTTGAATGACCGTTACTGTAATTTCTTATTTTCTTCTCACGACGATTCAAAGTCTCCCTTTTGTCCAAGTGGTTACTTTTTCTTTTCCTCGAACGCGAAATTCGATGGTTTCCCGCTTCATCTGGCGCTCGTGGCCCACGGCCGGCTCGGGGCCACGGTGGCTCGGGGCCACGAGCGCAAATTTTTTTGTATAAATGATACTTGTGTAAAAGCAAACAGTGCAAACATCATGGAAAACGAGTATCTGACTCAGAGTTCTGTAAACGATCACTGAGTTACGCAACTTTCACTATGGCTGGTCCTCGGATGGGTGACCACTATGTGGTATTTATATTTGCGAGCGTTTCCGTGCTTCGGAAGGCACGTTAAGCCCTTGGTCCCGGTTGCCAGTAAAATGGCAGTCGTTAAGCCTGGTTGAATGCCTTTTGGGCGGCATGAAAAATTTCAACAGCAGGTAGCCACAACCTGCGTCTGTCTATTTCAACACAGCAATGGGCTCACCACCTATTAAATCCACACGGTGAAAAGAGGGCATATAATATGCCTCTGCCACCCCTTCGGGGATAAGGCGTGATGGATATATAAATACTTATACAAAAAATAAGTCACCACACAAAGAATTGTTATGCGGGCGTTATTACTAAAAATATAGCATTAGCCTGATCAATCCCACTTCTGAGTTGAAAGGATCACACCAGGTTCTTCAAATAAAAGTAGATTGCTCAGCTATTCACAGATTTATTTCGCACTGTTCAACAATCACACAATGACTGACGTTCTCGCCACGTGCCGTATAATGTCAACTACCCACAGACTTGTCGTTGACATTAGACGTCACGAACGAATGAATGATTGACATAGGTAAACGTGTAATCGATTACAACTGTCATGGATGTCTATTGTTATTAGTCGACTAAATACTAATGGAGCTTACAATATAGAATTGTCAATGAATTACGGTAAGTTACATATTTTATTCTATTTATATAATGCTACTACTCGTACCAGTGGATAGTGACTGCCTTCATTTTCTTAACAGCTTTTGTTGTGTAACTTTGAAAGTCGCCGTTGTTTATTTTGCTACATTAAAAGCCCTCCTAATCCTATTATAATAAAAATAAAAGAGAGTATTTGGCAACAAATTTTAAAGTCTGTTCCCGCGCTCCGAACCACCTCGCCTCGCGTGGCAAACTTTTCTAATATATTAAAAATTTCTCGTACAAACATGCTGCGTACAACATTAAAGTCGGAAAGTATCTAGAAACTTTCTCAAAATACCTATTTAACGGCTAATTTATTGATATCTCATTGCTCACTCACACTTCATCTAATCATAACATTCAAATATAAGTAGATATTTATCACAGAACAAGGAATGCTGCTTGCTTCCGAAAAGTAAGGCGTCTGTTACTAAGACGCAAGTGATATTTCTTTTTTACTTTATGATATCTATATAAATAAAAATGAACAGCAAAATATGTTGCTAAGCGCCAATCTGACTGCATCGGTGGCGCAGTCAGTGGTAGTGTATGCTGCGACTGCCGCGAATGAGGGTTCGATTCCCGGGTCGGATCAAATATTCGTGTGACCTACAAATGTTTGTTTCGCAGTTTGGATTTTTGCTATGTATAATATGTATGAATTTAGAAATGTATTACTATTTACTATTTATCGAGAAAGGTTATAAGCTATATATCATCACGCTAATATCCATAAGAGTGGAGCAGTAATAATAAATGTCAACAAATCGGGCAAACTTTCATACATTTTTGTAAAAGTAATAAGCTTCGGGATTAATTGGGTGCGACGGGGGTTAGAAGTATTAAGATATTAATAAGACTTGTTCTATTGAGTTATTCAGGACAACATTTATCTGGAGCAACAACCTGCATTACTGAAGGTTGCTTTAGGGCAAAATACCAACGACTATAACCACAGAGCCCACTACCACTCACTAACTAACGCTTGTTTTTTCCGAATGATTACAGTATAAGGTTCTTCAAAAAGGTGACTTATAAGGTTTTTTAAAAAGTCGGTGGCACTACCTGTAGTGCCAGTTTAGCGTAGCACGTCTGATGAAACCTAAATAATAAATAAAAAAAAAAAAAATATCCATCACGCCTTATCCCCGAAGGGGTGGCAGAGGCATATTATATGCCCACTTTTCACCGTGTGGATTTTTCTGTCCCACGTAATAGGTGGTGAGCCCATTGCCGTGTTGAAATAGACAGACGCAGGTTGTGACTACCTGCTGTTGAAATTTTTCAAGCCGCCCATAAGGCATTCAACCAGGCTTAACGACTGCCATTTTACTGGCAACCGGGACCAACGGCTTAACGTGCCTTCCGAAGCACGGAAACGCTCGCAAATGTAAATGCCACAAAGTGGTCACCCATCCGAGGACCAGCCATAGTGAAAGTTGCGTAACTCAGTGATCGTTTACAGAACACTGAGACCGCGGGGCCACGAGCGCTTCTCTCTAATAAATCTAGAAAATAATATATAAATTAAATCATGAACATTTAAAAAAAGTCCGACAAATGTGTATAGAGTACAAACTTGAAGGTTAATCATATTGAACAACCTGCAGCGCTCGAGTAGCAGTTGTTTGATATCTCTACAAAAAGTAATCTTAGATTTACAAAGAGAAAAACTATAAAAATTCATCTCATAATGAATGCAGAATGTATATTGTCTCTACCTCATAAGTTACATTCACCTATGCCAATTTCATTATATATTTAAAGAGATTGGTTTAAAATATGTCTACATTCAGTGAAATCAAGTTACCACAATTTAAATGTTTATAAGTAAAATATTATGAGGTTGGTGCCATCCATCAAAGTTTTACTTTTGCGCTTTTTATAAAACATCTTCACGCTGTATCCCTGACGGAGTAGTCAGAGAGGACAGATCGCTAAGCTTCGCGATCAATGCCTACTTCTTTCGCTTCTTGTAGATTCATCATTTTCTTCATACATGCACGTCTGGGAAACCGAGTACTTTTGATCGATTTTGAGCAATCTGCTTATTATAAATCTGCTTATTATTAATTTATGTGCTTATTATTAAATTAAATTCTTCTTTTATACGTATCTCTTGCAAATTATCGACTTTTATGCGCTCTAGTACACTATAGGGTTCGTGCACGCGGTGCCGCCATCGCTGAAACAGACCTCTTACTCGACTGATAATAGGTTGGTCCTTTGTTACGGTTGAACCTTTACGGTTCACCGCTATACCTACTGCTTATTGGCCGAGCGCTGCTCCGAGGCTCCTTCTGGTCGCGCCTAGACCGGGAGTGGAAGCCGTCGCCCAGCCGGAGAACCCTACGACTGCGAGAGGATCAACATCCGACCCGTGGAAGATCACCTGGCCCTCCCTCAGATAAGTCCAGATTCCGCGGCCTCTCGCGGCAGAGTCCACCTTACGGTTGCCTACCTATATCCAACACCCGCGACCCTGACTGTACTACTTTTGGCCCTATCGGGAAATATATACTATTTTTCTAACTTTAACTCTTATTTATCTCCCGTAGGGTCCTGTACAACCAGAAGGTTTACAGTGGCTGATAAAAAAATAGGTCTGTGTCAATACCGGCACTTCGGTATGTCCGGCCCCATTTTATTTAAAACTGTAAGTACTATGGATATCAAAGCCCCTTTTTATATTCTGTAATAACAGAGGTTATGTCTTTTACTCGAAATAATGAGTCTATACTATTATAATATTGTTATAATAAAGCTACAATCCCTTTAAAAGTAAAAATTAATGAAAGAAACTCAATCTTAAAGTACTTGTAGGCAGCTATATTAATAAAATTACGTGTGACTCACTCATCTTACAACGCCCAGCATAAAGCCTTACCCGTAGAAACTTGATTTTTTTAGGGTAAACTACCCTTATAATTCAGGCACCCACTAAGAAGAGATTTTTCATAATTCCACCCCTAAGTGGGTAAAAAAATGCATAAACGGTTGTATGAAAGTTCGTCATTTTCAAAGTTAGAGACATGAAATTAAGTATACCTATTGTTGACTATAAATTAATGGAGACGTGTATCGCGGTTTTGCAAATATTACATTTTAAAGGGTAAAATAGACGTTGTCTTATATTGATAAAATTAGTGGGTGACTAATTCTTATAATCAACGTCTAGTCAAAACCCTAGGACCAACAGACTTATAATTTTAGGGTGAACTACCCTTATATAGAAGATTCCCACTAAGAATTTCAAAAATATTCTTACCCTAAAGAGGTAAAATAAGGGACCAACTTTTGTATGAAAGTTCATCATTTTCATAGTTAGAGGCATGAAATTAAGTATACCATTTCTGACTATAAATAAATGGACACGTGTATTGCGGATTTGAATTTTAAACATGTCTAACAAGTTATCTTGGAAAAATTTATCAGCTAACTTCACGGTATCGGTTTTTTGTGACCGTCAAGAAATAATTATACAGTTTTCTGTTCCGAGATTTTCTAGACAGGTCAAAATATTTTGCTTTGTACGTTTTTATCGAAACTATTTCATCGCATATTTCAGATATGCACATACTCATATCGAATCGCCTTCACAGATGACCAAACGATGAGTGAAGTTAAGCCGTTTAGGTGCGTTAAATTTTGGATAGGTGACCATTTCAAAAGTAGGCATTTTAGCAGATACGTTTCTTTTAGTAACATAGGATAATAGAAGTCTCTAATATAATAGTAAACGCCTTATTCGCGTTCTACTTTTAGATGGGTGACCACACTGAAAGTATGTGTACAATCAGTAGGTACAAACCTACTGATTAACAGACCAGGTCATGGCTTAGAAAAATAAAACTCTAAACAAAACTTTGTACCAACTTATGTTACACATTGCCACAGGATAACAAATATAAAAGTACTCATTGATTCTATTATAGTTGAGTCAGTTTAAGCGCTCGTGGCCCGCGGTCTCAGTGTTCTGTAAACGATCACTGAGTTACGCAACTTTCACTATGGCTGGTCCTCGGATGGGTGACCACTTTGTGGATTTTACATTTGCGAGCGTTTCCGTGCTTCGGAAGGCACGTTAAGCCGTTAATCCCGGTTGCCAGTAAAATGGCACTCGTTAAGCCTGGTTGAATGCCTTATGGGCGGCTTGAAAAAGTTCAACAGCAGGTAGCCACAACCTGCGTCTGTCTATTTTAACACGGCAATGGGCTCACTACCTATAACGTGGGACAGGAATCCACACGGTGAGAAGTGGGCATGTAATATGCCTCTGCCACCCCTTCGGGGATAAGGCGTGATGGATATTTATTTGTTTATAATTGATTTATTTAAGAAGCCACATTTGACACTTCATTAAAAATCCCCGACGTATCCTTGTAACGGCGTGTATAAAATATTGTTTAGTTTTTCGAAGTTAGAACTACACAATTGCTAAACTTTTCTCAGTTATTCACATACATATTTTATCGTCGAAATGCCCAAAGAAGCCTTTTTTACTAAACCATTGTAAAGAAAATAAACAAAGAATGTTCTAAAGAACTGAACGTCGTTATAACGTTACAGCAGTAAACCCTTTTCCTTTTTAAACACTAGGGAGGTTACCAAGAAAATCAAAAGTTTCTTAGCAGAATCTTTGTAGTACTAGCTGACGCCTGCGGCTTCGCCCGCGTAGTGAGTTTTTCCGTTCCCGTTGCACACAGGAATTTGTTTCTGGGATAAAAGTAGCCCATGTGTTATTTTGATGTATAAGCTATATTACTGTAAAGTTTCATTAAAATCCATTCAGTAGTTTTACGTGAAAGAGTAACAGAAATCCATACCCACAAACTTTTGCGTTTATATAATATTAGTACGATATATTAATTATTTTCATGTTTCCTTAACGTACTTTTCTTTAACATTAATATATTATTTCTTTTATTTTGACAGGTTCACTGATTTTTGCTAGTAACATGGCAGTCGTTAAACTCGTTAAGCTCAGTTGAAGGCCTTATGGCGCAAATTTCAACAGCAGGTCGCCACAACCTGCGTCTGTCCATTTCAACACGGCAATGGGCTCATCACCTGTTACATGGGACTAAAATGCATACGGTGAAATGTGGGCGTATAGTATGCCTCTGCTTACCCTTTTGGGGATAAAGGCGTGACAATATGTATGTATGTATGTATGTTTGCTGATTATATTTCGATATTTATTTCTTAACATGTTAAGGACTAACGTGCTTGCAACATTGCCCCTTCAACACAATTTTTCCTGATCACTTTAAATATGATCCTTACACAGTTCTATCAACATAATTTAGGTAGTGTTTTTTAGCCATCTAGAAAATCAGCTGGCTATTCACATTCAGTTGTTTTAGATCTAGTGCTTTAGAGCTCCGACGTATGAAGGTCCGGCGTACAAAATAATCATTTTTTTCTCTAAATACATACCAACTCCAGGACTTCATTTTGTAATTTTTATTATTTCTGTGCTACTAAACGTAATATTGGTACTGTTGCATCTTATTTATTTATTTCATTTCTAGAAAAACAAAAACATAACATAACATACTTTCACGCCTTTATCCCCGAAGGGGTAGGCAGAGGCTTACTATAAGCCCACGTTTCACCGTATGCTTTGCCTTGAAAAACAAAGTACCTGGCATTTATCCTATTTTAGTTTTTGTGCAAGAAATGTCTGGCCATGTCAGCCCCGCCGGGTCCCGGTAAGAGGGGAAGACCCAAGAAGTGCTGGCTTGACGTCGTAAGGGATGACATGCGTGCCAATGGTCTCACCACAGGGGATGCCGACGACCGTGCGAAGTGGAGGAGAAAATGTAGGAAAGCGGACCCCGGGCGTCGCGAGACGCAACTGGGACAGACGCTCGGATGATGATGAGTTTTTGTGCAAGAATATGTCACTATAAATATATACCTACATTACCAGCCTTCACGTTATAATTGAAAACTCGAAGAAAATAACAATTATAAACTTTTAACACAAATATATTGAATTGATAATTATAAATTTAATAGTTTTCGTTAGATTTTTCGTTCAGTTTTCAGATATTGTTCCTAAATTTACGATAGAAAAAGTATAACAATAATTGGACAAGGATTTAACTGAAATACTATACTAGTTTCTACTGGATAGCTTACTTTTTCAAAATAACTGATTCGATTCATATATGTTTGAAGTCCGTATCGGTTCGTTCACATAAATCGATATTTTTAATCATGTCATCTCACTATTTAGCACAAACTGACACTTGTCAAATGTGGCCTATTATAATGACTCGACTATAGTGTGAACAATCGGTGCCGACAACTTTTTGAACTTTTTGACCTTAGTTACATACAAAACTCCACGCGAAAAAGCTAGTATGTTTAATTCCGTAAATAATTTACACTAATTTTCAATCAGTTATGCATTATATTTCATTATATTATATGTCAGACTTCAATTTTGTTTTTATTATATACAGTACTAGCTGTCCCGCCCGGCTTCGCCCGTGACATACTTCGAACCCCACGGCACCCATTTAATCCCGTCGTTTATTAATTTCACAATAATGTATGAAGATTTTCCGAATTCGTTAATTACTTCTTCGCTCTCCAGTACCTACCTACGCCCGCACGGCCTGGTCGAATATGTAAATATTATCTACATAAACTGTACTTAGTGATGAAATAATTTATATTGATAAGGATTAATAGCATGAGTAAAATAAACGCGCAAGTTTAAATGTAGTACAAAAATATTCAAGATTTTTAAATAAAAAAATGGTTGTTGTGCCTCATTCGACATAGATAGGTATAGTGTGTCGCAGACTTTTTTGTAGATATTTATAAGATCTACAATTATTTATACCATTTTCTGGATCTATCTTTTACAGTTTAGGCAGCGTACACAAAATAAGTAACTTTTCTGGTTGATTTTTTACACCTTGTGTCCGAATAACCCAAATATCTTACGGAACCCTATTTTTATCCAAAATAAAATATAGCCTATGTTACTCGTGGATAAAGTAGCTTTCAAATGGAGAAAGAATTTTTAAAATCGGTTTAGTAGTTTTTGAGCCTATTCATTACAAACAAACAAAGTTTTCCTCTTTTTAATATTAGTGTAGATGAAGAAAATACAAAATAATTATACAATCTCCACACAAAAGATTTACTCAATAGAATTTGCTCTGCTTAAGCGGATATGAAATAAGTACGCAATGTTTGTTCAAAATTTCCGTATTTAATGACGACAAAAATTACTGTGAAAGCATGCAAGCAAAGGCTATATAATGAGTAGGCGACGTATTTTGATGTGTTGGAAAATCGTTCTAATGTTCTCTCATATCTCGCAGAAGAAATACTTCCGTTATTAATTTAGAACTGCTCCGGGTAATGGAAATAAAAGCCATTGGCGTAAGAAAATCTTTTAATTAATTTTGAATTCATACCGTATGTACCCACATTAATTATTTCAACACGTTCTTATACCTACTTATTTGCGCAACTCAACGTATAGTTTACATATCATTATATTATAAAAGCTTAATACTCCTTTTTTTAGAAAATTGCGTTAACTGGTAATGTAAAATTTACAACAACACATAGTTATATAAACTATACGTTGAGTTGCGCAAATAAGTAGGTATAAGAACGTGTTGAAATAATTAATGTGGGTACATACGGTATGAATTCAAAATTAATTAAAAGATTTTCTTACGCCAATGGCTTTTATTTCATTCCAGAGAAGAAGTGCTCAAAGAAGAGTAAAAGAAGCATAAGAAGACTATGCATGAAGCTATGGCTCTTCTACTTTAGTTAGGTATTTTAATTAGTTATTAGAACTTACTGGCGATTGTATACCGCTCTCTACACGACCTGGCGTTACAGAGTACTCTTTCAACAAGCTTAGTGGCCAGTGCAGCCCTTATAAGGTGTTTTTTTTTTTTTTTTTAATGGAATATTTATTTAATAAAGTGGAAAAAGACAATTTGATTCGAGACAGGGATTGAACCTGTGACCTTTGCCTAACCAGGGCAATGTTCTAGCCACCTGAACTACCCGAACCGTATCGAATCAAGTTGAAATTCTCCATCATATTTATATCGTCATTTTAAGAGTATGACGTCATTTTAAGAAATTGTATTTTTCCACTTTATTAAAAAAAATATGAGAAATTTAGCAAATAATTGCTTTAAAAATGTACCTTATAACCTGTCCGTCATTAACCCGACATTTCATCATCTTTTTGGGGTGGTAAACAACCGTTTTGCACCGTTTCTTTATTTTTTTTTGACTTCAGAACCTATACAATTTCTAGGTGTCAGTGCAGTTGAATTTGCAAATTAGGTAAATTTAAATACATTTTAGAAAACCCTATGTTCTAACTAGTGTGTTTAAGATAGTAGCAGATTTACAAGCATTTAATAGATACTTATAACACTATAGAAACTATTTTTACAGAAAGTCAAACGTAATTTTGGGTGTGTTGATGATGTCCAATTAAGCGCCATCTATAGGTATTTATTACATTATAATAAAAAGATGAAATTAAATTTTGCAAGCCAGCAGGACAGTTAGTGAAGGTTAGCATATATACCGGTCTTGTAAAACTCTTCATAACAGTACATTTATATCGTTTATTTTGTGAAACATAGGCTAAACAGGTCTCCATTTAGTGATATGACAATAATAATATAACTTCATCCATGATTTCACATAATTAGTAGTAGCAGCGCAAGAACATATCCAGACTACTCAAAATAGAATGAATTTAAAATATTAGAGTATTAATAATCAACAATAAATCCTAATGAATTCAATACAATACTTATTATATAAATCCTAATGTCGGAATAAATATAAAATATCATATTCTCTAAGTGTCAACAACCTTGTCAAAAGAACAAAAAGGAAATTCTCATAATAATCTTAATGTCAGCAGAAATGTCAAATAAATATGATACACAATATAAAATGTCAAAATAACAGTTTGTGTACAAGTAATTATTGAACGACACAACACAGATTTGCTCTTTCATCCTTATTTTCTCCTCAATCAATATTCACCAATGCCAAAAATTCCATTCGAGAGTTTGTAACGTTAAAATATATTATTAACAATACCTTGCATTATTCCATTCCGTTAAAAACTTTCCAATATACGAGTGTAGCATTAAATCATAAAATAACGTTTTCTTTTGTCTTTGAAGATTCTAGTCGAACATCATAATATTTATTTTGAATTTCGTTGCTCTAAAGAGGTGTTGGTACCAGTATAATATCCGCATGGCGAAATTCTATTTCCTGGCGAGACCAGATAACATTATTATTATAATGAAATGATGGAAAGATGTATTTCTTTAGGAAGATATTTCCTGTTGTGAAATATTTAATCTATACAGATAAATAGAATTGAAATGTGTCTGTTTTTATTTCCAATTTAACAGCATTTACATTAAATGCATATGGAAGTATATAGGTACGGTATATACAAAATATTTGCTTGGCGTGTTCAACAGGGCGTGGCAGTACTTTACTGCGGAGCAAACACTGATCACTTGGAGTACTGCTTAGGCTGGTGCACCTGAATACCAGCTTTGACCTTTTGACTCGGTAGAAGGGCGTGATAAGTGGATTTTCAATAATCCTTTACTAGCAGGTGGTGTTGAGCTCCTTCGTGATAGGAGAGACTTCGCCTCCTTCTGTGTGTTCCTTTGTCTGTACAATAATGACCACGGCGGACCTTCTCGCTCACAAAAAAACACAAAGACAGGGTGTTTACCCTCACACTTTGCGTCCGGGGCAGACGCATAAGGCTAGGTCAGATCTTTATTGAATATACTTATGTGTAGTGAAATGAACTCCATGTCCCTAAATCTACAAGATGGGGTTCTTCAAAAGGGGTCTTAGAAGGTTTTTAAAGGGTCGACAGAGCGAGTGCTGCATCTCTGGTGTTGCTAACGTTAATAGGCTACGACTACTTTCCATTAGGTGGGCCGTATGCCGTTTGCCACCTCAGTGGTATAAAAAAAGAAATACTTCTTAAACTTTTCTCTGCCTATTAGTTTATGGTTATTCACTTTTTTTCCGTCTCATATTATACATTAAAAAACATTTTACAATAAATTGCTTGTAAATGGAACTGGCAGATAGCTGATGTTATAAAGAGTAACTTAGTCATAACTCATACCGTTAATCCGACGGTAACGGATACTACCCAAGTGAAACCGCGGAGCGTTCACTAGTATATTTACAGCTTATAAAACGTATAAAATAATATCTGTAATATGTTAATTATAAGTCGAGAGAACACCGGCATGTAAGTAATTTTCATATTAAGGGTGAAAAACTTCGAGAGAAGGGGAATTAACCTCCAAGCAACTGTCAGAGGTCGCCAGGATCAGCGACTGAGACTAACAGGGTTTTAGACATATCTTTTTCAAGGCATACCCGGTTCCCTGGCCACATACAGCCACGAAGTAGCGTCATGTAGTTATGGTCGGTTCGAGTTTACTATATCTATCTATGAACTCTATGGTTAGTCCCACACATATAAAATAGGACTAAAGTACCAGTAAAATACAAACTCAGGAAGTATATTATAAGGCTTTTTCGTCTGCGATATTAATTTAAAATCAATTTCTCCCACCCTATGATATTGAAAGATGAAATCATTGATCCACGTAATTACTTCGAACAGTACGGCTTCTGATTCCTTACATAATTTTATAACCATAATTTCGTTAGTTCTTTCAATATACTTTCTGTGGGATGAAAGCTTTCCAATATTAATAAATTATATATTTGCTTCGGCCTTGTGGCTTATCACGCGTCATACAAATAATAGAACCTCTTTAAGGTAGGAGTTTTAAAAAATTCCTCCATGAAATTTCTGTCCATTAAGTCTTGGTATTCCTGCCGAGGCCACGCTTTTGAGTTTTTTAAAACAATGCGAATCGTAGCAGAAAGGGTTTTTGATTCTGAAAAAGAGATAAATGTTAGTTAAGGATTTAAGCTATTCAAAATGGCTTTCTGTTACAAAATCTAATAAACTTCACTTGATAGAAAAAAATCCCAAAGTTGCCCCCTTTCGAAATGTTTTTTCAATGCCAAATCTAAACTACAGATAATTTTAATGATTTTTTTATACACAACTATAGCTACTAAATATTTATAGACATAATGGCTTACTTTGACTATATACAGTGATTTTTATAGAACAAACGTTTAAATAATATCAGGCCTGATCAGTCGCGCGCTGGCGCTTACTGAGGTAGGACCTGTGTTAGGTTTTTTCGTTGCGCTCCCCTTGCTATTTTTTCGCAATGGCAGAGTTAGCTTTATATAGTGTATATATATGAAAGTTATATACGGCAATGGACTCACCACCCATTACGTGGGACAGGAATATACATGGTGAAAAGTGGGCATATACTAATATGCCTTTGCCACCCTTTCGGGGATAAAGCATGATAGATCAATAAAATATATGAGAGTTTTAATATAAAATACCTACACTTCACAGAAGCGTTAGAATTATCCCTGTGGCCCAGTTGCGTGAATGCTGGGGTTAAATAATTAATTATAGAATCAGTTAACTCGGAGTTAAGTAAATAACTTTTTAACCCTAATCATGTCTTGCACCATAGAAAAATATCATCGGGTTAACTAACCCAGTGTTTTATGTCACTCTATGTTATCCAACCAAACATTAATTATTGAACAAAGAATGAAACAGGTATGTTTATCTCTTTTACACTACAGTTTGCCACTTAAGACTTTTTCTTACACGAATGAATGTAGCATGACAGCCGAGTGCATTTTGTTTTCATCGTATTATGTTTGCGCGGCGTGTCACTTTGAGGAGTCCGTGTCACGCATGTGTCAAGTGCCACTACATTGTCTGTCAGCTGCTAACCCAACGTTTGACAAATTAACCCTCAGAAATCGGTGAGTTAATATTTAAGCGATTTAACCCTAGGTATACCCTTAACTCGGGGTGATGCGAGACAAATTAATGATTTAACACAGGGTTAGTCCATACCTCCGAGTTATACACATTAACCCAAGGCCTTAGGCCCACTTGCGTGATCTTGGGTTCGGACTTCTCAAAATGACACGCCGCGCACACAATACGATAAAAATAAAATGCACTCGGCTGTCATGTTACATTCATTCGTGTAAGAAAAAGTCATGTGGCAAACTGTAGTGTAAAAGAGATAGACATACCTGTTTCATTCTTTGTTCAATCATTAATGTTTGGTTGGATGACATAGGGTGACATAAAACACTGGGTTAGTTAACCCGATGATATTTTTCTATGGTGCAAGACATGATTAGGTTAAAAAGTTATTTACTTAATTCCGAGTTATCTAACTCTATAATTATTTATATAACCCCAGCATTCACGCAAGTGGGCCTTAGTAGTATAAAATCGAACCCGGAACCAACAGGTTAGAAGGCAGTTATATAACCAACTGAGCCAGTGGGCCGGTCAATGTATGTTTACCTATAAACAAATTTGAGCTTAAACATACCGACTGCCACTGGCTGAAGTAATCAGTGCAGTTGTTATATTGAAGCTTCGTTTCGCATAAATTATTAAAATGGTATCCAAGACCTTTGTTTTATGCTTTCAGTATTAATTATTTAAGTATATTTATAAATTTATTAGCCACGACTTTATCCCCGAAGTTGTGGCAGAGGCATATTGTGGTGAGCCCAATGCCTGTGTTCAAATGGACAGGCTCAGACTGTAGCGACTCGCTGTTGAAATTTTTAAGTCGCTCAAAAGGTATTCACTTGACTTAACGAGTGTCGATTGCAACGTTACTATAAACCGGGACAAACAGCTTAATGTGTCCTTCGAAGTACGAAAACGCTGGTAAATGAAAATGCTACAAAGCGGTCATCCATCCAAAATCCGAGAGAGTTTCTTAAATCAGTGATCTTTTACAGAAACCGAGTTAGTAGGGCTACCAGCGCTTTTTATTTATGTTTTTACTTTATGTTAGTAGCCTTAAACAATGTATGACATTTCATGTAACTAATAATTAATTAATTAATAATAATATAGCAATTATTACAAATAATATAATTTAAATTTAGGGCAAACTAAGTTTAGTCGACAGTTCTCACATAAATCCAAAGAAACAATGTAAGTGTAATTTTAATGTTGTAAGCCATACCTACATTTTAAAAGAGCATCCATTGACTTTCTTGCTAGATTATTCTTCTTAAAGTGTAGTCTGCCCTTAGAACTGGCAACTAGAATAGCTCTAATTTTGATATGTGTTAAACACAACATTGATTTTGTTTTATTGGTTTGTATAAATTCATTACTATATAATTGGTCAAACATCATGTAACTCAAACTAATGTAATTACTGGCGGTTAGAAAAGAGTGGCCATGAGTTTTATTGCCAGGTTCTTCCTCAGGCTCTACTTATGGCTTTACGAATCTGGCAGTAAATGTAGAAGCAATAATCTTGATGTTCATAAGTGTTACTTTGTGACCTAAATGAAAAAAGATTTTTCATTCATTCATTCAATTAATAATCCCAACATTTTAACGCGAAGGTATTTTGCGCTTTAGTGGATCTGGAGAAAGCATTAGATAACATTGTGAGAAACTCTGTGGTACTCGTCCGTGTGGCCTGGCTGGCCGTCTACACCATATCCGGGCAGGATATTGTGTGGACGGTGATACAGTATCTTTATACGGACTGTAAAGCTTGCGTACGACCAAGCAGGCGCGTGCGCTTCATACAAGCAAATAAGCACTGCATACCCTAGCCCAATCTATATAATCTAAATCTATTATTTAAAAACAACATGTTGTATAATAATAAATACGCAATAAAATTATCAGATAT
The DNA here is from genome assembly GCA_948477245.1 of Thumatha senex. Classification (NCBI taxonomy): domain Eukaryota; kingdom Metazoa; phylum Arthropoda; class Insecta; order Lepidoptera; family Erebidae; genus Thumatha; species Thumatha senex. The sequence goes on along the minus strand of OX419725.1, from coordinate 13,769,787 downwards.
GTAAATTGTACCCCTGCCATCTATGAGTCCTCCCAGTGCTTATTTGACAAAGCGACCGATTTAAGTAACTATCAAAAACAGAATAATTGATGGATGTGTTAAGCCTATTTAATAATATTATATTCGCATATTACTGTCGTAATATTATTTCACTTCACATATCTTTCGAGTGATTTTGAGCGCATCTAATTAATTTGTTAATTTTCAAGTATGTAAGTAATGTTATTTATTTATTAATTGTAGTGATGGTCTCATCAGAAGCCGACCTTCAGGCATTAGTCACACACTAATATAAAAGTAAAGATCTTCGCTGCATGTTAAACTAAGAATCGGGTATTTGAAAAAGAAAAAGTAAGAACTAAAAGCAAAATTTGGGTAACCGGCTACGTTTAGAGCAATTGAATGAAATTGTGTACTTAAGGAGAATGTTTAGCGCTGACGGAAGATATGTTATGAAGAACAACATGACTAGCTGCCGAAGACAGGAACATAACATTATGATTTTTTGATTTTAATATAATTTAAAAAAAAGTATAATGAGTACGGGACATTTTATTTCGTACTTGTACATACAGCCTAAATTTGTTATTAAATATATCATCATTAACTCCTACTAATATTATTAACGCGAAAGTTTGTAAGTATGGATGTTTGTTACTTGCACGTAAAACTACTGAATGGAATTTAAATAAACTTTACCATAACTATATATTATATATATAATAGCTTATCTATCAGAATAACACATAGGCTACTTTTTATCCCGAAAACAAGTTCCTTTAGAAAACGGGAACGGGAAACCTTCATCACGCGAGTGGAGCCGCGGGCGTAAACTAGTATATCATAATGCTAATATATTTTTTTTTAATATTATTATTTAATGGCCTGGTTTCTAAGACCTTTTAGCCAAATCTTATTTTTTATATCATATTTCTTCAATCTTATCTTCTAATTAGTCCTGTCCAGTCGATGTCGTGTCCTCAGGCTACGTCCTGGTCCTTGCCCTCAGTATAATGGTGATTCTTATACTAAGGTTGTCAGTGGACGTTTCGCGGCAAGAGAGAAAATAGCATTTCACTGCATATATCTCATTGTCTTTCACTATAGCACGTTAACACAACTTTTATGTCCAAGAAACCACCACTCCCGCACATAAAACAAGATAAATGCACTAGTTTTAGAAAATAATATAAAGCAAGCGTCCGCACTTGTCACTCTTCCCGCCAAATGTCTAAACCTAAAATAAAATCCAACACAATAAAAGAGATGTTCCATTTCGATTGCTACTACCAATCATTTTTACTGTGGCGTGCCAGCAGAAAATACATTGTTGATCTATCTTGGCGGAGGCTGAGGAAGCGTTGTGGTGCCTACGCGACTAGGCCTACCGGCGCTTAATTGCCGTGTTGTGCCGTGGCTCTTCTTTTTTATCTTTGCGTATTCCCAGTAACTACACCCTATCTGAATTTGGAGTATGGGGTATTTTTTGGCTACTAGGACCAGATTTGCTTTCACTATTTATTTACTACATTGTAAAAAAATATTGAAAACAAAGTAAAAAAATATGCTAAATTTAAGCCAAATCTGTTTAACAGTTTGACCTGTGCATTGACAGATCATGCAGTAGATGATTACTTGATACTTGATGTTTCCTACAACTCTCACGGTAAGTAGCTTCAAAACTATTTATGATCGTATATATCGCATTAATTTTAGCGATTTCTAAAATTCCTTTCAAATGGAATGCTAAAAGTACACTTTCTATTAAGAGTTTTGATTTTTACTCGGTGAAATGACTTAGCTCGAATTTTGGAAATTCCTGATTCAGTCAAGTGGAATTGTACAGATGGGGCCCCGTAGCTGAGAAAAAAAACGCGAGCATTTTTACCAACTTTTCTCGCCTGCCTCACTCTTGTTGGCCTGTTCTCATTTTCAAACACCCATTCACAAGATTGCTATTTTTTTTTGGGGTTCAAAACAATAAATCTACCTTTCGTCTCCTGTGACAATGTCATAAACAGCATTAGAATATCCGTGGTCGTACTTCAGTAGCATCTGTGAGCACCATTCCACGCGAGCTCGCTTCTGCTCTGCTCAGTTCATGAGGGATCCAACGACTACAAAGTTTCCGAACTTTCAATTCTTCGTGTAAAATTGTCTGAATTTGGTTCATACCAATCCCCAATAGTCCTCAAATTGTCTCATAGGTAATCCGCTTGTTTTCTTTAATTAGCCGCTTGTGGCTACTGTTCCACATTATTTTCGTTGACGGCAGTTGAAGGCCGCCTTTCACGAAATTCGTCATGTAAAGAAACTCGACCTCTCTCAAATTCAGAAAACCATCGCCTCACGGTGCTCAAACAAGGTGCTTCTCTCCGAAAAGCATTTAGAAGACGAGCTGCACAGTCTTGAGAAGAGAGAGAACTTTTAAAATCATAAAAAAATCATCGCTCTAAGATCTTTTCGACTTAATTCCATTTTTTTTTGTATTTTGGCGATGTCCGGCTTGGACTTAGCCACGACGCAGTAAAAGGTTAGGAAACGGTTAATATATAGAAAGAATTACGGAATTTCGGGAAAGGATCAAAATGGTTTGAAACAATACATTCTTATAGAATATTTAGACTTTTAAATGATTAACAACAAAACAATAAAGATATGGTTTTATAAATATTAAGTTTATGTAATAAGGTATTAATACAAGATGGAAGAGGAACATGAAGGGATATTAAGGATTCGAAAAATTCTGTATGGTTATATATAGAGGGCAATCGAAAAAAATATGGTTTAAGTCGCCTATATCTGTACCACATTCACAAATTTCACTGTTAATAATTCTAAATTTTGCAAGGTGCACTGGAGAACATGTGTGACCCAATCTCATTTTAGTTATTCCTCTAGAATCCCACCAAGGAGGAGCGGGGATCTTCGTTACTTTTGTTTGACGTTTACTTGGAAACAATGAATCAGCTGTTTCAATTAAAACCTTACTAATTAAATTATTACATTCGTCTACATTACTGTCGTTAATGTTTGGAAGTTGTGAAAATCTATTTTTAACCTGTTGTTGATTCGCATCCCAGTTAGCGTTAGATAATTTATGTTTGAGTCGATGTTGACGTTTTTGTAATTGGATGCTGGAAAAGTTATTAGGAAATGATACGACAATAGGGAAGTAATCACTACCGTAAGTAGACTCCAGAGTGTACCAGGACAAAGAAGATGCGAGATTAGGAGAACATAGAGTTAAATCAGGTGCGCTAATTAGCTCATTAGGAGTAGTTCGCCAAGTAAGGGAATCATTATTTAGCAAACACATTTCAAAGGTATCTAGCATTTCCAAAACTCGAACTCCATAGTAGTTGGATTTAGAACTTCCCCAACATCAATGTTGTGCATTAAAGTCCCCCATTATCACTAGAGGCTTTGGTAGTATAGAAAACATATTATTTACTTCATTATAAATCTCAGATGATGGGAGAGGTATGTAAACGGAAACAAAGCATATGTTATTTATTTTTACAGATATGTATTATCGAGAAGCCGGTACCATGGCTAGGTAATTTCCCACAATCTGCACTCTGTCCCTTGGCTTACAGCGGTCCACCAAGTCATCATCACAGATCATGTCCACACTCCGCGGTAGTTGACCAGCTGGAGCCCGTTCAAGCATCTCCTGTACTGTGAGAGTCTGATGATCTGATGACATGAGAAAAAAGAAGAGAATTTTTCACAAGCAATGCAACTCCATCATAGCCATCACTTCTATCTTCTCTCAAGCAAGAGAAGCCTGAATTTCTAAAATTATTTTCTGGTTTAAGTCAGCTTTATTGTATAGGTATTAAAGATGGTTCATATTTATTAATCAAGTAAATTAGTTCACTTTTTCTGCGGCTTAGTTATTATGATGAGTATGATCTGGAATATTTTGTACCAACCTATGTTGAGGAGCAGACATGAGAGTATCAGAATAGGGTTTGCTAACCGGAGGGTGTAACTTCAAGGCTTCAGCATAAGAAATACAACTTTTTGCCATTGTTTCCTTAATCCCCTTTTGCCTAGAGAATTCAGGGCATATTTTGTTAGTTGCAATATGAGAACCTGTACAGAGACAGCACTTAATCTCCTCAACTTTGCATGTTCTCCCCTGTATGGCCTAGACAACATTTAAAACATCTTGGAGATGATCTGCATTGGCTGCGAATATGTCCATATCTGCAGCAGTTAAAGTATTGTATGGTGGGATATATGTATAAATCAACGGGAAGTGAGTTATAACACATAAAAATACGTTTGGGTAAAGCTTGCCCATCAAATGTTAGGACTACAGTTTCTATGGGAACAAACTCTGACTTTTCATTGCTGATGACTTTTCTTTTTTTCATCCTTATTTTTATGATTTGGTCGCATCCTATGGGAACTGATATATTACCTAGTATTCCTCATCACTTCAGTCAGTAGGAACACCTCTCACTATACCCATGCGTGTAACATTGACAGACGGTATAAAAGCTTTGTAATTATTAGATTTTAATGCGTCATCATCTACAAAATTGTGAGCACTTTCATGTGACGAAAAGGATATCGAAATACGGTTGCGCCCTATTTTTTTAGGACTGCCATTGAAAAAACTCATTCAAGAACATTGAATGAATTTTTTTTAAGAAATTAGCCAAATGCCTCAGGATGAATGGAACAGTTTTCAATGGGAGATGAAGGAAGTTTCTGAATATGAACTGCATATGGGGCAGCGTCTTATACGCGATGAATTCTCGTTAACATTAGTCTTGGTTGTTTGTGAAGTGACAATTTGTGAGGGTGAGGCAGATACAGTAAAAGTGTTTGTTATTGATATACATTGGCAATCAATCTCGGTGTTAGAAGAAGATTTGTGGTGATATCTGCGTTTTTTATTGCAGTGCTTGCAAATCTTTGACGATACCGAAACTCTCTTTCGCTTATGGGACCGAGAGTTGGTCTCGGAGTCATCTGTGTCTATTAACGACCCTTCTGTATCCATTCCTGATCCATATATCGTAACAGTATTATACACTAGGGGGACGATTGTCCCCCAGGGTCTTCTGGATCACTACTATGATGTACTACTATATAAATATAAAAATTTACCTACTACGAGTATACAGGAACTATACAATTTACAAAAATAAATGAATATATTTACACTATTAAACCTATTTGATCCTTATAATATAGCTGAATAATTAATAATGAATAAAAAACCCAAAAACAGTCGCCCGCCTAGTTTGCCGTTTCCCGCGCTATTTTCAATTCCATTTTTGTTGCGTAAGTAGAACTTCGATGTGTGATAAAAAACAATTGACAAATGATTTCCCGCCAAATGGTTTTTTTCTTATTACTAAGAAGGTTACAACATTTCAAAACATATAACATTCGAAATTCAAATAGTTCCAATTAGCTAGAAGTGCAAAACTTTAAGTGTGCCCTATGTATCACACTGAGTGCCTTACATCGACTGGCAAATAACGAACATGGAATTATTAAGTGCTACGTTGTACGTAGTACTTAATAATTCCATGATAACGACTTATACTCTGATTTTTTCCTTTATATACTAGAATGACATTTGGAATGTTGCCGCTTTGTCGCAATAAAAAGATAGTGACGTGACCAAAAATAATAGGTGTTTAGTTGATTAGTTTGAAATTGTGTCTATGCAAATTCAAGGAGTATTGAATGAGAAGTTTTAGAATTAATTAATTTAAGTCATGCAGTTTTATTTATAAGCTTTTTGAGCAATCTTAAACTTGTTTGTTTTGTCACCTAATAACATATCGAATTAGCTTTCCTCCTCATTGGAAACGTATTTAAACAAGTTTCGTCACTGTCTTCTCTGAAGCTCAAAGTAACCCGGCGTTTTTTTTTCATGGAGACAAAAATGCAGTACTCGGTTCAATGGTTTGATGTTACATAATACAACAAACATAAAACCAAACAGTGACACTCAAACAACAACGTAGCAAAGCTTGTGGAATAGGTGGGTATACGTTAAACTGATCGGGAGTGAAGAACGTTCGACGGTATGGTATTTTCTGGCAGATATTATTGTTTTAATATTAATTATTTATATTTTTTTGTTGTTCAAATGAAAATTTCATACATGAAAAATAAATATTTACAGGAGCACCCTCACGACAGACTGCGGATCTGGTTCCTACCCGCACCCTCTACGCCGCCTCCTTTGCCAGCATGACGTGCTCTGTGCTCGCAGAATGACGTGGCGGAGTCCTTACTTGCTCCCGCATGAGACCATGACTCGCACCATGGTCTCCTGCGGGACAAAAGAATCGCTCCAGTAGTGGCCACGCCTCACTGCCATGTGAAAGGACAGGTCTAATGAGGGTTTTATAGACCTGACCCTTCAACCTGACCAGAATTTTTTGGGTCACAAGTGTCACCAGTCTTGGACCACGCAACAGCAATGCGTGTCTTGACGTCGCAATTGATGTCACTCGACGCGTCAAATACAGAAAACAGGTATTTAACCTGGTCCGTGCGCTCGACCAAATCATCGCCTATGCGGACGGCTGTGGGATCTGTAGAGTTTATTGCCTAGTACTCAGTTTTCGCCACATTAAGTCAGCATACATGAACAACCACGGAGGCTGCTCATGTGAGTCCCTGATGCTGTCTGACATCGCTTCCAATATCACGCTAAACAAGAACGGACAAAACCTTGACAGGAACAGGACCTTGACATGGACAGAACCTTGATGTACCCCGACGATAATGGGGAAGGGTTTCGTGTCGCCAAGTCGCCGTCGTGTGTTCAAGAACAAAAATAATAGTTAAGAAATATTTGTAACATTATTTGTATTATCAGTATGCATTTTGATAGTAATTTTAAAAACCTTTCCTCTTAGTTGAGTGATTCGATTCATAAACTAAATCGACTAAGTGTTAATTACTAAGTGTTAAGGGCACTATGCTTGCAATCTTGCAACATTAAAAATGTTAATGACATAAAAATCAGAGTATAGTAACTAGCTTGACATCAACTGTCTTAGATGAGCACTTACACTATTTTTTATACTCGTAGCTCAACAATATGTATGAATTCATCGTTATAAGGAAATCGCAAGCTTACTGGCATGGATTTAATCTATGGAAGTTATCCTGAAATCAGTTAGGTTGACCTTAAAGCTTAGTGAGTTTTTCAATCCATTCAATGAAAAGGTATGTACTTTTCAAACTTCAACAATCTATCCCACCCAAAATGGTATATGAAACCTGGATAGAAAATTAGCGTCAGGTACTAAAATTAAACTATATTAGGCTCATCGAAAAAGTAATTCTGTCATGACAAACACTCTAGATATTGTACCGAGCACAGCAAAGTTAGGATATCAATACACCCAACTTGTTGTTGCAACTTAAATTGAATTTTCTGAAACTAACACGATGTACTTTTCATACCTGTGTAACTTTTGGTTATTCTAAATATATTTACTATGTACATAGTAATGCGTTTAATTGTTAAAAATTATTAAATAAGACGATTATTGTTGTCATCATCATCATTATCTGAGCGAAAATGCATACAAATTGTCACCATATCCACTGTAGAACTATTTTAAGAAATGGTAGGGAAAAGGAAATCCTTTACACTATCGATTCATTAATCCTACTAGCATTCACAATAGCCAAGGGTTAAAATTGGTGATTAAGGCTCACAAAGGAGGAGTCACGAATCAAAATCACTAAAGAAACGGGTTGTATACCTCCAGATTAAAGTTTACTGAGAGGTTTTTGTAGTTATATCGGGCAAAATCACAAAATACAAACACTATACATATTATACTATGTAAAAAATAAATTTCTGCTTACAGTAGCTTTACCTACAAAGCAATGTCATATGTCATACTTCAGAACCCCGTTGTGACGGTTCAGGACTGTTGATGCTATTGGAGACTTCCATTGATGGGTCTAACGGGATTTTTTAAACCTTTTGTCTCCATTATTGCGTGGTATCTGACGGTATTGGTTCCCAAAAATGGCGATACTTTAAAAATCAAGTCACAGCTGCTTCTAGTGGCCAATAAAAGTGAACCCAAGAAACCAAACCAAGTTTAAGAAACAACTGGAAAGACTGGAAGATGATGAAAAAAATATCTTCGTCAACAATAATAATATAGGACGTGTATATATTGTAACTTATAAATGCGCAGACAGGTAGGTAAGAGCACACAAGAAAATTCATCATACATATACCAAATATTTTTTTTACCATTTCATTAGAATTTACAAGGGATTGACAGAAATTGTAAGGCACATGAAGCAGATTCTTGTCCAGATTCCTTTCCTGATAAGCTTCGCTTATTTCTGCACGATTTGCCACTGATTATAGCGCCGTCAAATGAATTTCGGGGGCGAAAAAGTTTTAAGGGTACTTCTCCGTTGTCGCGTCGAGTTTTTATCAAGTGAATTAGCTTTTAACCTAAGCTCGGTCAAACGGAAATATTAATGAAGTTCGTACATTGTACACTACATTGATCACAGTTTTACACAGCTATTATTTGTGAATGACTGATTATCTAATATGCAGATTAATATTGTAAAGTATTGCCTTTTAAAAACGGGTTGCAATCAGATAAAAATCAAATAGCAATTATTCATTCATTTTACTACTACCGTTTTCGTGCTGTAGGCTATTAGCCCTTGGTGCATATAGTAACATACTAATCTTTAAGCTGAGTTGAGGGCTTATTGAAGAAGTTTTATTTAATCAAACATTATAGGTTTATTTTCCTGTGTTATCCCATAACAGTCAAATTGTTAAACATTTGACTGCCTCGCTGTGGTGCAGATTTCTGGTGTTATTCACAAATGTTTGTGTCAAAGTTTGGATTTGTCTATGTATAATATTTTGTTAATGCATCAATCAAATTTTTTTTTTTTTAATATATATATTCAAAAGTTATCCAGATCCTATAGCATAAGTTGTATAGTATTTCAATTTGGTATAGAACGTTGTGTTAAATTGCCCTATTATATATCTTTCTTTATACGTCTGCCATAAAGGTCAGACAATAACCAATTACGATCAACAAGGGAGAATCTAATTTCTTAATTGCCTAGTTTAATATCAAATATCAAAGTAAATATCAACTATCATTATCGGTAAAATATCCATCATTTTGGCGAAAGTTCAAAGACAATTTAACGTTGTGGTCAATCGAATGTAACTTGCTCTAGATATTATCAGACTGCTGAATAACTTTTAAAACTCTAGCAACCTGATAAGGAGTAGATAGCCAAGGTCATAACCAAGAACTTTGTTCTGAGACTTTAGACTATTCTTTACAAAGCCAAGTACCGTCATACATTGAACCGTCGAGGTACTCGCTGTTCGATTCACCTCAATGAACTCCAGGGTCTCGTTCGTACTCCATGCATCAATGTGGTTGACGTATGTCAAGTTCAAAGGTCTCAGCTCCTTATGCTCTGTGATTTTGAGTACGTACGTAGTATTATAATTCAAGCAGTGTATTGAATTTTTATTAAAGTGAAAAGAGACAACTTGGTCAGTGACGGGGATCGAACCCGTGACCTTTGCCTGACCAGGGTAACATTCTAGCCACTGAACTACCCGAACCGTACCGAAACAAGTTGAAAATTTTCACTAAATTTTAATTGACCAGACCAAGTTGTCTTTTTATAATTTATGTGATAGTTAGAATAATAATTGCTTTATAAATATAACCACAGTGTATTAAAGTTACATAACATAACATACTTTCACGCCTTTATCCCCAAAGGGGTAGGCAGAGGCATACTATACGCCCACGTTTCACCGTACGCTTTGCCTGTTTGTCCCACGTAACAGGTGGTGAGCTCATTGCCGTGTTGAAATGGACAGGTGCAGGTTGTGGCGACCTGCTGTTGAAATTTTTCAAACCGCATTTTCAATAAGGCATTCAACGGGCTTAACGACTGCCATGTTACATTATATGTAACATTCTATGGATATTTATTATTATTATCTGAAACTACTCGTTCCATAATCAAATGCCCAAACAAAATAAAAACTAATCATAGTTACAATATCGATATTGACAATCGTAGATGTTACATTGATTTCACATAGGGTATGCGGATACTGTTTGGCTGCATAGAACCTTAGCGACAATAACGAAACCTAGATTATGATTGGAAGGTTCGTTCTACAAAACCACCATCCCAACGCACAGGACACCGCTTTGTTTATAGTGAAACCCGTTGTTGAATTTCTGCTAGCACTTATTTTCCTCACTGTAGCTACAACGACATTAAGGCCCACTTGCATGTATGCTGGAGTTAATAAAAAATATAGGCGTAAAGTATGCCTCTGTCATACGGTCCGAGATAAAGACTTGAAATATAAAAATTGCAACGAGCTTTCAATAAATATCAATATCTCAATCGAGACATAGTTAATATCTGCGTAAATTTTTGCCACCAATGCATAATCAGATACGACAGGACCTTGATGTCTGCAAACAAAGTTCATATATACGTCTCATGCCAATACAAATTTAAAAATACCATTGTCCCTCGATACCTGTGCGGATTTATATGGGACGCGATTTCTAGTTAAAACATCGGAAATTGCTACATTACCAAGCTCGTGTAGCTCGCAATGCAAAATCTCAGTTATGTTTTCAAAGAAAAAAATCAGTTTGTAATATTGTTACATTCGTATGGTAAACCCAGTTTTATGATAGCTATAATCATTTACTGTCGCTTAAGTTACATTGACGGTTATAAAACAGACAATAAAGACTGGAGCAGAAACACTGTTGTAAACTTTGTTTTACGGAAATAGAAAATAAATATTTGCAGTTGTGATGGTTTTGTTGATGCATTTCATTTCGTTCAATTCGCTAATTGATATACAGTTTGCTTGGTCTTCAGTATTCATCGTACTACAACCATGAATATTATCGTCTTTCATCACGCCGGCACCATTTGAGTCTTACCTCGCTTGCTAAGCAGTTGAGCAACCAGACACAGTAACCACGTGTCCAGTTAGTCTAGCAAAATATGTGCGATCGCACTGATACGGTAGAGTAGACGGAATCTCCTGCAGGTTTTTTTGTAATATCATGAACATACTTGCTGACTCCACTACAGCATATCACAGGCATTTGCATCTTCAGCATGCTTTGTAGGTAGACCAAAAGCTAATAAAATAAAGGTCGTTGCGAAGTGTAAGAAAAAGAGTAAGACAGTTGACCTTGGGATGAAAATATTTTTTAATGTACAGACTTTTTCGCTTCTACGGGTAATAATAACGGGTAATAAAAATGGAGATACTGCGCTACCTACAGTAAATTAGAATCATTTTCTAAAATGAATACAAATAAAAATATGCAGTCGGTGGACCCCCGTCAGGAATGAAGTTTCTTGCAGTTTTTATAAATTCTCTAAAAAATAAAGTAATAAAATCATGTTATTGTAAAAAAAATTAAAGTCGAGAGAATACTCAGTGATATACTTTCAATGAAAAAAAATCACAAAAAGAACCTCTCCGGCGGGGAATCGAACCCCGGTCTCCCGCGTGACAGGCGGGGATACTGACCACTATACTACCGAAGACATATGTACTGTTGGTGAAATAGTGTAAAGTTATATAAACTTAAGAAAAATAAAGAAATATTGTAGGATACATCTAGCCCAAAGTAAGCTAAAAATAGAGTTTGTGTTATGAGATCTAGACTTAGAGCAACTTTATTTCTACCTCAATGAATCTAGACGACTGATAAACAATACAAACATATTATACATAGGAGACACCCAAAATTAGAATATTATATTTATACGTTAACTAATATAATAAATAAATTAACTTAATGTTAACATTAAACATAACCTTAAAAATATGATACATAACTAAAATATATTATTAAAAAAGGTCCCTTTAGGCAAGGTTCCGAATATTTAATTATATTTGCTTGTATGTACGTATGCTTGATACACTCGTACATTCACACAAAATACACAATTTTGTTACCAGACGAATTCTACTAAATGAATAGAGTTCCAAAAACCTAAAAAATTATAAAATGACTTAAAAATGATTAAATAATGCCCACTCTAGCCACTATAGCTTTATAAGCCACTCTGTGTCAAACTTAGTTCAGGTAAATATTTATCATATCAAAATCATCATCATCCGAGCGTCTGTCCCAGTTGCGTCTCGCGACGCCCGGGGTCCGCTTTCCTACATTTTCTCCTCCACTTTGCACGGTCTTCGGCATCCCCTGTAGTGAGACCATTCGCACGCATGTCATCCCTTACGACGTCAAGCCAGCACTTCTTGGGTCTTCCCCTCTTACCGGGACCCGGCGGGGCTGACATGGCCAGACATTTGTTACCTACGTAGCCCGGCGGTTGCCGCAAGACGTGACCATACCAACGAAGCCGACACTCTTGCAACTTGTCTGCAATGTCACGGACGTGAAGGCCGCCGCGGATGCGAGAGTGACCCCACACATCCACCGCAGCATCTTCATTTCCGTGACACGCAGCTCCTGCTTGTGTCGCTCCAATATCGGCCACGTCTCACTGCCATGTAAAAGGACAGGTCTAATAATGGTTTTGTAGACCTGTCCCTTTAACCGGATCGGCATTTTAGGGTCACAAATGACACCGGTCATCTCCCGCCATTTGGCCCACGCGGCAGCAATGCGTGACTTGACATCGCAATCGATGTCACTGGACGTGTGAAAAACAGATCCCAGGTATTTAACCTGGTCCGTGCGCTCGACCAAATCACCGCCTATGCGGACGGATGTGGGATCTGTCGAGTTTATTGCCAAGTACTCATTTATCATATCAAAATATCGTATAAATTTCAAAATTTTCAAATTTGACAAACTTGATCACCCAGTACACCACGTCGTTTACTATTATAATATTACCATAAATATGAGTACCGCCGCTACCCACCTCCTTGTTAATGTTGTGTACCTACTCAATGTAAGGGGGTGGGTGCCCTTTAATTTCCGTCGTGGAAAATTGATCGTTTGGAAGAAGCAAAAAATATCGCGTCTTTTTATCAATTATCAGTTTTTACATTAAAAATTTGAATATTTATTTATGTAAAATGTATGACTTTACTATATCTAGCGTCAAGATAGCAAATAAAAAAGTATGTGTGTACTTTACTTTGTTCATGCGTTAGAAGTTATACTGCTTTAATCTAATAAGACTAAGTAAAGCCGGGTTATCATTATGGCAGTTTCGAATGACGATTTTCTCTCAAAACGCTAAGAAATACGAGAAGCAATTTTGATAGCGAATGGATACTAGTTCTGAAAGTTAATGAAAAGTCTTCTATTGCAAATAGTTGTTTTAGCTAAGCTATACTTATTTTGGCGCGTTACGGACAAATGATGAGAGTAAATTTTTACCGACACCCTGAAGTTATATTAGCTGGTAAGTGTTTGCATGACAACTGAAAAGTACATTCAAAGTAGTTATCATTCTATTAAAGTTTTTTTTTCCTACATATTTATCGTTCCTGTCACAGACAAAGAGTTGTGGTATCTGTGATGAAATCTTACTAGACTAAAGAAGCATAACTATTAATGCGTGTACATATGTACACGCGCTCTTTTGTTATTCAAATAACAGTTTAATTTCTGAACGTACGTTTTGTCACCGATTTCAAAACTGGGCCGAAGCCCTGGCCAAATTACGAACAAGATAAAGTGTCACTGGCAGCCGAAGGGCTATTAAAGACTCTTGCTAGAGGTTCCAATCAAATTCTTTATTTTTAAGCTGTAGTATGTATTACATGTGCTCATGTGTACAATATTCGAAATCCAATGAGTGTTTGTAGAATGAAGGAAATTAATAAGGGGAAATCAAATTATACAAAATGGGGTGCCAACAATGAAAGTATACTCACCTCCCTTCGATACAATGACCCCCTGTTACTTTTGCTCTCAGTTGGTAAGGGCCGACTATTGACAATAATTAGTTATAATTATCTATACATATAATAAAATCGTAACAAAGTAAGAACTGTACATTGAATATTTTTACAAAAAAATACTTTCTGTGTGTTCACCGAAGGATACCAAAGCCAAAAATGTAATTTTTAAATTTTTGTCTGTCTGTTTGTCCGCAGTACCTTTGTCCGGGATAAACTCAGAAAATACTTATTGGATTTAATTCAAATATTGAACGAACATTAACAGTAGGTCGGGTCAACACTTAGGCTATTTATTATCTCGCTACATAACCTAGGAGTTAGGCAGATAACAATTTACTATAAATGCATGTCCGGGATAAACTTAGAAACTACTGATTGTATTTAATTAAAATTTTGCATAAACATTAACAATATGTTGGGCCTACACATAGGCTATATATATAGCAGAGAATAATTAGCTATAAACGCATGTCCGGGATAAACTCTGAAATTACTTAATGGATTTTATTCAAAATTTGCACGAAGATTAATAGTAGGCCGGGTCTACATAGACTATATATTATCACGTTACATAACCTAGGAGCTCGGCAAAGAACAATTAGGTATAAACTCAGTAACAATTTATAGGATTTAATTGAAATTTGGTTTGAGTATTAACAATAGGTCGGGTCTACTCTACATATAGGTAACCAAAGACCTCGGCAGAGAACGATTGAATTCCGCATATGCAACCGGGCAAAATGCAAAAACTACTGCTTAATTAAAATCATTCAAGAAGAATAACTTATGGGCGGCTTAAACATTTCAACAGCAGGTAGCAACAACCTCTGTATATTTCAACACGGCAATGGGCTCACCACCTATTACGTGGGACAGGAATACACATGGTGAAAAGTGGGCATATAATATATATACCTCTGCCACCCCTTCGGGGATAAGGCGTAATAGATAGATAGATAGATAAGAAGAATAACAAGAATTTTATACGATATAGGCTATATATTATCACGCTACATATTCTAGGGGCTCGGTTATATACTACATCGTTCAAAAAGTCCCGAGACTAACTTTGAAATGGCGTATATATTAATTTTTTTTTTGATTTTTAAAAAGTACTGGCCTTCAATAAAAGTTATGTGTCAAATTTTTAAAAATGGAATATAAAATATTGATTTTATACAAATTTAAGTGACGCTACGCTTGTAGTTTCGATATAATGGAAAAAAAAAACGAGTTTAGCGTGTAGATAAAATCTTGTTTTTTAATGGGAAAAAATACCGTTGAAGCACGGCAATGGCTTATAAAATGTTATGCGTGATCAGCTTCCTCTAAAGCAACCATTTGTCGGTGGTATGCCGACTTCAAACGCGGTCGCATGGACACAAATGATGGGGAACGCTCAGGTCGTCTAAATGAAGGAGTGACACAACAAAATATTAACCAAGTCCTCAAAATCGTAATGGAAGATCGGAAGATAAAACTGCGTGAGATAGCCGAGATAGTGAAGATTTCAGCTGGTAGTGTTTTCACTATTTTATATAAGAAAATTGCCATGAAAAAGCTTTCAAGTGGGTGCCGCGTTTGCTTACAACTGATCAAAAGGAACAACGTATCAATGATTCAGAGCTACGTTTGGCGCTGAAGAATCGTAAAAAAAGGATTATTTAAGTAGGTATGTGACAATGGATGAAACATGGATACACCATTTAACTCCGGAATCTAATCGGCAGTCAGCGGAGTGGAGAGCGGCTGGTGAAAGCCGCCCGAAGCGGCCAAAGACTCATCGACCGGTAAGTATGGCGTCTATATTTTGGGATGCGCTTGGAAAACTTTTCATCGAGTACCTTGAAAAGGGGCAAAATATAAATAGTGACTATTACTAGTGCTTATTGGAGCGATTGAAGTACGAAATTACGGAGAAACGGCCTCAAATGAACAAAAAGAAAGTGGTGTTTCACCAGGACAACGCGCCTTGTCATAAGTCTGTGAGAACGATGGCCAAAATTAATGAATTGGGCTTTGAATTGCTTCCTCATTCCCCTTATTCGCCAGACTTGGCCCCCTTGCGATTACTTGCTGTTTGCAGATCTCGAAAAAATGCTCCAGCGTAAGAAATTTGACTCAAATAGTGATGTTATCACAGCAACGTAGGCTTATTTGAAGATAAACCCAAATCGTTCTACACGCATGGGATAAAAAAGTTAAAAAAGCGTTGGAGGGACTGTATCGCTCTTGGAGGAGAATACGTTGATGAATAAAAAATAATTTTATTAAAAAAATCTTGTTTTAGTGCTTAGTCTCGGGACTTATTGAACCACATATTATATATAAACATATCTGACGATAATCGCGAAAACTACTAAATGAATTTAGTTTAAATCTTACACGAATGACAACAATTAATTAATTAATTTACGGCAATGGGCTCACCACCTGTTACTGCCTACCCCGTCGGGAATAATAAAGGTGTGCGAAGGCACTTTACCAGAGGCTGTCCTCTGGTAGAGTACCTTTATAAGTAGATAGGTATAGCTTTTTCTCTCGGAAATTGTGTATAGTGTAAAGTGGTTTAGAGACACTGTAGTCTGTCAAAACAACGACGCATAATCAATCCTTAGCTTCTCTTCTCCACAGAAGAAGAAATGAACTTCTAGCGCGCACCACCAACGAAGATAGGTATATCGTTTATGCTTCTACTAAATATGTCTTCTTCGAAATTATATAACTTTTATATTCAACTCAACTTCAATAATTCCGATGAGTTGTGGCGTCTCGGCGGTCCAATGATTTTTTCCTGATTCCCGCCATTCACCACAATCACCCCTTTCTAATCTAAGCGCGTGCAGTTCCTGTGTGCATAAGCTTTACAAAGATTCTTAGCTAGACACAGGGGCAGACACTTCAATGTCAGCTTCGAGTTTCGACCTGAGGTTAAGTTGCATCTATTCTCATATTGAGAAAGCGGTGTTCAGTTATTCGCACAATTGTCAGTTTCTCCTTCGTCACCAGTCTGGCTTATCGGGTGATAATTTTTGGTTACTGTAAGTAATAATTTGAACGTAGCTTATACATACATATTTTCACACCTTTATCTCCGAATGGGTAGGCAGAGGCATACTATACGCCCACATTTCACCGTATGCACTTTTGTCCCACGTATCAGGTGGTGAGCCCATTGCCGTGTTTGAAATGGACAGGCGCAGGTTTTAGCGACCTGCTATTGAAATTTTTCAAGCCACCTATAAGGCCTCAACTGGGCTTAACGACTGCCATGCTACTGGCAACCGGGACCAACGGCTGAACGTGACTTCCGAAGCACGGAAACGCTCGCAAATGTAATGCCACAAAGTGTTCACCCATCCGAGGACCAGCCATAGTGAAAGTTGCTTAACGCAGTGACCGTTTACAGAACACCGAGTCCGCGGTGCAACTAGCACTTCTAAAGTAGCTTATTAAGGAGTTTTAAAAACATTTACTTTTGTTTGTGTAATTACACCTATTTAATAGTGGTATACAGTAAGGTGTTGGATGGGTATTGGAACCATAACCTTTTCCTAACCAGGGCAATGTTCTGCGTCACTAAATTACCCGAAATGTATCGGAACAAATTGAAATTCTTCACTATATTGTAATCGTCATTTAAGTCACATTAATGTCACTGGTTTTGCTGCATAAAGTTTTTTACCTGTGCTATGCGAGGTAATTATGAGTGGTTCCACACAAATATACTTATGTATCTGGGCTAAGTAAAGGGTATTTAAAAATACATTAAATATTTTTAAATGAAGTTTGTTGTATGTATTATATATCTATACCTAAATTGAGTAAATTAAACCTCAAAACATTCTTATTAAATTTGTTTGTTAATTTGTTTGTGTGTTAAATGTGGTCTTCAAAAACGAATGGTCCGATTTCAACTATTTGTATTAACAATCACTACTTTGCCAAGGGGCTCGGTAGAGAGTAATACAAATTTTGCGTCATATCATAATTTCCACGTGAACGAAGTCGCGGGCAACAGCTAGTTGTAAATAAAATGATCATTCTCTGAGTAGTATTCCATAACATTGCATTGGAGCTCAGGATTTCATTTCCACTTATCTCAACAGCATCCAAGATTTTTTTATTATTATTTTACACTAGTTAACGCACGCAACTTCGCCCGTGTAAAGAAGTTTTGCCGTTTCCCACAGGAACTTGTTCCCGGGATAAAAAGTAGCCTATGTGTTATTCTGTTGTATAAGCTATATTATTGAAAAGCCGGGTAGCTGCCACGTTACCATACCAGACCAGTGGTGTAGCTCTAGGCGTATCTTATCAGATATGTTACGAGTGGGAAGGTTAGCGCAACTGAGGGCTAAACTCCACATATCCACCGTATCGTTGCGTTTCTAAAGCAGCGATCTCGCTTCGCACACATCGAAAACACACAGGCCTAATGAATTTAGTGCTATGTACAAAATAATAATGGCGCATCTTCATTTTGAACATTGCACTTGAACATTGGAGCTTTGATGCCTCGTGGTTTCACCCGCGTAGTGGCCGTTTCCAAGGGAATACGGGAGTAAAATATATATATACACACACCGGCACAATTAGCGAAACATAAAAAAATGCTTTATTGCAGAACATAAAATTTGTTCAGTGATGAGCGTAGAATTCTTTTACATCAAATTGTAGGACGTCAAAGATTATGGAGACGTTTAATTTCTTTTTAATTTTTTATAGTTATCATGATAATTCAAGAATGTTTATTTTTCCGTAATGTTTATTTTTTTCAATTAAATTGCACTAAACAAAGTACCTTTTAATTTTTAAATATGGCATTTTATTGACGACAGCGAATGGCCAATTATTAGTTTAAAAAAAAAGTTTTAAAAAATATTTAGCATTTTTTTTATGTTCCGCTAATTGTGCTGGTGTGTGTATATATAGATTAACTGAAATAAGCAGGCAGACAGAGAAAACATTTAGAAATTGATATTTATGTAAACTTTCATATGCATTTAGAAAAAAAACTTTTGCAATTACAAACAGACGCTTCAATTTTATTTATCTGAATAGATATCTTAGTTATACAAACCTATATCAGATAATTCAATAGTATAGTAGGTACGTCCATCGCCTTACATAGAAAAAGGTGGAATAATTTGTCTCGATAACGTAGTTGGTAACGCGTCTAGTGCGTTGAACCAGAAGACGCTGGTTCGAGTCCGACAAATTAAGAGCTCGAGACTAAAAAAATATTCCACTATAAATTTAAAGTTACAGGATACGATATTTTCCACTGTGTTAAGATGGTCCCAGGATATCCTTCTGACTATAGGAAGGCGCAAAGCGCTAGATTTATTGGAGCGTCATTAAAGCCCAAACAAATACACTTACGGATTTGTAATGTTGGTACAAATGTTTCTAAACATAATACATATAAATACTAGATATAAATACAATCTTTCAGTTCACTACAGTCGACTACATACGATTGGTGGTTCTTTCCAGGGTAACTGTATACGCTTTTACAACAAGCTTCCATGTGACATTAGAGATTTGCCATTAAATAAATTTTAAAGTTTAATTTAAAGCGCTTTGTGAAATGATCAGCTGACTTAATGAAATAATACATATTAATTTGTAAAAAGGTCATAATAAAACGCTTTCCTAAGATTCTTGCCGGTTCTTCTCAAGTGGGTTGCGATCCTAACCGGTGGTCAGGATTATAAATATTAACTATATTATTATACATATTTATCATTAGTTCTACTAGTGTATGGCATTTTGTAAGCGCCTTTAAAATTGTCTATGCAAAATTAAGACATTTTTATTTTTT